>CM050519.1:32475474-33954224 GCA_027563665.1 Antrozous pallidus
CTATTTTAGCAAGAAACAATATAAAGAAGAGGAAAAAAATCCATTCTACTTAAGCCTCAGGCTTCTCAGGGCTTCCACCTGAGGGAATTGCATTCCTCTTCATAGAAAGAAATTGTTGTATGGGAGGAAATTTCCAATATATGGAGAATTATTTTCGATTACATTGAGTTAGACATGATTTTAAGGTCCAATTTTATAGTAAGTGGATAACTTATGGTTGTTATTACAGAAAAACATGGACAAACACTAGAAATAGCAATTAAATTAGTTGAATAAAGAAACTGAATAGTTATATAACTTTCTTACAAGAAAGTACTCTATGTGCCACTCTTGTTTGGAGTACTTTGATCCCCTATGCAAAGAGTAGTACTGAGCTTGAAAACAGGATTCTGATGGTTTCACTGAAAAATAAACATAAACAAGCAAAAACAAACAAACAAACAAAAACACACCACATTTGTTTAGGAATTTCTATGTTAGCAATCAGATTCTCTTTTGATTGGCATTCTTTTAAATTTTTTATTACAGTTCTGTTTTCAACATTTTGAATCTATTTTATTTTAAAACTGCTATCAAAACTAATTGTTAAACTAACACTTTATATGCTCTGGCAAATAATGAAGCTGTTTCTAGAAATTTTTATGCATTAATTGATTTACTTATTTTTTACATATTTATTTTTCTACAGATATTTTTATAGCATCAGAAGAACATGACATAATTAGTTAATTTTTACTACAGATCTGTCCCATGCAATGTTAATTTATCTCTGTAAATATATAGAAGAATCATGATTAACTCACTATGTCTTGTGTGAAAAAAATAAGTTTTAGAAAAATATTTTAATTAATGTCTAAATAATTGGTAAAAGATAGTGGGTCTTTGTAGATGCAGATGTCTAAATTAAATCAATTATTTGGATAATTTAATGTTTTAATATTAAGATTTAGTAGATGAATAAACTGTTTTCTAGATATGTTATCATTTTTAGTCACTCAATAAAATGCTTAACTATTTATGTAAAAAAATACTGTTTCCAAAAACTTAATAAATCCAAGTTGTGTTCCATTATCAATACATTAAAAGTAGTCTAATAATAATGATAACATTTTTTATTTTTATTGTCTAAAGTTTTACATAATTCTCCTTTATCTTTATCCCCAATTGGCCCTTCCCCCCAGCCATTCCCACCATGGGCAAGCTCTCACCTCCCCAGTGTCTGTGTCCATTGGTTATACTAACCTTCATGCATACAAGTCCTTTGATTGCTCTCCAACCCCCCCATCCCTTGCCATTTGTCATGTTCATCAAATTATGTTGCTCATTCTAGCCCACATATGAGTGAGATCATTTGATATTTATATTTTTCTGACTGGCTTATTTTGCTTAGCATAATTATTTTTTTTTGAATTAAGACATTTGTTATAGAGATAAATATCTCAAAAATATAATTTGCTCTTAACTTTTAACATAACACATATTCTTTAATTTCATTTGTAAAAGCCAAATTAAGTCTATTTTCTGAACAAATTTTGCTGAATTTATTCTATTTAACTTATACTTCAAGAGAAAAGTGGATAGTATATTTTATTATTTATTTATTTATTTATTTATTTATTTAATATATTTTATTGATTTTTTACAGAGAGGAAGGGAGATGAATAGAAAGTCAGAAACATCGATGAGAGAGAAACATCGATCAGCTGCCTCTTGCACACCCCCTACTGGGGATGTGCCCACAGCCAAGGTACATGCCCTTGACCAGAATCAAACCGGGAACTTTCAGTCCGCAGGCCGACGCTCTGTCGCTGAGCCAAACCGGTTCCGGCAAGATAGTACATTTTAATATATATTCTTTATTCATACATTTCTTTATAATATAATTATATGATTTACTTTCTTTAGGTATTCTATCATTTTTATCTCAACTAACATATCCATCACCATGCTTATAAAATTGTATCTATCATGTTTCAATATTAAACTAATTTTTAAATTAAGTTAATTTTCCCAACATAATTGATAAAATATGTATATTAAACGGATGGACAATGTTTTATTTCTATGTCTTCTCATGATTCAATGCTTCTATTGATTACACAGGGTTGGTTAATTGAAAGGAATAATAAGAATTCAGATTTATGCTCAGACAAAGTTATACTAAATATCTACAACAAAGAACAAGAGGAAAAAGTGCAAATAGTCATGGAAATGCCTTAGTATCTGTAGGCACAGAAGCCAGTGTCCTTTTCCAGTCAAGGTTACTCAGTTCATCTTTAAACTATAAATCATCAAGTATCTGCAACATATCTGTTTCAGGGAGCTCAGACATGAGTTTACTGAGGCATATTTTTTAGCCCAATGGTCAGCAAGCTATAAAGCCCATCTCTATAAGTGGTTGAACCAGGGACAGACTATTCATCAAAACTCCAGGGCAGGCAATGCAGTTCTCAAACCTTTAACAGTACATTATAAAGCACTATTTAGCAAATCTCATCCTTATTTTAGCCAAAGGTCAATGCCAGCCCTCCAGTAATATCTGGAGATACGCAGAAAACTGTCCTTAGTCCCAGCAATGAAATAACTGTTCTTACATGCTGCATAACATGGGCAAGCCAGTTAAAAACCTCTGTGCCCTAACCAGTTTGGTCAGTAGTTAGAGCATCGGCCTGTGGACTGAAGGGTCCCAGGATCAATCCAGGTCAAAGGCATGTACTTTGGTTGTGAGCATATCCCAAGTAGGGAGTGTGCAGGAAGCAGCTGAATTGATACTTCTCTCTCATCGATGTTTCTAACTCTCTCTCCCTCTCCCTTCTTCTTTGTAAAAAATAAATAAAATAAATTTTAAAAAAATAAACACCTATTTGCTCCAATATCCTATATATTTATACTTTACTATCTTACTGATAAATAACTGTTGTCAACCTACAGTGAAAATAATGAGTTTCTATTAACAACTGGAAATTTCTGCTTGTTCTGTGACTGCCTCCACAACCTAAAATGACTTTCTCCTTCCCATTGAATAAAACCAGTAGTGTTCCCCTTGCCCTCTAAGCTGCGCTTTTTGAAATATACCAATGGAAAGTCAGAAAAAGTATAAAAAACTTTTTTAAAGGCAACCATTCCAACTTTATTCCTATTCTTTTTCTTGTGTTGCAGACACAAATAGAATCTCTCCTCTTTCTCCTTCCATTTCATATGCCAAATCCATTTTTTGTCTTTAAATGCCTAGAGGCTAGTAATGTAGGTGTTGCATATATTTTTAAATAGTATGGAATGGAGACTTGAGGGCAGAAAAAAGCTTATCCTCTTAAAATATGTTGCTTTTGTTTTTATCTTTTTTGACAGCATGGAAAGTATTTTGTTTCTAATGTTACAAGGTTGGGAGTCATTACAATCATTGTTTTGCTCAGGATAAACTAAATACTTTTCTCAACTATCCAAATACATATATTAGATTCAGTTTGGCAACTGATAACACTTAAGCTTAAGTCACTATTAAAGTCACTGACTTAAAATTCACCTACCAAAAATGATAAGATTGAATATATATATTAAGTTTGCAATATTCTAAAATAAAAAATAAAAAATTATGTTCTCTTAAGAATTTTAACTTGGCTTTAATTTATATTCAAATAGAGTAAATCGAGGTATTAATTAGGTAAAAATAAAGTAATTGTAACAAAAAATAATTGATAAAAGCTTTAATTACAAGCTTTATATATAAATACATACATACTTCATTATTTTTTTCTATTTAATATTAAAATTCCATTCACTGTATTTTTTTGCCAAGTTTTGTGTAGGTTTTTATCTAGAAATTATGAGTGGCATTGTTACAGAAGACCAGAGAAAAACCAAGCAACGCTTAGAGAAATGGAGTTACATTTTATTGTTACACCGGTGAGCTCAGAGAAAAAATGTCTTTCAAATTCTGAGCAACATGGAGGAATCTGTTACTTTTTATGTCTTCCCAGATCTTTGTCTCCCAAATATGGGGTTTTCTGGTCCTCTTTGCATGTTCTTAAAGAGTCCCATGTGCTGGGGCTTTGAGACTTCCACCAAAGGCCTGGCCTGGCACCAGCACTGATAACTTCGTCAAGAATGGTTTACAGCCTCTCTAAAATGGGAGTAAACGGGTTTTGCAGGACCAGACAATTAAAGGGGCAGTGACTAGATCAGATTGCCAGCCCCTCAAAAACGTATCTTTTTCCCTATCAGCAACACAATAATAGCCTATATGCACACACTCTAAGACATACATGTACTTGATTATTTAAAAAATATAGCATTTAATTCCTATTAGAAGCTCTTCATTAGACATAATAGTAATTTAACATGATCTCTTAATAATATCACCAAAGAATATCAAGAAAATTAAAGGAGCTAAAATATAAAACAGCTAAATTTTGTTTAAATGAGCTAAAATATAAACAAGTAAATCTTGTAAAGTTAACAACATCCATATAATACAAAACTTTTGTCTGTGTGTGTGTGCGTGTTGTTGTTGTGTGTTTTGTGTGTGTGTGTGTGTGTGTGTGTGTGTGTGTGTATGTGTGCGTGTATGTATGTTGGTAGAACACTTTTAAGAAGCAATCCAAATGATTGTACTCATGTGGTGATTCTTACCCTAATAATAATAAACACAGGTATACTAACTTTTCAATGAAGAAAAGTATATTTGTTGTAATGTTAGGAGCAAAAAGTGATTTTAGTTTATATAAACTGAAGCACCCTAAGTGTTAATCAAATATATATGGAAAATGAAGGTAAACAGTATCCAAGTTGAGGAAAAATGAATGCACTCTTTTAAGAAGCTAAATATTGTTGGAGTGTCTGCAGTATATTGGGTAAAGGAAAAGTTGAATAAGATTAATTAAAGAGGAAGCTGTAGGCCAAATGATGCAAAATCTCACATTCCATCTAAGTTTGGAATGTTTTGCAACTGTGATGAAGAAAATAAGGTCTAAGTTATGTTTTCATGAGTAATATTCAATGGATAACATTTAATTGGAGAGAAAAGCTAAACTTAAAACAGGAAGGAGGCTATCACAATAGTCTAAGCAAGACACAAGTTGACTTCACCTTCCTTGGTTACATTGACTTTGGAAATAATTAATGAGTTAATATGTTTTTATAATATAGATATCAATGGTGTTCTCTAATTTTCAGTAGAAAATATGAAGGAAATGTAGTTGTATGCAAAGGAGTAATCCAATATAGTTGTAGTTGAAGAAGAAAACATTCTACGTAAGTATGTCATCTATTATAAAAGTTAAAATCTTTAACAAAAATTTTTTTTAATTTCCTGGACATCACTGTGACATGTATTGGAACCTCTTTCATGGTATATTTCACAGTCTTAGAACAAATATTTCAAAAATTTAAAGACCCAGAATAGCCTCAGTAATCTTAAGAATGAAGAACAAAGTTGGAGTCATCACAATATCTGATACAAAATTATACCACACGGTCATTGTAATCAAAACAGCCTGGCACCAGAATAAGAACAGGCACATAGATCAATTTTACAGGACAGAGAACCCAGATATTAACCAGCCCTGTTGTGGTCAATTAATATTTGACAAAAAATAATGAAATAAAGATAGTTTCTTCAGTAAGTGGTTTTAGAAAAATGGACAGGTACATGCACAAAAATTAAACTAGACCACTTTCTTACACCAAACACAAGAATAAACTCAAAATGGACTAAAAACTTAAATGTTAGGCTCAAAATTATAAAAATCCTGGAACAGGGAGAACTAAGATGGCGGCAAAGGTAAAACACCTATCTTGCCGTCATAATCAGCAATTTTAATACTACAACTTAACGAAAGAACAAACACCTTCCAGAATCACCAGAAAGCTTGCCTAGTGAAAATTCCACAAATAAAAGTGAAGATAAGACACTGTGACTCGGAGGAGCGGCGGCGAACAGCGTTGAAAGATTCGCGCAGAGAGAGGTTTGGAGCGCGCACCTTGGAGAGGGCGGGCGGCTGAAAACCGGCCAGTTTTCTCGAACGTGGAGACAAAGACGTCCCACTGGACTGATTCTCCAGCTCTGGGTGAAGTCCAGGGAACCCACTATCACACGGGGTGAAAACTGGACAGAGGGAGGGCACTCCGAAGCTCGGGTGCTGCCAGGTCTGCTGGCTTGTGAAAAAGGCAGCTTGCGCGAGAACAGCTCAGCTGTGTGACGGCGCAGAGAGCGCTCTGCGACTTGTCTCTCATTCGGAAAACCATCAGTCTGCTTTGTTTTTCGACCCTGGGTGAGACATTGCGCATGCAGAGTCATTTGGGGAGAGTCTGAATTCCCCGGAAGCCGGTGAAGCTCAGCAGCAGCTCTCTCTCAGAAGTGCTGGCAGCCATTGCCCCCGGCACAGAGTCCCCGGGGCCGCATAGGGCGGAGCTAACGCTGTCTGCTTGGCCCGGAGACTCCGCCCATCCAACCTGAGCACAGCTGAGCTTCACAGACAATTGGCCTGGAGGTCAACCCCTCCAAGTGCTAACAACAATTAACCTGAGCTTAACTTCAGCAAGACTGTGCAGCCCATATCCACCTCAGGTAACCGGGGAGGCTGAGCCACTGTCCCTAGTAGGAAGTCTACCACACAAAGCTAACTGACCAACTCAGGGAAGCAGCCACCATGCAGAGACATGGAAAGAAATCAGATGTGAAAGAAATGGAGGAAAAAAAATGACTGGACATGGAATTCAAAACCACGGTTATAGGGTTTTTCAAGAGGCTCCAACAAAAGGTCGAGGCCTATAAGGAAATAAGCAAGACCACAAAGGAAATGAATGAGTCCTACAAGGAAATGAACAAGACCCTCAAGGATATAAACAAGACCTGCAAGGAAATGATCAAGACCAACGTGGAAATGAATGAGTCCTACAAGGAAATGAAGGAGACCCTCAAAGATATAAAGGAGACTCTCAAGGATATGAAAAAGGACCAACCAGAAATTAAGCATACACTGACTGAAACAAAAAATATTATACAAAGACCTAAAAGTGCTCTGGAGCACCCCAAGAACCAAGTTCAAGATTTGAAATACAAAGAAGTAAAATCCACTCAGCTGAAAAAGCAAGAAACCAAAAGAATCCAAAAAATTGAAGATAGTGTAAGGGGCCTCTGGAACAACCTCAAGCATACCAACATCCGAATTATTGGGGTGCCAGAAAAAGCGAGAGGCCAAGACAATGAAAACCTATTTGAAGAAATAGTGATTGAAAACTTCCCACACCTGGTGAAAGAAATTGACTTAGGAGTCCAAGAAGTGCACCGAACCCCAATATATAGGAACCCTAAGAGGACCACACCAAGGCACATCATAATTAAAATGCCAAGAGCAAAAGACAAAGAGAGAATAATAAAAGCAGCAAAAGAGAAACAGTTGGTTACCTATAAGGGAGTACCCATACGATTGTCAGTGGATTTCTCAACAGAAACGATGCAGGCCAGACGGGAGTGGCAAGAAATATTCAAAGTGATGAACAGCAAGAATCTACAACCAAGATTACTCTATCCAGCAAAGCTATCATTCAGAATTGAAGGTCAGATGAAGTGCTTTGCAGATAAGAAAAAGCTAAAGGAGTTCATCACCACCAAACCAGTATTATATGAAATGCTGAAAGATATTCTTTGAGAAGAGGAAGAAGAAAAAGGTAAATATATAAATTATGAACAACAAATACACATCTATCAACAAATGAACATAAAAATCAAGTGAACTGATAAGCTGTTGAACAGGATAGACTGGTGAATATAACAGAGACATGGACATAGAGAGGGAATGGACTGACAAATCTTGGGGAGAAAATAGTTGTGGGAAGTGCAGCAAGAGACTGGACAAAAATCTTGCAACAATGGGATAGGACAGTGGGGAGGGGAGGTGAGGGTGGAGGGTGGGATAGGTACAGGGTAGAGGGGAGCTATAGGGGGATAAAAAGGGGAAACAATGTAATTAATAAACTGAACAATAAAGATTAATATATATATATATATATATATATATATATATATATAAACAGGGGTATCCTTAAACCATATACTTCATTATGATACATTGTTGTTTTTTAAAATATATTTTATTGATTTTTTTTACAGAGAAAAAGGGAGAGGGACAGAAAGTCAGTAACAAGTATACACCTATCAAACCTATTATCACAACCTGTCATAGTCATCCCCTCCAAAGTTTCCTCCTACCCTTTAAAATTATTGTTGCTATTTTCTTACAAGAAAATCTAACATGAGACCTACCTTCATAGAAAATTTTAAGTAAACAATAAAATATTATTAACTGTAAAAAAATAAAAATCCTGGAACAGAAAATAGCCAGTAAAATCTTAGACATTTCTCATAGCAATATTTTTTTCTTCCTATATCTCCCTAGATAAGAAATACACACAAAAAGTAAACAAATTGGACTACATCAAACCAAAACATTTTTGCACAGCAAAGGAAATCAACAAAATGAAAAGGCAGCCCCCAGAGAACATATTCAGCAATATGGGAGAACATATTTGCCAATACACCTGGTAAGATATAATAACCAAAATTTATAAAGAACTTATAAAACTCAACACCAAAACAAAACAAAACAAAACAAAAACTAAAATATAGGCAAAGTACCTGAATATATACTTTTGTAAAGAGGACATACATGTGGCCAATAGACTGATTAAAAGATGTTCAATGTTACTAATCATCAGAGAAACAGAAATTAAAAACACAATGAGATATCACCTCACACCTGTCAGAATGGCTATCAGCAATAAATCAACAAACAAGTGTTGACAAAGATATAGAGAAAAGGGAACCCTTGTGCACACTTGATGAGAATGCAGTCTGGTACAGTCACGGTGGAAAACATTACAGAGTTTCCTCAAAAAATTTTAAAAGGTACTGCCTTTTGACCCAGCTATCTCATTTTGGGAATATGTCCTAAGAATCCAGAAACACCAATTCAAAAGAATATATCCACCCTTTGTTCATAATAGTGTTATATATAATATCCAAGACCTAGAAACAGCACAAGTGCCTATCAATATATGAGTATATAAAAATATATGATACATTTACATAATCAAATACTATACAGCCATAAAAAAAGAAGTGAATCTCACTTTTTGAGACAGTTTGGATGGACCTGAAGATTATTATGCTAAGTGAAATAAGCCAATCAGAGAAAATCAAATACCATATTATGTCACTTATAGGTGGAATCTAATGAATAAAATAAACAAAAACAAAAATAGGAGCAGAGGCATGGATACATGGTATAGACTCAGAGCTGCAGAAGGATTGGAGGAGGGGGAGACTGAATGAAAGAAGGGAAAAGCATTAATCAAAGAGCATATAGACATAGATAACCGTGTGGTGATAGCATGAGGGAAACGGGGAGGATGTTGGGTGGAGGTGGGCAAAGGAGGAAGTAGGGACATCTGTAATAGTGTCAACAATAAAAAAATCTAATGTAAGTTACCATAAAGTTCAAATACTTTTCAAAGTTTACACCTTACAACTATTGTGTCTACCATCCTCCTCCTGCTGAGTTTCAGAAGGTTTTATCTTTATTACCTGCATATTATGACACCCATTCTTTTCTAATCTCAGTTTTTGGAACAGGATTTACACTGAGTGATCAGATTATTATGGCCACCTGACATTTGTAGGCAAATTAGCCATACACGGTATCACCTGGGATATCGAAGCCAAAGGCCTGTTTGAACACCTTTGCTGTCTGCAGTTACCAAGATAAAAAATCTCCAATTCGAACAGGAACACAAGGATTGGGCATTGGAAAAAAGTCATGTGGTCCGATGAATCACATTTCCAGTTGCATCATGCAGATGGCAGAGTGAGAATTTTGCGAAAACAGCATGAAAGCATGCACCCCACATGTATGAATACAACCCTTCAAGTTGGTGGGGGCAGTGTTATGATTTGGGGAATGTTTTCCTGGCATGGTTTGGGCCCTTTAATTCATGTGGAACAACATCTGAATAGATCAACATACCTAAGTATCATTGCTGATCAAGTTCATCCTATCATGATGACGTATCCCAATGGAGATGGCTTTTTCCAACAAGACAATGTGCCTTGCCATGGTGTTGGTATTGTGCAGGAGTTGTTTCAAGAACACGAGG
Source organism: Antrozous pallidus (assembly GCA_027563665.1). NCBI lineage: Eukaryota > Metazoa > Chordata > Mammalia > Chiroptera > Vespertilionidae > Antrozous > Antrozous pallidus. The sequence goes on from CM050519.1 coordinate 32,485,627, forward strand.
GAGACTTTACCTTGCTTAGATGGCCCCCACAATCATCAGATCTCAATCCAATTGAACATTTGTGGGACAATGTTAAAAGAGCCATCAGGCAGCTGGTTCCACAGCCGTCAAATCTCACAGAACTGGCCAGTGATATTCATAGGCATGGTGGCAGATTCCTTGCATCACCTTTCAACACCTGGTGGAGTCAATGGCAAGTAGAATTGCTACAGTATTGAAACAAAAGGTAGTCTGATGAAGTACTGATGGGGTGGTCATGATAATCTGGCCACTCAGTGTAGATTGTCCCAAAGTTTGAAGTGTTAACAAATCAGTGTGTTATCTTTAACTATGGTTAATTAGTAGCAAAAAGAATTTTAGAGATAGTAAGAAGGTTAATTTGAAACTCAGGCAGATAGGGCAGGGGTCCAGCGGAAAACAAAAGCAGGTGGAACATAGGCAGGGGCAGACATGGCAGTTTGAGCAGCCTAATCACAAAAACCAACCAAGCAGAAATAAAAAAAAGCATTTCTGGACTCAAAGCAGGAGGCATGGGAAAACAAGGGAGTGCCTGCAGTCACAATGTGTACAAATGCATAAAAACAGAGAAAGTTCAGGTCTGTTGCTGGGCAAAACAAAACAAAACAAACAAACAAAACACACACACACACACACACACACACACACACACACACACACAAATAATTGAGGAAATCAATCAGGTGATGACACAGATAGATATAGAGAAGGATATAGCAAATATATACCCCTGGACTAAAAGGCTTTAATGGGCAGCCCATTATTGTGTACCCCTGTCCTTATGGGGAGCCTGAATATGCTTGTAATAAATTTTTCATACTTTTGCCTAAATCTTCTGACCCATGGAGCTCATTCTTTGGCGTTGGGAGAAACAATCCCAGGAAAACACTGAGGCTCACCATTCTGGTCATCAGCAGGACAGACAGTCAGGAGATACAGGGTGGTCCATGGGAGAGGAATGCATATGTAAGGGCAGAAATAGCTGTAAGCTGCCAAAACATTTATTTTACTTTTATAGAGGATAGAGAAAAGCCACAAAATACTGGGGGGAAAGAAAGATATTTTCACAGAGGATAGAGAAATGTTGCCAGATAAGAGGGAGAGAAAGATGGGGGCACCATGTGGACTTTGAACTTTGAAACTGATACTATGCATCTCAGTGACCAATGAGGAAAGCACAGGGTCCTATATCAAGGAAGTGTCCAATTAGGAAAGGTCATGTTCAGACAAAGAACTACAGCATATATAATCTGGAGATCAAGGGACATGAGACAGATTTTTAATTTTTTTTCCGTTAGACAGACGAGAGAGAGAGAGAGAGAGAGAGAGAGAGAGAGAGAGAGAGAGAGAGAGAGAGAGAGAGAAGGCTTTATCTATTTTGGGTCCCCTTTTCCAGGGAGGGTTTATATACGCTTCCAATAAACTTTCAAATTTTTCTTAAAGAAGCCTTTTAGTCCATAAATTTATTCTTTAACATTATAGGACAAGGACCCACAGAAGAATCTTCACCCTGAACCCTATTTATTTATTTTTTCTTGCATAACACAGTCTATAAAAATAGTAAGACTTGTTATTAAATGTTGAGGATTTTTTTGTTTTGTTTTGTTTTGTTGTTGTTTTTTTTTTTGTGTGTGTGTGTGTGTGTGTGTGTGTGTGTTTACAGTGTAGTTGAGTAAACCAAGTGAGTATAGCATGAATAGGAGCTCATGATCAATATGGGAATAGAGTAAAACTAGGACTTATACTTAAAAATATAAAGAAGAATATTTTAGAAGTACAGATTAACGGAGAGACAAAAATGGAAAAGATAAAAATGAATGGTGAGATAGTGGGCATGGTATATGTAGGAAATCCTTTTGAATGAATTTCACCTGGAAAGAGGATCTGTGAAACACAAGCATTAATTAAAATAAGTTGAAGGTACAAAGAGGAATATACTTAGAATTATTTTAAAGTGTTATAATCAAGTCAGTAGTTAGGGCTGGATTAAATAAGTAAGGCTTATTAGAAGTATCTTAATTTTTTCTGGAAAGAGATTAATTTCTGGATTTCTCATCAATATCAGGACAGATCTGGCTTGGATCAGGCACTCAAATATTTTTGAATAAGTGACTAAAATAATTACTTAAGCCAAATTTCTTACCTTGATATATGTCCTTATTTGTTTTGGTCATTATATATAGTAAGTGGTCATCTTTATTTTTAAACCCTCATATGAGAAGTTCAATATATTAAAATCTATTCCACTGAACTTAAAAATATTTTAATTGCTGATATATTATGTAATTTTATTATTCTACTAGAGGCCTGGTTCATGAAAATTCATGCACTGGGGGAGGCGGGGGGAGCCTCAGCCAGCCTGTCCTCTCTCACAGTCTGGGAGCCCTCAGGAGCAGGAAGCAACCAGATGATCAGGGTAACACAACATCCCCATCAAACCTCTGCTGCTGCCACTGCCTGCAGCACAAGCCTTGGCCAGCCCTGGTTACCTGAACCTTAGGAGGCCCTGGGTGGCTGGGGTGCTGAGGGCATGTCCAGCTGCACCATGCACCTGCCACCCCCACAGTGGGGCTAAAAAGACTGGGGGACTCTGATGAGACTGTGGGGACTGGGCATCGCCATCTTGTGGCTATGGGTGGCCCCCATGTGGTCAAAGATCCTGCCCCCATATGGACACAAGATGCCACCACTACAAGATGTCCAGTAGGGGAGGGCCACTGGGAGGTTTCAGGCCCTGCGAGGGAGGGCAGTTGTGGGTGATCAGGCCAGCAGGGGAGGGCAGGTGGGAGGGACCAGGCCAGCAGAGGAGGGAAGCTAGGAACAAACAGACTGGCAGGGGAGCAGTTAGACATCAATTAGGCTGATAAGGTAGTGGTTAGCAGGTGATCAGGCTGGAAGGCAGAAGCAGTTAGGGGCAATCAGGGAGGCAGGCAGACGAGCAGTTTGGAGCCAGCAGTCCTGGATTGTGAGAAGGATGTCTGACTGCCTGTTTAGGCCCGATCCTAGTAGGATCAGGATTGGGCCTAAACGGGCAGTTGGACATCCCTCGAGGGGTCCCAGATTAGAGAGGGTACCGGCTGGGCTAAGGGACATCTCCCGCCCCCGTGCACAAATTTCGTGTACTGTGCCTCTAGTATAGAAATAAAACAGGAGGAAGTAAAAGCTCTTCCATATTCTAGAATGCCAATTAATAAATGCAGAGAGCATGAATGAATTATAAACATCATCATTTTATATTCATCACAGTTCTTTTTTAAACTGATTTCATGAGTGGATCACAGAACCATGTAAAGGAACAAATCCCTATCAAGGGCTTCCTGGTATGATGAGCAATGTTTCTTCTGTCATATTCCTGCCAAACTACATAAACCATATCTGATCATGAGGAAACATTAGACAAACCCCAAATAAATATTTAATATCCTTCAAAATGTCAAAGTAATAGAAAAAGGAAAATTTTAGAACAGTTTCAAATTTATATCCTTAAAGATACTCCACAATTAAATGCAACTTTTCATCCTTAACTACAAACTATGTCAGAAAAAAATTTTCTTTTGACAATTTCAGGGAATTCACAAAATTGAATAAGATCTTTAGATCAGAAAATATTACTAAGAATAGCAATTTGCTGATTTGGATAATTGTACTGTCAGGTAAGTTAAAACTGTTCCCCCCCCTTTTGCAGACTAAAGCAATTGGGGATAATGGGGTATTTTTAAAACATTGTGGTAAAAATTTAAAGGCACTGTCCACTTTTCACTGTAAACATGACGATGCAAGCTGAAACCAAACAAAATGATCTTAATAGCCAATGGAAATATTATAGCTATTCTGTAACTCTTTACAAGTTTTGCAAAAATATTATAAAATTACTTTACTGTTGGTTATACATGTATAAGGACATAAGAAATTCAAAACTGGTATTTATGTAATCCACTATATTTAAAATATTAAAATTTTAAGAATGATTGTTTTTTACTTTGTAGAAAATGTATCAAAATAGTTTGAGCACTGCTTATCTTCTTCTTGTCATCTTATAATTTGTGATACAGGCTGGCATCTATTCTATTCCTAGGCAAATTGACATGTTGCTAAGTTTGGATCAGCTTCCATTCTTTTATTCTGTAGTCTTTCAATGCTGGAAATATCTATGAGATGTTTTATAATGTTAATTTTTTTGCAAGCATCACTTCCTCAGGACACTTTTAATTTTTTTTGTCACAACCACTTTATTTATTTATATTGATAAATTCATCTTAAAGAAGATCCTCTGGCTGCATAGTTTCTTTCTTTTTTAAAAAAGATTTCCTTTAAAATATAACTTTATTGAATTCAGAGAGGGAGAGGGAGAGTGAGATAGAAACATCAATGATGAGAGGGAATCATTGATTGGCTGCTTCCTGCATGCCCCCAACTGAGGATCAATCCTGCAACCCAGGCATGTGCCCTTGATGGGAAATGAACCAGGGACCTTTCAGTCCACAGTCTGACACTCTATCCACGAAGGCAGTTTTTTTCATTTTAAAAAAATGTATTTTTATTGATTTTCAGGGAGAAATGGAGTTGGAGAGAGATAGAGACATCAATGATGAAAGAGAATCATTGATTGGCTGCCTAGGGTGGGGATTGAGCCTGCAACTCAGGCACCTGCCCTGACCCGGAACCAAACCATGACCTCCTGGTTCATAGGCAGATGCTCAACCTCTGAGCCACGCTGACCAAGATGTATAGTTTCTTGAAGAACATAAGTGCAACTTTCCCTCAGTCACCTATCTCTTCTGTAAGTGCACTTAAATTTCACTCTCAGCATTAGCACTTTTTGCTCCTTTGCTGCACTTTTAAGTTTGTTGGCCAATGCTTTCTTATAATTATTCATTTGTGTAAAACTATATGTGCTTTTATCACTAGGAGACCAGAAAGCAGCAGGACTTGATGCTTCGTGACTCTGCATGAACCTATTATGAACCTATTAACAGATGCAGAATGACCCATTGCTGCCAGAATTTGAAAGAAATTACATAATTGGTCACAGATCCTAATGTTCATTTGTTATTGACATAGTAATTTGTGGGCTGAAGAATTCACAGCAAAGCGTTTGCTTTCTGTTTTTATTCATAGTTAATGAGGTGTTAAAAGACAAATTAGGACACATTAAAAAATTTTTAAGTTGATTTGAGTAAAAATTGATTCCAATCAGGCAGCGCCAAACTGGAAGTAGTTAAGATCCAGGGAAAGACACATAAAGGAGGGGAAAAAGCAAAGAAAGAATATTATTTAATTGGCTCTTGCTTAAAACCTAGTTGGCTGTTTGTGGCTGGTTGTTCTTAGCATTTTGATTTTATAACTCTGAGGCATTTATAGAGTTAGATTTTGGTTTGCTTACATAGGCCACCATGGCATATCAGTCTAATGGCAACCTTGATTAGTTAATCTCACAGTGCCAATTGAAATTTGAACTGCTTGTTGGGGAACTATTGTGATTTAACTAAAGCTTGGTAACTGAAATATGAGCATATCAGAATTTTTTCTAAGTGAGTACTGCCTCTTTTAAAAATTTAAGCCACTACTAGTATTTTTAAATTGTTCTTCTACTAAGCTGCTATATAAAACCTAATACCATTCCCAATGTAGGATGCCTCCACTGTGTGAGTTTTTGTGGGGAAAAGGATCCTTGTATCCTCGTTTAGGGGTAAATGACCAGAGCTGCTGGGAGCTGAGACATATCTGTGTGAACCTAGATTGATTGACCAAATAGAAGCTCCTAAGCAGGATATGTAACTAGAGTAAATGACTCATATTCATACCAATTGAAAGTTATTCAAGGTGGTCAGGGCGTTCAATTAAGATCAGTAGCAATGTAAGTGTCCAGTGAGGGATATGAAGTCTTTTATGGCAATGGCACTGTTACCAACAGCCAATGGGAGAGTTCTGCGCAAGCCAGCCCAATTGTGTGAGTGATTGTTCTCTTCTTTGGGTTGTGCTCATTTTGTAGGACAAATGCTTCAGGCTTTCTTTCCCTTGTTACTGTGAGCTTCCTTGGATCCTTTCAGGTCTATGTTTTTCTTAATAAATCCAGAGTCATTATCAGTATCTGGCAGAAAGCTACATAAAGTCCTCCTTCCCACCCAAGCCTAGCTCTCCTTTTTCTCTCCTTATTTTTGTTAGCAATCACTTTGAAAATTTTGTATATTTGTTGTGTGCAACCAGTCATTTGCACATTTTTAACTTTCCATCTACAATTTGTTTTTCTCCCACCCTTTTCACTACCTCAACTTTTCACTTAAGCATTTGTTGTTGAAGAACATTTTCTTTTCTGAAAATCTGTTTTGGAAGTTCCAAGGAAGATAATGCTTTCACTTGAAAAATGATTTATACTTTTGTTCCAGTGTCCTCAATAAATATACCAAGCAAATAATATTGTTAGAATCCATGTTATATATTTACAGTGGTCAAGAATACCTGGTAAGTAGCAAAAACTCAGCAAATGGTATTTATTATTATTGAACATATATGCAGATTTAAAAACTAATGCCTCAGATTTAAGAACTTTTCTTGTTCTGTAGGAGCATTTTTTATACCAACTCAATGGCTCATAGTCAAAGTCTATCCATATATTTTTCCTGATTTTACTAAATGTTTTTATTACATCTCCTTTCCACTGCCTGACACCATCAAAGAGACCTTTCAGCAGTATATACACAGGCTTCCTATTCCATAATACTTCCTTAAAAATAGACTGCAGGTCATTAAATTCAAGACTGTACAAATATGAAACATCTTGGGCCATGATTATACACTCATATTGTGGAATGACTATAAGGCTTAAATTACTGGAGATTTTACCCAAGCAGTAACAATCTGATAAGTAATTCAAGACATCTAATGTGATTGTTGAGAGAAGGTATTGAGCAGTGGAAAAATGCCCTGGCAAAACACACACATACACACACACACACACACACACACACACACACACGCACGCACGCACACACGCACACACACACACACGCACACAGACATACACACACAAATAAATGCATGTCTTAATAATTTATTAATATTTGAAAAATAAGGCAAAAACATACAATGGAGTAAAGGTAATCTACTCAATAAATGGTGGTAAAAAATTGGACATATTAATGCAAAAAAATGAAACTAGACCACCTTTATACACCATACACAAGAATAAACTCAAAATGGATTAAAGACTTAAATGTTAGACTTGAAACTATGAAATTTCTAGAAGAAAACATAGGCAGTAAAATCTGTCACAATTATTATACTGATATTTTTCTGATATATCTCCTTGGACAATGGAAACAAAAAAATAAACAAACAGGACTATAGCAAACTAAAAAGTTTTTGCACAGCAAAAAGTGGAGGGAAGCATAGGAGGTATAAATGGTGATGAACAGAAATTTGACTTGGGGTGGTAAACACACAATACAGTGTATAGATGAAGTGTTGAAGAACTGTGCACCTGAAACCTATATTATTTTGTTAACCAGTGTTACCCTAATAAATTCAATATACGGTAAAGGAAAAAAAAGAAATTACATACTGAGGAAAGCTAGTAAAAAAAAATTTACAGGTGTTTATATTACACAAGAATTTTTAGAATGGAGATTATGTAGGAGGACCTAATATAAATTGTAATTGTGACATTTTGAGTTTCACCAAATAAAGAAACATCATGCTAACAAATGTTCTCAAATATTAAAAATAGTAAATAAAAATAAATAAATAAAACCTCTAAGGACTGATTCTAGCTTGTGATTTTGCCTGGGGCCAGTTTTATTTTAATATTACTTCAGATATATTATAAAATAGGTCCCTGATTTAACACTTATTATAGGAGCCATTGGTAATGCTGAAGCAATATTAAGTGGCAGTTCAGTTACCCTGCAAAGGTTACCCTGGGGTAATTTCTGTTATTTTTCCAGGTAAGGTAAGACAGTGATGTGAAAAGACAAACCTCAAAGCAGAAGATTGACTTCTGTTTTTGTTTCATTTTTACTTCTACCTTGTCTCTAGTTTTGCTGTTGTTGGGAATTTAAATTTATCTTCAATTCTAAAATATTAATTGGGACGTGAATATTAGATGTTTTTGAAGTTTAGAACTTCCTTCTCCAAATTTGTCTGACATTTTATATTCAATTTCATACCAAATAAAAGGTGATGGCCTGTGATGAAAAAATTCATGACAAACTAAAGAGATAATTACAAGGAATAATAAATTGAAATGTATATATATATATATATTTTTTTCAATATATACATTTTTTATTCTTTAAAGTATTACAAATAGTAGGACATATGTTTTTTCCTCCCATTAACCTCCCCCCAGCCTCCCCTACCCCCCAGCACATGCCCTCCCCTCCCTCCCCAGTGTCTTGTATCCATTGGTTATGCTTATATGCCTGCACACAAGTCCTTCGGTTGATCTCCCACAGCCCCTGGTCCCCACCCTCCCCTGCCTTCCCACTGTAGTTTGACAGTCTGTTCAATGCTTCTTTGCCTCTGTATCTATCTTTTCCCCCCATTTCTTTTCTTTAAAAAAATCTTGCATCTGCATACTAGATATAAATATATAAGAACAAATGAAATGTATATTTTTCATATACTTTTTACAAATATGTGAATGCATAGCTCTTTAATTGCTCTTCTCAACCCCAAATTTCTCAATTTCACCTCTCCTCAATCCCATATGTAAATCAGAACTAAAATGATGTAGCCCTCTAACCCTAAAACATATAATCCTCTAAAAGTACATTAGGTTACATAACCACAGAGAATGTTGGCTTTCTTATACTCCATTTTGCTGTGCTGGGGGGTCTTGTCTCTCCTGGCAATTTCTTGTTATTCTCATTGTAGGTTTCATAATTGATGGCCTTCAGTTTCCAGTACACAGTAACTGCCTACACCTGGCCCCACCTGCTCCTGGTTACACTGGTTACTCTGACTGACCTTTACAAGAGACGTAAATATTCTGCTTTCCCTACTCTGCCCTGCTGATACCATTTTGTCCTCAGTCTTTCTGCTGGCAGATATAACAATAACTTTGTAACTCTTTATCCCTTTTGGCCTTCTGAGTTCTTCCTTCTGCAACCCTAACAGTCAGCCCCTGTAAATCAATTTATAAATATTCCTTATATTTGTAAAAATTCTGATGAGAACATAAATTCTGCTACTCATAAAAGTACAAGTACCCGCAGAACATACTGTTGCATTAAATCTGAGGAGATGGTGGGCCTAAGAAAGATACATGCCCCATGACAGTGGGACAACAGGCAATATATATTTATTTGTTTGTTTATTATTTTAATCCTCACTCAAAGATATATTTTTATTGATTTTAAAGTGAGGGTAAAGGAAGAGAGAAGAGAGAAAGAGAGGGAAAGAAGGAGAGAGAGAGAGAATGAGACATTGATATGAGAGAAAAATATGGATTGGTTTTTTCTCATATAGATACAGACTAAGAAGGAAATCCACACTGGGAACTGAACCTCTGATCCTTCAATGCCTGGGAAGACAATCCAACCAACTAAGCCACACCAGCCAGGGTGATAACAGGCAATCCTATTTAATAAAAGAGTAATATGCAAAGTGACTATACCTCTGATCGAGACACATCCACAGCCATGCCCACCAGCCAATCAGGAGCAAATTATGCAAATTAACCCCAACCAAGATGACTGCTGCCACTGAGAGCTGGAGGGAGACTTGGGTTTCCCGGCAACAGAGGAAGACAAGCTTTCCACCTGCCATTGCCGACCTAGGCCTCCACTCGATGCTACAAAGTTTCAATTATAGAAGATACACAATCCCAACAGAAATAGCAACAGCCATGGAGCTGGAGAGAGAAGAGGCTAGGGTTGCCAGGGCGATGGAGGAAGCCAAACTTCTGCAGCCCTAGCCTAGGCCTCCACTCTAGGCTACAAAGTTTCAATTGTAGAATTTAAATAAACCCAAACAGAAATGGCTGTTGCCACAGAGTCAGCAGAAGGCTTGGCTCCACTCCAGGCTACAAAGTTTCAATTGTAGAACATAAATTAATTCTAGATCCCAAGGCCTCGTTTGGGTTGCTGGGGGTGTGACCAGCCTGCAAATCACCACAGGCCCCTTGCTCAGGCCACCTCACACCCCAAGGGAACCCCCACCCTGATCCAGGACATTCTCTAGGGCAAACCAGCTGGTCCCCTCCCATGCATCAGGCCTCTATCCTATCTAATAAAAAGAGTAATATGCAGATTGACCATCACTCTAACACACAAGAGGGCTGTCCCCATGTGGTCAAAGATCCTGTCCCCATGTGGACACAAATGGCAACCACAAGATGTCCAGCAGGGGAGGACAGTGGGACATTTCAGGCCTGCAAGGGAGGGCAGTTGTGGGCCATCAGGCCAGCAGGGAGGACAGTTGGTACGGATCAGGCCTGCAAGAGAGGGAAGTTATGGCCAAACAGGCTGCCAGGGGAGCAGTTAGACATCAATCAGGCTGGCAGGGTAGTGGTTAGGGGATGATCAGGCTGGCAGGCAGAAGAGGTTAGGAGTTTGGAGTCAGCAGTCCTGGATTGTGAGAAGGATGTTGTACTGGGATTGGGCTTAAACAGGCAGTCAGAAATCTCTGGAGGGGTCCCAAATTGGAGAGGGTGCAGGCTGGGCTGAGGGACGTCCCCTACCGCCTGTGCATGAATTTTGTGCACCGGGCCTCTAGTCCTATATAATAAAAGGGTAATATGCAAATGACCAAATGACTGAATGACAGGTTGTTAGATGTGCACTGACCACCAGAGGGCAGACTTTCAGCACAGGAGCTGCCTCCTGTTGGGTAGTGGACTCCCACAGGGGGAATCTCCGCTCAGCTACAAGCCAGGCTGAAGACTGGCGAGCACAGTGGAGGTGGCAGGATCCTCTTCTGCCTCTGCAGTAGCCCTAAGGTTGTCCAACTGCTAAAAGACACAGGCTGGGCTGAGAGGACCCCCCTTTCCCACCTCGCCCCCAGCCCCCTTGTGCACAAATGTCATGCACCAGGCCTCTAGTTTTTAATAAAATATATTCTATGTTTTTCTTGCCATCCAAAACATACTAATATCTTCCAAGTGCATTGTTGATAGCTCTCCTTCTTTGTTTTGTTGATTTTTTTCTGACTTTCAACTAAGCAATATTAAGTACTAATATGCTGTGTGAAATAGAGATGAATAATTACTATATTCTATAATGAATAATGAATGCCATTTGAAAAATAATTGACATTGATTTAATTATATATCAGTCAGAAATAATAAAAAGAATGATTTGCATTTGTGAAGTTAGTAAAGTTAAACATATATCTTTATGGTATTGAGACATTTCCTCTTTCTCTACTCCTTCCACCTGAAATAACTAATATAAAATTTATTTAAAATAATTAAACTTCCCTATAGTATAGATATAATTTTTGCTATTTATTATCTTTTATTGAAACTGTTCATTGTAATGAACTGTAACTTGAAAATTTTCAACTGTTCATTGACATGTGTTCATGACATCTGTTCATTATCATTGACTATAACTTGAAATTATCATATCTAGTACTTAAAAGCTTCAAATTGAATACATTGTAAGAGTTTTTGTGTTTATATTAAATTTAGCATGTTTTAAAGAATAAAGGAAGACATTGTAGTAAATGGTATCTCACTTTAAATTGAGAGTTCAGCCTCCAGATTTTTCATGAAATATTACATAATTCCTTAATATCTTAAAATGTCTCAGTATTTTCCCTTTTCTTATTTATTTCATTATATATTAAATTTATTGAGGTGATATTTGTTAGTAAAATTTTATAGGCCTCAGGTATACAATACTATAATCTACACATCATCTATATATTGCATTGTGTGATTACCACCCAAAATCAAGTTTGCAAATTACAAGTATTTTAAATATATATTTTATTGATTTTTTAAAGAGAGGTAAGGAGAGGTGTAGAGTTAAAAACATCAATGAGAGAGAAACATCAATCAGCTGCCTCCTTCACACCCCCTACTGGGGATGTGACAGCAACCAAGGTACATGCCCTTGACCAGAATCAAACTTGGGACCCTTCAGTTCACAGGCCGATGCTCTATCCACTGAGTCAAACCAGTTAGGGTTCCAAATATGTTTTGATGTGCTTGAAAACATGAGCTCAATATGTATTCCACAATAAAATTTGGCTGAAAAAACCCCCCCAAAAATAGTAATTTTGCAGTATTACTTAAAATACATGAAACTTATTTTGATGATATCTAGATTTAGAAAAGTTTGAATGTCCCAATTTTGAGAATGCAATTATAAGTAAAAGTTAGGTACATAATTTTTATCAACACTTAATGTTTTTTACCTATTTAAAACATAAAACAAGAAGCATATATTTTTAAGAGTAAAAATCTGACAAGCAACAGGGTTACATTTTAAAGAGAACCTTCTTGGAACACATTAATTCTTCAAATATTCTGATTATGCATTTCACACAACATAGATATTTGAACAAAAGGATCACATTCATATAAAAATATAAAACATACAAAATTCAAATATATTAAATAATGTTGTTAAGGATTTTTTGTACATGTTTATCCAATATTTAGGGTTTTTTAAATTAAGTTTTTGGGGTGACTTTGGTTAATATGATTATATAGGTTTCAGGTGCGGGTTTCTATGTTACAAAATCTATATACTGCACTGTTTCCCCACCAACCAATATCAAATCTTTTCCCATAACCATATATTAGGACCCCATCAGAATTTCATCTGACTTCAAAGCAGAAACTCTATGAGCCAGAAGAGAGTGGAACCAAATATTTAAAGAGAAATTAACAATTATGAATAATATTTCCAGCAAAATTAGCTTTTAAATAGAAGTAGAGTTCTTCCCAGACATACAAAACCAAGGGATTTCTCATCCCCAGAAAACCCCCATTGCAGGAAATATTCAAGGGAGTTATTCTACCTAAAACAAACAACATAACGTCACATACGAGTAAGATCACCAAATTACTACAGAATAAACAGGGATAATTTCTGACAACAAAAGCATAAAATTTGAGAGGGTAAAAGCCTGACCTGGCAAAAGTAAAGTCAAAGTGAAAGGGAAAATGATTCTCCAAGCAGATTACATCCGCATAAAAGCAGGTATAGCAATACTTATATATGACAAAATAGGTAGAAAGATAAAAAGAGGCAAAGATGAACACTTTATAATGATAAAGGGGACACTATATCAAGAAAACATAACACTTCTTAATATATAAGTACCCAAGCAAGGAGTACCAAAATACATAAAACTATTCACAGAATAAAATGAAGAAACAGGTCAAAACACTGTCATAGTTGGGGACCTCAATACTCCATTTGACAGCACTAAACAGATCAACCAAACAAAATCTATAAATATAGGCCTTAAATGAAACACTAGACCAAATGGACATAATTGACATTTATAGAATCTTTCAATCCAGAATGTCAGATTATGCACCCTTCTCCAGTGCACATGGAACATTCTCAAGAATAGAGCATATTTTGAATCACAAAACTAGTATCAACAAGTTTAAGAAGATTGAAATTATACTAAGCATATTCTTCAACCAAGATACCATGAAATTAGATATCAACTGCAAAAAGGAATTAAAGAAACCCATAAATGCATGGACATTAAACAACAAACTACTAAAAAATGACTGGATCAAAAAAGAAGTAAAAGATGAGATCAAAATATACAGAGAGACAAGTGAGAATAATAATACAGTATATAAAAAGTTCTGGGATATAGTGAAAGCAGTTATAGGAAATAAGTTTATATCATTATAGGCCTACCTCAAGAAAAAAAATCACATCATAAAGAACTAGAAAAAGAACAAAAGCAACCCAAAGTCAGGAGAAGAAAGGAAATCATAAAAATTACAGCAGAATTGAATAAAATAGAGAAAAAAAGACTATACAAAGAAATAATAAAATAATATTACTGTATCAAAAATTGATTTGAAAATAGCAACACTTAATATGGTAATCAGTTGAGATTTATATTTATTGTAAAACTTTGGAAAATACCAAGTTTACCATATTTATAGAAATGTTGGAGAAAATATTTTACACATCAAGTAAATATATTATGTATTAATACATTTGTATTAATGTATTATGTAAATTAGTGCTAATGTGGACTTCTGTTGAGTAAGGCATAGTGAGCTGAATTATATGAATTGATTCTCTTATAAAATGAGGAGAGCACCTGGAAAGGCAGATTGAGCATTTCTTTAATTATGTCAGCTGAATCCAGTGGTGTTGGCAGAGCCACATCCTGGAGATGTACCGTGCCAGAGGCTGGTACATCAGCCTGACCCTTAGCTCAGGTTCCAGGAGGTGGGTTTCATTATCTAAGTTTAGCCAGGCCCAAGGAATGGATGCAATTATCTTCATTTAGCCAGGAGTGACAATTACAAAGAAACCACAGAGAATGAAAATTACAGCTTGATCTTTAACCATGATTTCACATAATTTCTTTTGTTTAAACTCCAGTAAAACTTCCTGGAATTATTATCCTATCTAATAAAAGAGTAATATGCAAATTGACCAATTCTTCGATCAAGCCACACTCACAAGCCACGCCCACCAGCAAATAAACCCCAACCAAGATGGCTGTGGCCACTGAGAGCAGGAGGATTCCCCAGGGATGGAGGAAGCCAAGCTCTCTGTCTTCCCTGGCTAGCCTAGTCCTCCATTCAATGCTACAAAGTTTCAATTATAGAAGATATATCTCAACAGAAGTAGCAGCAGCCATAGAGCTAGAGAGAGCAGAGGCTAGGGTCGCCCGGGCAATGGAGGAAACCAAGCTTCTGCAGCCCTAGTGCCTAGGCCTCCACTCTAGGCTACAAAGTTTCAATTATAGAATTTAAATAAACACAAACAGAAATGGCTATTGCCACAGAGCCAGCAGAAGGCTTGGCTCCACTCCAGGCTACAAAGTTTCAATTGTAGAACATAAATTAATCCCAGATCCCAGGACCTCCACTTGGGTTGCTGTGGGGCATGGCCAGCCTGCAAACCACCACAGGCTCCTCTCCCAAGCCTCCCCACACCCCAAGGTAATCCCCACCCTGATCCAGGCCACTCTTCAGGGCAAATCAGCTAGCCCCCACCCATGCACCAGGCCTCTATCCTATCTAATCAAAGACTAATTTGCTGATTGACCATCACTCCAACACACAAAATGGTTGCCCCATATGGTCAAAGATCCTGCCCCCATGTGGACACAAGATGGCCACCACAAGATGGCCATCAGGGGAAGGCTATTTGGAGGTTCCAGGCCTGTAAGAGAGGACAGTTGGGGGTGATAAAGCCTGAAAGGGAGGGCAGTTATGGGTGACCCGGCCGGTAGAGGAGAGAAGTTGGGGGCAAACAGGCTGGCAGGGGATCAGTTACACATCAATTAGGCTGGCAGGGTAGTGGTTAGGAGGGATCAGGCTGGCAGGCAGAAGCAGTTAGGGGCAATCAGGGAGGCAGGCAGGTGTGCAGTTTGGAGCCAGCAGTCCTGGTTGTGAGAAGGATATCCGACTGCCTGGTAGGGTCGGGCCTAAATGGGCTGTTGGACAGTCCTCGAGGGGTCCCAGATTGGAGAGGATGCAGGCTGGGCTGAGGGACATACCCTGCCTCCCCTGCACTTATATCTTGCACCAGGTTCTAGTTATATAATAAAAGGGTAATATGAAAATCGACCAATTGCTATGATGCACACTGACCACCAGGGGGCAGACGCTCAATGCAGGAGCTGCTCTCTGGTGGTCAGTGCACTCCCACAGGGGAGCACAGCTCAGCCTCGGCTTCATGGCTGGCAAGTACAGTGGCAGCGCTGAGGATGTCCAACTGTGGCTTAGGACATCACCTGAGGGCTCCCAGAATACTAAAGGGCAAAGGCCAGCTGAGGGGATCTCCCATCTTCCCCAGTATATGAATGTCGTGCACCAGGCCTCTAGTACTGTATAATAAATGCACTGCACCGGCTCTGGGTCACTGTCTCTCCATCAGAGGACAGCTGTCCTACTTGGTCCCAGCTTTTCCCCTTTGTCTCTGTGTCTTCCTCTTTCTTTCATTTTCTCAAACCCCAGCTGCCCCTACTCAGAATTTGTGGACTACTCTCTAGCCGCACTTGGTCACAGTAAAGAGAGAAGTATTTAATATCTGTCACCCAAACAAGGACAGAGAAATACTTAATAATTAAAAACACAAAATGTTGATCACTTTCTAATACTATATTTTAAATAATAAGAAAGTAGGAAATACTATATAAACAAGTACACCTCAGCTGTCCAAAATCAAATGAGATGAGCACATATTGAAGGTAAGTAGCTTACAAAGATCAACAGGCAAAAAAACATTGATTGTGGAGTTGAGGTTTTAATTACAAAGTGATGACAGGATATAATTCCTAAACTCTTGACAAAATGGAAAGCTAAAACAGCTTGCAACCGAGCAATCTGTATTAAAGCAGATCTGCAATCTCTTCACACCTATGAAACAGAGATTATAAATCTTCGATCCACCATTCTTGGGAAGCGTCAACTAATTAATTATCTTATTGATCAAAAGTTCAGGGGTAGTCTGGGAAGACTTTTAATCTTGAATAAGTGTATATAGATCAGACTTCAGTAAACATATATGTTGGACCTAAAAACTCACTAAACATTTGGCGCGGTATTCCTAAACTCAAACATTAATCTTAAAATTACACCAAGACTAATATCCCATGTAAGTATAACTACACAAGATGAGAAAAGCAGATGGTTCTTCCATAGTAACATTACAATGAAGTTGAGTCAAGGAAAAAAAATAACAATAGCTAATTACTAAATAAAGAAGACTGCAAGAGATGAAGTCAGCTAACTTACAGTTTGGATAATTTTTTTTTTACCAAACACAAGAAACAATATTAAAATTATAAAGAGTTTCTAAAATATGAAAGTTTGAAATAAAAATAAAACAAAGGAAATGGTAACAACCATAGGTATAACAGGCACATTGAGATAAAAAATAATTAAATAAGTAGAACATTGCCACTTATATTAGCACTTACACTAAATATATTCAAAAATTGAATTTGTGTTTTAAAAGATACATCAAAGGAAAGCACACATATCAGAGGCAGAAGTGTTTAAAGGTATGAAATATGAAAGGATTTAATGAACTACAAAATAAACAAAAAAGTCAAATGCCTAATAGGAATTCTTTTAAAAAGATGAAAATCTGTAAAAACAATATTTAAAATCTAAGAGTAAATAATTTCTTATAATTGAAAAATGAGTCATCTCCAAATGATTAAAATTCATAATAAACATACATGCTAGTTAAGATGAATAACAATAGATATGTACATCAGTTCCTTTAAATAAATAAAATCTTAAAATCTATCAGAAAAACAAACAAACAAAAACTAAGATAGATTACTTATGAAAGACTCTACTTCAGCAACCTTACAATAAGTCAACAGGAATAGCTCTCAAAATTACTATTACTAACTAACATTAATGAGTAAGAGTGAGATAATATTTCTTTTTTTAACCTTTATTGTTCAGTTTATTAATTATATTTTTCCCCAATTGCTCCCCTTCACCCAGTACCCATCCCACTCTCCGCCCTTACCTCCCCCCGCCCCGTTCTCTCCCATAGTTGCATGATTTTTGTCCAGTCTCTTGCTGTACTTCCCGCACCCTTTTTCTCACCAAGAATTATCAGTCCATTCCCTCTCTGTGTCCATGATTAGGTTCTATTCCTCATTTTATCCTGATCATCAGGTTGTTAATTCACTTGACTTTTAGATTCATTTGTTGATAGATGTGTATTTGTTGTTCATAATGTATATTTTTACCTTTTTTCTTCTTCCTCTTCTTAAACAATACCTTTCAACATTTCATATAGTATTGGTTTGGTGGTGATGAACTCCTTTAGCTTTTTCTTATCTGCGAAGCACTTTATCTGATCTTCAATTCTGAATGACAGCTTTGCTGGATAGAGCAATCTTGGTTGTAGATTCTTGCTATTCATCACTTTGAATATTTCTTGCCACTCCCATCTGGCCTGCATCGTTTCTGTTGAGAAATCTGCTGACAATCATATGGGTGCTCCCTTATAGGTAACTAACTGTTTTTCTCTTGCTGCTTTTAATATTCTCTCTTTATCTTTTGCTCTTGGCATTTTAATTATGATGTGCCTTGGTGTGGTCCTCTTTAGATTCCTATATTTTGGGGTTCTGTGCACTTCTTGGGTTTTCAAGTCAATTTCTTTCGCCAGGTGGGGGAAGTTTTCAGTCACTATTTCTTGTAGTAGGTTTTCCTTATCTAGCTTTCTCTCTTTTCCTGGCACTCCAATAATTCTGATGTTGGTATGCTTGAGATTGTCCCAGAGGCCCCTTATACTATCTTCAATTTTTTGGACTCTTTTGGCTTCTTGCTTTTCCAGCTGAGTGGTTTTTGCTTTTTTTTATTTCAAATCTTTGACTTTGTTTTTGCTGTTGTCTGGACTGCTTTTAGGTCTTTGTACAATATTTTTTGTTTCAGTCAGTGTATGCTTAATTTCTAGCTGGTCTTTTTTCATATCCTTGTAGGTGTTGTTCATTTATTTGTAGGTGTTATTTATTTCGTCATAGTTCTTATTAAGTTTCTCAGCTTTTTCTAGTATCCTCTTCATAAACCTAATTACTGTGGTTTTGAACTCTATGTCTAGTCGTCCTTTTTCCTCCATTTCTTTCACAGCTGAGTTCTTTCCTTTTCTCTGCATTGTGGTTGCTTTCCTGAGTTGGTCCCTTATCTGTGTGTGATAGGTATCCTCTAAGGAACAGTGGCTCAGCTTCCTTATGCAGCGTGCGTCAGCCTTAGCTCCGCCCTACAGCTTCTAAGGGGCATGGGGTGTCAGCCTTAGCTCCACCCTATGTGGCAAGCAGCTTCAGCGTCAATGGGGCTCACGGCGTCAGCTTATCTGTGCGGCTCACGGGTCTCAGTGTTGGGTGGCAATGTAAATCCACCACTGGTTTCCCTGTTGCCAGACAACTCTGCCTCTCCCCAAATGAGTCTGCACAGCCAAAGTCTCACTCAGGGTTGTAAAATAAAGCAGTATGGTGGTCTCTGAGGAAGTGAGTGAGTTGCGCGTTCTCTGCCCGGTCGAGGACTCCAGGAACCGCTGCTCCAACTCACTTGTGCACTCTCCTTAAACACACAGACCTCAGCCACCCGAGATCCCCTTTTCCCCGACCTGGGAGCTCGCCTGGAACTGGGGGGTCGGTGCTGTGGGAGGCCTCCACCCTCCCCGCTGGAGAAAACCAGCCGGGCTTGCTGTCTGCCACCCATCCCTCACTGCTCACTCGTGCTCCGAACCTCAAAGCTGTGCACTGCTGCTCCTGAGTCACTGCTGTGTCCCACCTCTACTTTTATGTGCAGAATTTTCCCTCAGCCAGCTCTCCGGTGATTCTGGACGATGTTTGTTCCGTTGTTAAGTTGTAGTTTCAGAATTGTTGCGTGGATAGCAAGATAGGTGCTCACCTATGCCGCCATCTTAGTTCTCTCCTAAAGCATTCCTCGAGATAATATTTCTTGATGTGAAATTTTAAATAAATAACTGACAGACTCATGATGTTAGTGAAAATAAAGTACAAGATTTATGTATAAATGTTGAGCAAAACTGATATATTAATGATTAATCATTGGGGTTTAAAATCCCAACAGTACCATACAATAGGATAGATTAAATTTGGAGTTAAATAATATTAAAAAAATTTAAATTTAAGTTACAAAAATAATGCTTAAAATTTGTATATGTGTTTAGATTGGATGTGTAACATTTACAATATCCATTAAAGATGAATGGAATATAAATTTCATTAAGAGTAGAGAAAAATAAAAAAGTAAACCCTCAAATATAATAGAAAGAAATTTGAAAGGAGTAAAGAAAGATATGATACATAAAATATTCAAACATATAGATATATCAGTAATCAAATTTTGAAAATTATTATTTTTTAAATTTTATTTAATTGTCTGAAGTATTACAAATAGCATATATATATATGTGTGTGTGTGTGTGTGTGTGAATATATATATATATTTGTAAGAATATGTATCTTTTTTTCCCATTGACCTTCCCCCAGGCCTCCTCTACTCCCCAGCACATACCCTGACTCCCCTACCACAGTGTCTTGTGTCCATTGGTTATGCTTATATGCATGAATACAAGTCCTTCGGTTGATCTATTATCTCCCCCACCCGCTCCCCAATCTTACTAGCCCTCCTGCTGTTGTTTGACAGTCAAAAAGACTGCCTCTCTATCTATTTTTGTTAACTAGGTTATAATGGTCTTTATTATCCATAAATGACTGAGATCATGAGGTATTTTTCCTTTCTGACTGGCTTATTTCACTTAGCATAATACTTTTCAGTTCCATCCATGCTGTTGCAAATGGTAAGAACTCCTTTTTTTTCACAGTGGCATAGATGTATCAGAGTTCTCTAATCTATTCATCTACTGATGGGCATTTAGGCTGTTTCCAAATCTTAGCTATTGTAAATTGTGCTGCTATGAACACAGGGGTGCATACATCCTTTCTGATTGATGTTTCTGTTTTCTTGGGATATATTCCTAGAAGAGGTATTACTGGGTCAAATGGCAGTTCCATTTTTATTTTTTTGAGGAAACACAATACTGTTTTCCATAGTGGTTGCACTAGTCTGCATTCTCACCAGCAGTGCAAGAGGGTTCCTTTTTCTCTGCATCCTCTCCAGTACTTGTCATTTGTTGATTTGTTGATAATAGCCATTCTGACAGGTGTAAGATGGTACCTCATTGATGTTTTGATTTGCATCTCTCAGGTGATTGGTGACTTTGGGAAGAAGATTCTGTATTAAATTCCTGCAAACAACATTTTAGAGAAAATGTGCTGCAGTTTGGTAGTTTTAAGTTGGTTTCTCAAAAAAACGAAAAAAAAAAAAACAAAAAAAACAGAAGTTAAAGTCCAATGAAAAAGAGCATTTTGAAAGAAAATGTTATTTTGTATGTGAGAATAAAGCAGAGGAATGTTAAAAAGCCTTATGAACCATAGTTGTGAAACTCAGGGTCCATTTCCTTCTGGGGACTTCATGAATATTTTTAAATTAAACAATCATTATCTTTACACATATTTTTTATGACTAAATTGATTTGTTTATTTTTTATTATGAATCCACAGCTTTTATCAGGTTATTTTAAGAATTGTGTTATTTCTAAGGTACAGAATGATTGCTGCAAATGCAGTATTTTTAAAAATTAGTGAATAATCTGAGAAATACGACATTTTCCTAAAAGGAGATGAGGACATGTCATTTCCAAAATAAGAGTTCTGAATACCAGTGCTTTTCAAATATGAAAGGCTTGGACTATTCATATTTAATTTATCTTCTGGTTGTTATTATGATTTAGATTACTTGTGCACCAAACTTTAACCATACTGCTTTAAAGTCAGAGGCTAAGCCAGCCAGTGTGGCTCAGTGGTTGAGCATCCGCCTGTGCACCAAGAGGTCGCCAGTACGATTCCTTGTCAGGGCACATGTTTGGAGTGCCCACTCATTCCTCAACAAAGGGCCTGCAGGAGGTAATCTATCAATGATCTCCCTCACAGATGTTTCTATCTTTCTCTCCCCCTGCCTTTTACTCTCTCTAAAAATCAATACAAAATATATTTTTTCAATAAAAGAGGTTTACTTCATTGTCATTTGGGCAGAAGATGGCTTGTGATGGCTTTACAAAAATGCTATTACAGTCAAAAAAGTATGAACAAAAACAATACCCCAAATGGGAGAATTCGGATTTCAGTTTTTGCCCTTATTCAGCTAATAGCTACCTAAGTAGAAGAAAAGAAGAAATATATATTAAGGTTATCATCTCTGTTTTCTTTGTTGTTTATTTGTCTAGCTAATACACTTCTATTGAGATAATTCCAACTACAAGTCATTATGAGGTGCCACAAAGAGCCATATATGGAGAAAGACAGATATTTTGTTTGTAATTAAAAGTCTGATTTCTGTTTAATAACCTAATGCATAGTTATTGCATGATTAAAGTATCACTATGACTCCTTGCTGTAAGCATCAAAGGCATTCCTCTCCAGAATGATGTTTCAATCTACACTAATAAAAGAGAAAGATGCAAATTGACCTTCACAATGCTCACCAGCCAATCAGGAGTGCATATGCAAATTAACCCAACAAATATGGTGATTAATTTGCATATGCAGGCACTGAGTGGCCAGGGCAGGGAGGGATGCTTGCATCATCACCATGGCAACAACAAAGACATTCTGCACCACCCCAACAGCTCCAGGCCTCTTGGTCAGCATGGGAAGGCAGAAAGGCAGCTCCAGGCTATAGGGAAGGCAGTGCTGGCAGGCAGGGGAAGGAAGGCCCATTCTTGTACAAATCTTCATTCATTGGGCCTTTATTGTATAAATAAAATTTTGTCTCTTATAATTCTGGAAGTCAATTATGGACAAATCTTATGTTTTGGGGGTTTTTTTAGAATTAAAAAAAAATCTTTATTGTTCAGATTACAGGTGTTCCTTTTTTCCCTCATAACTCCCCTCCCTGTGCCCTTAGCCTCCTCCTTTGTCTTCATCCATAGGTGTAAGATTTTTGTCAAATCTCTTCCCACACCCAACACACTCTCTTCCCCCTGAGAATTGTCAGTCCACTCCCTTTCTATGTCCCTGATTCTATTATATTCATCTGTCCATTCTGCTCATCAGATTTTTCATTCACTTGATTTTTAGATTCACTTGTTGCTAGGTTTGTATTTGTTGTCATTTTGTTGTTCATAGTTTTTATTTTTACCTTTTTTTCCTTCTTCCTCTTCTTAAAGAATACCCTTCAGCATTTCATATAATTCTGGTTTGGTGGTGATGAACTCCTTTAGCTTTTTCTTGTCTGTGAAGCTACCTACAATTCTGAATGACAGCCTTGCTAGGTAGCATATTCTTGGTTGTAGGTTCTTGCTGTTCATCACTTTGAATATTTCTTGCCACTCCCATCTGGCCTGCATAGTTTCTGTTGAGAAATTAGCTTTACAGTCATATGGGTACTCCCTTATAGGTAACCAACTGTTTTTCTCTTGCTGCTTTCAAGATTCTCTCTTTGTCTTTTGTCCGTGGCATTTTAATTATGATATGTCTTGGTGTGGTCCTCTTTGGATTCCTCTTGTTTGGGGTTCTCTGCACTTCCTGGATTTGTAAGTCTATTTCTTTCACCAGGTAGGGAAAGTTTTCTGTCATTATTTCTTCTGATAGGTTTTCAATAGTTTGCTCTCTCTCTTCTTCTGGCACCCAATAATTCTGATGTTGGTGTGCTTGAAGTTGTCCCAGAGGCTCCTTACACTGTCTTCATATTTTTGGTTTCATTTTTCCTTTTGTTTTTCTGGTTGGGTGTTTTTGTTGTTGTTGTTGTTTTTTCCTTACATTTCCAATCTTTGGTTTGATTCTTGGAGTCCTTTGATCTACTGTTTAATTTCTGTATATTCTTTATTTCAGACAGTGTATGCTTAATTTCTGTCTGGTCCTTTTCCAGTTTCTTGGCATTCTCATTAAGGTCCTTGAAGGTCTCATCAAGTTTCTCAGCGGTTTTTAGAAGACTCTTGAGTAATCTTATAAATGTGGTCTTGAATTCTATATCCAATAGTCTGCTTTCCTCCATTTTTTTCATTGCTGACATGCCTCTGTGTCTTTGCATTTTGTGGCTTCCCTGTGTTGATGGAGTGGAAGAGCTGCTGTGCGGAGACATGCCTATGGGGGCGGACTTGCTTCAGTGGGGCTTTGGTGCTCACTGAGTTTGCCTCTTGAATGTGTCACTCATGCATGTGAGTAGTTGAATTTGGGTGTTGTCTCACAATGATCTCTAGATATGTTAGCTTCTGGATCTCCACTGGGGTGCAGTTCAGCTTCTGCCTGAGGCAATCCAGCAGGAGCTACAGCGAGGTCTCCAGATTTCTCCTGGTCTGACCAGAACTGCAGTTTAATTTAAGCTGGAAAAGCTCAGGCCATGTATATGCAAATACCCCTGCGCTAAACTCGGGCAAGTTTGCAGATTGGGCGGGGTGGGGTTTTGAGGGCAGGGTTTTCAGGGCATCACTAAGCTAGGTTGGCAAACAGCAATGGCCACTACTCTTCTTCTCCAAGTCTCTAAGTACTTGTGCCCCACTCCCCGTGCCCCTGCACTGATTATCATGGGCACCTCTGCACGGGCGCCTCCCTTGCTTTCCAACCTGATGGCAGCACGTCCGGCTTCTCCCCGTATGAGTCTGGGTCACTAGCGTCTCCCCAGAAACTCAGGTTCTGAGTAATCAGGAGCCCGCTTCCCTTCGGGTTGAAAAAAAAGCAGCCCCAAAGTCTCCCGCCGCCAGGCTCCCATTCCTCCAAACCTCAGGTTTTCAGCACCTTGTGCATGTCCTAATGCTCTCTTCTTTCCTTCTGGCTGATGAACTTCCTTTCAGCCAACTCTCCTGTGGTTCTGGGTGATAGACGTCCTGTGATTTGGTTGCAGTTTTGAAATTGTTGTACAAGGCAGCAGTTCAGGTGTTTACCTATGCTGTCATTTTGGGTTCTCTCCAAATCTTGTGTTTTTTTGGTTTTGTTTTTCTCAGACCAAGATGCAGAACTAAATGGATGATTTACTTGGGAGAAAATGGGATGAGAAATGTTCTTTGAATTGGAGAAAAATAATAATAGATGTTACTGACATTTGTTGATCATTTTTCTGATGTCAGGTACAGAACTAAATGGTATATGTTCATAATGAGAAAAACAGTTAATAACCAACCAGTGTCTCATTGAGAGAAATAGTACACCTGGGATCCAAACTTTGGGAATTGACTCCAGGCCTCTGTTCTTCAGAACACTGACATACTGAGAGAGGCCAACTAACAAGGAAAATCTACCTTGAAAATAGCATTTAAAAAAAATAGAATTTTCTACTGACCAATAGATCTTTGATCAAATTTTTAAAAATCTAGAAAAATAAAACTAAAAAGATGTAAAATAGAAGCCCATAAATAAAATTATATTGTATTTATCAAAAAACATGTTTACTCTATCAAAAGGCTAAGAAAGTGAATGATAATTCACCATCATTTTTCAAATGATACAAAATTTTTTAAATATCTTGTCAAGGACTTATAGCAATTTGTATGTCAACAAGAGTTCAGATATCTACCTTTTGAGTAGCATTGCATTAAATCCTTCTCACATAGTAAGGCTTTGTGTGTTTTTTTCAATTGATAAATTTAAGTATCTTTTATTAATTTTAAAGAGGAAAGAGATAGAGAAACATTGGTTGCCTGCCTCTTGTATACCTCCAACCAGGAATCCAACCCAACTGGGAATCAAACTGGTGACATCTCAGTACATAGGATAAAGCTTAACCGACTGAGCAACACTGGCCAGTCATGGATATATATATATATGATTTCCCTGTTGGAGATAAACTGAAAGCTGAGAATAAAAAAAAATAATAATATTTTTGAGCCTGAAGATGAAAAGAGATCTATATGTTCTTTATGTGGATATTTTATTAAGTATAAAGAGTGGGCATTTTCTACATTGATTTCCTTTTTCACATCACTTAGTCCCAAATAAAGGTAAATTGGAAAAGTCAATTAACACTAAGCTAAGAAAAACAAAGAAACGGTTATTTGTAGTGTTGCTGTATGCATGCTCCTAAATAAACCTACACTTGGGACAAAGTTATAAAAGCTAAAGAAACTTATACCTCTAATCAGACACTATGGTGGGAGAGGCAAATTAAAATGCATATATAGGTATATCCTACATAATAAAAGGCTAATATTCAGATTGTCCCCTTGACCAGGAGTTCAACCAGTAGGCAGGACAGCCAACCACCCATGTCTCATCCTCCTGGCCCATCTGGTGGGACCCCCCTGATATACGAATTCATGCTCCAGGCCTGCAATATATACATACTGAGTGGCCACATTATTATGCATTCAGATATCATAATAATCTGTCCACTCAGTGTGTGTGTCTATATAGAAATATATATATACTAGAGGCCTGGTGCACGAAATTCATGCATGGGAGGGTGGGGATGTCCCTCAGCCCAGCCTGCACCCCCTCCAATCTGGGACCACTCGAGGGATGTCTAACTGCCTATTTAGGCCCAATCCCAATATTCTTCTCACAATCCAGGACTCCTGACATCCACTGCTCACCTGCCTACCTCTCTGATTAGCCCTAACCACTTCTGCCTGCCACCCTGATCACCCCTAACCACTACCTTGCCAGACTAATTGATGTCTAACAGCTCCCCTGCCAGCTTGTTTGCCCCCAACTGCCCTCTCTAGCAGGCCTGGTCCCTCCCAATTGCCCACCCCTGCTGGCCTGATCACCCAAACTGCCTTCCCGTGCAGGCCAGAACATCTCAATGGCCCTCTCTTACTGGCCATCTTGTGGTGGCCATCTTGTGTCCACATGGGGGCAGGATCTTTGACCATATGGGGGGCAGCCCTCTTGTGTGTTGGAGTGATGCTCAATCTGCAAATACTCTTTTATTAGATAGGATAGAGGCCTGTTGTATGAGTGGGGGCGAGCTGGTTTGCCCTGAAAAGTGTCCCAGATCCAGGTGGGGGTTCTGTTGGGATGTGGGGAGGCCTGGGCAAGGGGCCTGTGGTGGTTTTCAGGCCAGCCATGCTCTCCTGCGACCCAAATGGAGGCCCTGGGATCTAGTATTAATTTATTGAAATTAATTGAAATTTTGTAGCCTGGTGCGGAGCCAAGCCTTCTGCTGGCTCTGTGGCGACAGCCATTTCTGTTTGTGTTCATTTAAATTCTATAATTGAAACTTAGTAGCCTAGAGTGGAGGCCTAGGCACTAAGGCTGCCAAACCTTGGCTTCCTCCATATCCCAGGCAACCCTAGCTTCTATTCTCTCCAGCTCCATGGCTGCTGACATTTTTCTTGAGATATGTCTTTTATAATTGAAACTTTCTAGCATTGAGTGGAGGCCTAAGCTGGCAACATCAGGCAGAAAGCTTGGCTTCCTCCATTGCTAGGGAAACCCAATCTTCCCTCCTGCTCTCAGTGGCTGCAGCCATCTTGGTTGGGGTTTATTTGCTCTTGATTGGCTGATGGGCGTGACTGTTGGGCATGGCTTGATAGGAGGTACTGTCAATTTGCATCTTACTCTATTATTAGATAGGACTAGAGGCCCAGTGTACAAAATTTTGTGCATGAGTGGCAGGGGTTGTCCCTCAGCTCAGCCTGTATTTTCTCCAATCTGGGACCCATCAAGGGATGTCCAACTGCCCATTTAGACCTGGACCTAACCAGGCAGTCAGAAATACCTCTCACAATCCAGGACTGCTGGTTCCGAAATGCTCGCCTGCCTGCCTTCCTGATTGCCCCAAACTGCTTCGGCCTACCAGTCTGATCACCACCTAACCATTCCCCTGCCAGGCTGACTGATGCTTAACTGCTCCCCTACCAAACTGTTTGTCCCTAACTGCCTTCCCCTGCAGGCCTTGTCCCCCACAACTGCTCTACCCTGCAGGCCTGGGTTTCTCCCAACTGACCTTTTTGCAGGCCCGGTTGCCCAAAACTTTTCTTCTCTGCTGACCTGGTCACCCCTAATTGCCCTCCCCTGCAGGCTTGATCACCCCAAACTTTCCTCTCTTGCATGCCTGGTCCCTCCCAACTGCCCTCCCCTCCTGGCCATCTTGTGGTGGCCATCTTGTGGCCACATGGGGATCTTTGACCACATGGGGGCAGTCCTCTTGTTTATTTATTTTCTATATTGAAATTTGTAGCATTGAGTGGAGGCCTGGGCCAGCCAGGGTATTGGTTCCTCCAGTGCTGGGGAAACCCAAGCCTCCCTCCTGCTTTCTCCCTGGCCACAGCCTTCTTGGTTGGGGTGAATTTGCATACTCATTTCTGATGGGCTATTGGGTGTGGCTGGTGGGCTTGGCTTGTGGGTGTAGCAGAGGTGGATATATATATCCACCTAAGAGACCATTGAGACCAGTCAACTGGTGGGTAGCTATGAACATCAGGGGGCTGATGTTCAACTCACCAACTGCCCCCTTGTGGTCATTGAGCTCCCACAGCCAACCTCCCATGGTCCTTCCCTCTGGCCAGCCAGCCCCGATGGACCCTGATCGGGACTAGGGGAGAAGGCCCCGATCAGACCTGATTGATGGCCAGGTCAAGGGACCCTACTCATGCATGAATTCATGAACCAAGCCTCTAGTTCCAAATAAAAAGTCAGCTTCAGAGAAACTCCAATTGTGAATTGTTTAATCTATCATCCCTAATTTATAAAGTATGGATGATTTGGAAAAGTGTAGACAATATCTTGTAAATAATTTATAATATGTCAAATCTTAATAAGCCAGACAGGGGCTTTAGAATGTCATCCTCAGTGCCTTCTAGATGGTTTTCCTCATAAAAATGGGATCTTATATGACACATAAAGATCCTATTTGTGCTGGCTGGCTTCAAACATCACTTATCAAATGGCCCATTTTATGCCTAACCGAGTATTATACTTTATTTTTTTATTTTTAAAAAAGTATATTCTTGTATGTTTTTACTTACAAAATATGAATAGGTATATATTAATGCAAGAGGATAATTTTACAAGAAGCAAGCATTTTTCTAGATTGACATTTCAAATTTAGTTCAGTAGAAGACTTACAATTTGTCCTTGAAAACGTAATTCAGATTATATCAATCAAAAATCTGTATCAGAAATACACTAAAAATAATATAGTTTTTTTCAAAACTAATTAAATTTTAAGAAATGTAATCACAAAATAAGTTAATTCAGATAGGAATGCTTTCAAAGGAAACTTCACAAGTGGAACATAAGCAATAAGATATATGAAATAACTAGTATAAAAAGTATGGAATGAACAGCTTTCAAATTTGTATTAAAAATGTTATCTTAATAGTATGTTATGCAATGTGTTTTATATCTGTGTAACTTAATCTCAAATAATATATAGTAAACTAGAGGCCCCATGCATGAAATTCATGGACGGGGTGGAGGGGGAGGTTGTTCCTCAGCTCAGCCTGCTCCCTCTCCAACCTCGGACACCTTGAGGGATATCCAATTGCCCGGGAGGTCAGACATCTCTCTCACAACTCCTTGCCTGGCTCTGGACTGTCGGCTCACAACCACTTGCCTGCTTCTGCCTGATTGCCCTTAACAGCTTCTGCCTGGCAGCCTGATCACCCCCTAACCACACCCCTGCCAGCCTGATCAATGCCCAACTGATCTCTGGCCAGCCCAATTGCCACTAACTGCCTTTCCCTGATATCCTATTCGCCCCTAACTATCCTCCCCTGCAGGCTTGGTTGCCCCATCAACTCCACTCCCCGTGCTGGTCTAGTAACCCCTAATTGCCCTCTCCTGCTGGCCTGGACACCCCTAATTACCCTCTCTTGCCATCCTGGTTGACCATAACTGCTTTCCCCTGCAGGCCTGGTTGCCCCCAATAGCCCTCCCCTGAAGGTCTGGTCCTCCCAACTGCCTCCCTTGAAGGCTTGGGTAACACCCCAACTGGCCTCCCCTTTAGTCCTAGATCCCCAAACTGCCCTCCCATGAAGACCTGATCACCCACAACTGCCTTCTCTGCTGGCTTGGTCTCCTCCAACTGTCCCATCTGCTGGCCCAGTCATAACTAATTGCCATCCCTGCTGGCCTGGTCACCCACAACTGCCCTCTCCTGCAAGCCTGGTCCCCTCTAACTGCTCTCCCCTAAAGGCCTAGTCCCCCCCCAACTGTCCTCCCCTACAGGTCTGGGTTTCCCCCCAACTGTCCTTCACTGCAGGCCTAGTCTTTTCCCACCCCCCACCCCACCCACTCCAGGCCTGGTCTCCCTCCAACTGCTATCCCCTGCAGTCCTGATTCACCCAACTTCCCTCCTCTGCCAGCCTGGTCAAACCTAACTGCCCTCCCTGCTTGTCTGATCACCCAGAATTGCCCTCCCTTGCAGGCTTGGGTCCCCCCCAATTGCCATTTCTTATTGGCCTGGTCACCCCCAATTTCCCTCCTCTGCTGGCCTGGTCACCCCTAATTGCCCTCAACTGCCCTCCCCTGCAGGCCATCTTGTGGTGGCCATCTTGTGTCCACATGGTGGAAGCCATTTTTGACCACATGGGAATGGCCATCTTGTGTGTTGGAGTGATGGTCAATTTGCACATTACTCTTTTATTAGATAGAATATTTAAGATAGTGTAATACTGTTTTTTGAAAATGACTGGTAAGAATAATTAAATGAAACAATTGAGTAATATAAAAGATTATGATGATTTAAAATTACATATTATTTTTAAAGCAGTTTTAAAATTAAAGTATTTATAGTAAAATTGAGTAAAGTATCAAGAGTTTCAATATGCCCTCTCTACTCTCCAGCCCTCTCACCACCCACAGTTCTTATTATTAACATATTGTGTTTGTTAAAATTGATAAGCTAATATGGAAATGTTATTATATTAACTAACTAGAGGCCCGGTGCATGAAATTCATGCACAGGGGGTGATGTATGTCCCTCAACTCAGCCTGCACTCTTTCCAATCTGGGAACCCCTGAGGGACTGCTCTTCCCTGTAGGCCTGGTCCCCACCAACTACCCTCCCCTGCTGGCCTGCTTTCCCCCAACTGCCCTCCTCTGCCTGCCTGGTCACCTCTAAATGCCCTCCCCTGCCAGCCTGGTCACCCCTAACTGCTTTCCCCTGCAGGCCTGGTCCCCCCCCCCAACTATCCTTCTCTTCTGGCCCAGTCACCCCTAACTGCCCTCTCCTGCTGGCCTGATTGCCCTCGACTGCCCTACCCTGTTGGCCATCTTGTGGCAGCCATCTTGTGTCCACATGGGGGAAACCATCTTTGACCACATGAGGGCAGTCATCTTATGTGTTGGAATGATTGTCAAATTGCATATTGCTCTTTTATTAGATAGGATATATTAGTGTTCATTCCTTGTGTTGTATTACTTGAGATGTCTTCTATCCATTATTATGATAACATATAGAACAGTTTCCTTGTCTTAAAAAGCCTCTGTGTTCCACCTATTTATCCTTGACCTCTTACATTTTTCCCACAGCCCAGCAACTATAGTTCCTTCTACTGTCTCTATAGTATTTCTCTTTCCAAAATGTCATAGAGTTGGAATTGACCAACATTGTCTTAATATTCTTCTCAGCTTAACTATAATTTAATGGTTTTCTTTCTCTTACCACATAAACTTCCTTTTCTTAAGGCATTTTCTTTAGATAACCTGTAATTATAAATTATTTCTCTTCCCTTTTGAAATGTATGTACATTTTCCCCAGGCACTAGCCAGTTTTACAAACCCAAGAAATGCATTTATTCAAAGTCTTGTAACTACCTCTTTGAAATTTAAATATGGTAGAAGATAGCAACCTTTTCCTCTAGTCTCTGTGCCAGGCTAAGCACTTGACCTCCATGGGCACCAATTATCAAACACAGATTGCCTAATGAAAAGGAAAATCTTTTGATCAGGAATAACATTTCCTCAGGAGTAACTCAATGTGCTCTGAGCATCTCATCAATCTCTCCTCTAACTTCCTTCAGTGCTTTCCCACTAGACAGTCTCTGAGCTTAACATCCCTGATGACTTTTGTTTCAGTGGAATTGAGTTGTATCTCTCCTCTTTGGAAATAGTCTTGAATAAATTCACCCTGCCTGTCTCACTTTGTCCAGTGCACATTTTACATTGACAGGAAAATACAATAAAGTATTTCAGAATTTTTTTTTACATAACCAAATGCATTTAAGGTTCCTTCATGATTTTTGTTTGTTTGATTTCTTTGTGTGTGACTTGATTTCCTTTTATAATAATACTAGAGGCATAATGCATGAAATTCGTGCATAGGGTTGGAAGGGCAGTTGTCCTTCAGCCCAGCCTGCACCCTCTCCAATCTGGGACCTCTTGAAGGATGTCCAACTGCCCATTTAGGCCCGATCCTAATGGACCTAAATAGGCAGTCAGACATCCTTCTCACAATCCAGGACTCCTGGCTCCCAACTGCTCACTTGCCTGCCTTTTTTATTGCCCCTAACTTCTTCTGCCTGACAGCCTGATCACCCCCTAACCACTCCCCTGCCAGTATGATTGATGTCTAACTGCCCTCCCCTGTGGGCTTGATCGCCCCCAACTGCCCTCCCCTGTTGGCCATCTTGTGGTAGTCATCTTGTGTCCACCTGAGGGCAGGATCTTTGACCACATAGGGGCAGCACTCCTGTGTGTTGGATTGATGGTCAATCTGCAAATACTCTTTTATTAGATAGGATAGAGGCCTGGTGCATGGGTGGGGACAGGCTGGTTTGCCCTGAAGGGTCTCCTGGATCAGAGTTGTGGTTCCCTTGGGGCATCGGACAGCCTGCTTGAGAGGCCTGTAGTGGTTTGAAGGCTGGCCACACCCCCTAATGACCCAGGCAGAGACCCTGGTATCTGGGATTTATTTTATGTTCTACAATTGAAACTTTGTAGCCTGGAGTGGAGCCAAGCCTTCTGCTTGCTTCGTGGCAGCAGCCATTTCCATTGGGACATTTACCTTCTATAATTGTAACATTGTAGCCTGGAGTGGAGGCCTAGGCTGGCCAGAGCTGCAGAAGCTTGGCTTCTTCCATCGCCCGTGCAACCTTAGCCTCTGCTCTCTCTAGCTCCAAGGCTGCCACCATTTCTGTTGGGGTATATCTTCTATAATTGAAACTTTGTAGCACTGAGCGGAGGCCTAGGCTGGCAATGGCAGATGGAAAGCTTGGCATCCTTCATTGCCAGGGAATCCCAAGCCTCCCTCCTACTCTTAGTGGCCACAGCCATCTTGGTTGGGGTTTATTTGCTCTTGATTGGCTGGTGGAAGTGGCTTGTGGGTGTGGCTTGAGCAGAGGTATGGTTAATTTGCATATTATTCTTTTATTAGATAGGATTAGAGGCCTAATGCACAAATTCATGCAAGAGTGAGGTCCGGCTGGCCTTGCCCTGATCTGGGTTTGTAGGGAGGATATGATAGGAGGTTGGCCAGCCAGTCCACCCCTATTAGGGCCTGATCAGGGCCAGGTCAGCTGGGGGTAGGGGCCACGGTTGACTGGCCAGTGGGTACTGCCCCTGATTGGGGTTGGGAGACAGATTGGAGGTGGGGTCCACCATGGGAAGGTGCTGTGGGCAGTGGGCTGGCTGGCTGGCTCTGCCCCCAAATGGGGTGGGGGAAGCCAAATGTGGGTCAGCAGTTGGAGGAGGGGCTGTGTGAGGTAGGCCAGCCAACCCCACTCCAAACTAGTGAGGGGGGAGTCTATGGTGGCAGAGCTGGCTGGTGGGAAGGGCCAAGGGCCAATCAGGGTCATGGAGGCTGATTTGGAGTGGTATGGACTGTTGGGAGATGCCCCAGGCAGTTGGCTGGTTGGCCCTGTTCCTGATTGGGGGGGGGGGGGGAAACCAATCTGGTGTGGGGCCAGGTGGGGGGAGGGGAAGCAGGAGGTTAGCTGGTTAGCCCCACCCCCTGATCAGGCCAATATGCTGACTGCAGTGGGTGTCATAGCAACCAGTCATTCCTATTGTTACAGCATTCCAAGTTGCTGGCTTTATATATATATATATATATAAATTTCTTTATATCATGATTTCTTTATCCATTCACTTACTGCAGACTTCTTTATTGCTTCCAATTTTTGGCCATCCTATATAATAAAAGCCTAATATGCTAATTGTCCGACCATTCAATCATTCGACCAGGTGCTATGATGCACACTGACTACCAAGTGGCAGGTGCTCCAGCCAGTAACTTAACTTGCTGCTGTGATCTGGCCAATGAGGACTGGGTGAGACAGGCCAGAGACTCTCTGGAATTCTCCCATGGTCCCTCCCTACCCCGACTCATGCACCATTGGGGTCCCTTGGCCTGGCCTGATCTCTTGCAATCTGAGATCCCTCGGGGGATGTTGGAGAGCCAGTTTCTGCCTGATCCCCACTGATGTCCAAGGCAACCCACTGATGCACAAATCCTTGCACCAGGCCTCTAGTTAAGAATAAAGCTAAGTCCTGGACAAGTTGGATCAATGAATAGAGCATCGGCCTGGACTGAAGAATCCTGGGTTAGATTCCGGTCAAAGGCACCTACTTTGGTTGCGGGCTTGATCCCTGGCCTTTGTTGTTGTGCATGCAGCAGGCAACCAATCAATGTGTTTCTCTCACATGGATATTTCTCTTTCTTTCTGTCCCTCCCTCTCCCTTCTACTGTTTCTGAGAATTAATGCGAGAATATCCTCGGGTGAGGATTAACAATAACAACAAAAGAATAAACTACCATCAACATTCATATGCAGGCTGATTTGACTGTTTTCCTTCCCCAGGTGGGTTAGACTCTGATGAAACCCATGTTCATTAAGCTCTGGAAAAAACTGTTTCCCTGGAAGAAAGACATTTTTTAAGGAGAACAGAATCCCTCTGGGTTTATTTCAAAATGGCTACTTCTCTGTTCTGCCTGCTAGAAGTAGAGAGGATTTTTATATGTTCTTTACCCTGAACATTGGTGTGGCTTCTGCTAGTAAAACTCACAAAAGTATGGAGACCCCCCTCCAGGTAGGGCTCCCAGGAGATTTTACCTTTCAAACTAGGCCATACTTCGTTTCTAGCATCTACTCACCCATTAAATGTTCCAGTTTCTGGCTCTAGCAATAGTTTCTGCTTCTGATGAACTGTGACTCTTTCTAGTTGTCTGTCTGTCAAATTTTCCATGCAACTGATATGACTTAAATTTTCTGAAGGATCTAAGAAGAGTTGATTTTCAGATAGCTCAGGTATTTTCCTGTTGAGAGAAAGGAGTGATTAATTATTTTTGTTACTTTTCTGAACAGAAACTGGAGATCCTGATGACATTTTAAAAATAAAAGTAAAATCACTGTAAAATTTACATAACCACATACTGTTAATATGTGTCCCCAAACATATTAACAAGTAAATGAACTCTGTTCAGAATTTTTAAAAAATGCTATTTGTAATGATAAGCCAAATTTTTCCTAGGAATGCATGAATTATCTAAGGAAACATTTTTAAATAGAAAATATGCTTCTGATACTGTTGATTATTAATAACAGAAAAGGAGCAAAGGGAAGGCCAAATATGATAAGCATGTCAGTTGGGCAGCTACAGCCTTATACTCTCAGAGTGTCAAGAAAGGGAAGATAGATGCATGAAATCGGGGGTAGGGGGTTAGGTAGGGGGGAGGGGAGAGAGACTAGCAAAGGTGTTTTCTGTCAGTCACACCTGGGAACAAAAGCCTTTGGCCGGAATAGGCATGGCCACTGCAGGCCCACAAGGTTTGGGACACTTAAGTTCCTGCACAAAGAAACTCGTTCTTTTTTGCTCTCAGTTCTCTTGTGACTCATGACTTTGGGCTTTAGGGCTCTTTTACTCCTGCTTCCCTGCATTCACCCACATGGCCCAGGGGTTCATGAATTAATGGGCTACAATTAGCCTAATTTTGAAGGGGCCTATCTCCAACATGGAAAATAAACTTTAGTTACTGCCTTTGATTCTAGCTTTATTGAAACCATGGGTATACTTCTATTACTGGACAAAGGAAAAAGGGATTTTGGAATCCCAGGGATTTAAGTCCATGTAAATAAAAATCACTCATTCTCTAGGGCCAGCCTCAGATAAATCTTTTTTTTCTCAGAATATTGTAAGAACTCCACCCCCAGCAGTACCCAGTGGGGAAGAGGGACCCTCACTTCATCCACTATCGCTTCCATGGAAGCCAGGATATCTCATCAATCTCCCAAGGAACTAGTTATGTAACCTTTACCTCTATGAACATGAATTTTCTGTCCTATAAAATAAATTGAAAATATTTATTCCACATGTTTTCTAAAGCTGTGGCAAATGCTAATGATCCATTAGCTAGTGCAAGTGATATTCCAATATGCTGTCATGTCAGAGAACAATCTATGAGTTTGTGCTGTTACTAATAAATCTTCTTTTAAGAATGACTACAAGCAGTTAAAATTATTTCCTTAATTTTTAAGGTCAACTTTTATTTATTTTATTCTCCTTTGAGATAGTTCAGTCAGCACTTTTAGTATTTACAGACCAAACTAAATATAGATGGATAAAAAAGGTTAACACAGGAAAGCAAAACATTTAGAAGAAAAATAGATCAGACATTTAAACTCATAGCTAAGGAAATTACATGAAACCCTTGGGTTATATACAAAGGAAAGAAAAAACAACCACAAGATAGAGCACCACAGATCAGATAACTGCAATATTTTAAAATCCCAAAGGGTTCCTCTAGGGAATAATAACCATAAATATATTCATAAACTTAATAGCTTTTAATCTTCCCTATAATATTATTCATAGACATTTAAACAACAGTTCTTTTGGAACTTATATGCCTCAGAGAATCAATGACAGAGGATAGTACTAGGTACAGTCTACTCTAAGTATATTTTGTCTTAGTTTATTATTTTTCCTTTTTCTTTATTTGTTTCAGGTTTGAGTTATTGGGAAGAGGGGCATTCTATTTTGACTATTTTAAAAATTGCTAATAGTGATATTTGAACACTATTTGTGTAGGAAGATGATGACGTTGAGACTCCTCTTACACATCAAAATTACAAATTGTATTGTATATTTAACTTTCATACTCAAATCATCCAATAAAAAATTCAAATTTACCCTTTCAAAATACATATTCACAACGCATATTTTTTTCTGATTATACAATCAACTAGCAGTCTTTTTTTTCTATTACCTGACTACTTTAGGCAGTTTACAAATAACAAATATAGTTTTCTAAAAGTTATTTTATTCCTACTGGCAAATATTACATAGGAAATTAGAAAAATTCAACATCTTAAAGAATAATCATTTATCCCTTTTAGTCTATTTTATCCTGATTTAAATTTCATTTATATTGTAAACACGGTCATTAGCTGACAATTTCTATATTCTATCTAATAAAAGAATAATATGCAAATTGACAATACCTTCAATCAAGCCATGCCCACCAGCCAATCAGGAGCAAATTATGCAAATAAACCCCAACCAACATGCTGCGGCCACTGAGAGCAGGACGGAGGCTTGGGTTTCCCTGGCAATGAAGAAAGCCAAGCTTTCCGCCTGCCCTTGCCAGCGTAGGCCTCCACTCAATGCTACAAAGTTTCAATTATAGAAAATATATCCCAACAGAAATAGTGGCAGCCTTGGAGCTGAAGAGAGCAGAGGCTAGGGTTGCCCGGGAGATGGAGGAGGCCAAGCTTCTGCAGCTCTAGCACCTAGGCCTCTACTCTAGGCTACAAAGTTTCAATTATAAAATTAAAATAAACCCAAACAGAAATGGCTGTCACCATGGAACGAGCAGAAGGCTTGGCTCCACTCCAGGCTACAAAGTTTCAATTGTAGAACATAAATTAATCCCAGATCCCAGGGCTTCCACTTGGGTCATTGGGGGTGTTGCTGGCCTGCAAACCACCACAGGCTCTTCGTCTAGGCAGCCACACACCCCAAGAGGATCCCCAACCTGATCTGGGACACCCTTTAGGGCTAACCAGCTGACCCCCATCCATGCATCAGGCCTCTATCCTATCTAATAAAAGAGTAATTTGCAGATTGATCATCACTTCAACACACAAGAGGGCTGCCCCCATGTGGTCAAAGATCTTGCCTCCTTGTGGACACAAAATGGCCACCACAATATGTTCAGCAGGGGAAGGCCATTAGGAGGTTCCAGGACTGCAAGGGCGGGCAGTTTTGGGCAATCAGGCCAGCAGGGGAGGGCATTTAGGGGTGACCAGGCTGGCAGAGAAGGGAAGTTGGGGCAAACAGGCTGGCAGGGGAGCAGTTATACATCAATTAGGCTGGCAGGGTAGTGGCTAGGGGGTGATCAGGCTGGCAAGCAGAAGCAGTTATGGGCAATCAGGAAGGCAGGCAGGTGAGCAGTTGGGAGCCAGGAGTCATGGATTGTGAGAAGCATGTCTGACTGGTTGTTTAGGCCCGACCCTACTGGGATTGGGCCTAAACGGGCAGTAGGACATCCTTTGAGGGGTCCCAGATTGGAGAGGGTGCAGGCTGGGTTGAGGGACACCCTGGCCCCCCATGCACGAATTTTGTGCATTGGGCCTCTAGTTTTAAAATAAAAAGCAATAATGAATTAGAGAAAGGAACAGTAAATGCTGATTATAAATCAAGATAAAATGTTAAATAGGGCATACTATATGATATTTCAAATCAAGCTAACAAAAAATCTTTAGAACTCAGTTGTGGTGAAGGAGATTGATAACTTAGACTGTGCACCCATGACATTACAATCCTGACAGTACATCATTAGTTGGGTTCCTTGGAATTACATATCTTTCCTTAATGCTTAAATGAATTTATTAACTTGTTACTTTGGGACTGCATTTTGCAAAACCAAAATAAAACAAAAATAATATATCAAAAATAGGATGTTATCAGCCAGAATTTTGAAATTCTTGACCACATTTATTTGGACCTATCTTAGTTCTATATGTCTTCTAATCCTATTTCATAGCAGAAAGCCAACACTCAAAGATGGGTCCAGGAGGCAGTGCATAATCAAGCTATGCAATGACATTTAAAAGAATAGTATAGACATGTTATATGTTATATCCATTTGCATTCCATTGGCCAAAGCTAATTACATGACTTGCCCAAATCAGTGATTCAGAGAAATATATTCTTCCTGAAGAAAAACATGGAAAAAAAAAAAAAGCAAGCATGGAATTGAGAGTATAAAGAAATGTAAGTATAAAACAAGAATTAATACAATTATAGTTTGGTAAAACAGGTCTTATCTGGAAATAATATTGATATTATATTGTGCAGTGTTTTTTTTCCCCTCTGCGTCATTCTATTTTACATAAAAATTGAGTTTTGTCAACTGATATCATTTAAAAAAAATCAAAATAGCAGAGTTCTAAGTCTCTCAATTGTAGTTCTAAGTTTCTTTCCCTTTTTGCTTTGTTTTGTTCTTATTGTACACTAGAGGCCCAGCACACTTATTTGTGCATTGATGAGGTCCCTCAGCCTGGCTGGTGATCGAGGTCAATCAGGGCTGCAGGAGGTTTGCGTGGGGGAGGGACAGTGGGAGGTTGGCCGTCAGTGAGAGGCTGGCTGTGGGAGCACACTGACGACCAGAGGCAGCTCCTGCATTGAGTGTCTGTCCATTGTTGGTCAGTTCATATCATAGTGATCAGTTTACCTGTCATTTGGTTGTTCGGTCATTTGGTCGTTAGGTTTTTATCCTATCTAATAAAAGAGTAATATGAAAATTTGCAAACTAACGTCACTCCACTCAAAAATGGCAGCCTCCATAGCAACAAGATGGCGGTGCCCAGTCTTCTAAGCCCAGCCGGAGTCCTGGCAGAGTAGCAGCCTAGCAGAATGCTGCTCAGAGTCCCTCCTGACCCTTTAAGAAAACAAAAACAAATTCACTCCCCACTGAGTGATCCCATTCCTGCCACAGCCTGGGATCTCAGCCACTAAGTCACACCAGCCACGCAGATATGGAGGACTCTTAAATGTTTCATATAAGTGTGTGTATATATATATATATATATATATATATATATATATATATATTATTATTGACTTTTTACAGAGAGGAAGGGAAAAGGATAGAGAGGTAGAAACATCTATGAGAGAGAAATATCGATTAGCTGCCTCCTCACTGGATATTTGCCCCCAACTAAGGTACATGGCCTTGACCAGAATCAAACTTGGGACCCTTGAATATGCAGGCCATTGCTCCATCCACTGAGCCAAACCAATTAGGGCTGTTCAATATGTTAAGAAAAAAACCCTATCTAATATAGAGGGAATATACAGGGGAGGGCATTTGGGGGTGACCAGGCTGAGGGTAGTTGGGGACTATCAGGCCAACAGGGGAGCAGTTAGGTGTCAATCAGGCTGGCAGGGGAGTGGTTAGGGGGTGATCATGCTGGTAGGCAGAAGAGGTTAGGGGCAATCAGGCAGGCAGGTGAGGTATTGGAAGCCAGCAGTCCTGGATTGTGAAAGGGATGTCTAACTGCCTGTTTAGGACTGGCAGTCGGACATCCCCTGAGGGGTCCTAGATTGGAGAGGGTGTAGATTGGGCTGAGGGACACACACACCCGTGCACAAATTTCATGCACTGGGCCTCTAATATATATATATATATATATATATATATATATATATATATATATATATATATATTCTATCTATTGCTGTCCCTAATGTGTTCAGACAGGCACATGTGTGCATACACAAGTGCACAGACATATAAAACATACATTATTCTAGAACATAAGATAGTTTAATTTTTTAAAAAATTCTTTATAAAAATATTTCTGACATTGTACATGGAATGATTTTTCAAATTCTCTCTCAATGGTGCTATGTTGATATTCTCCTTTCTCTCTAAGTTTTCCACAACACTGATAAAGTTGTATAATCTGCCCTTTCTTTTTGGCATGATACAAAGTTATTTTCCACTAAGTATATGACAAGAAAAAAATCCTCCACTGCATAGGAATCCTCAACTTTTTCAAAAAATATATTTTATTGATTTTTTACAGAGAGGAAGGGAAAAGGAGAGAGTTAGAAACATCTATGAGAGAGAAACATTGATCAGCTCCCTCCTGCACACTCCCTACTGGGGATGTGCCTGCAACCAAGGTACATGCCCTTGACCAGAATCGAACCTGCAACTCTTGAGTCTACAGGCCAATGCTCTATCCACTGAGCCAAACCAGCCAGGGTGGAATCATCAACTTTATTACAATATCTGTGGTATGATTTCAAATTCTTCCTCTGATTATAGTTTCCTGTTTCACCATTTAATAGTCATCTTGATTTGTACCAAGAAAAATGACTAATTATATCTGGGTAGAAGATTACAGAACCAGATAACTAGATTGTTAACTAAGTAAATCCCAATAAGATTAAGAGGCCAAAAGAGGCATCCCCTGGAGAGGTCCATGACACCTGGGTACAATGAAATGTTCAGAGACAGAACATTGTGCAGTGAGGTAGAATGGGGACTTAACCTATTGTAACATGAACACTCAGATTAATGTGATCTCATTAAGTTACATTATCTATATATCCTATGTATGTCACAGGCTGCTGAGTTTTATTATATCTGATATTCAAGGAAAAGTATAGTATGCTGCTGTAAAAGCCTTATAAATTCTTATTATTTTTGTCCAGATATTGCTTAGAAAATTTCCAGAGGGTACACAATATAATTTACTAAAATATAAGATTTATTGGTTTTATGGTGACAGAGATAAACTTTATACTAGGTAAGATGCATTCAGACATGTTTATTATATTTGAATTAGGCAATATTGTCTAAAAAATTAAAGCTACTTTAAGAATTGGGTTGTATATGTATATTTAACTATCTATACATATAGTATAAAATATATATAAACATATATGCATATATGCAAATATATGTATACCATTCTTGGTTTTCATTAATAATGTGATACTATGTAATTATCTTAATTGTCATCATGTTGCATATTCATATAGTTAGAAATTTACTGGAGCTATGGTTTGAATGTTTGTATACTTCCAAATCCCATGTGCTGAATTCTAATAACCAATGTGATAATATTGAGACGTGGAGCCTTTTAGAAATACTTAGGTCATGAAGATGGCACCTAACTGAATTAGATTAGTTCTCCTAGAGCCCTTTCAAATAGGACCCCATTGAGATCCTTAGGCCCTTCTACCATGTGAGGACACAGCAAGAAGGACTGCCTCTGAACCAGAAAGAGGGTCCTCAACTGACAATGCTGGCATCCTGATCTTGGACTTCCAGGCCCATGGAACTTTGAGAAAAAAAATGCTTTTTTTATAAGCTTCTCAATCTCTGGTATTTTGTTATGGAAGCTCTAAAGCACTAAGACAACAGTTAAAAATCTTAGGAATAGTGAAATAACTGTTGAAAGACAGAAAGTTACTTTGTGTCAAAGATGAACTCCATTGGATTTTAGGAGAGAAATAGAAAATATCTTAAAACTAAGTGTATTATGCTATGGAACTTTGCACATTCTATAACAGCAGGCCTAGGGGGTTGCTTGACCATTTTCCAGTATTATTCATCTCTTAACAAAATAAATTACTAAACAGTTATTAGATGACCATTTTTCCTTGTTTTTTTGAGGTAGGCCTGTAGAGCTAAGAACTTCCCTCTCAAGATTCCTTTCACTGTGTCCCATAGATTTTATATTGTTTTGTTTTCATTGTCATTTGTTGTAAGATGCTTTCTATTTCTTCTTTGATCTCTTTGGTAACCCAATCATTGTTTAATAACATGCTCTTAGCCTCTAGGTGTTTGTTTTTTTTTCCATTATTTTTTATTGTAGTTGATTTTTAATTTTATGCTATTGTGACCTCAGAAGATGCTTGATATGATTTCTATATTCTTGAATTTGAAGAGACTTTGCTTATGCTCCAATATGTAGTCGATCTTTGAAAATGATCCATGTGCACTTGAGAAGAATGTATATTCTGTAGCTTTGGGGTGAAATGTCTGAAGATGTCAATTAATTCCATCTGATTTATGAGTCATTTAAGATTGATGTTTCTTTGCTGATTTTTTGTTTAGAGGATTTATCCAGTGGTCTTAGTGGGGTATTAAAGTCCGCTACTATGACTACATTGCTGTCAATCTCTCCCTTGATATCTTCCAGAAGTTTTTTTTTTATGTGTTTGGGTGCTCATGTATTGTGCGCATGTAAGTTTTCCAGAGTTATATCTTCTTTTTGAATTGCTCCCTTCAGTATTATGAAGTGGCCTTCCTTATCTCTTGTTATGGCCATCACTTTGAGGTCTAATTTCTCAAATATAAGTATTGCTATCCCAGTGTAGGGAGTGGTTATAGGGTTAAGCCTCAGTCTGACCTGCTGGCAAAGTCTCAAACAAGTCCCAGTTTAGAGGGCATAATCCTCTAACCATAATTAAGCTTGAAATTATCATGCTCCCTAGATCTTTCCTGGGTAGCTGGTGGGCTGTGGGAGGTGCAGCAACTGCGCTAAAACAAGTGAAACTTACAAGAACATTATAAATTACCTTGTTTACCACGGATTATAAAATAAATTAGCAGTTTGCAGTCTGGATCTGTCTGTGGCCTCAGCAAAGCCCAGAAGATCCACCTAGACCCAGCTTTTGCTCTTTGTCATTTCTTCTTTTCTTTATCCTTCACTGCCCCTGCTCAGGGTCCTCAAACCCTTAGTTGTGCTGGTGCACCCAGCTTTTTTTTTTTTCATTTTAATTCACCTGAAAAACCTTTTTCAATCCCTTCACCATCAGTCTGCATGAGTCCTTTGTTCTGAGGTGGGTTTCCTATAGATAGCAGATATATGGGTCATGTTTTCTTATCCATTCAGCTATTCTATGTCTTTTAATTTGGGGCATTTAATCCATTTACACTAAGGTTATTACTGATAAGTACTTGTTTGTTGCCATTTTCATTCTTTATGCCTGTGTGCCTGTGTTCCTTCTTTCCTATTTCTTTTTCTTTTTTTCTTTTTCTTTTTCTTTTTTTTTTTACAACAGACCCTTTAGCATTTCTGGCATTGCTGGTTTGATGATAATAAACTCCCTTAGTCTTTTTTTTTTTTGTCTCTGAAGCTCCTCATTTCACCCTTAACTTTGATTGATAGCTTTGCTGGGTACAGTATGCTGTGATTCAGACCCTTGCTTTGCATGAATTTGTATATTTCATTCCATTCCCTCTGGCCTGATGTATTTATGTTGAGAAACTAATTGTTAGTTTGATGGGAGATCACATGTAGTTAACTTTTTCTCTTTCCCTGGCAGCCTTTAAGATTCTTACTTTGTCGTTGGTGTTTGCCAATTTAATTATGATGTCTTCCTGGCCTTGATCTTTTGAAGTTCATCTTGTTTGGAACTCTGTGAGCTTCTTGGACTTGGGAGAGTTTTTTCTACCCAATATCCGGTAGTTTTCTGTCATTGTTTCTTCAAACAGGTTTTCTAATCCTTGCTCAGTTTCTTCTCCTTCTGGATTCCTTAGTGTGCAGATGTTGTTTCATTTCATGTTGTCCCAAAGTTCCCTTAGGCTCTCCTCCAGTTTTTTTTGTTGTTGTTGTTGTTTGTTTGTTTGTTTTGTGTGTGTGTGTGTGTGTTTTCTAGATGCTGATCTGCTTGGGTATTTTTTCCTACCTTATGGTCCTCTGCCTCTTCTAGTTTCCTGTTGATACTTTCTACTGAGTTCTTTATTGCAGCAATGTCATTCTTCATTTCTTCTTGGTTCTTCTTCATTTCCTCTTGGTTTTTACACATATTGTTGGCTTTATCTTCCATCCTTTTCAGTGTCCTTATTACCTTTGTTCTGAATTTTTTCTCTGACATATTGCTTGCCTCCATTTTCTGGAGATTCCTCATTTTCTTTTGTGTGGGGGCTGTTTTT
Organism: Antrozous pallidus; assembly: GCA_027563665.1. Lineage (NCBI taxonomy): Eukaryota > Metazoa > Chordata > Mammalia > Chiroptera > Vespertilionidae > Antrozous > Antrozous pallidus. The sequence goes on from CM050519.1 coordinate 32,530,148, forward strand.
GTTTGTTTGTTTGTTTGTTTGTTTGTTTGTTTTTTCTTCTCTCCATGATCTTTCCTCTCAGGGTGTCTGGTTATGTAGCTCTTTCTCTCCTGCATTAATTGGAAGGCACAAAATATAACACAACAAGACACAATGTACAGGGCACCAAACACAAATATATTCCTGATACTAATATCCCCAAATAAATGTGACTACCATAGGAAAGAGTGCAAAAATGATATTGAGAAAAGGAAAGAAACATAAGGGAGAAAAGAAAGAGAAGTAAAAAGAGGGGAGAAATGTATGTATATGGGGAGAAAACTCCAAATAAACAATAACTAATCTAAAAAAATGCAAACGACAGCCCTAGCCTGTTTGGCTCAACAGCTAGAACATCAGCCTGCAGACTGACGGATCCCAGGTTCGATTCTAGCCAAGGGTGCATGTCCGGGTTGTGGGCTCGATCCCCAGTAAAGGGTGTGCAGGAGGCAATCAATTCTCTCTCATCATTGATGTTTCTACCTCCCTATCCCTCTTCTTTCCTCTCTGAAATCAATAAAGAAATATATATTTTTAAAAACACGAACAACGAACACCCAGAGATGAATGCAAACAAAAACAGCTAATCCAAAAAAATGCAAACAACAAACACCCAGATGAATCTGAGGAGGCAGAACTTTCTCTAGGGCAGTGGTCGGCAAACTCATTAGTCAACAGAGCCAAATATCAACAGTTCAATGATAGAAATTTCTTGAGAGCCAAATTTTTAAAACTTAAACTATATAGTTGGGCACATTGTTATTAACTTAATTAGGGTACTCCTAAGCTGGCCTTTGCTAAAAACTCAAGGGTCCAAAGAGCCACATGTGGCTCGGGAGCCACAGTTTGCCGATCACTGCTCTAGATGATATTTGACCTTTCCATCCATGGCTTGCCTCACTAGCTGTGTTTAACTTGCCAGTTCTGTGTGGGTGTTGTTAGATTCAGCTGCTCCTTCTATCTGCTCTGTGAGAAGCCACAGGGCGTGCCCACACATTTGGCACCGCTTTGTCTCCCCCTGGATAGACTTTTTGTCACCCATGGTCAGGGAGGCTGGAGTCTAGGTATTTGTGCGTTAGCACCAGAGGCAGCAGGGCCCTGGGCACTGTGGTTGTGACATGTCAGGAGGTAACTGAGGTCTTTCCAGTTGAAGGTAATACTAGGCTTCTGATCACAGCCGGTCTCCCCTTCAGGATGGCAGCATCTTTGTGGCAGCATCTCTCCAGGAGAGATTTCAGCAGTAGTAGAGGATACCCGTCCAGGGAAACCTGGTCTGCCAGTCCCCAGCAGTCCTATGGAATTTAGCTGTCCCTCACTCACAAATACAGACACTCCCCGCATGTCCACACACTTTCCTTTCCTTCTCTCGCTCATACACTATCTTGCAGCCTGCCGTCTGATCAGCAGCAATCTTGGATCCTCTTCAGGCTCAGAATTTTTAAAGATTTCAGAAAAAAGAGCAGATCCACCTTACATATTGTACAATTAATGTGATTATTCTTGATTTTATAAGTTAAAATATTTCAGACTGTTTTATTTTTGTCTTGGAATTTTATTCCCTGCCTTATAATAGAAAGTAACACTTGATTATTTTAAGACTTGACAAGATTTATGAATTTATTTTTATTTATTTTTAATATATTTTATTGATTTTTTACAGAGGGGAAGGGAGAGGGATAGAAAGTCAGAAACATCGATGAGAGAGAAACATCAATCAGCTGCCTCTTGCATGCCCCCTACTGGGGATGTGCCCGCAGCCAAGGCACATGCCTTTGACCAGAATCAAACCCGGGACCCTTCAGTCCGCAGTCCGACGCTCTATCCACTGAGCCAAACCGGTCTTGGCAAGACCTGACAAGATTAAAGAGTTGTCATTTATCTATGACCATATGAGTAATTGAAATAGTAAGTTAAATGATTTAAACTGATAGCAGCTGGAATTTTTACTCTACAATATTTGAGTAATGAAAAATAAAAATCACTTGTGAAAAGAAACTCATCATATTCTTTGAGAAACTTCCTCCTTCAGAATATTTAAAATATAAAACAAGTATGTTTTCTAGAAAATCTTTGTTTCAAATCAATAACATGCAGTGAATTTCACACTTGGAAAATTACCTTTGTCAATGGGGTGAGTTGATGCTGAGTGTGACTTTTGCTTCATACCGCTAACTCTGGTAGTTTAGAGCTTGTGCTTTGGCAACCTACACCTGGCAGAGAGGTGACAAAGCCTATTACACATTTAAAGTGGGAGGTTGAATCAGAGACATTAACCATAAAACAAGAACATCTAAAATATGAAGAGATAAAACTTTGAAATTATAGTTTGTGTAGAAACTTGCTTGTCTGGATTTTAGAAATGAGTGGCAGCTATGAAGAGAAATGAAGTTTTCTAAGAATTCCTAACTATAAGGTTATCTTTCAATGAGAAAGCTACCAGAATTTTAATAATATTCAAGCAAATAATTCTAAACAGGATAGTGCCCATACTGTCTTGTTGAAAGATGTTCAAATGCTTTTAGATGGAAAAAAAAAACAATTTTGGCTAACTGAGAGAAAAAAAATTGAGTTCAAAATTAGTTTGGGGAAAATAATAAGAAGAAAATAATGTAAAATTTACAAAAATCACTGGTTTAGAAGCTTTTTAAAATTCCTGAACATTTTGTTTGAATGCTGTATGGAGTGCTAGAGATCCCTTAATAAACAAAAAAAATTACAAAAATTCTTAATATTAGCAAAATAATAAAAGTATTTTTAAACTAATTAAAGTAAAACTTTAGTATGCTTTTCTCATAATTACTTTCCTTATAACTAATTACTCTGTATTAAAAATATTAATATGTGCTTTTAAATGCCTTAAGTGTATATTAAATGGAAAATGCTCAGGATTGGCCTTCTAGTAGACTAATTTTTTAAGTACATTTAAAAATATAACCTTGAAATTGATTTTGGGGAAAATTATAAACCAGATGCATTTATAGTTAATTACTCTCTGAAAATGTACTTTCTTTATTTAAAAAAATTTTTTTCATCACCATTTATCCCCCCTATCCCCAATTCCATCTCCACTTCCCCCCAAGCTCATCAAAGAATACTTTAAATGCTATGGATAAGAGAGCACTGCATAGTCAGTGCATTGAATTACAATGGATTTTTAATTATAGTGGTTTTTTTCTATTTTAAATTTATTTATTTTTATTGTGTATAATATCCCTTACCCCACCCCCTTTGCCCACTCCACCTAGTCCCTGCTCCACCCCAGGCCTTCACTGCACTATTGTCTGTGTCCATGGACTATGCATACATGCATAATTTCTTTGGTTAATTTCTTACAGTCTCCTCCACCCTCTTCCCCTCTGAGATCCTTCAGTCTGTTCCTCCATGATCCATGCCTCTGGGGTGTCCTCAAAAAACTAAAAATTGTTGTTTAACACAGCGTTTCTACTTCTGGGAATATTTTCTAAGAATTCTGAAACACCAATCAGAAAGAACTTATGCATCCCAATGTCATAGAAGCATTATTTACCATAACTAAGGTCTGGAAACAACCCAAGTACCCATCAACAGATGAGTGGATAGAAAAGTGTGATACATTTATACAATGGAATACTATGCAGTTGTAAAAAAAGAAGTATATCCCTCCCTTTGAGACAAAGATCTAGAAATTATTATGCTAAGCTAAATAAGCCAGTCACAAAGACAAGTATCATATGATCTCAATTATATGTGGAATCTAATGAGCAAGATGAACTGACCAACAAATAGGTCCAGAGGCATGGATGTGTGGGACAGACTTTCTTTTTTTCTTATGACTGTAAAACTTTGATGTAGACATGCATCGAACTACTCATACAGCCCTAGCCAGCATGGCTCAGTAGACAGAGCATTGGCCTATGTACTGAAGGATCACAGGTTTGATTCTGGTCAAGGGCACATGCCTGCATTGCAGGACCAATCCCAAGTAGCAGGCATGCAGGAGGCAGCCAGTCAATGGTTCTCTCTCATCATTAATATTTCTATCTCTCTCCCTCTCTCTTCCTCTTTGAAATAAATAAAAATCATTTAAAAAACTAGTCATACACAATGTGAAATCATACACAAAGTTTTCTATTTTATTTTTAATCCTCAATATATCTGATAATATTCATAGATAAGAAATTCTGTTAATTAAATATTACATATGGAATGAAATAATTCTAATTTTACTTTGATTAATATGTTATGTTTTTAAGGGGTTCTTGGGCTTCAATTCATAGTGAAAGACCTACCCTGTTTCCCCAAAAATAAGACAGTGTCTTATATTAATTTTTGCTCCCAAAGATGCCCTAGGTCTTATTTTCAGGGGATGTCTTATTCTTCCATGAAGAAGAATATGGTACACATTTATTGTTGAACAAAAAAAAAAAAGGAAATTTATTATCTGTATACGGTACAGTAGTAGCTGTCATCACAAACCACCATAACCAGACAAACTGTAAATCCTATGGTATCAAGAATTTCTTGTTACTAGCACTATTTCCATGTACAACAATCTATGGTACATTTACTGATACTGATATTTACCGGCATGAACACAAAATAAGATTTATTCAATGACAGTCATGTCATCATCTTCTAGAACATCATCCAAACAATCCAAACCCTGAATTTCCTGGTGAATTTCTTGGGACTCCATTTCTTTCAGAATCAGTGGACCAAATCTCTTATGTTTAACAATAGCACTGTCCTTAAATGAGTACTTCTTGTCAAGGTAGCCTGCTCATAGTGCATTTGCAATGCAACTGTCAGTGATTTTCTCCCATGAATTCTTCACCCAAGTCACAACTTCTTGCAATTTAGGTTTCACAAATTTTCCACGCTGATGTCTCTCCATTCTATTTTCAATGTAGTCATTAATTTCCATGTGCAAATTGTCCTTGAATGGCTTGTTTATTGCAATATCAAGAGTCTGGAGCTAGGCCGTCATTCCTGCGGGAATCATTATTTGATCTATTTTTCTTTCATGAAGAAATTTCTTCATGTCTTTAGCGTGGTGAGTGCTGGCTGCATCCCAGACTAGCAGACCTCTTTGGCTGCCTCACATAACAAGCGGCAGCATTAAATGGACCCACTTCCTTATAACTGCTTGTGTGGCCCAGGCTTTTTCAGTTTCAAGAATAAAAATATTATCGGGGAGATCTTATTTTCAGGGGGATGACTTATATTACAAGGAGAGGCAAAACCGGAAGTAGGTCTTATTTTTGGGGATGTCTTACTTTCGGAGAAACAGGGTATCTGTAATAAAGCAACACATTTAAGGTCACTGCAGTTAAAATACACTAAATATACATTTTTTTTCAATACCTTTGTTAGGTATTGAAAAAATATAGCTACTATGATATTCCCAGGCTAATTGAGAAACTATAAAATAACTCATGTACCACACACAGGTGAAAAAAGGGGGTGCTTTATATATTCCTTTTTCCTCCGCTGGTTACTCTTCTTTTATATATTCTGCCCAAATCAAAAATGCTTTTGAAGGTTGAAGTGATATTACTTATTATTTATTACTAAAATTCATGATTTTTTTGTTATGACTAACTAGCCTTGTAGATTTCACCTCTATTTTATAGTTTTTTTTTTCAAAAGCATCATTAGAATATAGCCCAAACCATTCCATATTCCTAAACTTAATCAAGCATTAAAAACATTTACTTATAGTCAGCAATACTGTATTATACACTTAAATTTTGTTAACAGGCTAAATCACATGTTAAGTGTTCTCACCATAAAAAATAATTATATTTAAAAATCAATAAGTGACTTTCAGAAATATTGTAAACTATTATCATGCACAATTTTATGCAAATTATATTAGATCAAAAGTATTGTATTATATTTTTGAAGTGCCAAAAAGAAGTATCGCATTATAACTCACTTAACTATTTCCTTGTGTCTCAGGAACATGATGATTTTGAAGGTTACAGTTAAGTTATTCATAAATGCCCTTCAATCAGGGTATACATGATGTTTCCACATGATTATATCCGGATTATAGACCACTGGCTGAACTGTGTTGTGTTCTTCTCGTTGTATACAACATAAGGGATATAACATGATTCTGGTTTGTTCCATCATATATAATTGCTTGATTAATGTTATGTTTTCCAGACTTCTCCATTATTGTGCTTAACTATGTTTCACTTTGAATTTAGAAATATCTTATAGAGAAGTCCTTTGAAACTATGTAATATCACATTATTCATCAGTTTTATTTTATCCCCTTACTAGAGCCCTGATGCATGAAGATTCATGCAAGAGTGGGCCTTATGTTCTCTAACTGCCAACACTGCTTTCACTCCAGCTGAAGCAGCCTTTTCCCTCTGGCCCAGAGCTACCTTACTGCCTTCCCATCCTAACCAGAGGCCTGGAGGGTCTGGGTGGTCGTGTTGTCATCATGGCAACAATACAAGAGTTCCTCCCTGCCACTGGCTGTTTGGCGCCTGTGTATGCAAATTAATTTACCATCTTTGTTGGGTTAATTTGCATACTAACTCCTGATTGGCTGTGGGTGTGTCACAAAGTTATGGTAAATTTGCATCTTACTCTTTTATTAATGTAGATTGGTTTATAGTCTTGCGATTTAAGTTGGTTAAAGTGGTAATACTCAGATTGTGGGAATATCTCCAATCTGAATTTTGTGTACTTTTGGCATAGCCCCGATCCTTTTTGAATAATTATTTTCTATATTGCACACAACAAGGTATTTCAAAATCATCTTGTCCTTTTCCTAACACTGAACTTGAATCAATGGTTTTTCTAAGAGCCCTTATTATTGTTTTTTTTTCTTTCTTCATTGATTAAGATATTACATATGTTTCCTTATCTCCTTATTGTCCCCCACCCACTCTCTGCTCATGCCCTCATCCCCCTGGTGTCTGTGTTCAATTGTACATTCATTCATACAATTCCTTTGGTTGATCTCTCCCCGTTACCTCCACCCTCCTCTACCTTCCCTCTGAGGTTTGAGCATCTGATCAGTGCTCTATCTCTAGATCTGTTTTTATTCAGTAGTTTATGTTGTTCATTATATTCCACAAATGAGTGAGATCATTAAAAACTGTGGTACATCTACACAATGGAATACTATGCTGCTGTAAAGAGGAAGGATCTCCTACCATTTGAAACAGCATAGATGGAGCTAGAGAGCATTATGCTAAGCAAAATAAATCAGTCAGAGAAAGATAAATAAGAGACTTGCTTTCTAAGAAGTCAGAGGTATTGGGTAACTGAGTTCTTGAATCTGGATGTGATATAGCAGTTTGCAGGCCTTTGATGCTGAATAGGAAATATAATAATCACAGAATTATGTTAATTCATACACTTGCTTTCCATTTTAATTCAAAATACCAGGTTTATTTTTCTCTTCTTTTAATATTTATAACTTCCTTGTCTAACAGTAAAAACCTTGGTTCCCATTATCCTTACTTAATACTCACTTGCTCGGAGGAGGAACCAAGATGGCGGCATAGGTAAAACACCTATCTTGCCCTCATACTCAATAATTTTAAGACTATAACTTAACGAAAGAACAAACACCTTCCAGAATCACGAGAAAGCTCACCGAGTGAAAATTCCACAAATAAAAGTGAAGATAAGACACTGTGACTCGGAGGAGTGGCAGCGGAAAACATTGAAAGATTCCCGGGGAGAGAGGTTTGGAGCTCGCACCAGCGGAGAGGGTGGGCGGCTGAAAAACAGCCAGTTTTCTAGAACGGGGAGACAAAGACGTCCCACTGGACTGATTCTCCAGCTTTGGGCAAAGTCCAGGGAATCCACTACATACGGGGTGAAAACTGGACAGTGGGAGGGCACAGCGAAACTCGGGCGATGCAGGGGTCACCCAGCTTGTGAAGAAGGCAGCTTGCGCGAACAGCTTGACTGTGTGACTGCGCAGAGAGTGCTCTGCGACTTGCTTTCTCATTCAGAAAACCGTCAGTCTGCTTTGTTTTATGACCCTGGGTGAGACATTGGGCTTGCAAACTCATTTGGGGAGAGTCTGAATTCCCTGGCAGCAGGTGGAGCTCCACAGCGGCTCTCTCTCAGAGGTGCTGGCGGCCATTGCCCCCAGCACAGAGTCCCTGGGACTGCATAGGGCAGAGCTAACGTTGTCTGCTTGGCCCAGAGACTCCGCCCATCCAACCTGAGCACAGCTGAACTTTACAGACAATTGGCCTGGAGGTCAACCCCTCCAAGTGCTAACAATGATTAACCTGAGCTTAACTTCAGCAAGACTGTGTAACCCATATCCACCTCAGGTAACTGGGGAGGTTGAGCTACTGTCCCTAGTGGGAAGTCTACCACACAAAGCTAATTGACCAACTCAGGGAAGCAGCCACCATGCAGAGACATGGAAAGAAATCAGATGTGAAAGAAATGGAGGAAAAAAAAACGGCTGGACATAGAATTCAAAACCATGGTTATAGGGCTTCTCAAGAGGCTCCAACAAAAGGTCGAAGCCTATAAGGAAATAAGCGAGACCACAAAGGAAATGAATGAGTCCTACAAGGAAATGAACGAGACCCTCAAGGATATGAATGAGACCTGCAAGGAAATGATCAAGACCAACGTGGAAATGAAGGAGACCCTCAAGGATATAAAGGCGACTCTCAAGGATATGAAAAAGGACCAACCAGAAATTAAGCATACACTGACTGAAATAAAAAATATAATACAAAGACCTAAAAGTGCTCTGGAGCATCCCAAGCACCAAGTCAAAGATTTGAAATACAAAGAGGTAAAATCCACTCAGCTGAAAAAGCAAGAAACCAAAAGAATCCAAAAAATTGAAGATAGTGTAAGGGGCCTCTGGGACAACCTCAAGCATACCAACATCCGAATTATAGGGGTGCCAGAAAAAGAGAGAGAGCAAGACAATGAAAACCTAATTGAAGAAATAGTGACCGAAAACTTCCCACACCTGGTGAAAGAAATTGACTTAGGAGTCCAAGAAGCCCACCGAACCCCAATATATAGGAACCCTAAGAGGAACATACCAAGGCACATCATAATTAAAATGCCAAGAGCAAAAGATAAAGAGAGAATATTAAAAGCAGCAAGAGAGAAACAGTTGGTTACCCATAAGGGAGCACCCATACAATAGAAAGCGGATTTCTCAACAGAAACGATGCAGGCCAGACGGGAGTGGCAAGAAATATTCAAAGTGATGAACAGCAAGAATCTACAACCAAGATTACTCTATCCAGCAAAGCTATCATTCAGAATTGAATGCCAGATAAAGTGCTTCACAGATAAGAAAAAGCTAAAGGAGTTCATCACCACCAAACCAATATTATATGAAATGCTGAAAGATATTCTTTAAGAAGAGGAAGAAGAAAAAGATAAAAGTGTAAATTAGGAACACCAAATACACATCTATCAACAAATGAATCTAAAAATCAAGTGAATTAATAAGCTGATGAACAGGATAAACTGGTGAATGTAACAGAATCACGGACATAGAGAGGAATGGACTGACAACTCTTGGGAAGAAAGGGGGTGTGGGAAGTGCAGCAAGAGACTGGACAAAAATCATGCAACTATGGGAGAGGACAGTGGAGCGGGGTGAGGGCGGAGGGTGGGATGGGTACCTGGTGGAGGGGAACTATAGGGGGGGGAAAAAGGGAACAATGTAATTAATAAACTGAACAATAAAGATTAAAAAATAATAAAAAAATACTCACTTGCTCAACTAATAGCCATGTATGAGTTTGCAAGAACTGACATAAGAACAGACTGGGTGGCTTAAACAACAGAAATTTATTTTCTCACAATTCTGTGTACCAGGAGACTGAGATGAAGAAGTCATCAGGATTGGATTCTTCTGAGGGCTGTAAGGAAAAAGTCTATTCAGGCCTCTCTCCTTGGCTCACAGATGGCCATCTTCACGCTCTGTCTTCATATTGTCTCTCCTTGTTGCATGCCTGTGTCCAGACTATCTCTTCTTATGATTCATTATATGGACTAGGCCCACCCTAATTACTTCATTTAACTTGACCACATCTGTAAGACCCTATTTCCATTGTACTTAAGGTCATGACTAATATATATGTGCTATGGAAGACACAATTCGGCCATAACATATCCAGTTTCTTATGGTCACCCCTACCGCCTTTTTTACCTGACTGTCTCCTCACCTCTCTTGAACAGATAACCTGTGCTGGACTGCTGTCCCCCATCCTAGATACTTTCTGTATAAGCTCTGACACCCTGGCGAGATTGCCTTTGAAATGTAACTGCCTGAACTCTTAAAACTGCCTGAACTCAAACATCCTGTGTTAGCCTGAACTTTAATGTGAATCCCTTCCTTATCATACACCAGACTAGCTCCCCAAAATGATGATTTTCCATATCCCTTTCAGGGAATTCTTTAAGTATTTACAAAGAAACCCAAAAGATGACTAATAGTGTACTTTTGACTATTGAACTGTAAAGTAACCTTACTATTCTCAAACTCAGGAACTGAATGTCCAAATAAGTAAAATCTCTGAAAGACAATGCTCCCAGTACCAAGTGGATATGTATGCAAAGAAATGACTGTAATAACCCTTCCCAGATTTTCAAACCAAAGGCTGCCAAACAAAATAGCTGACTAAGGAAAAATTATTCACTGTCAGGTCAGGTGTTCCTGGCTATTTCTGTCACTCAGAAAATCATGTGACCTTTTGTAACATATGTTTATTATCCTCGCTTACATTAAAACAACCTTAAGTGGACAATTCTACATTTTTTTTTGTTTTGATCCTACTCTTTTCCAAGATAAAATCAGTAGACAAATCTGATCCATGTGTGTAGTATATTATATATTACATATCCTGGATTTGGAGTGAGAAGCAAAAACTGGATAAAGTTTTGGTTTATCTTTCTTTTGTGTGAGGAATAATATTTTGAGCAGAAGTGATAAATTCTGAGAATTCATGTAGAGAGAGGCTATCATGGGCCCCACTTGCTAGAGGCTTAGTCATCTGACACAGTGAATAAGATGGTATAGAAACCCAGAGAACTTGACCACCAGTGAAAATATTGAGACACCAAGCATACAAACCATGAAACCTACCTGACGTATGGAATCCTGATATATTTATCTCCTTATTTTAACATGAGGCTCATACTTACAGATTCAAGATCCCGACAATATTGTAATATTCAAAAAATATAACCATAAATAAATAAAACTCACACAAATAATAAAGCTTGTCAACAGCTTTCAGTACCTCTCTCTATTGAAAAGTTCTTATAAAACCTTTTTGTGCAATATAAAACATGCAAAATAATGCACAAGTCTTAATCACATAGTTTATCAGCTATTCATAGCACCTTTTGAACACACCATGGTGTAGCTTTGCAGTTTTTAAATATTATTTATAGAAGAATGCTGTGTGTGTTCTTTTGGTGTCTATTTTCAGCTTACAAAATGTTTGTGATACCCATGCATGCACTTGCATAAAATTATAGTTAATTTCTTTTTAATGTAAAATATATCATATTTTCTATTTGTATGATGGACATTGTTGTGTGCAGTTTTGGGCTTTAATAGATAGTGCTGTTTTGGATATTTTGTGCATATCTTCTGGTATAAACATGCCATGTTCCATTAGGGATACACCTAAGGAAAAATACCTCGATTAAAATGTAGGTATATTTTCAAATTTTCCTTTCGATGAAGCCTAGAGCAACTTTTTTATTTATTTATTTATTTATTTATTTATTTATTTATTTATTTATTTATTTATTTTTTAGGAAAAAATATCTTTGAAGGAATTCTGAGAAATCAAGAGTCACAGTGAAGCACTGATTAAGATCACTCATTTTGGACTCTTAGTACATTAGATTGCAGGGAGGTGTGAATAGCTAGACTGTACATTGTTGGGCAAGAACTTCTGAAGCATGGCGAGGTGCATACACATGGCAGTGGTGGATTGGCACTTGTCTATTTAAGCCATTTCTAATTTTGTAACTTTTACTTTAGTAAGCTTAAACTGCCTCTGTCCACAAGCCAGAAAAATTATTTCCTGCAATTTTTAAATTTTAAGTTATGTTTTTGATCCCTTGATTCATTATCATGGTCTTTTACAGGTACCATTGCACTCTTAAGAGGTACAATACAAATCTTGCAAGATAAAACAGGGTTTTAAATTACTTCAAAATTTGTGTCCAGTTTCTAGAAAATAGTACAGATTTTGTTGAAGTGGCAACTGGGATGTATATCTAAAAAAAAGTGCAATCCCCAAAACCAAAACAAATGATAAAAATTTATATAGCTCAGTGCCATTGGTTAACAAGTTCTCAGATCAGAAACAAATATGAGGATTTCTCCTTTCCCCTCATAAATATTTTTAAAATACTGATTTTATATTAATAGTCATAGCAAATTGAAGAAATTAACTTTGGCAATGATTAATTTAATTCTTTTGACTAGTGACTTGCTTGAACAGAATGTTCCCATCAGTCCAATATACTGTTAGGACATATCATAAAATTGAAATTTATTAGTACAAACAAACTAGCCCAATATTATTTAGTCTTTAAGAGGAAACCCATATTTCATACAGAGTCAATATTTAACTTGAGATACCGATGTAATTGAATTGGCCTGTGCTAATCTTTCAAAAATTGATTTAGCTATTTTTAAGCTTAATGTAAAAGATAAACTCTAAGTAAAATTAATTAAGTGCTATTATATTGCACTTATGCTCTAAATATTTAGGAACTTTGAAAAAAATATATGCTCCTAAACAGTTCTGACCATCAAAATTCTAGATGAAGTATATTTTAAAGTTTGAAAACATCCCTATGCACTTCTAAATCACTTAGAATATTTTGAAAATGTAAAAATATTTTTAGTAATGCTAGACAAACAAAAAGAGAAAGAGTTTGACTTGGAGTCAATATATAATAAATTTATTAAATAAATTAACTAGGATTAACAAAATCTTGGTTTTAATTAATCTTTTCTTATTCACTAGTTTTGAGACTCTGTATATTGTATTTTAATATTTCTATGTCTCAATTTCCCTATTTTCAAACGAGGTTTTTGATTTTAGATACAGAATCATAGCAGCAATCTTGAATATCTACCAATACATCATGATAAATATTGGGAATTACTGTTGTTTTTATTTAATTATTTTCCTTTACTTTTTTTCCATTTTGCACCCTATACACTCTTCCACCTCCACCTCCACCTGCAATCACCACATTGTTGTTCCTATTTGTGAATTCTATTGGGAGAATGAAGGGACTGAGCAAGGAAAAAAAAAACCTTGCTCAATCCTTTCATTCTCCCAATAGGCCTCTCCAACAGAACTGTCTGTCTGCTCTTGCTAACCCCAAGGTTACCATTGTTTTAGTCATTCATTAATTTATCAAAAAGTAATATATTCAGATTTACTATGTGCAAAATAAAGAAAAATCTTCAAATGATGAACATATTAGAAAAGACAACTTCCATCATGTCTTCCTATATTTGTCATAATAATACTATGTTATTAGTAATATAACCAGCACATATACAAGGTAGGGCAAAGTGAGTATGGGAAACACAGTTTATTTGTGAGTATGGGAAACAGTTTATTTGTGAATATGGGAAACACAGTTTATTGTGAGTATGGGAAACACAGTTTATTTGTGAGTATGGGAAACACAGTTTATTCTTGTATTATATTTATTAATTATTGTATTATTTTCCATATGAATAAAAGTAAACCTACTTTTGTCCCACCCTGTATAGTGATCTATGAGAAATAATCAATGTGTTTGCACAGTGCCTGACACAGGGTGAGAGAGTGGTGATTTTTGTTTAAAGAATAAACTTTAATTAACATTTATTGTTATTTTAAAAATATTTATTGTTGAAGGTATTACATATGTCCCCTTTTTTCCTCCATTGACCCCTTGTATCCTGCCTCTGCCCCTACCCCAGGCCTTCACCATCCTATTGTCTGTGTTCATGGATTATGCATACGAGTTCTTTGATTGATCTCTTCCCACCCACCCATCCCTGCTTTCTCTCTGAGATTTATGATTACTATGTTCACAACATTTTCAGTGATATATTATGTATATTAAATGACAAAACTAAAGCTGTCCTACCATGAGCATATCTTGAGAAGGCAGAGCTTTTTGGAAATGGGTAAGAGAAGGAGGTTCCATTCTCACAATTCAGACTGTTGTATTTTTGTTTGTTTGTTAGTTTTAAGATATATATTTATTTATAGCACTAGAGGTTGGATGCACGAAGATTTGTGCAAGAATGGGCCTTCCTTTCCCTGGCTGCCAGCACTGTCTTCACTCTGGCAGAGCTGACTTCGCTCCAGCCAGGAGCCACCTTTCTGCCTTCTCATGTTGCCCAAAGACCCAGAGAATCTGGGGTAATGCAGAATACCATGGTGATTATGTAGCATCCTGCCCCATCTCCAACTGCTCAGCGCCTGTGTATGCAAATTAACCCACCAGCTTTGGTGGGTTAATTTGCATACCCACTCCTGATCGACTGGTAGGTGTAACGAAGGTATGGTCAATTTGCATCTTATTCTTTTATTAGTGTATATTTAACAGTTGCATTTAAAAAGAATCAACCTAGATTAAGTAATAATGGCACAACCTATCATGAGGTAATCTATAGCCCCTACACACCCTAATATTTTGTTAAGGATTTTATGATGATCATGAAATATTTCTTTTTATAGTGTTCTTTTCCTATGATGTCTTTAATTTGGTAGTAGAGTAATACTGGTTTTCACAGGGGGAGTTGAGAACTACTTTCTAATTTTCTATTTTCTAAAAAGAGCTTTTGTAGAATTGTATTATTGGTAATAAGTTATCATTATATGTTTGGTCAAAATCACCAATGAAAAAATTGAGCATATTTATTTCTTTATTGGAAGGACTTATATTAATAATTTGCTTTATTTTTCAGAGATACAACTGTTTCTTATATAAGTTTATGTATTTTATGTTAATAGAATTTGGCCACTTCATTTATAGTTTGCAAATTATGGGCATAGAGTTTTTTGTAGTGTTGTCTTCTTATTTAATGTCTCATCTATCCACTGAACCAAACCAGCTAGAGCAAATTTTCCATCTTAATAAACATGTATAAATGTACAGTTCTGTGGCATTAAGTATGCTAACTTTGCTGTGAAAGTATCACCACTGTCCATCATCTTGCAAAACTGAAACTCTATACCTATTAACTCCCCATTTTCCCCTCCCCCCATCACCTTGTAATGAACATTGCGCTTTCTGTTTCTATGAATTTTACTAGTTTGGATACCACATTTAAGTGGAATTATATAGTATTTGTCACTGTGTGGATTTCTTTTTTTTTTTTAATGTTCTTAAGTTGTACTTTAAGGTCCATATTGTGATCTTTCTTGGAAAATGTTCCATGTACTTGAGAATAATGTGTATTTTGTTGCTCAAGATAATATCTTGTCAATGTCAACTAGATCAAGTTTATTGGTAACATTGCCCATGTAACCTGAATTTTTTTCAGAATTTTTTTCTATTTTGGTCATCAATTATAGGGAAAGGCATGTTAAATTATCTTACAATAATAGATGTATATATTCTTCCTTTCACATGAAGTTTTTATCCTACATGTTGATGTTTCATTGTTAGATTCATGTATGTTTAAGATTGTTATGTCTTATTGAGTAATTGACTCACTTGTTATTATGTGATATACTTCTTTATATCTGATAATATTCTTTGTTCTATAATCACTTTTCTTGAAATTACTATAGGTTGTCCAGTTTTCTCTTGAATAGGGACAGCATGGTATATATTTCGCCATTTCTTTGCTTCTAAACTATCTGAATCTGACATTTAAAGTGTGATTATTATAAGCAGCTTATAGTACGGTGTTTCTTTTTTTTTAAGTCCAATCTTATAGTCTCTGTCTTTTAACTCTTGTATTTATAGCATTCACATTTAAGGTATTATATATATATATATATATATAGTTGGAATAAAAGCTATCATCCTTATAACTGTTTTTCATTCCTTGCATGTTTTTTTCCCCACCTTTTTTTTTTGTGAACTCTGAGTTTAATTAAGCATTTTATTTGATTTTAATTTATCTCCTCCTTGACATTTCATTTATACTTCTTTCTTTAAGAAATTAGTTTTTTTCCTATATAAACTTTGGATATAGCCACCTTCAGATAATACCATACTATATTATTTATAGTTTGGATATTTTATCTGAGTCACTACTCTCATGTCTATGATGTGTTGTATGAGATTTAAAAATTCATTTTATGGTGAGATACAACACAATGATACTTGGATAAAGACTGAATTCTTGTCATTTGCAGCTTTAAGCATTGAAGGCTTCTACACAGGGTCACACAGAAGTTTGCAGCTAGAGACAGCATAATCAGCAAGTTTGAGCGACATTGGGCAGCAAGTCTATATGGCAAGTGAGGCAGCTAGATGTCACCAGGCTTCCTGATGACAGCCTACTTTGAACAATTTCGCCACCTCCCAGGCAGAAAGGTCGTCCTTGTTCCAGAACTGGGATCCTGACAACCTGAGGCCGTTGGTGTGTGTGCAGAGCGGCCCAAAGAGTAGAAGCCTGATAAAGGAAGTGTTTGGAGTACAGGTGTAGCAAACTCACTTTGAAAGTATTAAAAGTTCTTAAGCATGACTTCAAAACTAGGTCAAGACAGTACTTGTGAAATATTATATTATAATTGATAACTTCCTATCTTGACATAGTTCAGTCTCGACCTCCATTATTTAAGGTATTTGGTCTGAATAGCAGAGACTTCCAGAAAGTAGGGCATAAAGTGCCCTAAACAGCATAGAAAAGATTTTGTTCTGACAATAAAAACAAACCAAGTAAAAGGATGAGGAGTCCCCAAGGCTGGCTGGTAGCTAGACGCCTCATTTGTTTTTTGTTCATCAGGATTAAAAATCAGTCATCACAGGAGCCACTAGTAATATTTTTATTATAGTAAGAAATGTGCTAACGATGTGGTTTATATTTTTCATGATGATGATTTAAAGTGTGGTTATTTTATTAATAGTGTATATATATTTGCTTATCATTATTATTTATTGTCTTTACTATTTAAATTATTGTGTCAATTTCTATTTAATGTAATTACTATTAAATTCATGGTTAAGTCTACCATACTCTAGTTTGATTTCTATTTAGACTACTCACTTTATATTTCTTCTATCTTCTGCATTTTTTCTTCTAATTTAGTGTAATATATAATTTCCTTCTTTTAAATTTTTCATAAACATTGCAATTAAAATTACTCGAGTATAATATAAGTTAATACCTATACTACTTCTTGGATAACAAAAATAACTTTACTACACATTAAATCCATTTATTTTCTTTCCAGGTATTTATTTCCCAGGTATTATTGCTTTTATATATTTTCATTGTATATATATTTAAAATTTCTAAAAATGTTTTTCTTGTTCTATATAAGCATTACCATTGCTTATTACATCTCATTACTTCAAAATGTGATACTTTTCACTTATCTGAAAATCTCCTTTTTCTAATTCTTTAGTTTACATCTGCCTATGATAAATTTACCAGTTAATCTCAGTCTAAATATTCTGTATTTTGTTTTCTTTTTGTAAAGTACCCAACTAGGTGTAAAGTGTAGATGATTTTTAATTTCATAATTTATAGAGATATTCTATTGCTTGGTGATTTTATTAATTCTTAATGTTCTTTGTAAGGTATTTTTTTTTTTTGCCCTGCTGGTATTGTAACAGTTTTGCATAAGTGACTTGATATATTGCTTCCACTATTAGAGAGTTCTTATTCATTATATCTTCCAAGTAGTGCTTTTACCATATTTATTTGATCATTCCTTTATCTGATCACATACATTCCAATCATATGTATATTAGAACTTTCAACACATCCTAAATGTTTGAGTTTTAAATGTTTTGTATTGTCTTATTTTGTATTTTTCTTTTTCCCCCTCCACCCATATGGTTCTGTATATCCATCTGTATCTGTTTATTAATTCTCTCTTTGGGAGTATTTACTTTTATGTTAAAGTCATGGATTAGATTTTTAGGTTTATTTAATATACTTTTTGGTTCAATAATATTTTCCAGCCCCGCCCCCCCTTGTTCATAAGTCTCCTCCTCCTTCCTACTATCAATATCGGTAGTGCCCTGCTAAAATTCTCAGCTTGCAACATATATTCTGGAGCACATAGATCACAGTTATTAAAAAATTTTTTAATCTATCATATATCTGCATCCCTAGTGGATCTTATTTTATTTTTATTTTTTTTTGCTCATTTTATTTTACTCCCTGGTAATATTTTATTGAAGAATGAATGCTGTGTGCTAAAAATCATAATAATATTTAATAACTTGATATGAGATTTTTCTCCTCTTATGATAGCTCTCTCAATCCAATCTGAGATTGTATTTCTTTGACACTGGGTTTTAACCTTTTTGAGTTTTTTTTCTAGTTTTTAATTTCTGGATTCAATTTAATTATTAAGATATTTCCCTTCAGTTATAGCAATAAAAGCCTGGAGGTTTATAATCCTCCTGTGTCTTGTTGGACAATTAACTTGAATTTTTATATCCCCTTCTATGTGAGATTACTAAAAACTTATCTTGACTGCCCAGCTTCTTGACCAATAAAATGATTAGAAGGTTTTAATCTGGTTTGATAATGATATAGGAGGGAGAGTTTCAACTTTTGTAAGACCCAGTCCATTTTCAGTTATATTTCATTCTGGAAATTAGCCTTTCAAGGATCCAGATGGCAACTATTGGGTGTTTAACAGGACCCTTTAACATTTGTGAGTTTTGAACCCTATTTTTTTTATCTCCCTAATCCTGTATGACTGTGTGACACTTTCATTGCATTTTTCTCATTATAGAATTAAACATTCTAGATATAACTTCATAGAGGTTCGAAGAAAAACTTTAAACTGCTTTCTCTCTGAGAACTTCCAAACTACAATTTCAAAGTACAACACACTTCTTTTAAAACAACTCACTGAACATTGAAATGGTTTCTTTAAAAGCATCTACTCTCTGTACTACAAACTTTTCTCCATCTACTTACATTTGAATTAATATGATACTTTTCTCTGCCTGACTGCACCCTAGATTTAGTATAGGCTGTTTCTTAAATCCTCAGATTTCAAAAAAGGGAAGGGAGGAAAAACTATGTGCTTTGTGTGTATATTTATCTCTCCCTTTACCTTATTTTGTTTTCAGAAATAATCTTATAATATCTCTCAAAGTCATCTGTTCCTATTTATTCCAACTGACACTACTGATATTTAAGGTCACATTTCACTTACCATGATATTTACATAGATCCTTTACATAGTTTTCTGAGGACACATTTTTTTTCCTTTTTAATCCAGTTAATAATGCATTTATTTTGTTCTTTCAGGGAAACTCTTCTAATTAGGCCACTCAAATAATAAAAATTGTCATCAGGTCTTTTTTTTTTAATAGATAATGTCCATGTTTCTTAGCTAATCATTCAATCTTTATATAATCCCTATTTACATTGTTCATTGTATTCCCACAATTCTTCATTATATGTATTATTTAAAATGCAGAACTAATGAATATTAGTTGTATTTATGTATTAAAATCAGATAATCTAGCATTTTATTAGACTATATTTGTAAAAATGTCCTCATTTCCTAAACTGGTTTCTCTTCCAGAGCTTAAAACACCAGCTCTCACCCTAACCAGTTCGGTTCAGTGGGTAGAGTGTCATTCTGTGGACTGAAAGGTCCCAGGTTCTATTCCAGTCAAGGGCATGTAGCTGGGTTGCAGGCACATCCCCAATAGAAGGTGTGTAGGTTTGCTGATCGATGTTTCTCTCTCATCGATGTTTCTAACAATTCCTCTTTCTCTCCTCTGTATAAAACAATAAAATATATTTTAAAAAATAAAACTCCAGCTCTCTCATCATTTTCCCCCCTTCAAACCAATATTTCATATCCATGGCATTTACCCATATATCTTATGGAATGACTTTCTATCTTATTATTTAGTTTATTCATGTATTTTATCTCCTCAAACAATTTGTATATTTTTTCTGAGATTATACTTCATATTTGATTAATGCTTATCTGTTCACACCATTCAACATAGTGGCTTAAATCTTGCTGGAGACAATTTGTTTAATGGATATATTTATTTTCTGTTGCTAAGTAATAAATTGCTATAAACTTGGCAGCTTACAACAATACTACTCACTATTTAAAAATTCTAAATATCAGAAACCCAGCTAAGCTCAACTGAGTCTCTGTTTAGAGGTTCATGAAGCTAACATCAGGTGTTGGCCAGGCAGGGATCCGATGCGGAGTCCAGGGAAGCACATGTTTCCAAGGTCATTCAAATGGTTGGCTGAGTTTATTTCCATGATGTTGGAGGATTGAGTTTTCTGTTTTCTTGTTTGCCATCACCCATGAGGATACTCTTAGCTTCTAGAAGCTGACCAAATTATTTCTCACCACCTCCTACTCCCCCATCACACATGCACCATCTTCAAGACAGCTATAAATACTCATTATGCTCTGATTCTCTCTGACTTCTCTTTTCCACCAGGCAAGGAAAGCTCACAACCTCTAGTTTACCTGACTACTCAGGCCCACGGAATTGCGGTTAACTTGAGACTTCAGTTACATCTTTAAAATCTCTTTGGCATGGTATCAAGATTAATATTTCAGTGAAAAATGAGGGAACAGAAATCTTCTAATGATTATCCTTACAATTATGCCTACCTCAATGAATAAAAAAGAATTGTAACTATTATGAATCATATTTAGAACTTTTTTTTAATGTATATTTTATTGATTTTTTACAGAGCGGAAGGGAGAGGGATAGAAAGTCAGAAACATCGATGAGAGAGAAACATCGATCAGCTGCCTCTTGAACGCCCCCCACTGGGGATGTGCCTGCAGCCAAGGTACATGCCCTTGACCAGAATCGAACCCAGGACCCTTCAGTCCGCAGTCCGACGCTCTATCCACTGAGCCAAACCGGTCTTGGCCATATTTAGAACTTTCAATCCTTGACTATACAGGATCTTAATTTAATTTTATAAAAATTTTAAGTAGCATTTTTCCAATTTTAGTAGAATTTTTATAATATACACTATGTATTTAAAGTCTTTGTTTTATTAGAGACTTATATTACGCATTCATTTTTTTCCAATTGAACAAAACTTTTAAAGTCTTATATTTGACTCATGAACTTAATAATTAACTCAAATTATCTTTTTGGAGAACACATTTGTGAAAAATAACACTATTCTTCTTGCTAGTTATAGGATGTGTTTGATTTTTCTCTATGAGGTATAAGAAGTGGCATAAGATTATCAATATAATAATTATAGAATTTTATAAACTACTTTGTTCAAGATTCTTTGAACAAAGCTTAAGATAATGTTTATTATTTTCAACATATAGGATAATAAATGATGGGTAAATTAATTGTCCAAAACAATATTACGGGTAAACAGCAGAGTTAACACTTGAAACTGGGACTTATTTTAGATTCAGTGCTCTTTCCACTGAATAATAACTATGAGGTATCACTTCTTATACTTATAAATTTATATGACACAAATAATTTTATTTCTTTGTAGGCCATGCCCCTGAGGAAAAATAGCTATTTTAGTATACCTTCTACAATTTCTTCCAGTTACAGTTACCTTAAAGTTGTGAAACATATTTTGGTCATATATTGTATCTTTAAATTTATATTTTAAAGCTAAAAGGGCATACTTTCAATGAAATAAAGATAAATTATATTGTATAGATGAAAGAACAATTACATTTTAATTAGGTTACAAGATCTACAGGATAAGTGTTGATCTTGTAACCTAATTCTTTTAAAAGAGAATAATGCCTTTAGGCCCCAAAATATATAAAATAAGATATACAAGAGACACTAAAAAAATACAATTTTATATTATTCAGTATGGATAAACTATCTCTGCAATTTTATACATGATTTATATTTTGATCTGCATTAGCATTGTTGACTCTACAGCAAGTAGGAATCTTATATAATAAAGATTTAATATGAAAATTGACCCTCACACCATCATGCAAGATGGCTGTCCCCATGTGGTCAAAGATGGTCACCACAAGATGCCCAGTAGGGTTGGATAGTTGTAGGCAATCAGGCCAGCAGGGAAGGGCAATTAGGGGTGACCAGGCCTGTAAGGGAAGGCAGTTGGGGGTGAACGGGTCAGCAGGGGAGGGCAGTTGGGGATTACCAAGCTGGCAGGGGAGGGTAGTTGGGGGCAACAAGGCCATCAGGGGAGCAGCTATGTGTTGATCAGGCTGGCAGGGGAGTGATTAGGAGATGATCAGGCTGACAGGCAGGCAAGCAGTTGGAAGCCAGCAGTCTTGGGTTATGAGAGGCATCCCAGATTAGAGAGAGTGCAGGCTGGGCTGGGGGACACTCTCTCAGTGCACACATTTTATGCACCAGGCCTCTAGTCTCATAATAAGAAAAGGCCAAATCTAATGCCACCTTATTTCTTATTTTTTTTCAAAATTTAATGCTATTTATTTCATACTTTCTCTAGTAATTGTTCGTATAGTGGAGTGAATTTTTACTATTTTTTAAAGAAATGTTAGTCTTTCAACAGTATCTGAGTTTTATCACCTACTTGTTGTTTTCTTCCTGTTTTCCTAAGCAACCATAACACTAACTAGGTACATCCTCAGACTACATCTCCCCAGTGACCAAGTGACATTAATTATTATTGATTTTTTTCTTTTTCTTATTTTCCCATTGGTAAAGTGTAAACACTTCTGCAAAATAACGAAATAATTAAAGTGACCTTTTGGAAAGGTGGTGAAAACTACCTCCTGAGTTTTCACTCTAGTCACTGGAAGAAGACATCAGCTCTGCACTCTTACTTTTCCACCCCATGAGCCATGGAGAATTAAAGAAAAGGAAAACAACAAAAAAACACAAAAGTTCTGGTTTTAAAATATCAAGACAAATTGATACAAAATTTATTATGTGGAAACAAATAAATTTTCAGTGTTTTGGGTATTTATGTACATATATTTAGGTTTTTAATAGAAGAGATCATAAAATAGGTATTTTCAAGAAGAATTTATATATTTAAAAGCCTAATATGCAAAGAAGTGCCCCTTGGGAGTTCAACCAGGAGACTGGGAGTTTGCTCTCTTACTGTGACCTGCACTGACCACCAGGAGGTGACATGGAATGAAGAAAGTCCCTGACCAGCAGCCAGAAGGCCCTGATTGGTCCTGATCTCTGGCCAGGCCTACAGACCCTACCTGTGTATAAATTTCATGCACCGGTAATCTAGTTATGATTGTAATGGACACAGTTATCTTTCCAGTTGAGTATAGATCCTTAAGATGACACTTAAACAACTAGTTTTATAATTAAATGTATGCAATTAGTAACAGTTAACAAAAATTCTCTCTGCTGCAGTGACAAATTAACTTGATTATACATGTTACTTCATAGCTCATAGCACAATATCTCATTGGTTTTTGCTTTTGTTTAATTATTTATTTATATATGCCACTTAAAAAATAAGCTTGATCCATTATCTCTATCATAGTAGCAAACTTTGAGTGTGTTTTTCAATATATATATTTTTGTTTGCGTAAATGTTTAAATTACATAAATTTAACTGTAAAATGTGTATATATATACGTAAAATGTGTGTGTGTGTATATATATATATATATATATATATATATATATATATCTCAAGTGAACAGATTATTATGATCTCTGAATGCATAATAATCTGGCCACTCAGTGTATATCTATATTAATAAAAGGGTAATATGCTAATTAGACCATGAGACCTTCCAGAAGTCCTTCCAGACAAAGCCATGGTGGCAGGGCTGATGCAGAGGCAGTTAGGGGTGATCAGGCCAGGAGGAGAGGGCACTTGAGGGTGATCAGGCTGGTGGGGGGGGCAGTTGGGGCTGAGCAGGCTGATCCAGAGGGGACCAGTTGGGGCAATCAGGCCAACAGGCAAAGTGGTTAGGGGTGATCAAGCAGGTGAGTGGTTAGGAGCTAGCTGTCCCAGATTGTGAGGAGGTTGTCCAACTGCCAGTTTAGGCCCGATCCCACAGGGATCTCAGATTGGAGAGGATGCAGGCTGGGTTGAGAGACAACCCCTTCTCCCGCTGCATGCACAAATTTTGTGCACTGAGGCACTAGTCCTATATAATAAAAGATTAATACGTATATTGTCCCCTTGACCAGGAGTTCAACCAGCAAGCAGGCCAGCCAACCACCCATGTCCCCTCTCCCTGGACTGGCTGGCCGGACTCCACTCATGCATGAATTCATGCACCGGGCCTATAATATAATATGTATATGTATGTGTTATATATTACATATAACACATACATATACTGAGTGGCCATATTATTATGCATTCATAGATCATAATAATCTGGCCACTCAGTGTGTGTGTATGTGTATTATATATATATATTATAAATATATATATATATATATATATATATATAAATGTATTTACAGTGGTGTGCTGATAATGTTTACCTGTTGTCAGGGGGTAAAAAGACTTGATTTGTCTTGTTTATTGTTTTATAGAATAGACACACTCACCATAACCAAATTCAAGATTCAAACATGAGGTCACAAAGTGCAACATTGGTTAAAAATGTGCAATAGTAAGGATGATTTAGTATTTTCATCATACAAACCTAACAGACATAAATATCTCAAAATCAGAAATAATATTAAAAAGTGGTATAATTTGGCCATGATGATATTTAAATATCTATTAGAGCTCTTTTATTATTGTTTATTTAATTTTAAGTTTATGTTTAATTTTGACTAACAGTTGTATTAACAACTATTTTAAATTAAATTTATTTGGGGAGACTTTGGCTAATAAGATTAACAACTATTAAGTAAAATTTATGACAATGTTACAATAAGCTTACATAGACTTGTATGAGCTGACTTTCAGCACCCCATTGATTCTAGGACTGGAAAATTTTCCAGAAAAGAAAATCTCAGGTCACTTAGCTATTTTTATGCTTTATGTAACAAGATAAATTGCCCAAAAGTTTCTAATTTAAAGAAAGTTGAGAAATGTCCTAAGATTTATGAAGTCAGTCATCCATGTTATTGGTCTAAGCATAAATGACAATATTTTTCTCCTTCACTGCCAATCATGACTTTGTATATATATTTCTATTGTTTTACTCATATCTTTATATTTATATTTTCAGTCCCAAGTCAGTGATACCTGTATCTTCCTACAGTGTATGGAATTAATGAAAATAAATCACAACATAATCAATCTACATGGAACAGTAGTAACTCTTTAAAGATAGAAAACTGGAGCCAGAGCTAGAGGCTACTGGCAGCAGCTGCAATCAAACTTTGGACCCCCCCGCTGCCCGCATTTCACCCCTGACTTGTAGTTATAACAGATATCAGAGATTTCCAGTTATTTGTCTCAACAATAAAAATGTGAGCAAGAATATGGTGGCAGATTAGGTTGAAGCTACACTGACATTCTTCCAGGAAAACTATCCTGAATAACCAACTGAAGATGAGCTGGAGAGAGTCCTTATAACCAAGAACAGAAAGTGGAGACTACAAAGAAACTAGTAGGAAGTGTGGAAGCATGAGAGGGCTGGCCAGGCTCCAACAGACAGCAGTTGAAGTACCAGAGGGATTTGGGGTATAAACCCCAAGCTAGGCCCCCTAGCACCAGAAATGAGAAAGGCACCTATGTAACATTTGGATGTGAAAAGTAGCAGGGTTTCTGTCCGCCAGGGGGAGACAGCTGGAAACCCAGGCACCCTTTTACAGGGCCAATGCACAAAATTCTCTGTGTCCTCACTCACCTTGAGCTCTGGAAGAGCAGAGTGGACAAGAGCTGTGAGAGGAGAATCCATGGCTGGTGGCAGTGGGCTCAATTAGCCTCTACATCCTGGTCCATTAGAGCCCAAAACCAAATTCAATGGATTATATCATTGAGCAAAAGCAGAACAAGATCATGGTTTACAATAAATGTGCCAAATTGTTTGACATGTTTTACCTTGTTCAAATCTATTAATTTATTATATTATTTCATGTCAAAAAATAAAAATTTTTTCTATGTAATTTTTAATTCAGTGGAAGTACTAAAGCTTGAGGAGAGAAATAAAAGAGGAAGAATATAAATAAATGGAAAGGACTTTTTTTTTCAAGGATATGCATTATATATATTTACTTAACAAATATTTGAGGTTGCTATGTCTGTTAAAGTAAATATATTCAATCACTAATGTAATCTTTGGAATAATTAAAAAGAAATTCCAAGGCCAATTTTCATTCTGTAAAAAAAAAAAAATCAAATATAAAAAAAGTTAAATGTTGAAATTAATAGGTTAAAATAATATGTTTTTGTTAATAAGATAGTAAGTACTAAATCTCAATTGTCACAATGAAAGCTCTAGAAGGATAAAAAGTAAATTTAATATCAGCAAAAAAGTTATGGTAAAATTACATTCACAAAACAGAAGATTTAAATACATTTTGCACCTCAATAGTACAGAGAAGTCTGGGTTCATTTAAGTGCTAATGAAACCATGACTAATTATTTGTGAGGACCAGGCAGAACACCAAATAAATTTAAGGATGTTTAAGCAATCCATGCTCACTTACAGAGGAAGATAGAAGATAATGCCGGTCCAAGGAGAAACAGGGTAGTGTGTGTGGTCATACAAGTAGATGCCTGAGCCCCAAAATGAAAAATATCCTGGTATTCTCATGTCTGTACATTCAGTTCTCCCTCATTGAATGTAGTAATTTAACATGTGCTATATAAATTTTATAATTGAAACATTTAATTAGATGAACATCATCTTCTGATGTGATTGCAAAGTAGACTTTTATATGCCTAATATAACAAAACCAACCTTTTTTTCTTTATCTTCCTTTTTTTGTTGTTTCTAACAAATCAAAGTATTAAACCCAGCAGTTGGCTCATAGAAGCTCAAGTCAGAGGAAAGTGGACTACTCTGGATTGCTGATATTTTGAAAGTTTTATTCAGTCTTTGAGAGATAAGGATATGATCTCAAATAAAACTTTTCACTACTGTATTGTACTTTCTTTATCTTCTAAGTAGAGCCCCTTGTCAGCCTTTGATCCTACTCTACTGAAGTTCCCAGTAATTCAGCTGTCCCAGAGCAATGCATTCTATATTCCTGTAATTGCAAACAGCTGGTAGAACTTCAAGAGACCAACAAAAAATAATTAAAAGGCTGTTTTAAAAACAATTAGTTGCTAAATTATACTCATTCCCCTCACCATTTGAAGTATTCTGCATATACATTATGCCCAGGATTACCTAATTAAAATAG
Source organism: Antrozous pallidus (assembly GCA_027563665.1). Lineage (NCBI taxonomy): Eukaryota > Metazoa > Chordata > Mammalia > Chiroptera > Vespertilionidae > Antrozous > Antrozous pallidus. Next base: position 32,557,580 of record CM050519.1, read on the forward strand.
AGGAGAAAAAATTTCCTTGCAATTTACCTTTTGGCAAAAGCATATTTTTATAATAATCCTGAAGCTATATTTTTTCTCTCTAGTGCCTTTTCCTAATAAAATGTATGCTGTATTCAATAATCCTTTCACCTGTAGGTCTATTGGGCACTGCTAATAATAACTAGACCTTTGCTATTTGTAGAGAAAGCAGCTCAGTGAAAATGGGGTCAGGAAAATCTCTTTCTCAATGGATATACAACTAACTTCTTATGGAAAAGAAAAGAGAGTACTAAAATTATCTTCTTAATATATAGAATCCTAATTTATACACACTGGAATTGCATTTGATTATTTTTATAAAATAAATACATATTTTATCATTTCAAAAATACATTATGTAGAATCATGTATCAAAGGGAAATTTTCAGCCATATGATGTTGTTTAAAATATAATTGTGATAGTTTTTATTAATCATTACGGAAATGATTATTTATATGCTTGCACGTAAATTACACTTTTCTCTCCTCAATGGAATGTTTAAGTGGAGGTTAATTGTGGTTAAGGATATAATATGACTCTGACCTGAGGAAGTATGGGGGGCAATTTGATATAATTTGATACTCTGGTGACATTGCTCTGTAAGTTTTTCCAATATGTTCATTTTTTGAACATTTTAACATTTTAAAGATTTTTATAATGCAAATTTACTGCATTGGTATGAATTTCAAGGCATAATGGATGATTGGGGTAAAACTAAATGGATTGATTAAGCTTAGTTGAACTATCCAAATAATGAGAAAAACAGTTTTGTTGGTTTTTGCCCAGGGTTTTGTTGAACATCTAGTGACAGGAACTCAGTAAACTGTTATCAAGTTTCCATGAAAATTGTGCTTGGAGACTCTGAAAGATACAGATTTTAATATATATGTATATTCGCAATAATAGTCCTTAGGTTTTTAAAGGATCTGCTTTATAAAGATGTTTATAATTCAGATTTGCTATGATATTTTGTTTACAGTATCTTATGTTTAATACTAGTGGCCCAGTGCATGAAATTCATGCACATTAAAAGGGTATTAATTAGGAGAAGTAATGTAATATTGCTATTTGCGCTTTCTCTATAATAGAAGTATCAGAGACTAAAGAAAATTAGTAAAATGTATATGAAAACCTTCCTCCTGTCAGAGTCTGGGGCACACCATGGGACCCAGAGTCAAGTCCTCATTCACTCACATGTGTCTCAAAATCACTTGAGACCCAGACCCAGCCACCCCCCCCCCCACACACACACACACACATTAGGGTAGATTCAGACCCGTCCAGTCCCACCCTTGTCAAACCCTGCAGAGCAGGGGGCATCCTTGGGTCCCCTGGCCCAGGGGATGGAGGGCATGGCCTGAGGTCCCCTGTCAAGTCCCACCAGATAGAGGAACACGGCCTCAGATCCCCCGGCCCAGCACCGGGAAGAAGGTGCAGCCTCAGGTCCTCTGTCAATCCCCACTGACATGGGGGAACAGGCTTAGGTCCTCTGTGAAACCCCACTGGGTCCCCTGTCAAGTCCAGACAGGCAGGAGGGGCACAGTCTCAGGTCCCCTGCCCTGGGGCTGGGGTGGAGGGAGCATCCTGAGGTATCCTAGCCCAGCACCAGGGTGGAAAGCACACCTTGAGGTTCCCTTTCAACCCCTGCTGGGCAGGGGGAGCAGCTGAAAGTCCTCTAGCCCAGCACCAGGATGGGAAGTACACTTTGAGGTCCCCCCTCAAGCCCCACGGGGTGGAGGACATGGCCTCAGGTCCCCTAGCCTGGTGCCAGGGTGGAGGTCGAGGCCTGAGGTCCCCTGTCAAGCCCCTCTGGATTGGGGGAGGGTTTGGCCTCCTGTCCCGAGTGCCACAGCCATGCCCCCCACCAGCCTCCTGTCCCGCTGCCACTACCACCTCACGCTCTCCATGAGCAGGTATGCATAGGGAAGGCTGGGCCAGAATAATTGGGAGGGGATGATGGGGGGCCAGCATCCTGGGTGAGCTGGGCCTCACAGCCTCTCTGCTTCAGCTCCCAGCACCCCAGATCTAAGGAGTAGTGCTTTCACAGGGGCCTGGTAGGCTCTGGATATGGTGATGCCTTAAAAACAGGAGAAGCCCCCTTTAACTCTGGCTGGAAATGCATTGGGAACTTATGGTCTGGGGGGAAGCAGCCCAACATCAGGATTGAAATCAGTCCTTGGGTAGCCTCCGGATGGGTGACTTCAGTCCTTCGCCGCAGCCACCCCCCCACCCCCAGCCGGCCTCATGCGTGCGAAGCCATGGTGCATGTCTCAACCCCACACCCTGCTCCTGATCGGTTGGTAGTGTAGCGACGGTACAATCAAATTTGCATGTTTCTCTTTTATTATATAGGATAATGAACTGATTGTTATTTTTACTTAAAAGGCAAGAGATAATCTAAGAAAACGGATACACGTTTAATCTTTCTAATGTGCATATTTAATCATTGTAGCAAGAGATCAATGCATGAAAACCTTAAGATAAAAGCATATACATTATGAGAGTTATTTATGTAAAATTTCAAAACTATAATACCTTTTATCTAGAGAACTTAATTTAGATTTAGTGTAGTAATTTTGTATGAAAATGTCCAAATATCAGTCTGAATTATTATTCCTCCATATATATTTACTAGAGGCCTGGTGCACCCTCTCCAATCTGGGACCCCTCAGGGAATGTCCGACTGCCAGATTGGGCCTAAACTGGCAATCAGACATCCCTCTCACAATCTGGGATTGCTGGCTACCAACCACTCACCTGCCTGCCAGCCTGATCACCTCCTAACCACTCCCCAGCCAGCCTGATCAATACCTAAATGCCAGCCAAATAGCCCCCTACTGCCTTCCCTTGCAGACCTGGTCGTTCCCAACTGCCCTCCCCTGCTGGCCTGATCATCCACAACTACCGCCCCCTGCTGGCCATCTTTGACCACATGGGGCAACCCATCTTGTGCAAGGCCATGATGTTCAATTTGCATATTACCTCTTTATTATATAGGATATGTACTAAATGAATATAAATTTATATAATATAGTTTTAGCCAAATAATATTGTATTTTAAAATCTAGGTAACTCATGCTCAATTAAATTAACAATTGAACAATTTCATAAGAATTTGAGTAATGTGAGTAAAAATTAATTATTCTCAAATTTAATTTTTCTTAAAGGCAGATTTTTTGCTTTTATTTTCCAGATGATTTTACAATTTCTTTTTAAAATATTTTTAAGACTAAGAAAATTTTGGTTTTAAAGATGAGTGTTTTTTTTTTTCATAAAAAGGACCAGAAAAACCAATACTTATGTCAGTGAAAACAAAAATTAATTTTTAGTGCACACTTTATTTTGATATTTAGATTAACATTCTCTATAATATGTTAGTTAAACATTAGTGAATAGTGGTCAAGAGTACAAATATAGAAATTAAGTAGCTCCAGATTCCAGCTCAAGACCACACAGAAAAATATCTCACTCAATTGTCTCCCACTTAGAAAAATTGTACGGTGATTATTTCTCACTTTGGTGGTGAAGAGATTGCAATCTTTGTTACCATTGAGTTTAGGAAAGTAAACCTACATATGTGAACACATTCTGTGAGTTTTGTTTCCTTATCTTTTACAGGCAGCCAAGGGATTCTAATGTCATTTAGTTAACTACAGTTTCAAATCTGCCAGTGCATCTTGTTTAGCATTTTTTGAAAATAAATGAATAAGAAATTATAAGGTATTCATTCATCAAGTGCCTCTTTTCTTTTTCTTTTTTTTCTTTTTTTCATTATTTTGGTATTTTCCTCTCTTAAATTTTGTTATTTTTTTCCTCATAATTTTAGAGACTACCATGAAAAGGGGAAAATATCTTGGAGTAAGAGGAATTAATCCATGGTCTTTGAAAAGAAAAATAGTATTTATGATATTGATACAGGAAAAGATACTAATATTCTGTTTGGAATAGGTTGTCTTTCTTCCCTAACAGATTTATAAAGAAATTTTGAGCACATCTTTTGGAAGATATGTCATTAAATGTCTTACTTTGAGTTTTCAAACAAGAATCTGCTAGAAACTCTGAATTACAAGAGAAAGTGTGTGTGCATTTATGTGTGTGTATAACAATTTGTTTTGCCACCAATAACGATTGAAGATGCAGGGGCAGGTTTAGAAAGTTAATTAGGAATGTAAATGGACTTATTAAGAAGATGGGCAAGATGATAAATGACCATTTCATTAGAAATATCTACCAGGTATAATAATAGCAAGAAGAACAATTGCTTGGAGCAGCTGTTACAAGGAGATCCACCATTCATTGTATCACTGACATTTTGTTGTTGTGGTTGATGTATAACAGCAATTTTCAACCAGTACACCACAAGAATGTTTAGAACTTATGACACCTCACTATTCAGTCAGAGGCACTGAACTTTTTTTCCCTTAGATGGTCAAATAAAAAAATGACCAACAACCAACACAATAACCGTTCAGTGTGAATAAATCAAAATTACACATATTTTTGTCATATTGGAAAAATGTTATATTTTTGATGTACCACAAAATTTTAGTAATTACGTTTATGTGTGCCATGAGATTAAAAAGTTTAAAGACTGCTGATCTATAAAATTTCCTCACACAATTTGATTTCAGAGAGGAAGATTTGAGCAAATATCTATTCAGTTTGAGGTTAGAGATATTAACCTTTCTTTAAAAGTTTATAATATAAATTTTCTTTAACATTTGTACTTAAATAGACTTTTTATTAATATCTCAAGTGTTGCCATCACCACTTATTAGTACATTTGTTTTCTCCTCCTCTCCTTTGCCCTTTCCCTTCCTTCTCAGCCTCCTCCTCCTGCTCCTAGGTTACCCATCTCCATTCTCTCAGCAGTGAGTCTAGAAAAGTTAATGGACTAAGCAGAGTGATTGAGAATTAGTTCATACAACTGGGTTAGCTAGAAATGGGACCAATGACAATACATTAAGAACTAAATACTTTAGTTCGCTTTAATTCATTTTTTCTTCATATTAACAACAATGAGAGGCTTTAGGTCAAGATGGTGGCATATGTAAAGGCAGCACTCACTTTCTCCCATGAGGACATCAAAATTACAACTAGCCTACAGAACAAGCATTTTTTTAGAACCTGCTGAAATCTAGCTGAACAGAAGTCCTACAACTAGGGATATTAAGAAGAAAATACTTGGAGACTGGTAGGAAGGTTACAGATGAAGAACAAGCTGGTTCCACACCCACATGTGGTGAATAAATGCCCAAAGGTATATCTGGGCTGCAGAAGTCCTCTCTGAGGTTTGAGGGGGTCCCAAGTCCATTCTAGCCCCCCTGCCCCGGCCTCCAGACCAGGTTTCCAGTGCAAGGTAGATAAGTTCCCATAACGTCTAGCTGTGAAAAGCAGCAGGGATTGTGGCTAAGACAAAAGGAAAGGCTTCTGGATTCCTAAGTATTTAAAAGGCTTGCACACAAACTAAACTAGGACTTACTCTGAACTCTAGCAGTGGGACAACAGATAAAAAGACACCAAGGAATACTGGGAGGAACCAAATTGTCTGGCATCAGGAGAAGAGTTGGAAGGCAGCTTTCTCCCAGACAGAAACGCTAATGGAGGCCATTGTTTCTTTTTGAGTTCTTCCCTCACAGAGCCAGCTGGCAGGAACAATATTTGATTTTCTAGCAAACTGGCTAACACTATTCACCCCACCCCTGGTTATTCCCTCAGACCCTACCCCACACATCATTGGGTCCCACCCAAGCTCCATTCCCAGTAGCTTTCCCATATAAATAGCCTGTCTTGGTTTTGGTCATTCCTGAAATATCTCAGACAAGCAGCATCTAGCCTTGATGTGCCTCATATACCTGGCCTAACACTAGTGGCAGCCAGCCTTAGCTCTCAGTTTGGCCTCTCTGGGTTACCTTGAAGCCAAGCACAAGTAGCATCCAACTACAGATTGCTTTGCAGTTCATAATGATGGTCCTGGATATGGCACAGGTGGTTTCTGATCATGGCCTACAACTCCCAGGAGGCCCCAGACAGTGCACCTCAATAAGCACCAACCAACCACCTCCAAAAGTGACACAAGGGGCGGAATCGGTGAACACCAGAACCCCACTGAAGTAATTTCTGCTCCATGAGTTTGGTCTCTGCACAGATAATCTCCCATGGTGTTTGCAGCTAGCCCTCAAAGCTGATCAGCCTGTGATTAAATCTCCCCATTTGAGGTGCCAAAAGCAAGCCAGGTTTAACTCTAACAGGAGTATATACATAACCCATATTGGGGGACATTCTGAGAAGGCCCAAGTTGGGTAATCAGGAAGGCTGAGCAACTAGACCCTTTAAAACACCTACTACATGGGGCCATTCTACCAAGCCCCAGATATATAGCAACTCTACCTAATTCAAAGAACAGACACAAGGAGGCAGCCAAACAGAGGAGAAAAAGAAACATGCCTCAAATGAAAGAATGGAACAAAACTCCAGAGAAAGAACTAAACAAAATGGAGACAAGCAATTTAAGTTATTGTCACTAGGCTTAGCTACATGGTGCAAAGTTCCCTCTACCACTTTCCATTAGTGCATTCAAAGCCAAGAAGGATCTGGAAGGATTATACTCTAGAGGCATTCTTTCACATCAGGTCTCGTTCGGCTCTGGATATGTTAATTTTACAAATGCCAAATAGTATGAAGGTAATAGAAATGTTTGTGCTAAGAATACTCTGTCTCTAGGAGCTTAGCTCATCAAGAAGTACCTGCAGTAATTAATTATATGTCTGGGTGGCATAGGCCAAGAACTAGGCCCAAATAGAAAACAAACAAACAAACAAAAAAACAATAAAATAACACAATAATTACAAAATCAAAAGGGCACTTAAGAAATGTGGAAGGTAAAGTGTTCTTTTGCTTTTAAATAAAGGAATCACAATTTAAATTAAAATAGCACTGCTGACCTCTCTCTAAGCCTTCTAACTTACTACTCCACAATAAAGAAAGAGTGACTTTTCTCTATTTTTGGTGTAATTTATGTTCAGTATTCTCATTTACCTGCTAAAATAGGATGAATTTATAACAAAAAAAAAAGAGGGAGCTAAATTGGTTGGACCTAATCGAGTCTGGAAGTTAAAGTTAATCAGGCTTGGAAGTTACAGCTTCAGACACCCCAGGAAATAGCCAAATCCCACTCAAAAGGATTAGCATCCTTATTTCACTCCCTTGCAGAGAGAAAGGACTGGATATCCAATCTCCCCAAGGTACAATAGGTCCAAGGAGGGGAAGGAACAGACAAAACGGGGAAATTTCTTTGCTAGGGATATGTGCAGCAGGAGTCAAGATGATAACCACAGAGGGGATATACCTAGTTGGGAAAAGGATTGGATGAAGGCATAAAACCCCAGAAGATCTAGGAAAGAGATTGGATAAGAGAGTACTTAACACAATTACTAGAAGGATCAAGAAAGAGATTGGTTAGTTTGAAAGAAGGTCTGCCCCTTTTCAAGGGTGAGGTGATATAATTAAGGCTTAACAAAGGCCTGACTGGATAGAATGTGCTCACCCATTTGTTTGGATGTTCTTTCTCTGTTGCAGCCATGTGAGCCCAGCAGCCATGCAGGCCCAACCTTGAATGGGCTCCAAGCATGGGATTGGGTGTGGCAACACATTGTAAGAAGAAACACAGCCGGAATAGAGACTGAGCTGGACTAAGCTTTGGCATGGACTAAATTGGATGATGCCCTGCCAGTGCCAGGTAATGGACTCTGGTCCTTCTGTGCTTGGTAAAAGCTAGACTGCACTTCTTCCACAGTAGGAGGGAGCTGAGCCACCTGGTTGTGGGTGAGACACTAGGCAACTGGGGACAGTCCTTTGTGTTTGCTCCAGCTCCAATGAATCTTCCCACTACTTCTCAGTTACCCATGTGTGGGTCCCTGAAATGCTTCTCTTGTGACACCATGGAAGAACTCTATTTCACAGATTCATCTGTAAAACTCAGGGTCATTTGCCTATATAACCAATCTGTACCTTACAACCTAAGTTGATAAACAATGAAAATGACATTTTAGTTTCCATCTACCTGGATTTTGTCTATTTTTCAATAGGTTTGGAATTTAGTAGGTATGAGAGGATATGATTTTACTTATCCTCTGAAAGCCATATCAGCAGATATAACTAGAAAATATAACTAGTTATGTTTTAGCAGATATAACTAGATATGATATTTGGGAATTTGGAATGTATATAAGAAGCATAGAATGAAAATATGCATTTCCTTCTCAATAATCACAAATTTATAGTCAATAGAATGCCCTAAGTGGAATGTTCAGAGTAATAAAAGAGAAGACTTGGATGATTTTAACTCTTAAATGACATTAGGAATTTGTTCAATAAGGGAAAGAAGAAGCAATGCTTAAATATTAGGTGGAAAAGCAGAATATTATTTTGTCTCTGAATTGAGAGCATAGAATGGTGTCAGGAAAAGAAAGAAAACTGTGTGTTAATTCTCTTGAGAGGTCAAGTAAAATGACTAAAATATCTTCTGTAGCTAGAAACTTTATTGGTACTCTAGTGGTCCAGTGCACAAAATTCATGCATGCAGTGGGGGTTCCCTCAGCCCAACTTGCACCCTTTCCAGTTAGGGGTGTCTGACTGCTGAACATCCCTATCGCAATCTGGGACTGCTGGCTCCTAACTGCTGACCAGCCTCCCTGCCTGATCACCCCTAACTGCCTCTGCCTGCCTGCCTATTGCCCCTAAATGCCCTCCCCTGTCAGCCCGATCTCACTCCCAACTGGCCTCCCTTGCTGACCTGGTTGCTCCCAACTGCCTTCTCCTGCAGGCCTGATCTCTTCCCTAACTGCTCTCCCCTGCTGGCTTGATCATCTCTAACTGCCTCTGCCTGACTGATCTCACCCCCAACAGCCCTCCCTTGCAGGTCTGATCTTGCCCCCAACTGCCCTCCAGCTGGCCAACTTGGTTCTGATTGGTTAGTTTCTATGCCAATCAGCATCTAAAGCTCTGCCTCCTAGGCAGCCCTTTCTCCTTACAGTTCACCCTGATTTGCTTCTAATTGGTCAGTTTCTATGCCAGTCAGCCTCTCCAGGCTTATTTCTGGGTCTGATCAGAGAGGCAGGGATGATCACCAGCTCCCAGGAGACCCAAAGAGAAACACAGGTGTGACTGCTGGTGAAGCCCAGAGGGAAAGAAGGAGGCAAGGGCTAATCAACAGCTGCCACAGAGGCTGCAGATCAGACCTTGCCTCTCTCTTTGGGCCTGATTCCCAATCCCTTGGCAGTCAGTGCTGGGTCGCTGTGCCCACACCAGTGGCAATCAGTGCTGGGTCACTACAGCAACCGAGCATTGACTGAGGGCTTCCTTCTGGTGTTTTGTTTAGCCTTCAGTTGGTCATTATGGACCCTGGGTTTTTATATATTAGGGTAAGTGAGTGCTCATTCAAGGAATATTGTTTATCATTGGGTAACATTTGTTTGAGAAGTTATTGGAGATGAGAGGTGGAGACAGCCAAAATAGAAAACTCTATTTTTAACTTTGTTTTTATTTTATTTTATTATTTTGTTTTTTAATTACAGTTATAGAAAACTCTCTTTAAATGTGTAACTAAAAATAAGTGCGGCTATAATAGGAAGAAGCAGCCAGACATTAAACTTAGTGGGATGAGGTAACTAGTGATTGCATTTTTTTTTTAATGGAGAGCCATGAACACATTTATAAGTGATGAAAAGGATTCAATACAAAGAAAATACTTGTATATACAAGATAAAAATGATAATTTAAGCAGGAAGCACAACTTTGTCCTTAATCTTCTCAGTATTTTTAAGAAAGGCTTACCAATATTTCAGAACAATAAAGAGAGTATTTTACTAGATGTCTACAATTTTTCAGTCTCTAAAATAAATATGTTTTTCTAAAACTTTAATATTGGAAAATATTTTAGAAACTTGAGATAAATATATGGATTTTCTCTCTGAGTCTGGTAAAATTGTGCTCTGTTGATATTTACAGAATGGACTTTAGACACAGGCAGACCTGGATTTGATTTCTTATAGTACTTAGTAGAAGCATGACCTTGAGTTCTTTACTTGTCTATGTCTGATACCATTGATATTGAACACCTCAGTATAAAGATATTTACGTAATTTTTACTCATGTCCTTTGTTCAATTTTATGTTGTTGATGTTGCTTCCTTTTTATCAACTTGTTTTTTTTTAATTCTGTATCTATAATACTAACAATAAAAAGTTTTTTTAAATATTCTGTAAACAGTTTTCTATCATATATAAAAGGTAATATTGACTTATATTCATTTTATTTGTTTAATAAATATAATAAATTAAAACCTTTTATAGACATGTCTGCATTTTCATTATAATATTTCTTTTATAATTTTATAAATTATGAAAATTTCCTCATTCCAGTGATTATTTTTTATATTCTTGAAATAATTGACAAAGAAATATATTTTGGTATTGATTATTTTCATGGCTAATTTGGCCAGTTATTGATGATCTGAAAACTAAGATATTTATTTATCTTAAGAAAACATTACTATGCTCTGTACATTTTTAAAATGAAATGGATAAATATAAAATATATGTAAGAAGTAAAGAATGAGAATACAAAGAGTTGTGGCACTCAAACGCCAGCTTAAGCAAAAGAGCAGTACTAGTCTCCAAGAAGTTCCTATGTGGCTCTTCAGATCCTATGTCAATATTTTCCCTCCCCAACCTATTTACTATCCAGAAGTTTGCTTGTAAAATTCCCTTATTGCACTTGAGGGTTTTATTACCTAAGTTAGAATCACTAAATATATATATTTTTGCATGGTTCTGAATTTTAAAAATAAAATGTACTAGATATATTTGTATTACATATTATTTGCAATAATACATTCGTGGCATATTAATGTTTATCTTTTTATATGATATATATATATATATATATATATATATATATATGGTACTCAATTTAAAGTGATCTTCTAAGGGACAAGATAATGCAATTTTATTTTTCATTTGTATGTTCATTTATTTTTAACCCACTATGTCAAGATCTACTTTTTAATTGCTGTGTTTACACCACTTATGTTTAGTAATAATCGATGTTATCTTAAGTCTGCCATTTTATGAACATTTTCTTATATTTTCTCCATTTGTTTTTGTTCTTCTTTTTGTCTTCCTATGAATTATTTGAGCATTTTTTGAATTCTATCTTGGCATGTTTTAGTGTTTTTGAAGTTATTAATTTGCTTAGATTTGTTAGCGGTTCTTCTAGGTACTACATAAACATATTTTACTTAGTACAACCTGCTGGTATCAATGTTTTACCACTTTGAGTAAAGTGTGGGAACCTTACCTTCACTCTTTAATATTATTTCATATAAGAAATAATATAATTTTACTTTATCACATACTAGAGGCCCAGTACATGAAATTCCCCCAGAGCATGGGGGCGGGGGGAGCAGAGAATGTCCCTTAGCCCAGCCTGCAACCTCTCCAATCTAAGACCCCTCACAGGATGTCCACATGCCCGACTAGGCCCCATGCTAGTAGGATTGGGCCTAAACGGGCAATCGGGCATCCTTCTCACAATCCAGGATTGCTGGCTCCAAACTGCTCATCTGCCTGCCTCCCTGATTTCCCCTTACTACTTCTGCCTGCCAGTCTGATCACCTCCTAACCACTACCCTGCCAGCCTAACTAATGTTTAACTACTCCCCTGCCAGCCTATTTGCCCCCAACTTCCCTTCTTTGCTGGCCTGGTCACCCCTAACTGCCCTCCTCTGCAGGCTTGATTACCCCCAACTGCCATCCCTTGCAGGCCTGGTCCATCCCAACTGCCCTCACCTGCTGGCCTGATGACCCACAACTGCTCTCCCTTGCAGGGCCTGGAACCTCCAACTGTCCTCCCCTGCTGGCCATCTTGTGGTGGCCATCTTGTGTCCATATGGGGGCAGGATCTTTGACCACATGGAGGCAGCCCTCTTGTGTGTTGGAGTGATGGTCAATCTGTAAATTACTCTTTTATTAGATAGGATAGAGGCCTGGTGCATGGGTGGGGGCCAGCTGGTTTGTCCTGAAGAGTGTCCCAGATCAGGGTGGAGGTTCCCTTGGGGTGAGGAGCAGCCTGGCTGAGGAGCCTTTGGTGGTTTGCAGGTCGGCCATGCCCCCAGCCACCAAAGCGGAGGCCCTGGTATCTGGGATTAATCTATGTCTACAATTGAAACTTTGTAGCCTGGAGCAGAGCCAAGCCTTCTGCCTGCTCTGGGCAGCAGTCATTTCTGTTTGAAACATTGTAGCCTAGCGTGGAGGCCTAGGCCAGCAATATCAGACTGAAAGCTTGGCTTCCTCCATTGCCAGGGAAACCCAAGCCTCTACTCTCTCCAGCTCAGTGGCTGCCGCCATTTCTGTATCTCTTATAACTGAAACTTTGTAACATTAAGTGGAGACCTAGGGAGGCAGAAAGCTTGGCTTCCTCTGTTGCTGGGGAAACCCAAGCCTTCCTCCTGCTCTCAGTGGCGGCAGCTATCTTGGTTGGGGTTTATTTGCATAATTTGCTCCTGATTGGCTGGTGGGCATGGCTGTGGGTGTGGCTTGTGGGTGTGGCAAAAGTATGGTGAAATTTGCATATTACTCTTTTATTAGATCGGATTTCAAAACTTACATGGAACAGGATATCAACACTTAATTTTCATTGTTATTCTTTTCTTCCTGATGCTTCAATCTTTCTCCTTTGATCACTTTCAATTTGAAGAAAACTTTTAGCCATTCTTTAAGTACTAGTTTTAATCTTTATGTTGTGGAAAGATGGTACAAATTATTTTAGTTTATTTTATCTCTAAGTATTTTATCTGTTGTTCATTGCTAAAAGTTATTTTTGCTACTACCTTGTCCACTCAAACTGTTCTATTAAAATACCAAGGATTGGATGGCTTAAAAATGACAAACATTTATTTTTCACAGTTTTGGGTGCTGAAAATTCAAGATCAGCATACCTGCACTGGGTGGGTTCTGGCGAAGATCCTCCTCCAGGATGCAGACTGCCAACTTCTTGCCTTGTTCTCATTTATTGGAAAGGGCATTAACCTCATTCATTTATCAGTTTCCACCTTCTCACATTGACACACTGGGGTTCAGTATTGCAACAAACAAATTTTGGAGTACATTCACATTCAAACCATAGCAGGCAGATACAGAAATTGTAATTGAAAATTCCTTACACTTCTCACTTGAAAAACGTATCCCTTTTCTTCTGTCTTTCACTGTTTCAGATAATAATATGTTGTTGATATTCGTGTTTCTCTACTGGTAATGTGTCATTTCTCTCTGCCTACTTTCAAATTTCTTTTTGCATCTTAGTTTTTAGATGTTTAATTATGTTGTATCATTGTGTGGATTTGTTTTTGTTTATATCATTCTGGGTTACTCTTATATTATTGAAACTATATGTTTATGTCTTTTGCAAAATTTGGGAAGTTTTCAGCCACTTTAAAAAAAATACTTTTTTCCATACCATTATTTTTTTTCCTCTCTCAAACAAGACTGGAATCATATGAATGGTGTTGTTTTTTAATTGTCCCACAGATTCCAGAGGGTTTCTTCTTTTGTTTTTAAATTACTTCCTGTCTGTAGTTTAGTTTGAATAAATTTTATTGATCTTTTCTGAAGTTCATTGATTCTATCTTCTGTCCTAACCACCCAACTTTGAGTTTTAAGATTTTCTTTATTATACTTTCCCACTTTGAAATTCTAAATAATTTTCAAATATTTTCAATAATTTCTAGTGAACTTCTTCTATTTATATTTGGTTAACATTTATAACTTTTATTTCTCCGCTATGACTTTTTATTTTTTGTTTCAAGAGAATTTGCTATAGCTTATTGAAGTATTATTTATGATCAATGCTCTAAAATTCTTTCCTGATAAACTGAATATCTGATTTCTCAGTTGATTATCTCTCCTCACTGAACTTGTGGTCATTCTGATTTTTGTTTTTCTATAATGGGTGACTTTTCAATTTATTCTGAATACTTTGTGTAATATGTTAATATATTCTGGGTACATTGCTCCTTGGCTATCTGCTGTCTGTTGAAATAGGGTGGTTCTGGCTGATTGTTGTCAGCTTGACTTTTAGTTGATCTCTCTTGGTGGAACTGGGTTTTTCAGGATACCCCACCCATTCAGTCTGATGAAGGAAAGAGCCTACCTTCACTGCCTTTTGTTACTGAGTAGAGAGTCAAGAGACACTGGGCCTCCTTCTTTTGGATAATATGCTTAAATCTTGTGCCTATAGTCCTGGGGTCTCTAACCAATGTGTCTTGTTTCCTCCTACTTTTATGAATACTGCTTTGTCTTCTCTTTACATCGTCTCCTTGGTTTGCAGTGAGACTTGTTATTTGGAGGGTGAGACATGGCAAGGATAGATAAGTCTATGCTAACTTGTCCAGACTAGCTTTTTATTAATCTCCTCAAAACTTGCACTTTACTTTTGGTTATATATTTTATTTTATTTTTTCAATTATTTTTTTATTATTTTTTTGCAGTATAACTTATAGTTAATAGTAATACATATGTTTTCTTCCCCCCCATTATCCTCCCCCCAACCTCCCCTTACCCCTTTTGCTTATATATTTTATATCAATGCAGTAATTTATGTAGTTTTGAAAACAAAGAACATATTTTGGCATTTAACATTCTAGAACAGAAGAACAATCCTCTTTACATTGTATATATTTTGTAATTACAAAATTCATAATGATCTTCCAAATTATTTGGGGAACAAGTTATGTCAGGGCAAGCTCCTCAGTCAGGGACTTGACTTTTCTGAATGAAAGAAACTGGGGGGAAAATGCAGGTACAAGCTGGCAAGTAGGACATGCTTTATTACAAACAAAGCAGCCAGCCACAGGCTGGTCAGTGGCAACTTATACACAAGCTCAAAAAAATGCTTTATGCCAAATAGTGACCTCAGTATTTGGGCTACAGAAAGGCATGCCTGTGCAGTGTATAGATTGGTGCATTGTTGCTTTTGCACCTGAGTATAGCAAATTGACCTTGAACACACTGATTAGGATTCCCAAGCTTAGAGTGGCATTGAACACCTCGTGTACTCCAGACAGGGCCCACACACAGTGGAGGCCACATATGATCTAACAATAGGCAAAATAATATTTCACATGTTGTTAATTTAAAAATCTAGTTACTCATGTTCTACTATTTTATATAACTTGTCTTTGAGACATAAACTCACTTAAATTATGCCCTAATATACTTATTTAAATTGTTTCATATCAAACTCTACTCCTGCTTTTATATTTGTACTGATTAATTTTATTGATAGCATATTCTTTCGTGTACCTCTACATTGGCTGGATATTTGACATTGTGAATTATAAGATTGCCCTCTATGTAACTTACAAATCAATTTGATGATCTATTTATGCCTGGATTTATAACCTAACAGATGTTTGTGTAGGTATATACCCAGATGAATACTGTATCCTGTGGCTTATAATGCTTCTAGATGATCAATTATGATTGAGGCTAACAGACTTTAAATTTAATAGATAATTTAGCAAAAGTATTAAAATAGCAATATGACGATTACATTTTTCACATTATACTGAAGATTACAAAAAAAGGTTTATGTGTATGTATGCAAAACTAAAGTAAACTGGTTTGTATTATTTTTCATGATTATGACCTAAAGGTAGAGTTTAAATTACTAAGTACCTATTGTGTATGAACTGTAGTCACTACTCTACATAGATTTTTATTGTTAATAAAAACCTAACATCATAACAGCAAATACCTTCAACTATTGAGCCACAACATTTAAAAGCATTAATGTTATATTATATTTTAAAATATAGGACAATTTAAATGTATGTTAATTTTATGCATTTTTTTAGCCATCAGCATGAAATTGTGTGAGGTAGAAATATAGATTATCAAAAATTATTTAGGGTTACAGAATAAATCAATTTGAAAACCACTGTTAGCACATTATATCCTTAGTGAAGAAAGTATTACTGTGGTTTTGTGCATTGATGAACATAATCTAAAGGCAAGGTTGAGTCCAAATGGGAAAAAATAATATAATGGAGTAACTTATGGAATGAGATATATACAAGAAATAAAAAAGGAACAAAAATTCAGAAATCAGAATAAACATGTTTTGAAGAAAGATTGAGTAGAACCTATTGCTTGAATTGTGGTTAATTTATTGTTTATGACGGGTAGTGTAAGGAGTATTTCTGAACAATTATATACTCTGAAGGCCATGGAGAAACTGCAATGCCAGGTTGCTAATAAAGTAATATTAAATTTTAAATGTTCTATTTTAAAATTAAATTTTATAATTAGGACTTAGAGAATAACTTATAGTCTATCAATAAAGACAAAAATACCTGATACAAATTTTGCTTTAAAATGCTTATCTGGCCCTGGCCGGTTCATCTCAGTGGATAGAGCATTGGCCTGTGGACTGAAAAGTCCCAGGTTCAATTCCAGTCAAAGGCACATGCCTAGATTGCGGGCTTAGGTTCCCCCAGTGCAGGTTGTACAGGAAGCATTTGATCAATGATTCTGTCTCATCATTAATGTTCCTATCTCTCCCTCTCTCTTCCACTCTCAAACCAATAAGATATATTTTAAAAATAAAATAAAATATGAATCTGTAACATCAGCAAAATGGTGATATAGGAAGCTCCAAACCTTACTTTTTTCCCATGGAGACATCAATCTAACAACAATAGACATTTCAATTATTTTTGTAAGAAAGTTAGAAACCTTTTATGAGGCTTCTATATGTAAGGCAAGTTTAAAATCAAAGCTGGTAGGAAAATTCTTGGTACCTTTTTATAATAGTCTCTCACTATAGACCCTCCTTATGATCAGGAAGAAAAAATTCTCCTCTCTACATAATCCTGGGATAAGTGAAAGAAAACTGGCCAATACATTAGAGGGGTTGCTGAGATTTTCTATCCCAACATCGGCAAGTATACCACTGAGGACCAAAAAGAGCTGGGTAGTGTGCTGCTGCTTCAGGGGACTCATGGTGGAGTAGACAGACACCAAAGGGAGTAGCGGATAAAAAGTGCCTGGGGAAAATAAAGGATTGGCCAATCCCTCTAAGAATTACATATACAAGTTAGAGAAGACTCACCACACAAAGTGTTCGAGAGACTCAAAATCTTTAGGCTAATTGGTGGAGGCCTTTCCTTGTACCAAGTCTCTCACTATATTTCGAAAACACCTATATCAAAATAAAGTTACAAGGAGCATAAATAAATAGGGAAAGGTGGACAAAGAGAAGGTGCAATATAAATCTAGAGAAATCAACCATAAAGAAACAAAGGTATATTAATTAATTAAAAAATTCAAAAATATTATCATAGAGATGCTCAAGAATACAAGCTCAGAAAAACAATGCATGAGTAAAAATAGAATTTCAGCAAAGTGATAGAATATATAAAAAAGAATCACTAATTTTATGAAACTAGTAAGGAAATTGCATCAGTAGTCCAAAGTCTCCCAACAAATGGCTGTCATTAACAAATGAGGATACAGAGATAAGGAAACCTACTTGACTGTTGGTGGGAATACAGACTGGTGGAGAGCAGTATGGAGTTTCCTCAAAAAACGAAAAATGGAACTCCCATTTGACCCAGTCATTCCACTTCTAGGAATATATCACAAGAAACTAGAAACACCAATCAGAAAAGATATATGCATCCCTGAGGTTTCCTTTTTCTCCACATCCTCGCTAACACTTGTCATTTGTAGATTTGTTGATGATAGCCATTCTGACAGGTGTAAGATGGTATCACATTGTCATTTTGATTTGCATTCCTTGGATGATTAGTGACTTTGAGCATGATTTCATGTATCTTGTGTCCTCTTTCGAAAACTATCTATTTAGGTCCATTGTCCATTTTTAAATTGAGTTGTTTATCTTACTTTTGTTCAGTTGTATGAGTTCTCTGTAAATGTTAGTCATAAAACCCTTATCGGTGATAACATAGACAAATATGTTCTCCCACTCAGTGGGCTTCCCTGTTGTTTTTTGATGGTTGGTTTCTTTTGCTATACAGAAGATTTTTATTTTGATGTAGTCCCATTTATTTACCTTCTCTTTAGTTTCCATTGCTCTGGGAGCTGTATTGCTTCAGTATGTGTCTGAGATTTTGCTGCCTGTGGATTCCTCTAATATTTTTATGGTTTTCTATTTTATGTTTAAGTCCTTTATCCATTTTGAGTTTATTTTTGCGTATGGTGTAAGTTGGTGGTCTAGTTTTCTTTATTTGCATGTATCTGTCCAATTTCCTCAAAAGCATTTATTGAAGAGACTGTCTTGACTCCATTGTATGTTTTTGCCTCCTTTTTCAAATATTAATTGAGCATAGTGGTTTGGGTCAATTTCTGTTTTTTCTACTCTATTCCATTGGTCTATATCTCTCTACCCTTCTATTTATTTTGAAACACTCAGCAAATTACAATGAATAAATTAATCCTCTCTAATAAAAGAGTAATATGCAAATTGACCGTACTTTTAGCCACACCACAAGCCACGCCCACCAGCCAATCAGGAGTGATATGCAAATTAACACTCAACCAAGATGGTTGCTGCCCATGGCAGGGCTATCACTGGGTGCCCAAAGCTGGAAAAGCCTTGCCAAAAGGCTTTTTCCAGCCTTGGGTAGGCCGGAGCTGGGGCAGAGCCAGCTAGCAATTGGCCCCATGGCAGGGCAATCACTGACTGGCTCAAGGCTGGGGCTGAGACAAGGCAAGGGCTGGGGTGGAGCCAGCGGTTGGCCCCATGGCAGGGTAATGGCTGGCTGGGACAAGGCTGGGGCTGGGATGGAGCCAGCAATCAGCCCCATGGCAGTGTGATTGCTGGCTAGCACAAGACTGGGGCTGGGGCAAGGCCAGGACTGGGGCAGAGCCAGCGATAGGCCCCCTGGCAGGGCAATGGCTGAATGCCCAAGGCCTAAAGCCTGGGCCAGAGGCTTTCAGCCTTAGGCATGTCAGGGGTGATTGGTCAGTAGGACATCCCCTGAGGACTCCCCAGTATGTGTGAGGAGTCAAGTTGGGCTAAGCGATCACCCACTCTCTGTGTACAAATTTTGTGCACTGGGCCTCTAGTCTATATACAACAAATATGCTAAGTGCCCCTCACTCCATCTGACTGGTTGCTATAATGCACACTGACCACCAGGGGGCAGACACTCAACTCAAGAGCTGCTTAGTTTCAGTGACTTGGCAGCGCAGGTTCTTGGATGACGCACCTAGACACCAGAGAGGTGGGAGCCCAATTCCTCATGGGGCTGCACAATTCCACCTTTGTCTGTGTAATATCTTGCTTCTGAGGCACTATTGGCCCCAAGTCTGGTTTACTGCACATTTTCATTTCATTCTGCACCCTGTATAATAGCAACTTTGCAGAGTGCCTTCTCTCACTCTGGGACCCCTCAGGGGATATCAAAGATCTGGTTTCAGTCCTATGCCCACAGGCTAAGCCCAGGGACCCCACCTGTCAAAGGGACCCTGCTCACTCCACAGATGTTTTTTAAGCCACAGCGCTGCCCCAGGTGTGACTAGCTGGGGAGGGACCACAGGAAGTGGGCTCCAAGGCATGCCCAGCTTGTCTCACCCATTCCTGACCTGCCAGCCACCTTCTAATTAATTTCCTTTCAATGTGCATGAATCTGTGCACTGGGTCACTAGTCTTAATATAATAAAGGCCATATATGACAAGCTTACAAAGCTTAAAGTTCCTCTAATACCAGAAAAAAAGGCAAGAATGCTCACTTTTGCCACTTTAATTAAACATAGTAGCAGAAGTTCCAGGCAGAGCCTGTAGGCCAGGAAAAGTAGTAAAAGGCATTCAAATCAGAAAGGAAGAAATAAAATGATCTCTGTTGGCAGATGCCATGAACTAGTAGGTATAAAAATCCAGAGAGCCAACAAAAAGAATAAGAATTAATAGACCTATTCAGAAAAGTTGAAGGATATAAAGTAAAAATATTTGTAAATTGACAATGAGGGTTTAAAAAAAAACTAAGATAATCTGACTTATCAAGCACAAAAAAAGAATAAAAAACTTAGGGATCAACTCTACCTTATAAACTAAAAACTACAAAACATTGCTGAAAGTAATTAAAGAACAGAAAAATGAAATGATATATCATGTTCATGAATCGAGCACTTAATATTGTTAAAATATCGATACTTCTCAAATCAATCTACAAATTCATTTTAATCTCTTCCAAGATTTCAGTGCAATTTTACACAGAACTAGGAAAAATAATTCTGCAACTCATGGACAACTAAAAAGGGCATCAAATAATCCAATATTTTCTTGTAAAAAGAGAACAAAGCTAAAGGACTTAAATTTCTATGTTTATATTTATTTTTATATTCTAGTACACATATAATATTATAATAGTTTTTTGAGTACAACATAGTGATTACAAATTTATATATCTTACAAAGTGATCAACCCAATAAGTCTAGTATGGCACCATACATAGTTCTACACTTTACATACCTGTGATCATTTTTGTAATTGGCAATTTGAACTTCTTAATTCCACTTCCTGGTTTTAAAACCTATTGCAAAGCCACAGTAATGAAAACAGTATGATACTGGCAAAATGACAGACATATAAACAAAAATAAAGAGCACAGAAATAAACACATGCATACATGGTAACCTTTTGACAAGGTTCCCAAGAGTACACGATTGGGAAAAGATAATCCCTTCGACAGATGGTGTCAGGAAAACTGGATATCCACATGCAACAGAATGAAATTGGGCCCTCATCAGACACTATGCACAATTATCATGTCATAATAAATTAAAGACTTAAAATAAGATGTGAAATAGTAAATGTCTTAGAAGAAAACATAGAGAAAAAGTTTCATGACATGGTATTGGTGATGGTTTATTTTGTATTACATCAAAAGCATAGCTAACAAAAAAATAGACAAATGAGAAGCTATCAAACAGAAATGTTTCTGTACATGTACAGCAAAGGAAAATTTAGTGGAATAAAAAGACAACCTATGGAATGGAGGAAAATATTTATTTTTAAGACATATTTGTGATGAGGTTATTCAAGATATAAGGAACTCAGACAACTCATTAGCAAATAAAAAACCCAATTCAAAAATGGTCCCAGGACTAAAATAAACATTTTCTAAAAAAATCATACAGACGGCTAACAAGTAGGTATATAAAAAGATTCTCAATTTCACTATTCATCAGTGAGTCAAAGCCTAAATAAGATACTAACTTATATCTATTAGGGTGGCCATTATTATATATATACTAGTGGCCTGATGCATGAAATTTGTGCATGGTGGGGAGGGGGAAGGGTTGTCCCTCAACCCAGCCTGCACCCTCTCCAATGTGGGACCCCTTGAAGGATGTCCTACTGCCAGTTCACAGAGATCAGGCCTAAGTCGGCAGTCAGACATCCCTCTTGCAATCCGGGACTGCTGGCTCCTAACCACTAACCTGCCTGCCTGTCTGATTTCCCCTAATCATTCTGCCTGCCAGCCTGCATGCCTCCAACTGCCCCCCCATTGCCAGCATGCTCACCCCAAAATGCCCCCCATCAGCCTGATCACCCCTAACTGTCCCCCATGCCAGTGTTTTGACCCCCAACTGCCCCCCTGTTGGCCTGCTTGCCCCTACCTCTCCTCCCCATTGGCCTCCTTGCCCCCAACTGCCCTCATGCTGGCCTTCTCACTCCAAATTACCCTCCCTGCTATCCTTATCACCTCTAACTGACCCCTACTGACGTCCTGCTTGGCCCCAACTGGTCCCCCTGCTGTTCTGCTTACCCCAATGGCCCCGTCCCCCACCAGCCTGATCACCCAGAACTACCATCCCATCCTGGCCTGATTACCCACAACTGCTCTCTCCTCTTGGCCTCTAACCACCTCTACCTCTGCCCCAGCACCATGGCTTTGTCCAGAAGAATGACCGGAAGTTCTCCTAGAAGGTCTCCCAGTCTAATTAGCATATTACCCTTTTATTAGTATAGATAGTAGAGGCCCAATGGACAAAATTCATGCATGGGTAGAGTCCCTAGGCCTTGCTGGCAATCAGGGCTAATCTGTGGGATGACTGGCAGGACGTATAGGGGACCCCTGCTGGCATCCACCTTGGCTGGCCTAGCACCACCTATTCTCCAGTGTTGCCCCCCGCCACCACTGCTGGTCTGGTTGGGCCTTCAGGCTAGGGGAAGCTCCTGCATTAGCATCTGCTCTCTAGTGGTCAGTGTATGTCACAGTGACTGGTCATTCCACCTGCAGTTCAGCTATTAAATCAATTTGGATATTAGGTTTTTATTAAATAGGACTAGAGACCTGGTGGATGTAATTCATGCATGAGGGGCGGGGGACCTGCATCCTCTCCAATCTGGGACCCCTCGAGGGGTCCAGGACCCCTTCTCACAATCCAGGACTGCTGGCTCCAAACTTCTCGCCTGTCTGCCTCTCTGATTGCCCCAACCACTTCTGCCTGCCAGTATGATCACCCCCTAACGACTACCCTGTGAACCTAATTGATGTCTAACTGCTCCCCTGCCAGCCTGTTTGCCCCCAACTTCCCTTCTCTGCCAGCCTGGTCACCTCTAACTGCCCTCCCCAGCAGGCTTGATCACCTCCAATTGCCCTCCCTTGCAGGGCTGATCCCTCCCAACTGCCATCCCCGGCTGGCCTGATGACCCACAACTGCCCTCTCTTGCGGGGCCTGGAACCTCCAACTGTCCTCCCCTGCTAGCCATTTTGTGGTGGCCATCTTGTGTCCACATGGGGACAGGATCTTTGACCACATCGGGGCAGCCCTCTCGTGTGTTGGAGTGATGGTCAATTTGCATATTACTCTTTAATTAGATAGGATAGAGGCCTGGTGCATGGATGGGGGCCAGCTGGTTTGCCCTGAAGAGTGTCATAAATCAGGGTGGGGGTTCCCTTGGGGTTTGGGGCAGGCTGGGCGAGGGGCCTTTCATGGTTTGCAGGTTGGCCACACCCCCTAGCGACCCAAGCAGAAGCCCTGGGATCTGGTATTAATTTATGTTCTACAATTGAAACTTTGTAGCCTAGAGCAGAGCCAAGCCTTCTGCTCACTCCAAGGTGGCAGCCATTTCTGTTTGAAACTTTGTAACCTAGAGTGGAGCCCTAGGGGCTAGGGCTGCAGAAGTTTGGCTTCCTCCATTGCCCTGGAATCCTAGCCTCTGCTCTCTCCAGCTTTGTGGCTGCCGCCGTTTCTGTTAGGATTATGTATCTTCTATAATTGAAACTTTGCAGCATTGAGTGTAGGCCTAGGCCGGCAAGGGCAGGTGAAAAGTTTGGCTTCCTCCATTGTGGTGGAAACCCTAGCCTTCCTCCTTCTCTCAGTGGAAGCAGCCATGTTGGTTGGGGTTTATTTGCATAATTTGCTCCTGATTGGCTGATGGGTATGGTTGTGGGCGTGGCTTGATCAGAGGTATGGCCAATTTGCATATTACTCTTTTATTAGATAGGATATAAAATAACAAGTGTCAGTGAGGATGTAAAGAAATTAGAATTATTATATTCTGTTAGGGGGAATGTGAAATGGAATATCCACTATGTAAAAGAGTTTTGGAGTTCCTCAAAACATAAAAAGTAGAATACCACATGATTTAACAATCTCACTACTGGATAGTTATCCAAAAAACTTGATATCATTACCTTAAAGAGATGTTTATATGCCCATGCACATTGCACCAATATTCACAATTGCTAAGAAGTGGAAACAATGGAAATGTATATTGACAGATGACTGAATTAAATAATGCACAATGTAGCTATAATGGGATTTTATTCAGACTTAAAAATAGAAGGAAATTCTGTCATATGCTACAACATGGATGAATCTTTAGGACATTCTGCTAAGCGAAGTAAGCCACTCTTGGAAGGACAAATATTTCATGATTCCACTTACATGAATTATCTAAAGTACTCAAACTCATTGAAGCAGAAAATAGAATGTTGGTTGCCAGTAGCTGGTGAGAGGAGAAATGGGAGTTGCTGTTCAGTGAGGATAAAGCATGTAAGAATGAAAAGTTCTAGAAATCTTTTATAAAACATTGTGCTTATAGTTAACAAAACTACACTGTACACTTAATATTGTATTAAAAAGGTAGGTATTTTGTTATGTGCTTTTTATCACAATATTCATCTGAAATGTAGTGATGGGTTGCTTGAACTAGGGAGTTGGGATAGTTAGTAGGATATTTGAGAAATGTAGCAAGAGATTAAGAGGCTTGCTTTTGGATGACAACAGATTTTTTAAAAAAATATTTTAGTACTTCTAAATATAAATAATTGCCATTCTACTTTAGATGCATGATAAATGTAGACAAAATTTTTAAAAAGAAGCAGAATACCAATAACAAAGGATGTTTTCAGATGAAAAGAGATTGAGACAATGGCGAAAATATGAAAAAAATTGCATTATTTAATTCTGCTTTTGCCATTTACTGTATATTGGAATTTGATAGGTTTGTATCACATGACATATTATTTTATTTATTTATTTATTTATTTATTTATTTATTTATTTATTTATTATTTATAACCATTCCCTGAGGATATTTCTTCCATTGCTTTCCAGAGAGAGAGGAAGAAGAGGATAAGAAAAGAGAGAGAAAGAGAGAGACAGACAGAGAGCGACAAATTGATGTGAGTGAGACACATCGACTAGCTACTTCCCACAAATGCCCTGAAAAGGGCAGGGAGCACACCCACAATCCAGCTATATGCCCTTGACCTAGAATCAAATCTTTGACCCTTTGGTGCGGGGGCAATGCTCTAACCATCAAGAAGCACTGGCAGGGATAACATAGCATTTTAAAGAAAGGTAACATTTGCCAAAAATAACTATGTCTTTTTAGATATGCATTTTAAAAATTCTACTAAAAACATTTAGGCATTTTAAAGGTGTTCATTTATTTGATCTAGTAACACATTTTAAAAACTAGAATATAATAATTATCTTTTTTGCTCTATATTTAATCTTTTAGCCTTCTCTCCCTCCTTTGACCTAAAACACAGATATAAATAAATAAATATAAGCAATAATACCAAAGTTATCGAAATAGTTGTTTTTTTTAAATCTGTCTGAAGGAAAAAAACAAATTCTCCAAAGTCATTTAATAAAGAAAATAGACATAAATTACATTTCAACATAATTTTCCTTAGGGAAATGCTGACTAAAACAAAAAATTAACACTACACACCTATTAAAATGGCTATAAAATTACACTATACACTGACTGGCCCGATTATTATGATCTCTGAATGCATAATAATCTGGCCACTCAGACTATGGTAAGCAAAGACATACCATATGATTCATCATTTATGATCCTAAGTATTTATCCAACTGATCTGAAAACATATTACCACATAAAACTTTGTGTATTATTATTTATTTATACTCAACAAAACCACAAGTACCCAAAATGTTCTTTAATAGGTAAAAAGATTAAAAACAAAACTATAGTACAACGTACAGTGGAATATTATTCAACGATTAAAAGAAATGAGTTGTTTATTCACAGTACAGCATTGATGAATCTAAAACACATCTTACTAAGTAAAAGAAGCCACACCTAAAAGGCTACATACAATTTACTTGTCATTATGGAAAGGCAAAAATATATGAATAGAAAACAGAGCAGTTATTGCCAGTCTTGGGAAAGAGTAGTATTTGACCATGGGAAGAATTTAAAAAACTTTAGAGCCTTGGAACTATTCTGTATAGTATAAAGTGGAGGATACATGATGCTATGCATTTGCCAAAACTCATTCAAATTACAATACAAACTGTAAACTTTAATATTCCCAATTTTTAGCTCTTTCTTCACCATTGAGGTATGTGCATTTGATTATCCTTTGTCATGTCTTCCCACAAGACTTTTAGGAACAAGAGATTTCTAGCCAAGAAAAAAGCAGAATCTGTCCATTCCCCAATGAAGGTAGCACTCAAAGAGGAGACATTGGAGAAGAACCAAACTGGGTCTATGAGGAATCACATGTGACAGGTGGCTCACATATTTATGCTGTATCCAAATTGCCGTTACCTTTAAATAATGAAAAGATCACTACAGTCTGGACAGTTGGGCATTTTAATTGGGAAATTATTGGACTCATAATTTTTTTTTCTACAGGAGTAGGTTGGTTCAGTAATAAATGTGTCAGACCTTTCAAAAATAATAATAATAATTTTTTAAAAGGGTAGAGAATCTCAGGATAAACTGCATAATGACATGTATTTAACTCTATTACATTGTACATCATATTCTCACTAGAGAACTTCTGTATAAGCTGTGCTGACTTGGATGTTTTTGGAAAAAGATGGTTGAGAAGAAACTACAAAACTAAAAACAAATAAAATCTCCTGCTGGAAGCCAATTCCAGCATGTCATAATTGTAACAGTTTCATCCAAAGGTTGATGAAACTTGGGGACTCAACAAGGGCTGAGTCATATATGTTATCACCTGTTTGTAATGGCTAAATGCATTTCCCCAGATTTGAAAAAGATAATTACTTGCTGCCAGATAGCTCAGGGCATCTTAATCTACATGTCATTTCCTCCTATTGGCCAAACACCTGAACAGCCGAAGGCAATCTCCAAATCTGACAATGGATTCTATAAGAAACTCTATCCTTTGAAGTATATACCTCTACCTTGCCATAGGACAAATTGTGTTAATAAAAAGCAAGGAGTCCAGAGACTGAGAGATGTCCATCATAACATCATACCTCAGGGAAGGTATGGGAGAGTGGGGGTAAGGTGAAAGGATCAACTAAGGGACCTGTGTGCATGCATATGAGCCTAATCAATAAACACAGATAACAAGGGGGTGGGGCATAAGTGGATGGTGGGGGGTTATGGGAGAACAAGAACACATATGCAAAAAATAAAAAATTTAAAAAAATTATAAGGGAAAAAATAAATGATATATTAAATCTAATCCATACTAGTGGTCACCATAACCTTAAGAGAAGTTGTTTCATGTGACAAAGATTTTTAAATTTAACTCTCTGTAGCCTGAAAATTATTTTGGAAGAAAACAAAGAGAAGTTTCCTTCAAAAGTCGTAAGGACTGTAATTGAAAGTCAACATATTTGGCCTCTTGAACTAAAGTAAGTAAATATGTTTTTGCCTCCCTAACAAAATTTATATAACGTTACAAGAAGAAATTGACAGCCAGTTTGAAATTGAATTGCCATGGCCTAGAGCAAAGAATATCCTTACATGATATTATTCTACAATCCTATCTAATAAAAGAGTAATATGCAAATTGATCATACCTCTGATCAAGCCACGCCCACAAGCCGATCATGAGCTGGGGTGGAACCATCCAGAGAGTGTGTGGTCCAGGTTGAGGGGGCAAGGATGAGGTGGCCAAGGCTGTGGGGGAGCAGGGACAGGGGGTGGGGCCGAGGCAGCCAGGGCTGCGGGGGCAGGGCCACAGTGAAGGCCAGGGATGGGGGTTTGGGGGCAGGGCTGAGGCAGCCAGTGCTGGGGATGGGAGGGTGGGGCCAAGGTGGCCAGGGTCATGCACTGGCCAGGGAGAAGGCCTGGGCCGGGAGGGCGGGGCCAAGGCCCACACTAGCCAGGTGCTAGCTGGCTGGGGTGAAGGCCCTGGGCCAGGAGGGGTGGCAGGGTTGGGGAGGAGCCAGCCATTGGACCCATTGCAGGGCAATGGCTGGGTGACCAAGGCCTAAAGCCTTTGAGGCA
This sequence comes from Antrozous pallidus, assembly GCA_027563665.1. Classification (NCBI taxonomy): domain Eukaryota; kingdom Metazoa; phylum Chordata; class Mammalia; order Chiroptera; family Vespertilionidae; genus Antrozous; species Antrozous pallidus. Next base: position 32,585,388 of record CM050519.1, read on the forward strand.
GGCTGGAGGTGAATGGTCAATAGGACATCCCCTGAGAGCTCCCAGTATGGGTGAGGGGGCAGGTTGCACTGAGGGATCACCCACCACCAATGCACAAATTTTGTACATGGGCCCCTGGTGTCTTATAATTTTTGATAGTTTGCAATAGCGTATTGTACAATTATCCCAAACCAACTTACAAATTCTTTGAATGTTTGGCAGCAATTTTAAAAAGGACATGAAAAGATTTAATCCCTTTCAGAAGGAATTAAGGTACTGGGAAAGGACTTGAACATCCTATGTTGGACCCTTTTTGCCAAGAAGGACCCTCTTCTCACAATCCAGTTGCCCTCAGATGTTGCCTGAGCTTTCTGTTTATGCCAAGGTGGAAGCCTCATGGTGGTTGGAATCATGGATCTGTTCCTGGCCCAATGGTGTGAGCTGGGCCCTCCCTGGAGAAGAAACCTTTGTTCTCCAAGATATGTGATCAATGCTGAGGCCACCCCAACAGGTGAGGGAATCCCATGGCAGGTACTAGGTATGGGGGTCACTGAAGCATAGGCTACCAAGGAGACAGAACTGAACCTCACATCACCCTGCTTGGCCCCAGAGGATGACTAGTTAGCTAGAGATGGGTAAGAGTCCTCAGTGAAGGAACAACCTAAGACAGTCACAATCACAGAGGGGTCATCAGGAGAGAACTTGGGGTTCAACAGAGATGGGACACAGACCCCCAAACTCCCAAACTTGCAGGGGCTTGAATCCTCTCCCCTTATGAGGGAAGTCTCCTGCTCCCATGGCTGCTTCACTTCCCATGCCCAGCTTAGATCAGGACCCAGGTAACAGACAGAGACTTGGCTGACAGCAGCTGCCCTATATTTATATTTAACTTAGCACCAGGAATGCTCAGGGCCTACTCAAGAATGCAAATAATCCTTTCCACTAATATTTACAAGGTAAACTAAGATTATTGGTAGAGTATTAAAGTTGACAGTAAAATAGTAATCAAGTTTTCAGATTAATTTAAATTGGCTAATTGAAATAAGTGAATATTAAAGAAAATTTAACTGTGTTGGACAAAAAGCTGTTCCTAAAGTATTAACTAAAATTTCTATTGGTAGTTCATCTCATGATAAAATTGCTTAACATGCAATGAACTAAAGCAGTCATATTTTTGTGCAAAAATGTTAAAACTTAAAGTTATCAAGACTGCATTATAACATTTACAAAAGCCTCCATTAATCAAAAAAGGGGGGATAATAGGATAATGTCATGTAAGGAAAATTATCCTATAAGTAAATTACATCTAGAAAATTTTTACTCTACAAAAATTAATTTTTATTTGTAATGCTAACAGCAAGACATCCATAAAAAACACACATGTTGTCAAAATAACCCAAAGGAAAATTGTTTGGGCAAAAATAAAAAGGATCCCAAGTCAATTTTATAAAAAAATTCCTTTATTAACTTTTGGTTGAAAATATGTTTGTATATTTTAAGAAAACAACTCCAAGACCATGTGGATTCCTGCAACAGAGAGGAATTCATAGGTCTGCTCCAAACACGAATATATGAGAAGAAACAGTCCAGAGATGGAAGACACTGATGATGTCATGCCATGCTAGCAGTCAGCAGCTGTGAGTCACTGCAGGTTGCCTAGGACCAAACCAGAGAGGGTCAGACCTGCATTCCCACCATGTGTCCATCATTTAGATATAATTGCTGACATGTACAAATAAGAAACTGTTTAACATTGAAACTGGGACTCAGAACTGTTGGACATTGAAATTGGGACCTAAACACTTTTTGTTATTATATGTTTATTTCTAGTCTTCAGAGGCAAGATTTTGTAAAGAAAAGAAATGGGAAAAAAATAGATACAAAGGCAAGGAATAATTGAACAGACTGTCAAACTACAGCAAGAAGGCAGAGGAGGTTGGGGGTGGGCTATAAGAGATCAACCCAAAAAGGATTTGTATGCATGCATATAAGCATAACCAATGAATACAAGACCCTGGGGAGGGGGAGCAGGTAAGAGCATGTACTAAGGAATAGGGAAAGCTGGGGGAGGTCAATGGGGTGAAAAAAGGAGGCATATGTACTACTATTTGTAATACTTTAAACAATAAAAAACTAAAATAAAAAAAAAGCAGAGTCCTGAGACAAGGAGAACTTGGTTTCTTCAGCAAAGCTCCTCTCCTCCCAGCCCTGTAAATGCCTTCCAAAAGTATGTTTCATCGCTGGATTCTTATTTAACCTACACACAGCCACTTCTGCAGATTCCAGAACCCCTCTAGATGCTGGATCAAGACCATCGATGCTAAATGGCAACCAATATCCAGCAAACTGGACATAAATATTGTGCTCTAGTTGGTAAAGTTGTTGATGTTGATTTATTAGAATATAAATTACCAATTCTGAAATTGCTATACATATATAATGCTATTGAAAGAGTAAGTAGATAGAGGATGGTGGAAGTCAACTATCTAATTGTTGTAAAAAGAGATAACAGATAAGGGAGGGGAGTTGAATATGAACCATGTGGTTCTAGATTAGAATTGGAAACATCAAGATAAACTCCAGTAGAAGATCCAACCACCTAAGCCCATCCAAATACTTACTCACACAACTGTGAGCAAATAAAAAGGTTTTGTTTTAAGCAAAAACAAAAACAAAAAGTTGAACTCATCCTATGTATATGTAGACATATATGTATATGTATAGCTAAATAAATACATTAATAGTTATAGATATGTGTATATACAAAGGTTCTGGAAACAGTGATACCAGTAGCAATTAACATACCCAACAATTAGAAGTAAATTTGTAATAACATTCTCTTATGAAAGAAACTGCAACTTTTAGGAAAAATGGGTTATTTCAAGGCTGAACAACAAATATGCAGGATAAAGGCGGAGTGTCTTCTTGTCCAAAAAGTAAGGGAATTCATAAATATGAGTGTGTTAAATGTGAATGTCAAAGGATGAGGAAGTCATCTGGCTGAGCTCCCAATGGCTAAAACTGGAGCAATTTGAGCACCAAAATAAACAGCATTGTATTGGATTATAATTATAAATCGAATATCCATTATAAAATAAATATCCACATTATAAAATGAATATGCATATGTTTGTATTAATGTCAATAAATGATTGAATAATTTAATAGAGGAGAAAAGACGAACATGCTGTATGGAAATACCAATAATACATGTAGCTACTTCCCCCCCCCAAATTTTTTTTTAACTAGAATGATGTTTAAGGCATGTCCTGAATTATAAGAAGGGTATAGATCCATTGTACATACCCATTAATAAGTTATTATATAAGTTGGCCCTGGATATTGGACACAACTTTAGGAGGGACAGCTCCATAGGATAGACTATCATTTCCAGAAAGGGAAATAGTTGCAAGCCATAAGAGTATGAAAAATAAATTTCTTTGTTATTAAGTTGGATTCTCCTGTGGGTTTTATTTTTAGTTAGTAGTATAAGTCTCTCTCTTGAATTAGAATTGTAGGTAGATTGATGAATTGTCAGATTTTTTAGGTCCTGATTTCATTCTTTCTTATCTAATTGTTCATAAATATAAATATACTACAGGCCTGGTGCACTAAATTTGTGCTCTGGGAGAGGGAGTGTCCCTCAGCCCAGCCTGCACTCTCTCAAATCTGGGGCCCTTCAGGGGATATCTGACTGCCAGTTTAGGCCACAGGGATGGGGTCTAAACAGGCAGTTGGACATCCCTCTCACAATTTGGGACTGCTGGCTCCCTAACTGCTCACCTGCCTACCAGCTAAACACCCCCTAACCACTCCTTTACCAGCTTGATCAACACCTAAGTCTTCTCCTGCAGGCCCGATGACCCCAATGGGCCTCCCCTGCAGGTCTGGTCCCCCCACCTGTCCTCTCCTGGCGGCCATCTTTGACCATATGTAGGTGGCCATCTTGTGTGAGGGTATGAGGGTCAATTTGCATATTACCTGTTTATTATATAGGATGTTTATATATAATTACTATATAATGTAAGAATGATATTATACATAATTTTTCTTAGTAAAGCAATGCTAATATGTTTATAGCTTTATTTTGTCACATTGGGTTCCAAGTGATTAAATGAAGCAAGATGTATTTTAAGGAAATTTTAGTCATGAGATTGTTCACTGATTTTAGACCATTTTACTTTAAAAGTTCCACCTGTGGAGTCTGGTAAGTGAATTTCTTAAATCCCTTTCTAGGCTTTAATATGTCCCTCTAAAGTTTTTCCTGTCTCCTTTATTATATATATATATATTTTGGTTTCTGTGTCTGCTTTAAGTGAGGTCTTAAATTGTTACTGGTAAAAAAGGAAATATTTGAAAATTGCCTCCATCCTTCATTTATACTTCAATATATATATATAATAAAATAAAATATATGTACATCCTTTCTGTATTTGGAATGACTTCCTTTTGAGATCATTTTGCATGGCCTGTAAGAAAACACAGTCAGTATCTTCATGAAGTCAGTCATAACGCCTGCTGCCTGAGGTTTACATGCTTATTTCAGAATACCAGGAAATTTGACTTAAGTTGAATCTTAATATTCTTCTATTCAATTATACATTGTGTGATGAAAATAATCTTCTTCAACTTCTGATAGATTCTACTTCTTCCATGTTTATATTCCTTATCTATATCAGTAAGATTTTAGATAGAAATCATCTTGAAATGAGACAATGTTTAGTGTACAATGTTTTAAACACATATTCCCAAATGAACAACTTTTTAAATTTTATTTGACAGTTTGTATGCCAGAACGTGGATTTTTCTGTATTTAAAATGGCAGACATCAATAGGTACTCAAGTAGATTTTGAAGCAACTTTCCTTGATTGATATCATACAAAGTTGTTACTTTTTAAAGACATGCATATATTACATACATGTGACATGTATCTTATAAAAGTAAGTTCAATTTAATTCACAACCATTAGTAAGGTTTAACTACTTTAAGGCTGTAATTTTGGGTTAGTCTGCAATTTGCAGAATATGGAAGCTTGAATTTACAGTATGCTACCAAGATTTTCAAAAACTGAAACAAATATTATGAGGACTTTTAGGGACTTACTATTTGAGACAAAGGAATAGATTTAGAATAGACTTTTAATTAAAATAAAATAGAATGAAAACAATTTTATGTAATTGCCAAATGGATCACAAATATTTTAAAAATAAAATAATCTTAAATTTTAATTATATTAAAAATGGCCCTGCCGAAACTAGTTTGGCTCAGTGGATAAAGCCTGAAGACTGAAAGGTCCCAGGTTCAATTCTGGTCAAGGGCATGTACCTTGGTTTTGGGCAAATCCCCAGTAGGGGGTGTGCAAGAGGCAGCTTATGGATGTTTCTCTCTCATTGATGTTTCTGACTTTCTATCCCTCTCCTTTCCTCTCTGTAGAAAATCAGTAAAATATATTTTAAGAAAATTACCCTTTAGGATTTGTAAATATTACTTTATGCTATAGGATTTATAAAATCTTTGACTAAAAGTTACATTTTAAATTATATGTTCTGCCTCAATAACAATATATATCTCCTTTGACATCCCCTTAAAATCCATAAAAGTTAAAATGATAGATGATATCTATATTTTATTCTAGAGCATAAAATTTATTCCTCATTTAAATGAGTACTCAAACAAAAAAGTAAACATGAAAGTCATAGAGATTAATAAATGTATACTCATTTATTTATTAATATAATTATATAATAAATTATTCAAAGTTTCATTTATGATAATGTTTATATTCTTAAGAAAATAGGCAGGTTTTTATAGGAACATATGATTGCTTCACAACTATTAATTTCAATATCCATTATTTAAGTACTTTTTAAAATGTGATATAATTTACAATATTAAGTATTTTAAAAAGAAAGAAAAATAAGTAAATAATGCCAAAAACCCAAGGACTGTAGGAAACTCTTCAATTCCCCATTAATTCTTAAGTATGATATTTATCCAAAGGCATTGCACTTAGAATGAATCCACAATCTTAACAGTAGCTTAGAAGTATTTAATATTCCTCAGCCTACATGTAAATTTTATTTGCATAAGTTGGTATTCTATTTTAAAGAAATATTTTTCCCCACATTACTTTTCTGATATCCTTTATATATCTGATAAAAGCCTAACTTCTTGTCATGCATAAACTAGAAACTGGGATAGTAAAAATTAAAGTCTTGGTCATGTCTCTAAGAAATACAAAGTTTTGTTGATCATAAAGGTTAGGAGATCAAAAAATAAACATTGATATACCAAAGTTACTTGCCTATTTCTTGATGTATCTGAGATGGTTTAATGTTAATATTAATGTCAAGATTACAATATACATCATTAAATGAACTTTGGATGTCACATAAGTCCTTCTGTTTTGGCTCTCCAAGTTACTACCAACAGCTACTTTAGATAAGGACACAGAGAAGATCTAAAGTTTTTGTGAGATAAGTTACAATAAACATATTTTAATCTATACTAATCTATACTAATAAATGCTTAATATGAAAATTGGTCAGGACACCATCACAAATAATGACCATTCAGCAGGCTGTGTGGGGCGATCAGGCTGGCAGGGGAGCTAGTGAGGGGCAACCAGGCCGTCACAGGGGGGCAGTAGGGGTTGACCAGGCCAGCAGGAGGGACAATTGGCAGCAGCCAGGACTGCAGGGGGAGTCAGTGAGGGGTGACCAAGCAGGCAGGTGAGGCAGTTGGGGGCAACCAGGCCACCAGGGGAGGACAGTTGGGAGCCACCAGGTCACCAGAGCTGGCCAGTTGGGGGCAATCAGGCTAGCAGGGAGAGGTGGTTAGGGGTAATCAGGCTGGTAGGAAGGGCAATTAGGAGCCAGTGGTCCAGGATTGTGAGAGGAATGTCTGACTCGTTTAGGCCTTATCCCTGGGATTGGGCCTAAATTGGCAGTCAGACATTCCCCCAAGGGGTTCCAGATTGGAGAAGGTGCAGGGTGGGCTGAGGGAATCCCCACATGCATGAATTTCATGCACAGGACGTCTAGTATAATATAATAATAAACATTAGTATTTTATTGTAGAAATATTATATATGTGAAATATATACAGTGTCTTCTACTATTCAGTGTCAAACTTTTATCTACTTTTTGTTTTTATTACTGACTGATTTTCTAATATTGTTTTTGAGATGTGAAAGAAACATACATAGATTTATTCACATTTATTCAACAGCAACAGCAATTTATTCTCCTTTTACCTTCTGGAAAATCAAATAACTTTCACTTTTCCAATACAGTTCTCTAGGAAATAACACTGTATATTACTTATTTACTGAATAATACTTAATAGTATCAACATGATATCTTATCTAATAAAAGAATAATATGCAAATTGACTGTCACCTTAACACACAAAATGACTGCCCCCATGTGGACCCAAGATAGCCACCACAAGATGGCCAGCAGAGTAGGGGAGTTTGGAGGGACCAGGCCTGCAAGGGAGGGCAGTTGGTGGTGATCAACTCTGCAGGGGAGGGCAGTTAGAGGGGATTCAGGCCTGCAAGGGAGGGCAGTTAGGGGTGACCAGGCTTGCAGGGGAGGGCAGTTAGGGGCAAACAGACTGGCAGGGGAGCATTTAGGCATCAATCAGGCTTCCAGGGGAGTGGTTAGGGGGTGATTAGGCTGGCAGGCAGAAGCATTTAGGGGCAATCAGGAAAGCAGGCAGGAGAGCATTTGGGAGTCAGCTGTCCTGGATTGGGCCTAAACAGGCAGTCTGGCATCCCTGGAGGGTTCCCAGTGCAGGTTGGGTTGAGGGGACCACACCCACATGCACGAGTTTCATGCACCAGGCCTCTAGTATTTAAAATAATTTAGGGAGAAAAGAAGAAAATTTTAACAGATGATAAAACAATAGCTTTCTTGTTTTGAAAAAGCTCTACACATTTTCTAGTTTATCTCATCCCAGTTGTTTTGGAAAATATTTTCCTCATAAACAGATAAATTATTATCAATAGTGTCAGCTATATTACAGGAAATTATAGTGTAACATGTAATGTGCGTTTAATAATACAAGAAAACAGGTCTTAGGTTATTTAGGTGGTATGGAATCTCTAATGTCATCAAAATGCTGACACATGTCAGCAGTGTGTTTGACCTTCTTTACTCATTCAGCACAATTAACTAAATTTCTGCATGAGGGATTGTTATTTTTTTAAAATTTATCTAAACATGAATTTACCTGGTAGTTCCTTTGACTTTAAAAATGTTTTTGACTCTAGTATACTAAAAATTTAGTGTCAGACTGGTACTTTATTATCAGTCTCAGGAACTTAATTGGAACCCCAATGGACAAGATTGAAGGCTTTGAATACTTTATAGCATGAGATCAATTGCATGAGCATATTCATGACAGCTTTCTTGCTTTTTTCTTTTTACATCATCACACTATTAAAGTGTGTGTGTGTGTGTGTGTGTGTGCATGCAGGCACGCTCATGGAGAGAGAGAGAGAGAGAGAGAGAGAGAGAGAGAGAGAGAGAGAGAGAGAGACTTTATGGGGGGAAAAGAATTTGACAGTTCATTTAGATTTAAACAATGTTTTGGTAAGTGCTTTCTTTAAAAATGCCATAACACTTACCTAAGTCTACTGCTTTATTCAGATGTGATGCTGTGATATCTGGTAGAAATTGGGGTATATAAATTTAAAATTATAATTCATAAATCATTGATGGGGTAATAGTGTATTGTGAGTAATACTTGATAAGGGATGGATCTTTTCTCAAGCAGGAAAGAAAAAAATTGAAAGAATTCAGTGAAGAAAGTATCAGCTAAACTTGCCAAACACAATAGTTTTCCCAATAACTCACTATGGGATCAAACCTAAAATAGAATACTCAAAACAACTACTTGGCTTCAGAAAATATTCTGAAGGAAAAAGTGGATAACCAGAGAAAGTCTTCAAGATTTTACATTAAAGTAGGGATTCCAGGCTTTAACACCTTGAGCACTCTGGATTTAATATTCTTCAAATGTTGGGTTGTTAGTATCCTCAAATATTCATCAATTTTTAAGAAGATAGAAGAAAATGTGATCACATAAATTAATAAGTATATGTATTCTGTATACTGTATACACTTCCCTAAAGTATGTGTGTGTGCATGCGTGTGCATGTGTCTGCGTGCGTGTGTGGTGTGTGTGTATTATTTTTACCAAAGAATAATTTCAAAATGACTTACTAAATATAGGGAATGTGAAATAACTTTCTTATAGTGAATTGGATTTCATATCATGGTTCAATAGCATGAAATAAATTTTCGGGATATATATATATATATGAGACCTGGTGCATGAATTTGTGCATGGGTGGGGTCTGGCCAGCCTGGCCAGAGGGAGGGGCCATTGGTGGTTGGCTAGTCTGCCTGCTGATTTAACTCCTGTTTGAGGGATCAATTTCCATATTAACCATTTATTATATAGGATATACACTGAGTGGCCAGATTATTTTGTGTTCAGAGATCCAATTTTCTTAAAATACTTGAGTGCTAACTGTCCAAGAACAAGAATGTTCTGTTGCTTTTGGTAAAAAAAAAAAAAGTGCTTTTATAGCTTTGTATTTATCAAATATGTCTCAGCATTTTACATTTTAAAATAATAATAAGGGTGCCTTCAAATATCGTTGAACAAGTAATGTGCCATGCAATGTGGGCTAAGCACTTTACATGCCTTATGTCATTTAATCCTCTCAAGTATAACATCTGAGACAGCTAAAGTGTTGGGGAGTTAAGTAATGTAATGGAAGTTTCACATCTGACAAATAGTTTATTTGAAAGCCGAGCAGTATTCTCTGAACTTGAAGTGCATAATGGGCACTTACCCATTATGTTACTTAATAATTACTGACTCTAAATATATGTGACAAAAAAGTATAAAATTACATACTTGGGAATTTTAAATAAAAAGAAAAACAAGACAAAATTCTAATTGATTTTGTGTTTCGAACAGATGGATTTGCATAAAAAATAGCACATATCTTCTTATCACAGATGCAATTCTAGAAGTTATATATGTACATTTTTCAAAAAGGGGCATAATGTTAAGTACAATTTAAACTTTTAGGGTAAAGCTTTAGTCTTGTAAATATCAAATTGTATACATTTTATTTTCAAATATCCTATCTAATAAAAGCGTGATATGCAAATTTGACCAGACCTTTGCCACACCCACAAGCCACGCCCACAGCCACACCCATCAGCCAATAAGGAGCAGATTATGCAAATAAACCCCAACCAAGATGGCTGCCACCACTGAGATCAGGAGGAAAGCTTGGGTTTCCCTGGCAACAGAGGAAGCCAAGCTTTCTGCCTGCTGTTGTCTGCCTAAGCCTCCACTCAATGTTATAAAGTTTCAATTATAAAAGATACAGAAATGGCAGCAGCCAGTAAGCTGGAGAGAACAGAGGCTTGAGTTACCCTGGCAACAGACAAAGACAAGCTTTCCACCTGCCCTTGTTGGCCTATGCCTCCACTCTAGGTTACAATGTTTCAAACAGAAATGGCTGCTGCCTTGGAGCAAGCAGAAGGCTTGGCTCTGCTCCAGGTTACAAAGTTTCAATTGTAGACATAGATTAATCCCAGATACCAGGGCCTCGGCTTGGGTGGCTGGGGGGCATGGGCCAGCCTTCAAACCTCCACAGGCCCCTTGTCCAGGCCACCCCTGACCCCAAGGGAACCCTCACCCTGATCTGGGACACTCTTCAGGGCAAACCAGCAGGCCCCCACCCATGCACCAGGCCTCTAGCCTATCTAATGAAAGAGTAATTTGCAGATTGACCATCACTCCAACACACAAGAGGGCTGCCCCCATCTGGTCAAAGATCCTGCCCCCATGTGGACACAAGATGGTTACCACAAGATGGCCAGCAGGAGAGGGCTGTTGGGAGGTTGCAGGCCCTGCAAGGGAGGGCAGTTGTGGGTGATCAGGCCAACAGAGGAGGGCAGTTGGGAGGGACCAGACTGGCAGAGGAGGCAAATTGGGGGCAAACAGGCTGGCAGGGGAGCAGTTAGACATCAATTAGGCTGGCAGGGTAGTGATTAGGCTGGCAGGCAAAAGCAGTTAGGGGCAATCAGGGAGGCAGGCAGGTGAGCTGTTTGCAGCCAGCAGACCTAGATATTGAGAAGGATGTCCCACTGCCCATTCTGGCCCGATCCTAAGCGAATCAGGCCTGAACAGGCAGTCGGACATCCCTCGAGGGGTCCCACATTGGAGAGGGTGCAGACTGGGCTAAGGGACATTCCCCACCATGCCCCCTTGTGCATGAATTTCGTGCACCAGGCCTCTAGTTTTATAATAACTTTGTTTAAAAAAATGAGATAAATAGCATAAGATATTGTATCTTCTGACTAAAAACATGGGAACTATAGAAAAAAAATGTCCCGTAGTACAGAATCAAAAATTCTTCAGATTTTTAGCAAATAACAATTTCTAACTTGGTTGTGGTTTGATTTATACAGAAAATGAATATAATTCATATCATTGCAAATTACTTTGAATAGTAATAAACTCTTTAGACATAGACCTTCTGAAAAGTAAGCTGAATATATATATATATTCCCCTGACAATAGCTCAGTGAATAGAAAAGTTAGATTATCCTCAATTATCATTTCTGAGTAACTAGGAATGTCTCTTTCCATTTTTTCCAGCAGCAGTTTAGCAGTTTAACTCTCTGTGTTTTCAGTTACCCAGGGTCAACTACAGTACAAAATTATTAAATGAAAAATTCCAGAAATAAACAACGCATGTTTTAAATTGTTCACTTGAGAATAGAGTGATAAAGTCTTGCCCTGTCCACTCTGGTCTGCCCGGAATGTGAATCCTCCCTTTGTCTAGAATATCCACACTGTATACACTGTTCACCTGTTAGTCACTTAACCATCTCAGTTGTCAGATTGACTGTCACAGTATGACAGTGCTATATTCCAGTTACCCTTGTTTACTTGACAATGGCCACAAAGCACAACAGTAATTTAAACTTTGTAATAGATATACATGTATAAGTAAGAACATTGTATATACAGAGTTCAGTATTTTACCTGCAGTTTTAGGCATCCACTAGACATCTTGAAACATATATTTGCAAATAAGGAAGCAGGGACCACTGTACTTGATGAATAAAGGCACCATTCTTTGGGTCTTCATTCCTTAGGAGGGCTCCATGTAAAACTTGCATGAATATCTATTTTTCTCCTTTAAATCTGTCTATGTCAATTTAATTCTCATACCCTGCTGAAAAAAATGTAAAGATGAAATCTTGCCTATGCTACACCAATAAGCTATTATTTTGTTATTATTAATAATTTCCTAATTAAAAAATCTTCAATGTTGGGGAAACTGATATTTAGTTGAAGTTTACACTTTACTGACACATTGGAAGAAATAGCATTTTATATCACCATATTTATAGAATATTCATGGGAAAATAACAAAAATTCTCCAAACAGGTGCACACATGTTTAAATATTTAAGACTTATAAAGCTTTATAAAAGGTAATCCTTATCCTCATAAAGTTAAAAATCATCATGTAATGGGATTAAGAGTAAATAAGGAATGGTGTGGATCAGACATTAATCATGAAGCTAGTGTAAACCTTTCTATTTTACCTAGCAAGATTTTTTAACTATTCATATTTCATAATCATATATTTTCATAGTTAGAATTATGTAAATATTTTTATTGATACACTAATCAAAAAAGAAAGTTAAGGCAAAGTTATAACTGAAAGGTTTCTTTTATCTTAAAGTTTCTATTATTATATCATTTCTAACATACACATTCAGCCAATTTTTTGTTAGTATATACAAATATAATTTTGAATACACAATTTCAATATTAGTAATATTTACATGTAGTGAAAGATACACTAAAATAAGTAGAAGAAATTCTATAGATTTTTATGCAAACATTAGAGAAAAATTCTGTCATTTTATTTTGCAGAGATGACAACTCATGATTTGTTTAGGCAGCTACAAATTGCCAGCATAATATTTACAGTTGACTACATGTGTGACTATATATCTATCCTACAGAAATCTAAATATTTGACATACTTACAGTTTTATATATATAATTATTTATTAGAGTGCTTTTTCTTTATTTTGTATTCCAGGAGTTTAATTAAGCTGAAAACTTAACACTAGAAGATATATAGTACCTAAGGAAAGAAACAAGGACTTTTTAATACTACAAAAACATTTTAAGAATGCTTGCTAGGACTGTTATCATTTGCATTAAAAAATTCAAATTATTTTTAAATGATTTGGGGCCAACATTATCAATATTATTATAGAGCTAAACTCATTTATATTCTTTAAGTGAAGATTTTAAGGGGGCTGAGAGCTTGTGTTGGCTGTAGGGGTGGCAGGGGAGAAGTTAATGGGGGGAAAAGGAGACTCATGTAATACTTTAAACAATAAAAAATTTTAAAAATTTTTGGAATAATTTTATATTTGTAGAAAAGCTATAAAGTTTGTATAATGAGTCCCTACATAACTTTTACCCAGTTTCCCATAGTTATTATTTGATATAACCTGAATTCATTGATCAAAATGAAGAAAAATGTTTGCTACATTACTATTAACTATATTTGAATCTTTGTTTTGGTTTCACCAGGTTTTACATTATACTCCCTTATCTGTTCTAGAATCACATCAAGGGCTTCATGTTGCATTGAGGCATCAATTGTCTTCATATCCAAATGGCCTATAAAAACTCCCATTCTTTTCTTGTTTCTAATAGCCTTGATAGCTTTGAGGAGAATTGGTCAAGTGATTTTTAAAATGCTCAGTATTTTATGGTTTTGTCTATTGTGCCTTTGTGCTTAGAGGTTACAGATTTTCAGAAATAATACCAAAGAGGTTCAGTGCATCACATTGTATCATGGTTTCCATGTTATCCACATAAGGTAAGTGGTGATGTTAACCTTGGTCACTTTGTTAAGGTGGTGTTTGCTAACTTTCTCTACTACTAGTAAAACATTACTATTTTTTCTATTTCTCTATTATATGGAATCCAATCACTAAGTTGAGATTGCATTCAAGGAGAGAGGATTGACTCTATCTATATATGACTTAAAATTCTTCTGTAAAGTTTGTTCCACCTGTCTCATTTGCTTATTTATGCAATCCTGTATTCATGTCAGTATGGACTTTGCTTATTTGTTAAATTTTGCATTATCATCCAATACTATGTTATTTATTATTTGTTCCAATTCATTTGTAATTGAGCATTGGGCCCTTGTTGTATAGTATGGCAACTGAGTACCTTTTACATCTCCCACTTTCTTCACTTTTTGAGCAGTTCTTAATTTCCCCCTGCTATACTGAGGTGTTCTTGACAAATAAGTATTATATATATTTTATGAGTACAGCATAATAAATTGATCGCATTTTCTCATTTCTAACATGACAAGATGCTCCAGGACATCTTATATTTTCTCTACCCAGCTTAAAGCACTCATTTATCCAAAGTCAACTTTTATCTTTTTAGCTTATTCATTTTGAGCATAATTTCAAAAAAGTGAAATATAACAAAACCTATGACTACGTACTAGCTAATAAATATTAACTTGATTTTATTAATAGAAGAACATCTTCTATACAAAAAATTATGAAGATATGTTATTTATTAAAAATAATATAATGAGTGAGAACACAACTAATGGAGTTCAAATTTTGCTAAATATTTTTGCAATAAAAATTGTTAACCAAATTAGTTTTTTAAGAATAAGAATAATTCCAATAATATTACTGATGACATATGATGTAACAAAATAACAATGGCATTGAAAAATCTGTTTTGAAAAAAAAACGGATGAATATTATATTAGTATGTAAATAGTTTATTTGAACTGTAGGTCATATTATACACCTATTAGTGAAATAATTTCCCCAGAAGTATAGATACTTTTGCATTAATATGAATCAATTATTAAACTTTTATCCAGATTTACTGATTTGAATCTCAATTCCACCACATATCACCACAATTCACTTGTCTTCAAAACAAAGATAAATATTTTACTATCCCAAATGATAATTGGAAGAAATAAAGACGTTAATATACATGATTGAATCAACTAGGTAAAAAAAAGTTTATGTACTCAAGTAAAAATGACAGTAAGTTAATATAATAAAAGAATTATTCAAATTTTTGAGAATGATAAAAGAAATACAAAATATATTTGATACGTTTATTTTTTAATATGCTTTAGTTCAACTTTTAGAGAGAGATAAAGGGATATATAGAGAAAGAAAAAACAATAAGAGAGAATCATCAGTTGCTGCCTCCTGCATACCCCTTACTTGGGATTGAGCCCACAACCCTGCCTTGTGCTATGACTGAAAATTAAACTGGTGACCTCTTGGCGCACTCACGCAACTCAGCCATACCAGCTGGGTTCACAAAAGATATTTCAGTACTTTAGGACTAATAATAGCAGAGATATTGCCACTCCAAACATGAAAGGAGGAGGGGAAGTTCCAATTGCTACAGAAAGTACAGCTTTTATCACAGAACAGCAGCCTCAGGAGGATCTGCGAATTAGAGAAGCCAAACAGTCAAAAGTGATCATCCAGGAATGAAGCTATTATATTCTTATTCTCTTCACTCCTTTTTGCATTGTGCCATACCTTCTCATTGGG
The DNA here is from genome assembly GCA_027563665.1 of Antrozous pallidus. Lineage (NCBI taxonomy): Eukaryota > Metazoa > Chordata > Mammalia > Chiroptera > Vespertilionidae > Antrozous > Antrozous pallidus. Next base: position 32,601,060 of record CM050519.1, read on the forward strand.
TGAATCCAGCTGGAAACTGAATGTAACTAAACCCATGAATATAATTCAAGAAGTTTCAGGTTCCACGGTAGTGGAGAGATTAGAGAGCTGATATAACAGGGTTGCATTCTAACTGGCATAATAATACTGAAAGTCATGTCTGGTATATACTAAGAGATATAAATGTTAGCTATTGTTTGACACTGGTTACTCTAAAATTATATACTTTTATAACTGTTCTGTAATTATGCACTCTACCTCTATTTAGATGTTCAGAACCATTCAAAGTACACATGATTAACTCCTATATCAGCTGTCTTAATCATTTCAAGTGAAATAATTTTCCCTTAGATGCTAATTTTAAAATAATTATCGATAAAAATTATCTAAGATTTCATTTTTGGGGAAGTTGAAACATTTCCAATTCAAAGAAAATGAGAATTTATTAAATTTTAACTTTATCCTGCAGAACTTATTAGATAAAATATTTAGTATTAATACATGTATAAAGAAATAACAAAACAAAATCAAACTGCCTATTCATGTAGTATTTCCTCACTAATTATCTATGCAGGATTTTTAGTTTTGAGGCTTTGTTTAATGGTAAATCCAATATTTCAGGTTATTTGAAAAGCAATGGTTGTTCAGTTCAGAAAATGGATATAGCCCTAGGAATTTTTCATGGTAAAAATTATACTTAATGGTGTTTTATTTAAAATGACATTCAACTATTTTTTTGTAACTGGTGAAGATAGTAATTTGGATTATAAATGCCATGTTTTTATATCAAGATAAGTAATTTAATATAATTAGTATTGAATTCTAATTTTCACCATGATGGATTAAAAAATATAATAGCACAAGCAGTTATATTAGATTCTCAAGCCAAACACCAAGTACTGGCATAGAAATTGTCATTAGGGGAAATTTCTCTTTATAATATTCTGAGAAAAGTTTAACTTTTTTCTCTTCTTTGTATATCTTTTATTTTAGTGCATGTAGTGAATTCTTTATAATTGCATATGGATATTATGTTATTTGCTTGTGTATATTTGAAAAGCATCAGATCACATGCATTTACATATATAAGATTTATAGAGAGAAAAAACATGAACTTAAAGAACTGAGCCCTGAGAAATCCAACCCTTTAGAAATTAGGTAATGGAGGAGGATAAAAACAAACTATGCTGAAAAGGCTGGATTATTTGTATTTGCAAAGCAAAACAACAACCCACACATAAGAGGGGGTTGTTAGAGTTGCAAAGAAATAAAGGTGTTTCATAAGGAATGATTTGATAAACCATATTAAAAAAGCACTGGCAGTATGAGTAAGAGAGAACAGAAAGGGTTCATTGATCTTCCAAACCTCAAGATTAATTGTGACATTGATAAAGTAAGAGCTTTAGTGGATTAGTGGGTGCAAAGGCAGGTTATATTGTTTTGCGAAATGACTTTGAGTTGGACAAAAGGAAACACTCATCCCAGGAAATTATTACAAAATAAACTATAAAAAATAGTTGTAGTCCTGGCTGGGTACCGTAGTTGTTAGAGCATAGAAAATCTAAAAACAAAGTTCTTCAGAAGACAGGGAGGGTAGGTTCCTGAGCATACCTGTTAGACATTCTCTCTTTTGTGAGGGAGCGAATACTCCCTCCCTTGAACTAGGGAAACAAAAGATAAAAGTAGAGTTGGTGAGCTTAAGTTCCAAGAACATATATGTATATAAAAGCCATTTTGCTTAAAACAGAGTTTTTCAGTAATTTAACAATAATTAATTCTGCTCTAACTGGTTTGGCTCAGTGGATAGAGCATCAGCCTGCAGACTGAGGGGCCCTGGGGTTGATTCCAGTCAAGGGTATGTACCTTGGTGGCAGGCACATCCCCAGTAGGAGGTGTGAATGAGGCAACTAATCAATGTTTCTCTCTCATCGATGTTACTAACTCAGTATCCCTCTCCTTTCCTCTCAGTAAAAAAAATCAATAAAATATATTAAAAATAATTAATTCCTGGTGTGAAAGATCCAAGAAGATAATGTTGGGAAATTCTGATATTAAGGTTTTGATGTAAAAACCTGTGGGTTCTAGACTGGACTAGGAATATAATTATTTAGATACAAAGTGATACAATGTAAAGGATCCATAAATTGACATGGTTATAAAAGTTCACCCATATGATCATTTGAGAAATGGAAAGATATTAGTATGTGGTCCAATATAGGCTATTCTAATATTTTATAATATTCAAGTTACTGGTGAAGACAAAGGTCACGTGTGTTTCTGTGAATATGTGGCTCATGGATATCAAAATGTACTTAACTCCTACATAAAAAGATTAAAAATCAGATGTATGATTATATCAGAGGTCCTTTAAAATCTTGTCTAAATAAAGCATTGTATTTGATGCAAGTTATTTGAACAATAAAAAGGTCTTGTAAGATTCAACTTTCTATAATCCATACCCCAGGACAATGATGGGCAATCTTTTGAGCTTAGTGTGTTAAAATTCACCAAAAGAACAAGTTTAACTCTGGTGGTCTGTCACTTTGGAAAAAAACAAAACACAATTTCGCGATATTTATAGATTAAATAACGAAAATGTATAATTGTAATATATAATTGTATTTAATAAACCAAAACCTAATTATTTAACTTACCTTCTTAGAGACTTCTTTGTTGATCTGTCAGTTGGTTTCTTTTGTTGGTCTTGATATTATTTAACTTGTGTGGGGTGCCGTGAACTAAGGTAAGTGAGGAGGAGGAGGAATTCTTTAACTAACCAGCCTATTTGTGACTTTTTTGTTGCTGAATTTCATTGGCTAACCCTTCAATTGAAGGTTGGTACTTTGTACACTTCAAGCCCAAGCAAGGGCTACTAACTTTATCTGTCAATCTGTTTCTTTTGTTGGTTTTGATATTATTTAACACTGATAATAAGGTTTCACAAAAGTATGTAGAGGGAAAAATTGTGAGTAAAGCCATTGCTATATTTTTCAGGGTGCTAAAAGTGTCTGGTAATCGGTTCCAGGCACTCCAAATTTCCTGTTCGTAGTGGCACTCCTCTTGATTCTCCAAATGGCACCTTTCCAGATTCTCAAGCTTTGACCTCAAATTGACAAACACCTGAACCAGGATGCTGTCTTGAAACTCTGCAAATTGGATCTCCAAATCATCAATTTGCATCCATTGTAAACCTTTCAATTCCAAACTACTGTAGACTACTACTTCAAGAAACTTATTATTTTTATGGTCTGTTCTAGGTTTCTAAATTGATTAAATCTATCACGGAACTGGTCAAGTAATGAGTCTAAAACATGCTGGTACTTTATATGCAAGGGTTCCATTTCATTTTGTACAGCTGCACTGGCCTCAAAATACTTTGTTACTCAAGGAAAATACTTATAAGTTTTAGTTTCTACATCTCCCTTAAAATTTTTAAGTTTACTTTCCAAAGCTTTTATGTATCCAAACATAACGTCAATACTTTTGCCAAAACATTGTAACTTTAAGTTCAGTTCATTAATATGAACAGAGAGATCTGTAAAACATATCAGGGTGTTGACCCATTTATCATCATTGAGCTGAGAAAAGTTTCCCAGATCCTTATCCTCAAGAAATATCTTAATTTCTTCAAAGCACTCCACAAAGCGCTCAAGAACTTTGCCTTGGCTCAGGCATCTGACATTATTGCACATCAGTAGTCCACTATAGGTGGAATTAACCTCCAGTAAAAATGCAGAAAATTCTCGCTTGTGAAGGGGCCGAGCAGCTATTAAATTGACTATTTTTGTAACAATTAACATTAACTCGTTTAAGTTGGTGAATCCTGCCTTGGCACATAAAACCTTCTGATAATACAATGAAAGGCACAATAAGATGTCCAATAGCTTCTGTAAACAATTTGACAAATCTGACTTTTTCCCCCCACCATGTTTGGTGCCCCATCGGTCGTCACTGACACAACTTTAGAGATATCAATGCTTAGGTCACGGAATGTTTGTATAACCACCTTACATATTTCACTTTCTGATGGACTTGTTGGCACTGATACTAAATTTATCAACTCTTCTTTCATTGTGAGACCATCAAAATATCGACCAATAATGGCCAACTGAGCATGTCATTTGACATTGGTAGCTTCATCAAGAGAGATTGTAAAATATTTACAATTACTTATGTCTCTCTTTAATTGATGTTGTTTGTTTGTGTTCAGTGTCATTATTCGGTCTTTTATGATATTTCTACTGAGTGGTAACTCAGATATTCTCTTAATAATTACATCTTTATTCTGCATATCATGAAATAGTTCTGGTGCACATCTTAGGAGAGTTTCTTTAATAAATTCTCCCTCACTGAGTGCTTTTCCATGCTGACTTATGGAGTGAGGAATGCTCAAACTTGCAGATGTTAAATTTGTAGAATATTTTATAAATTTAAGGATGGACTTAGATTGTCTCTTATCAAGGTGTAGCTGCCTGGAAATGTATTCCTTCCTCTCATCCTCACTTTTTTTTCAAGAACTGGGAATGATAAGTTTCAAAACGTCTATTTATATTCCACGTTCTGCTTACTACCGTTTCAGTACATAGAACACAAAATGATCTGCCATTTTTTTCTATAATGCTATACATCTCAGTCCATGTCTCTTGAAAGGGTCAGCTACTGCTACTACCACTTCCTTTACTTTAACCTTGGTTTTTTATTTTTTGGGTTCTCCATCAGGGGGACAGTGACAGAAGATAGAATTATAGATAGCCTGTTAGCTTTGCAAGCGATTAGGGTTAAATAGCCTAACTGACCACAAGCTGGCCCATGTAACTGTCTTTTAGGAAAGGACAGGATTAATAAGCAGAAATAAGGGTTAATAAAGGTGCACAATAGTAATAGTGGTGAAATGGAGTCTGTATTATGCTTCAAAATGATGTTCCTTATATAAATTAAGATTGCTGCTGCTATTTCTAATGGTGAGAAATGGTACCCATAGCACAGGCCCTTGCCTCTCTCAGCCTCCCTTTCACTTATCTCAGTAATGATGGTCAATTAGAAATCCACCACACCCCAGAACAGTAGATTGGATGATGGTTGCTGTGGTTATGTGGTTGCTGGTAATGACGATCACAGGACCCCCAGAGATGCATTCCATTCAGTATTCTGCTGCTCCCTGATCCACCAGCCGGAAGTAAAGGCAAAGATCCCCTAACGGCCTAACTGGAAGTCCCATAACTAGATGCTCTGTGCCAGAGTTCTGTTGTTTTGGCCTATAGACCCCGGCACAGTGTCTTTACTATACTACAGCAAATGTTTCATTCTCTGCTACTGCACCTGGCCATGCAGCCCTATACTTCTCGGCATGTGTCCCCATACTTCTCTGTATGCAACTGCATGTGGCCACGTGTCATCAAAATAGCTATACATGTCAGTGCTGACACACATGTCATAGATTCACCATCATGACCCTAGGAAGACAGACTTGCTTTTTTAGTCTGTCTTTCTTTTTGGATAACATGTTCCAGTACATCAAATTATTAACTCTTTCCCACTGCTACATAATTTTGCAGTAAAAAGAATTACTTTATCTTTTGACTTGACTATGTGACTTATTTTGTCTTTCTCTCAACTTGTTCTGTGCTTCAGTATCCTCAACCATGAAATAAGGCTAATAATAATCTCACAAGATTATCATGAATTTTAAAAATGTAATGTGTATAATGACTGAAGAAAAAGAAACTAACAAAATAATGGTCATGACACTTAACATTCTTTTTTTTAAATCCTCACTTGAAGATATTTTTTTCATTGACTTTTTTCAGAGAAAGTGAAACATCGATGTGAGAGAGAAACATCAATGGGGTGCCTTCCCTGGACACCCCAAATGGTGAATGGGGATTCAAACAGTGACATTGTGCCTGCCTCAAATATGTAGTGCAAGATTGTCACATGAGCGATAAATTACCCTGACCTTTGTTATCATTTTTTTGTTGTTAAAGTTGCATTTCTTTTGGGAGATCTTAATACAGATTCTATGTCTGAAGTGTATGTAGTATTTGAAAAATAGAACTAAAATATGCTGCCTGACTCCAGGTGCGACAGGAGTTGGCAAGGATCTCTTCAGGCCAGGTCAAGTGAGCCTTACCTGTCAGGTCACAGTGAAGCACACTTTGATTTGTTCCCAATTATCTTAGAACTCTGACTATATTCTTACTATAGAAAAGGTTATGGACACAGGAGGATACTGGCTACTTTATTCAGCTTTAAACACTTTTTTTCCAACTTGGAATAAGAAAGATATAACTTTGTTAGAACAGGACTTTTCTAAATATAACCTGTGACCCAAGACTAATGAGGTTCAAGAAACTATATGCTGTACCTCTTTGCAAAAGAAAAAAATTTGTACCTTGCTAAAGGTATTATGCAAAGTCAGAATGGGGATAGTACTCACTAACTAGAGAAATGGAGCCTTTTAGTGCCTCATTCAGGTCCCTCTTGTGTGCTTTCGTTTGGCATCCTGTCCCTGATGTCACCCATCATAAGGAGAAAGCAAATAAAGCACAACCTGAGGCCAACATTTGATATCTATAACAGTCTAAAATGAAAACAGGTATAATGTGGTAAAGCTCTTATAGCTGAGAAGAATGAAGAATGATCTCCAAGGACAAGGTCCTCATTTAAAGAAAAGGAAGTTCCTAATAAAGAAAATTCGGAAGTTGGTAATAGTTAAGAGAGCTCTCAAAATGGAAATGAAAAAGCAGCTAGGTGTATTTAGGTAGTTATACTCACAGGAGCCCAAAGAGTTGGTGCCTGTTACACAGCTAAGGTCATGTTTGAGAAGTTGCAAAGCAGACCAGGCATATCAGTGTCAGTTCTATTTAATGAAGTATCTTTGTTCCTGTCCATATAATGTGTTACCATAGATGGGCTCGATGTCTGCTATTTGATGCCTGTCAATTCTTTTAGGTACAAACCTTCCACTATACTTAATTTTCCATCACCATTGTATATTTTTTTATTTATCCAGAAATATAAGGATTATTAAAACATATACCAGAGACTAAGAAAAATGGAATCAACCAGAGATGCTGGAATTTAGGGAGTTAATAACTCTCAACATTGCTTTGAATTGTGTGGCTGAATATAAAACTAGCTGTTTCCTATTGGGAAATCTGTTGGTATACATTATATTATTGAAAAAATAAGTTTCAGTTTGGAAATATAGAAACAAGGTCATATGTGAGATGTGTGCATATATTTGTGCTCATGCCTGGCAACCAACATGTGTGTGGAAATGGGAGAAGGGAGTGTTGATACTCAACATAAATGTGCATGCTTGGTACAATCACAGTGATTTTCCTAGGGCCTATTTATGTGTAATTCTGCACCTCTCATTTAGAAATAGATAGCTAAAGGGATAAATATGGATATATAGATGATATAGATATATAGATATAGATACACATATACATGTACATGTACATATATTAGATGAAATGGAAGTGATGATTTAACAAAAATAATATATAAAAGTACTTAAATGTATACCTGTTTACAGTTAATTTATTCACAAAATGTAGTTCACCTAAATTCACTTACTTGTAGGATTTATTATACCAAAAATTCAATACTCAGAGAAAAAAAGTACAAAAAGTTTTTTTTTACTAAAATATTAATTACTTTGTGTTTCCTATATGTAAGAAATTTAAAAAACAGATGTATACAATTCCAAGAATGATTGAATGGATATAACAAAATATCATTCAAATTCATTTAATATTTTAGTACTATTCCAGATTATACAAATAAGAGGGGGAAAAGGCCTTAAGTACTGCCTTGATGTTTATGTGCAACAAATAATTCCTTCTGGCAGGAATGGATTCTAATTAGTTGTGACCTATGGCAGCAATCCAGTGCTTTTATTAATGTTTCTTCTTATAAATATAGTTTCTTTTTTCTTTCCTTAATGTAAAAGTATTTGTTATAAAATACATTCAGGAATTTGATGCACTTATTGGAAACAATGTATTCTTAGGCACATTCAGGAGAGGTTTTCTGTACTGTCACCACATTACATATAAGGCACTATTAATGTTGGAGGCTTCTATTATGATAGAACAATTGTAGCACCTTAAATCTGATATACATGCTGATAAAGTAACTAACCAGGTGAATTATATTATTTATGTAACAAGCTAGGATATTCATAAATAAATAAAAATATTGCCTTTAAAGCACTTATTACAAATTGATGCTATGTTCTGACAAACACAATTATCACAAAGATAAGACTCACATCATCATACTAACCACCAAAATAAATACAAAATCCCTATTAAATTTAAGACAAATCCTTTAAAATCTGTGCCTTAAAGATTAAAACTCTTAAATTTTAGTATTATATTCTAACAAAGTAGAAATAATATTTCAATATAAAATATTTTAAGAAAGATTTAATTTTATAAATGTATCCTCATGAAATTGTAGTTGCTATAGTTAAAGACCATAATAACTTTAAAAATTATTTATTGAATCACTACTATATGACATGTAATGTTGTAGATATTTTATCATAGTCTTTTTGTCTCTATGTTAGTTTACTATCCTATATAATAAAAGACTAGTGACTGAACGGTGAAACAACCATAATGACCAGTTGACCAGTCACTATGATGTGCACTGACCACCATGGGGAAGATGCTCAACACAGGAGCCCCACTGGTGGCCAGTGTGCTCCCACAGTAGAAGCACCACTCGGTTGATAGGGATGAGCGGTGCTCCCACAGTAGGAACAGCCACTCAGAGTGCGGATTCACAGCCACTAGACTGATCAGGATGAGTGGCTGCTCCCACAGTAGGCCTATCCCCACAGTCCACACTCCCCATCAGTGCATGAGTCCCGTGCACCAGGCCTCTAAGTAGATTAATATTTATTGTTCACTGTGCACAAATCAGAATGATTTTGCATGAACATTTATAAAAAATTTAATGAGAATCTTTAAATACACAATAGTCATAGTGGATTACTCACATGTAACTCCAATGCCATTCAGTGTATTGGCTCATTTTAAGAACATATTGTAGTTTACTCAAATTTATTGTTATACTGCTTTATAAAATATATATCCTTTCACCCCTGCCCATTGCTCCTTTCCACCTGCTTTCTACCCACCCCAGGTGTTCATCACTCTATTGTCTGTGTCCATAGGTAATGCAAACAAGATCTTTGGTTAATCTCTTTCAGCCCCACTCCCACTCCCCTTCCCTCTGAAATTCCTGCCTCTTCCATGTTTCTATGCCTTTGGTTCTATTTTATTCATCAGTTTATTTTATTAATTAGATTCGTTGTTTTATTTTGATGTTTAGATTTCATTGTTGAGAGATAAATATTTATTGTCATTTTATTGTTTATATTTTTAATCTTTCTGTTTTATTATTCTCTTTTCCTCTTCCTCTTCTTCCCCTGCCTCCTCCTCCTCCCCTGCCTCTTCTTTCACCTCCTCTTTCTCTTCCTCTTCCTCCTCCTATTTTCCTCCTCTGCCTTTTCCTCGCTCCTTCTTCTTCTTTCTCCTTCTTAAAAAATACCCTTCAACATTTTATGTAATACTGACTTGGCTTTTTCTCAGCTGTGAATCTCTTTATCTGACCTTCAATTCTAAATGATAGCTTTGCTGAGTAGAGTAATCTTGCAAGGGACTGCCCATACAATTGTTAGCTTATTTTTCAACAGAATCATTGCAGGCCAGAAGGGAGTGGCAAGAAAAATTCAAAGTGATGTGTGGCAAGGATCTATACTACTTTTTTTTTAATGCAAAAGTGCAAAGAGATATCAGTAAATAATATGAACCATTATAGAAACACAAAAGCAACTAAGTAATTAAACTATATTAATTTATTATTTATATTTATAAATTAGTCAAACATAGTGCACGTGTTTGAAAAAATGTTTTACAGTATTTTCTTGTATTTTATTAAGTTAATAATGATTCATAAAAAGAAGTAAAGCTGGGTCTATTCTAATATTGAAACACTCAATGTTTTATGACCTTTAAAACTAATGTGATCTGAATTATTCTGCTGTGTTGATGTATATGAAATATAATCTAAGTGATTAAACACGTATTTACTCATATTATTTGTGTTGTAGTTACTTCCTTAAGGTGTTACTTTTTTGATATTGGTAAGATGTTAACAGAAACCATTGTGGAAAAAAACAAATTTTAAAGACAGTAATAACCACTTTAACAAAAACCAATGCATATTTAGATGTTAAACTTGAATAAGAATAATTTTGTAGGTCTAATGTCAGATTTACCAGTCAACAGATGGTCATGGTATTTCTTAATTTATTATTTGATAACAAATAAATTTCCTTTCTGGAATACCCTAACGGTTTTAAAGTAATAACATTTGTATTATGCAGTTTAGCAACAAACACATGGTAATTAAAATAACAGATGATTACTAAACAGGTAATAGCATGAGAAATTTTCTAATCTCAATTTTTTTTTGTCTTTTTTAAATTATAGCTTTAAAAGAATTTGCAGCTGAGTATCATGATTGTGAAGCAATTATTAGTATATTTCCATAATGTAGTAGATGAACAATACCAGTAATTAATTTAGAATAATTAAAAATAATTTATTTTCATTTTATAGTTTCTCTATATATAAGCATTTTATTGTAAATTAATGTAAAATAAAATTGTAATTTGAATTTCATTCTTGATTTTCTTGTAATCAAACATCTAATGGAATCATTTGCAGTAGCAGTTAGAATAAAATCCAGAGGGCCTTTTTCATTAAATATTTATTCATAGTCATGAATAATTAAAGTTTATCACTTAATTATGGTTTTTATGGAGATGAGGACATTAATGACTGATTTATTGAACTTAAAATTCTCATTTGCATTTAACAATACTAGAATTATTAGCTGCTAATAAAGACATTCAATTGACCAAATTTTATTTTGCAAATAAATATTTTTAAAAAGGCTATTAGAGCAAATATGTGATCAATTGAATGTTGATGATAAGTATATCTATCTATCTAATTTCTGTATCTGTGTCCATGTGCTTGCATGCACACACAGCATTTTCATCCTTTATTTGAACATATATGTTTTGGGGGATTACTTTTAAATAAATTAATTTAAAAATTTAAAAGGATTTAATAAATAATTTATTACCCATTAATATATTCATCATTGATGGCTATAATTATATTTGCACACTTAACGTTGCATTATAAGTACTTTGCAATAATAATTCCTCCACAATGACTAAGCATTATATTTTTTTATAATCCAGTTATTTTCTTAAAATAATTATTTGCCATTGGAACCGTATTTTAAATTTAAAATATTTTGTACTATTATCAATTCATTGAGATACTTATTTATATTATTACTTTACTGTTCTTTTTATAATTTAAAAGTTTTCTGTTTCTGTTCTCCAATTACCTATCTATCTTGCCTAGAATCAATCAATATAATCAGAGAACAAATGATAGGTCTTGACTCAAATGCATTCATCAAACAATTGTCCTTTAAAAAAATACAAGGGCTGGGTAACAGAGCCCTGAGCAGTTGAAAATCCACATTTAACTTTTGAATTTTCAAAAACTTAACTATAGTAGTCCCTAGGTATCTGTGGAAAATTTATTCCAGGACAACCTCACAAATACAAAAAATATGTAGATACCCCAGTTCTTTATCTAAAACAGTATAGAACAATGCTTATAGTTGACCATCTGCTTCTGCAAATATCCAGTGTCTAATCAAAAACATTATTTCTTTCCATAGTTGGTTGCATCTGCAGATGTGAAACCAGGAGATATGAAAGGTTGAGTGTATTTATTGGAAAAATATCTACATATAAATGGACCCGTGCAGTGCAAACCCATGTTGTCCAAGAGTCAGCTGTATATAGAATGGGATAGAATTTTCCGTATTCTCAATAATTAAAATAGTGGTTAACTTTTGCCTATTTTCCTGTGGGTAATTCACCACACAAACTAATTTAGGAAGTTATTTCTTATTCATTTCTTACAAATAATGTTATAAATACTTTTTAAAGATTTTATCCCACACTGTGTCCAATCAATTTTCTGATGACATAGACCATGTAGCCAAGAAGTGACAAGTTAGTGTCTTCACATAGTCAACATTATTAAATAGGCTATGTTTTTAACAATTATAATATACTCCCTCCCCTATGGTGCTTTAAAAAAAGACCTGAAAAGATAAGTATTAAATAATGTCTTTCTGTAAACCACTTATTGAATGTTAATTTATTTAGGTGTGTTCGAGAAAATAATTTACATATCAGACTGAAAAGCTGACAAAAAATTAGACAGAAAGTTAGCAAGTAGTACCAAGAACTAAAGAACAGACAAAGACTTAAAACAGACACCTAAAATTTTACCTCTTGAATATCTACCCCAATGAATAAAGGTTGTGCAGATAGAACTTTTAAAAAGATAGTCTCTTCTAGGCATAGTGCCTAATGGGTGAGTAACATAGATCTTTTTACAATGACAATTTTTTAGTGCTATGTAAGTATAATAGTATGAAAAAATTAAATATATTACCTTCACTATTTATTATAAAACTAGAGGCCCGGTGCACCAAATTTGTGCACAGGGGGCGGGGGATGTTCCTCTGCCCAGCCTGCACCCTCTCCAATCTGGGACCCCTAGAGGGATGTCCAACTGCCTGTTTAGGCCCAATCCTGGTAGGACCAAGACTAAACAGGCAGTCGGAAATCCTTCTCACAGTTGAGGACTGTTGGCTCCAAACTGCTCACCTGCCTGCCTCCCTGATTGCCCCTAACTGTTCCTGCCTGCCATCCTGATCACCACCTAACCACAATCCTGCCAGCCTAATTGATGCCTAACTTCTCCCCTGCCAGCCTGTTTGCCCCCAACTTTCCTCCTCTGCCTGGTCACCTCTAAACACCCTTCCCTGCAGGCTTGATCTCCCCCAACTGCCCTCCCTTGTAGGCCTGATCTCTCCCAACTGCCCTCCCTGCTGGCCTAATTTCCCACAACTGCCCTCCCTTGCAAGCCTGGAACCTCCCAACGACCTTCCCCTGCTGGCCATCTTTGACCACATGGGAGCAGCCCTCTTGTGTGTTATTGTGATGGTCAATCTGGTCACCCCTAACTGCCCTCCCCTGCAGGCTTGATTGCCCCCAACTACCCTTCCTTGCAAGCCTGGTCCCTCCCAATTGCCCTCCCCTGTTGGCCTGAAACCTTCCAAAAGCCTTCTCCTGATGGCCATCTTGTGGTGGCCATATTGTGTCCACATGGGGGCAGAATCTTTGCCCAGATGGGGGCAGCCCTTTTGTGCATTGGAATTATAGTCAATCTACAAATTACTCTTTTATTAGATAGAATAGAGGTGTGGTGCATGGGTGGGAGACAGCTGGTTTGCCCTGAAAAGTGTCCCAGATTAGGGTGGTGGTTCCCTTGGGGCGTGGGAGGGCCTGGGCGAGGGGCCTGTTGTGTTTGTACACTGGCCACACTCCCCAGTGACCCCAGCCCTGGTATCTGGGATTAATTTATGTTCTACAATTGAAACTTTGTAGCCTGGAGTGGAGCCCAGCCTTCTGCTCACTCCATGGAGACAGCCATTTCTCTTTGAGTTTATTTAAATTCTATAACTGAAACTTTGTAGCCTAGAGTGGAGGCCTAAGTGCTAGGGCTGCAGAAGTTTGGCTTTCTCCATCACCCGGGCAACCCTAGCCTCTTCTCTCTCCAGCTCTGTGGCTGCTGCCATTTCTGTTGAAATTATGTATCTTCTATAATTGAAACTTTGTAGCATTGAGTGGAGGCCTAGGCAGCCAGGGCAGGCAGAAAGCTTGACTTCCTCCATTGCTGGGGAAACCCAAGCCTCCCTCCTGCTTTCAGTGGTCACATCCACCTTGGGGTTTATTTACATAATTTGCTTCTAATTGGCTGGTGGGCAATGCTGGTGGGTATGGCTTGATAGGAGGTATGCTCAATTTGCATATTACTCTTTTATTCGATAGGCTATTACATTTAGTTTAATATTATTAAGTAATTTAATATATGTATATGCAATATATACATGTTTAAGCAATTTCTATTTTTGGTATTGATAGTGTAAGTAGGTCTGGACTTATGCTATATAACAGAAGCCTAATATGCTAAGAGTCCAATTGACCAGTCAGCCATTCAACCAACCAAAGAGTAATATGCTAATATATGCTAAGAATGCTAAACTGTGATGTGCACTGACCACCAGGGAGCAGATGCTCCAACCAGTAGGTTAGCCTGCTGCTGGGGTCCGGCTGATTGGGACTGGGCAGGATGGGCCAGACACACCCTGGAGCCCTCCTGGTTTCTCTCTTCAGATGGCCAACCTCCTTTGATCCTCCACGACCCTGATCATGCACCAGCGGGCTTCCCCGGCCTGGCCTGTGCCCTCTTGCAATCTAGGACCCCTCGGGGGGTGCCAGAGAGCCAGTTTTGGCCTGATCCCACAGGCTTCTAACCTATATAATAAAAGCCTAAGTGACTGTTATGGCAGAATGACCAGAACAACCAGCTGTTATGATGTGTGTAATGACCATCAGGAGGCAGATGCTCAATGCAGAAGCTGCCCCCTGGTGGTCAGTGCATTCCTACAGGGGGAGCACCGCTCAGCAGTTTCTGAGCTCATGGCTGGTGAGTGAAGCTGCCCTGGTGGTCACTGCACATCAGAGTGAGCAGTTGAGCATCCTTAGCATATATTAGCATATTACTCTTTGGTTGGTAAAATGGCTGACTGGTTGACTGGACACTTAGCATATTAGGCTTTTGTAATATAGCCTCTTCCGACTCCATGGCAGCAGGTGCAATGGGCTGGGATGAGCTAATTCAGTTCCTCCCTGGCCACCTGCTTCTTGGCACACTGCTATATCCCTCAAGGATGGCCACAGGGATTGGGTCTAGGCTGGAAGTCAGACATCTCCCAAAGGGTCTCAGACTGTGAGAAGGCACAGGCCAGCTGAGGGACACTCTTCCGCCCCCCAGTGCAAGAACTTCTTGCACCAAGCCTCTAGTCTCATTATAAATGAATAGAAAACCAGACAAAATATATGGGACATCTCTTTTCAGACATTGAATATAGGTACTACTGATTTGTTATCACTAAGTGAAAGGGAATAGAATGAAATAAGCTTCATGATTACAGTGGACGGATATTTTTAAGAAATATCTTTATTGTTGAAAGTATTACAGATGCCCCTTTTTGTCCCCCTTTACCCCACAACTGCTCCTCCTAGACCTTCACCACACTATTGTCTGTGTTCATGGGTTATGTACATATGCATGTAAATTTCCTGTTTAATCTCTTCCCGTCCCCACCCCACGCCCTTTTCTCAGGCTGTTCCATCTTTCTGTTCCAGGATCTCTTTTGTTCGTCAGTTTATTTTGTTCATTGGATTCTACATATGAATGAGATCATGTGATACTTGTCTTTCTCTGACTGGCTTATTTCACTTAGCAGAATAAGATGCTAGATCTAGATTTTTTACTGAATATTCTTTTGGAACCACCCAAGCATTGTAGAAAACAGGCAAAGAAAAGTATATTTATGAATTGATACATGGATTTGAAGAGGTCTAGTGACTTGAATTGTGGGATAGTATGGTTTTGAAGAAATCTATGTCAAAAGATACCAAATAATCTACATAACTGGGCCCTTTAAAGGTTTTTGGTGATAATGAAGCCATGATTAATTATATTGCATGAATGTTTCTGAAACTTGGTAGTTGTAAACTAATTAATCTCCTTTGAGTTTTATCTAGCCATAGAAAAAACTTATCATAACCCCTTGGACATTCAGGAGATACCCCAGTAATAGTATCACTACCATAGTAAACTAACATTTGAATAAATCCATCTTAATAAAAATTAGAAATATTTGAAGATTTATGCTCATCTTCAGATAACACAGTGAGAACAGCATTCAACAGTTTTTAAAGAAATGTAAAAAATTCGTTCTCATATTCATAACGCACAGAATCCAATCAAAATTCATTTTACCTCAAACCAGCAGTCAATAAAAACATTTTAAATAATGACAGCTATGATGGAATTAGTACATCAATGTATATATTAGCATTTAGTAAAAAGTAAAAGAAGCCCATCTGCCATGGCTCAGTGGTAGAACATCAACTTATGAACCAGGAGGTCAAGTTTGATTTCCTATCAAGGCCCATACCTGGGTTACCAGCTTGATCCCCAATGTGGGGTGTGCAAAAGGCAGCCAATCAATGATTCTCTCTCATCACTGAAGTTTCTAGCTCTCTCTCCCTCTTTCTTCCTCTATGAAATCAATAAAAATATATTTACCAAAAAAAAGTAAAACAAATCATCAAATGTTAGCAATATTTTGTTGTTGTGAGGATTTTTATGCACTGTTGGTGGCACTATTAAATTATATATTCACAATTGAAAATAATAGGGAATCTTAAATGCCACAGCAAGGTTTACAGAAATGTAATCATAAATTCATCCATATATATGAATAAGGATATACACCTGATGTTCTTGGTAGTAGTTCAAATTGTCATCAATAAAAACCAAAAATGAGACCAAGTAATCATAAAACTGTTAACTAAATTGTGGCACATTTATGCAATGTGGTAGCATATCATATCAATGAAAAGAACGACCTATTACTACATGTAACTATTAATGATATCACAAATATTGAACAAATGAACTCAAGCAAAAAAATAAGGCATGCTATATTATTATATGTGTATAGAGTATAGAGTCCAAAAATACTCTATGATACTAAACGTCCGAATAATGGCTAATTTGAAGGAGAGTTAGCTAGGAGAAACACAATGAAGGATTTTAAGGTGTTGTTTGTTTTTTGTGTGTGTGTGTGTTTTTTTTTTTTCCCATTGATTTTTAGAGGGATTGGAAGGGAGGTGGAGAGAGAAAGAGAGAAACATCAATGTGAGAGAGATACATCAATTGGTTGCCTCCTGCACTTTCACTGATTAGGGCCAGGGACCAAATCTTTTAAGGTATGCTTAAATGTTCTATTTCTTAATCAGAACAATATTTACATAGATGTATTTGTTTTGTAATTATTCATCAGTTTGTATGCTAATGATTTGTGTTCATTTTTTATGAATATTGTACTTTAATGAAAAAATTTATAAAACCTCAAGGGTATTAGAAAAAAATAAATTTTAATTAAATATAAGGATAAAATATGTTTTATTTATAAGAATTCAATAACAATAAATTAATAAATTTTCTATATTAAAAATTGAAAGTAAAAAAAATAATGGGAGTGATAAAATTCAAAGCTGAAATTAATTATGTAAAAGTATTAAAATTAAAAAACTGGTATAAATATAAAATCTAAAGAAAGCTTTTTCTTAAACTATTACAACAAAGTTAGTGATAAAGTACAAGGTGACAGCACAAGGAATTATAAAGAGAAACTCAAAAGAGAGAAAAAAGTGATTTAAAGTTACAGTAATATATTATTAATATCAATATATTTAAAATTATTAACTACAGATAATTTTATAAAATGTCAAAATTTGACCCCCCCAAAAAATGGAAGAACTAAACAAAAATACTTACGTAACAAAGAAGAGAAAATAATCAGACAATTAACCTCATGTTTGGCACAAGAACCATAACTCATTATCTAAAAAATAAAAGCTTAGCAACCATTACAGCGAAGGGCCAGAACAACTGGTCACTATGATGCACAGTGACCACCAGGGGGAAGATGCTCAATGCAAGAGGATCCCCCTGGTGATCAGCCAGAAGCCAGGTTCAAGGCTGGTGAGCACAGCAGCAGTGGTGAGGAATGCTCACAGGCTAAGGAGCAGCAAGCCAAGTAGTAAGGAGGGAACAGGCAGGTGCTAAGGAATGAGCAGGCAGGGAGTTAGGAGCGAGAAGTCTTGGATTGCAAGAGAGCACAGGCTGAGCTGAGAGACACCCCTCTGCTCACATGAATTTTGTTCATCAGGCCTCTAGTTAATACGTAATTAATGCTATGTAAAATATTATTAAAGAATACAAAAAAATGAAATTTGTCAAATAATTTTATATACCTAGAATCAACTTGATGTCAGTTTGTGAAAGAACCAAGTGATTTATTTAATATACTAGGGGCCTGGTGCATGAAATTCATGCACTGGGAGTGGGTGATCCCTCAGCCCAATCTGTCCCCTCATACATACTGGGAGCCCTCTGGCAGAGGCTTTAGGCCTTGGGCACCCAGCCATCACCCTGCAATGGGGCAGAGGGCTGGCTCCATCCAAGCCCCGTCCCCCAATCTCTCCACCCATGGCCTTAGCCCCAGCCAGCTCGCCCTAGGCTATCACAGGCCTCGGCCCCACCCACCCAGGCCCGAACCACCTTGGATATGCCTCCCGTGGCCCGGGCCACCTAGGACACTCCCTCCCAGAATCCCCCAGGTCCTGGCCACCTCAGCCACACCCCCCACGGCCCAAGCCACCTCAGAATCGCCCCCTGTGGCCCAGGCGTCTCAGACACATCCCCCATGGCCTGGGCCAACTTGGACACGCCCCCTAGGGTCCCCTGGCCAGGGCCGCCTTGGACATACTCTCACATCTCTGATTGGCTGGTGGGCATGGCTGGTGGGCATGGTTGGTGAGTGTAGCGAAGGTACAGTCAAATTTGCATATTACTCTTTTATTAGATAGGATATGTAAAATGTCATACTAGAAAATTAATTAGTATAATAGAATGTAAATGTTTAACTTCAAGTATGCAAGAATGGTTCCACCTTCAGAAGACTGTTATTATTTGTCTCATTATGTGGTTAATTAAGAAAAATATAATTACAATATTTTATATACCTCTATAATTAAGTTTTCATGTAAAGCATTGAAAAATTCAAAATAAAATAGTGCTATTTAAGATAATAAATAGAAACTATCTGAATCTAAGCATCTATGAATTTCACAAGGAAAATAGATTTTTGTATTATAATGTATTATAAGAAAAGATGACTGATACCAACCCAGTTTTAAATTATTGCTGCTTTTTAACCAGTGCAATAAGAGAAGGTGAAGTTCTAAAGAAACTATGTTTGTAGTTATTTCGCTTTCAATATTATTATTATTCAAAAATAATCAGAGGTTCTATATTGAAAGATACACTCTGCATGTAAATATACAAAATCTAAATTTTTTATTACCTACTAGAGGCCCGATGCACGAAATTCATGCAAGGGGGTTGGCCTTTGAAGCCCTGACTTCATCTAGAATAGTAGTTCCCAACCTTTCTAATGCCATGACCCTTTAATATAATTCCTCATGTTGTGGTGACCCCCAACCATAAGATTATTTTCATTGCTACTTCATAACTATAATTTTGCTACTGTTATGAATCATAATATAAATATCTGTGTTTTCCGATGGTCTTAGGCGACCCTGCTAACGTTTCTCAACCCGTTGAGAACCACTGCTATAGAGCCTAAGACCATCAGAAAACACAGATATTTACATTATGATTCATTAACAGTACCAAAATTACAGTTATGAAGTAGCAATGAAAATAATCTTATAGTTGGGGGTCACCACAACATGAGGAACTGTATTAAAAGGGTCAAGGCATTAGAAAGGTTGAAAACCACTGATCTAGATGGTCATCTAGAAGGATGTCCAGAAGGACATTCAGCTGACTAGTATAATTAGCATATTACGCTTTTATTATTATAGATTAACAACATGTTAGAGATCATGAAATACTAAATTATTAAATTTCATAAAAGCAAAAAATATAAATAATTATGGAGTAATCTTAAAAACAGGAACTTTTTATTAAATTTTTTAGATGATCCTATCTAATAATATGCAAATTTACCATGCCTCCGCTACAACCATAAGCCATGCTCACCAGCCACACCTGCCATGCAATCAGGAGTGAATATGCAAATAAACCCAACCAAGATGGCTGCCGAAAACAGAGAGCAGGAGGGAGGCTTGGGTTTCCCTGGCAATGTAGGAAGCAAAGCTTTCCACCTGCCCTTGCCAGCCTAGGCCTCCACTCAGTGCTACAAAGTTTCAGTTTTAGAAGATATAACCCAACAGAAATGGCAGCAGTCATGGAGCTGGAGAGAGCAGAGGCTAGGGTTGTCCAGGCAATGAAGGAAGCCAAGCTTCTATAGCCCTGGCCAGCACAGGCCTCTGCTTAAGGCTACAAAGTTTCAATTATAGGTGATAATGACAGCAACCACAGAGCTGGAGAGAGCAGGAGGCTTGAGTTGCACCCAGAGATGAAGGAAGCCAAGTTTCCCACCTGCCCTGGATAGTCCCAGCCTCCACTTAAGGCTACAAAGTTTCAATTATAGAAGGTAAATGAAACCCAAGAGAAATGGCTGCTTCCATGGATCGAGCAGAAGGCTTGGCTTCTCCAGGCTACAAAGTTTCAATTGTAGAAGAAAAATAAATCCCAGATACCAGGGCCTCCACTTGGGTCTCCAGGGGGCGTAGCTGGCCTGCAAACCACAACAAGCCCCTCACCCAGGCCACCTCATGCCCCAAGGGAACCCCCATCCTGATCCAGAAACCCTTCAGGGCAAATCAGCTGGCCCCACCCATGTACCAGGCCCCTATCCTATCTAATAAAAGAGTAATATGCAGATTGACCATCAGTCCAACACACAAGATGGCTGCTCCCAGGTGGCCAAAGATCCTGCCTCCATTTGCACACAAGATGGCCACCAGAAGATGGCCAGCAAGAGAGGGCAGTTGGGAGGGACCAGGCTTGCAAGGGAGGGCAGATGGGGATGATCAAACCTGTGGAGGAGGGAAGTTGGGGGTGACTGGGCCTGCAGGGAAGGTCAGTTGGGGGGGACCCATGCCTGCAGGGGAGGGCAATTAGGGTCAAACAGGTTGATAGGGGAGCATTTAGGCATCAATCAGGCTGACAGGGGAGTGGTTAGGGGGTGATCAGGCTGGCAACCAGAAGTGGTTAGGAGCAATCAGAAAGGCACGTTGGCGAGCAGTTGGGAGCCAGCAATCCTGGATTGTGAGAGAGATGTCCAACTGCCCGTTTAGTCCCAATGCTACTAGTATCAGGCCTAAATAGTCGGACATCCCTAAAGGGGTCCCAGGATAGGCTGATGGTGCAGGATAGGCTGAGGGACACTCCCCACCCTCCCCTTGCATGAAATTTGTGCACCGGCCTCTAGTACTGATTATAAGATTATATAGTTTTCAAGAGTATATTTCTATGTTACGTGACCTGTATATTGCTTTTTCTGTCACCATCCAAAGTCAACTCATCTTTCATCACCATATATTTGGTCCCCTTTACCCTTTCCTACACTTCAACTCCTTTGCCTCTGACAACCACCATACTGTTGTCTTTGTCTATTGTTTTCAGGTTTATATTCCACAGATGAGTGAAATTACATCATTCTTAGCTTTTTCTGACTGACATTTGACTTAGTATTATAATTTCAGGGTCCATTCATATTATCACAAATGGCAGTATTGCATCTTTTCTTATGGCTCAATAGCATTCCATAGTACATATGTGCCACATCTTTATACAATTCTCTATTAAGGACACTTTGGTTGTCTTTGTATCTTGGCCACTGAATAATGTGGCAATAAACATAGGCATGTATGTGCCTTTGCAAATAAATATTTTTGAGTTTTTCTGGTAGATACCCAGAACAGGGTTTGCTGGGTCATATGGTAACTCTATTCTTAATTTTCTGAGTAACTGCCATACTGTTTTCCATAGTGGCTCTACCATTTTACATTCCCACCAGCAGTGAATGAGAATTATTTATTTATTTATTTATTTTTGCCCACAACCTCTCCAACATATGTTATTACCTGTCTTACTGATACACACTAGTCATTCTAATGGGTGAGAGGTGATATCTCATTGTAGTTTTGATTTGCATTTAGATAGTGAAATTGAGCATCTTATGTATCTGTTGGCTGTTTGTGTGCCTTCTTAGGAAAAGTTCCTGTTGAAATTCTCATGCCATTTTTAATTGGATTATCTGTTTGGTGTTAAGTTATACGAGTTCTTTATATATTTGTATATAAGTATGTTGGAGTTGTTTTTGAAAATGTCATCTCACTTTTGGTTGTTTGCTTTTTGTTTTGTAGTTATTTTCTTTAGTTTTGCAGGAGCCATTAAGTTTCATATAGTCCCTTTCATTTATTTTTGCTTTCACTCTCCTCACTTTTGAAGTAAAATTTATTAAATCCTAATTACCTGTTTATTCTTCTATGCAATCTACTCGTTCAGGCCTTATATTTAGAGCTTTGTTTCATTTTGAGTTAATTTATTTACATGGTGACAAGCTGTAATCTGGTTTTATTCTTTTGCATGTGGCTTTCCAATTTTCCCATCACCATTTATTGAAGAAGCTTTCTTTTCTCCATTGTATGTTTTTGGCACTTATGTCAAAAATTCAATTGCCCATAGATTTGTGGTTTCCTTTCTGGACTCTCAATTCTATTCCTGTGTGTTACATTGTTTTTCTGCCAAACCACACAGTTCTTACTATTGTAGCTCTTTAGTATAATTTGAAGTCAGGGAGCCTGATACCTCCAGCTTTGTTGTTTTTATCAGGATTGCTTTGGTTGTTTGGGGTCATTTTTGGTTCCATACAAATCTGATGATAATTTTGTTCTATTTCTTAAAAAAAAATGACATTGGAATTTTAATGGGCATTGCATTAAATCTGTATATTGTTTCAGGTAGTATGAACATTTTAACCATGTTGAACTTTCCAAATCATGAACATAGAATGTCTTTCCACTTCATTGTGTCTTTCAAATCTCTTTTAATAATGCTTTGTAGTTTTCAGTATATAGGTCTTTCACATCCTTTGTTAAGTTTATTCCTTGTTATTTTATCTTTTTGTTTGCAATTGCATAGGAATTGTTTATTTTTTTCCTTTTTTTTCTGAAAATGTATTACTAGTATGTAAGAAAGCAGTGGACTTTTGTACATTGACTAGAGGCCCAGTACACGAATTCATGCTGGAGTCTTTAAGGTTTGCTATATATAGAGTTATGTCATCTGCAAAAAGTGACACTTTTAGATTTTTTATTCCCAATTTGGATGACTTTTATATATTTGTCTTGCCTTATTTTTTTTTTTTTACTATAACCCCCAGAACTATGTTGAAAAAGAGTGTTGAGAATGGCTATCCTTGTCTTGTACCTAATTTTAGAGAAAATGCTTTCAGTTTTTCACCAGTGAGTGTGATATTAGCTAAGGGTTTCTCATATATGGCTTTTATTTTGTTGAGGTACTTAGGAGTTTTTATACTTAAGGGAATAACCTGGTCCTTACATGAGAAGCCTAAGTAAATGTGAGTTTATAAAGGTTAATTCTCTCCCATCATAATACAAATTATATGATATTAAACAAAATGACATTTTTGAAATTGCTCATTTCATTATTTTATATTATAATTAATAGAAATATCAAACATTATGACAAAAAAGGAATAAGGAATAATTTAAAACACTTTATAAGAAACATTAATTTATATGAAACAAAAATAATTCAGAGCAAACTTATAAGGAATTTAAACAAAATATATATTAAAATTGATAAATGTTTCTCTTACATATACATGTCTTTCTCATCCTAAGTTATTGTATTTTTTTGGTTGCTATTGTGTAGAAACTGATCATGTTTTAAAGCAGGAACTGCAAAAAAGTTAATTATATCATGAACTTTATACAATAAATTAATTAAATAAATGCATTCATACCGGGCTTTTTTTCCCCCATCCTTACAAAGGGTGTAGCATTCTGGATAAAGGGGCTGCGCATAGATGATCATGAGGGATTTTCGTGGAGGAAAGATATATTTGAAGGGCATTGCGGGTCAGAGGAGCTTCCAGCTGGAGGAGCTAGAAAACTTTCTTCCTTGACCAAGGACACTTGCTTTTATTAAATACAATTTGTCCCAAGGCAAGGTGGAAATATGCAATTCAAAGGGTACGGTATCAAAGGTTATACAGAAACATTGTCAGTTTGGGGAATAGCCTACAGCTGTTCAGGTGTTTGGCCAACAGGAGGCAATAAAATGCCCTGAGCTGTCTGGCAGTTAACAATGATCCCATTCAGGTTTGTAGGGAATGCCTTTTAGCAGTTTCCAACAGATAAACTGCAAGTGACTCAACCCTGTTGAGTTCCCCAAGCTTCATCAACCTTTTAAACTCTTGTAATTATTACATGCTGGAATTGGTTCTTGGCACATTCCTGCTTAAATTGACTTTAATCTAATTAACCAGTGTATGTATCTTTAAAATGTTGTATATTATATTATAAAAATATAATATACAACACTTTTCTCCCAATATTATTTCAATATTATAATGTAATATGTAGATAAATTTATAAGCTATTTATGAAGTGAGGAGTATACAAATAATTTACTGATATCTATAATTGTGTATATCTGCATTCATTTATGAAAATATATTCTTGAAACTTGAAAATGAAAAAATAAAAAACTAATATAATTATTTAAATACTCAATATACAATGTAGACATATGTCTATAATGAAATTATGTGAGCATATATATTTATAATGTCCCAGAAACTAAGAAAAGGTTTAAACTTGACTGGAAAGTAAGTTTTGGGAATCTATTCAGGTCTGAATTCATCTTTATTGTTTTTAACACTTGATTGAGGTAATTGAATTATAGTTTGAAAATTCTTTTGCATAGTACATTGAAAACTTTTCTCCATCTATAACTTTTTATATATGTTGTTATACCTTTTGGTCTCCCCAACACAGCTAATCAAATACAAGTATATATTTTAATTTTCTCTCCTTCATTACTGCAAATATATTTATGTATATGATTTTTTGGATTGTATTTTCATTTTGGATGATATGTTTTTAAAAACTTTATGATTTGTATTAAGACATATTTATGTATGCTATTGTCAAAAATATTTCTGTTTAAGTGGTTAACAATTTATCATGTCATAATTACAGTCTCATTACTTGCCAGCTGCTCTCATCTTTTCACTTCACATAAATATGGCATGATGTTTTGTGAGCATTCATTTGAAACATGTATAAAATGACACTGTTGTCAACAATATCAAAAGATGTTACTCTTTACATATTTCAACATATTTGAAAAGCCACAATAACTTGATAAATAGCATTTGTCACTAAAAATTCCTTTAATAAATTACACAGGTGTCCAGTCTTAATGAAAGTGATAGTATTACCTAACAGAAAAGGTGAAAAAAGGATATTACTAAGAATATAGAGAAATCATTATTTCTAATAAATTTATACTGTTATTTTTATCATTTATGTTTAACTTAGTGACTTAAAAAAAAAGTACCAACCTTTAAATATGTCAAATGTTATTTAAAAATTTCAAAGTCCTTGTCTTTCATTGCTATAGCTTTTCTTTCTTTATGTGTATAGGTTTGAAGCTTTTCTTAAAGTAAAAAAAAAAATCCATTTTGTTTATATTATTTTGGTAAATACACTACTCTAATTTTTTTTTCAATTTGGTCCTTACCTTTTTGTGGGATGAAGATAAATATTTAGTTCCAGGCTAAAGTATCAAAATATAATTTTTATTCTGCATTTAAGATTACCTTTTAACAATTTTAAAACACAAGTAATCTGAGTATTCTATCAGCCACACAAAAAAATATTAAAATACCTAGTTTTCTATTTTCCTCTTAATCATATGTTCTTTTGGAGAAGTATAGTGCCCAACAATAATCTAGCATTGACCCTCCACTTTATAGCTAAGAAAGGTATTATAGTCTGGCCAATATAATTCTAAATATACTGGGTGGGATTTTTAGTAAAGCACTGAAAAGGGCTAGTTGTATTGCTATGTGCCCTTACAAACTTTTTTTATTTTTATTACTTCCTGTTTTGAATTTTGATATGCTGACAATCTTTTTAATTTTTTTTAATTGTCTAAAGTTTTACACATGTCACCTTTTTCCCCAATTGACCCGTACCTCCTGCCATTTCCACATGGGCAAGCCCTCACCTCCCCAGTGTCAATGTGCATCGGTTATGCTAATATGCTGCATACAAGTCCTTTAGTTGCTTTTTAGCCCCTATTCCCTTACTATTTGTCTCTAGATAAATCTATTCTTGTTCATCAAATTATGTTGACCATTATAAACCACATATGAGTGAGATCATGTGATATTTATCCTTCTCTGACTGGCTTCTTTCACTTAGCATAATGCTCTTCAGTTCCATCCATGTTGTTGCAAATGATAAAATTTCCTTCTTTTTTATAGTGGCATAGTATTCCATTGTGCATATGTACCACAGTGTTTTAATCCACTCATCTGCTATTGGGCACTTAGGCTGTTTCCAAATCTTAGCTATTGTAAATTGTGTTGCTATGAACATAGGGGTGCATATATCCTTACTGATTGATCTTTCTGTTTTCTTGGATTATATTCCTAGAAGTGGGATCACTGGGTCAAAAGGAAGTTCCATTTTTAGTTTTTTTGAAGAAACTCCATATTGTCTTACTAACTCTGTGCCATCATTTTACTGTGTTACCAGAGTGAAAGGCAGTGGAGGAAGGCAGAAGGTAAAGAAGATAAATGGTGACAGAAGGAGACAGGGGCTGCATCAGTCTGCATTCTCACCAGCAGCACAAGAGGGTTCCTTTTTTCTCCACATCCTTGCCAGCACATGTCCTTTGTTGATCTGTTGATGATAGCCATTCTGACAGGTCTAAGATGGTATTTCATTGTTGTTTTGATTTGCATCTCTTATATGACTAGTGACTTTGAGTATGTTTTCATATGTCTCTGGGCCTTCTGTATGTCCTCTTTCAAAAAGTGTCTATTTAACCCTTTGGCCATTTTTTTATTCGAATTTTGTTTTTCTTCCTTTTGTTAAGTTGTATGAGTTCTCAGATAAGATTAAATCCTTATTTGAAATATTATTGGCAAATATGTTCTCCCATGAAGTATGCTGACTTAGTCTTGAAGGTATTTTTTTTTTAATTACAAGTATTAGGGCCACCAAGATGTGTAGTGGAAAATTAGAAAAGCCCATGAATATGATATCTAGTGATAGTACGGTATGCTGAAGCCCAGAACCGACTTTCCATTCTAAAAAAAGCAAACATTTATCTTGATTACCATCACTGTTTTGATTTTTCGTATTACTATCTATTTTATTTTATTTCTGAACCAAGGTTAATAATGTACAGAGATTTATTTTTGTATATCTTAAAAAAACAATGATCAATACCAAATATTTAATAATGTTATAAACAAAAATGTATATGTACCTCTAGGGTTGTGTTTGAGTATGTGTAAATGCATTGTAAAGAAGTAGACCATTTTGAAGCACTAATGGTTTCAGAATAATACCTGGGATGAAATCCTAGAACTTCAAAAATATTAACCTGATAGTTTAGAAATAAGTTAGCAATTCAGTAGTACATCACCCAAATTAATTTATTTTGATTTAACATATATAAGTCTTTCTTAAAATTTTATTGAATTTATTAGATTGACATTAGTTAATAAGATTATACATGTTTCAGGTGTACAATTCTATAATACATTATCTGTATATTGTATTGTGTGTTCACCACCCCAACTCAAGTCACCTTCTGTCACCATTTATCTTTATCTTCTTTCCTCCACTGTCCTTCACTCTGGTAACATAGTAAAATGATACCACAGAGTTAGTAAAACAAGTCTGAAATAGCAATAAATTATACTGAGTTAAACAGAAAGTATTTGGGATTAGTAAAGAGAAGTTGAGTTTTAATCTCAAATCAGTCACAGAATATAATTATAGGTTAATTAAAATTCTGGATATAAAAAAGAAGTAAAATTTTAGAATAAAACATTGAGAATTTTTAATAAAAGTTAAATTTATGTTTTCTTCTAATGTAAAAAATGGAAATATGATATGAAAGTAAGAAACAATAATATGGCAACATTAAACTTAGAACATGCTTGTTTAAAATAAATCCACATTAACTTAATGAAAAGAATAAAAGCAATAGAAGAGATACTTGCAATATATGTGGTCTACTAAGTTTTTATAACAAGTATATGGGCCTTATTAAATCAACAAAATCATATATGAAACTAATGAAAAAATGGTATACCTTATGCATAAGTATAGAATTGTATCTGTTTTTTCAAACACTTCTATTTTTATTTTTCTGTTACTCTGGATCATGGGATAATTATTTTCTATTATATTGACTTCTTTAACATCATAATTATTCTTCTTCACTTCTATGACAACTTTTAACTTAAAAAATAGTCATCTTAGAATATTTTTGTTCTAATTTTATAGATGAACTCTTGTTTAAAATTAAAATGGGATATTTTCTATTTTTCCAATGCCTCTATTTATTAGCAGACATTTATTTATTTTTATTAGACACTACTATTATAGACATTTCATTATTATAATAGACATTATTTATGTCATAATCTCTTTTCATTTGTGATTTTATTCATCTATTTATATTTTTAGAGGGATATCTATATTTGTCTGATATTAGAATGAAAAGTAGATTCTCATATGTTCTATTTGTCTCAACACATTTAGGTTCAGATAAAAATAATATACTTTTAGGTATATTATGGTTTAAATGTTCAGATAAAGAAATCCATCCACACAATAAGAATAGGCAGTGTTTAAGGCAATCACACAGTAGAAACTTCTGTAGCTAATTCTAGTAATATCCCATCACATCCTCTACTGTGATGATAATAGCACTATTCATGCTTCAATAGTAACCACAAAAAATAGTATGTAGTGAGAATCCTATATAATAAAAGAGGAATATGTTAATTATCTATTATGTCCTGAGGTGTAATGACCAACCACTTAACAACCAGATCATGGATCTGCAGGAGGGTGGGGAAGTGAACTATAAGCTATAGGAGGGGACAGGGCAGCAAGCTATGAGAGGGGGGGAGGGGGGAAAAGGAGCAAGGGGAGCTACAGGAAGGTGTCAGCAACCTACTGGCCCATATATTCATGAACAGGGCTACTAGTTTATTATAAAAAGAAACATTTCCTAGTAACTTTAAAGCATAAACACTTGAATCTTTCTAACTCAGTGATACCAACACTGCTTCCATACTAGAATTCCAATGGTGAATGCCCATGCTTTGTCCTCACTTTGACAATTAAATAAAAATCTGGGGAATGGCACTTTTTGTTGGGGGGGGGGGAGGGGGCGGTGGTGGAGAAAGGCTTAGTGATTCCAACAACTGTGATTAACTTCCCTTTGAAAAAATTGATGTTATTCTCATTTTATAGTTCAAGATACCAAGGCCAAATAAGCATCGTCATAAGCATCAATGATCTGTGCATGATTATATTATTTGTAAGCAGGGGAGTGACCCCTTCATTCCTTTTTGACACTGTAGTTAGACATTTAACCACTAGGGATGTCACTTTGTGTGTTTTGCATCGAAGACAATTAAATTATTTTGCTGCCTGGTTCCTGGACTGGTTGTGCTCGGTCATCTGTGCTATGATTTACCTGGACATTCCAAAATGAGTTCTCCAAACGGTTACCCTTCCTACAGGGTCTGGACTTGACACACATTTGTCTCCTGCCTCCTCATCACCCCTACTATGGTTTACCGGGGCATCACCTTCACCCCTCTATGTGATGTGGATGTTTGTAATATTGATATGAAACCATTACTTTATATCTATCTATCTATCTATCTATATATCTATATCTATCTATCTATCTATCTATCTATATATATATAACTTTAAATATATCCTCCTTCCCTTGTCATGTGAGAGTTAGCCTGAGCACATATGGTTTAATTAAGCAAAGCAAACTCCAGATCTTCTATTGAATTTTTGGAACACATTCCTTTTGCACATTTCTTAGTTACAATCCAGGCAGAGGAGTGAGTTGATGTCAGCCTAAAAACCTGCTTCACTGGCACCTATCTCCTGGCAATTGGCTAATTTTCAAGAGGGGTTCTGCCAATGATTGGTTGGCTTTCAGCTCTGTGTTTATTAGTGAGTTGTCATTGATTATTCAGAAAGGATTTAAACTAGTTCTGATGGTGGTTTGCTACCATGACAATACAAATGTCAGTCTTTTCTTAAGAGTGAGGTACTCTTTTATTCTCAGTAAAATTCACCTAAGATATCTTCTTCAACTTACTAAAGGTATGTGAATAGTCTCCCACAGAGGTAAGCAGTCAGGTCATATATACCATATTTGGGAAAATTAATCATTATTTTATATAAATGATGCTTTTTCCAATTTATTAAGATATCACATTAAGCTTACAAATATTTACTGACTTTATCTTGAGCCTAATTTGGAATTAAAATAATTTCATTTGTATGTTAGCTCCACAACATACTAGGTAGGTATTAAAAGAAAAATTCATTAATATTGATGAATAATAATGTCAAACTTATAAGCCTGGTATAATATTAAATCAAAGGACTTAATATTGATTAAAATAACCAGAAATATGTTTTATTAATTATTAATTTTTGGTTAATATTGTAAATGTTGCATATTAACTTATAGTTTCTTACATATCTAAAAGTTGGCAACAATTTCAAAATCCTATATAATAAAAGGCTACTATGCAAATAGACTGAATGGTAGAACAACCAATCACACGGTCAGTCGGTATGACATGCACTGACCACCAGGGGGTGTGCATGGAACATTGTGGGCATCAGCAGCAGGCAGCATTGCACAGAACATGGTGTGTGAAAGCCATGGGGGGTTGGTGGAGCAGGTGAGCAAGAGCAACAAAACAAGGCAGTGCACTGCTCACTGTGATTAGGGCAAGCCTCTGGTGTTCACTGAAAATTCTTTGCTCCCCTGCACTGCAGCCCTCTTAGTGCTTGCAACTACTGTTGGTGCCAGCCTGACTCGGACCCACTGCTAGTGCCAGAGCCACCCTTCACACCCACTGCTGTCACCCTGCACCAACCCCAATTGCTTGATGCCATCAGCAGATGAGCAGCAGCTGTCAGTCCCAATAGCCCCTCGGGGCTTCTCCACCTCCCCCTTCTCCTGAGGGGCAATCAGAGCAGCAGCCACCACTTGCACCCACTGCTGGCACCAGTTCCAATCACTCTGAGCCATCAGTGGGTACAAGCAGGGCAGGTGCCATCAGTAAGTGGGAGTGGAGGCAGTGGGTACTGCTGGCAGTCAGGGGACTGGGGGCCATGGCGTGAGAGGCCAGGTTGAGGAGGATGAGCTGAAACCCGCTCCTGTTCCCACCGCAGCCTCGTGGCCCACAGTTTTTTTCAAGGTGCACGAATTCATGCACTGGGCCTCTAGTTTTTTATAAGTTCTTAAATAATTGCTATTTACTGGTATTATTTTATTTTTACTAAGTAGCCATTAATATTTTTAACAGTTATTGAAAAACAACTAGATTTTATCCTTAAATGTCTAGTACAAAGACTGTAAGCAAGAATTCTATTGGCTAGAACTACTCAGTAATATAATATTTATTGAATATAATAGCTGAAATTACCCTTGAAAATCATATCTTAAGTACATTTTTATAATGTTTAAATTTCTATTTATGTTTTTTAATAGAAGTGATCTTCATTGGAATTTAAATCTGAAAAGCATCAATGATAATAGAAATAAAGGTGATGATTAATAAGATTATTTAATTATGTCTTCACACTATAGATATGTAATTACTCTTACCCCAATTTTCATATAATGAAACAGAAATGCAGAATTTTCAAGTTACAGAATTTGTCCAATATCTCATGGGCATTAAGGGATGAGACCCAGCATAAAATATAGCTCTAAAGTGTTTGACTATAAATTATATGTTCTTGCCCACTCCTGATATTTTTAGTTTTTATCTTTTGATTTGTTCTTATGCAGGTTTTTCGCACTATAAATTGGGCAAAATCTATCTTTAATAGTTTGGAGAGACCCTGATCTTTTCGATCTATAAAATAATATCCTAATAATGTCAGGTGAACACCTGGATTTAGGTCACATAATCTCAGAGAGACAGATTTAAAAATCTTTATGCATGACTGGTCAGTGTTGCTCAGTGGTTGATTGCTAACCCATGCACCAAGAGGACACAGGTTCGATTCCAGGTAAGGGCTATGCAGGAGATTGAGGCTTCTCTCTCAGCCTCTCATTGATATTTCTCTCTCTTTAAAAAATAAATAAAAACATATTTTAAGATATTTTTATTCATCTGTCTGGAGATCAAATTCAAAATGGGAAGGGGTTATTTCTCTTTGAAACAGAGAACATCTTGTCCACACCCTGCACTCGAAGTGACATACAACCCTCCCCTGGAAACCACCCCACCATTCACATTTTGAAATACCGAATTATTATCTGAAAAGTTGTGAAAACTTTGGCACCTCTGGGTTGTAGATAAAATTACTGTTGTGTATCTTCTTCAAATCATTCAGTCAATACATTTATATCCCCCGTTCCATAAAGGACAATGAAGCATCACACTCTGTTTAGTGTCTACGTATGGATTGGCAACTTACAGAGTGTTTGGAGGAGAGTGCGAAATAGTGTTTATGAACTTTGATGTGTTGAAGGTGTGATTGCAATGTGTGAATGCGCCTGCATTATCTGAAAAACTGCATTGCACTGTGGTTATTTCAGCAGTTGATAAGTCTCAGTAACACTGCATTATTGATATGTAATAATGAAATGATCTATGACATTTAATAGAATACTAAAAATATCTTAAATGTTGTTAATATATACATTTCTAAGTATAATTGTTTGAAAACTATTTTTTCACATGACTTTACGCAAAAAAACTTAGAATTCCATTTTTATGTTTTTGACGAGCACTAGAGTAGTTTTTATAAGTTGTAGTCTCCTAGTACCATGGAAATCCAAGACAATTTTTATATACATGCATGCAATATTTTTTACCATAAATATTACTTTTATATTTAGTGTTTGGTGTATTTTGTCTTTTTTTGAATGGTTGGTCAATATAAATTTCTGTAAAGTGTTAGTATATTAACGTTACTTGGAGCCCTGTGCTCTGTTCCTTCTATACTAATTAAACATTATTAAAAAAATTAAAAATAGTAATATAATTAATGATTTTTTTTTACTTAAAATATTTAGGTTTTTTCATGACTGTTTTTTTTCCTGATAATATATTACAAGCACTTACCTATTTTTATTAATAAAGTACTTATACATTTCAAATTGTGTTAATTTTTAAGATTTTCTGAGGCTATACATAATTCTATTTTAAAGATTGTAATTAAAGGTGTTTACATTAAAGGCTAATATTTTAAATCATAAAAAATAATTTGTAACATTAAATTAGTCTTTTAAATAAAATTGAGAAGGTTATTTTTCACTTTAAGAGGTATTATCCTATCTAATAAAAAAGTAATATGCAAATTTGACTGTACCTTGCTACACTCACAAGCCACGCTAACAGCCAGGCCCATCAACCAATCAGGAACAGATTATGCAAATAAACCCCAACTAAGATGGCTGCCACCACTAAGAGCAGGAGGAAGGCTTGGATTTCCCCGGCAACAGAGCAAGCCAAGCTTTCCACCTGCCTTTGCCGGCCTACTCCTCCACTCAATGCTATAAAGTTTGAATTATAAAAGATACAGAAATGGGGCAGCCACTGAGGTGGAGAGAACAGAGGCTTGGGTTTCCCTAGGAATGGAGAAAGCCAAGCTTTCAGCCTGCAGTTGCTATCCTAGGCCTCCACTCTAGGCTACAAAGTTTCAAACAGAAATGGCTGCCTCCACAGGGCAACTTGAAGGCTTGGCTCTGCTCTAGGCTACAAAGTTTTAATTTTAGATGTAAATTAATCCCATATTCCAGTGCCTCCACTTGGGTTGCTGGGGGGCGTGGCTGGCCTGCACAGCTCCATAGGCCCCTTGGCCAAGATCCCCCTCACCCCAAGGGAACCCTCACCCTGATCTGGGACACTCTTCAGGTAAATCAGTTGGACCACACCCATGCACCAGGCATCTATCCTATCTAATAAAAGAATAATTTACAGATTGACCATCACTCCAACACACAAGATGGTTGGCCCCATGTGGTCAAAGATTCTGCCCCCATGTGGACACAAGATGGCCACCATAAGATGTCCAGCAGGGTAGGGCCATTGGGAGGTTTCAGGCCCTGCAAGGGAGGGAAGTTGTGGGCAATCAGGCCAGCAGGAGAGGGCAGTTGGGAGGGACCAGGACTGCAAGGAAGGGCAGTTAAGGGGTGACCAGGACAGCAGAGGAGGGAAGTTGGGGGCAAATAGGCTGGCAGTGGAATGTGCTGGACGTGGAGGCCACGGGGGCATAGACTACAAAGGAGACAGAACTGAAGCTCACATCACCCTGTTTGGCCCCAGAGGATGGCTGGTTAGCCACAGACAGGTAAGATTCCTCAGGGAAGGAACAACCTAAGACAGGCACAGTCGCAGAGGGCCCAACAGGAGAGAACTAAAAAGTCAACAGAGGTGGGGCCAGACCCTCACTCACAAACCTTGCAGGGGCCTGAACTCTCACCCCTTCTGAGGGAGGTCTCCTGCCCCCACGGCTGTTTCACCTCCCACGCATGGCTCAGACCAGGACCCAGGTTGCAGACAGAGACTGGGCCAGCAATAGCTGCCCTATATCTAAATTCACTCTAGTACCAGGAATGCTCAGGAGCTACTCAAGAATGCAAATAAACCTTCCCACTAATATTTACAGGGTAAACTAAGATTTTTCCTGGAGTATTAAAATTGACAGTAAAATAGTAATCAAGTTTTCAGATTAATTTAAATTGGCCAAGTGAAATAAGTGAACACTCAAGAAAATTTAGGTGTACTGGACAAAAAGCTGTTCCTAAAACAATAACTAAAATATCTATTAGTAGTTCATCTCACTGTAAAATTGCCTAACATCCAAAAAACCTAAAGCAGTCATATTTTGTGCAAAAATTAAAATTTAAAATTACCAAGACTGCAAGATAAAATTCCAAAAGCCCCCATTAATCAAAAAAAGGGGGGATAGTGGGGTAATATCATGTAAGGAAAAATATCCTGTAAGTAAAATACATCTAGAAAATTCTTACTCCAGAAAAGTAAATTCCATTTGTAAAGCCAACTGCAGGACACCCATGAGAAAACATACATGGTGTCAAAATAAGCCAAAGGAAAATCATTTAGGCAAAAATAAAAAGAATCCCAAGTCTAATTTGCAGAGAGGATCCCTTTGTTAACTTTTGGTCGAGAATGTGTTTGTGTATTTTCAGGGAACAACTCCAAGCCCATGTGGGTTCCTGCAACAGTGAGGAACTGACGGGTCTGTTTCAGTCACGAGGATGGTCCAGAGATGGGGGACACTGACGACACCTTGTCATGCTAGCAGTTGGCAGCTGCGCATGGCTCCAGGCAGCCCAGGACCAAACCAGAGAGGATGGAACTTGCATTGCCACGATGTGTCCAACATCTGGATACCATTGCTGACATGTACACATAAAGAACTATTGGACATTGAAACTGGGACTCAGAACAGTTGGACATTGAAACTAAGACTCAAAGATTTTTGTTCTTATACATTTATTTCTAGTATGCAGAGGCAAGATATTTTTGAATAAAAGAAACAGGGGAGAGTTATTGATATAGAGGCAAGGAGGCACTGAACAGGCTATCAAGGTGCAGGGTGAAGACTGGGGTGGATGGGAGGCGGATGCTGGGGGAGATCAACGGAAGGACTTGTATGCATACATATGAGCATAACCAATGAATGAAAGACACTGGGGCGGGGATGGGGGCAGGTGGGGACATGTGCTGGGGGTAAGGAAGGCTGGGAGGAGAATAATGGGGGAAAAAAGGAAAACATATGTACTACTATTAAATATAAGTTATACTACAAAAAATAATAAAAAATTAATTAAAAACATAAGCTGGCAGTGGAGCAGTTAGACATCAATTAGGCTGGCAGCGTAGTGATTAGTGGTGATCAGGCTGGCAGGCAGAAGCATTTAGGGGCAATCATGGAGGAAGACAGTTGAGCAGTTTGCAACCAGCAGAACTGGATGGTGAGAAGGATGTTTGACTACCCGTTTAGGCCTGATCCGTCTGGAATCGGGCCTAAATGGGCAGTCAGACATCCCTCAAGGGGTCCCAGATTAGAGAGGGTGCAGGTTGGGCTGAGGGACATCCCCTGCCCCTGTGCATGAATTTTGTGCACCGGGCCTCTAGTCTCTTTATAAAACACTAATAAAAACAGTACAGTACACTGAGGTTAATTTTAAGATTAAAGGTCAGTTGATTAATTGTCCAGATAAGGGAGAAAGGACAATAGTGTATATAAAGTTAGTGATCAATTATATGTATTGGAATCATATATATTAATTTGTTCTTTTATACCCTCATAAGGTCTTTGTAAAATTCAGGGAAATATTATATTTATGCATACAAATATAGAATCAGCAGAATCATTTAAAATTTGAATATTTAATGTCTTAGCTGACATACAAGTAATTAATATTTAGATTCAATAACAATAAAGAATGGCTTAGAAGAATATTTTTGTCAACAAGTAGCATTATTTTTATTATACTTTGTATCTAAATTTCTCATTGACTACCAAGAATTTTGATTCTATAATTTCTTCTTTTTTACTTCAATGTTTCTTCCCTTACTACCTAACATAAGTATCTGTATTTAGTGCTCTCTGTATTCAAACAAAATGTACCCTGAAAAAATAATACATACTTCTTATATTTACTGATGCATTTCCTATTGCTCTCATTACAACAATATTTGTATATTCATCTAAAATTCTAAATGGATCTGTGAAGCTTTCTATGCACTCACAATCATAACATCACCCTAGATTAATAGCCAGCATAGTGTGTGTGTGTTTAAAAGTATCCTCATTTTTATCTGTTTCTTTAGCTTAAATCTGTGTCATAAAAATAGGGACTTTGTTCCTGTCTCTCTTCAATCATATTCATTTTTTCCTCTGAAAAGTATGTATTACATAGCAGGAAATATATAAATGTTTGTGTTTCAGATAAATTAGTGAAAATGCATGTGTGACAATACAAATATGAGTAAGCATAGATTTCTGCCAAGGCAGAAGGAGGCTGGTTTTTTGGGGGATAGTGTTGGCTTTGAATATAAAGACTAATTATTTTGTAACAGGAAGGGTGATACAATGTTTATTAATACTAGTAGGTTTATGCGTTCTATTTTTGGAGACTGCTATCTTCTATTTTCTTATGGTTTATAAGAGTTAAGCATATTTGTTAGGGGTGGCATGTAGTTCATACATTACACATGACATGATGCTGAACAATGCTAAAAATGTATTGAGTTATCACATTAAATAATTCTTAGATGAATAATTCACCAGTTATTTTATCTCCCGGAGTATGTCTTTTATTAATCAACTAGAGGCCTGGTGCACAAAATTCGTGCATGGGGGTGGGAGATGTCCCTCAGCCCAGCCTTCACCCTCTCCAATCTGGGCACTTTGAGGGGTGTACAACTGCCTAAGTGAGCAGTTGGACATGCTTCTCACAATCCAGGACTGCTGGCTCCAAACTGCTCGCCTGCCTGCTTCCCTGAGTGCCCCTAACCACTTCTGCCTGCCAACCTGATCACCCCCTAACCACTATCCTGCCAGCCTAATTGACATCTAACTGCTCCCCTGCCAGCCTGTTTGCCCCCAACTTCCCTCCTCTGCCAGCCTGGTCACCCCTAACTGCCCTCCTCTGCAGGCTTGATTGCCCCAACTGCCCTCCCTTGCACGTCTGGAACCTTCCAAAGGCCCTCCCCTGCTGGCCATCTTGTGGTGGCCATCTTGTGTCCACACGGGGGCAGGATCTTTGACCACATGGGGACAGCCCTCTTGTGTGTTGGAATAATGGTCAATCTACAAATTACTCTTTTATTAGATAGGATTCTAAACAAACCATTGTCATTCTTTTCTTCAGGAAATATTTTTCCCAACATGCATTTTTAAAGTCAAGTATCTCTACCTTATTTCCTTTCAGATCTTTATTTTTCCTGCACCACCCTATGTTTCATTTATGATTGTAGCTACACATTTATATCTCCTGGAGACCATAGCTAGTTCATTAGCATAAAAAGTACCATTGAAATTTGCAGGTAATTTCTTGTAGATATTTCTAAATCTTAGTAATATGAAGAGGAAGGTTGTATATAATTCATTTCAAAATATTCAGTTTTACAATAGGAGGAATACATAATTTAATGTTACTGTGTTTCAAGCACTGAATTAAACTGAGTATCAAAACATGAATAAGGCATGATCCTTTGTTCTCAAGTAGATAAATTATCTAGTATGGAGAAAAATGTTATGATACAATTTAATGCTAACATATTTATAACATAGGGATT
Source organism: Antrozous pallidus (assembly GCA_027563665.1). NCBI lineage: Eukaryota > Metazoa > Chordata > Mammalia > Chiroptera > Vespertilionidae > Antrozous > Antrozous pallidus. Next base: position 32,639,430 of record CM050519.1, read on the forward strand.
ATGACAGAGGGGAAGAAGACAGCACTGCTGCAAATATGAATGTTTAATATGTATGAATGAGTAGGATTTCCCCAGTAGACAGTATTTGAAAGGGTGACATGATTCAGTATATAAACTTTGGAGAAACACAAGTTTATTGGCATTTTATAAAAACAATTGAAAATGTTCTCAATATTTGTAATTCATTGTGATGAGAAAAATAGACTTGATTTTTGATATATTTTCTTTTTTTTGGGGGGGGGGGTAGAGGGGACTAGCAGCCTGACTCTGTACCTAGTTAATCACATCCCTAATGCACATTCCTGTTATCCTATAGTCTAGCCACTGCCCCTTCCTTAATTATCTGGTCTTGTAAGACCTATTTACCTAAATACTCACATTTTACAGAGGCCATAAACCATGAACTATACACAGCCCCCAGAGGGGGTTATCAGTACTGGTTCCAGGCCAGGCCTTTAAGTGTGGTTTCACGCCCCCCATCCCAACACCCAGGGCGTTTTGCAAAGCCCACAAAATATGGAAGTCTAATTCATACCTAGGGGACAAAGGGAAAGTTTCCTCCATATTGGTTTGCGCAGGATTTGGAAACAGGTTTCTCTGAATCACGGTATTAGTAAATCTGGGGGGAAAAATGAGTTTTTCCTGTCTCTCTGAGTACTCCTGTGTGTATTTTCTGGTCACCCAGAAATTCTGTTACAATTTAACACACATTTAAGGAAATAACTTTCAGACTACTTGATTTGCTAGATGTTAATTATAGTGACCCAAATAGGACATACTAAGGAAGTTCTAGCAGATGCAAGTGTCAGAAAATTACTTGCACATGATATGTAGAATTTAATGTATTTCAAAGGATATGTTACTTCTTACATAATAAAAAACAAGTAGGTATTCTAGAGTTGATCAAAACTAAGGGAAAACTGGTCCCACTGAAGTCCAACACATTTACTCTTTTAATCATACTTCTGTTATCATTGAACATTTGTGTAAAATACTTTGTCTTGTTCTAATTGAACTTTGAGAATGGAAAGAAAAAATGCTTTCTTAATGGGAGAAGATAGAGAACATTTGGAAATTCTCAAATATTTATGGATTCTTCTAATCTCTCTTAATTTCAAGAAGGTGTATATTATTAATCAAGAAAAATATATTTATTACATTTAGGCCAGAGTACTGCTATTTTATAAACAATTTCCCAAGGATTTTCAATAGGTACTGAAACAATTATTGCTTATATTAGTTGAAAATAGGGGCAATTGTATATATTATTACACATGCCTTCCTTCAATAATCATTTAAAAATAAAAAGCCCTAATCACATGCAAAGTGGGGCTCAGGCAGTTGCACAGATGAGCACCATATTTATTCTAGTTTATTCTCATTAGTGAAATCACAGAATATAGGTAAAATGGAAGTAGGTCATCAGGGCAAGAATAAAGCATGTAATAACGACATATCGGAGAGGGGTGGAGGAAACCAAGCAACAGGCAAACTGACCCACTAAAAAAAATTCCAAAAAAGCATATCTTTAACATATTTTATTGATTTTTTTTTTTTACAGAGAAGAAAGGGGAGGGAATCAGAGTTAGAAACATCGATGAGAGGAAAACATCAATCAGCTGCCTCCTGCACACTCCCTATTGGGGATATGCCCACAACCAAGGTACAAACCCTTGACTGGAATCGAACCTGGTACTCCTGGGTCCACAGAGGGATTCTCTGTCCACTGAGACAAATCAGTTAGTGCCCAAACAAGCATTTTAAGATGCCAAAGAATGATAATATTTCCAACAGCTGTTTACCTCATTTCATATAAGGGGAAAGTACAACCAAGTACTTAAATCCAAGCTCTAAAAAATGGTATCACATAATACATATTTTAATATTTTTATTTTAAAATTAAATATTTAAAAATGTAAGGTTAGCTTAAAATTGGAGCTATTACTGTTCCAATCTCCAGGATTAGTAATAACAGAGGGCTTAAAAAATACACACACACATCATATAAACAAAACAAACAAAACAAAAAACAATGAGGAAAAAAATAGCTCTATGTTATTAAATTCAGCAAAGTTTTACCATGAGGTTGTAAAATGCAGGATAGTATAAAGATCCAGTTACAAAGCTTCTGTTTTCATCAAAATTAGAAATGAAATCAGACCGGGAAGGAAGTCATGTAATAATGGCTGAGGATCAGATTGCTCATTTTTCATGTGAGAAAAAAATCCCCAAGCCAACATTTAGTTTCCCCCTGGTGCCTGATTTATTCCTGGAGGTGACACAAACAGGGAAGGACTTTGCCTGGCTGCCAGAATAGTGCGACCAGCATGCATGTCCAACCCTTAGTTCCTTCAGGGTCTACCTCAGCTTTGAAGTGTCTCTTTCTCAGGATCACACCCTTTCTGAGTCATCCCACAACTCCGGGGAAGGAAAGCTTGAACATTTCAGAGAGATGGGGGATATTCTTACAGGGAGCTACACATTCCAGAGTTCCCCACCATGTGGTCCAGGCTCTGTCAGACTGACCTGCACTCATCTTCTACCTCTGCTCAATGATACTTCTCCCATCACTTCACGGGTGTTTATTACTCTGCACCTAAATTTTCCTCTCAGCCTCTACTGTCAGAGAACCTTACATGTAATAGTTGGTAATATGCTGAAGTATTTGACAGATTCTCAAACAGGCCTTTACACAGGTTCTAAGTGACACCTCCTTTATTTACTCTATCTAAAATGCAATGCACTTCACACCCGTCTACCCATCTTTTTTGTTTTTTCCTATTTCTCCATAGTATTTATTGCCATTCAATTCCCTATATATTTAATAATTCAATTTGTAAATTATCTCTACTTCCTCAGTACTGAGTTAGCCTTATGAGTACCTGGATTTCTGCTTATTTTATGAATTTTTATAGTCTCTATGCCACAAATGGGGCCTAAAACATAGTTGGTGTTTATTAATTATTTGATATATTAGTAAATATTAGTTAAAACCTAGAAGAATCTTGGCTGGTTTAGCTCAATGGGTAGACGTTGGCCTGCAGACCAAAGGGTCCCGGGTTTGATTCCAGTGAAGAGCATGAACTTTGGTTGCAGGCCTCCTGGCCTGGGCCCTGGTCGGGGCTCATACAGGAGGCAACCAATTGATGTGCTTCTCTCACATTGATGTTTCTCTCTGTTTTCCCCTCTCTCTTCCAGTCTCCTTAAAAATCAATGGAAAAATATCCTCAGATGAGGATTAAAAAACAACAAAAATATTAAATGTTATTAAAGCTTGTTTGATAATGATGAATGTGTCTTATAAACGAGATTATATCAATTTATGCTATTCTATAAATATATGTATTAATTTATAGTCTGATTTTTATTATCTTTTTTTGTTTCTGCTCTATTTGACAACTTGATTGTTTTAAATGAATACTTTATAAACTATTAAGTGTTAAAATGTTAATAAATTTAGTAAGGACATTGGAGTTTCTCTTCCTAAGTATAATGGGATATTGATTTATCTAATAAGAAATCATAATTCACATGCATTGACAAACAAGAATAATGATATATATATATACACACACACACACACACACACATATACACTAGAGGCCTGTTGCAGGAAGATTCCTGTAAGAATAGGCTCCCTGTGGTCAGAATGAAGCAGAGAAGGGAGCAAAGCCTGCCTTAGCGGACTTTCCTTCCGCCACCGTGGCCTCCCTGCACTTTCCACTTTCCCTCCCTATTCCTTGTACACTGCCTTCAGTCTCCCCTCTGTGCCTACATATGCAAATTAGCCATCATCTTTATTGGGTTAATTTGCATAGTCCTGATTGGCTGTGGGGCATAACAGAATTATGGTTTAGCTTTTATTAGTATACCAGAGGCCTGGTGAACGAAATTAGTGCCTGGAGGGCAAGGGATGTCCCTCAGCCTAGCCTGCACCCTCTCCAATCTGGGACCCCTTGAGGGATATCTGACTGCTCATTTAGGACGGATCCTGATAGGATTGGGCCTAAATGGGCAGTTGGACATCCTTCTCACAATCCAGGACTGCTAGCTCCAAACTGCTCACCTGCCTGCTTCCCTGATTGTCCCTAACCGCTTCTGCTTGCCAGCCTGATCACCCCCTAACCACTACCCTGCCAGCCTAATTGATGTTTAACTGCTCCCCTGACAGCCTGTTTGGCCCCAATGTCCCTCCTCTGCCGGCCTGGTCACCCCTAACTGCCCTCCACTGCAGGCTTGATTGTCCTCAATGGCCCTCCCCTGCTGGCCTGATCACCACAACTGCCCTCCTTGCAGTCCTGGAATCTCCCACTGTCTTCCCTGCTGACCAACTTGTGGTGGCCATCTTGTGTCCACATGGGAGCAGGATCTTTGACCACATGGGGGCAGCCTTCTTGTGTGTTGGAGTGATGGTCATTCTGAGTATTATTCTTTTATTAGATAGAATAGAGGTCTGGTGCATAGGTGGGGATCAGCTGGTTTGCCCTGAAGAGTGTCTTGGATCAGGATGGGGGTTTCCTTGGGGTGTGGGGTGGCCTGGGCAAGGGGCCTGTGGTGGTTTGCAGGCCTGCCACAACTCCCAGTGACCCAAGTAGAGGCCCTGGCATCTGGGATTAATTTATGTTCTACAATTGAAACTTTGTAGCCTAGAGCAGAGCCAAGCCTTCTGCTTTTTTCATGCTGACAGCCATTTCTGTTTGAAACTTTATAGCCTAGAGTGGAGGCCCTACAGAAGTTTGGCTTCCTCCATCACCCCGGCAACCCTAGCCTCTTCTCTCTCCAGCTCCGTGGCTGCCCCCATTTCTGTTGGCAGTATGTATCTTCTATAATTGAAACTTTGTAGCATTGAGTGGATGCCTAAGCCAGTGATAGCAGCCGGAAAGCTGGGTTCCTCCATTGCCAGAAAAACCCAAGCCTCCCTCTAGCTCTCAGTAACTGCAGCCATCTTAGTTGGGGTTTATTTGCATAATTTGCTCCTGATTGGCTGGTGGGTGTGGTTGTGGGCATGGCTTGATCAGAGGTATGGTCAATTTGCATATTACTCTTTTATTAGATACTAGTGGCCTGGTGCACGAAATTTGTGCATGGGGGGGGAGGGGTGTGTGTCCCTTGGCCTGGCCTGCATCCTCTATAATCTGGGACCCCTGTGGGATCGGGCTTAAACTGGCAGTTGGACAACCCCCTCACAATCCAGAACTACTGGCTTCTAACAGCTCACTTGCCTGCCTGCTTGATCTCCCGTAACCACTCTGCCTGCTGGCCTGCTTGCCCCCAACTGCACCCACCTGCCAACCTGACCACCCCCAACTGCCCTCCCCTCCTGGCCTGATCACCGGTAACTGCCTATGCCCCGGCCCAACCACCATGGCTTTGTCCAGAAGGACATCTGGAATGTCTCATGGTCTAATTAGCATATTACCCTCTTATGAATATAGATAGGATATGACATACTGCCATAACTATAACATATCTACCAGTATTACCTATGAGAATATGTACTTCATGAGATAGGAAGGCATCTAATACATTACATTGTATATGTTGTAAGTAGTAGAAAACACAGTATTTGTAGCAATAATATACACCCTTTGACTTCCCTTCCTGATCTGGGAATGGTTCCCAGGTCTTTGAACATTTCCTGGCCCCTAATGTATTTTTTTGTTTTGCCATTCAGTGTAACTTTATTTACTTTTATTGCACATAATTTGAGGTCTTAATTTCTAAACACCAAAGATTCAAAAGACTATTTTTCCCATGAATTTTAACATTAACATTAGTGAATTCATGTATTCATGTGTTTTTTTATTGTAAAGATCTGAATTATTCACATTCTCATAGATCCTGAACTCATAAGCTGGACCATGCACAGGCTGACAGCAAGTCTGGAAGCCACTCTGCAAGCAAACTGATACTCTGTATAAGGACAAAAGTCATAAAAGTCATAGCATAACATTTAATGTCCGACTTTAATTCATATACTGTTGGGGATTCAACTGCTTGGTTGGTGGTAGGGTTGATTATTGGGGGATTATTCTGGAAAGGGAGGCTCAATCTTTCTTCTTGGTTGCTTGCTCCTCCCCAGCACCTTTCTCCCTTTGGAGGGCTTTTCCTTCACCTTCTCAGCTTCTTGGGCCCTGTGGAGCAGTGGAACGGGGGAGTGGCGAAATGGCAGCCCGGGACTGCCAGGGCCGTCCGGGACCACCAGGACTACCCTGTACAGGTGGTCCCTTGAGTCCCCGCCCCTCTGCTCCATGGACCTCATGGAGCAGCACAATGCATGCGAGAGGCGATTTCTGGGTCCCCACCCCTCCACTTCACGGACTGGGGAGCAGCAAAATGCACACACCCCTCCACTCTGCGGCCGGTGCAGTGGTGGAACACCCAGAGAGACCGCCCATCCCGGGCATCCCCGCTGGTCCCTCAGGTCTCCACCCCTCTGCTCTCTGGCTTTGCGCAGCGGCTGAACGGCCACCTGGGACCACACCTCTGCTCCCCGGGTTCCCATGCAGCTGGCTGGGGATGCCAGGAGCCGTTGGGGATGCCCGGAACCAGTGTGCAAGGGACCGCCCCTCTGCCCCCGTGCAACGGCAGAAAGGCCGGCTGCCAGCAGCCAGCCTCATAGTGGGCTCTGGGCTGGGGGGCATGCAGGGACTCCTGGGCCTCACACAGCTGCAGCCAACAGGGTACCCACAGGGCACTGGGCTGCAGCGTGGACCCAAACTGCCACTTGGCTCACAGCCCTGCCTCACATCTGGTCTCATTACCCAAGGTGCCCTGGTTGCTCATTTGCATGTGACTAAGTCACAGTTTACTGTACGAAGGGCTGACCCTTAAGTACTGTGCTGGCAGAGCTTATAACATGGTGGTTACTTTCACAGCACTGCGGCCATGCACCTGCCTCATTACCTAAGGTGCCCTGGGCGCTCATTTGCATGTGACTAAGTCACAGTAACTGTAAGGAGGGCCAGGCCTTAAGTACCCTGTGGGGAGAGTTTATAGTGTGGTGGTTGCTCTCACAGCACTGTGGCCACGCCCCTCCTGGTCTTGCTTCCTGTCTGCTGGCCATTGCCCCCTGCTTATGCCCCTGCCTACACCACTGCCTGCTTGTAGTGCCCCCTGCTCCTGATTGGCTGTTGGCATAGCCAATCAGGAGCCAAGGTACGGTCACATTTGCATGTTACTCTTTTATTAAATAGGACTAGTGGCACAAAGTTCATGCACATTAAAAGGCTATTAATTAGAAGAAATAATTTAATATTGCTATTTGCTCTTTCTCTATAATAGAAGTATCAGAGACTAAAGAAAATTACTAAAATGTTTATGAGAACCTTCCTCCTGTCAGAGTCTGGGGCACACCACAGGACCCAGAGTCAAGTCCCCATTCACTCACATGTGCCTCAAAATCTCATGAGACCCAAAACCAGCTGTGCCCCCCAACATTGGGGTAGATCAAGACCTGGCCAGTCCCATCCTTGTCAAGACCCACAGGGCAGGGGGTGTCCTTGGGTCCCTTGGCCCAGCACCAGGATGGGGGGGCGTAGTTTTAGATCCCCCATCAATCACTACTGGCAAGGGGGCACAGGCCCAGGTCCCCTGTGAAGCCCCACTAGGTAGGGGGCACAGCCTGATGTCCCCAGTCAAGCCCAGCCAGGCAGGAGGGGCACAGCCTCAGGTACCCTGGCCTGGTGCTGGGGCAGAGGATATGGTCTGAGGTCCCCCAGCCTGGTGCCAGGGTGTGGGTGTGGCTTGAGATCCCCTGTCAAGCCCTGCCAGGTGGAGTGCAGCCTGAGGTCCTCTGTCAAGCCCTGCTAGATGGAGAGAACTGTCTGAGGTCCTTAACCCAGCACCAGGATAGGAAGCGCAATTTGAGGTCCCCTGTCAAGCCCTGCTGGGTTGGAATTGTGACCTGCAGTTCCCTGTCAAGTCACACCAGGTGGGAGGCATGACCTGAGGTCCCCCAGCCTGGAGCTGGAGTAGAGGGAGCAGCCTGAGGTACCCTAGCCCAGCACCAGGGCAGGAAGCACAGCTTGAGGTTCCCTGGCAAGCCCTGATGGGTAGGGGGCATGGCCTGTGGTCTCCTGTCAAGCCCTGCTGGGCAGGGGGAGAAGCCAGAGGTCCTGTAGCCCAGCACTAGGACGGGAAGTGCACTTTGAGGTCCCCCGTCAACCCCCACTGGGTGGAGGACATGGCCTCAGGTCCCAGGGCCTGGTGCCGGAGCGGGGGTCGAGGCCTGAGGTCCCCTGTCAAGCCCCTCTGGATTAGGGGAGGGTGTAGGCCTCCAGTCCTGCATGCCACAGCCACGCCCCACCGCCCTCCCATCCCGCTGCCACAACCACCTCATGCTCTCCGTGAGCAGGTATGCAGAGGAAATGCTGGGTCAGAATAATTGGAAGTGGGTAATGATGGGCCAGCATCCTGGTGAGCTGGGCCTCACACCCTCTCTGCTTCAGCTCCCAACACCCTGGACCTAAGGAGTAGTGCTTTCACAGGGGCCTGGCAGGCCCTGGATATGGCGAAGCCTTAAAACAGGAGAAGCCCCCTTTAACTCTGGCTGGAAGTGCTTTGGGAACTTATGGATGGAGGAAGCAACCCAACACCAAGGCTGAAATAAGACCTTGGGTAGCCTCCGGAGGGGTGACTTCAGTCCTTCCCCATGGCCACGACCCCACTGCCCCTCCCTCCTGCTCTCCCCCAAGCTGAACCACCTCGCTCTCCTGCTACTGATTGTCTGGTAGCTTAGCAAAGGTCCGCTAATTTGTATATTTCTCTTTTACTAGATAGCAGGATATATCCTATCTAATAAAAGAATAATATATAAATTTGACCATACTTTCGCCACACATACAAGCCACGCCCATGAGCCAATCAGGAGAGGATTATGCAAATAAACCCCAACCAAGATGGCTGCCACCACTGAGAGCAGGAGGAAGGCTTGGGTTTCCCCGGCCACAGAGGAAGCCAAGCTTTCCGCCAGCCATTGCCGGCCTAGGCCTCCACTCTAGGCTACAAAGTTTCAAACAGAAATGGCTGCCAACACAGAGCAAGCAGATTGCTTGGCTCTGCCCCAGGCTGCAAAGTTTCAATTGTAGACATAAATTAATCCCAGATACCAGGGCCTCCACTTGGATGGCTGGGGGGTGTGGCTGGCCTGCAAACTTCCACAGGTTCCTCGCCCAGGCCTCCCCTCATCCCAAGGGAACCCCCACCCTGTTCTGGGACACTCTTCAGGACAAACTAGCTGGCCCCCACCCATGCACCAGGCATCTATCCTATCTAATAAAAGAATTTATAGATTGACCATCACTCCAAAATACAAGAGGGCTGGCCCCATGTGGTCAAAGATCTTCGCCCCCATGTGGACAAAAGATGACCACCACAAGATGGCCAGCAGGGGAGGGCCATTGGGAGGGACCAAGCCTGCAAGCGAGGGCAGTTGGGGGTGACCAGGCCAGCAGAGGAGGGACATTGGGGCAAACAGGCTGTCAGGGGGGGGGGCAGTTAGACATCAATTAGGCTGGCAGGGTAGTGGTTAGCAGGTGATCAGGCTGGCAGGCAGAAGTGGTTAGCGGCAATCAGGGAGGCAGGCAGGTGAGCAGTTTGGAGCCACCAGTCCTGGATTGTGAGAAGGATGTCTGACTGCCCATTTAGGCCTGATTCTACTGAGATCAGGCCTAAATGGGCAGTTGGACATCCCTCCAGGGGTCCCAGATAGGAGAGGGTACAGGCTGGGTTAAGGGACATCCCTCATCCCCCATGCACAAATTCATATTTGTGCATGGGTGAGGTCCGACATGGACAGTTGGCCAGCCTGCCTACTGGTTGAAGTCCTGGTTGTGGAGGCAATTTGCATTATATTAGCCTTCTATTATATAGGATGTATACTTAGTGGCCAGATTATTCTGAATATATAAGTGTGTGTGTGTGTGTGTGTGTGTGTGTGTGTGTGTATGTGTGTGTGTGTGTATATATATATATATATATACACACATACATATATATACATATATATACACACATACATATATATATATATATATATGAATTTATCCAAAAATAACTTTCATCACTGTCTCCGTTGAATTAAACATGTTGTAATACTTACTTGTATATATGGGACATCTATATAATCATTGACATGGACTTTGATAAAGAGCTTCTGGGATAAATGATTATATCTGTGGATTTACAGAACACATATGCGTTGTGCAATGCTATCTTCACACTGCAGACACCAGCTAGTTCAGTCTCAGTGGCAAACACTGTGAGAGGACAGACTGGATAAAAAGGTAATATCCTTCCTTACTTAATCAGTCTTTCATGGCGAGCAGCTAAGCTTGAAACTGCAATTCAGAAAGATGTTCATTAAGGTTTCCTTCACCTGGCAGAAGACAGGCCAATTTATGGGATTGCTTAAATTAATAGGCAGTATGTTCTTTGCAATACTTTTCAACTGAAGTTCAGGATATTTACCTTCTGCCAATCGGGAGCTGTATTCTGACTGAATTTTTATAAAAAATATATTTCAGGTCTGACTGGTTTGGCTCAGTGGATGGAGCATTGGCCTGTGGACTGAAGGGTCCCAGGTTTGATTCTGGTCAAGGGCACGTACCTTGGTTGCGGGCACATCCCCAGTAGGAGGTGAGCAGGAGGCAGCTGATCTATGTTTCTCTCTCATTGATGTTTATAACTCTCTCTCCATCTCCCTTCCTTTCTGTAAAAAATTAATAAAATATGTTTTAAAAAATAAAATATATTTCAGATATTTTCTTATTCAAATTTATTGTTTGTCAGGAATGACAGAAATGAAAATATAATTGAGTCCCATCGTCATTAGGGAAATGGCTTTAAGAAAAGGATTGTCTGCCGAGACTTGCAAGGGGCCGTGCAAGAGTCAGCTGATCGATGTTTCTCTGTCATTGATGTTTCTGACTTTCTATCCCTCTCCCTTCTGCTCTGTAAAAAATCAATAAAATATATTTTTTTTAAAAAGAAAAAAATTGTCAGATGAATATTATTGCTTCCCATTTTCAACAGATAGTTCCCATTGTTAAATAAACAGGAACAGTCTGTCAAGATATGTTACATAATACAACATGCCATTCCCCAGGGTTGGGGAGGGGGATGGAAGGCTAAGAAATAATTTATATGAAATATTATTTTATGTCTGAAAACCAAGGTTGCTTTTATGTTTTGTTTATAACCATTATTTGGAAATATTACCTTGCTATATAATAAAAGGCTAATATGCAAATTGACTAAACAGCAGAATGACCAATTGCTATGATGCACACTGACCACACAGGAGCTGCACCCAACCCACAGGCTCCAGGCCAGCCAAGGCAGACGCAGCGTGGGCCCCCTGATTGCCCTGCTGGTCACAGTACAGAGGGAGGCTACCTAGGCAGCAGAGGGGGCAGGCTGATGAGCAGGTAGTGTCAAACCAGCCAAAGTGGGTGCCAGTGGGAGCCCCCCAATCACCCTGCCAGTTGCCCCACAAATCAATCCTGATCTCATGCCAGGCCAAGGGATCCTACCCATGCACGCATTTCATCCACCAGGCCTCTATTAGGGTATAAGTTTCTTTGGTTTGGTTTGGTTATTTTGTTTTTATAAATGTAGCTCTAAAGCAATGAAGAATAGGGCATAATTTTGATGTTGTTAAATCTGATTGATATTTAAGGGAACAATCAGGAAGGACATATCAATCAGCATTACCATAAAATCTATAGCAACATGTGGGATGTAAATACAGAGCTTGGAGAAAGTTAAAGTTATGATTGTATATCTAAACTTAGGGGTATTTAAAAAAAAAGAAATGGGATAATAACTAAGGGACCATCTTTCAGAATATAACACTAAACAGCTTTTGTTATATTATTTAAAATAATATATAGTATTACTACATTTGCTCTTACATAGCAAAGTCAGTAATCTGTCCTAATTTTTTCCTCTGGTGATTATATTGATAGAGTGGTGTTCTTTCACCACTCCTCCACTCACTATTTTTTTTTTTTTACTTAATGTGTTCTTTGCTCTGGGAACTGACAGTATGTGGGAATAAAAAAAGGAGAATGATGCATTCATTTTGTCCACATTGAGTCTAAGAAAAGAACTAAATTTCCCCTCTATATACTTCTAGAAAAATTTAACTTATTATTCTTCTTACCAGGAAAATTGGAATAACAATAGCTAAAAGCCCACCCATGTAAAACCTGAGGACAATTTGACTGCTTTCCCTCATTTAAATCTTAAGTAGATCAATTAGTTAATTAATGAATTAATTTTAAAAAATGACAGTACTGTCAAAGTCAAAATTTGTCTAAGAGACTTAGGCAAATATTTTCTTAGATTAGATACCAAAAGCAAGATATAAAAAATAAAATAATATGATAATTCAATATCAAATTCTACTTAATAATTTTTGCTTTTCAAAAGACATCATTAAAAAGAAAAGGAAAAATTGTTTTCTTAGTAACAGTTGTATATGTTGTGCTTCATCATAATATGTTATTTATTTTCACACTGCTTGCAACAACTATTAAGGCAAGTATTTATATTTACTAGGAAGCATGTTCAGATACTTTAAAAGTCACTTATGTATGGCTATTATAAAAGTAACTTCTGTATAGCTATTAAAATTAGAAATGGGGTTAGAAGCTTGCTTTTCTAAGACCCAGCTAAATGTTCTTTTTCATGTTACTTACTTTAAATGTGAAAGTATGAATTAAAATTTCAATGTCATGAATAAATATAATTGGACTCAAACAACCAGTTTATAATAATAAAGGCATAATATGCTAATTAGACCAGAAAGCAGAACAGCAGAATGATTGTCTGAATGACCTTCTGGACAACATTCCAGATGACCTTTCGGACTAAGCTGGGGCTGTGAGGGCCAAGGTAGTCCCTGTGGCTGCAAAGGCCAAGTTCCTTGCATTAATTTTGTTCATGGTCCTTTAATTATAATTATAAAATGCATATTTTCTAAAACATGAATTTTAGCTACATAGAACAGTTGTTGCTTTTTGTTGTTGTTGTTAACTGGAATAATTTGTATTACTAAAAGAATTATATTTTCTTATTTTTATTCCATATTAGAGGCCCAGTGCACAAAATTTGTGCATGGGGTGAGGACATGGGGTGTGTCCCTCAGCCCAGCCTGCACCCTCTCCAATCTGGGGCCCCTCAAGGTATGTCTGACTGTCCGTTTAGGCCTGATCCTAGGATCAGGCCTAAACGGACAGTCAGACATCCCTCTCACAATTCAGAACTATTGGATCTCAACTGCTTACCTGACTGCCTTCCTGGTAACCCCTAACCACTTCTGCCTGTCAGCCTGATCACCCCCTAACTATTCCCCTGTCAGCCTGATTGATGCCTAACTGCTCCTTTTCAATCCTTTTTGTCCCTTACTGCCCTCCCCTGCAGGTCTGGTCACCCCTAATTGCGCTCTCCTACAGACCTGGTCACCTCTAACTGCCTTCCCTTGCAGACCTGGTCCTTCCAACTGCTCTCCAACATAGGCCTAGGTCCCCCGCCAACTGTCGTTCTCTGCAGGCCAGGTTGCCCCCAACTTCCCTCCTCTGCCGCCTGGGTCACCCCTAACTGCCCTCCACTGCAGGCTTGATCACTCCCAAATGCCCTTCCTTGCAGGCCTGGTCCTTCCCAACTACCATCCCTCGTTGGCCATTTTGTGATGGCCATCTTGTGTCCACATGGAGGCAGAATCGTTGACCACATGGGGCCAGCCATCTTGTTTGTGGGAGTGATGGTAAATCTGCATATTACTCTTTTATTAGATAGGATAGAGGCCTGGTGCATGGCCAGCTGGTTTGCCCTGAAGGGTGTCTTGGATCAGGATGGGCATTCTCTTGGGGTGTGGGGTGGCCTGGGCAAGGGGCCTGTGGTGGTTTGCAGGCCAGCTATGCCCCCTGGCAACCCAAGCAGAGGCCCTGGTATCTGGTATTTATTTATCTTTTATAATGGAAACTTTGTACCCTTGACCAGAGCCAAGAATCTTGCTCTGTGGCAGCAGTCATTTTGGTTGGGACTTATGTATCTTCTGTAACTGAAACTTTGTAGCCTGAGTGGAGGCATGGGCCAGCCTGGGTGTGCAGAAAGCTTTGTTTCCCCCATTGCAGAGGGCAACCCAAGCCTCCTGTTTCCTTGGTGGATACAGCCATCTTGGTCGGGTTAATTTGCATACTTGCTCCTGATTGGCTGGTGGGGTTGGCTTGTGAGTGTTGCAAAGTGATAGTTAATTTGCATATTACTCTTTTATTGGATAGGATTTTTTTAGGTAGATGAGGAGAATTTTCATACTTCAATAGCTGATGAAATGACTTCTGAAGAAAATATTCATGTTTATATTCTTAACTAGTCGCCTGGTGCACAAAATTTGTACATGGGGAGAGGTTGGAGGGGATGTGTCCCTTAGCCTGGCATGCATCCTCTCTAATCTGGGACTCCTGTGGGATCGGGCCTAAACTGGCAGTCAGACAATATCTTTGCAATCCAGGACTACTGGCTCCTAACTGCTCATCTGCCTGCCTGCTTGATCTCCCCTAACCACTATGCCTGCTGGCCTGCTTGCCCCCAACTGCACCCCCCTGCCAGCCTGATCACTCCCAACTGCCCTCCCCTCCTGGCCTGATTAACTGTAACCACCTCTGCCTCAGCCCCACCACCATGGCTTTGTCTGGAAGGACATCTGGAATGCCTCATGGTCTAATTAGCATATTACCCTTTCATAAATATAGATAAGATATGACATATTGCCATAACCATCACATATCTACCAGCATTACCTATGAGAATACGTACTTCATGAGATAGGAAGGCATCTAGTACATTACATTATATATGTTGTAAGTAGTAGAAAACACAGTATTTGTAGCAATAATATACACCCTGTGACTTCTCTTCCTGACCTGGGAATGGTTCCCAGGTCTTTGAACATTTCCTGTCCCCTAATGTATTTTTTTTTTCCATTCAGTGTAACTTTATTTTCTGTTTATTGCACATGATTTGAGGTCTTTAATTTCTAACCACCAAAGATTCAAAGGACCATTTTCCCCATGAATTTTAACATTAACATTAGTGAATTAGAGTATTCATGTGTTTTTATTGTAAACATCTGAATTATCCACATTGTCATAGGTCCTGAACTCATAAGCATGGACCATGCACAAGCTGACAGCAAGCCTGGAAGCCATTCTGCAAGCAAACTGATACTCTGTATAAGAACAAAAGTCAGAGCATAACATTTAATGTCTGACTTTAATTCATATACTATTGGGGAATCAACTGCTTGGTTGGTGATGGGATTGATTATTGGGAGGATTATTCCTGAAATAACTAAGGAAAGGGGGGCTCAATCTTTCTTCTTGCACTGGGGATGTTTGGTCCCTCAGCCCAACCTGCCCCCTCTCACATATTGGGAGCCCTTAGGGGATATCCAACTGATGCTCACCCCCAGCCTGCGAAAGGCCTAAAGCCTCTGGTGAGGTTTTAGGCCTTGAGCACTCAGCCATCTCCCTGCTCAGCTCAGACCCAGCTGACTGTGACCACCCGGCTTGAGGGACTGGGCGCTTACTGGAGCTCCAGCCGCTTCCATGCTCAGACAACCAGGGCACCTCAGCGCTCCCACACTCACTGTGCCCTGCCCCCGGGCACTCACCACCACTTCCGCTCCTGCACCACCACCCTCATTTCCGTGTTCCCTGCTCAGTATTTCAAACTCTCTCCAACAGAACTACATTTCCCAGAATTTTTTGTGCTTCCGATACCCTGCATGAACCAAGAGCACCGTGTATTTCTCCACCCGGTGGTGGTCACTGGGGTCTCCGCAAACCCCCGAGATTGGCAGCAGCCCCTCTGCTCCCATCGTGGATGCTGGGCTGGGGAGCATGCAGGGACCCTGGGCTCTCATTTAGATGTGATTCTGTCACCATAAGTGTAAGCAGGGCCAGCCCTTAAGTACTGCGTGGGCAGGGTTTTTAGTGTGATGGTTGCTTTCACTGCACTGTGGCCACGCTCCTGCTGGCCTCGCCCCCTGTGTGCTGGCTATGCCCCTGCCCATGCCCATGCCCCTGCCCATGCCCCATGCCCCATGCCTCATGCCCCATGCCCCATGCCCTGATTGGCTGGTAGCGTAGTAGAGGTACGGTCAATTTGCATGTTACTCTTTTATTAGATAGGATTAGAATAATCCTATACATACATTTAACAGAAAAAGCTTTTATCTATTAAGACAAATACAAACTTTTCCTGGCAAGAAAATAATTTGCAGCCAAAACCAATTTTCCTCAGTGGAAAGAGCATTGGCCTGTAGACTGAAGGGTCCTGGGTTTAATTTAGGTCAAGGGCATGTACCTTGCTTGAGGGCAATTCCCCAGTGGAGGGTGTGCAGGAGGCGGCTGGTTGACATTTCTCTCTCATCAATGTTTCTAACTCTATCCCAATCTCTTCCTCTCTGTAAAAATAAATAAAATATATTTCAAAAAAGAAAATAATTTGCAAACAAGCATCAAAACTAAACTAAATAAAATTTTCAAAGAAATTCATGTCTACTCTAAATACTGAATTGGTGCTTAATTATATTTTCAAACAAGTTATGGAATTATATGTTGAAATATAGAACACAATGAAATGTTTCTTATAGAAGCACTAAAGGCCAAGTTCATGAAATTCGTGCACTGGTAGGTTCCCTAGTGACTGCCAGCTGCCAGCAGGAGCCTCCCTCCCTTTCCCTGGCCAACCCTGCCCCCTGATTGAACCTCTGGATGAACTTCTGGTCAAGGAAACAATTTTCATATTATGCATTTATTTTAAAGAATTTACTTAACTTTTGACATATAATTCATTATCTTTTAAAATCATATTTGTGCAAATTTTTAAGGAATAAAACATTTTAAATGCAAAATTTAGAAAATAAAATTTTCAGTAAAACTAAATCTCATAAAACTATAATTTTGATTGCTAATTTGTAGTAATATCAGAGATTATTTTAAACTAGAAGTCTCATGCATGAAGATTCATGCAGGAATGGGCCTTCAATTTCCTTGCTGCTGGCACCTCCTTTCCACTCTGGCCCCGGAGCCACTTCTTTCAGTTCCTACCCCACCATCCCATGCTATCTAGAAGCCCTAAGCAGCTGTGATGGTGCAGAACGTCTACGTCATTGCCATGACAACAACACATGCACCTCTGCCTGGGCCACTTAGAGCCTGTGTATGCAAATTACCCCATTATCTTTGTTAGGTTATTTTGCATACATACTCCTGATTGAGTGGTGGGTGTCACAAAGGTAAGGTCAATTTACATCTTTCTCTTTTATTAGTGAAGATATCGGTATTATATTTCAATTATCTTTTTATGAATTAGTCAAGTAGGACACATACTCATTTTAAATTATGGACATTTCTTACATTAAGGAAAACATTATTTCTTGTTGAATTTTGATAACATAGCTACAGAAAGATTGCCAACATTTTAACTTGGATTTTACAAATCCTTTAAAAGGAAAAAAAATAACAATAGTTAAAACTGATTAGGTACAAGCTATATTTTTCCTTGCAGAAACATGTGTCTGACATTCAAGATACTGTGTACAAGTTTTTTATTAAATACCAGAGGCCCAATGCATGAAATTTGTGCAAGAGTAGGCCTTCCTTCTCCTGGCTCCCGACACTGGCTTCCCTCTGTCACTTGGGACCCGGGCTTCCCTCCAGTCAGGGCTGGCATCCAGGACCCGAGCTTCCCTCATAGCCTCACTTCATCCAGAAGGTCATTTGGAAGGATGCCCAGTCTAATTAGCATATTATGCTTTTATTATTATATATATTTAATTGATTTTACTAAATAATTCTTATATGGACAGTGTCACATATACATCCTATCTAATAAAAGAGTAATATGCAAATTGACCATCACTTCAACACACAAGATGGCTGCCCCATGTGGTCAAAGATGACTCTTCCCTTGTGGACACAAAATGGCTGCCACAAGATGGCTAGCAGGGGAGGGCAGTTAGGGGCAATCAGGCTGGCAGGGAAGTGGTAAGGGGGTGATAAGGATGGGAGGCAGAATCAGTTAGGGGCAATCAAGAAGGCAGGCAGGTGAGCAGTTGGGGAGCCAGAAGTCCTGGATTGTGAAAGGGATGTACCAGATTGAAGAGGGTGCAGGCTGGGCTAAGGGATATACCCCCTGTGCACAAATTTCGTGCACCAGGCCTCTACTCTCTCTATATATAAAAGCCTAAGCAACCAGCCAACTAGCCAACCAGCCAAACGACCAGTAGCTATGACCCTTACTGAAAACCAGGGGGCACTTAACTCAGGCGTGGAAACCATGGCATGGATTGATGGAAAAAACTGATGAATCTTAAGGGGAAGGGAGGTGAGGGAAGGGCAGGAAAAGATTAACCAAAGGTCTTATATGTAAGCTAGAGGCCTTCAGTTTAATATAAAGACAGATTTGATGCTGCTAACAAACCTATCTTAGAGTGCATCTTGGCTCCTCCTATTGAAGCCATGGTTCTAGAGACAGACACAAACTATGGATCACTTGGAGCTTCAAACATGTAGCTGAAAGCCAAAGGACAGTTTCTGCCAGCAGTTAGCACCTCAGTAACTCTCAGGAAGCTCAAATTGGCAGACAGAACAGATAACTGTGTCATCAAAAGAGTAGGATCCAAAGAGATCTCCCATGGGGCACTAAACAGCTGAAAGGAAAACCAACTCTACTTCACTTTTTTTTCTCTTTACCTTCATCTTTCTTCTTTATTGATTTATTATTATTTTTGTCTCTCCTTTTGCTTTCATAGATCTAATTTTTCCCTTACCTTTACTTAGCCTACTTTTTCCTTCCTTTTCCTACTTTCTCTTCATTTTTCCCTACTTCCCTTTTAACAATTATTTTATTCTTTTTTTATAATGTTTCCTTCTTTTGTTATTCATTCTTGTTTTCTTTCTTTCACCTCTGCACTTCCATATCCCCGCCCTTTTTTTTTTCTTTCCTGTGTTCATAGCAGCATTATTTACAATAACTAAGATCTGGAAACAGCCCAAGTGCCCATCAGTAGGTGAGTGAATAAAAAAGCCATGAAATGCTATGCAGCTATAAAAACAAAACAAAACAAAACAAAACAAAAAACACACAAAAGGATCTCTTACCATTTGAGACAGCATGGTGGGACCTGTAGAGTATTATGTTAAGCAAAATAAGCTTCAGAGAAAGACAAGTATCACACGATCTCAGTCATATGAGGAATATAATGAAGAAAATAAACTAATAGACAAAAAAGATTCAGAGACATAGAGGAATGGTACAAACTGGTGAATCTCAGAAAGAAGGCAGGTGTTGGTAGGTGGTTGGGAAGAGATTAACCAAAAACTTATACACATAGTAGAGGCCAGATGCACAAAATTTGTGCAAGAGTAGGCCTTCCTTTTGCCAGCTGCTGGTACCAGCTTCCCTGTGGCACCCGGTGACCCGGACTTCCCTCCAGCCACTGGCAGGCACCTGGGACCTGGACTTGCCTAGCAGCCTCAGCTTCATCTGAAAAGTCGTCCAGAAGCACATCTGGTCTAGTGAGCATATTATGTTTTTATTATTATAGATATGCATAATCCATAGACCCAGAAAATAGAGTGGAGGGGGATGATGCTGGGTAGAAAAGTTAATTGGGAAAAAAAGTGGACATATGTAATACTTTCAATAATAAAGATTTTTTAAAAAATGAAAGATAAATTAAAAAATCATATAAAGACAAATTTGATATGCAACAAATTACCATAAATACAACCAAAACAGTACCAAGAGTATGATTAAAACAACAAGGAAATTAAAGTACAGCTAAATTTTGGTTATCAAATCATTAAAAATTAACTTAATGTATACACGGAAAATTATTCATAGAACTATATGAAAAGGCAGGTGAGTAAAAGATAGTTATACATTTGAGCAAACTTTAGAGTACAATCTACAATCAACTTCTGAATCCAAAAAAGCCACTGACGGCATTCAGATAATGAATATGCAACAATGCTAAACAATTCATTCAAAGTCAATCTAGAATCATGAGACTACACAATTTTATTGCTATTGTATCAGAATCAATATACCAACTGATTCTATACTTAAAAAAAAAAGCTTATACATGGTTCTAGTTCATAAAATAATGTGGATTTTGATATTGACAAATACAGAAATTTGCCCAGATATTTATTTTGGGTAACCTCAGAATTTCCTATTGACTTTCTGCTGCAGAGTGTTGTGAGAGAAAAAGAAGACACTTTGTGTTTTGAATTAAAATAATAAATGAAAATATATTTATTGTGTTTGCATTCTCTACATGTTAACACTTAAATAAAATTTTGGGGATCAAGTACAAGTTTTTTGATATTCTGTGCTCTGAAACAAATGCACATTGTGGATAATAAAATTTATATCATACAATTTAATCATGTAATTTAGGTTCCCAAGTCCAGAAGATAGTCTATGAAAAAGTGAGAATGTAAGATTATGTTAATATGATGCATCTCTCTAATACACATGCCTGAAAAAGTTGATGTCACATATATTTATGAATACAAATGTAATCACTTATATTTTAAATACATGAATATAAGTTCTATTTTAATTTCAAAAATTAACCAAAAGAATAAAAAAAACAATTTTAAATTAATTCTAATAAATTTAACAAGTTAAAATTCTTAAAAATTAATTAAAAATAAATGTATTTTATGGATAAGCATTGAATTAGCTTAAATATATATCTCCTTGAAGTTCTTAAAATAGTGAAATAGCCTCAGTACATCGTTAACTAAAATAATATAAAGGATTAAATACAACTTTTGATAATTAGGGAGAATTGTTTCACAATATTAGAGCAATGAAAACATTTGAAAATCAAATAGATCACTGATTATGTCATGGCATCTTTCTTCTCCTGGCAGGATGCTAGTCACACTGGTTAAACCCCCTTTGAGGGGGAACAAGCAATGGGACGAGAGAATAGCTCTTAACCCCAGGACAAGGAAGTGCTTATCACATCAGTACATCTAGGCCTCAGTTGTTTTTCGGCTTCAGGCTCAGAGAAGCAGTGAAAAAAGACAAGTGGCACATGTTTGACGTCAGGATCAGCTGATTGACTAATCACCCCCTGCCCTGGTACTGACCAATCAGCAGAGACCATGACCCTGAAAGAACACACCTGGAAAACTGATAAATTCCGCTGAATCCCTCCCCTGTGATCGCCCTTAAATTTTCTGCCTGCAAGAGAGAGGGAAAAACCCTCAAGACAAAGGAACCAGTGTGAGCTCTCCCTCTGGGGAGCACAAGGGTTTCATTCCCTTTCCTCTCTTCTTTCCTGCAGGCATGCATCTCCTAAACCAGGGGTGGGATGCCTGGCCATATGAGGTAAGCAAAATTATTTGGTCTGGCCCTGCCAAGACATTAAGTGTGAATTAATTAAATGTTTGACCAAATGTAGCAGGCTAATTTTAAAGCTGACAATTTTGTATGGCCTGAGAATGATGTTATAAATATCCAAATGGCATCTGGCAGAAAAAAAAGTTTCCCTAATCGTGTCTTAAATCCTAATGTATCCAATGAGACTTGCAACCAGGAGAGCAATGGGCAGCAGCAACAAGTTCTGTACTAACCACCTGAACTGTCTACAAGCCCCTTTTTCTCTAGCTTCCTAGCGAGCCGAAGAAGCTCAGTATAGGTTCTTCTGTTGCGCCTTCTATGTTAAGCCCTTCCTTGATTCACTATCCTGAGTAGACTTTTGCCGTGGACCATAAATTCTTGCTTGTTTTGCTGCACTTCGTCTCTTGACTGAATTTTTTTCTTCAATGCTAAGAACTAAGATCAACAGTAATTAATATAAATGCAAGAAGTCCACTCAGAAGGCTGAATTTAGTCTCTTTGCATATTCACAGGGTGAATATTTGCATTTTATTACCTACTGCTGACTCAATGGCCTAAAGTCAACTCCCCCAACCTGATAATCTTACTGTTTACTAAACATTATCATTGATATGTCTGTTTGCATTCCTAAAAGGCAATTTCGTATCTAGTAAATAAAAGCAGAGGGGAACAGATACTTAGTGGAACTTCACTACTACAGTTAAGCTTTCCCAGCTTCCCCCATAATTAAAAATTATATTTCTTGTCTTGTGTGTCAATTTGCATTGGGCTCTTTCTCCAAGCCTTTGAACCGAGGCCATACTGGCCATGGCTTTTCACATTCAAAAAGACAAGAATCAAGGTCTCATTCTCCTTGGTAACATTTTGAGCAGTAGAATTCTGAGAACAGATTGCCAGAGAAGTGGGAAATCTAAAGGTGGGCTAATGGAAATCTGTATCAAAGTTTCATATGGTTTCTTAACTGAGAACTAGATTTTGTATGTTCAAGTCAAGACTCACACTGACAAAAAAAAAAAAAAAAGACATTCTGAAGCTGATAGCTAACGGAGGTACCAGGAGTCATACAATGCAGGAACATTGGCATTCCCTGAGTGAAGAGTGAAGAGATCTTTCTTGATACCTCAGGCATTCAGGTCAGACAAACTAAAGGCCAAATAAATGAAGGCCACACACTAGATTAGAGTCACAACCTATAACTGAAATCTTTTAAATAAATAAAACTGAAATAGGCTAGTAGAAAAAATATATAAAATCATATGTGAAAAGAACAGGACTGCATGTAATAAAAATACTCAAAACCCCTCAAAAGAAGACACTATAATTGGCCTCCACAATATCTAACAAAAATTGCCAATATACTGGACTTGCAAAGCAGTAAAAAAATGTGCCTGATACTGCCACTATAACATCACTAAAACAAGCTCAAAAATGACCCAGGAATAACAGAGAAGAACATTGTAATAAATTAAGGATGAATAGTCAAACATCTAATACAAACAATAACATTATTAAAAATAGATAAAATTTTATTAATAAAAGAGTAATATGCAAATTAACCATCACTCTGCTACACCCACAGGCCACATCCACCAGCCAACAAGGAGTGAATATGCAAATTAACCCCAACCAAGATGGCTACAGCCACTGAGGGAGCAGGAGGCTTGGGTTTCCCTGGCAATGAAGGAAACTAAGCTTTCCACACTCTGGCAGACACAGGCCTCCACTCAAGGAAACAAAGTTTCAATTTTAGAAGATAAATAAATCCCTGATACCTCCACTTGGGTTGCTGGGGGGTTGCATAGCCAGCCTGCAAACCACCACAGGCCCCTCATCTAGGCTGCCTCATGCCCCAAGGGAACCCCCACCCTGATCTGGGACACCCTTCAGGACAAACCAGCTGGGACACACCCATGCACCAGGCCTCTATCCTATCTAATAAAAGAGTAATATGCAAATTAATTTTCACTCCAACACACAAGATGGCTGCTCCTATTTGGTCAAAAATCCTACCTCCATGTGGACACAAGATGGCCACCACAGGATGGCCAGTAGGGGAGGGCAATTGGAAGGGACCAGGCCTGAAAGGGAGGGCAGTTGTGGGTGATCAGGCCAGCAGGGGAAGGTAGTTGGGAGGGACCAGGCCCACATGGGAGGGCACTTGGGGGTGATCAAGGCTGTAGGGAAGATCAGTTATAGGTGATCAGACTGGCAGAGGAGGGTAGTTGGGGGCAACTGGGCCTGCAGAGAGGGGCAGTTGAGGGGGACACAGGCTTGCAGGGAATAGCAGTTAGGGGCAAACAGGCTGGCAGGGGAGCAGCTAGGCATCAATCAGGCTGGCAGGGGAGTCATTAGAGGGGGATCAAGCTGACAGCAGAAATGGTTAGGGGAAATAAGGAAGGCAGGCAGGTGAGCAGTTGGAAGCCAACAGTCCTAGATTGTGAGAGGAATGTCTGATCCTACGAGGATGGGGGCTAAATGGGCAGTCAGATATCCCTTGAGGTGTTCCATATTAGAGAGGGTGCAGGCTGGACTGAGGGATACCCCCCACCTCGTGCACAAATTTCATGCACATGGGGCTCTAGTAAAAATATAATGGATGGCAAAAAAGGTATAATATGGAGCAACTATTTTATAAAAAGTGCATGCAAGGAAGAAGAAAGTCCAGATAAACTTCTTGGCACTAATATAAAATCACTGAAATTATTGAATATTTAATATATATTAAAATTAAATTGAATAATTATACATTATCATGGCTAAAATAATTATATGTTAATTATGCAAAATATTTAACTAGTTCTCTAATTGTTTCAGTTCTACCTAATTTTTTAAATTCCCAGGCAGAATTTTAATCTGTATCTTTTTATTTTTTAATATATTGTTTACCTAAAGTATTCAAAAGTATTATGTTTTGTTAATGATTTTGCTTTATTCTGATGAATTTCCAAGTGTATGTACAAATGGAAAACTGTAAAGCTTCAAATAATATACTAATTTTTTAATTGTATATTTTTATTTACTTTTATTACCCATAAATGGAGAAGAATGTTTAAAGGTAACCAGAACTTTTTTTTATTTTATTTTAACTTAAGTAGATTAACTGCAGTTTCCAGTTACACTTTGAAAATAACTGGTAAATCATACTACTCTACTACAGATAGTTCTAATATCTTCAGGTAAAGTTTGCATTCAAATGTATTTCCAATGAAAATTCATTACCAGTACTGTGGCAAATATTTTAAATGTCTATCTTATACTAAATATTGGATTTAGAAACTTCATTTCCTTCAAAAGCAGGCTAGATTGTTTATCACTGAAAGTGTGAGTTCATTTTTAAGATAAAAATTTGTATTTTTAAACGAAATGGATATGTGTAATATTATTAATAAAAGGAGAATGTACATTCAAATAAAAAATAAAATGTTATAATTACTATTGCTAAACTGAAAAATTGTAAACTCAATTCTAGACTGCAGTCAAATGTGAAGGTATTGCCCCAACATGGCAATGGAGATGATTGGTCAAAAAAATAAAGCAGGAAAAAAAAATGCACCTAAGTCAGTGTATTGTGTTCTTCCAATTAGAAATCATTCTCAATTACTGATGCATCATTTATTTTTTGAGCACCTAGTCTCAAGCATTTTAAAAAGAATGTATGATCTCTGTATTTTGCCACCATTAACTTATTTTGATTAAGCTTCATGGTCTTCCTATAAACGCTGTCTCCTGCTGGTCAAATCAATGTTGTATTTAAGATACTAATCTCTCTTTGGCACTTGATGATATCCAGGTCTTTCTGTTTTCATTTTCTTCAACAAAATTTATTCCTCAAAATTTTTGTCTTATGTAGTTTGCTAAGAAATAGAATTATTCAACTTAAATAATGCACAAAAAAAAGAAGATTTAAAGTAATGTAATGGCCATTCTTTAAAAAAAATGTTTATTGCAGAGTAATTGGCCTATAATTAACTGAAATATACAAAGTGATGCAATGCAAGGGACTGAATCCAAGAATACTATACCCAGCAAGGCTATCATTCAAAATTGAAGGTGGAATCAGAAGCTTCACAGACAAAAAAGGGCTAAGAGAGTTTATCACTACCAAGCCAGAATGCAAGAAATGAAAACAGCTTTAAACATAAGTAAATTACACTGAATATCACAGAAATGAAGTTGCACCGAGAAAATGCTATTAAAGAACTATTTCTGTAGGCCTCTAGTTTATCACAGTACACAATCAATTAACTCAAAGACAAATTTTACTTTTTGTAATAAAATATAATAATGTTACTTAATTTTATAAACTGTCAGAGAATGTATTTATCATTTTTCTAATCACATGGACCTTTTGATCATCATTCTAGGCAAATGCTAGATAATGGTCATCCCATTGACTGCACAGCTTCCTTGGTAAAGAGGGCTTTAACTGTGATTGGCAGTGGAGGTAGAGTATTGTTCTATCCATTTTACTTGTAGACGATGCCAGATGGATTCCAATAAGGTAGCTGAAATGGATTTTATATTAGTTATTACTTTGAAAAAAATATTTTCTAACATTCTAAAAAAAAAAAAAATCAGTGAAACACCAGGCTGATTTTGACGAAGTCCTCAATCTACCTTCTCAAGACAAGATCCTCTTATTTCTGTTTTGGAATAAATATTGAAATCAACCACCACCAATAGATACTTCAGCTTTTTATATGAGCTGCATTCCTTTGTGCTATTTAAAATACAGAAAAGATAAACTACTAATTCTGTTTTCAACAGGGTCAGTTTATTTACCAAATACTGTTCTTAAGGTTTTAATCTAATTTCTCATTATAAATTATAAAACACAAAGTAATTATGAAGTTTAATTTGAGTAGAATAACTTATTTTTATCATTTTTTCTTATAGCAAAATAAATTTCATAAATTATGTTTTCAAATATTTGCACTTTTAAGATTGTCCTCAATGTTTGTCACTGACTTATCAATTTATCCTGGCATTTTTTGAGGAATTAGGTAAGTATGAATACAGCAATCCCATGGATCTTTCAGTCTCATGAGAGAATTTTAAATCATTATATTGATGATGCTAACTAAAAAACAAGTAAATAAATGTGTGTGTACCTATATGCAGCTATTATCTATTATCTATATTATCTATCTATTATCTATCTATCTATCTATCTATCTATCATCTCTCTCTCTATCTGATCCTTCTGAGCTAGACTAAATTGAGGTTCAGGCAAGTAACTAGAATAAATCATAGAATCACAGAATGGACAATCTCTCTCTCTTTTAATAAAGGAAGGTCATACACTCATTTCTTTGTGTGGTTTTTTAGTTGTTTTTTTAGTTTTCTATAGCACTTAAAAAAAACACCTCATAACTTTAAATATTGTACTGACTAAATGTTGTTTGTCTAGCTCTGTTTTATGTTCATTGTAATGTCTTACCTTCATATGCTGCAATGACATGCTACTAGCTACACAGAATGTTAAGATAGTATAGAAAGATTAACATTGCATTTTAAATGACACTTTTTATTGCAGCAAGATATTTTGGATATTATCAAAGTTATTTATTTTATGATATAGTGGGTTTTGGGTAAAAAATTTAAAGGAACCCTAACATAAATATCAGACATTTGGCTTATTATTTTTCATAGTAAAACTACAATTAATCTCTCCCCATTTGGGCTCCCGCTGATCCTATTTTTAGAGGGCTTTGGCAGACTTTATGTAAGCTCTGATGATTATAGATGTTGCTTAATGAATATTATTTATAGTTTTGGGTTAGTCATTTGCACATGCACTTTATGTATTTAATATTACTGAAATCAAAACTACATAAACATGAGTTATCTTCATAAAATGTTCTATGTGCTTCATTCCTTACGGCAATTTAATGCAGTGATGCTTTCTGCCACACCAAGCTGCAAATGTTTGTTAACTCTCAATTATTTCATTGAAGTAAGCAGATTTCTGACAACCATCTGCTTAGAGTGTACTCATTTCTGTTAATAAATCCATTTGAAAGTGAAATAGTCATTAAAGCAAGGAAGTAAGCATAGCATCTCTGGGAAGTTGGAGCTATATATATTTTGTGACACATCCTGTGAAATCTTGGTTATAGAGTGCAAAATTTCTGCTAAAACACACAGAAATGCTGTGTTTATATTGTGGTAATACAAAATCCATCTTTAAAGCAAATAAATTAAGATTGTATTTTTTGTCTTTAAAATTTACAAAATTTGCACTAATATCAAAAAAGGATAATGAGGCACTTAACAACATTTCTACCACTCCATTACTCTAGATATTTTACATTTGCTTCTTAAAAAAAAAAAAAAAAAGAACACAAAAAACTGTATTCTCCTTCTCTAATACCCCCAAATGATATGTTTTTAAGTGACTATTTAGTAAATGGCTAATTAATTCTTTTAAAATAATATGTAGTTATCTTTCTGCCCTGTTGCTCAAATGAATATTATTGTTGTAAATAATATAAATGCTGGAGTATATTCACTCTGGAACATGTGACATAAAGTTGCTTGTTGAGAATCAACTTGATCAAAAATCAAGTCTGCAATGCTGTGTGTCAGCCTAGTCAATTTCTTTTTGTATTTAAAATAATTATGTATTTTGTTTTCAATGAAATCTTCAGGTAAAGTTTGCATTCAAATGTATCTTCTATTGCACCTAGATTCCTTTCTTTGTTAGTGACTGCCTAGGTTTGTAAAATTCGTCAAATTGACTTTTCCCCCCTGCATTCTAAATTCTGTAAAGTTAGATAACCCCAAGCATAAACTGAATTTAATGAGAAACCTATCCAAATGATACTGTAGTAATTACTGAGTTATCCATAGTAGGAAAGGAGCTAAGGGAAGGCTAGACATTATAGACATGTTCTCTATTGGGTGCAGGGAGCTGTACAAAGGAAAGATAGACACATGTCCAGTCAACTTGGGGATGATATAGAGAAGACACTGGCCTGTTAACCACACTCGGGGACAGAGATTGTTGGACATAATGGGCTTGGCCACTGAAAGCACATAAAGATTTGGGAGACTTTATTCCCATAAAGAAGCTCCTCTTCTTGGGCTCTTGGTTCCTCTTGGCATGCTTGCCTTCCTGGCATTCTCTCATGTGGTCTACAGCCATGCAGACCCCCACACACAATAGACTAATGGAATGCAACCAGCCTGATGCTGGGCTGAACCTGGCTCCAACGTGGAAAGGAAACTGGATACTGCCTCTGATTTTAGCTCTACTGAAACCCCAGCTACACTTCTATGACTGGACTAAGGGAAAGGGGACTTTGGAAAAACAGAGATCTAATGCCATGCAAATAAAAATCACTCATTTTCTCATGTGAGTCTTAGACAGTTACTTTTCTCAAGCTATTGTAAGCACTCCACCTCCAGAGGTACCCAGTGGGGAAGAGAATCCCCAACTTTTTCTGGTAACTCAGGTATTTTCATTTCATATATTAACAAATCAAATTCATTTGCTATCTTTCCATTAAGAAATTAGGCAATCTAGGATGATGTGATGAATTCTGTTCAGGGAGATATATCTAATGAAATAAATATGCCTTTTTATGGATAAGAAATGTCTAAAAGGATGGTCACACATCTTAATCATAACCTGTGCCTAAATTTCCTGAGAGAAATGGGACATTAATCTAATCAAATTCTTATTCATATCATATCAGAAGGTTGGAAGACTCGCCTCTTCATTTTTTGAATATTAAGTCTAGCCTAGGAAATATATTAGGCATTGGCCAAAATGAACCAATATCCCTGCCATTAAAATACAAATATTTGTAATGAGAAGCATTTCTGGGAATGTCCGCAAGAATATCTTGATTGTTCTAGATTTTCAGCAAACACAAGTACTCAAAGTACCAATCAAGGAAAGAGATCATAGCAGAACTTACACTCCACTTATTCTTGGCTGAGCAGCCATGCAGTGTAAGAAGCAGTCCCCGTGGCACAGTTAGCTGTAGTAAACTAATATCACTCACAACACAAAATTGAGATAAGATCATTGGGAAAATAATTTAAAAATACTATAAAAAAGTTGAAATAGATGTATATGTTTAGTGTAACTTCACCTATCTTTCACCTCATGGGGAGAGAAAGAAAAGTTCTATAAGGCTCCATGTTGTGGACATTCATTCTTTAGATACTCCAATAAAAAGTAGTAAGACTATTTAGTGCCTTTACTCATATATTAGAATACCTAAGTCACCAACATGTATCATGTGGTATAATGTACATCATCCCTTTTCACCATCTAGGGTCCAGTTTGCAAAGGATTATCATTAACTTTATTTTCCAGAAGATACATATTACCGTTTTATCACTAATAGATAATAGCTCAGTTTGGCTGATGCCTCTTTTAGTTTTCAGGATAGCTTTGTCTTCCTATTCATGGAACCAAAGAACATACATTCCTGGTATTAATAAAAATGGTGAATTCACTAAGGAAAGCAGCTTTGTGGTTGCTTAATAAGGTAAAGATAAAATCAACATATATTTTAGTGGTTCCACTACTCAATATCCTATTTAATAAGAGAGTAAATTGCAAATTAACCATCACTCTGCTACACCTACAAGCTACACCCACCAGCCAATCAGGAGAGAGTATGCAAATTAACCCAACCAAGATGGCTGTGGCCATGGAGCGAGCAGGAGGCTTGCTCCGAGCAATGGAAGAAGCCAAGCTTTCTGCACACCCAGGCCTCCTCTCAAGGCTACAAAGTTTCAATTATAGAAGATAAATCCCAACAAAATGGTGGCAGCCACAGAACTGGAGACAGCAGGATGCTTGAGTTGACCCTGGCAATAGAAGAAGCCAAGTTTTCTGCAACCCTGACTTGCCTTAGCCTCTGCTTTAGGCAACAAAGTTTCTATTATAGAAGCTAAATCCCAGATACCAAGGCCTCTGTTTGTGTCGCTGGGGGCATGGCTAGACTGAAAACCATCACAGGCCCCTCACCCCAAGGCACTCATCCGGGACACCCTTCAATACAAACCAGCCAGCTCCTACCCATTCACCAAGGCTCTATCTTATCTAATAAAATATTAATATGCAAATGGACCATCACTCCAACACAAGATGATTGCCCCCACATGGTCAAAGATCCTGCCTTCATGTGGACACAAGATGGCCCCTAAAAGATGGCTAGCAGGGGGAGGCAGTTGAGAAGGACCAGGCCTGCAAGAGAGGGCAGTTGGGGAGTGTTGCTATGTGACATCATTAACCGGTGCCCACAGGAACCATTTCTGGGCTGGGTTGGGCTGTGGGCGGCATTTTGTGCTATGGGCTCTTGGCAGTGTTGGCTGAGATTTGTTAGGCTACTGCTCTAGGGTGGTGGCAGAGCTTGTGTCCCACTTGAGGGAAGTCAAGTATTGCTTTGTGGGTGCCAGGTCCATGGTACCATTCCCCTGTAAATGGCCAGGGCATGTCACTGAGCATCTGTCCCCTAGTGGTCAGTGTAAGTCATTGTGACCAGTTGGACAGTTGACACTTAACATATTAGTCTTTTATATATATATATAGATTAGAGGCCTGGTGCAAAAAATTTATGCAAGTGTAGGCCCTTGCAGCCCTGGCTGCCTGAGCCCTAGCAGCCCCACGGCCCCACACACTGGTCAATCCAGAAGGTCATTCTGATGTTTTAAATATAAAGATATTGGTAGGTTAAAAGTAAAATTATAAAAATTGATATACCAAAAATTAAATAAAAGGAATCTGGATTTGCTGTTAGTATTAGAGAGCACAAGAATGAACTAGAGGCATATTGCTAGAGCTAAATATGGACACAAAATCCTATCTAATAAAAGAGTAATATGCAAATTGATCATATCTCCGCTACATACACAAGCCAAACCCACCAGTCAATCAGGAGCGAGAATGTAAAATAACACATCCAAGATGGATGCAGCCACGGGGAGAGCAGGAGGCTTGAGTTTCCCTGGAATAGGAAGAAGCCAAGCTTTTTGCCTGCCCTGGCAGGCCCAAGCCTCCATTCAAGGCTACGAAGTTTCAATTATAAAAGATAAATAAATCCCAACAAAAATGCTGGCTGCCACGGAGCTAGAGAGAACAGGAGGCTTGGGTTGCTCCCAGCAATAGAGGAAGCCAAGTTTCTGAAGCCCTGGCCTGCCTTGGCCTCTGCTTAATCTACAAAGTTTTAGTTATAGAAGGTAAATATCCAAAGAGAAATGGCTACGGCCACTGAGCAAGCAGAAGGCTTGGCTTTGCTCCAGTCAACAAAGCTTCAATTGTTGAATGTAAATAAATTCCAGATACCAGGAGCTCTGCTTGGATTGCTGGGGAGTGTAGCAGGCCTGCAAACTACCACAAGCCCCTCACCCAGACTGTCTGATGCCCCAAGGGAACCCTCACCCTGATCCGGGACAACCTTCAGGGCAAACCAGCTGGCCCCCACCCATGCACCAGGCCTCTATCCTATCTAATAAAACAGTCATATGCAGATTGACCATCACTTCAATACACAAGTGGTCAAAGATCTTGCCTCCATGTGACTAAAGATGGCCACCATAAGATGCCAGCAGGGCATGGCAGTAGGGTGGGACCAGGCCTGCAAGGGAGGGCAGTTGGGTGCAATCAAGCCTGCAAGGGAGGGCAGTTAGCGGTGATCAGGCTGAAAAAGGAGGGAAGTTAGGGGCAACCGGGACTGCACAGAAGGGCATTTGTGGGGGGGGGCAGGCCTGCAGGGGAGAGTATTTGGGAGGGATCAGACTTGGAGGGAAGGATAGTTAGAGGGGACCAAGCCTTTAGGAGAGGGCAGTTAGGGGCAAACAAGCTGGCAAGGGAGCAGTTAAGCATCAATCAGGCAAGCAGGGGAGTGGTTAGGGGGTGATCAGGCTGGCAGGCAGAAGTGGTTAGGGGCAATTAGGAAGGCAGGCTGGTGAGCGGATGGCAGCCAGTAGTCCTAGATTGTAAGAGGGATACCTGACTGCCCATTTAGGCCCAATTCTGAGCAGTCAGACATCCCTCCAGGGGTTCCAGAATGGAGAGGTTGCAGGCTGGGCAGAGGGACACCCCTCCTCCCCACTCCCATGCATGAATTTCGTGCACCAGGCCTCTAGTAGAAGATAAATAAATCCCAATAAAAATGGCTGCAGCCACAGAGCAAACAGAAGACTTGGCTCTGCTTCAGGCTACAAAGTTTCAATTGTAGAAGATAAATAAATCCCAGACTCCAGGGTCTCTACTTGGGTCGCTGGGGGGCATGACCAACCTGCAAACTACCACAGGCCCATCATCTAAGCCACCTCAGCAACCAAGGGAACCCCTACCCTGTTCCAGAACACCCCTCAGGGCAAACTAGCCAGCCCCCTGCACCAGGCCTCTATTTTATGTAATCCTATCTAATAAAAGAACGATATGCAAATTGGCCATCACTCCAACACACAGGATGGCTGTCCCCATGTGATCAAAGATCCTGCCTCCATGTGGACACAAGATGGCCACCACATGATCGCCAACAAGGGAAGGAAGTTGGGGGGGACCAGGTCTGCAAGGGAGGGCAGTTAGGGGCAATAAAGCCTGCAGGGAAGGGCAGTTAGGGGTGATCAGCCAAGAAAAGGAGGGAAGTTTGGGGCAACCGGACCTGACAGGAAGCGGGGGACCTAGGCCTGTAGGGGAGGGAAGTTGGGGGCAAACAGACTGACAGGGGAGAATTTAGACATCAAACAGGCTATCAGATGAATGGTTAGGGGCAAAGGAAGGCAGGCTAGTGAGCAGTTGGGAGCCAGCAGTCCTGGATTGTGAGAGGGAAGTTCAACTGGCTGTTTAGGCCTGATTCTACCTGCATCAGGCCTAAATGGGCAGTCTGACATCCCTCAAGTGTTCTAGATTGGAGAGGGTGTAGGCTGGACTGAGGGACCCACCACCCCGTGCATGAATTTCATGCACCAGGCTTCTAGTAACAATATAAGCAGGAAAAAATATTAAAAATGTGTATGTATCTCACATCAGAACTTTAAAATTAAGCAAAACTGAAAAACTGATGGAACTGAAGAGCAACAGAAAGACACAATTATAGCTAATGAATTCTACATTCCTCTCTTAGTAATAAATAGTCCTAGTGACATAAATTACAAAAGGACATAGAAGACTTAATCAACATCAATCACCTACTGGATGTATAATCTTCACTTAAAGATAGCAGAATACACATTTCTTTCAAGTGGGCATAGAACATTCACCAAGAATTATCATATTCTAGGTCATAAAACAACAAATTATAACTAACTAACTAACTAAATAAATAAATAAATATTAAATTATAAGTCAACTAGAGGCCCAGTACATGAAAATTCATGCACTAGAGTGGGGTCCCTCAGCTGAACCTGCTCCCTCTCACAGGCCGAGAGCACTCAGGGGTAGGAGGCAACATGGTAATCACGGGAAGGAAACACACCATCACACCTCTGCTGCTGCCACTACCATCAGTGCAAGCCTCAGCTGGCTCTGGTTATCTGAACCTTGGGCTGCTCTGGGAGGCTGGGCAGCCACCATCTGAGGCTTGCCTGCACCTGGCCTGCCTTGGGGTAGGCCCAGACTTGTAGCATGCGTGCTGCCCTAGTGGGGCTGAGGAACTGGGCACTGCCATCTTGTGGCATTGGGCACTGCCATCTTTGAGGGTGGGACAGTCAATTAGCATATTCCCTCCTTATTGGCTGTGGGTACTGCCATCTCTGAGGGCAGGGCAGTCAATTAGCACAGTCCCTCCTTATTGGCTGTAGGCACTGCTATCTTTGCGATGGCATGAGGGTCAATTAACATATTCCCTCTTTATTAGATAGGATAACATAAAAATTTAAGAACATTTCCAATCATTTGGAATTACATTACTTACAAAAAAAGTCTCAAGGAAAGTTAAAAATTACTTAACTGAACAAATTGAAACACCAAAATTTGGGGGTGCAGTTAAAGCAGTGCTTAGTGTGAAATGTAGAACATTAACTTCCTATACTAGGAAAGAAGGAGAGTTTCAAAATAGCAACTTAAACTTTTCATGTAAGAAACTAGAAACTAAGAATAAAATAATCCTATATCAAACAGAAAGAAATGATAGAAAGAAGACTGAAATTATTAAATCTTTCCCCTCAAATGGAGAAAAATCAATAAACCCAAAAGCTGAATCTTTGAAAAGAACTACAGAACTCATAAACCTCTAGTCTCAGAAAGAATAGAAAAAGTGACAAGACAAAAATTATCATTACTCTATCTAATAAAAGAGTAATATGCAAATTGACCATGCCTTCCCTACACTCAGCAGCCACGCCCACCAGCCATGTCCACCAGCCAATCAGGAGCTGAGGCAGAGCCAGCAAGGGCTAAGAATGGGGTTATGGGGGTGGAGCCTAGGCGGCTCCCAGTGGTGGGGGCCGAAGCAGCCTGCAGTGATCGCCCAACCCCTGGGGTTTTATGGTCGCAGACAGCTGGAGCTAAGGCCTGGACTGGAGCTGAGGAGCCTGGCTGTGAGCATGCAGCTCCCAGGAGCAGAGTGAAGGTGGAGGTGGTGACCACGTGGCCCCCAGGGGCGTAGCAGAAGCAGGCGGTGACCGCACAGCCCCTGGGGCATGGCGGTCGCAGGTAGCTGGGGCTAAGGCCTGTTCTGGATCTGAGGCTCCTGGCAGCAAGCACACAGCTCCCAGGGGATGGAGCCAAGGCAGTGGAGGCGACCACAGGCAGCCAGGGCTAAGGCCTGGACCAGAGCTGAGGTGCCTGGTAGTGAGTGCGTGGCTCCTGAGGCTGGGCAGTTGCAGGCAGCCGGGGCTAAGGCTGGGGCTGGGAGTGTAAGGTGGTGGAGCTGAGGTGGTGAGTGCTCGACCCCAGGGCTGGGTGGTTGCTGGTGGCCAGGGCTAAGGCTGGGGCTGAACAGAGCAGAGCAGTGGCTGGGTACCCAAGGCCTAAAGCCTTGGCCAGAGGCAGAGACTTTAAGCCTTGGGCAGGCCGGGGGTGAGTGGTCAGTGGGACATCCCCTGAGGGCTCCCAGTATGTGTGAGGTTTAGATGAGGTATCACCCACCCGGAGTGCATGGGGGCCCTAGTAAGAAATAAAAGACAAAGACTAATTACAGCCTCTAAAGTCATTAACAGTTTAAAAAGACAATATTAACAACTCCAAATAGAAATGTGATAACTTAGATGTAATGAACCAATTAAAAAAAATTCAAAGCTTACACAAAGTAAAATAATGTTAAACTCATATATATTAAAGTAATTAAATAAATAATTTATTGGTTTTGAAAAATTGCCTAGGTCACATTGGCTTGATTGGCTTAATTCAACTAAAAGTTTAAAAATAATCCTATAGAGGAGAACCAAGATGGTGGCATAAGTAAAACACCTATCTTACTGTCATACACAGCAATTTTAAAACTACAACTTGACGAAAGAACAAACACCTTCCAGAATCACCAGAAAGTTGGCAGAGTGAAAATTCCACAAATAAAAGTGAAGATAAGACACTGTGACTTGGAGAAGCAGCTGAGGACAGCATTGAAGATTCGCTTGGAGAGAGGTTTGGAGCCCGTGCCAGCAGAGAGGGCGGGCGGCTGAAAACTGGCCAGTTTTCACGAATGAGGAGACAAAGACGTCCCACTGGACTGATTCTATAGCTCTGGGTGAAGTCCAGGGAACCCACTATCCTATGGGGTAAAAACTGGACAGTGGAAGGGGACCCTGAAGCTCGGGTGCGGCAAGGGTCTGCTGGCTTGTGGAGAAGGAAGCTTGCGCATGAAATTAGGAACAGCGCAGCTGCTTGAGTGCGTAGAGAGCGCTCTGCGACTTGCTATCTCATTCGGGAAACCTTCAGACTGCTTTGTTTTATGACCCTGGGTGATACATTGGGTGTGTAGACTCATTTGGGGAGAGTCTGAATTCCCTGGAAGCCGGTGGAGCTCCACAGCGGCTCTCTCTCAGAGGTGCTGGCAGCCATTGTCCCTGGCACAGAGTCCCTGGGGCCACATAGGGCTAACTAACACTGTCTGCTTGGCCTGGAGACCCCGCCCATCCAACCTGAGCACAGCTGAACTTCACAGACAATTGGCCTGGAGGTCAGCTCCTCCAAGTGCTAACAACAATTAACCTGAGCTTAACTTCAGCAAGACTGTGCAACCCATATTCACCTCAGGTAACTGGGGAGGCCGAGCCACTGTCCCTTGTGGGACATCTACCACAAAAAGCTAATTGACCAACTCAGGGAAGCAACCACCATGCAGAGACATGGAAAGAAATCAGATGTGAAAGAAATGGAGGGAAAAAAACGACTGGACATGGAATTCAAAACCGTGGTTATAGGGCTTCTCAAGAGGCTCCAACAAAAGGTCGAGGCCTATAAGGAAATAAACAAGACCAACAAGGAAATGAATGAGTCCTACAAGGAAATGAATGAGACCCTCAAGGATATAAAGGAGACTCCAAGGATATGAAAAAGGACCAACCAGAAATTAAGCATACACTGACTGAAATAAAAAATATTATACAAAGACCTAAAAGTGCTCTGGAGCACGCCAAGAACCAAGTTAAAGATTTGAAATACAAAGAGGGAAAATCCACTCAGCTGAAAAAGCAAGAAACCAAAAGAATCCAAAAAATTGAAGAGAGTCTAAGGGGCCTCTGGGACAACCTCAAGCATACCAACATCCGAATTATAGGGGTGCCAGAAAAAGAGAGAGACCAAGACAATGGAAACCTATTTGAAGAAATAGTGACTGAAAACTTCCCATACCTGGTGAAAGAAATAGACTTAGGCGTCCAAGAAGCGCACCGAACTCCAATATATAGGAACCCTAAGAGGACCACATCAAGGCACATCATAATTAAAATGCCAAGAGCAAAAGACAAAGAGAGAATATTAAAAGCAGCAAGAATATTAAAAACAGTTAGTTACCTATAAGGGAGCACCCATACAATTGTCAGCGTATTTCTCAACAGAAAAGATGCAGGCCAGATGGGAGGGGCAAGAAATATTCAAAGTGATGAATAGCAAGAATCTACAACCAAGATTACTCTATCCAGCAAAGCTATCATGCAGAATTGAGGGTCAGATAAAGTGCTTCGCAGATAAGAAACAACTAAAGGAGTTCATCACCACCAAACCAATATTACATGAAATGCTGAAAGATATTCTTTAAGAAGAGGAAGAAGAAAAAGATAAAAGTGTAAATTAGGAACACCAAATACACATCTATCAACCAATGAATCTAAAAATCAAGTGAATTAATAAGCTGATGAACAGGATAAACTGGTGAATGTAACAGAATCACGGACATAGAGAGGGAATGGACTGACAACTCTTGGGGAGAAAGAGGGTGTGGGAAGTGCAGCAAGAGACAGGACAAAAATCTGCAACTATGGGAGAGGACAGTGGAGGGGGGTGTGGGCGGAGGGTGGGATGGGTACCAGGTGGAGGAGAACTATAGGGGGGAAAAAGGGGGAACAATGTCATTAATAAACTGAACAATAAAGATGAAAAAAATTGAACTAGAGCTGAGAAAAAAATAAATAAAAATAGTCCTATACAATAAAAGAGAAACATGCAAATTTAACCGTACCTTCGCTCCTGATTCGCTATGCTTCCATCCAATCAGGAGCAGGGGCAAGGCCAAGTGGCACAAACACCGGGCTGTGGAGATAAAAAGTGGTGGTGGCAAGCACCAGCCCCCGGGCACTGTGAGGGTGAGTGGCAGTGAGCACCCAGCCCCCGGGGCTGGGTGGTCGCAGGCAGCCGGATCTGAGCTCAGCAGGGTGATGGCTGGGTGGGTGCACAAGGCCTAAAGCCTCACCAGAGGCTTTAGGCCTTGGGCAGGCTGGGGGTGAGCCATCAGTTGGACATTTCCTGAGGGCTCCCAATATGTGAGAGGGGGCAGGTTGGGTTGAGGGACCACCCACCCCCAGTGCACGAATGTTCTTGGCACTGGGCCCCTAGTTAAGAATAAATTTACAAGATTCTCCTATAGAAAATGTAAGAGCAGGGCACATTATCTATATCATTTTATTCTGCCAATATTGCTTTGATAAGAAAAGCAAATTTAAAAAATCAGAAAGAAGAAAGGAAGGAAAATTAGAGTTTAAGATTCCTCAAGAATGTAATTGAAACTATTAAGAATTTATATGTAACATTAAATAAACTGTGTAATGCACCACAATGAGGAAAATAGTGCAAGCCTGGTATAATACTTAGAAATGTTCATTATGCTAGCTTACATGTTCAGTATGTTTAATCCAGCCCCCTAAAAAAGCCAAATGACCTCAAATTATATTTTAAAAATATTTAACAACAACAACAACAACAACAACAATATATATATATATATATATATATATATATATATTTATATATATATATATATGACCCTAGTAAGCATATAAATGAAATGGTGGAACAACCAAACAGCCGGTCACTATGATGTGTGCTGACCACCAGGGGACATGCGCAGAACATGGCGGGAGTTGGCAGCAGGCAGCAGAGTGCAGAACATGGTTGGTGTAGTGTTTAACAGGGTGGTGGAGCAGGTGAGCGGGGGTGCCAGACCAAGGTGGGGTACTGGTTGCTGTCATCGGGGTGAGCTTCTGGTGGTTACTGAAAGTTCCTTGCTCCCATGAGTGGTGGGCATGCTCAGGGCTCACACCTCCTACCAGCGCCAGCCCCACTTGCTCCTGCTGCTGGTGATGGCCCTACTTGTACCCATGGCAAGCACGCCAGAGCTACTTGGTCATACCAACTGCTGGCACCAGCTCTGCTCGCACCCACTGCCAGTGCTGGCCCCACTTACACCCACAGCCAGTGCCGGCCCCAGTCTTGATTGCTTGTTGCCATCAGTGGGTGCAAGTGGCAGCTGCTGTCCATAACTGCCCCTGAGGTATTCTCCACCTTTCCCTGCTCCTGGGGGCTATTGGGACAGCAGTTGCCACTCCCATCCATTGCTGGTGCTGGCCCTAAGTGCTCCACACTGACAGCATGTGCAAGCAGGTCTGGTGCCATCAGAATGGGGGAGCAGTGGAGGTGAGAGAGGGCCTGCCAGCAGACAGGGGACCAGAGGCTGTGGCAGGAGAGGCTGGGCCAGGGTGTGGAGGATGGGCTGAGACCTGCCTCTGTGCCCCCCTGTAGCCTTGTGGACCACAGTTCCTTTCAAGGTGCATGAATTCATGCATTGTGCTCATAGTCCTATCTAATAAAAGCCTAAGAGATTGTTAAGGTGGGACAATCAGAATGACCGGTTGCTGTGATGCACACTGACAACGAGGGGGCAGATGTTCAACTCAGGAGCTTCCCCCTGGTGGTCAGTGCACTCCCACAGGGAGAACATCGCTCAGCCAGAAGCCGGGCTCATGGCTGTGAGTGCAGTGGCAGTGGCAGGAGCCTCTCCTGCCTCTGCGGCAGCACTAAGGAGCAGTGAGCAGGTGGGTGGTAAGGAGCAAGGGGTCCTGGATTTGCAAGAAGGATGTCCATCTGCTGGCTTAGGCCCACTCCCCAACAGTTGGACATCCCTTAAGGGATTCCGAACTGCAAGAGAATGCAGACCAAGCTGTGGGGACCCCCTTCCACACTCAGTGCGTGAATTTCATACACCAGTCCTCTAGTTCATAATATAAGTTCTTAGGAAGCTAGAAATATAAGGGAACTTCTGTAATATTCTATTAATGAAAGACAATGATGGAAAAAGACAATGATGTCCACTCTCAACCTGATGATACAACATACTGAATATGTTAGTATAATAAAGAACATTTAAAAAATGAGACAAAACACAAAAACCCTGACCTTATTCTTACAAAAATTAAAGTAAAATGTATTATATAAAAATTTTATAATCATAGGTATTTTTCAACTTCTAGATGAAAATATAGAACATATTTCTAGCAAAGAACTCTTTGCTATGACACCAAAAGCAAAATTATCAAAGAAAAGTATGATTGCTTAGTAAATATTGCTTAGTAAAACTTTTGTTCTGTGAAAGATATTAAGAGAATGAATGAACAAATATACAGTGAGGGAAAATATTTGCAACTCCCATATCTATTAATTATAGAAGTATTTACTTAATTATGATTGGCATTCTCACCTCCCCAATGTAAGAATACAGGAATTGGTCGGCCCAAATCACTCAGTGTGACTATTAAAGAACTCATTTCATATAATTAAAAAAATATATATCATTCATAGCTCATGTCAATTTTCCCTATTCTACATGTTAAATCTGAGCTACTCTAATAGATTTTAGAGAGTAAAATTACAGATTTCCTACAGAGAAATAATTCTCTACAGAGATTTCTCTACAGAGACAAATTTTCTACAGAGAATAATTTTATTATTGATGACAGTGTTAAAATTCATAACACTTAAGGTAGAAAAGAATAATTTCAGACAATAGGCTTTGTTAAGTCACTGTGATAACAGAGTAAAAAATATTGAAAATTTTTAAAATCATGAATTCTGAGTTTACAGTGTAATTCAATTTGTTTTTACTTACTCCTTAAAATTATTACCCCTGTAAGCCATTACATCAAATGTGCCATACAGGAAAAAAAAAAGTTAAAAGCTAAAGGCAATAAACAAACAAACAAACAAACAAACAAATAAATCACATTTCTGTCTGTTGCTCTCAAATAGCTGTTTCCATTTATTTTTTATCTTTCTACTCTTGCTTAAGATGCTCTGGAACTGGCACCACAGTTTGTGGTGCTGATTACCTTTCCAGCTATTATACATAGTTATACTTTGAATTAAGAAAGCAGAATTGCCATTACTTGTAGCAAGGCAGAGCTGAAAGCAATTGTTACAGAAAAAAATTAGTGTAGCATGCAAATGGAAGCCAAATTACGATAGTTTGAAGAGTTGATTAAGAAAAGAAATTAGCCATTACATGCAGAAAGAATTCTGTAAGATCTCCAGAATTCATTGACAGACCTAGAGGAAATAGTTCAGCTCAAGAGATTTGTTTTTGCATGGGCAAATTTCTTATTCTCTGCATGCCTCTGATTCCTAGTCTGTAATTAGACTAATAATAGCATGTATCTCAAGAGGTTGTGGTGATTGAATAATTTATATCAAGTGCTTTGTACAATGCTGGACACATAGTAAACTCAATAAATATCAGACTTATTCCCCCAAAAATTAATAAGTTTTGCTTTAGACAATTCTTAGGAATTTTGTCTGTGTAGAAGAGAGAAATATAATGAAAAAAATCCAGTAGGCAGTAAGAGGTTAAAAAAGAGAGATCATGGGTCATTAATAATAAATAGATCTTTCTTCACTTTTCAAGTCTAATGTAATAGAATCTTGGATATTAGAACTATTAGTATAAGAAATAAGCTAAGTCAGCTTTTTCAATTGTCAGAAGAATATCTAAAAATGCAGGTATTGATGTAGATAAGTTATTGTTTGGGTGGAAGAAAATGGTAGTTCTTATCTAATTGCTTCTTTGTATGAAGTAAAAGATAGGTCAGATGGGAAATTTTAGAATGGCAGAGAAGTTTTGAAATAAGAAATAAAAGAAAGACCTCAATGAGAAAATGGGTAGATTACTGAGTGGATTTTAAAGGCCTAATTATTCTAATTACCTAAGCAGCCTTTTTAAATATTGAGAAGATAATTTATCTAAAGAAAATATTCAGAGGTAGACAAGATTATAGACAATGGACTTCCCATTATACTTTAACATTGTAAGGATTGCCTAAATTAATTTGTATATTTGATTCCAACTGAAAATAAAACAAAAATTTGGGTGAGAAGTTGTAATTTTTTAATGAAATATTTAATAGGGCTTGCACCATTAGGACACAGACTCCAATGAAGCCAAGGATTCCTTTTTCCACTAAAACTTGCCTGATATTTAGCACAGAACTAGATATATGTTATAAATAATTGTTAGCTAAATGATTTGAATAAATTCCAAATGAGTGAATGCACCTGTGTTCAAGGAGCTTGTATGTCCCTTTCAATTATACTTATAAATTTATTTTTATGAAAATTACTAGAGGCCTGGTGCATAAAATTCATGCATGGGGGTGTGTGTTCCTCAGCCCAGCCTGCACCCTCTCCAATCTGGGACCCCTCAATAGGTGTCTGACTACGCATTTAAGATCGGGCCTAAATGGGCAGACATCCATCTCCAATCCAGACTGATGGCTCTCAACTGCTCACCTGCCTGCCTGCCTGCCTGCCTGATTACCCCTAACTGCTTCTGCCTGTAGCCCTATTACCCTATAACCACTCCCTGAGACTCTGATGGATGCCTAACTGCTCCCCTGCTAGCCTATTTGCCCCACTTCCCTCCTCTGCTGGTCTGGTCACCCCCAACTGCTCTCCCCTGCAGACCTGGGTCCCTTTCAACTGCTCTTTCCTACAGGCCTGGTCACCCCCAACTTACCTCCTTTGCTGGCCTGGTCTCTCCCAACTGCCCTCCTCTGCTGACCATCTTGTGGTGGCCATCTTGTGTCTACATGGGGGCAGCCATCCTAAGTGTTAGAGTGATGGTCAATTCGCATGTTACTCTTTTATTAAATAGGATATTCTGTGAGCTTCTCTATACTGTCAATATTAATAAATGTTGGTGAGCAGCAAAGACATGTAAAGTTGCTACTCATGTTACTTGATTGTCAGAGATGATCAATGGTAGGATCCCCAAAATATTAATATTTATGTGTTGAGGAAGATAATATGTGTTGCTGAGATAATATCAAATTTATGACGAAAACATATGGGTTGGTGTAAGTTACGAACTAACATTAGGAATAACTTCAGCGGCCAATGGAGTAGGCAGCTCCATAGTTTTTCTTCACCTGATTAGAAAATACTTTACACTAAGAAAAAAATAAATTGTTAAAAAAAAGCAAACCACCATCACCATCACCATCAACAACAACAACAACAAAACATGGCTTTGGTTTGAAATGTTTACACCAAGGACATTGCGTGGCTTTAGACAATTTATTGAGATTTACAAAATGTAAAGACAGACATTATTAAATTATTTCTAGTATTTGCCTCTGAGTTATATGCTCATTTTTAGAAAGTAGAAGCTTCACAATTCAAAATCCAGTTTTATTATTAAATTTATACTTGAGTGATTTTTATAATGTATTTGTTTATTTTCTTAATAAAACTTTATTTTTACAAAGACGAAACCTATTCTGATTTTTTCATGATCACCAATGCTTTGGACAAGTGACAAGTGATAGATATTCTTAATTATAATTAATGAATAAATTTAATAATTAAATAAATTTTCTTTTTCTTTTCAAAGAAATTGTAATATTAATCAAATTTTAATATATACCATTTACTCTTCTAAATTATTTCACTCCTTTATAATTAAACTCAGTTTTCATGATGTATATGTATTTGTATATATACATATATATGTATATATATGTATATGATTGTATATGATTGTATCTGTATGTATATATGTTTATGATTGTATATGATTGTATATTGTATATGATTATATATACAAATATATACAACCTACTTAATTTACATATACAAATAAATATATAAAATCTATATATATTTACATTTTAATATTTTGATGAAATACCTATAACACCATTGACAGATTTCCTCAATATATTTCACTATAATATGTTAAAAACTTATTATTTAGTCTATAAAATTATGTTTTTAATTTGACTAACAAAAATATCAATAAAACTTAAAATTGTTGTATAGAATATTCTAAGCGAAATAATCTATCATAGGCAGAGAGAGAATTTCCAAAAGTCATTTGTGATCTGATTCTTCTAATGAATAGTGCCAAATTTCACTTTTGAAAATTGTATTAACTCTTCAGTGAGTTGATTTACTATATAGTGTGATACATTTAAAAGGCTAGTAAAAACATTGAATGTGTCTTTTCTCATTCATTTCTTCTTACAGACGTTACAGAATGGTTATGTAGTTAGACAATAACAAGGCAGTCAAATAAACCATCATCTTTATTCAATAGATATTTATGGAACACTATTATGTGTCAGCAATGTGAAAGGCATTAAGAAAAAGTCAAAGAAGAGTAAGTCATGCTTTTTGCCCTTGGCATATATTCAATCACTCTGGCAAGAAAAAGAACATGATGAAGAAGTGCTATCCATTGTAAAAAGTACTGAAAGAAGAACAAAGGAAAAATAGTTTTAACATCAAGGTAGCATCTCTAGATGAGAAGAGATAAAAGCTTTGACTAAATAATATTAGTGTAGGATCAGTATATATATTAGAGATAAAGAAGAAAAGCACTTATTGGCAGAGTCATGAAGTACTGTGGCACATAAGAGGAAAAAAATAAAAGCACTATTCCCAGTGTATCTGAAGTGAGGCAGAATAAAATGAGGAGAACCATGTTAGATCATCTCTAAGTTATATATTTATGAAAGGCAATATATATATATGGAAATAAAATCTTAAAAG
The DNA here is from genome assembly GCA_027563665.1 of Antrozous pallidus. NCBI lineage: Eukaryota > Metazoa > Chordata > Mammalia > Chiroptera > Vespertilionidae > Antrozous > Antrozous pallidus. The sequence continues at coordinate 32,684,308 of CM050519.1, forward strand.
ATGTCTGTACTCCCATTTTCATTGCAACATTATTCACAATAGCTAAGGTATGGAGACAACTTAAATGTACATTAACAAGTGAATGGATAAAAGAAATGTCATATATATATATATATTTAATGTCTAGATTATTATGATTCTGAATGCATAATAATCTGGACACTCAGTGTATATTCTATATAATAAAAGGCTAATGTGCAAATTTCCCCCTGGACCAGGAGTTTGACCAGCAGGCAGGCTGGCCAACTATTCATGTTCCCTCCACCTGGCCAGACTGGCTGGACCCCAACCATGGATGAATTTTGTGCACCAGGCCTCTAATATTTATGTTAGCCTTTTTTTTGTTCCTGATGTCAACTTTAGTTTTTAGTGTTAGCCTTGCTGGATAGAGTAGTCTTGGATTCTGTCCCTTGATTTTTATTACTTTGTATACTTCATGCCACTCCCTTCTGACCAAATGTGTTTCTGTTGAGAAATCAGCTAATAGTCTAATGGGAGATCTCTGTAGGTAACTTTCTTTCTCTTGCAGCCTTTAAGATTCTTTATCTTTAACATTTGCCATTTTAATTCTGATGTGTCTTCTGGGTCTTTTTGGGTTCATCATGTTTGGAACTCTCTATGCTTTCTAGACTTGTATGACTTTTTTCCTCCCACAATTCAGGGAAGTTTTCTGTCATTATTTCTTCAAACAGGTTTTCTATTTCTTCCCCAGCTCTTCTCTTTCTGGAACCCTTAGCATGTGGATGTTGTTTTGTTTCATGTTGTCCCAAAGCTCCCTTAAACTCTCCTACTTTTTAATTTATTTTTCCAATTTCTGCCTGATTGGGAGATTTTCTTCTACCCTGTGTTCTAACTTGCTAATTCAGTACTCAGCTCTTCTAGTCTACTGTGGAATCCTTCCAGGGTGTTCTTTATTGCAACTATGTCAATTCTTCATTTCCTCTTGATTCTTATCCATGTTGGTGTATTTCTTATTCAGCACCTTATAATTATAATTGAATTGCTTGTAATTCTCACTAAGATGTCTGAGTATCCTTTATAACCATTAATTTGAATTCTTCATCTGACAAATTACTCGTCTTCATTTCATTTCATTCAGTGCCTTTTCTGGTGACTCCTCTTTTTCTTTTCTTTGGGGATTGTTTTTGTACCTCTCCGTTTTTGCTGTCCCTTTGTATTTATCTCTGTGCCTTAGATCAAACTGCTATGCCATCCAGCTTTTTTGAGGATGGTCCTATATCATAGGTGTTTTGTGGGACCCAGTGGTGCAGTCTCTCAGATCTTTCTGAACTGGGTGTTCTAGGAAAGCCTCCCACCCCCTTGAGCTATTTGAGTTCTCCAGATGTAGTTGGGTCTTGCATATTATGGTGCATATCATGGATAGAGTCGCCTCACAGGTTGTCTAAATATGTGGCTCACTCCTGACCCCTCATCTCACAAGCTGTTGTGGATGTGCTCAGGGTCCTGGCTCCTTTGGCAAGGGTTGCCTATGAGGTCTCACTGGCCTGCAACTCACTGCCCGGTTCCAGAGGCCACAGAATGGGTGGTGTGAAACTCTGCAGATCACTTCAGAAGTCTCAGAGCCTGTGGCTGGGGTTCCTTGACAGGTCTCACTGGCATGTAGCTCACTGCACAGATCTGTGGTGGTATCCAAGGTCAGTCTGTTTGTCCATGCCAGAGCCATGCTTGAATGGAGAATGCCTGTGACATAGCAGGGGCTCTTTGTCCAGGAAAGTCTAATCCACCAGCCCTGGAGACTCTTTTGAGATATAACACTCACACACACACACACACACACACACACACACACACACACATACACCCCACTTGTCCACACATTCCCATCTACTTCTTTACTCACTCATACTCTCTCCTTTACTCCTATCCTGCCATCCACCATCTCCTCTAGTTCTCTTTAAAACCATAAATATTCTTAATATCCTTGAACTATATTTTAAATATGAACATCTGAAAACTGTGGTAATTTTTATAAATTCATTAAGATGAAGAAAAGTCTATAAAATATATAAACTATATGGGAGATAGGGAGATGACATTTATGAAAGTGTTTAATTAGCTATGCATTCTTTTTTCTAACCTGTGTTGCCACTTTAGCTCAAAAGAACTATATTGGTTATAGAAAGGTATACCTTGTACTTGACTCTTTTAGCATACTTTATGAATAGAAAAGTCCCAGAATATGTTATTTATTCTTGCTAAGTTGGAGAATATAACAGCATAATGCAAAATATATCTCAGTAAGTTATGAAATATGCATATTTAGCTTTTTGAAAATGTTCCATACGAAAGTTTTATATGAGTCTGGGAAGAAGAATTTTTTGTGCTCAGTAGGTTGTGATCACAGCAGCTTTGCAGAGAGTAATAGACAAATTAGTAGATTTATTTTCTGCTATAAAACAATGGCACCACAAGTTTATGATCATCTGATTGGTCAGAAAATGGAAGTTCTAGTCTGGACACAGTAGTCGGCATTTGCACTCTACAAATCATCTTTGGAAGCCATGATGTTATGCTAAACAAAATGTAATTGCTTGTGCTGCTCATTGAAATACGTTAAACTTTTAATCTTTGCTTTAAATTGGTACTTTGTCATGTCTTTGTTGTTTCAGCTTTGGTTTCACTGATTTTTTGGCAGTTATAACAGAATACTTAAAAATTAGCTGATGTTCCACCTTGAAGGCTAGTAGAAAAATATAACTAATGGACAATCTGCTGAGGTAACATATTCATTCTTTATTTCCTTTACCGCTGGTTCAATATTTTTGGTGTTTTTTTGCATGAAATGAGGATAGTATTTTGATAAGAAACCAATCTTCTGTTCCTATTTTTCCTTTGTTAATGTTACTAAAAATGCATTAAAAAGTTTGTATTTTGAAACAGTTCCTCATTATAATAAAATCACTTTTCTAGAGTATTGCTTTAATCAGATTATGTCAACTGCTGATATATTGTGAACACCATCTTGAAAGCCCTGTACCAGGAGCCTTATATAAACACTTTCTAATATGCACAATGTTTATCATGTTTTATTTCATCATGTTATTGGTAAATATATGCCCCTGTAAAGAGATTCTTTACTTGATCTAGAACTTAATGCCTAATGTTTGTTTACAGATTTATTTTAGACTTTGAGGTTTTTATAAATTTCAAGTGCTTTTCCATGATTTAATAAAATATGTTTGTTTTATGAGGCTCATATTGCTACTGTAATACTGCTCACCTATAATTAAATAACCTTTTTATCCCAAACATTTAGCTATCTATATTTTACTTATTCTTCTATTGTTTGTCTAATTAATCCATCCAGAGTGTTTATATTTATTTTATGAACTTTCAATGTGTTAGATCACTTGCACTACACTTATACATAGTTAATAGTTACAGTGTATAATTTACATTATAGCTGGTTGCACACATGCTTTATTGGACTATTATGAGATGGCTCAGGCTTTGTTCTATGCATTATTAAATATTTAATTATTTTAACAGCTTTAATAAGAAATAATCATGCAAAAATATGGCATATAATTAATGTGTACATACATGACAAGTTTGAATATATGCAAACACCAGTAGTAGACATATTCAGTAACTCCCAGAATTTATTTGTCTTTGTTTTGGGGGTATTATTTCACATGTATGTGGTAAGAACACTTAACATGAGACTTATTCTCTTAATAAATTTTATAGGGCACAATACAATTGTTAACTACAGGCACTATGTTGTATATTAGATCTCAAGAATTTATGCATCAAACATAACTGAAACTTTATACCCATTAAACAACTCCACAGTATAAATTATAGTAGTTTCTGTTTCCTTAGCCTATATCCCCGGAGAACATAAATCATAAATCAGTGTAGTGTGTTAACACACAGTTTCTTTTGTCTTTATTTTTACAACTCTTCTCATTTCCAAAGTTACCTAAATCAGCAATGTTTTCCTCTGTCCTCATTAGCGAGGCTGTTTTATACAATTGTAATGCAGTTAGATTATCTTGTCATAGTCTGTATATCAGGTTAATATTCCCTTAATAGCTCAAAGATATTTCACGTTTGTATACATTAAGGTGTATTTTGTTTGTTTATTTGCTTTGTTATTTTGTGGGGTTTTTGTTTTTGTTTTTTGCTGTAAATTTCAATTGGTTTGGGCATACTCATAGACTCATGTTTCCAGAATTATGAATACCTTTGGTATAATTTCACTGCCTAAAACATATTTCTTATGCTTCAATTATTCATCTCTCTCTCTTTATCTCTGTCAAGACCCTGGAACTACTAAGTTTTATTTCCTCTATAGCATTGCCTTTTCAAGAACGTTATATTATTTGAATAAACTACTATATAAGCATTCAGACTGGCTTCTTTCACATAGCAAAATGAATTTAAGATTCATATGTCTGTTCATGACTCAATTTTATCACTAAATAATATTCCAGTACGTAAATGTACTAATTTCTGTATCCATTTAGTATAATTGTAATAGATATCACAATTTGTGTTGATGATGAATAAAAATACTATAAACAACTACATAAGATTTTTGTGTGGGCTTAAGTTTTCAAAGCATTTGGATAAACACTTGGAATCATGATTTCTGGATAATAGTGTAATACTATACTAACTTGGTAAAAAAAATGGCCAAACTATTTTCCATAAATGACATCCCCATCAATAGTTGGTGACTTTAGATTTTTAGATTTTAGTTATTCTAGTAGATATCCATTGGTGTCTAAATGTTGCTTTAATATGAAATTCACTTATTTACACAATAGCAAAGTTGAATTCTTAACACAATAAAGGAAATTTAGTTATGAAATTGAGAGATTTCTACCAGTTATAGATCAAGCAATCAGGAAGGGTATGTACTGGGTTCCTAATACATGGAGTAGGATTGAGCTTGGTCTTCAGGAGTTCCATCATTCACATGTTTTCTTGACTGTCATAACTCTTTTTATTCCTACGTTTTCCACTAACAAAAGAGGATGGATAGAAGGACTGCTTCTCTTTTTTTCTATCCTATGATATTTAGGTTGAATCATCATCTTACATATTTGTTTAAAAGATACTTCATATTTATCTGGTCTTATGGACAAATCTACTAAATACTTAAAGACAAATAATTCCAAATAATACATAGTCTCCAGAAGAATAAAAACAGAATGATTCCATTCCAATGTTTTTATGAGGTCAGCACAACTTTAGTACCAAAACCAAGAAGATCAGCATAAAGCAAATATCAAGTCAGTCTCATTCATGAACATAAATACCAGAATTCTAAGACAAGATCAGCAAACTGAATCTGGCAATATACTAAAAGGATATTATATCATGAACAAAAGAAAGTTAACTCAGAAATGAAAAGTTGGTTTAACATTTATAAATCAATTTGTGTGATACAAAGCATCAACATAGAAAATGAAGGGAAAATAAATACAAAAAACTAATTTGATAACATTTAACTTCTATTTCTGATTACTAACCTTAGCAAACTAGGAAAGGGGATGTTCCTTAATCTGCTAATGGACATATTCTATCTGCCTATAGCAAGCATCTTATCTAATAAAAGAGTAATATGCAAATTTGACCATATCTTCACCACACCCACAAGCCATGCCCACAACCACATTCACTAGCCAATCAGGAGCAAATTATGCAAATAAACCCCAACCAAGATGGCTGCCACCACTGAGAGCAGGTGGAAGGCTTGGGTTTCCACAGTAACAGAGGAAGCCAAGCTTTCTGCCTGCCTAGGCCTCCACTCAGTGTTAAAAAGTTTCAATTATAAAAGATACAGAAATGGTGGCAGCCACTGACCTGGAGAGAACAGAGGCTTGCGTTTCCCTGGCAATGGAGGAAGCCAAGCTTTCAGTCTGCCATTGCTGGCTTAGGCCTCCACTCTTGGTTACAATGTTTCAAACAGAAATGGCTGCTGCCCCAGAACGAGCAGAAGGCTTGGCTCCACTCCAGGCAACAAAGTCTTAATTATAGACATAGATTAATCCCAAATACCAGGACCTCTGCTTGGGTCACTGGGGGACGTGGTCAGCCTGCAAATCTCCACAGGTCCCTCACCCAGGCTGCTCCTCACCCTAAGGGAACTCCCACCCTGATCTGGGACACTCTTCAGGACAAACCAGCTGGCCCCCACCCATGCACCAGGCCTCTATCCTATCTAATAAAAGAGTAATTTGAAGATTGACCATCATTCCAACACACAAGATGGCTGCCCCCATGCAGTCAAAGATCCTGCCCCCATGTGGACACAAGATGGCCAACAGTGGAGGGCCGTTGGAGATTCCAGGCCCTGCAAGGGAGGGCAGTTGTGGGCAATCAGACCGCAGGGGATGGCAGTTAGGGGTGACCAGGCTGGCAGAAAAGGGAAGTTGGGAGCAAACAGGCTAGCAGGGGAGCAGTTAGATATCATTTAGGCTGGCAGGGTAGTGGTTAGCAGGTGATCTGGCTGGCAGACAGAAGCAGTTTGGGACAATCAGAGAGGCAGGCAGGTGAGCAGTTTGAAGCCAGCAGTCCTGGATTGTGACAAGGATGTCTGATTGCTTGTTTAGGCCCAATCCTGGTAGACAGGCTGTTGGACATACTTCGAGGGGTCCCAAATTGGAGAGAGTGCAGGCTGGGCTAAGGGACACCCCCCCCCCCGTGCACAAATTTCATGCACCGGGCCTCTACTTATATATAAAGGAATATGGCTGAAAGATTTCATGTGACTTATAAATGACACAGGACGAAATTGCTTCCATTCAACATTGTTTTGTAGGCAAGAGAAAATGAAAAGGTCTAAGGACTCTAAAGAAATAAATGAAAATATTGTCACTTGTAGACAATATTATTGTGTGTTTTAAGTCTAAAACAGAAAGTCTAAAACAGTCTATGTATACGTTATTATAGCTAATAAGTTAATTTAAGCAAGTTTTATGAGTATAAGATCAATATATAAATATTTCTACATTTCTATGTAACATGACAAATTGGAGAATTAAATGTAAAAATGTCTATGAACAATAGCATCAACAATATAAAATTAATGGGTATAAATCTAATGGGAGATATGTGGGTATCTACACATAAATCTTAAAAATATTTTTTCACAGAAATTAAATTTTCACAAAAAGTCTCAAGGATTCGAGTTTTTACCTCAAGCACAATCGGCAGTTATTAGAGAAAATTAGATTTATTTTCTAAGAGAGGCATCTATTGTGTTTTTTTTTTTTACCATAGATTAGAGTATCCAATTATATAAGAACTCTGCATTTAAATATATAGAAAAAGCCAAGTTAAAAATGGAAATGTGGGTTTTTTTAGATACTTTTGAGTCATCCAGTAAGAAAGTATATATATTACACTGTAGGCCATGAATGTAACCTTTGGATACACATGTAAACATAAACTTGACCTGTAACTAATTGGATGTTTGCAGAAACCCAGATACAAACAATTAAGAGAGAAAGTAGGAATAAGATTTATCTACATTATTGACATAGAAAAAATATTATGACATGTTTGCCAAAACTGACAAAAGATTGGGCCACAGAAGCAGGTGACATAAGGTAGAATGAGAAGTAAGTGGAGGCAGGAAAATATAGAAGTTGCTGTGGAGTCAAGTATAAATGTAGGGAATTCAGGCAAATAAAATTATGTGGCACAGGAGTATGTGTTTCAAACACAGATATTTGAGTTTACAGTCATCTTTGGGTCAAGTCCAAGTGATTTAAAAACTATCATGGGTGGAGAAACCAAGATGATGGCATAGGTCAACACCTAAACTGCTGTCTCACACAACAATTTTAAAACTACAACTAAAAGACCAAACAGACATCATACAAAACTACAAGAAGGCTGGCTTAGTGGAAATTCTACAACTAGAAGAAAAGAGAAAAGCACACTGAGACTCAGAGGAGCTACAGGAGGCAGATGTACTGAGATGCAAATGCAGAGAGTACTGGCAAATGAGTGCGAGGCTGGCTTTCTCAAGTGGAAAGGAGATAAAAGCTCCTTACTGCGCTGAACTCCAGTTCCAGGTGAGACTCTGGGTACCCAGACTCATATAGGGTGCAACTGGACTGTTAGAAAAAAGAAAAGCACACTGAGACTCAAAGGAACTGTGGAAAGCAGAAGTACCGAGGCACATGTGCACAGAAGGCAGGAATCTGAGTATACAGCTGGTTTTCTCAAGTGGGAGGGAGACAAAATCTCCCAACTGCACTGAAGTCCAGTTCCAGACTAGACTCTGGGGCCTCATACACATTCGGGGGAAACTGAACTGTATGGCAGCGGGCAGAACTAGAGGGCAGCTTTCTCTTAGAGGTGCTTGCAACAATTACCACAGGACACAGATACAAGAGCCTATTAGGGCAGGGCTGACCAAGAACTAATGCTGTTTGCTCCTCCCTGAGAATCTTCCCCATCCAAGCTGAGCACAGAGACTTTTGCAAGTCTCATCAAATAAGGGTGTCTCCAGCACAGAAGTTCTCCCAGAGTAGACACAGCTGATCCTCCAGTTGGCCTAGAGATCAATTTCTCCCAATGATACCAACAACAATCAAGGCTTAACTACAGTAAGACTGTGCACTCAGCTCACAAAGGGGGTGCACAAAGAATGTCCACCTCAGCTAACTGGGGAGGCTGAGCCACTTGTGCCCTAGAGGACACTTACCACACAAAGCTACTCAACCAACTCAGGGAAGCAGCAAAAATGTGGAGACAAGGAAACAGATCTCAAATGAAAGAAATGGTGGAAAACAAATGACTGGATATTGATTTCAAAACCAAGGTTATAAAGTTTTTCAATAATTTTCTAGAAAATGCTGATAAATTTAATGAAATCCTTGATGATATGAAAAAGAACCAACTAGAAATTAAGCATACACTGACTGAAATAAAAAATATTATACAAAGACCTAAAAGCAGTCTATAGGACTGCAAGAATCATGTCAAAGATTTGAAATAGAAAGAAGCAAAAAAAAACCCTACAAAAAAAACAAACAAAAAAACACTCACTGAAAAAGCAAAAAAAAAAAAAGAATGAAAAAAATTGAAGATATTGTAAGGATCCTCTGGGACAACCTCAAGCATACCAACATCCGAATTATGGGGGTACCAGAAAAAGAGGGAGAGCAAGATACTGAAAACCTATTTGAAGAAATAATGACTGAAAACTTCCCCCACTTGGTGAAAGAAATAGACTTAAAAGTCCAGAAAGTGCACAGAACCCCCAAAAAAGGAATCCAAAGAAGACCTCACCAAGACAAATCCTAATTAAAATGCCAAGAGCAAAAGACAAAGAGAAAATATTAAAAGCAGCAAGAGAAAAAACAGTTATCTACAAGGGAGCACCCATATGATTGTCATCTGATTTCTCAGCAGAAACTATGCAATCTAGATAGAAATGGCAAGAAATATTCAAAGTGATTAATAGCAAGAACCTACAACCAAGATTACTCTACCCAGCAAAGCTAACATTCAGAATTGAAGTTAAGATAAAGAGCTTTACAGATAATAAAAAGCTAAAGGAGTTCAACACCACCAAACCAGTATTATATGAAACTAGAGGTCCAGTGCACAAAATTCATGCAGGGGGTCCGGGGATGTCCCTTAGCCCAGCCTGCACCCTCTCCAATCTGGATTCCCTGATCAGGCCTAAATGAGCAGTCAGACATCCTTCTCACAATCCAGGACTGCTGGTTCCAAACTGCTCACCTGCCTGCCTTCCTGATTGCCCCTAACTGTTTCTGCCTGCCAGCCTAATTACCAGCAAACCACTATCCTGCCAGCCTCATTGATGTCTAACTGCTGCCCTGCCACCCTGTTTGCCCCAACTTCCCTCCTCTGCCAGCCTGATCACCCCTGACTGCCCTCCCCTGGAGGCTTGATTGCCCACAACTGCCCTCCCTTGCAGGGCCTGGATCAACCCTGACTGCCCTCCCCTGTTGGCCATCTTGTGGTGGCTATCTTGTGTCCACAGGGGGACAGGATCTTTGACCACATGGGGACAGCCATCTTGTGTGTTGGAGTGATGGTCAATCTGCAAATTACTCTTTTAGATAAGATAGAGGCTTGGTACATGGTGGGGGCCAGTTGGTTTGCCCTGGAGAGTGTCCCATATCAGGATGGGGGTTCCCTTGGGGTGAGGGGCAGCCTGGGCGAGGGACCTGGGGAGGTTTGCAGGCTGGCCACGCCCCTCAGTGACCCAAGTGGAGGCCCTGGGATCTGGGATTAATCTATGTCTACAATTGAAACTTTGTAATCTGGAGTGGAGCCAAACCTTCTGCTCACTTCGTGGCAGCAGCCATTTCTGTTTGAAACTTTGTAGCCTACAGTAGAGGCTTAGGCTGGCAACGGCAGGCTGAAAGCTTGGCTTTCTCCATTTCCAGGGAAATGCAAGCCTCTGTTCTCTCCAGCTCAGTGGCTGCTGCCATTTCTGTATCTTTTATAACTGAAACTTTGTAGCATTGAATGGAGGCCTAGGCCAACAACGGCAGGATAAAAGCTTGGCTTCCTCTGTGGCCGGGGAAACCCAAGCCTTCCTCCTGCTCTCAGTGGTGGCAGCCATCTTGGTTGGGGTTTATTTGCATAACCTGTTCCTGATTGGCTAATGGGCGTGGCTGGTGGGCATGGCTTGTGGGTGTTACAAAGGTATGGTCAAATTTGCATATTACTCTTTCATTAGAGAGGATACTGAAAGGTATTCTTGAGAAAGAAGAAGAAGAAAAATATAAAGATAAAAATTATGAACAACAAATACATGTCTATTAACAAGGGAATCTAAAAATCAAGTTAATAAAAAATCTGATGAATAGAATAACCTGGTGAATGTAATAGAATCAGGGGCATGGAAAGGGAGTGGACTGACAATTCTTGGGGAGAAAGGGTGTGGGAGTTGCAGGAAGAGACTGGACAAAAATTGTATACCTATGGACGAGGACAGTGGTGGAGGTAAGGGCAGAAGGTGGGGGCGGGAGACCAGGTGTAGGGGAACTATGGGGTTAAAAAGAGGAACAATTTTAATAGTCTGAACAATAAAGATTTATTAAATTTAAAAAAAGGATCATGGGCTCTAAGAGTGCATTGGTAAAGTAAAATGACAGGGATATTCCCTAAGATGAGTGTATCAAGAATATCAAGATAGCAATGTCTCCAACAATGAATGTATAATTTAGAACAGGAAGGAAAACACTTGCCCTAGTGATAGGCAGCATATACTAATAAGCAAAAGCACATCATCTGGATCCAAATAGTCTGACTTTCAAACTTGATATTACCAAACTAGTGGCCCGGTACATGAAATTTGTGTATTGGGTAGGGGAGTGGTTCCCTCACCCAGCCTGCACTCTCTGGAATAGGGGATCTCTTGGGGCATGTCTGACTGCCAGTTTAGGCCCAATCCCACAGGCGGTCAGACATCCTTCTTGCAATCTGTGATCACTGGCTTCTAACCACTCACCTGCCTGCCTGCCTGCCTGATCACCCCTAACTGCTTCTACCTGCCAGCCTAATTTGATTACCCTTAACCCCTCTGTCTGACTGCTTGATTGCCTCTAACATCTCTTCCTGCCTGCCTGTTTGCCCCTAACAGCCTCTGCCTTGGCCTCCACCACCAGGGCTTTGAGCAGAAGGAGGTCAGACATCCGGAAGATGGCTGATGGACCCAGTTTAATTAGAATATTATCCTTTTAGTAGTATAGATAGATTATATAGAGTAAGATTTGTTAAATGGGGGGGAGCCTTTTTCATCAGGAGAAGATACTTTTGGCAGACAAAAATACATAATCCCTATATCTGGACTGATTGCCAGCCATATGCACTAGATTGCCAAACTGGTCATTGAAAAATTGAACCACTTTCTTACACCTTAAATCAAACAGCTGTTGTCCTTGAAACCCTCCTCAGCCCCTACCGTAGGATCTTTCTTCCCAGTTCACCTAGATTAGGTTCAGATTGATCAATTTCTATGCCAGTCAGCATCAAAAGCCCTGCCTCATAGGCAGCCATTGGTTCCTCACACTTCACATAGATTTGGTTCTGATTGGTCGGTTTCTATGCAGCGGCTTGGGCCTATCAATAGGCCTGATCAGCAGCCCCAAGGGAGGCTCTAGAGAAAGAGAGAAACAATGGCTGATCAAGAGCTGCTACAAAGGTTATGGAACAGATCCTGCTTCTCTCTCCAGGCCCCTCTTTGGGCCTGATTTACAGCACCCTTGGCAGTCAGTGCTGGGTTGCCACGTTAACCTAGTAATGACTGCCATTTAGTTGAGCTTCTGGTCCTTTTGGATGTTATGGACTCTGGGTTTTTATATATTTGGATAGTATCAGTGACCTTGGGGAAGTTACTTAACCACTCTGTATTTTTATCTTCCCATCTGGAAGACAGGGATAATAATATTATATCTTGCACACAATTGCTTTGAGAATTATGGGCTAATCCAAGGCACCTATAACAATACACAGTATATAAGAAACATTATAGAATGTTTAATAGATTTAAAAAATAACTTGAATGAAAAGGTATAGGACAAGTGACTTGTCTGTCTGTAGCATTGAACAACTAGGGAATATAGTCATAGCAGAGTGAAAGTACCTTTGTTTTTATTAAGAAAAATGGGAAATATATTCAGGGGGATGTAAAGTATAATGAAGGAAATATAGTCAAAAATATAGTATTAACTATGTAAGGTTCCAGATAGATAAAGTATATAAATGCTTGCTTGCTGTTTTGCACACCTGAAACGAATGTAATATTGTATGTCAACTGTAATTGAAAATTAAATTTAAATAAAGAGACCCCTATACCTAAGAAAAGAAAGGAGAAGAAAAGAAGAAAAAGAGGAAAAGGAAAGAGAAAAAAATAAAGAAACATTGGAGAGAGAAAGAGAAAGCATGAAGGGGACAGGAAAAAGTGCAGTGTTACAAAACTGAGGAAGAAGAGCTTTTCAAGGAGATAGGTGTTTCTTTTCACTTCCCTAAGAAATCATAGAAGCAGCTGCTGTGAAACTTATTTGTCCTCTTTGCTCTTAAAAGCTTCTCTAAAGTTTTATGTCAAGTGTTATGGTTTTAAAGCTGAAGCTTCAATTAGTTGTTTAGTCCATTAGCTGAATTGTTAACCTTAAAACAAAGTTGTATTTGAGAATAAGATACTCTCTAATCAAGTTATTTTAATGTTGGTGAATATAGTTGTGTTATCAGCTAAACTAGTTTTTCTTTTGTGACCCTTATCAAATAATACTGGACCTTCTTTTGTTACCTAGGTGATAAATTAAAGTAGAAGTAACATCCAGATGGAATATTAACATTTTTAAAGACATAGTTGCTTTGTAAAAGAAACAGTAAATTAGGGTCAGAGAGAGGAAGGCATGGGATTCTTAAAAATACACTCAGAGCTGTATCTTGTGATATGATATGGTATCTAGGGTCAATGTGTTAGCAAATTACAACAGAAAAGAAAACAATGAATAATGGGAGTACAAGTCTGGAAAATTTTAGAAATTAAAAAATTGACAATACTAAACTGAGTCTCAAGAACCATTCTTAAGTACTAGGAGAGGCCTATTACCCTGATAACAATAGTATACAGTAGTGAGACTGTATGTACTGCTAGAAAACAATAGTACCTAATTTTAAGATGAATGGAACATACTACTTTATCTTATTCTAGTGGCAATTATGTTATACTAGAGGCCCGGTGCATGAAATTTGTGCACTGGGGAGGGTGTCCCTCAGCCCAGCCTGAACCCTCTCCAATCTGGAAACCCTCGTGGGATGTCTTACTGCAGGTTTAGACCCAATCCCAGTTAGACATTCCTCTCACAATCCAGGACCACTGTCTAATATTAGGTAAGACTAGAGGCCCAGTGCATGAAATTTGTGCAGGGAGCAGGGAGGCTGGGGGTTCCCTTAGCCCTGTCTGCACCCTCTGCAATTTAGGATACCTACTCCTTTTTTATCTAGCTAACCTCTTCATATTTAAAAAAAATTAACTGAAATATCACCCACTCTAGGAAATCCTCTTTGAACAAATGTCTTTACAATCTATATTAAATATTTTCATAGTATACCATTCTTTTTCTTTAATAACTACTTAGAGTGGATGCAATGTGGTTTTCATTCTTGCATCTGAAATTTTTCTTCTTGCTCTTCTAATAGCAAAGCTTATCCAATTTACATTTGCCCTTCAAGGATTTATATTTGGTTCAGTTTCTAGTTGGCTCCTAGTTGTTTTTTCTTAAGCAATAAATTTGGGTTGTGAGAGTAAGCCTCACTTGTAGTGAAGCCTGTAGGTCTCTCTATATGAATATTTCTATAATACCTATCACTTCAGCAGACCAGATATTGTGTTCATTTATAGAAAATAACAACAAATGTCACCTGATCATTTGATCTTCTAGTAATATTTTATAGCAAGATGTATTATTCTAGTAATTTAACTATTACAAAAGTTAGGCATACAGAAATAAATTACATTGAACAATAAAGAATGACTCAAATATCAAAGCATAGTACACTTAGGGCCTCCCTAGTCCTGGGCCTCAGATATCATAGCATAGCATATAGTTCACATGGAACTCAGCTTTCTTTAAACTAGAAAGGGATGCCATACTCATGAAGCAGCTATTTCCACACATTTTTTTTTAATTTAATTCATAGCACATACTCTTTGTACTAATTATGGGAAAATCATTCTAGGAATTGCCTCTGTTCCTTTCTGTATTGTCTTACATTCTGATGTTATTACTTCACTTTTATCATCCACTCGCTCAATAAGATTTTGATCCCCCCTAACTATTTTTGCCTGCCAGTCTGATAACCCCCTGAACACTACCCTGCCAGACTAATTGATGTCTAACTACTCCCTTGCCAGCCTGTTTGGCCCTAACTTCTCTCTTCTGCCAGCCTGGTCACCCTTAACTGCCCTTCCCTATAGGACCAGTCACCCACAACTGCCCTCCCTGCTGGCCTGGAACCTCCAAACGGCCCTTCCCTGCTGGCCATCTTATGGCAGCTATCTTGTGTTCACATGGGGGAAGCCATCTTGTGTGTTGGAGTGATGGTCAATCTGCATATTACTCTTTTATTAGATAGGATAGAGGCCTGGTGTATGGGTAGGGGACAGCTGGTTTGCCCTGAAGGGTGTCTTGGATCAGAGTAGGGACTCCCTTGGGGCATGGAGTGGCCTGGGCGAGGGACCTGTGGTGGTTTGCAAGCTAGCCACACCTTGTGTGGCCCAAGTGGAAGCCCTGGTATCTGGGATTTATTTATCTTCTATCATTGGAACTTTGTAGCCTTGAGTGGAGGTCTGGTCCAGCCAGGATGTATAGGAAGCTTGACTTCCTCCATGGCTGGGGAGACCCAAGCCTCCTTCTGGCTCTGTGGCCACAGCCATTTTTGTTGGTATTTATTTATCTTCTATAATTGAAAGTTTATAGCCTTGAGCAGAGGCCTGGGCCAGCCAGGGTGTGCAGGAAACTTGGCTTTCTCCATTTCCAGAAAAACCCAAGTCTCCTGTTTGCTCTGTGGCCACAGCTATGTTTGCTGTGTTAATTTGCATACTTGCTTCTGATTGGATGGTGGATGTGGCTTGTGGGTGTAGCAGAGGTATGGCCAATTTGCATATTACTCTTTTATTAGATAGGATATTTCACTTACTAATAGAATTTGCACATCTCATATTATTCACATTCTGAAATCATCATTTTGATATTCATATACACCTAATTTTATTATGTAAAATTTCAGGATGATAGTAAATTTCTGTTTTTGTTTCTCAGGGATTGAGCCATCTGTGTCCTTAAATGAATACAAGCTATTTTCTGTGTTTTATTTTTTTCTTCAATCGTTGCTTGCTATTCCTTAAGCAATTAGCAGTGAATCCAGGTGAGAATCAAAGCAGTAGAAAGTTGTTTTCAATATATAATTTCACTAGATATTATGTGGTAATTACCACTGTAACATTAGTATTGTCAGGTGTAACTTAATTCTACTGACCGTAGACCAGAATGACCCCTTATACTATCTTCTTTCTATGTAGGAGGAGGTTTTCATGATTTGGCATTTATGCCAAGTATAAGGTATAAGCAGTTTAAAGTGAAAAACAATTGAATTTCTATAAAATACTTGGAACTGCAATTATACTGAATTAAAGTTATAATAGACAAATATACTTTTGGAAAGGACTTATCTTGTAAACAGTTTTAACTATCAATTTAGACAGCATAGAATTATAAAAATATATTATAATCTCAGCACAAAGGAGCTAGATTTACAGATAGAATTGTAAATTCTAGTGACCAGTTGCCACTTAGAAAGAAGAAATATGTAAAAAAAAATATTCTTAATAAATCCGTAATAAGAATTCAAACTAATATTTGAAAAAAGTTTGAAGGTACGTTAATATGTTCTGCAAAAAATCAAATTGCTGAACATCTTTTGCAGGAAAAAAAACTAATTATAGTTGAGGTAGAGATAGTTATTGCTTAAATATGGTAGTGGAATAAAGTATTGAATCAATGAATTAGTCTTGCTTCTTTACTTGGTTTTCCTCATAATATATTCTGAAACTTTTATACAACTTATAAAATAGCCTTTTCTCTGAAAACTTGAAATTTGGAGGGGAAAAAATGCCCAGAGTCAAAGATGAGATTGCTTTGTTAGAAGCCTACATTCTATGTAGGTTTCATCCCTGTGGATCATATTTTCTACCATTTGTGTTATATATCTGACTTCACTGTCTATACCTTTGGGGCTAATTAGATGATTTCTCTTTGTTGTTGCTATCTCTGTTTTAGCCTGTATCTTAATGTCTTCCTTAGGGTTGCTAAGATTGTTTCTTCCCTGTATCTCTAAGTTTTTAACCCATGTCATCGTCTCTTAGGTCTTTCCCATAATGCTTAACCCTTTGGGCCACCTTTTCTCTGCTTTTCCCACTATCAATAATATCATGTAAAAAAATCATTTAGATCTATTTCAGGATTTAAAACCTTTACAACCTGGATATGTTGAGTTGGGTAATTATATGTGTGTGTGAAAAGGTGAGGGAGTACCCTCCTGTGCTTTGTGGAAAGTTTAGCAGCATTTCTCTATGTACTGCTAGAAAACAATAGTACCTCAAAGCCAATTGTGACAACTAAGGTTACTACCCGATATTACCAATGCCTAAAACTGCCTCCAGTTGACACAATGAATGATGTATATGATAAGGTTCCCAGCTAAAATTCTTCTAGATTCTCACCACATATAACCTCAGAAAACAATTATTATTATTATTTTTTATCATCTACTAGTATTTACACTTATACTGAAAATCTCATTTCATGGAACTGTGGGCTAAAATGGAGTTTACCATCAGGAGTTTGCCCATTAATTTTACTTATAATTTTATTTTAAATAAACCTAATAATTTGAAAGAAGAACCTCATGCGCAAATGATGTAAAAGTTTTGTATAAATTTAATATTCCTGAAAGAATTCAGCTCAAAGCCCATAGGTATAGCAAGGTTTCATTCC
Source organism: Antrozous pallidus (assembly GCA_027563665.1). Taxonomy (NCBI): domain Eukaryota; kingdom Metazoa; phylum Chordata; class Mammalia; order Chiroptera; family Vespertilionidae; genus Antrozous; species Antrozous pallidus. Next base: position 32,701,839 of record CM050519.1, read on the forward strand.
AGCTGCATGGCTCATGGTTGAGTCTCGACCTATGAATGAGAAGGTCACAGTTTGATTCCCAGTCAGGGCACATGTCCAGGCACTAGATCCCCAGTGGTGGGCATGCAGGAGGCAGCAGATCAGTGATTCTCTCTCATCATTGATATTTCTCTTTCTCTCCCTTCCTCTCTGAAATCAATCAATAAAATATATTATTCATAAAAAGAAAGTCTTCCAATTTTCTTTAGAATAGTCAGTCTACAGTAATATTATTTTTACCATATCTCCAGCCAATGATCTTTGTGTGAATTGGTTTTTAGAGGATGATAAAACTTCACCTTTTTTGTGGGATTGCTAATACTATCAAAAAGAACAAAGAACATTTAACCTTTGAGATCTCTTGACAACACTGCTTTCTCCTTGTTTCATCAGAGGTGGGAATTTGGTAAGTAGGCACATTTAATCATAGTGCATATCAGGATCTCTTAAGTAGATTACCGAAAAATTTACTGGTGGATAAAGAATTGTGACATTGCTTCTTATTGTGGAAGTATTGAGCCATAGTATAGTAATTTAAAAATAGCCTATCTAATAAAATAGTAATATGCAAATTTGACCATATCTTCGCTACACCACAAGCAACACCTACAGCCACAACCACCAGCCAATCAGGAGCTGATTATGCAAATAAATCCCAATCAAGATGGCTGCCACCACTGAGAGCAGGAGGAAGGCTTGGGTTTCCCCAGCAACAAAGGAAGCCAAGCTTTCCACCTGCCATTGCTAGCCTAGGCCTCCACTCTAGGCTACAAAGTTTCAAACAAAAATGGCTGCCACCACAGAGCAAGCAGAAGGCTTGGCTCCACTCCACACTTCAAAGTTTCAGTTGTAGACATAAATTAATCCCAGATCCTAGGGCCTCCACTTGGGTCACTGGGGGGCATGGCCGGCCAGCAAACCTCCACAGGCCCCTTGCCCAGGCTGCCCTTCACCCCAAGAGAACCTCCACGCTGATCTGGGACACTCTTCAGGGCAAACCAGCTGGCCCCCACCCATCTACCAGGCTTCTATCCTATCTAATAAAAGAGTAATTTGCAGGTTGACCATCACTCCAACACACAAGAGGGCTGCCCCAATGTGGTCAAAGATCCTTCTCCCATGTGGACACAAGATGGCCAGAAGGGGAGGGCCAGGGAGAGCTTCCAGGCCCTGCAAGGAAGGGCAGTTGTGGGACATCAGGCCAGCAGGGTAGGGTTGTTGAGAGGGACCAGGCCTGCAAGGGAAGGCAGTTGGGGGTGATCAAGCCTGCAGGAGAGGGCAGTTAGGGGTGACCAGACTGGCAGAGGAGGGAGTTGGCAGCAAATAGGCTGGCAGGGGAGCAGTTAGACATCAATTAGGCTGGCAGGGTAGTGGTTAGGGGGTGATCAGGCTGGCAGGTAGAAATGGTTAGGGGCAATCAGGGAGGCAGGCAGGTGAGCACTTTGGAGCTAGCAGTTCTGGATTGTGAGAAGGATCTTCGACTGCCTGTTTAGACCTCATCACAGTAGGATCAGGCCTAAACGGGTAGTCGGACATCCGTCGAGGGGTCCCAGATTGGAGAGGGTGCAGGCTGGGCTAAGGGACATCCCCCGCCCCCCGTGCATGAATTTCGTGCACCAGGCCCTCTAGTAATAGTATAAAAGAAAATGTTACAATTTCAAAACTGAATATAAAAACAAGTCAATTATCTCACATTTTAAAATCCATACTATGTTATTCTCTATAATCAAATATTTACATAATTTGGGTCATTTAATTATGATAATAGCTAATAAGGAATATAAAAAGAATTGAGACTAGAGTTTTTTCTACCTTTTAGAAGTAAATGATCAAGTATTCAACAACAAAGATGAATAAAGAGGTAAATAGTTAGTTTAGTTAATCTGGACAGCCATCAACTTTATTCTTTGTAACATAACCTTATTTTCATTGCTTTGGTGATTAATTTTAAAATAACTAAGAAATTGAATTGAACACAGTTATCTAAACATTACCTAAAATTTTAAATTTTGATATGTTCCAAAGGAATCATAAATGAGAAATCCATTTGTTTCTTTGAGTTTCTTTTTTTGTCACCTTGTGTCTTTCTTCATAAATATGGTGTGCCCTGAGGTTAATTTTGGTCCAAAATAATCCTCAGACTATGCCTTATTGTACATTTAAAAAAATCACTTAGAAGCATTTAAAGAGAGAAACTGGAATACAATTTCATCAAAAATGCAAGAATAGCTAAAATTTATTCTCTTCTCTTATCCTCTTCTCTTCTCTTCTCTTCTCTTCTCTTCTCTTCTCTTCTCTTCTCTTCTCTTCTCTTCTCTTCTCTCCTCTCCTCTCCTCTCCTCTTCTCTTCTCTTCTCTTCCTCAATGTGTATGATTAGCATTTTACTGTCAATAACAAATATCAGCAAGAGAGTTTTCCATCTACAGTTATCACTCTCTGTCACATGGATAATCTTCTTATATCCTCTTCCACCAGCTCCTCACTGCTTTTCCACTATTCTGATCCATTCATTATGACCTACCTATTCAACTAATGAACCTTTGATTTGTCTTTTAGGATGGATACATATTTTGAAAAAGTTTTATTCTTGTCACATTTCATTATTCTTCAAGTGCAAAGTATCTGTCTTGCATCATCTCACCTTCTGCGGTACATTTTTTCTTCAAGTTTGACATCTTTCTTTTTACTCTTATGTTCAGAATGACAGTCTACACTACTTTTCTTTAAGATGGAATTACTGTTTCATATTACCCTCAGTTTCACTGGATTCAAAGGAGAGGAAATAATTCTGTATTTATGGCATTATTTCAAACACAAAATATTATAACAATTATACTTTGGAATCTCATTAAGTCTACACTTTTTATATTTAAATAAGAGGCCAGGTGCATGAATTTGTGCATTGTCAGGGTCCCTCGGCCTGGCCTGTAGAAATCGGGCCAAAGGCAGCTCTCTGACATCCCCCAAGGGGTCTGGGATTCTGAAGAGGGCATAGGAAAGACTAAAGGACCTTACTGGTGCACGATTAGGGCCTGGAAGGGACTGTGAGAGGACTCCAGGGTGTGCCCAGCCCATTTTGCCCAGTCCTCATTGGCCAGACCTCAGCAGCAAGCTAACCTACTGGTTGGTCCCCTGGTGGTCATTGCATTCATAGCAACTGGAGGAACAGTTGAATGAACAGTTGGACACAGCATATTAGGTTTTTATTAAATAGGATATGTAAAAGGCATTGCATTTTTTTTCATATAAAAATACTCTGTGACATGACTTGATAAATGAATAAGTTGCAATTAAATTCCTTAATGTTGCTCACAATTAACTCAGAATGAAAGACATATCCTACATAATAAAAGCTTAATATGCAAATTGATCAGATGGCAGAATGACCAGTCACTATAATGTGTACTGACCAGCAGAGGCCAGATGCTCAATGCAGGGGCTGCACCCAGCCTGCAGGCCCCAGGCCAGCCAATGTGGGTGCCAGTGGTGGTCCCCTGATCACCCCTCTGGTTGCCGTGCAGATCGGCCCTGATTGTTGGCTAGGCCTAGGGAAGAATTTCATGCATGCACTCTAGTACATATAAATATAATTACAATACATGTCAGAATGTGACAAGTCCTAAAATCATAATTTAATTAGACATAATGTGATTGGCAAAATAAAAAGATGACTGTTGAAACTATCATATTTCTTTTCTGAGTTGTGGAATTATGACAGCACACTGTAAAAAATCTTTTCAAGCTATCCTAGTTAGGTCTTAAAATCTTTCACTTGAGATTTACAAGGGTCTGGAAAGATCTGCTGTTATAGCACTCTGAATACTATAAATTATTTGTGAATCAGCATATTTCATGTGAAACTGAAGTTGTGAAATTGTCTGAAATATACAAGTCATAAATCTTTCTCTATGATCACTTTAGTGTCATTTCTTTTATTTCTCACTCATGTATTAATAAACCAATATGTCATAGTTGTACTTTTTGCAGGTAAAAGAGATTTTTATGATCATTAGCAATATTTATTTACATTTTTCGCTTGCCACAATCACCAAATGGTATTAAATTTATTGTTAAAAATTGTAAGCACTTTATATTGTGTTAAAATATTTTTATTTTATTTATTTTTTAAATCCTCATCCAAATATCTATTTGTTGGTGATAGAGAGAGAAAGGGAAGGGAGAGAGAGAGAGAGATTAATTGCTGCTCAGATTTACTCCAGACTGACTTGAACCAGCAATTTAGGTATGTTCTCTGATAGGGAATCGAACCCAAAGTGTTTTGGTGTATGGGACTACATTCCAACCAGATGATCGACCTGGTCAGTACTGTGTTATAATGTTTTTCTAATATATTCTAAACTCTGTTCTCATTTAGAGTCCTTGTGATCACATGGCTCAGTGTGATTTTTGTTTATAGTTTTATTCTTTCATTTATTTATAGTCTGCCAAAAATGTATTAAAATTTTTTTCTTGAAATACTTCATTTATTTATAGTCTGCCAAAAATGTATTAAAATTTTTTTCTTGAAATATGTACATGTTGATGTTTTCTCTGTTTAACTAGTAAACATTATTTTTCTTACAAAAGCTTCATATCTCTGTGTAAAATTCTATCTTTTTCCTAAGTTGCATAAAATCTATAGTTTATTATTCTATAAATTTCCCATCATGTATATCAACTAATCATACACTTAATTTCACTTATTTTACCTAATGAATTTTATGTTAATACTGATGAATGTGTATGTACATTATTCTAGAAAACAGAGTGATAAATTTAAGAAATCTTACTGCCGAAAAACTGAAGTGACTATGGAGAACAATAAATTGTATTTAATAAATGCTGTTACTTATAGTTGAATACTTTAGGGCTCCCACCACACATTTTCTTTTTATTAGTAGAAACAATATAAAAATCCATTTAGCATTTCCACATAATGTACTTAATACTCAGGATAGCTTGGGGAAAAAAAGCAGAAACTTTGTGTGTTTTATTGAAATGTGGAAACAGATAAAATATCAATAAGAAAAAAAAGATACATCTATAATACTTTAAAAAACAAAAATCAATTTAAAAAGAAAATGTACATAAATAATCAGACTCAATTGTGCAAAGAGAAAGTGCCTTTTAAGCCTGAAACCCAATGGACAACTTAGATTGAATAAGCAAAATTTTGTTGTAGGAAGACATAAGCATTTTAGCCATATCATATATAAGTAAGTTGAGGACTAGATGAGAACATAAATTTCAAAGACCAAAGAGAAAATATATTTATGTATTTACTAGATGCCTGATGCACGAATCTTTGTGCAAGAATGGGCCTTCCTTCCCCTGGCTGTCGGCACCGCCTTTGTTCTGGCTGGAGCTGCCTTTCTGCCTTTGCTCCATCCCAGAGCCACCTTTCTGCTTTCCTGCCCTGCCCAGAGGCCCGGAGTGGCCGGGGTGGTGTGGAATGCCTGCATCATTGCCAAGGTGATGATGCAAGTGTCCTGCCCCTCCCCCGCTGCTTAGTGCCTGTATATGCAAATTAACCCTCCATATTTGTTAGGTTAATTTGCATATCCACTCCTGATTGGCTAGTGGGTGTCATGAAGATATGGTCAATTTGCATCTTTCTCTTTTATTAGTGTAGATTTTAATTTTTCTTTACTGTTGAAAATATTGCAAATGTCTTCCTTTTCTACCCATTAACCCTCTATCCCCTGCATCCACCCTCCCCCAGGCCTTCACTGCACTGAACTTACATGCATATATGCATAAGCCATGGTCAAAGACAAAATTAAATTTTAAATGGGTGGATCATAGGCGAAAGAAGGCTATTGTCACAAAATAAGTTTACATAAAATAGCCAAGACCAGATCATGTGACCAGATAAATACATAATTTTGTACTCCACATGAAGTGTTTTAAGTGGGAGAGAGTAAAATACACTGTGCATCATATCAATATTGCTTTAGTTACTGGGGCAATTATAAATTAGTAGGTGGTTTAGCAACAGTTTGGGCAAGCAGATGGAGGCTAGAAATTAAATTTCTAGAAGCTGGATTTGGATATAGATGTAGGAAGATGAAGATATTGAGATAAATTGCCTGCTTTCTGGCTTCATTACCTTCTAGGAACTGTTACTCTTTACTGAAGTGAAGAACTCCAGAGAAGAACCATTTATTTCTTCACACAGAAATATGTTTTTGAATTCTTTTTTCAAACACTGCTATTCTAAGAAGCAAATGAAATATTCAAGGAGAGATTAATGACTTAAAAATATTTATTGATTAGGCATTGAATGTTGTGGTTACTAAGATATATAACACAAAATCATCCTAATGGAGGTTATATTGAAGTGAAGGTAAAAAACAATAACAAACAAACAGTAGTAAGGTATAAATGTTATGAAGAAAAATTAAATGAGATTCAATGGAAAAATAGCAACTTTGGAGAAGGCAGATTAGAGGAGAACTCAGAGCAGGCAGCTCAGTGAGAAGCTGTGAGTATGTGGGAGATGGGCCTTCCAGGAAGCAAATCAAATGGTGAAAAGCCTCCAGATGGTGAAATCTTGTTTCTAGAAATAGCTGAGTTCATAATGAAGTTGATGTAGAAATTATTGGCTTCTCTCTAGCAAGTGAAGCCTTAGGATTAAATGACATGATACAAGGATGAATACCAAAAACTGAACATTTTCCTAATTATTATCATAATTAGTCTCAAAAACATTAAAGTTCTTCACTATAAATATTATAGTGACTGCTTCATTATGGGTCCTGGAAGGCAATTTTTATACACTTTGTAGGGAAAAGCACTTTTTAGGAAATTGAGAATTAGGTTATTAAAACATATTTTTTTCAAGTCAGGCCATGTAAATTTGTTGTTAATTATTTATTTTTTGAACTATGGAATAAGGTGGTATCCTGAGGCTGATATTATTGGGTTAGGGAGCAAGCAAAGTCCAGGAGGTTGCTATAGTTCTTTTAAAAGTCCAAAAGTTCAGGGGTAAGAGGTGTATGAGGCAGACCTTTTCCTGATTTCCTAGCTTCAATATAGTTGCCTTGACATACAATAAATGATTCCATCTTGGCAGATTCCACTCACACTGTGCTCAAGAACAGTGAAATCTACCTTCATTCCTGAAAACTGTTTAGAATTCTAACTGAATCCATGGAGACCAGGGTATTTGTATTCTGCACCTTGAAAGAAGCCAATCCATTTCACTGACTAGCATTTTTCATTGGCATAATAGACCTAACCCAAATTTGTTAAATTTGCCAGCATCCTTCCTTTGCATAGAAGACAAATGGAACAGCACTTGTGGTGTTTGTATTTATAAACCCTGCCTTCCAGGTTTCAACCAGAACACATTTCAGATTGCTACATGAATAGCTGCCTCCCAGGTTGCAATCCTTTGCTGAAATAAATTATTTTTATTATTTATTACAGCTTAAGTTCTTTTTCATTAACAGCATTCACTATAAACTATCATCCAAAGTTTCATAGTCTCTCACTAGACATTAACTGTGGTATAGAAACCTTTCTATTCTGCCCTTCGAATGTTATCTGAAGTCTGGTTCTCATAGATTCTGGCCTTGATTTTCCTCACAATCTGAATAACTCATTGGTTCTGTAACGACTTTATCCTTTGTATCAGTTCTTGGGTTTACCCTTTAGCAGTATCTTCTCTGAAATTCTAAGAAATCTATGCCTCCTTGAAAAATGTTATAGAACAAGTTTCTCTTATTCTAAAATTAAGTCAGAATTTTACTACTACTTCAAAATCCAGCAATAAGATCAGCTGTGGGAACACTGTACAGACACAAAGCTAATGTCTACACACATACTCACTTCCCTTTCAAAATCTCCCTCTCCTCCTAAACATTTTGAAGGTTATTCTTCCTTTTTTTTTTCCAATTGATTTTTAAAATATTTTTTTTCTTGGCAGTATAACTTAGATTTAATAGTAGTACATATGTTTTCCTTTCCCCCCCTCACTATCCTCCCCCAAGGTTCCCCTACCCCCCAAGCACATGTCCCCACCTGCCCCCCCACCCCAGTGTCTTTCATTCATTGGTTATGCTCATATGCATGCATACAAGTCCTTCGATTGATCTCCCCCAGCACCCGCCCCCCATCCTCTTCAGCCTTCCTCCTGTAGATTGACAGCCTGTTCAATGCCTCCCTGCCTCTATATAAATCACTCTCCCCTGTTTCTTATCTTCAAAAGTATCTTGCATCTGCATACTAGAAATACATGTACAAGAACAAAAAATGTTTGAGTCTTAGTTTCAATGTCCAACTGTTCCGAGTCCCAGTTTCAATGTCAAATAGTTCTTTATGTATACATGTCAGCAATGGTATCCAGCTGGTGGACACATCATGGCAATGCAAGTTCCACCCTCTCTGGTTTGGTCATGGGCCACCTGCAGCTATGCACAGCTGCTAACTGCTACCATGGCAAGATGTCATCAGTGTCTCCCATCTCTGGACCGTCCTCATGGCTGGAACAGATCCATCAGTACCTCACTGTCTCAGGAACCCACATGGTCTTGGAGTTGTTCTCTGAAAACACACAAACACATTCTCGACCAAAAGTTAACAAAGGGATTCTCTCTGCAAATTAGACTTGGGATTCTTTATATTTTTGCCTACATGATTTTCCTTTGGCTTATTTTGACACCTTGCGTGTTTTTCATGGGTGTCCTGCTGTTGTTGGTATTACAAATGGAAGTTATTTTTCTGGAGTAAGAATTTTCTACATGTATTTTACTTACAGTATATTTTTCCTTACATTATATTACCCCACTATTCCCCCTTTTTTGATTAATGGGGGCTATTGGAAATTTTAGATTGCAGTCTTGGTAATTTTAAATTTAAATTTTTGCACAAAATATGACTGTTTTAGATTCTTTGGATGTTATGCAATTTTACAGTGAGATGAACTACTAACAGGTATTTTAGTTAATGTTTTAGGAACAGCTTTTTGTCCAGTACACTTAAATTTTCTTGAGTGTTCACCTATTTCACTTGGCCAATTTAAATTAATCTGAAAACTTGATTACTATTTTACTGTCAATTTTAATACTCAAGCAGAAATCTTAGTTCACCCTGTAAATATTAGTGGAAAGGATTATTTGCATTCTTGAGTAGGTCCTGAGCATTCCTGGTACTAGAGTGAATTTAGATATAGAGCAGCTATTGCTGGCCCAGTCTCTGTCTGCAACCTGGGTCCTGATCTGAGCCATGCGTGGGAGGCAAAGCAGCCGCGGGGGCAGGAGACCTCCCTCAGAAGGGGTGAGAGTTCAGGCCCCTGCAAGATTTTTGGGTGAGGGTCTGTGCCCCAACTCTGTTGACCTTTTAGTTCTCTCCCATTGGCCCCGCTGCAACTGTGCCTGTCTTAGGTTGGTCCTTCCTTGAGGAATCTTACCCGTCTCTGGCTAACCAGTCATCCTCCAGGGCCAAACAGGGTGATGTGAGGTTCAGTTCTTTCTCCTTTGTAGTCTATGCCCCCATTGCCTCCATGTCCAGCACCTGCCTTGGGATCCCCTCAACTGCTTGTGGGGTCCTGGTACTGATCACATATCTCAGGGGACCCAGGTTTCTTCTCCAGAGAGGGCCCAGTTCACACCATTGGGTGATAGACAGATCCATGGTGCCAGAAACCCAGAGGCTTCAGCCACAGCTTGAACTGAAAGCTCAGGCGACAGCTGTGTGTATTTGGATAGTAAGAAGAAGGTCCCTCTTGGCAAAAAGGGCAAGAGAGGCCAATATAGAATGCTAGAGTGCCTTCCCAGTGCCTTAATTCCTTCTGAAAGGGATTAATTCCTTTCCTATCCTTTTTTAAATTGCTGCCCAACATTCAAAGAATTAGTTTATAAGTTTATTTGGGATAATTGTATAATATTCTGTTGTAAAATATCAAAAATTATAATGACATTGTAGAATAATATCATGTAAGGGCATTATGGTGTCATGGGAGGTTAAGGAGGGCCTAGCCTAAGAACTGGTGTCCATAGGAGATGACAAGCTCTAGCCATGTCAATTCAATCTCAAACTAGCTGCCAATTTTTTTTATAACTTTATATAAACTTTTTTTATAACTTTATATAAATTTATGTAAAAACACAAATTACTTACCTTAGTTCAAGAGTTCAAATATATTGACTTTCCCCCTTACTCCAACCACCTGCCACTCACCCAGAGGTTTGAGATTCTGATGGACTTTTCTCAGTCTTTGGATCCATTCTTGTTCATCAGTCTATGTCATTCATTATATTCCACAAATGAGTGAGATCATGTGATATTTATCTTTCTCTGCCTGGCTAATTTCACTTAGCATAATGCTCTCCAGCTCCATCCATGTTGTTGTAAATGGTAGGAGCTCCTTCTTTTTTACCACAGCATAGTATTCCATGGGTAGATATACCACAGTTTTTTAATGCACTAATTTGCTGATGGGCACTTAGGTGTTTCCAAATCTTAGCTGTGATAAATTGTGCTTCCATGAAAATAGGGGTGCATATATCCTTTCTAACTCATGTTTCTAGTTTCTTGGGGTATATTCCTAGAAGTGGGATAACTGGGTTGAATGGGAGCTCCATTTTTAGTTTTTTGAGGAAACGGCATACTGTTCTCCACAGTGGCTGAACAAGTCTACAATCACACCTGCAGTGCAGGAGAGTTCCTTTTTCTCCACATCCTCACCAGCACTTGTCATTTGTTGATTTGTTGATGTAAGCCATTCTGAGTGGTGTGAGATCGTATTGCATTGTTGTTTTGATTTGCATCTCTCAGATAATTGGTGACTTTGAGCAAGTTTTCATGTCTCTGTGCCTTCCTTTTATCCTCTTTCGAAAAGATTCTATTTAGGTATATTGCCCATTTTTTTATTGGATCATTTGTCCTCCTTTTATTAAGTTGTATGAGTTGCCTATAGATGCTTGAGATTAAACCTTTATCACTGATAACATTTGCAAATATGTTCTCCCATACAATGGGTTTTCTTGTTTTGTTGATAGTTTCTTTAGCCATGCAAAAGCTTTGTATTTTGATGTAGTCCCATTTGTTTATTTTCTCTTTAACTTCCATTGCCTTAGGAGCAGTATCACTGAAGAAGTTTTTTCGGCATATGTCTGAGAGTTTTCTTCCTGTGGATTCCTCTAATATTTTTATGGTTTCCCATTTTTTGTTTAAGTTCTGTATGTATTTTGAGTTTATTTTTGTGTATGGTACAAGTTGGTGGTCTAGTTTCATTTTTTTTTTTGCATATAGCTGTCCAATTTTCCAGGCACATTTTATTGAAGACACTATCTTGACACCATTTTATGTTCATGCCTCCTTTGTCAAATATTAATTGAGCATAGAGGTTTGGGTTGATATCTGTATTCTCTATTCTATTCCATTGGTCTCTATGTCTGTTCTTGTGCCATCAGACTATGTAATTCATTATATTCCACAAAAGAGTGAGATCATGTGATATTTATCTTTCTCTGCCTGGCTAATTTCACTTAGCATAATGCTCTCCAGGCTGTTTTGAGAACAGTAGCTTTGTAATACAGCTTGAAATCTGGTATTGAAATCCCACTGACTTTGTGCTTCTTTCTCAGGATTGCTGTGGCTATTTGGGGCTTTTTTTATTCCAGATGAATTTTTGGAGAGTACTTTCTAGGTCTGTGAAATATGCCATTGGTATTTTAATGGGAAGTGCATTAAATTTATAGATTGCTTTGGGTAGTATGGACATTTCAATTATGTTGATTCTCCCAATCCATGAACATGGTATGTTCTTCCACATGTTTACATCTTCCTCTATTTCTTTTTTTAGTGTCCTGTAGTTTTCGAAGAATAGGTCTTAGTTAAATTTATTCCTGGATACCTTAATTTTTTTGGTGTGATGGTAAATGGGAATGCTTTTTTAGTCTCTCTTTCTGTAAGTTCACTATTGGTGTATAGAAATGCCATAGGTTTCTTGGCTTTAATTTTGTAGCCTGCTATGTTGCTGAACTCATTTATTAAGTCTATTAGTTTTTTTTATGAAGTATTTTGGTTTTTTTATGTACAATATCATGTCTTCTGCAAATAAGGATAGATTTACTTCTTCTTTTCCAATTTGGATGCCTTTTATTTCTTCTTCTTGTCTAATTGCAATAGCTAATACTTCCAGTACTATGTTGAACAGGAGTGGTGAGTGTGGGCATCCCTGTCTTGTTCCTGTTCTTAGGGGAAATGGTTACAGTTTTTGCCCATTGAGTATGATGTTTGCTGTGGGTTTATCATATATGGCTTTTATTATGTTGAGGTATGATCCTTCTACTCCCAGTTTGCTAAAAGTTTTTTTTTATCAAGAAAGGGTGTTGGATTTTGTCAAATGCTTTTGCTGCATCAATTGATATGACTATGTGATTTTTATGTCTCAATTTGTTTATGTGATGTATCACATTGATTTGTGGATATTGTACCATCCTTGCATTCCTGGGATAAATCCTACTTGGTCATGGTGTATCATCCTTCTGATGTACTGCTGGATCCGATTTCCTAGAATTTTAATGAGGATTTTAGCATATATATTCATGAGGGATATTGGCCTGTAATTCTCTTTCATTGTGTCATCTTTGGTTTGGTATCAGGGTAATTCTAGCTTCATAGAAGGAGTTTGGAAGTTTTCCATCCTCTGAGGAGGATAGGTTTTAGTTTTTCCTTCAATGTTTGGTAAAACGCCCCTGTGAAGCCGTCTGGACCTGTGCTTTTATTTGCTGGAATCTTTTTGATGACTGCTTCAATTTCTTCCATAGTTATTGGTCTATTGAGCTGTTTAGATTCTTCCTGATTGAGTTTTGGGAGGTTATATTTTTCTAGGAATATATACATATTCCTTGATATGATTTCTATCTTCTTGAATTTGGAGAGACTTTGCTTATGACCCAGCACATGGTCTATTTTTGAGAATGACCCATGGGCACTTGAAAAGAATGCATATTCTGTGGCTTTGGGGTGAAATGATCTGAAGATGTCAATTAATTCTATCTGGTCTAGTGAGTCATTGAGGATCGATGTTTCTTTACTGATTTTTTGTTTAGAGGATTTATCCAATGGTGATAGTGGGGTATTAAAGTCTTCTACTATGATTGTATTGCTGTCTATATCTCCCTTGATATCCTCTAGGAGTTTTAGTATGTATTTGGGTGCTCCTGTATTGGGTGCATATATGTTTACCAGAGTTATTTCTTCGTGTTGGATTGCTCCCTTTAGTAGTATGAAGTGGCCTTCTTTATCTCTTGTTATGTCCTTTACTTTGAGATCTAATTTGTAGGATATAAGTATTGCTACCCTAGCTTTTTTTCATTTCCATTAGCCTGAAGAACCTTTTTCCATCCTTTCACCCTCAGTCTGTGTGTGTCTTTTTTTCAGAGGTGTGTTTCTTGTAGATAGCAGATATATGGGTCTTGTTTTCTTATCCAGTCCGTTACCTTATGTCTTTTTATTGAAGCATTTAAACCGTTTTCATTTAAAGTTATTATTGATAGGTACTTATTTGTGGCCATTTTTGCTCTTTACCCCTGTGTTCTTTCTTTGCTTCCTATTGCTTTTTACAGTAGACCCTTTAGCATTTCTTGCATTGCTGGTTTGGTGATAATGTATTCCCTTAGACCTTTTTTGTTTGTGAAGCTTCTGATTTGACCTTCAATTTTGATTGATAGCCCTGTTGGGTACAGTATTCTAGTGTTCAGACCCTTTCTTTGCATGACTTTGTATATTTCTTTCCAATCGCTTCTGGCCTGATAAGTTTCTGTTGAGAAATTGCTTGCTAATCTGATGGGTGTTCCTTTGTAGGTGACTTTCTGTCCCTCTCTGGCGGCTTTTAAGATTCTCACTTTGTCGTTGATGTTTGCCAATTTAATTATAATGTGCCTTGGCGTGGGTCTTTTATTTTGCTTGGGACTCTGTGAGCTTCTTGGATTTGCGTGGGTTTTTTCTCTCCTATATCGGGGAAGTTTTCTGTCATTATTTCTTCCAACAGGTTTTCTATTACTTGTTCAGTTTCCTGTCCCTCTGGAAGACCTATTATGCAAATGTTGTTTTGTTTTATATTGTCCCAAAGTTCCCTTAGGCTCTCTTCCTGCTTTTTAATTTTTTTTCTAGAAGCTCTTCTACTTGGGTATTTTTTCGTACCTTGTCTTCCAGCTCACTGATGCAGTCCTCTGCTTCTTCTAGTCTACTCCTGATACTTTCTATGGAGTTCTTTACCTCAGCAATGTCACTTTTCATTTCTTCTTGTGTCTTCTTCATTTCTTCTTGGGTCTTCTTCATTTCTTCATGGCTCTTCTTCATTTTTTCTTGGGTCTTCTTCATTTCCTCTTTATTCTTCTTCAATTTTTATTGGTTCTTACTCATACTGACTTCTATGTTCTTCAGCCACCCTATAACCATTTCTCTGAACTTTCTCTCTGACACGTTGTTTGCTTCAATTTCATTTACCTCTTTTTCTGGTGAGGCTTGTTTTTCTTTTATCAATGGTCTGTTTCTTTATCTCCCTATGGTCTCTCTTCTCTGTGAGTCTCATTATTTAGTTCTCACTCTCCTGTATTGATTTAAAGGCTTAAACTATAACACCACCAGGTGCAACACACCAGGCACTGAAGAGGAATGTATTCATGGTATTGGTAACTACAAATTTAAGGTGACTGCCAGAGGAAGACAAATTAGGTGATAGGTGAGAAAGAAGAGCGTAAGAGAAAACACACTCACACACACAAAAGAAAGAAAAAAGAGAGAAAGAAAGAAAGAGAGAAAGAAAGATAGAAAAAATGGTATGCCAAAATGAAATTGGGAAAAGGGGAAGGAGTAAAAAGAAATAAAAGGGGAATAAACTATAAATATAGGTTGAAAACTCCTAAAGGATCACCACTATTCTCAGCAAAAGCCAGCAACAAGTACCTGGAGATTGATACAAACTACATACAACAACTAATATCAAGGGAGGTTAGGGAACACAGAAGCATAAGTCTATAAAAACAACAACAATGCAAACAACAACAAAACATAAAACAATGCCAAAACACCCCCACAAAAGAAATTAAAAGAAAAGAATAAGCAAATTAGTCTCACAAATATGCATAAAATATTGATATAATCAACAGTCAGATAAACAAGATCAGCAAGACAGAGAGAAAAACAATTTAGGATAGTGAAGTCAGAGAAGCAAGAGATGTGTATGGACTTGGAGCAGGTGGTTGGAGATTACATGTAAAACTGGGGTGATATTTAACAGGGGGTAAAAAGGGAGAATAAGGAAAATCTAAACCAGAAAAAGTATAAGGGGAACAAGACACTAACTAGGGAAAGGTTAGCAAGAGAGTGATGGCATAAAGGTGAAGTTGAGGTAGAGTAAAAAGATACTAAGGGGTAGATGAAAATAAACTGTATAACACTAATCCCAAAGTAGAATAAAGATGAAATAAAATGGCACTTAAAAAAAAGTTTAAATAGCAGAAATAAAATTGATTCTTTAATTTGTGTTACACAAGAGTAAATTTGTGATTCAGCCCCTGGGTGGCAGTGTTTCTGGATTGACCTCCGGGTCTATTGGTCCTCTCTAGCCTGAACAAAATCCTGCTATGTCTATGGTATTCAATACTGATTTGTGGGAATAGGCTGCCCCAGAGCTGCCACTCTAATGGTGAGTACTTGTTCTGATCCCCAGCCTCAGAAAAACAGCTCACCTCTGTGGTCTCCTAGTTTATCCTCCACCAGGGGATCTCACATTCCTGGTTCAGCACTAAGAAACTCAGATTGGGAGAAGAAAAAATCCAGCGTGCGAACTCAAGTCCTGCTCGTATGTCTGCGTGAAACCCCTTTCCCCCTTGGGTTTGTCAGCTCGCACCCTTCCAAAATTGTTAGGCTGGAATTCTCCGTTAGGTTTGAATGGGTTGCTTTCTAGGTATCTCCTCTGCCACCAGCTCCGAGGGCCTTCTTCCACATTTACCAGCTCCAACAGCCATGGACTTTTCCTCCCCCCACCCCTAGGGCGCGAGTCTCCCTGCTTTGCCAGCTCCCCAACCCCAAGGGAAATCTGATCTTTTCCGTGGCAGAGCGCAGGGCTCCTCGGAATCCGCTTCTGTGCCAACTAGGAACTGATGTTCCGGGGTCTCAGCCACCCACTGGGTACTGCAGCTGTAAAATTTTCAGGCTCTTCCCCTTCACGATGGCGCAGTCAGCCTCCAAGCCAGTGGCTCTGCAAGAGAACCCAGCCACACTGGGGCCGCTCCATTAGGGGAGGCAAATGTAGCAGTCCCTCTCCTTCTCCCAAAGCCCAGCTGTCCCCCAACTCACCAACAAACACTCCCCGCATGACCCTCAGCTGCTCCCTCTGTCTGCCCTGGGACACAAATGATTACACATCCTTCTGTTCCACTGCCATCTTTTCTCCCCTCCAATTGATTTTTTAGAGAAAGTGGAAGGGAGGGGGAGAGATAGAGAGAAAGAAATATCAGTGTGAGAGAGACACATCAATTGGTTGATTCTCACACACTCCCCGAATGGGAGTCAACGAAGGTATATGCTCTTGATTAGAATCAAACCTGGAACTCTTCAGTTTATAGGCTGACATTCGATTCACTGAGCTAATACTGCTAGGCCTCTTATTTTGGTTCTTGAGATTTTACTCAGGGAAAAAATCTGGATATAGTATCTACAATTAAAATATATAAAATATAGTATCTACATAAACATTGGACTTTGGTATTTAACACAAAACATATTGTTATGGAATTATTGCATGATATTTTCTTCATCTCTATATTATTTTCCCCACTCTTCTTTCTGAAAAAGGTATGCATATGTATGATACATGAAACTAGCTTTTCCCAGGATAGTGTTGTCAGAAAAAAACAAAGAACAGATGTGCTACATATTTTAGCTTCAAAAGTCAGCATCTAAGTTTAAAAAAAAAGAAATACATGTAAAAAAGCAGAATACAATATTGTGATTACTATGGTTAAAAAAATAGTATCCTTGAATGTTGGAAAAGTAAGTAAGTTTTAGACAAAGTAGCATATGAGAACATGGGCACTGGTTTAAATTTTATTTGGCCTGAGTCAGAGGAACCCTCCTAAAGACTATTATCTTTAGGGCAGAGAGAATTTGCACCCTGATTCTACATGAGGTTAAGGTAACCAGCAAGAATTAAAGCAAATTCTCCCTAGGAATCATGATGTAGCAGTCTGGGTCAGATAGATGTGAATTGATGTGAAGTCAATTGTGAGAAAACTCATTATTCTTAAGTTATGATCAAGTCTTATCAAGCTCCAGAGTACAATAGTAGAGTTTCCAGAATATTCTGTGGCCCCAATTGTAGTAAAACTGTAACTGAGAATTGTAAAGGATATGTTATTAACTATGTTGGAGGTCCTAGAGATAACAGCTTGTGCCCAAAGTGAAATAAAATGGTGTTTTCAGCAATCCACAAAGCTAGGAGAGTGCTGAGTTCCTGCCTGTGAATAGTCCAATTGTCATTTGATTTAGAATAATACTTATCTGTGCAAAAGAGCACAAAGAGTAGATTTTACTGGATTGAAGGAATAACAGCATGGGGATTCAATAGGACAGAAGGGATTTATTTATTTTCAATCATCACTGTAGTGGAATTTACATGATACATCATTGTCTTTGGGAAAGGGAAAATGAGGACTGTATTTCAATCACTCCTACGATGTTCCTAACATAGGCCATACTGGTATTACCAACAATAACTTAAAAAGTTAGAAATTAAATCGACCTGTTAAATTTATGAAATAGTAAACAGAACAACACATTGCAAAACATAAGAAATGAAATGCCAAGGAGGCTATAAAATTATTTTATGGATATAGGTATCTACACATAATTTAGTATATACATTTATGATAAATATATGAAAGTATTTATACATCTATTTTTTAATATATATATGTAAAGATATTCAAACTATTTAAAATTAAATTTTATATAATTGTAATTATTAATGTAGATTATTTTGAAACAATTATAACACTATGTATTGAAAAATACACTTTGAAAACAACTTTACTCACTAGAAAATGACATTATTTTTTTCTTTAATAATAACAAATAATGATGGTGGTGACATGTCAATTAATTGGTCATTTAACAATAGATTTGAGAAACACAATAAGAAAATAATTATTGAGAAAAAGATGTTAGATGTAATTGGTTACATACAGAACATGAATTCTTTACTATAACAGCAGATGTTTGAACTATTTCTCTCTTCCTCAAGGAACTCTAGTTTCAAAAAATGTATTTCACTATTAATTTTAAGGATGGAATTTAATATGGAATTGTTTCATCCCTTTTGTTACATATTAACTGTAGAATGGATATGTGGCAAATTGGCCAATAAAATGCTAACAAAATAGTCATAGGAAAATACGATTTATTTTCTTTGTCAGAATGTCTTTGATTCTGTTTGTGATGGTTGAAGCCTTCCTTAACATTTTTTTACTATCTGGGAGAATGAAGGCACTGCCAATATTAGCAGAATGAAAATAATTTTTAAAAATTAAATCTTTGAATAAGTGAATCAACATGAATGTCACTAATTATCAGTATTCTTAGGGAATACAGAATTTTCCTTAGAGTCTAAAATTTTTGAAGCATATTGTATTTTCAGTTAAACATTCTAATTATCAACAGAAATAACTAATAAAGAGCAAGATGAAGTTAGAGAACGGAAAAAAATGATGAACATGCACAACAGAGATGAGTACTAAACATACAAATAAATAACTAATTAGAGTAATTTGTAAAGGAGGACCATTTTATTTAAATCCTCAAAATTGAAATAAAGGGAAAAAACAAAATTAGATACCCTAAGAACAAAATAATATTTAAAGGTATTCATGAATGGACAGAAAGAATAAAAATTAAACTCATCAAAGGCATGGTTCAGTTAGTTGAGTTTCATCTCATGCACCTAAAGGTCACAGATTTCATTTCCAGGCAGGAGGGCACATGCCCAAGTTGAGAGCTCAATCTCCAGTAAGGGGCATGCAGGAGGCATCCAATCAATGTTTCTCTTTCTTCTTCTCTCTAAAATCAATAAAAAAAACATACTTTTAAAAGAGAGATCATGGGGAGGAGGAACCAAGATGGCGGCATAGGCAAAATACCTATCTTACCGTCATACACAGCAATTTTAAAACTACAACTTAATGAAAGAACAAACACCTTCCAGAATCACCAGAAAGCTGGCTGAGTGAAAATTCCACAAATAAAAGTGAATATAAGACACTGTGACTCAGAGGAGCAGCTGAGGAGAGTGTTGAAGATTCGCGCAGAGAGAGGTTTGGAGCACGTGCCAGCGGAGAGGGCAGGAAGCTGAAAACTGGCGAGTTTTCTCTAACGGGGAGACAAAGACATCCCACTGGACTGATTCTCCAGCTCTGGGCAAAGTCCAGGGAACCCATTATCATACAGGGGGAAAACTGGACAGTGGGAGGGCAGGCCGAAGCTCGGGTGCTGAAAGGATGTGCCGGCTTGTGGAAAAGGCAAGCTTGCATGTGACCTTGGGAACTGCGCAGCTGCGTGACCTCTTAGAGAGCACTCGCGACTTGCTATCTCATTCGGGAAACATTCAGACTACTTTGTTTTATGACCCTGGGTGATACGTTGGGTGTGCAGACGCATTTGGGGAGAATCTGAATTCTCCGGAAGCCAGTGGAGCTCGGCAGCGGCTCTCTCTAAGAGGTGCTGGTAGTCACTGCCCCCAGCATAGAGTCCCTGGGGCCGCATAGGGCAGAGCTAACCCTGTCTGCTTGGACCGGAGATTCCGCCCATCCAAAATGAGCACAGCTGAGCTTCACAGACAATTGTCCTGGAGGTCAACCCCTCCAAGTACTAACAACAATTAACCTGAGCTTAACTTCAGCAAGACTGTGCAACCCATATCCACCTCAGGTAACTGGGGAGGCTGACCCACTGTCCCTTGTAGGAAGTCTACCACACAAAGCTAATTGACCAACTCAGGGAAGCAGCCACCATGCAGAGACATGGAAAGAAATCAGATGTGAAAGAAATGGAGGAAAAAAAACAACTGGACATGGAATTCAAAACCGTGGTTATAGGGCTTCTCAAGAGGCTCCAACAAAAGGTCGAGGCCTATAAGGAAATAAGTAAGACCAACAAGGAAATGAATGAGTCCTACAATGAAATGAATGAGACCCTCAAAAATATGAACGAGACCTGCAAGGAAATGATCAAGACCAATGTGGAAATGATCAAGACCAACGTGGAAATGAATGAGTCCTACAAGGAAATGAAGGAGACCCTCAAGGATATGAACGAGACCTGCAAGGAAATGATCAAGACCAATGTGGAAATGATCAAGACCAACGTGGAAATGAATGAGTCCTACAAGGAAATGAAGGAGACCCTCAAGGATATAAAGGAGACTCTCAAGGATATGAAAAAGGACTATCCAGAAATTAAGCATACACTGACTGAAATAAAAAATATTATACAAAGACCAAAAAGTGCTCTGGAGCACCCCAAGAACCAAGTTATAGATTTGAAATACAAAGAGGTAAAATCCACTCAGCTGAAAAAGCAAGAAACCAAAAGAATCCAAAAAATTGAAGAGAGTGTAAGGGGCCACTGGGACAACCTCAAGCATACCAACATCCGAATTATAGGGGTGCCAGAAAAAGAGAGAGACCAAGACAATGGAAACCTATTTGAAGAAATAGTGACCGAAAACTTCCCACATCTGGTGAAAGAAAATGACTTAAAAACCCAAGAAGTACACAGAATTCCAATATATAGGAACCCTAAGAGGACCACACGAAGGCACATCATAATTAAAATGCCAAGAGCAAAAGACAAAGAGAGAATATTAAAAGCAGCAAGAGAAAAACAGTTAGTTACCTATAAGGGAGCACCCATACAATTGTCAGCGTATTTCTCAACAGAAAGATGCAGGCCAGACGGGAGTGGCAAGAAATATTCAAAGTGATGAATAGCAAGAATCTACAACCAAGATTACTCTATCCAGCAAAGTTATCATGCAGAATTGAGGGTCAGATAAAATGCTTCGCAGATAAGAAAAAGCTAAAGGAGTTCATCACCACCAAACCAATATTATATGAAATGCTGAAAGATATTCTTTAAGAAGAGAAAGAAGAAAAAAATAAAAGTGTACATTATGAACACCAAATACACATCTATCAACAAATGAACCTAAAAATCAAGTGAATTAATAAGCTGATGAACAGGATAAACTGGTGAATGTAACAGAATCACGGACATAAAGAGTGAATGGACTGACAACTCTTGGGGAGAAAAGGGGTGTGGGAAGTGCAGCAAGAGACTGGACAAAAATCTGCAACTATGGGAGAGGACAGTGGAGGAGGGGGTGAGGGCGGAAGGGTGGGATGGGTACCAGGTGGAGGGGAACTGTAGCGGGAAAAAAAGGGAACCATGTAATTAACAAACTGAATAATAAAGATGAAAAAAAAGAGAAAATAAATAAATAAATAAATAAATAAAAATAAAAATAAATAAAAGAGAGATCATGCCTTATGTTGAAGACCAACCTATCACAAAATAACAGGGTACATTTTTTTTAACACAGTTGCTTTGAAATTATCAACTGATAGAAAATACTGCTGATATTGAAATGGTAACAGAACATAAAAAATATTATTTTTTAATAGTTTATTCAGGATAGGATAAAAATATATTATTGTATATTTGGGTTCACAAAAATAAGTGCCTTACAAAAGAAGGCAGGAAGGGAGCCAATGCGAAAACAGTTCATCATTTTCCAAGATTGGTGTGATATGAAAGCACCAGTATGTTCAGTCTAAGACCTAGTTACAAGTAGAAGAATGGATACCTTGAGAAAACAGCTCTAATTCAGAAGCTAGCATGAAGACAAACAAATAACCAATACTACTTTTAATAATATTTTGCTTAATTGATAGTATCCAAGAATAATAAACATATCACTTATATGTCTAACTCCAAGAATATTTTTGTGTTTTCTATATAGTACATTGTTAAAATATATGTTTGAGAGATTAAAAATAGCAACAGAGTAGGTGGTGCACGGATATGCTCCTTGGAACAAGTTGGAATTACAGCTGAAATATGGAAAGGCTTTCTGAATAATCAATAGAAAACTCATCAGAGAGAACCCTAATACCCGAGGACTGAAGGTGGAGACCTCATAGAGACTGGTGGGGTCTGAGGTGCTAAAGGGTTGGCCATGCACCAACAGATAGCAACTGAAGTCCTAGAGAGATATCTCAGCTGAGGTGGGGTGTGCCATTGAGAACTCTGGTATTTAATCCCCTCGCTGGGCTCCCCACCAGAAAGTATCAAACCTGAGTAGGGTACCAACATAACATCTAAGTGTAAAAAGCAGTGGGGTGCTGTCTGCCAGAAAGTGGCAGTTGAAAGTTCAAGAACCATCTTGAAGGTCCAACACACAAAAGTTTCCTGTGGAGCCACACACCTTGTGTTCTGTCAGAGCGAGGGTGAAGTGGACTTGAGCTGGGAGAGAAGAACCCAGGTCTGGGGACTTGGGGAATGGAGCTCAGAGGAAAGACACCCCAATTTTCCTGGGCTGAGTCATTCCCTCACCCAGTAGAGGGCATCTTTCCCACATAGATATTTGCCTCACTTGCCAGGAAGACAGTTGACACACCCTATTGGAAAAGGCCTTGCCCTGAAGCCACTTAAGAGATTAAAAACAACAATTACCCTACAAGAAGAAGCAACTTCCCCACCCTCTTGAAAAAAACTCTCACTACACCTAAGGATGATTGCATGGGGGCAATTCAAGTAAGAATCCTATGGGACTATAGACAGAGGCTATCTCTTGAAGCTTTGAGTTTTTGCTTGATCCAGTTAGTCAGTAACAGCCTTTAAAATTCCCCTGCACTGGAGACTGAGAGGTATGAAGGTCTACCTAAAACAGTCACAAACCCAAAAAATCAAAATGAGGAGAAATAAATGAACCAGAGAAAATAAATTTGTCTGAAACAGAGTTAAAACCCTCAACAGTATAAAAAAATATATAGTAGGTATAAAAATATGTGTGAAAACTATTAATCAATACATTTAATAGAATATCATAAATTAAACTCTTCTATCTTTGGTTATTTTGAATATAAAATAATATTTCTAATTACACTGATAATATGGAATATATTTTTTGCTAATGAAGTTGTAGAACTTAATGAGTTCTTTACTTGATTCTTCCTTATGCTTTTAAAAATCTATGCGTATTAATGCATATTATCTATACTAGGATCTTCAAGTTCATTTTTCATTATATTTATACTAGAGATCCAGTGCACAAAATTCATGCACGGGAGGTGGGGGATGTTACTTAGCCCAGCCTGCACCCACTCCAATCTGAAACCCCTCAAGGGGCCTAAACGAGAGTCAAATATCCTTCTCACAATCCAGGACTGCTGGTTCCAAACTGCTCACCTGTCTGCCTCTCTGATTGTCCCTAACTGCTTCTGCCTGCCAGCCTGATCACCCCCTAATCACTATACTGCCAGCCTAATTGATGTCTAACTGCTCCCCTGCCAACCTGTTTGCCCCCAACTTCCCTCCTCTGCTGGCCTGGTCACCTCTAACTGCCCTCTCCTGCTGGCCTGATCACCCACAGCTGATCTCCCTTGCAGGCCTGGAACCTCCCAAAGACCCTCCCGTGCTGCCATGTTGTGGTGGCCATCTTGTATCCACATGGGGGCATGATTTTTGACCACATGGGGGCAGCCATTTTGTGTGTTAGAGGGATGGTCAATCTTTATATTACTCTTTTATTAGATAGGATAGAGGCCTGGTGCATGGGTGGGGGCCAGGTGGTTTGCCCGGATCAGGATGGGGGTTCCCTTGGGGCATGGGATGGCCTGGGTGAGGGGCCTGTGGTAGTTTGCAGGCCAGCCACGCCCCCGAGCGACCCAAGCAGAGGCCCTGGGTCCTGGGATTAATTTATGTTCTACAATTGAAACTTTGTAGCCTGGAGTGGAGCCAAGCCTTCTACTCACTTCATGGCTACAGCCATTTCTTTTTGGGTTTATTTAAATTCTATAATTGAAACTTTGTAGCATTGAGTGGAGGCCTAGGCTGGCAAGGGCAGGCAGAAAGCTTGGCTTCCTACATCGCTGGGGAAACCCAAGCCTCCCTTCTGCTCTCAGTGGCTGCAGCCATCTTGGTGGGGTTTATTTGCTCCTGATTGGCTTGTGGGCGTGGCTCGATCAGAGGTATGGTCAGTTTGCATATTACACTCTTATTAGATAGGATTTTTATACTTATTGTCTTATATTTTTATAATATTACACAGCTTTCTATTTTTTAATTGCATTATCAAGTAATATTATTTATATAGAAGTTATATATATATATTTATTTATTCTCTCTTATTACCTTTACTAATATATACCCTCATTTTTGGCCTTATTTTGTGGCATATTTAAATATTTATACATATATATATATATATAAATTTATTTTATTTTATTGATGTTTTTACAGAGAGGAAGGAAGAGGGGTATAGAGTTAGAAACATCAATGAGAGATAAACATCAGTCAGATGCCTCCTGCACAGCCCACCCTGGGGATGTACCCAAAGCCAAGATATCTACCCTTGACCAGAATCAAACTTGGGACCCTTCAATCTGAAGGCTGATGCTCTATCCACTGAGCCAAACCTGTTATGGCTTGTGGCACATTTTTGCATCATGTATTTTGATTACAAAGAATAAAACATATTTAAGGGTATGCATTCTCTTTAAGTGCATCTGGTGAAATATTCTAATAATTATATATTGTGATACAAATTTCCATAGATTATACGAGTTATGTAGTATTTTTTTCTCTAGCTTGGTTATTTTAAAATCATCCATAATTTATTAATTATTTTACATTAAAATCAGGAAGCCCTGGATAGTGTGCTCAGTGGTTGGAGTGTCAGCCCACAGACCAAAGGGTTGCAGGTTCAATTTCTTGCCTTGGGGCACATAAAGAAGATAAGCAATAGATGTTTCTCTCACATAAATGTTTTCTCTCTTTCTCTCTCCTCCTCCCACCCTTCCTTCCACTCGCTCTAAAAATCAATAGAAAAAATATCCAAGGATGAGAATTAAAAACAACAAAATCAGGGAATGTGTGCTGTGAAATAGCCATAAAATATATTGAGATTTCCATATGTAATGTTTATATGTTCTATATTCATGGCAGTATATATATATATATATATATATATATATACACACACACACACACACACACACACACACACATACACATATCTACACTAATGAAAGAGAACGATGCAAATTGACCATACCTCTGCGATGCCCACCAGCCAATCAGGAGGGAGTATGCAAATTAACCCAACAAAGATTGTGAATTAATTTGCATATGCAGGTGCCCAGTAGCCTGGGTTCTGGGAACATTCTTGGGAACATCCTGCTCTGAGCCTATAGGCCTGTACATAGGCCCTGAATTGATGAGGTGGCCTATGGGCCTTGGTGCTGAGTTGCTGGGGGTGGGGAGGAAAGCCATGAGCAGGGCCAGAGCGGAGCCAGGGGGCCTTGCCCAAGCCACGGCAGAGGCTTGAGCAGTGTCTGAGTGGAACCAAAGCCTGCAGAGGAAACACCTTTTCTGACCGCTCATTGGTTAATCTCCCTGTATGACACTGGTAATGTTCTTGGTAACTTGGGTACTAAGAATCCAAAAAGGTGATATAGGGTTTTCCCACCAATTCCTGGAGGAAAAAATCAAGGCCCACTGCTGGAAAGCTAAGAAATGTCATATCCTGCCCTAGCAGTTTTGGCTCAGTGTATAATGCCTCAGACTGCTGACCACTGGGTCCGGGTTCAATTCTGGTCAAGACATGTATCTAGGTTGCAGGCTCCTTTTTGGTCAGGGCAGGACATGCAGGAAGCAACCTCCCTCATGCAGGAGGCAATCAATCAATGTGTCCCTCTTACATTGCTGTTTCTGTCTGTCTTTCCCTCTCTCTTCCACGCTCTCTAAAAATCAATGGAAACATATGCTCAGATGAGGATAAAAAAAAAAAAAGAAAGAAATGTCGCATCCTATGAAAGAGACATCTTGAAAAAGCCTAAATAAATTTGTCACTCTTTCATGGTTAAGGGCCTGGACTTTCTGTTGATGAAAACACCT
This sequence comes from Antrozous pallidus, assembly GCA_027563665.1. Lineage (NCBI taxonomy): Eukaryota > Metazoa > Chordata > Mammalia > Chiroptera > Vespertilionidae > Antrozous > Antrozous pallidus. The sequence goes on from CM050519.1 coordinate 32,728,045, forward strand.
TGGGGGCTGTGGTAGCTGGCAGTGGCTGCAGTAGGTGGGTGATGGGGCTGGCGCCTTCCTCTGATCAGCCCAGTCACCTCCCATAGGCCAAAGCTATCAGTAGGACATCCCCTAAGGGCTCCCAGTCTGTGAGAGGGGGCAGACTGGGCTGAGGTACCTCTCCCCAGTGCATGAATTTTGTGCACTGAGCCCTTTATATTGATATAGAAAATATTGGGCAAAGGTCAAAATAAAATAAAAATGTGAAAATCATGAATTCTATAGTCTTTTTTTTCACAATTTCTTTATTGATTAAGGTATCACATATGTGTCCTTATCCCTCTATTAACCCCTCCAACCATAGTCTTTTTTATTTAACTATTAAGTATGATATTATAAAGCATTCCAATAATATACTATTATCTGAAGTTTCTGAAGAGATTACCAGCTTCATAAGTAAACTATGTTAATGCTATTTTTTAAAAAAATATGATTTTATTGATTTCAGAGAAAGGGAGAAATAGAAACATTGATGATAATAGAAGAACATCTATTAGCTGACTCCTAAGTACCCCCTACTGAGGATCAAACCTATAACCCAGGCATGGGCCCTGACAGGGAACCAATGACTTCCTGGTGCATGAGTTGATGCTCAACCACTGAACCATAGTAGCGGGACTAGTGATGCTTTTTAATAATATTATTATTCTATAAAGACTCTTATTGCATTAATATAGTCACTATAATCTCAGGGAATATGTTAAATTGAAATAATAAAAAAATTTTTTCAACTAAGACTATGTATCATTTGTCATATAACATTAAATTTGTGTTTTTTCAAAGACACAAGATTATTAATTTTAAAATACGCAAGAGTATGAGTGAGTTAATAATCTGTTTTGTTTCATGGGTTTTTGAAAATCTTTTATTTATTTAATGGGAAGTGATAACTATTGAATATTTTTCCAATAACCAAGTGCCAATTCTAATATATTTTCCTTCCAAAACATTTTGTAGCAACAATGTGCCTTGATTACAAAATCAATAAGCTACCACCACAAAAAGTAATATTTATATATATTCACAACACATAATGCTTTTAACATTTATTTCAAGAATAATTTAAAAATATTGATTTGTCTCCTGCTGAATCACATTATCAATGTTTATGGAAATAAAGTGATTGTGTATTGCAGCTGATAAGAACAAAGATTGAATAATTATAAGATGACAAAGTTATTTCCTGAATTTACCAGAGAAGTAACAATACATATACTTCACTGGGTTGAGAGACAGCTGATGGGTAAAGAATGATGAGATCTGAAAAGTGACTCTTGCTTTAACAGTAGTGATATCACTGATGACTTAACTAATAGAATTAGCACAGTGCTGAAAGTGCTGGCCTCATTTTAATTGATTAAAAAGACAAGAGGAAAATAGAGGATGTGAGTTTTGACAGCACCTTTAAGAAGATTTTTGGTTGTTTGTTTCCTTTTTTTTGCATAGATGAGAAAACAATGGCAATCTATCATTTATCTATCTGTCTATCTATCTATCTATTTATCTATCTATCATCTATCTAGAATGTTATTCAGTCTTTAAAAAGAAGAAAATTCCATAATTTATGTCAACTGGATGAACCTTGAGGACACTATGACAAGTGAAATAAACAATGCACAGAATGACAAATACCACATGAACTCACTTATATGTGGAATCTAAAAAAAGTCAAACTCATAAAACCAGAAGGTAGATGGGTGGTTTCCATGTGGATGGGGAAAATGAGGAGATGTTGGTGAATAGGTACATTCAGTTTTAAGAAGAGTAATTTGTAGACTTCTAATGTACAACATGGTGACTACCACTAATAATGTAATGTATACTTGAAATTTGCTGAGAGTAGATCTTAAGTGTTCTCACCACACACAAAGTGACTGTCAGGTGACAGATATTTTAATGAGCTTGACTGTGGTAATTATTTTACAAGGTATCTATATATATAAAAGCCTAAGCGACCATCTGACCATCTGACTGTCCAACTGGTAGCTATGATGCACAATGACTACCAGGGAACAGACACTCAATATAGGAGCTGCTGAGCTGTGGTAACTTGGCAGCTGTTCTTGGGTGATACTTCTGGAACCAGAGAGAACGGAGCCTGATTTTGAGATGTGTCACCCAAAAATCACTCTCTAGAAAACTGGGACCCCTTGGAGGATCTTGGAGTGGCAGTTTCAGCCTGACCCCCACAGACAGACCAAGGAACCCTACTGGTGCACCAGACCTCTAATATGTACATAAATCATCATGTTCTATACCTTAAAAAACATATTGTATAACCTAAATATATTCTTTTTTTTGTTAATCATACTTCAATAAGAGTGAAAACAAACAAACAAACAAACAAACAAATAAATAAATAAATAACTTTTACTTTAATGACAGTGAAAAGTGCCAGTAGAGTAAATAAAATGATGTTGTAGAAGACAAACTGGAGAATTGTCAAAGTAAATCCCTTGAGTTTCATAGTGTGGATTCTAATGAAAAAAATAAACTGACCAACAAAATAGAAACAGAGGAATGGATACATGGGACACACTAACAGCTGTCAAAGAGAAGGAGACAGGGGAAGATTGGGTGAAAGAAGATGAAGGGATTAGCCAAAGAACATGCTATATAATACAAGTCTAATATGCAAATTATACCCTTGACTGGGAGTCTGACCAGGATTCTACCAGGAGTTCCACTGGGGGGCAGGGCTGGCTTGTCAACTGTCTGTGGCACCTCCCCTAGGATGGCCTGCCCCTGATTGACCCTCCACCCTAATTAGGGGTTGTGCCAGCCAGCCAACCTCTCATGTCCTTTCCCCTCAGCTGGTCCAGCCCAATTGGCCCCTATTGGGTGAACCAGCCAGACATCCACAAATTTGTCACTGGGTCTCCAGTATATGACAAGCCATAGATAGAAACAGCAGTGTGATGATGGCCAGAGGGAAGAGAAAAAGGGGAACGGAGAAAGTGAGTCAAGGAGGAAGGGAATGGCAACATATTTTATAATATAAGCAATAAAATGAAGTAAAAAGAAAGATAAAAATTTATATATGCATGATGATAAAGATTTTTCTAAAACTAAAAAGATAATTTGGAATAATATAGTCACAGAAGAGAAGTCATGTGGGTTCAAATGCAAGTAGATAAATGCAATGAATGGGGCTTGCAAATGCTGTGTTATATTTGTTTCATTTCTACATAAAATAGGTGTCATGGTCATCAGTGGAAAGTCAGAATGCGGAACAACTTGGTAGAGATCTAAGGAAAGAAAGTAATTACTTAAAAATACCTGGAATAGTGGGATAATAAAGAAATGTAGTAAGATAGTAAAGGGGCTAAGGAAATCCTTGTAAAACATTAGGGATCTAACTTAGATTTGTTATTATAAATTTAAAATGTAGCCATTATTGTGGCTTTGTATTTAACTTCAACTATGTATATGCATCTATTTGTATTCAGGCATAGAGTAGTCTGAGATTGGATTTTTATTTAGTAAAAATTTTTAAATAAAGATAGGAGGACAAGGGACTTATGTCTGAAAGGATTATTGCCAGGACTGACCAGCAGCCCTGAGAGATAGAGGAATGATTACTCTGACACACGTTTCTGTGAAAAAGAGGCTAATGGACAGCTTCACTATCAGAACTAAGCAACCTTGTTTGTCTGCCTCCTTAGGATTTTATTGTAACAGCCACTTGAATTAAAATTAACCTCTAGATACAATCAGCAGGATAAGCATACTTGGTAAAACACATGCATCTGTAGTGTCCTTCAAACAAGGACATTTTGAAGTCTAAACATAAAGATTCTAGTAAAACACTTGGGGGCTCAGACTGTTTGGAAAAGTCAAGGCAAGCTCTACTACCTTCAACAAGGACTCCCAGAGGTCTCTGACTTTCAGAGAATCTTCCTTACAGACTTTTTAGCTTAGTCCCACGCTTCTTCACTGGTTATGGATTTCAGGGTTGATATATCATAACTAGAGGCCCAGTGCACAAAATTCATGCACTCTGGGTTGGGGGTTGTCCCCCAGCCTGGCCTGTGCCCTCTCACAGAATGGGAGCCCAATGATCAATTGCCCCAAAGTGGTTGAACCCATCCACACATCTGGCACTCTTCAATGGATTGCCCCAAAGAGGTAGGTCAGAGCCGGATGTCCTGGCTCCATGCCGTGTGGAACCATGAGCTCCCAGCATCACCACGTGGAGCTGCAGGATTCCCCGCCTCACTGTGTGGAGCCACAGGACCCATCTCAGTGCCATGCACTCAGTGTCAGTCCACACTCACCAGTATGCATGTCACTTCACATGAAGTCCTACCCACCAGCACACACCTGCTGCGTATGCAGCCTCCTGGTGATTGCTCCTTATGGCATGAGGGTATCATTACCACATAGGCTTTTATTATATAGGACTAGTAGCCCAGTGTACAAAATTCATGCACAGAGGGTGTCCCTCAGCCTGGCCTGCACCTTCTCTAATCTGGGACTCCTTGGGGGATGTCTGACTGCTGGTTAAGGCTTGATCTCTGTGGTTAAGGGGATAAGGCCAGGAGGGGAGAGCAGATAGGCAGTTAGGGTGATTAAGCCAGTGTGGGGAGCAGTTAGAGCCATCAGGCCATCAGGGGAGCAGTTATTGGCATCAGGAAGGCAGGCAGGTGAGCATTTAGGAGCCAGAGGTTCTAGATTGCAAAAGGGATCCCAGATTGGAGAGAGTGCAGGTCGGGCTGAGGAACCCCTCCCTTCATGCACAAATTTCATGCACTGGGCCACTAGTCTATCTATAAAGGAATAAACTAATACTTTTTTCTGAATTACATTTTTGGCATTAGTATTAATATACTCAATTCTTGAAATGCTATAGTAAATAATAATGCTATGCCTATACTTTAATGCAATATTTACTGTTAGACTGTAATTCTGAGAAAAAAATGGTGACTTCTATCTTCTTTTTGAACCAATAGTCATTTTTTCTGGGTCCTTAGGGTAGAGTCTTGGGATTCACTTGCGGTATTTGGTGACAGCCCTGTCACTGACATTCCAGAAGTATAGAACCCTGACTAGAGCTGTCATACAAGATTAAATAAACAAACAACAAACAGCTAAAAGGGACTCTTTTTTCACAGCCTGGCTGACAGGAGTCAGTGTTTCCAGTGCTTTAAGTAAAGAGAGATGGTGTTTCCTGGGTATTTGACTCTTTATGCCTGCTCAGCATTCCAGGACTCAGCCCATCTTTGTGTCAAAGCTGGAGGAAAACAGCTGAAACCCTCACTGCCCTACAGGACTTTCCTCAGGTTTTGATCTCCTTTTCAGTCTGACTGAAATTGTTTATATTTCACAATTTGTGAGGAAGTATGGCTCTCGTTAGTTTGTGCCATCTTTACCAGCACCAGAATTCAAATATTGCATTATTTAATCAAATACAAAGAGACTTGTACCATGTAAAGGGGAAAAAAATAACAACCCATATTGGAAGGCCAAATCTAAGTTATTAAGAAATAAATTTGTGCATGAATAAAGAGTTATTCTATCTACGATTCAAAAAATGGGCTGGGTTTTGAGTGTAATTTCAGGTTAGATGTATGAACAACAATAATAATTGCAGCAAATTATCACAAGTAAAATAAAACAGTAATACGTTAAGTATAATATCTAATAGAGAATTAACATTCTATTTATACCTGTTTTGTATGACTAATTATGTGAAAAATTGGAATATATTTTTCAAAGATATTTGATTATATATTAAATCCATATTCTCATTTGCTCATTATAATAATTCATAAATTTATCATTGAAAGTAAAGAAAATAGAAATAACCCATAATCATTTCTATAGAAGGAATATGTAAACTCTCACAGGAAAAATATATTTTGCAATATTATGAGTAAAATTTTACAGGATCTTCAGAATAAAGAAAATCATACCTTTTTAAAATGAAATTTGTTTTTTATTTATTGTACCAGTATTTGTTTATTTTAGCACTTGATAATGTAATACATTTTCTCTTGAAATATGGTAGCTATTCAAATTAAGTAAAAAGAGCCAACACCAAATATTCAATTTCTATTTAAAAGCAAGCCAAGAATATGTGTTCTCTCTCTCTCTCTCTCTCTCTCTCTCTCTCTCTCTCTCTCTCTCTCTCTCTCTCTCTGTGTGTGTGTGTTGTGTATGCATCCTCACACATGAAAAGAGAATAACTTGATTTCCAAGGGCCTCAAACCATAGATAAGTATAGTGCCCAGAGTTCTGTATCATTCAATGTCTATTTGTTTTAGCTGCAGCATTACATTAGAAGTCACATAAATTATCGTCCAGTTTTACGTCAAAAATTGGAAATAAATTGCTTGCACATCTCTTGTGAATTAAGTTATCTCTATGGATACATATAAATTATAGTGAAAGAAACCAAATTATCCCTACATGCTCACAGCCTCATATTCATTCATAATAACACACATTTCATTTATAGACATTTAATAGTGCAGTACAGTTAATATGTTTCTAAGATGACCCTATCACACTCAGGATTATTAACTACAACAAATCTGAACAGCAATTTCAAGATGCCAGTTTCTTGGCAGTATAGTAGATCATTTTAATACAAGATATACCTGATAAGTTTCAGCCACTCTACTTTTAAAGGCAATTTCCATTGTCCCTCTCTTCAGGCCAATAAAAGAAAAAGAGTCAGAATATTAAGGTAACTTCAGTTTAGTTACTCTGGCACTATAGTGTTTAAATCTGTCCTAGTTCAACTGTTTCTTTAGGTACCTGAAACTTCTCTTCTGGTAAATGTTCCAACTTTAAAACCCACAGAACTAGTTTTAAAAAGGTGTTATAGAAAAGAATTTCATTTGGAAAGTACCTCAAGACTTGACTCTGCAATTGCATTTTTGGCAGAACTGTTATGATTAAATTCCACATTGCAGGAGGAAAATTTAGAAAAACAAATGGAAACCATTATTGAACATGATTATTCTATTTAAGTTACATCAAAGGCAGGAAAATTAATTTAAAAGTAGCAAAAAAAAGAAGAGACTTATAGAATCCTATATTTACTGTTTATAAAATTGTTTACATAAAAATAAAGAGTAAAAATAATAAAAGTAATGTTAATTTAGTAAGTTCTAGACTTCTATAACTACCAGAACGTTTGGAGAAGTCTTTATTGTAAATTAAACATATGCAACCTAAAAGTAGGATGTTTTGAAAATCATATGCAAAGAATTTATTTTATGATGAGAACACTTGACATGTTAATTCAGACTTGTTCACACCATTGATCTCTCACTGTATCAAATCTGTAATTTCTCATAACTACATATTTTTAAATGCTTCATATCATGTATTTTGTTAATATTGAAACAGATGGACAGAATAATTTTCACAAATGTATTCTTTATTCCACTTTTTAATATATTTATACTATAGAAACCATACTATACAAACTTCCAAAATGTGACAACTAGTTTTAATTCTCATATATGAGATCATTGAAAAAAATATTATCTCTAATTATATACACTCAATTTCTCAGGTTCAGAAATGTGTCTTTTCAGATTTTAATAATTCTAAAAATTATCATGATTTAAGTTTAAATTAACAAATACTTGCTAACCACTACTAAAAAAAATTGTGAGAAGGGGTATAACATTGCTGTACTGGTAGGAGTAATATACCTTCAAGCAAAATCATTAATTATGTCTGTCGTATAGAGAGACTTTAATAATGACAAAAACTAGAACTGAGACTTTTTTGTTATTACCATGTACTAGTAATTCTAAACAACAACATCAGTGATGAAATGTTCCTCTATGATAAGACAGAATACTTCTGCCACCATATGTAAAAATCTTATCTAATAAAAGAGTAATATGCAAATTGACCACCACTCCAAGACACAAGATGGCCACCCCAATGAACTCAAAGATGGCTGCCACCATGTGGACACAAGATGGCCTCCACAAGATGGCCTACAGGGGAAGGCAACTGTGGGCAGTTAGGGGTGATCAGGCCAGCAGAGAAGGGTAGTTGAGGGAGACCAGGCCTGCAGGGGAGGGAAGCTGGGGGGTGACCCAGGCCTGCAGGGGAGGGTAGTTGGGGATGACCAGCTCAGCAGGGGAGGGCAGTTAGGGGTTACTGGACCATCAGGGAAGAGCAGGTGGAGGCTACCAGGCCTTGAGGGGAGGACAGTTATGAGTGACCAGACTGACAGGAGAGGGTAGTTTGGGGTGACCAGGCTGTCAGGGGAGGGCAGTTAGGGCCAATAAGGCTGGCCAGGGAGCAGTTAGGCATTGATCAGGCTGGCAGGGGAGTGGTGAGGGTTTGATCAAGCTGACAGACAAAAGTAGTTAGGGGAAATCAGTCAGATACAGGTGAGCAGTTGGGAGCCAGCAGTCCTGGATTGTTTGAAGGATGTCCAACTGCTCAGTTAGAAATCAGACATCTTTCAAGGGGTCCTGGATTAGAGAAGGTGCAGGCTGGGCTGAGGGACACCCCTACTCATGCACAAATTTCATGCACCGGGTTTATAGTATATTTATAAAATTTCTTAGTGGTATTCAAATTTTAAAATAGCATTCATAATGTAAATACAAATATGATATTAACCAAATAGAAAGTGCAGATTGAATGCCAATTTCCAAAAGTGATAGTAACTACTATCAAGGCTATAAAGAGATGAAAATCACCAGGGCCCAAATAATTGTAGATGACCAGTGAGATCTCTGAAAGTAAAGAAGACTAAGGCTTAAGCTATGGATTTAACACCTAAAAATGTGTATGTGTGTATGAGTATAGATCAGATATTTGTATGATTTACACAATTAATTAAAACTTTTGTCACTATGTATTATAGTATTTTTCTAATTCTAAAATAAAAACCATTTTAATCCATGTATTTCTTCAACAGTGAAGAAGGAAATTTCCTTTATTGCTTAAAATACTATTTATAATAAATGCAATAAATTAGTTATTAAATTGTCTCTTGATCTTGAAACTCTCAATTTCACACAAGAAAACATCAAAACTGAAATTCTAAGAAGTTTATAGCTTTACTAGAGACCCAGTGAATGAATTTATGCATGGGAGGGGTCTGGATGGCCAGGTCTCAATTGAGGTGGATTAGGCCCAGGCCTGTCAATTGAAGATGGCGGGAGGTTGGTCAGTGGGCCTGGCCTGAACAAGGTCTGATCAGGGTCAACCCAGCTGTGGGGAGGGGTTATGGAAAGGTAATCGGGGTCAGCAGCTGGGAGAGGGGCTGTGGGAGTTTGGATAACCCAACTCCCAATTGGTGTGTGTGGGAGCAATCAGGGGCAGAGCTGGCTGGGGGGAGAAGCCAGGCCAATCAGTGTGAGGTATGCTGATCAGGGGTGGAGCCAGCACAGGGGAGAAGGGCCATGGGGTGGTTGGCCAGCTACCACACCCTCAATTGGGCAGGTTTGCTGGCCACAGTGGGCATTAGTTCTGGTCACTGTCTTTTTATATATATAGACTAGAGGCCCTGTGTATGAAATTCAAGCACGTGGCAGGGGGGATGTCCCTCAGCTCAGCCTGCACCCTCTCCAATCCAGGACTCCTTGAGGGATGTCCAACTGCCCTTCCAGGATCGGGCCTAAACGGGCAGTTGGACATCCCTCTCACAATCCAGGACTGCTGGCTCCCAACTACTCACCTGCCTGCCTTCCTGATTGCACCTAACTGCTTTTGCCTGCCAGCCTGATCACCCCCTAACCACTCCCCTGCCTGCCTGATTGACACCTAACTGCTCCCATGACAGCCTTTTTGCCTCAAACTGCCCTTTTCTACAGACCTGGTCACTCCTAATTGACATCCCCATTAGACCTGGTGCCCCAAATTGCTCTCCCCTGCAGGTCTGGGTCCCCCCCCAACTGCCCTTTCCTGCATGACTGGTCACCTCCAACTTCCCTCCTCTGATGGCCTGGTCACCCCTAACTGCTCTTTCCTGCAGGCTTGGTCCCTCCCAACTGCCCTCCCCTGCTGGTCATCTTATGTTGGCCATCTTGTGTCCACATGGGGGCAGCCATCTTGTGTGTTGGGAGTGGCAGTCAATTTGCATATTATTTTTGTATTAGGTAGGATTTCTCTTATAGACCATTATATATCAAATTAGTTTTGAATGAAATAATTGCTATTAAAAAATATGGTAAGATAGTTACTTGTATTGTTTCTGCAATCACCCTTGGCAGCATATTTCAGGAAAAAATCATAGCATATCCTCTTATGATGACACCCTTATATGTATGTGTGTGTGTGTATATATATGTATGTGTGTGTATATATATATATATATATATATATATATATATATATAAGAGGTAATATACAAATTAGCTGGGAAGCCACAACAGTCATGACGAACTCAGGAGAAAGTTGCAGACGCAGATGGGCGGGAGGGGACTGTTTGCACTATAAAGACATGCAGCAACAGAGAGGCAGGGGACTGTGCCAAGACTACTGCTGCCACCTGCCAGCACCAGGAGGCCCAGGAGCAGGAGCAGAGAGGCAGGAGGGTGTGCCCAGGCTGCTAATGCCTGGAGACAGTGCCCCAGCAGGCCCCAGAGCTGAAGTGCAGTAGCAGAGGGCATGTTCCCAGAACACACCAAGGCCATCACTGCCCACCAGTCCCAGGAGGCCCAAGAGCGAGAGCGGAGTGGTAAGGGGATGTTCCCAGGCCTCCGTCACTGCCCACTGGTTCCTTCAGGCCCTGGAGTGGAAGCAGAGAGGCAGGGGGCTGTGCTCAGGCTGCCGCTGCTGGGAGACAGCGCCCCAGGAGACCCGCCTCTGTACAAGAGCTGCAGAGGAAACACCTTTTCTGATTGCTCATTGGCTAATCTCCCAGTACACCACTTGCATTGTTTTTGGTAACTTGGGTAATAAAAATCCAAAAAAAGTGATCTAGGGTTTTTCCACCTCACTCCTGGAGGAGAAAAAAAAAGGTACTGCTGCTGGAGGGGCTAAGAAATGTCATATCCTGCCCTAACTGTTTGGCTCAGTGAATAGAGCCTTGCCTGCTGACTGCAGGGTCCAGGTTTGATTCTGATAAAGCGCATGTACCTAGATTTCAGGCTCCTTCCTGGCAAGGCCCAGGCCAGGGCTCATGCAGGAGGCAACCAATCTAAGTGTCCCTCTCACATTGATGTTTCTCTGTGTCTCTCCCTCTCTTCCATGCTATTTAAAAATCAATGGAAACATATCCGCAGGTGAGGATAAAACAAAAGAAAGAAATGTCATATACTATGAAAAGGACATCTTGAAAATGCCTAAAGAAAGTTGTCATTTTTTCATGGTGCAGGGACTGGAGTCCATGTTGATGAAAACACCTTGGTGGCTGTGGTGGCCGGCAGTAGCAGCAGCAGTAGGTTGATTGGGGTGGCATTCCTTTGCCCGCAAAGGGCATCCAGACTGCAATGCAGGCCCACTCCCTCAATAGGACATCCCCTGGGGGCTCACGGAGTGTGAGATGGGGCAGGCTGGGCTGATGGTACCACCTCCCCCAGTGCGTGAATTTCATGCACCAGGCCTCTACTATAATATAATGCTTTAAGTGGGTTGGTTTAGTTTATATAAATCTCTTAATATTCTTATTTCAGTTATCTTAATACATGTTTTGGGTTAAAATTCATACCAATTACATATAAATACTTTTTTCTTTACAGGAATTTCTATTATATACTATTACCTTCGCATCCAGTTTTATTGGTGTAAAATTGTGTATGAATATTTTGCACATACTATTCAAATATTTTTAAGAATATTGCTTCTTTTATTCCTTTCAGACTACTCTACCAAGATACCATAAACTGGATGATTTATAAGAAGAAAACACATTTATTTCTCACAGTTCTGGAGGCAGAGAAGTCTAAGATCAAGGCACTGGCACATTCAATATCTGGTGAGGTCTCACATCCTGATTCATGCACATTTCAGTGTTTTCACTGCATCTTCATGAGGTTCAAGAGAGCATGGGATCTCTCTGGGGTCTCGTTCATGACATCACTAATTCCATTAACGATGGCTATGCCCTCATGCCTAATTACCTTCCTAAGACCTCACTTCCAAATACATCATGTTGAGTTTACTTGTAAATTTGGGGGGACACATACATTTTGGTCACAGCATTACCTATGTGAGAGGATTGTATTTTAACCTGAAAAATATCATTTAATTATTTTCATGTCTTAAGTTTTTGATGTTAGCAAATGTATTTTTTAAAATAATTTATGAATTAAATTATTTTGCTTCTCCTTATTTGGTAATTTTATCATATTTCTAGATTAGCTCAAACATATTTTGGCTTCCATTCATATTCATCTTATGGTGAAATTCTCACAATATTTGAAAAATGAATACATCCTGCACACATAAAATGTATACTTAAAAGAATCTGAGATTACATTTTTTATTTTTCATTTTAAAGGTTTTTTTCTGATAAAATTAAAATTACTCACATAATTTTCTCTTAAACCAATTATACTCTTGTTAGGTTAGAAGGCTCTTTGAAAAATACCAGTCATTTGTGGTCTGTAAAATACACATCTCACAGATGCTCATGTATTCTTTCCAAAGGTGAGAGGAAATGTACCTGCTAATAGGCAGGCATGCTGATATTTCTTTAGTTCGAAAGAGTAATTGGGATATCTTCCTAGAATACAGAAAATGTGAGGGAAATGATGCTATTTACACAAATAACTAATAGAACTCTTGCCACGTGGAGCAGTTAGAGGCAGGCAAAGGCTGGAGAGATGAGGCTGGATAGCAAGCAATGGGCTTATTCATGACATTATAGAACATGGTGGGCTTTGGGTTTTAGTGGAAGAGGAAAGGGAACTAACTAACTCAGTGAAAACTAGGAAATAACATGATCACATTTCTGTAAAAGCCCTATATTTTATGTAAAATTAAAAGGTTTGATGCATTAAAAGGCATAGGTGCATCTGTTAGGAAAATGTTGTCATGCTCCAAATGGAGAATGACAATAGAATAAACTGGAATGATATTGATACATTTCTATTTCAAAAATATACACATTAAGGTAAATTCCTTTATAATTTATATTTTAAATGCACACATATTATTAAGTTATAACTTTCAGTTAGGCAACAAGAGAATATTAGAATATAATCTTTTCAAGACAATTGATGAGTTACAAGTGCATTCATGATCATTACATGGAGGTTTGCTTCTCCATTATCATTTTGAGTTTATAAAAAGTGAATCTCATGATGTTTTAGTGCTTATTTTCTCTTATGGAATATACAAAAACAAGCCTCAAAATTAGAAAGCCTAAAAGTTGTATCACAGTTATATAGATTGAAGAACCTAAAGTGAAATATGTAATAATAAACTTTTCCTCAGAAGGAAATATGTTCTTAATTATTTTCAGCTTTTTTGAAGAATAATTGACAAATAAAATTGCACATATTTAAAGTGTACAATCTGATGACTTACAAATAATTATCACAATCATGTTAATACTTTCATTAGAAAAATATAAAAGTTGCAATGATTTGTATCTTCAGAAATTATAATGGTACCTAAGAAATATAGCAAAGGAAGTAAACCATGTCTCACTGCAAAACCATATAATTGACTAGAAAAGTAATATCTGTCACCAGTAAATACAAACTACATTATGATTCACACATATGTCTTACTTTGGGGGTGATATACCAATTATTTTGAACATTTGATTTAATATTAGTTTTACTTTACTACAAATGTTCAGTAGTCTAGTGCAGTCTTTTAAATTACTATTTGTGTTGAAATATTCAGATGTCTTTTCATAGCAATGTTAAAGTTATGATTAAAAATGTTCTTTTCTTCACATAGTGTTTTGTCCTTATGAGAGTACAGAGAAGGTAGAAACAGATCAGAGACGAAGTGACTGTGTTCAAAGATTGACTTATCTAATCTCTAAGTTATAACTCCTTGCTTAAACATGTAACTTTCTGCATATAATTTTTCCATAATTATAATAAAATAAAAAATAATGTATATTATGAATATGTTCAACCCCATTATGAAAAATTATCCCATATATCATTATCATTATCATTCTTTACTTTTATTCCTATTTGTTCAATTATTGGGATTGCTTACATTTATTTTATTCACTTTGGGAAAGGCATCAGAATAAATTTAATAAAATTGAGGATTATTGATTGTTAAAAAAGCATTAGTAAAATTGTGGGATTTGATCAATTTCATATCATTATCTATCAGCAAGGCATTTTGCTTATTTAAAACTAGAGGCCCAGTGCATGAACTTTGTGTATGGGTAGGGTCTGTAGGCCTGGCCAGTGATCAGAACCAATCTGTGGGGCAACCAGTGGGGTGATCTTGGCCCCTCACTGGCACCTGTATTGGCTGGCCTGGGTACTGTGGCTGGGACAGCTCCTGAATTTAGTATCTGCCTCTAGTGGTCAGTGTGCATTATAGAAACTGGTCATTCTGCAGTTCCATCAATTTGCATATTAGATTTTTTTATATGCAAATAGTTCTTGGGTTATGTCAGAATGGACGTATGTTATTTTGTGGTTACATCACCATCTTCAATTTATTTATAAAAATAAAAGTTCCATCATTTCAATGTATGCATATATGTGCTTTATGCTTTTTATTATTTATTTACCACAAGTAAAGGTCAGGAATTGTTATTATTTATTTATTTATTTTTATTGTTTCACTTTATTACTGCTGTATATATGCATCATGTAAGTGATGTAGGTGCTTATGTAGGTGGGTTCCAACTTATGGCGAAAATCACCTCACATTGCACCATAGGAATGGATCTCCAAGGTAACCTGAAGATCTACTGTAGGATAAATAGTACTTTTAAAAGTACTTCCAGCATAACTCTAGGGTTAGAGCACAGCCTACATAATAAAAGAGTAATGTACAGATTGACCATCACTCCCACACATAATATGGCTACCCCCATGTGGTCAAAGATCTTGCCCCCATGTATACAAAAGATGGCCACCACAAAATGGCCATCAGAAGAAGGCAGTTGGGAAGAACCAGGCCTGCAAGGGCAGGCAGTTGTGGGCAATCAGCCCAGCAGAGGGGGGAAGTTGGGAGCAAACAGGTTAGCAGGGGAGCAGTTAGACATCAATCAGGCCGGTAGGGGAATGGCTAGAGGGTGATGAGGCTGGCAGGCAGAAGCGATTAAGGGCAATCAGGAAGGCAGACAGGCGTGCAGTTGGCAGCCAGCAGTCCTGGATTGTGAGAGGGCAGTTAGACATTCCTAGAGGGGTCCTAGATTGGAGAGGGTGCAGACTGGGCTGAGAGACAACTCCTCACCACCACCTGGGCATGAATTTCATGCACTGGGCCTCTATTTTTATAATAATACTAGAGTCCCAGTGGAGGAAATTCATGCACGGAGGGTAGGCGGGGGATGTCCCTTAGCCCAGCCTGCACCCTCTCCAATCTGGGACGCCTTGAGGGATGTCTGCCAACCATTTAGGCCCGATCCTAATAAGGATCGGGCCTAAATAGGCAGGTGGACATCCTTCTCACAATCCAGGACTGCTGGCTCCCAACTACTCACCTGCCTGCCTCCCTGATTGGCCCTAATTGCTTCTGCCTGCCAGCCTGATCACTCCCTAATCACTACCCCGACAGCCTAACTGATGTCTAACTGCTCCCCTGACATCCTGTTTAACCCCAACGTCCCTTTTCTGCCGGCCTGGTCACCCCTAACTGCCCTCCCCTGCAGGCTTGATAGCCCCCAACTGCCCTCACTTGCAGGCCTGGTCCCTCCCAACTTCCCTCCCCTGATGGCCCACAACTGCCTTCCCTTGCAGTACTTGGAACCTCCCAATGGCCCTCCGCTGCTGGCCATCTTGTGGTGGCCAACTTGTGCCCACATGGGGGCAGGATCTTTGACCACATGAGGGCAGTCCTCTTGTGTGTTGATCAATCTGTGTATTTGTCTTTTATTAGACAGGATAGAGGCTTGGTGCATGGGTGGGGGCCAGCTGGTTTTCCCTGAAGAGTGTCACAGATCAGGGTGGGGGTTCCCTTGGGGTGAGGGGCCACATGGGCAAGGGGCCTGTGGAGGTTTGCAGGCTGGCCACACCCTCCAGCAACTCAAGTGGAGGCCCTGGTATCTGGAATTAATCTATGTCTACAATTGAAACTTTGTAGCCTGCAGTGGAGCCAAACTTTGGAGCCAAGCCTTCTGCTCACTCTGTGGCAGCAGCCATTTCTGTTTGAAACATTGTAGCCTAGAGTGGAGGCTTAGGCCAACAATGGCAGGCTGAAAGCTTGCCATTGCCAGGGAAACCCAAGCCTCTGTTCTCTCCAGCTCAGTGGCTGCAGCCATTTCTGTATCTCTTATAACTGAAACTTTGTAACCTTGGAGGCCTAGGCAGGCAATGACAGGTGGAAAGCTTGGCTTCCTCTGTTGCCGGGGAAACCCAAGCCTTCCTCCTGCTCTCAGTGGTGGCAGCCATCTTGGTTGGGGTTTATTTGCATAACCTGCTCCTGATTAGCTGGTGGGCGTGGCTGTGGTCATGGCTTGTGGGTTAGGGGAAGGTATGGTCAAATTTGCATATTACTCTTTTATTAGATAGAATTACTAATAAAAACAAAACATATTCATAAAGCATTGTTTCTCTAGAAAAAAATTCTGGCTATATTCATAATCTTTTTTTCCTTGCATACCATCATGTAGAAGTTTACTGCTTTGCTGTGCATATTTTTATTTATTTATTTATTTTTATATGTTCTTTTTGATTAAGACTTGAGGGTGTACTGCAGAATCTGATAGCTGAAGACATTTATATTAATACTAAATTTTCACAAGCAGATGTGATAATCTGGCAATTTTATATTCATCTCTTTTCTCTTATTAAAAATACTAGAGGCCCAGTGCATGGGAAGGGGATCACCTCAGCTTGGTCTGCACTCTCTCCAATCTGGGACCTCTGGCTCCTAACCACTCACCTTCCTGCCAGCCTGATCCCCCTAACTGCTCTCCCCTGCCTGCCTGATTGCCTCTAATCTCTTCTGCCTTGGCCCCGCCAACATGGCTTTGTCAGGAAGGACTTCCAGAAGAACATCCAGAAGATCGTCTGGAAGATGTTCAATCTAATTAGCATATTACTCTTTTATTAGTATAGATGCCACCTTGTCCTAAAAATGCAGCTTGTTCCCAGGTTTTCCTATTGTGGAAGGGGAGCCAGCAGTAACATCCTGGGTTCTGAGCAAAGCTAATGTGCTTGTACTTTATCTCAGCAGATGTGATTCCTAGAAGACTCTTGAATGTTCCTTGAACATTTCTATCAAATTTGCCCAAAATCCTCCTCCATAAATGTTGAACCATTTTAAACTCTCACCTGCATGTGCCCTCTATCCCACTTTGAAGCTTCACCCTAGAAGCTTCCCTCCCATCAGCTCGGACTGCTTGGTACTTGAGCCAACCTCATTGTTCAGCTGGGGACTTGATTTCCTGAGATAGAATTATGGAGGAAGAAAAATAGTTTTCTTCAACCTTTCTGAGTTCTTAGTGGAGGTCCTTGTAATGAGAGACAGATCACCAAGAGAAAAACAAAAGTTCATTAACATGTGTACCTTGTGTATATGTGGGAGATCCCAGGGAAAAATGAGTAACTCTCCAAGGTGGCTTAGAATGCAGATTTAAATACCTTCTTCCTAGGGAAAGGGGACAGGAGATATAGGCCTCTTAGAGGAGAGTAAATGATATTTAGGAAAGATGAATGCGGTGGGTGGAAATAGTTTGTAACAAAGTTTGGGTGTGATGTCTACTTCTACTCTCCTGTCCTGTGACAGGAGTCAGTCTTCTCTGTGTGATGACACTTCTCCCATGAAGGGGACCTATGACATTTAAGCTCCTTTAGGGGTGTCTGATTTTAGGGAGATCAGGAGACTTCAGTGAAATCCTCTGCATGCATTTGCTCAAGGTCATCAATATAACAACACAGCATATGTTGGGGTGGCATGTTCTCTGACCTTCAGAATAAACTCAACAAAAGCTTGTTTCCTCTCTTAGATGATTTGCCACAGTAGCATTATTCCCTGGAGAGGGTATTCTGACCAGACCTTCCTGGGGGTGGTCATAACATTACCCTGTGTTTGTAGAAAGGTGTTGGCCAGTAATCCAGGGGCACTTTTCTCATCTTGTGGAAAGGGGGATAAAGTTATGATAGTTTATCTCCCTTTCCACAGGTTTCTTGCAGGTTTGTATCTCTGCTGCCCCAATCCATGCCCCTCAGCTACCCAAGCACCTCCGTCTCAGGCCTTAGGGCTGCTGGGTGACAGGCCTGCAGGTTTTTGTCTTCAATTCATCACTCCCACCTCCGCCCCAGAACCCCAGGTTTGCCATGGCAGGGCTTTGGGTGGAGGAGGGGGTTCGGATGCTCTGCTGGCTCCAGGGCTGCAATCCAGACCCCCACCACTGCCCGAGGCTGGGCTTCACATGCTGATGGGGGTCTAATTGCCCTGCTGTTCTGGTGCTGTGATGGAGACCCCCGCCGCCACCCGAGAACCCCGCCACTGCCCAAGGTGGCCACCAGGGATGGGCTTTGGGCGGCGGCAGTGATGGGGGTCCAGATGACCTGCTGGATCTGGGGCTGCGATGGGGACCCCTGCTGCCCACAGTGTCACTGTCATGGCCTGTGGGGGTCCACCCGTCATTTTGCTTGGGGGTTAATTTGCATATTGCTCATATTGGCTGGTGGCATAGCGAAGTACGGTCAATTTGCATGTTTCTCTTTTATTAGATAGGACAAGATTTAGTCCTGGCTTGTATGCTCAGTGGTTACATAATTGGTCCATAAAATAAAGGATTGCAAAGTCAATTCTGATCGGGGTACATACCCTATTGCAAGCTCAATCTCCAGTAGTGAGTTTTCAAGTGGGGAGAGGGGTGGTCAATAAATGATGTTTCTCTCTCACCAACTTTTCTACCTCTCTATTC
Organism: Antrozous pallidus; assembly: GCA_027563665.1. Lineage (NCBI taxonomy): Eukaryota > Metazoa > Chordata > Mammalia > Chiroptera > Vespertilionidae > Antrozous > Antrozous pallidus. The sequence continues at coordinate 32,747,042 of CM050519.1, forward strand.
CTCTCCCTTCCTCTCTCTAAAAATCCATGAAAACATGTTTTTAAAAAATTCTATGTCACATTTTCCACTTCTTCAACCTTTTCTTGCTTACACTCCTATTTCCTCTTACCATGGTTTTCTTTCTCTTTCTTTCTTCCTTTCCTTCTTTCTTTCTTTCTTTCTTTCTTTCTTTCTTTCTTTCTTTCTTTCTTTCTTTCTTTCTTGCTTTGTCTTTACTTATATTACTTTGTTACATAGGATAATTTTTCTAATTTACTGTATTGGTTATTTTTTGTTTATACCAATGAACTGTAAACTTCCTATCTAATAAAGAAGGAGTATGCTAATTAACCATCACACCCTCACAGATATGGTGGTGCCCATAGCCAATAAGGAGGGGAATATGCTAATTGACTGCCATGTTCTAAAAATGGCAGTGCTCATAGCCACAAGATGGTTGCACCCAATCCCCTCAGCCCTGCAGGGGTGGCAGGCACACAGCACAGCCAGGCCAGCCCCCACATGGATCTGACTGCCCCATGAGCCTGCCTCCAGAGTTCCTTTCCCCTCAGCTCCCCAGCCACCCAGGGCCAACCCAAGGCACAAGCAGGCTTCAGATGTCTGCTGTCCAGTTACCCAGGGTGGGCCTGAGGTGCAGGAAAGCCTCAGATGGTGGCTTCCCAGCTTCCCAGGGCTGTCCTAGGCTTAGGTATCCAGGGCCAGCCAAGGCCTGCACTGTCAACAGTTGCAGCAGTAGAGATGAGCTGTGGGTGTCACCTTCCCCTGATCACCAGGTCACCTCCTGCCTCTGAGGGCTCCCAGAGTTTGAGAGGGAGCAGGCCTGGCTGAGGGACTCCCCTCCAGTGCATAAATTTTCATGCACTAGGCCTCTAGTTATGACATAAAACTTTAGTTGCTTTATTTGTCTAACATATATTTATGCTCAATATTTGCTGAATTAATGAAAACATAAGTGCTCACAAAACTTTTAGTACACTGCTGATGATCCATCACATAATGTGCTTGTCATGCTCATTCACATCTGAACTTAAAAATGGACAATGTTTAGACTTGTTGTATATCTTTATAATACAATATTTAATTAATTGTAGCTTAATCACCACACACATGAATTCAATCAGGTGCATATCAAGTTGCAATCCTAATATTTTTCAAGAATTTAGATAGATGCTGACATAACAAAATAAAATAAGATAGAATAATAGTCTCTGTATTTATGCAGTTCATATAAAATATATAAACAAATGAATAAAACTAATTACCATTGAAACTGGAGCCACACATGTTTTAGATAGAGTAGCATGATGAATAAGGCAGAGAGCATTTAGAGGGAAGCTTGACACTGAATGCATCTCATATAGGAGCCTATAATAATCAGAGAACTGAAGAGGCAGAGTGTAACAAGGTAACACCTATCAGTAGGGCCACATGTTTAAGAATAGTCCTGTTCAGATACCAACTAATAGAAATGGAGACTGAACTGACTGAGAAAAACCATTCAATTGCATTTTTGCAGTGCTTGTTGAGCATAAAAACTTACAAAGAGTTCAAATAAGATATATATGGAAAACTTAAGGTTAATGTTATTTCTATTAATTTAAATATTTTTATCTTAATGAAACCATGTAATACTTCATTACACTGAAAGTCAGAGAGATATAAGTCTTTTCCAAAATATTTATATTCTGATACTATCCTTGGCTAACCACAGTGAATGCTATTACTATAAGAGATTAAAAAGTCAGAGTCCTGCTTGGATAATGTTTTCCTAATATTTATGTATTACTTTATCAATTTTTATTTTTTATGTGGCATTATAAGCTACCTCCACAGTACAACAAAAGAGGTTAAGAACTGTCATTTGAACCTGGCCAGTGTTGCTCAATGGTTGAGTGTTGACCTATAAACCTTGGAGGACATGGTTCCATTCCCTGAAGGGCACATGCCTGTGTTGCAGGCTTGATCCCCAGTAATAGGCTGAATCAGCAGGAGGCAGCTGCTCAATGATTCTCTCTCATTGATGTTTCTATCCTTCTCTCATCTCCCTTTCTCTCTGAAATCAATAAAAATATATTTTTAAAAAGAATGTGATTTTACAGGGCCTGTATTGTTGAATGATTATTATTATGGTAAATGGAAAGCAAGTATATTAATAACTAGTAAATAGTAAATAGATTTCTGATAAACATTTCCTATATTATTAGAAGATATTATATATTATTATTTTTCTATGGAATTTTTTATCTTATATTTAATCAAGAACAAATCCCTTTGGACTTCCAACAAGATAATAAAAGTTTTATAAAATAATTCAGTGTTCACATTGAATATATACTACTTTTTTCTTAAACGAAGGTTTGCAAAAATATACAGTCAAAATGAACTTTCCTTTGATACAGGTTAATATCAGAAGAGATTAGAAAAGTCATGAGTCCAATTTTAGGACAAATCAGTGGAGAGAATGAAATTTTGTTGAGCTACAGTTTTAAGTTAATGTATCTTGCATTAGAAAACTATGAAGAAATATTGGAATTAAAAATAAAAAACTAATGAGATATTTTCTGCCTGGAAATAACGCTTTAATCAATTATATGAAAATAAGAAAAATATGTATTTCAAATGCCAAATACCAAGATTGACTTTCATACCTCAAATTAAATGTATTGTCAATAAAAAAATAGGCATGAATATAAATGACTATTAATTCATAGATATGAATATTCACATACATGATAAAATATATATATTCTCTATATATATAACAAGCTGTTTCTATATATAAAGTTGCATATGTATATGTAGATCTATCTATATGCATATGTACTTACGTAGATATATACATATATAGTTACTTGTACTTATAAATGTATATAATCTTTGTAATTACTAATGGGGAAATGTAGCATAAATGATAAGGCAAAATGTGATGTTTTAGTCCTATTTCTGATATTTTCTGTGTGATAGTGGGCAAGATATTACTTTTATCTTGTCTATTCTTTCTTATCTAAAAAGAAATAAGTGATAACTATAATAACTTACCTCAGTTTGAGTCCTGAAAAGCAAATGAGGTAACAGCTCAAAAGTAATTAGTAATATCTAAATATCTGTCAAGCCCAGCCACAGAAACTCAGTGGTTGAGTGTTGACTTATGAACTTGGAGGTCACTGTCCAATTCCTGGTGGATTTCTATTCAAGGCATATGCCCTGTTCTGGGCTCTCTCCCAGTAGGAGGCATGCAGGAGGCAGCCAATCAATGATTCTTTCTCATCACTGTTGTTTCTCTCTCTCCCCCTCTCTCTTCCTTTTCAAAATTAATAAAACTATATTAAAAATAAAAATAAATAAATACTTGTCAAATAAAAGCTTTTTGGTATTTATTTTTATTCTTATTTTTGCCTCTTTCGATATATTAAATATAATCAGTAATATTAACATTTGTTTTACATGACAAATATCTGGATTTTTAAACTAATTTTATTTATTAAATTATTTTTGCCAGCCATCATTTAAACAATCAAATAATTTCTAATTGGTTTATATTTCAAAAATATCAATAACATAACAACCTTTATATATATAGATAGTATTAGATATATTTAAATATGATAGCATCAAATAATTGCAAAAACCACACATTTTTAGCATATCTTAAAAACACATTTATTTTTCTAAAATATATAAGCATGTCTTCTTTCTGAAATAACATGTTTATAATGTCTCATAATAATCATCTGTTTATATTAGTGTTCTCTTAATATAGTATGTTATTATTTAATATTTTATTACACGTATGAGATATTTTGTTTAAATTTATAAAACTGAATTTGTCTTTGTTTTATTTCTGTCTTTGTTTTATTTCTGTCTTGTCTCTGCTTTATTTTTGCTTTTTTATTTTAAAACCAATGTGACTGGCATGAATTCTTGAACTCCTTATAACATATTTGATTACTGTTCAGTTTTAGGATATCTAACATAATACTTCTTGTTATTTGTCATGAAAAGGGGAAGAAACAGCTAAGAATTAAACTTGCCACACATTTAATTGAAGCAATGAGACCTTATTTCTTGTCCATCAGTTTGGTAAATAAACTATAATAACTTTCCTCACCTAGGGTAATGTGACAGTAAGAATTATTGGACTTTTCAAGTTGTAGACTCAATTTGAAATATCAGAACCAGTGTCCCTGTGGGCCTAATTTTCTTTTCTCCTTTCCCTTTTCCCTGCCTGCATGACTCCCCTAGAATGTGACATTTACAAGGCACCTGTGAAAAGTAGCAGAAGAATACCACAAACATAACACATATAAGGAGCTACATACAAAGAGTTTTTGTTTGTTTTTTCAGGTGTCTTGGGGATCCACAGATGTGGTCACATCTCAATGAATATACTTAAACCACTAATTTATCCTCCTGCATTGCAAAAGTACTAGCATTTTAAGGGACATTGTTATTCTTAATTATTCTTAATTTACATGAGAACTAATTGTTGGTGATAAAATCAAGAGAGGGACAATTGAAAATTGAGTGAGGAAACTTCAAGTTTGTTATTTTCACTTTGATCTCTTCACATGTTCAGTTTGTGAGAAAATTGGTAACAGTCATTATTAGGAATGCTAGCTATTGCAGAGGTTTATAATTTGGTGAGTGTTGATTACAGGTCTAGCACATGTGCTACCATTTATATTGTGGTACTTTAATAAGGAGAGAGGCGGGGACTATTTCTCTGAAAGAATCATGTTTCCCTCCGCTCAATGTCCTAAGTATGCTAGAGTTGCCCTAACAAGGAACCAGGTACTGGGTACTTTCACTGCCTATTCCGAAGTCCCATGCATGAGGCTTCTGCACTGCCCTCTCCCTCCTGATGTGTTATGCTGCCTCCTCCCTGCTTGGCGCCCTCCACGTCAATGCCTTCTCAAGCACCAAGGACATCAAGGAGATCCTGGACAGCATAGGCATTAAGGCAGAAGAGAGAGGACAAGCTCAACAAGGTCATCAGTGAACTGAAGGGAAAAACATCGATGCCATTGACCAGGCTATTTTTTAAGTTGGTCAGCTGTGGTTTTCTCCACCCCTACCCCCCGGGTCTGCAACTGGTGCTGCTGGTTCTGCAGCAACAACAGCACAGGAGGAGAAAGATGAGAAGAAGGAGTTGGAGGAGTGAGATGACAACATGAGATTTGGCTTGTTCAATTAGAGTCCTGCTACCAGCGGGGGAGTGGGAGGAGGGTTGGTGGGGATCTCACTATTTTGGCGGCTAGAGGTCCAAATTCAAAGTATTGTCAGGATTTGTTTCTTCTGAGGTCTCTCTGCTTGGTTTTCAGATATCTTTTTATCTCCTGTGACTGAATTTCCTCTGTTTATAGAACATTAGTGATTTTGCATTAGGGCCCACCTTAAAGACCTCATTTTAAATTAATTAACTATTTAAAGACTATCTCTAAATACTGTCACATTCTGAAATAGTGGGACTTGGAACTCCAACATATGCATAATGCAACCCATACTACCCAGCATTAGCTTCTCATCCTATATATACTAGAGGCCCAGTGCATGAAATCATGCAGGTAGAGTCTCTAGGGCCTACCCTCCTGCAGTCAGAGCCATCTTCTGTTTATTCGCCAGTCCCCAGGCCAAATACCGCCTCCGCCACTCACATAGGCACTGCCGCCACCACTGCCACTGCTGCTGCTGCTGCTGCTGGAGCTTGAGACACTGACAGAAGCTACCGGTGTGCCTGCAACCTACCCATCCTGGTGTGAGTGGACTCTGAGCTGGCAGTGTTCCATCAGGGGCCAGCCTGGTGCACCCGCATATGAAGGTGAAGTTACTGGCGCCTGCTTTCCCACAGGCCTGAGACCCCAAGCATCTGGGGATGAGCTGGTGATCCCAATGGTCTGACAGCCAGCTCGGTCCTCCCGGCATCCATTCTGATTCCCCCATTCACCATCGCTGATCCATTGGAGCCTGTGAGCCAGGGGCAGGCACCAAGCAGTCAGCAGTTCAGCTTGCTTGACAGTCCCCAGTCCCACCCCACTCCACTCACAGGCTTCGGGGGAGGGACTGAGAGGTGCTCAATGGACATCATGGTGACCAGTTGTTTGGTTGTCACTGTCGTCATGGACACTGGCTATATATATATGTGTGTGTGTGTGTGTGTGTATATTTATATATGTGTGTATATATATGTATGTATTTATATATATGTGTGTGTGTGTATATTTATATATGTGTGTATATATATGTGTGTATTTATATATATGTGTGTGTGTGTGTGTATATTTATATATGTGTGTATATATATGTGTGTATTTATATATATATATATATATATATATGTGTGTGTGTGTGTGTGTGTGTGTGTGTGTGTGTGTATCCAGCATTAAATCTTCCATTGAGCAAAGATATTGCAATATAGAACAAAATAAAAGAGTACTTTGCATGAGCAACTTGTGAGCATAGTGAAAGTCAGGATGGTTTCCGGAAGTCAGAAAGGAAGAGATTTATTGAACTCTAGGAATAGAAACAGAGGGTAAAAATCCACTGGATCTCCATTGCGAGAAGACTCTAGAGAAAATTAAAGTGAGTTCAGGTTTCCTAGGAAATTATAACTGATTTTCTATTATTGTTATAGAGTAAATATAACACTGATAATACTAAAAGTCATATTTCATAGTTATATTTCTGGCTTTGGGAAAGGTTTGGACAAATTTATCACTCAGAGTGGATATGGAATTGAGTATTCAGAGGCTCTTTACAGAGGTAAAAAATACCAAAAGTAACAATGGCTCTGGCAGTCACAGCAGAATACAGAGCAGGAAGATAACTAGTTTACATAATTATTATAAAATCACCTAGGTTAAAACAAGAATTAGTCACCCTGGAATACTTGTCTTTAAATCTCCTTTTTTGAAAAGTAAAAGAAATGTGAATACTTAAAAGCAAATCTAATTGTTTAAAAAGTAAAAGTAATTTTTGAACAGTAAAATACACAAGATTAACAAAACAATAAATACTTTTTGATCCACCTATTTGTAATCAGTTGTAAATTATCTAAGGAGAAAAGTTATTTGAATAGAATATGAACATTTGCAATGAGAATGGTCATATGTGCTAATGTAAGTGAAATTATATTTGTATTTCTACATATCTTATACAATAAACTCCTAATATGCTAAGTGTCAGACTGCCAAACCTCAGAGGAAAGATAGTGGAGGGCGGGGTAAGGGGGAGAGATCAACCAAAGGACTTGTATGCATAAAGCCTAACCAATGGATACAGACACCACGGTGGTGAAGACATGCGTGGGGGCGTGGGGAGGGTAATGGGGGAATAAAGACACATATGTAATACCTTAATCTCTAAAGAAAAAAAAAAAACAAATGTTAACTGGAAACACAGCAGATACATTTAACAGGTGATAAAGCCACCTAATTAAACTAACCAATCAAAAATATTTAAAATAAAAATATAGGCCACAGAGTGAGAAAAAAATGTTTAAGATACATTACTAAATAAAAACCTGGTAGCCTGAAGGAAGCATGTCATTTTCCAGAGTTTAATGGTCTATTTCATGCATAAAGTAAATAAGGAGTAAATTTCATTATTGTCTTTCCCTCAAGCTGGAGGTATTCTTAATTAGAAATTTTATCACAGAAGAGAAAAACTTCATGATCAAAGAGAGTAAATAGCATTATATAAGTTGATTCACTGACTGGGACTCAAAGATAAAATACTTAAAAGACAGTAAAGATATTGTAAAGAAATAAAACTGCATTTCTTTCCTAGTCATAATTGTCATTTATTTTTCTTTCTGACTGAGCTGGGTTTTGTTTTTTTTTTTTTTCCTTAAAAAAACAACAACAGGAAAAACAAAGATCAATAGGTGATTATTAAAATAGAATTATCAATTGTAGCCAACTTTAGTAATTATTTCAAATAACAAAATGGTATTTTGTCTTTTAATTAGAGTTTAAGGAATCAGAACCGTGAAACGGGAACCTGGGTTCCATGCCCATGTCCACCACCCTGTGTCTGGCAGATAGATGCTCGTCCTGATAAGACTGCTTTGTACAACTGCTCCCAGTTCCTCTGATTTCTACAGTGTTTTCTTTACTCTTCAATTGGAGCTTAGGATTTCGGGGTGTTTTGAGAGATGAATATGACATGACATTATTAAAATCACAGGATGTTATAGTGTACAATTAGCCATGTAAAGTGTCTGAAGACTTCACAAAATACCCAGGTAAGAGAAGAGAGTTACATACTTAAGAAGCATAGATATGGACACATTTGAGCTAAACTGGAACTGAAAAATGTAGCTGAGTGTAAGGTTCTAGCTGCATTTTTTCTCAATCATAGCTCTGGAGGAGTCAGAAGTAGGTTCGTGCATGCTGGGAGTGGAGTACAGGTTAATATCAATAATTTATTCAACTAGTATTGACTAATTTAATAATATGAGGCAGTCACTGTTTTAAGAGCTGGAATTATAGTTCCATTATTTTTAGGAAAGATACACTTGGCTAATTATGATTACACATTATGATACTCTGATATAAAGTGTTTTGTTTTGTTTTTAACTTTTATTATATACTAGAGGCCCGGTGCATGCAATTCATGCACGGGTGTGTGTGTGGGTGGGAATGGGTCCCTCAGACCAGCCTGCATCCTCTCGAATCTAGGACCACTAGAGTGATTTCTGACTGCCCATTTAGGCCAGATCCCACCAGGCAGTCGGACATCCTTCTCACAATTCGGGACTACTGGCTCCCAACCACTCACCTGCTTGCTGCCTGATTTTCCCTAACTGCTTCTGCCCGCCAGCCTGATCAACCCTTAACCACTTCCCTGTCAGCCTGATTGATGCTAATTGCTCTGCTGCTGGTCTGATTACCCCTAACTGTCCTCTGTTGCAGGCCTGGTCCCCCCAACTGCCCCCACTGCAGGCTTGTCTAAGGACAGGAAGCTATCAATAGTGATCACATTAATATAATAAGAAATGTTATAATAGCTTGTATTCATATGTCAAATAATATATGTTCTTGTCTGTTACTATATTATCTTCTCTCTTGTTTATGTAATCATGCACTTCCATAATTTAATACTTGGTTAATTTTAAAATATTTCAGTAATAAACATTTTATTGACCATCTACAGCTATAACAACATTGTTTGCATCATGATAGATTTTGTCATGTAACAATACTATCATTACACATTTATTTTAGTTGAATTGGTTTATATGTTTTTTTCTTTATTTTTAAAATATATATTTTTTATTGATTTCAGAAGAAGAGAGAGGGGGAGAGAGTGAGAAATGTGATGAGAGAGAATCATTGATCAGCTGCCTCTTGCAAGCCCCCACACTGGGTACCAAGCCCGGAACCCTGACCAGATATTGATCCATGGCCTCCTGGATCATGGGTCAATGCTCAACCACTGAACCACCCTGGCTGAGTTTTCATTTCTTAATTTTCAAGTAGCTGTGGGGGGTTGGTTTATTTTTTAATTTTTGTTTCTGTTTGAAAATCTCATTTTGTTCAATTATGACTTTATTATCAGACTGGGCCTTTAACCTGGCAAAAGTTAATGATGCAATATTTTATTTCTACCACCATTCTTTTTGAACAAATATTTCAAATAGTTCTAACTTTCCTAAGTTTCTACTTCATTTCCACATGTATTTTTGAATTATTGTTTTATCTTATTTTATAATACTATTAGGTTGTTTCCTTATTAATTTCCTTCTCTAACCACCTCTCTAGTGGTTGAAAATAAAATTTTATTGTATAGATTTAATTTTAAGCTTAAATAGAAACAATGGCTTTATCTTTCCTTACAAATAATGAATACATTTTAGAACATTCTAATTCAAAAACTACTCATTCAAACTGAATATCCAAGTATTTTAACATTTATATATTTTTTAAACCCCACATTTGCAATGGTAATTCTGCAATTTACATTTATTTTACAATCATGTTTTCCATCCCTTTTACATCACAGACAATGCTTGAGATCATTTTTTGTGAAGCAAATCACCTTATATTAATTTATGTTACCTAAAACTTTATAGCAACATTATTGTAGCACTTGACATTCAATGAAGTGTGTGTATATATATATGAAAATAATAATTTATTTTATTTTATTTATTTATTTATTTTTAAACATATATTTTATTGATTTTTTACAGAGTGGAAGGGAGAGGGATAGAAAGTCAGAAACATCGATGAGAGAGCAACATCGATCAGCTGCTTCCTGCACGCCCCCTACTGGGGATGTGCCCACAGCCAAGGTACATGCCCTTGCCGGAATCGAACCCGGGACCCTTCAGTCCGCAGTCCGACACTCTATCCACTGAGCCAAACCGATCTCGGCAATAATATTTTATTTTTTATTGGACATTTGTATTAGTTTTTTTAATTGTGTAAATTTTTGATGTTGTCTACTATTTTAATGTGGGCATATGCTCATAGATATGTAGATATATAATCTTCTATTAGATATATTTATAAAAAATATAAAAATACTCTTATTTGATTTACCTACCCTGTTTCCCTGAAAGTAAGACATCCCCCCAAAATCAGACCTACTTCCATTTTTGCCTCTCGCTATAATATAAGGCATCCCCTGAAAATAAGACCGTCTGATAATATTTTTATTCTTGAAACTGAAAAAGCCTGGGCTACAAAGCAGTTATAAGGAAGTGGGTCCATTTAATGCTGCCGCTTGTTATGTGAGGGAGCCAAAGAGGTCTGCTAGTCTGGGATGCAGCCAGCACTCACCACGCTAAAGACATGAAGAAATTTCTTCATGAAAGAAAAATAGATCAAATAATGATTCCCACAGGAATGATGGCCTATCTCCAGACTCTTGATATTGCAATAAATAAGCCATTCAAGGACAATTTGCTCGTGGAAATTAATGACTACATTGAAAATAGAATGGAGAGAAATCAGTGTGGAAGCTTTGTGAAACCTAAACTGCAAGAGGTTGTGACTTGGGTGAAGAATTCATGGGAGAAAATCACTGACAGTTGCATTGCAAATGCACTACGAGCAGGCTACCTTGACAAGAAGTACTCATTTAAGGACAGTGCTATTACCAAACATGAGAGATTTGGTCCACTGATTCTGAAAGAAATGGAGGCACAAGAAATTCGCCAGGAAATTCAGGGTTTGGATTGTTAGGATGATGTTCCAGAAGATGATGACATGACTGTCATTGAATAAGTCTTACTTTGTGTTTATACCAGTAAATATCACTATCAGTAAATATACCATAGATTGTTGTACATGAAAATAATGGTAGTAATAAGAAATTCTTGATACTGTAGGATTCACAGTTTGTCTGGTTATGTTGGTTTGTGATGACAACTACTACTGTACTGTATACAGGTAATAAATTTTTTTGTTGTTGTTCAACAATAACTGTATACTGTATTCTTCTTCATGGAAAAATAAAACATCCCCTGAAAATAAGACCTAGTGCATCTTTGGGAGCAAAAATTAATAAAAGACACTGTTTTATTTTCAGGGAAACAAGCTAATGAATAAGATGCAATTTAAACTCTTTTTGACAACTTATTGCAATGTTTTTCCAGGAAGGTTATTGCCATCTTATCTAATAAAGAGGGAATATGCTAATTTACCAGCACATCCTCATAAAGATGACAGTGCCCACAGCCAATAAGGAGGGACTATTCTAATTGACTGCCACATCCTCAAAGATGGCAACATTCACAGCCATAAGATGGTAGTGTCCAGTCCCCTCAATCTGCAGGTGCAGCAAGTGTGTGGCAGGGCTTGGCTTGTCCCCAGTTTCCTCAGCCCCCAGGGCTGGCCTGAGGTGCCAGAAAGCCTCAGATGATGGCTGTCCAGTTGCCCAGGGCTGCCTGAGACTCAGGTAACCAGGACCAGCTAAGGCTTGCACTGCTGGCAGTGACAGCAGCAGAGGTATGATGGGGCATTGACTTCCCCTGATTGTGAAGTCACCTCCCACCCCTGAGGGCTCCTGGTCTGTGAGAGGGAGCAGGCCGGGCTGAGGGATGTCCTCTTCAGTGCATGAATTTTAATGCACTGGACCTCTAATCCTATATAATAAATGCCTAATATGCAAATCGACCAAACAGCAGAATGCCCAGAGGAATAACTGGTCACTGTGATGCACATTGACCACCAGGTTGCAGACACTCCATGAAGAAACTGTCCCAGCCCCAGGCCAGCCAAGGTGGATGCCAATGGGGTTCTCCCAATTGCCCCTCTAGTTGCTCCACAGATGGGGACGACCACCAGCAGCAACCATGCTAAGGGACCCTAACCATGCACGAATTTGTGCATCAGGTCACATTTGTGTTATTTTTTTTTTTTTAACTTGCATACATTTTCAATATTTATTTGCTTCTCATTTTATCAATATTTGTCTTTAAAATATGCATTTTTTTCTGATAGGAAATGCATATATTTTTTCATTTTTAATTATAGCTTACACTCAGTATTATTCTGTATTAGTTTTAGAGGTACAGCTAAGCAGCTAGAAAATCATGTACTTTACAGTGGTTCATCTGCTGATTTAAGTACCACCTACCCCATACCTATAGTTTCTGCTTTTTATTTCAGTTATTAAAAGGCCATCTAGTCAAAGATTAAAAGTTTGAATGCATCATATTTCCTTTCCTTTGACATTCATATGATTGTATTTAGCATGTTCAATCTTTTATTATTTTTAAAATCTACAGATATATTAAGGTATTCAACATATTGCTTTACTATTGTTTTTTTCCCTTTCTCCCCTTTTAAAAAATTTGTAGTGTAATTTAATGATTGGCTTTTAGCCAATCAACTTCTCTGCCTCTTCTAATAAAATACTTAAAAATAGTCAAATTTTTATTTATTTTATTTTATTTTTTAAAATCTTTATTGTTCAGTTTATTAATTAGATTGTTCCCCCTTTTTTATTCCCCTATAGCTCCCCTCCACCCTGTACCCATCTCACCCTCCACTCTCACCTCCCCCCTCCTCACTGTCCTCTCCCATTGTCACAAGATTTTGTCCAGTCTCTTGCTGTACTTCCCACACCCCTTTTCTCCCCAAAAATTGTCAGTCCATTCCCTCTCTATGTCCATGATTCTGTTATATTTACCAGTTTATCCTGTTTATCAGATTATTAATTCACTTGATTTTTGTATTCATTTGTTGATAGATGTGTATTTGTTGTTCATAATTTTCATCTTTACCTTCTTCTTCTTCCTCTTCTTAAAGAATATCTTTCAGCATTTCATATAATATTGGTTTGGTGGTGATGAACTCCTTTAGCTTTTTCTTATCTGCGAAGCACTTCATCTGACCTTCAATTCTGAATGATAGCTTTGCTGGATAGAGTAATCTTGGTTGTAGATCCTTGCTGTTCATCACTTTGAATATCTCTTGCCACTCCCGTCTGGCCTGCATCGTTTCTGTTGCGCAATCCGCTGACAATCGTATGGGTGCTCCCTTATAGGTAACTAACTGTTTTTCTCTTGCTGCTTTTAATATTCTCTCTTTGTCTTTTGCTCTTGGCATTTTAATTATGATGTGTGTTGGTGTGGTCTTCTTAGGGTTCCTATATATTGGGGTTCGATGTGCTTCTTGGACTCCTAAGTCTATTTCTTTCAACAGGTGTGGGAAGTTTTCGGTCACTGTTTCTTCAAATAGGTTTTCATTGTCTTGGCCTCTCTCTTTTTCTGGCACCCCTATAATTCGGATGTTGGTATGCTTGATGTTGTTCCAGAGGCCCCTTACACTCTCTTCAATTTTTTGGATTCTTTTGGTTTCTTGCTTTTTCAGCTGAGTGGATTTTACCTCTTTGTATTTCAAATCTTTAACTTGGTTCTTGAAGTGCTCTAGAGTACTTTTAGGTCTTTGTGTAATATTTTTTATTTCAGTCAGTGTATGCTTAATTTCTGGCTGGTCCTTTTTCACATCCTAGAGAGTCTCCTTCATATCCTTGTAGGTCTCATTCATTTCCTTGTAGGACTCGTTCATATCCTTGAGGGTCTCGTTCATTTCCCTGATATGCAGATTGGTATATTTTCATATAACAAAGTATCTTTTTATTTTTTGTCACCAAATCATACATAATTCTAATTCACCATTAGAAAAGTTATAAATTTACTAATATAAACATAATTAAAGTTATTATGAATGTTAACAATTGCCTATAGTATGTGATGAGAAAAAATTTTGGTTTTCTATTTGGTTACTAATGCTAATTCATTTGTTTTTAATTTCTAAAGGGTTTCCCATTTGGCTGTTAGAATTTTAGTTACTAATTATCGATTAAAGCAAGGTGTTTGGGGAATTAAGAAGTGCTTTCATGATGCTGATGAATACATATTTGCTGCGAAATTACTTAATATTATTCTAACCATATTGAGATACAACCAATCTGCACAATCCCCAGATTGCCTTGTGTAAGCAAGTCTTGATATCTGTTTCTAATGCTTTTTGAAGTACAGTGAATTCATGTTTTCAAATTTAAATTAAACATAATTAGTAGCAAATGTCAGCTATTAAATGTGTGAGTGACCATCAGAATTCAGGTATTTATTCTATTAGCAATATTTTTAATATAAAATTTGAAATTTATTATACTCCAAGTATATATTTCAAAGTAACATTTCATGACTAATGTAGTAAGCACAAACATTAATCTATCATGTATTTAAATGTCTTATAATTAACTATATTACTTTCTTTAACCAAAATATAATCCTCCTCTATTTTTATATGAATTGTTTATCTTAAAACAGAACTTCATACTACTTTGTTTTAAATTAAGAGCTAACAAAGTTGTTCATGTTATAATAAAATATCTGAATACTTATAAGTAATTTCATTTGATAAATATATATTACTCTAATAAGCATTAGAAAAAAAGCCAACTTTAGTATTTACACTGTATACATTTATTAATTCTGACAAATTAAAATAAGTAAGACCATCTTAAAATATGTAAGACCATTTATACAAGTAGAAAAATAAATTTATTATATTGTATTTGATTGTCCTACTTGTTTCCCAATCAAAAAAATAAAATATGAGAGTATGTCACTGTATAAGATTTGGATTTTTCATAATGCTGAGTATTAAGTTTTTTTAAAAACCTGAATTATCAGGAAAAGAGGTGTATATACTTAATTTAACTATGTTGTTTCTCACATTATGTTAACAACATTTGCTCACTTTTAAAAAATTGTTTTCATGTAAGTTCAGAGATGTTAATACATGTATCTAAATTTTACAATAATTTACATATAGATAAATAAACATATGAGATCTTTCTTTGAGTACCTAAATGTGGATGTGAGTGTATTGCTTGCAATGTGAAGCTACTAGCTATACCTGTGATGTAATTTACTTATAGGGGAACCAGTATCTATGATGCTTCTGAAAAGACATGTAAACTTAATACAGAAATATTGGAAGGCCTTCTTTTCTTATCTGAATGCCCTGAAAACTCGTAATGTAAGAAACAACTTATTGGCAATTATGCCCCAAACAGAATGATATCAAAGAAATTAATTGAAACTCCCCTATTTCATACTTCAATTTAGAGTATTGCAGACTATTATTTTAAAAAGCCATTGCATCCTCTATGAAATGATCTTGTATCTGAGGTATGTTTAGTTAAAAAACTAAGGCATATTAATATTTTCAAGAGTTTACTTGCATCAACATAGATTGAAATTGGGCAGCATCAAATCTAAAAGTGGTTATAACTCCTCAGGGACAGGGTCTAGGGGAAGTGTTTCTATAGTTATGCAGAAGCAAAGCAAGGATAGTATTTGATTGGCTATAGCCAGCAGTTGTCTTATTTGGGAAAAATCTAGTTGACTGTTTGTGCTTGGATGCCTTTACCTTGGAGGATTTGTAGGACTTTGTACCGGCTTAGTCTTCAATTTGCTTACTTAGGTTGCTAGAGCCATTTCAGTTTAACTGCTTCCGTGTTTATTTACTTGAACAGTTGTTATAGATGGTGACTTCCATAATAAGGTGCAAACAAGGTTATTGAGGTTGTATAGCAAACACCATGATACATGTACTTTTGCTGTTTGAAATTTGTTTCTACATCTGAATTAAAAATATTTAACTAACTAAACTGTGAGAAACACCTAAGTGACTAACAATTGCTATAAGAATTGCGTGATAAGACAAAAGACTCCAGTACAAATATTATTGACCAAGAAAATGTAGAGCATATGAGAGGATATATGTTCTGTCCATTTCAAACTCCACATCCAAAACCTCAACCTGTGGATTACAACATTTTTTCCCTCCCTGAGAATGTGTTTTCTTATAATACAGAAATAAATTAAAACAGGTCCAGAATTATAAGATGATCCCACTTCTTGTGTTAACTTGTTACCTTAACATTATTATAAAAAAAGTCTCTGTCACTTTCAAAAGTGCTGGTTTGAAAGAAGTTCTGCTTGTTTTCACCATTTTTTTTAATAATGAAAAATTAAATTAGTCCCTCTATATGCTGTCCTAGTTTTCTGATATTTCAGAAACTGGGTTTCATTTTGATTTGTAGGTCATTCTCAAGATTATAAAAAGTGTCTTCTTACTTGAAGGGTTAATATTAAAGGATGATATGAAAGAAGGAGAATAGAGAAGGAGAAGCAAGAGTTGGATAAAAATGATAGGTGCAAATGACCTCTAGTTAAGAATGAATTTGGAAGAAAGAGAGAGAAAACACAAGCTATTTAGATAAACTTTAACTTAAACTGGATAACTAGCCAAATTAAAGAGGTAGGCCTAAATGTTTATAGGTACTTTTAAATAATGCTTAAGTCATAACTTAACACAAAAATTGTTCTGTATTACACAGTGAGCATATCTAACAATGTGAAGGAAAAGACAAAAAAACCTTTCTCCTGGAACTTAGTAGTGAAACTTTATATTACAATGTGCTTGATAAGAAAAAAAGTTGTAGGTAGGTAGTTAAATGAGATTAAAATTGAGAGGGGAAGTATAAAAAATTACAGGTATCTATAATAGTCTTCTGAGAAGGAAGGAGCTAAGAACAATAGGAGTAAATAATGCCTTCTAAAGGTTCTGTGAAATGAAGAAATGGAGATATGAATGGGCAGAGTTATATAAGTTTCATAATTGCAATATAGTGAATTTTCTAAGATTTCAAAGGTAATGTTCTCCATTTTGTTTAGGAAATGCAAAAGTCTATTTCTGCTTTTATGAAAGGAATGTAAATTTAACAGGATAGTGGCAAAAAATAGGAATAATTTTTCAAATGAAAAACAAAGAAATTGATAATTGGAACAAGTAAAACAACAAGAGGATTAAAATAACATTTTATGTGGATTGCGGTAATTACAATAAATGTTAGCATGCATTGGAACTGTCTACCTAAAGTTGATTATTTTCCTAAGGACAGAAATTATTATTTCATGTCATTACTGAGTAGAACTTCATGCCCATTATGTGACATTTGAACACTTTCATATATCTATTTATGTTAGATTAACAACAGTTACAAAGTCATGAAAAGACTAACACGTTTTAAGATAATTTTCTAATTTTGTGTTTCTGTTGTAGTCTCATAGAATACCTTAGAGATCATTAATGTAAGTACGAACTCTATTGCATAAAAATTTGAGGGAAAAATAATACTTCACAAGATACTTGCTCTTAGAATTTAATATATTAGGTCCAATATAAACTATATCTTCCTTTAAATACTGCTTCTTGATATGAAAAAAGTATTTTCTTTCCCTGCTGTTATTTTGCATCAGGAGGCAAGTTGCATTAATTTAAGAACAAATCCTTTTGTTCTGCCCATTTCAAACTCCACATCCAAAATCTCAACCTGTGGATTACAACATTTTTCCCCTCCCTGAGACTGTGTTTTCTTATAATACAGAAAAGGGAATAAAAAGGCAATTCAAAATCTCCAGCTGTTTAAAACTGGGGGAAAAAGAAAAACAATTTTCTGCAGCTTAAAATGTATGGGTTGCCCTTGAATGGATATTAAGGCAATTAATCGTGGTTGTTTTCCTTACCTGGAAAATCAATCAGGCAATGATGATATCATCAGGTACATCAAAGGTTTTAAAGAAAACACAGTAAACAAGACTTAATTATTGCACTTACCACATAAGGGGTGAACTCTAGGAAGCTAAACTGTAAGGCAGATTAATTTTCTTCCTTTTATTTTTCTTTCCCTGTGGCGATTGCTATAGCAACAAAACTAGATTGTATGTGAAGCCAATATCTACAAACTTTTAAGGAAAACAGCTGCTCCAGCATACTCCCAGTTGTTAGTTTAAAAGAAAGAATAGCCATCCAAAGAGTAGA
This sequence comes from Antrozous pallidus, assembly GCA_027563665.1. Lineage (NCBI taxonomy): Eukaryota > Metazoa > Chordata > Mammalia > Chiroptera > Vespertilionidae > Antrozous > Antrozous pallidus. Next base: position 32,765,395 of record CM050519.1, read on the forward strand.
ATGATTAGTTCTATAAAAGGTCCAGTTTAATATGTATTGAATAGATCATTCATTGTTTTGAAGAGAATCTTGGAAACATCATCTTTGTTTATATGAATCATGCAAGTCATTGTTAGGGGTAGTCTTTCTTCTATATAAAAGTATAATATATTTTTTCTTGGTAATTAATTAGATCTAATATGGTGATTGCCAGATGGAAAAGAGGATAGGGGAGAGAGAAGGTAAAGGGGGAATAAATCGTGATGGAAGGACACTTGACTTGGGATTGTCAACACAAAATACAATATATAAGTGATGTATCATAGAATTGTACCTGAAACTGTTACCATAGACTAGCACTGGGGAGTCTTCCCCACTTGCCAGGATGATGGCAAGGGAAGGTTATGACACTGGGCATGCCCAAAACTAGAAAGATGAATATATAGGGCCCCTAACAATACAGTTGGATAAAAAGAAAAGCCCTGTCTTTCCTATCCTCAGAAGAAGTCTTGGGTTTGAGCAGGAATAGGAGATGCTCTTTGAGATGAAAGGAAATGAGATTGATCTTTGAGAGGGAGTCTGTCATTCTCCCAGCTCATGTGACTCCTGTATGAAACCTTTTCATTTTGCATCAGGACCTGCCTCACACATTTGACTTCAGTTACAGCAGGGCCCTGAAATTTTTCGTCATTGTTCATTTATAGTTTTTGGCAACTCTGGCGGGACAACATGGACCTCAGGAAGTCCTGAAGGGCTCTTGCTGGGCTCCCCACTGCCTGTGGCAGGTCAACTTGGGAGAGCAGGACTGTGGGGATTTCCCAGCAGCTGTCTAGAGCTTTTCTCAGGGAATTTCCCTGTTTCTTTCTATATGCATCATCCACCTGGAACACTTAGCTGGTTTTGGGGAGCAGACAAACGTGAAGACAGGGTAGGTTGAACTGTCCTCACAATGGGAGCCCTCTATCCTTGTTACTAGGGCTTTGTGCCAGTGGGACTTTGTGGCATTTGGGTCCATTTAGGACTTCCTGTGTTCTCAATAGTCAGGAGATAAGACATTGAAACTAGTTTGTGTGCATTTCTTTGGAATAATATAATTATGTATACAAGGTTTGTTTGCATGTTTCCACTTTTTATGGGGTCTTGCTATGGTTTTGGGTTTGTATTTTTGTCCCACCAGGAGTTGTTCTATTCGACTCCTAAAGATAACCCTCTAGGATGAATTTTATCAGGGTGGCCCATGTATGACTATAATCCAGTGACTAAGAAGAAATATGTTTTTTATTATAACACTGCTTAGATCATGTATACGTTGGACTACAAGGAAAATTGACCCCTAAATGGTTCCCTAAATTACTACACCATCATATATTTGGAACTGTTTGGCCAATCGTCAGGGAAATGTGATGAAATCTCTATGTCCAGGTGTTCATGGCTTTACACAATAAGGATTCAGTAAAGAAAGCAGATTATTTAATGATGCAAAGAAAGGGATTGGCTTCAAAACCCCTCCCTGATAATAAGACACAGGAATAAGGGGAAAATGGAATAATTTTTTTTTAAATTCCCTGAACCTGAGGACTCAGAATTAGCTGCAGGAGGATTTCCTCACACCCTAACCCCTCTTGCTAGATATCCCTGAGATAAGGACCAGAGGAGCAACAAACCCTGCATGATGAAGGAATGGTCTCCTCTTCAAAGACCCGACAGGGCACCCAATTTAGTCAGGGAGCATCCCTATCCTGAGCAGAATGATTTACTGTGAGGCAATACTTTATAGACAGATTAAACCAGAAAGGCCAGCTAATACTCTATTTTCCACTTCAGAATTGCTGAATTAAAAGAATTCCAACCCTTCGTATAGGAAGAATCCTTAGAAAATGGACAAATCTAGTCACCTCCATTTTTGACACTCACCATCCAAATTCGGGGGAGGTACAGAATCTCCTTAATATCCTACTGCTGTCAGATTAAAGATAGCTAGCCCCAGTGGGACCTCCAATTCATCAGGGACAAACCTTGACAGAGCCCACTTGGGACCCGAATAGTGGAAACCTAGCCTTCCTACAACATTACAAAAGATGCATATTGGATTATATTTGGGTAAATATTAACAAAATATTTAAGGGATATTTAATTGAAATTGGGAATTCTTTTATAATATGTAGATGACTTACTAATAGCTAGCAATACTTATGAAGACTGCGCCCTTTGACATCATGAAGAAACTACAAATGAGACCTTCATCCATTTACTCTTATAAAAGATTGCAAAGGTCCAGAGTTTTGGAGGGGGGATTTGTTACTGTAGACAATTAGCACCAGAGAATCATCCTATTGACCAAGAGGGTAGCAGGTGAGGTTCTTGCACTGAGTGCACCAGAAGCTAGAAAGTTGAATGAATAAGGTCCTGTGTGCTAAAAGTTAGAAAGATAATTGGCTAGAGGAAAAAAAAAAAAAAAAAAAGCCCTTCCCTCCATATCCCTATAAGAACCACAGGTTTAAACAGGAGGAGGAGATGATCTTTGAGATTAAGGAAGAAGAGATTGGCCTTTGAGACAGGAATCCTTCTTTCTCCCAGATTGTGTGTCTCCTGAATAAAATCTCTTTATTTTGCATCGGCATCTGCTTCAGGAGTCTGACTTGCATTGCATCAGGCAGCTGAATCTCCATTTATTTTTTTGAAGGGATGTTACAAAACCTATGCAATCTTATTAACCAGCATCAACCTATTAAACTCAATAAAAAACAGTACAATAAAAATTTCTCTACAGAGTTAATTAGATTTAGTAGATAGAATTATCTGTGCAAGGGATTATCCTGTGATGAAAAGCCTACTCTAGCAAAATCAGAGCAATTTAAATTATACTTTCTATTATATATGTACTAGAGGCCCGGTGTACAAAATTTGTGCATGAGAAGGCATGTCCCTCAGCCCAGCCTGAACTCTCTCTAATTTGGGACCCTTCCTGAGATGTCTGACTGCTGGGGGATGTTCCTGTGGGATTGAGCCTAAACCAGAAGTCAGACAGGCCTCTCGCAATCCAGGACCACTGGCTTCTAACTGCTCACCTGCCAGCCTGCTTGATTGCCCCTTACCACTCTGCCTGTGGCCTACTCACCCCCACATGTCCCCCCCACTGATGGCCCGATTGCCCCAAATGCTCTCCCTGGCTGGCCTCATGGCCCCCAATTGGCCCTCCCTGGCCAGAGGCCATCTGCAGCCAGGTGCAGCATGCTTGCCTGATTGCTAGGGTGACAATGCAAGCATTCCCCGCCTCACCCCCTTTCTGGCCACTCTGTCCTACTGCCCAGAGGCCCTCCATGGCCAGGATGGAACACTTGCCTCATTGCCACACCAACGAAGCAAACATTCCATCAGGCCACCCATGCTGCCTGCTCTCAGCGGCTGCCACCCTGGGACTGGGTGACTTCAGCAGGGTTGAGAGTTCTGGGAGCTGCCATCTTGTGGCTATGGGTGCTGCCATATTTGTGAAGTAGTGATGGTCAATTTGCATATCCTCTCTTTATTAGATGGGATTTTTCTTTGTATCATTTTCTATGTATGTAATATATAAAATTTATTAAGAATGTCTGCAATATAATTCTTATGTGATGTGAAATAGTACATAAAAATAATACACCATAATAATGATATAATAGAAATGCTAAAATTTGTGTATTTGTGGAGATAAAAAAGCCACTTTTATCAAATAACATGTATAATTTATATGATATGTATGATTTAAGTTATGTCTACAACAGTTTTTGGCAAATACATAATTCTATTTAAATTTTTTAAAATAAAATTTAACTTTTTTGGTAATAAATATAAATCTCTGTGGGTGTGGGTGTTTGAGGGTCTGAATTGATGGATTTTTAAATCAAATGTATTTGAATGATATTGTTATCATAATGACAGCTCTATCTATCTATCTATCCATCTATCTATTTATTTATTTATTTTAAAATATATTTTATTGATTTTTTACAGAGAAGAAGGGAGAGGGATAGAAAGTCAGAAACATTGATGAGAGAGAAACATCAATCAGTTACCTCTTGTACACCCTCTACTGAGGATATGCTTGCAGCCAAGGTACATGTCTCTTGACCCGAATCAAACCTGGGACCTTTCAATCCCAAGGCCGATGCTCTATCCACTGAGCCAAACCAGTTTCAGCACAGCTCTATTTATTTAAAATTGATAGCTGTGTGTTGAAAATATCTTTATTAAATATAAATAAACAAAGATTTTGCCTGTGTTATTTCATTAATTTATCAAATACTTGAAAGATTGCCTGTGATACATTATAGGCAGCTTTATTTATCACATATTTACTTCATTCTTCCTAGAGCTTTCTGGTGTTGTTTGTTTGTTTTCTTTGAAATAACACCCACATTGTATGGCAATCATAATTTAATAAAATTAATCCCACCTCAGTTCTAATGCAGACACTCATTAGCCTATAATAAATAGCATTAATCCATTATCCTGTCACCTAGTCAGTCCAATGTTTCCCCTGGGGCACAATGATTGGTTAGGTAAGAATGCTTGTCTTAATTTAGTGAACAGAAATTGGTGTTGTTTTTCTTCCTTTCTTTCATTTTCTTCCTTTCTTTCATTTTCTTCCTTTTTCCTTGCTTCTTTTATCCTTCCTTCCTTCCTTCCTTCCTTCCTTCCTTCCTTCCTTCCTTCCTTCCTTCCTTCCTTCCTTCCTTCCTTCCTTCTATTCTCTCTCTCCCCCCCTCCCTTTTCTCCCCTCTCGCTCCCTTTATTCTTCTTCAACTATCCTTTCTTTCTTCCTTCTTTCCCTCTCTCATCCTCTTTCTTCTTATGGATGAGCAAAGAGATAACACCACTGCATTGGTTCATACTTCGTGATAAGGGTCAATTATTGGATAAAACTGACATTGGCAAAGTGCAGAAAGCACTAGTCTGGAAGGTGAAAACACTGAACCACACAGAACAATCCAGAAGTCTGGAAAGTTTTTAAAATTTTCTGGTTGAATGCCTCAATTCTAAATGTTTCTGTAACTTTTGCCATCAAATGCTCTACTTATTTAATGTAGTTTGAGTTAGATTTTATGTTACCTAAAACATAAAATTTTCATTAATGCATTCTCTTCTTGACTAAGGTATGAGGAAGTTAATTCTCTGGTTTGAACTAAAAAAAAAAGTATAAAAAATTTAAGCCATTCTTATATGTCACTACAGGATGTTATACCAAACAAACAAAATAAAACAAGCAAGGGAATATGAAATTATGCATGAGATATTTATTCCTAAATTGTTTCATTTTAAGAATTTTCACATCATAACAAGGTAATTTTATTCTTTTTAAAGAGAATTGCAGGCATAAAACCATTTATTCATTGCAAATTTGTATGGACTCTCAGCAATTTAGTTATTTGCAACGATCTTAACATATTTAAACATATGTATTAATTTATTTTAATATCAACTAATGCTTAACAAAATTATATTAGATAAATAACAAAATATGCTATATTCTCATCTCTTTCAGAGAAATACAGTATTAATAATTTCATATGAAAATAGATGTTTAAAATGCATCTGTTAATTAATTGTAATGTAAAGGCCTATTATATGCAAATTATTTCAGACACTGTGGCTACACCTGTGACAAAACAGACTTTGTGATTCTTGTTCTAATAGAAATGACTGGCCACTGATATATCAGAGTGTTTAAAATGACAACATTGTATGCAACCATATCATGTTATAGTATTCTAAAGGAAGTGATCAGTGAGCATGAAAGAACATAATTACTTGCTTCTCTGGAGTCTATGTTTTTTTTCAGAAGCTATTATTTAGGCAGAGATCTTTGTGAAAAATAGCAGTTAGAGAGCCAATGAGTTGAAAGAGATGGGAGTACCATAAGCAAAGAGATTAACATGATAAAAGCTCTGTAGTTAACAGAGAACAAGAGCTTCTTTAAATCAGAAAAAAATGAGATAAGGAAATTAAGACAGAGCCTTATAAGCACTAACCAAAAGAGATCCTTCAAATAAGACCTGAGAAACTAGCGCAAACAGATCATATAAGGACTCATAGCTTCCTTAATTGTTTTACACATTTATTAAAATACTTTAAACTACAGAGTACTAGTGTCAAAGAAAAAAAAAATTAAAACATGCATTAACCTGTTGGCTAAAAATTGTATTTGGAAAGAATCAGAGACAAAGCAAATAATAAACAAAAACCTGTTAAATAGGTGCTAGTCAAGTGCTGTAGGTTAATTGAAATAAAATTAGTACTGGCAATGGAAGAGAATGTGTGTGTGCGCACACTGAAAATAGAACCAAAGATATCTGGTGTCTGAGTCAGTGTGAGATGAGAGAAACACATGCCAAAATGGATTTACTCTTTCTCCAATGTAAAATTAGATAGGTGGTATTGTTCTTTTCTGAATTGGATAAAGCATGTCAAACTCTAAGGCTAACACGGGCCAAATAAACTAGGTTTAAGTTTATGTGGGCTGCAAAAATCAAAAGCTTCAATTTTCATAAAAATGTAGGTTTATTTTGATAGAGACATGCTAAATACAAAGGGATGAAATAAATGAGTAACTGTTAACATAAAATAATAGAACATTTTAATAAATATTAATATTTTTTCTTGAACATTAACTTAGCAAATACTGAAAAACTGCACAAATTAATAAGCATAATGCAAATAAATCTATTTTTCTTGTTCTCCGAAAGTAAAATATTTCCTGTTGTGTACACCAAACAAGTCAGTACAAGACTAATGACTTGGCAATCAGCTGCTAAAATATTCGCTCCTACTATAGGTGGAGAGAAATGGGGCACCTGCATGTAAGGCGATTAAGGGAATGAATGCAACATGATTATGGTAATCAGTCATTGGCGAATGTTGTAGTTCATTATTAATAATTAAGTATAATAGGATATGGTAAAAATTAAGTTATGAAATTAAATATATATTTTTTTTATTGATTTTTTTTTACATACAGGAAGGGAGAGAAATAGAGAGTTAGAAACATCCGTGAGAAAGAAAAATCAATCAGTTGCCTCCTGCACATCCCCCACTGGGGATGTACCCACAACCAAGGTATATGCCCTTAACCAGAATTGAACCTGGACCCTTCAGTCCATAGGTCAATGCTCTATCCACTGAGCCAAATCAGTTAGGGCTGAAATTTTTATTAAAACATTTATTACATACTGTTATATTGGCTGGGCTGCAAAAATAGTCACATGTGGCCCATGGGCCATGAGTTTGACATGCTTGATGTAGATTGAGTGGTGAGAGTTTACATGTTTTATTTGAATAAATATGGAACATCAGATTCCCATGACCTCCAGAAATGTCAAATAGGTAATTGGCTTGAATTTAGGTATGGGACTCAGAAGAAAGTTTGTAACTGAAATATGAATTTGGAAATTCACAGCCTTTAATTTTAAAATGATACCATCACATCACAGTATAATCAACAATATTATTTTACTTTTTAAATTAACATGGGAAAATGGACTTTGTTTTATGGTACGGTTTTATGAGTTTTTACATATATGTTTATATTCATGTAAATACTATCTATCTATCTATCTATTTATCTATATCTTTCTTTCTTTCTTTCTTTCTTTCTTTCTTTCTTTCTATATCTATCTATCTATCTATATCTTTCTTTCTTTCTTTCTTTCTATATCTATCTATCTATCTATCTCCTATATAATAAAAGAGTAATATGCAAATTGACTGTACCTCCTATCAAGCCACACTCATAGCAATGCCCATGAGCCAATCAGGAGCTAATTGTGCAAATAATCCCCAACCAAGATGGCTGCCAACACTGAGTGCAAGAGGGAGGCTTGGATTTCCCTGGCAACAAAGGAAGCCAAGCTGTGCATTTGCTGCTGCTGGCCTAGGCCTCCACTCAATGCTACAAAGCTTCAATTATAAAAGATACATAATTGGAATAGAAATGGCGGCAGCCATGTAGCTGGAGAGAGCAGAGGATAGGGTTGTTGGGGTGATGGAGGAAGCCAAACTTCTGCAGACCTAGCCTAAGCCTCCACTCTAGGCTACAAAGTTTCAATTATAGAATTTAAACAGAAGTGGCTGTCACCATGGAGCAAGCAGAAGGCTTGGCTCCGCTCTAGGCTACAAAGTTTCAATTATAGAACATAAATTAATCCCAGATCCCAGGCCCTCTGCTTGGGTTGCTGGAGGGTGTGGCTATCTGCAAACCACCATAGGGCTCTTGCCCAGGCCATCCCACACCCCAAGGGAACTCCCACCCTGATCCAAGACACCCTTCAGGGCAAACCAGCTGCCCCCCCCCATTCAAAAGGCCTCTATCCTATCTAATAAAAGAGTAATACGCAGATTGACCATCACTCCAACACACAAAAAGGCTGCCCCCATATGGTCAAAGATCCTGCCCCCATGTGAACACAAGATGGCCACCACAAGATGGCCAGCAAGGAAGGGCTGTTGGGAGGTTCTAAGCCTGCAAGGGAGGGCATTTGTGGGAAATCAAGCCAGCAGGGGAGGGCAGTTGGGAGGGACCATGCCTGCAAGGGAGGGCAGTTGGGGGTGATCAAGCCTGCAGGGAGGGTAGTTAGGGGTGACCAGGCTGACAGAGGAGGGATGTTAGGGGTAAACAGGCTGGCTGGGGAGCAGTTAGACATCAATTAGGCTGGCAGGGTAGTGTTTAGTGAGTGATCAGGCTGGCAGGCAGAAGCGGTTAGGGGCAATCAGAGAGACAGGCATGTAAGCAGTTTGGAGCCAGCAGTCCCGGATTGTGAGAAGGATGTCCAACTGCCTGTTTAGGCCTGATCCAGGTAGTAGGACATCCTTCGGGGGGTTCCAGATTAGAGAAGGTGCAGGCTGGGCCCCCATGCACGAATTTTGTGACCGGGCCTCTGGGGTGTGTGTATGTATGTGTGTGTGTGTGTGTGTATGTGTGTATATATATATATATATATATATATATATATATATATATACCTAATATACAAATAGACTGAACTGCAGAACAAGAGAACAACTGAACAACCAGTTGCTATGATGCATGCTGACCACCAGCGGGCATGCATGGAACTTGGCAGGCATTGACAACAGGCTGCAGAGCTCAGAACATGGTGGCTGTTGGCCACAGCAGGATGGTGGAGCAAGTGAGCAGAGCCAGAAAAAGGTGGGGCTCTGGTAGCTGTCATGGAGAGGCTCTGGTGGTTACTGAAAATTCTTTGCTCCCATATGCCGCCATTGTGTCCAGTGCTCATACCTCCTGTCTGTACTGACCCAGCACCGCCTCAACTGCTTGGCACTGGCAGCAGGTGTAGCTCCTCAGGGCTTTTCCACTCCCCCCTGCTTCTGAAGGGTTGTGGGGGCTGGCAGCTACCTTTCATACATGCTGCCTGCAACAGCCCCACTGACACCCACTGCTGGAGCCAGCCCCCTGGATCCCGCAGTAGGCCCAGACACCAGTAGCAGGTGGGAGTGGTCGCTGCCAACCCGAATTGCCCCTAAGGGCTTCTCCTCCTCCCCTGATCCTGAAGGGAGTTTGGGGCAGCAGCTGTTGGCGCCAGCTCCAATCGCTCTGCACCATAAGCTGGTGCGAGCGGGGCCAGCACCATCTGCACATGGGAGCAGTGGCAGCAGCAGCTGGGCTGCAAGCAGACAGGGGACCAGGGGACATGGCATAAGGGGCAAAGCTTGGGCACAAAGGATGGGCCAAGATCTGCCCTTGTGTCCACTGCAGCCTCTTGGTCCACAGTTCCTTTCAAGGGAAAGGACCATGGGAGATTGGCCAGCCAGCCACACCCTCTGATTGGGCCAGTTTGCTGGCTAAGGTGGGCATCATAGTGCTCAGTTGTTCTGGTTGTTTCAGAATTCTGGTCACTGGCTTTTTATATACTGGTGTGTATGTATGTATTATATATATATATATATATATATATATATATATATATATATATACATACATAATAGTAAATAGAAAAATCCGAATATCATAACTGTTAAAAAAAAACTAACCAAGAGATCAGTTTGATTTCCTGTCAGGGCACATGCCTAGATTGCGAACTTGATCCCTAGTAGGGGGTGTGCAGGAGGTAGTCTATCAATGATTGTCTCTCATCATTGATATTTCTCTTTTTTCCTCTCCTTTCCTTTCTGAAATAAGTAAAAATACATTTTAAAAAATGAAAAGAATCTTACCTTTAACAACAGATGGATGAATCTAAAGATTATTATGCTAATTGAAATAAACCAGTCAGAGAAAGACAAGTACCATGGGCACTTTTAAATTGTGTGATATGTGACAATGAATCTTATTTAATTTCTATAGAAAATATTCATATTTTTGTTTTAGGGGGCAATCAATTTAGCAGGCTGGATTGGCTGATACCTTCTGTCCAGGCTTCTGTGAGTTTTAGTTTTAAGACCTTGCAAAGTTTTTCAGACCTGCTATACAAGTGCACCAGACAGTAGTCATCCTTAGGACTTAGGACGTGAGTAGTGGTCTATCTTTTGTCTCAGCATTTGGGCATCTGTCTGAAAAATTTGAAAATGATTTATTCGTAGTGATATATGTATCCCTATATTCACAGCAGCATTTTTTATTATGGCCAAGACATGGAGACAACCAAAGTATCTTTCCACAGATTTTAGGATAAAGATGTGGTACAAATATATAACAGACTGTTACTCAGCTACAAAAATTTATGAAAAACCGCCATTTGTGACAACATGGATGGATCTTGACTTTATCATGCTAAATGGAATAAGTCAATCAGAAAAAGTTAAGGACAGTATGGTTTCACTCATGTGTGGGATATAAAACTGAAAACAACAAATGAACAAACAAGACAAAAACAAACAAAAACTCATAGAAACAGGTAACAGTGTGGTGATTACTAGAGGTAGAGGTTGTCAAATATATGGTAACAGAGGGAATTTGACTTTGGGTAGTAAACACAATACAATATAGATATAATATATCATAAAATTGTATAGTTGAAACCTACATAATTTTATTAATCAATGTCACCCCGATAAATTTAAGAGTGTTTGTGTAGGATTAGATTCACACAATCTACTGGGGCTAACTCAAGAGTTTATTTTCTTTAGGGCTTTCCTCTATTTTATCTTCCTGGTACTATCTAGATCTCCTGTGAGATCTTTTATCTAGAAAGATGGGATTTTTTGCAACATTTTCCCCACCAATGTGCTTATTTATTTATTTATTTATTTATTTTACTGCACCCACATTCTAAAACAATTGGAATATGACAGAGATAAAAACATCAAAGAGGTTTATCCTAAATATTGGTAAGGCAGCTTTTTCAACTGAAAAATAATTTCCCCATAATTCCATTTTATGTCCTACTGTTCCAGGCTGTCATTGCCCTTGCCTAAAGAATCACTTTCTGTGCCATAAGCCTGAACTAGAGGCATCTCCAGGCAGTCTCTGACTGTGCTGATAGCCAATTCTAGCATTTGGGTTGCCTTGAGACCAGAATGAGTAACAAGAAAGGATAAAAACATAGAAAACTCACTGCTCTTCCATAGTATTTCAAATTATGATCTTCTCAAACCACCTGCTACTATTTACTTTTCAGAGTTATCACATGTGCTTTCCCACGTGCTCTGTTTAGGTTTTATGGCTGCATTCATTAGGAGAGAAATGATGTACTTTGCTTGCTTGAATCTTCACATTTTCTGAAGTAATAACCTGCCTATTTATTTTATGTTTACACACCAGTAAGAATACTATTCTAGCATGAAACTCTGTGGCAGGGATTAAAACAAATCAGCCTTAATTATAAATTTGCAAACCCATTAATACCCTACATAAAACAAAGTCTTAAAGACAACTGAGCAAAATTGCTTGTGAGAGAATATGGCCTTAATGGATGTCTGAACAAATACAGCATCCAGATTTACTCCACTATGTCCTGGCATTATCAATTTGGCATTATTTGGAAATGCGTTTTTAACAGAAGCTATTTCTAATTCTGAATATATATATATATATATATATATATATATAATCATTTAAGGATTCAAACTGAATACAATTCCCCAAACAAATTTGAACCTTATTTTCATACAGTTCTTAGAAAACATCGCGTCCAGGACTGAGAATTGAGGCTAATGAAATGCTGCTACTGCTCAGACTATGAAATTTCCAGCAGTTATACCAGGACTAAAGGGTTTAGAAACCATTCTAAACTGTATGAACAGACAGAATTCTCCAATGTGGAAATTTAAAACTTAAAATATAATAATAACAGCATGCTATACTAATAATATCTGTTAAAATGATGAGTGCTATATTTGTTATAGTATAACGACACCCCTAAGGCAGTGAAAGATACCAAACTTCACCAAGTAGCTGTAATTCTCAAGAGGAGTCATTGTCATCTAACAACTATGCACTAGATTCACTTTGCTTCTATTATAAATGCCTGTATTCTGATAGAAAACTTAGCATACTTTTCTAGGGGATAAATTCAGCTTGACAGCCGTCTCAGTTTGTTTCACATGAAATAATCTAACATGTACATTTTTTTTCTAGACAACCAGGGTACTTCTTTCAACTTTTTCTCATTTATAAGTCAGCATCACTTTGGAAGGATAGAGACTTTCAGTGAGCTTAATCCTTGGAAGCTCTTTGAACTCTTAACCCATAGTTGACAAGACACATCAATGCCTTATTATATGTATCATTTCATAAGAGGCTATAGTACAATGTAAAGCCATAGGAAGCAGAGTCTCAATTAGCAGTTTTCTTTGGAGAATAAAAATAGGCTTTCATTCTAAGAGTCATACAATTTTGCTTTCATAAAAATACTGTATAAAATTTTTAAATCATTTTTTGATTATGTGAAGATTCCTATTTATAAATTCTTTTTTTAAAAAAGTTTGAGAGAATATGTACTTAGTTTAGGTATTTTAATCTTTAAGGGGTATACCCTAGGGAATTAGAGTCTTAAAATAATGTCAGAATGTTGAGGTCTGATAGCCAATGAATCCATAAGTCCTGTTTAAAATTTTTAAAAAAATGCAGCTATCACTAAGAATCACTTCAGATAAGATGAGCCTGCAGCACACAGCTAAGCCCACAGTGGTCGGCAAACTCATTAGTCAACAGAGCCAAATATCAATAGCACAACAATGAAATTTCTTTTGCGAGCCAAATTTTTTAAACTTAAACTTCTTCTAATGTCACTTCTTCAAAATAGACTTGCCCAGGCCGTGATATTTTGTGGAAGAGCCACATTCAAGGGGCCAAAGAGCTGCATGTGGCTCGCAAGCCGCAGTTTGCCAACCACGTTGCTAGGAAATTTGAAGAGGATGCCGGGAAGCTACCAGCAAAACCACATCTACCTTCTGACAAAGTCAATGTGCTTGGTCACCCTGCTGCAGAGGCACACCTGGCTTCTATTTCACTTTCCAACTCTTTGCACAAGTGTCTTTTAATGGGGAAATTTAAACCAGAAATTTTTAAGCAAGAGAGCTTTTCAGTCCCTGTAGTGTGGGCATTAGCTTATAAAGGCAGGAATTATGGTCATTATCAACAGACGATAACCTACTACTTAGCATTCCTAAATACCCTTCTATTCACAAACTTAAAAGAACAATTTTACATCGTTCCTTTGCCTATAGTATTAGTTTTCTAAGGCTTCTGTAACAAAGTACCAAAAATTGAGTTCCAGGACCAGAGTTCAAGATCAAGGTCGAGCAGGGTTGTTCCTTCTGACGGCTGTGGGAGAGAATCTGCTCCAGGTGTAACCTTTGAGAAACTCCATTTCTTTAACACGATCCTTTCTCCTTTCTGACTTCTTAATTCAAACTGGAATTGTTCCAGTCTAATGGCATCATGACTCAACTTGCCTTCTTTTTTTACTTTCTCTTCTACCTTTGAAGCCTTTAGGACAGTAAGTTCTGGTTGGTATTAAAGTGTCTTAAGAAAAAGCCTCACGTCTGCTGATTGAGAGAATAGAGGGTTTTTATATGTGTATTTTTTTTGTTTGTTTTGTTTTCTTTGTTGTTTTTTATTTTTACTGCAATGTCAATAAAGAAAAAAAAGAGAGAGAGAGAGAGAGAACAAAGTTTCTGTCAAACTAAAGGAAACATCTTTAGCTCCAGGCCCTTGAAAACCCAGCTGCACCCTCATGAAACTAGATGGAGCTACATCATGACTGATATTAGGACCTGATACAATCAATTATTCCGTATTTCAGCCCCAGTCAACCAGAAAAGCCCACGACCCAACTCCCTTCATCATCATGATTAGTAAATCTTTCTCATTCTATCTAATAAAAGAGTAATATGCAAATTTGACCATATCTTCACTACACTACCAGCCAATCAGGAGAGGGGGGCGGGGCCAAGCAGCATGAGGGGCGGGGCCCTGCAGAGAGGTGAAATTGGCGTCGCAGGCCTGCTGGAACTGCTGGGACAGTGTCTGTTCCCCAGGTCGGGGCCCCGCAGAGGGGTGGCAGCAGCAGCGTGAGAAACAGGGTGGCAGCTCGAGGGGCGGGGGCCCTTTCTGGCCCTGGGGTTAGGCTGCATGTCTTCAGTGCCTGCAGCTGCCTGTGGCTGCAGCCAGCCTGAGTGAAGCTGGCCCAGGTCCTTGGTGCCTATAGCTGGCCAGAGGGATGGAAACCTGGGTCACAGATGTGGGGCAAGACAGAGGCAGTCAGGAGCAATCAGGCCAGCAGGGGAGCACTTAGGGGCAATCAGGCAGGCAGGCAGAGGTGGTTAGCGGTGATCAGGCAGGTAGGCCAGTGAGCAGTTAGGAGCCAGTGTTCCTAGATTGCAAGAGGGATGTCAGACTGCCAACAGTGAGACTGCCAACAGTCAGACATCCCTGAAGGGGTCCCTGACTGGAGAGGGTGCAGTCTGGGCTGAGGGAACCCCCCTCCATGCATGAATTTTGTGCACTGGGACACTAGTATGATAATGAAGGTCATCCAGAAGCCAGGTCTTAGACACTAGTTCACTTGAGCCTCAGGGCTAGATGCCATTTACTTAGATAAACCTTTATTTTCTTTGCTACAAACTTCTAATCATATCTTTTTGAACTTTGATGCTTGTGAACAAAGGAATCCCTTTAGTGAGGTAACACAAGCCTGTCTTATAGTCACCATATAAATAAGCTTTTACTAAGTCAACAGATGGCATGTTAATCAAAGCATTTTATTATGGTACACATATATGTCTAATCTAATTATTTTTTTTCACTTTGAATGATAGCCATTTATTGCTTCCCATAAATTTGGTATCATTTAGATTTGAACTTAATTTGAAAGAAATTTAGAGATAGGAGAGGCAATTTTAAGGAAGGGTCCATGAAAAAGGAATTCATACATGAAGGGCAGAGACAGCTCCAAGTGGCCAGATTGTTTACCTTACATACACAAAGGGCAGAGGACTGTTACAAGATATGGGGAGTAAGAAGGGGGCACTGGGTGAGCTTTAAAATGTTGAAACTGATACCAACAGGTTATAAGGGGAAAGTGACCAGTTAGGAAAACAAGGGGGACATAAAATAAGGCAGGGTCCAATTAGAAAGTGTCATGTTCACACAAAGAAGCTTCCAGCATTTATAAACCAGTAGACACCATCCATATGCTAAGATTACTAAATATGTATGTCCTGCCAGGAGGTAACAGTGTAAATATTAATAAACAGAAAACTCATTTAAATTAAGTTCAGAAGTCAGAGAAGCACTCTTGTGCCCTATGTCTATAGCAGAACCCAATAATAGCCCTCTTAACTTCATCTTATCCTCTCTCTCTCTCTCTCTCTCTCTCTCTCTCTCTATATATATATATATATATATATATATGTAAAATGTTTCCTTTCTTTGTCTCCCAGGACATGTGCATGGTTCACCATTAGATTACATGTCCTGAATTGCAATTTTTGTTGTTCCTAATTAAACCCAATTTTGCTGGAGAAATATTACTATTTGCTTAATATCAACATCAGCTCTCTGTCTCCACTTAGATTTTTATTAGGTATCCAATACTAACATATCTAAAAATCCCCTCAAAGTGCCTCCCCACTTTAGACTTCACCCACATTTAAGTAAATGGCAACTCCTCTTTTATAGATACTGGAGCTCAAATCCTTGGAGTCATTCTGGAATTTATCTCAGACTCTATAATTTATTTACCTCCAAATCTAGAACCCTACCACTTCTCACTGCTGTGACACTATAAGCAAAGCCACTAACTGTTCCACTTGAATTATTTCAAAAACCCTGTAACTTTTCTCCCTACTGGATAGCCAGAATTATCTTTTTAATATACATTAAACTTTAGATCACAATGCTGCTCCAGTGGTCCCACCTCACTCAGATAAAAAGCCAAAGGTTTTCTATACTCTCCACAGGCTTATACAGTCTGGCCCTCTGTTATCACTGGGGCATCATTCCATATTTCTCTCCCTCCAGCTCACCCTGCACCACACATTTTAGTCTTCTTTTCATGGATCTAGCTCACCTATCCCTGAGCTTTTGTACTTGTCTTTTTTTATTTTATGGAAGACGCTGCATCCAAATAGCCACAGAACTTAGATCCAAAGATCCCACCACTAAACTGTTGAAAATGTCAACACTCCCTTTCTGGTGCCCTATCTCTGTTCTCCTCTTTATATTTTACTGTGGTGGATACCACCAGGCTTGCTTGTGATTTCTTAATAAATTATGTTTTACAAAGGAAACACATAGCTTATTTATCTATTTATTCATCCAATCATTACCATTTTGTATATTTTCTTCACTGGATTACATCCCCAGGATTAAAAGTGTGTGGCTGGTGTGGTTCAGTTGGTTGAGCATCATCCCATGCCGGGGTGTAGCTCAATCCCTAGTGGGATTGATGCTTCTTTCTTTTTGATGCTTCTATCTCTCTCTTCCTCTCCTGTCCTGTCTTTATAAAATCAATAAAACATATTTTTAAAAGTGCTTGAAAAAGGAGACACATGTAATACTTTCAACAATAAAGAATTGAAATTTTTAAACGTGCTTGCCACATAAAATATGATTATTAATATCTGTTGATAAATTAATGAATTCAAAGACAATTCTATATGAATGTGCTCAAATTTTATAAAGATAGTTGAAATTCCTAAAGCCTGTATTTTTGACCAGAGATTCAGGTCATGTTTTGTTTTGTTTTTTTTCTATTTTATTCATAGTATGTTTGAATATTTGAACATAGACAACTACTTACAATGTTTACTTTGTTTTTAAAACAAAAATTTTCAAGAAGCAATACTTTTTGAAAGTATGTGTTTGATAAGACTTTAATTATTATAATAGTAATACAATTTTTAAAAAATTAAATACCAAATTTATCTACCTGGACTAAGTAGTGAAGAAAAAGATATTATGAAGAGAACATTATCAATAGAAATTAAGGCATGAAGTAGAAAAATGTTGACTGGAATTGTTTAAACATATCAAGAAGATATACTAGTAAAAGAAACTGTTCTGATCATAGGATAATCAGGGTGAAATAAAACTTAGAACTAAATGTTAAAAGTAATACAGAGGTATCAATAACTTTACATTTTACTTTGCTCAGGGACCAAGATGGCTTCGCATTCCCCTCACCTAAACTAAATTAGACAGGTTTCCTCCTTACTACAGATTCCTGACCTCCCTCCTTTTTCTAAAGCATTTACTATAGAATTTGCAATTGCAAATTCTTTCTCTGTCCTAATGGGATGCATATCCTCTAGAACCCTGGAATATCTTTCTCAGAAACATGGGAGCCATTCATTTGAAATATATTCATCCAGAAAAATAGCAACTCTATCTTCCAGCCTAACTTCCTTAAGCACCAATTAGCTAATATAGATGGCCTAATCACATTGAACAACCTGACACTTAAGTCCTTTAGCTAGTAATTTTCCATTAGCTCACCCAATACTCTAAAACTCTTCTATCATTTATAGTCATTCCTTTTCAATTATTTGATGAACTTCAATAAAAAAACATACTATTATTATCTGTTTGATTATGCTAGAGTTTAGATCACCTGGAAAAAGTTGAGTGAAGGCTTAATGTGTAAAATGCAGAGAAAAGACTTGACTTTCAAAACAGAAAAGTGTAAATGATCCCTCCCAATTATGAACTTATGTGATTTAAAGATTTTTTAAATGAAACCAACTTTTTAAAAATTTTTCTTTAAAAAAAAATATTTTTATAGCTGAAAGTATTACAGATGTCCCTTTCATTCCCTATTGCCCCTTTCTAGCCTACACCTGCCCCCTGTCCCAGGCCTTTACAATACTATTGTGTGTGTCTATGAGTTATGCATATCTATATTCTATATAATAAACCCTAATATGCAAATCACCTGAATGGCAGAATAACAGGTCGCTATGATGTAAACTGACCACCAAGGGGCAGATGCTCAATGCAAGACCTGGCCCCTGATGACCAGTGCACTCCCACAGGGGGAACACTGCCCAGGCAGAAGCCCAGCTCACAGCTGGAGAGCTCAGCAGCAGGGGCGGGAGCCTCTCCCATTTCCACTGAAGGCAGGTGATAAGGAGCAAGGGGTTCTGGATTGTGAGAGCCCCAAATTGCATGAGGGATGTCTGACTACTGGTTTAGGCCCAATCATCACAGGGCTTCTAGACTGCAAAAGGGTGCAGGCAGGGGTGAGGGAAACCCTAGTGCACCAATGTCGTGCACCGAGCCTCTAGTGTGTGTGTGTGTGTGTGTATAAAAGGCCTACATGACTGACCATCCATCCATCCAACTACCTGACCACCGATAGGCTGGTACATATGATTCACATTCGCAATCCTATATAATAAAAGATTACAAATATGCTAAGTGTCTGGTTATCTGGCCTTCTGTTCATCCAATTAAAGCATAATATGCTGATGATATGCTAAGGCTGCTCAACTGCTTGCTATGACATGCATTGACCACCAAGGGGTAGGTAGTCAACCAATCAACCATTCACTATAACAAGCACTGATCACCAGGAGGAAGATGTTCCCACTGGGAGGTTACTTTGATGCTGGCATCTGGCCAATTGGGAATGAGTGAGATGGGCCAGACACACCATGGAGCATTCCTGCAGTCCCTCTCCTGCTGGCCAACCTCCCATATCCCTCCCTGGCCCTGATTGTGCACTGGTGAGGGCCCCAGCCTGACTTGCACTCTCGCAACCCAGGAGCCCTAAGGGGATGTTGAGAACTGGTTTTGGCCCAATCCCACAGGCCAGGCGGAGGGAACATGGTGCACATGTTCATGCACCGGGTCTCTAGTTTAAAAATAAACGTTGACTTGCGCATGCATGATATTTGTCTCCATCTGACACTGACCTCTCATTTAAATTAATTCAAAAACAGTCTCCCACGATACCAGCATCTGCAATTACTATTAATAAATTACAAGGACAAACTCTAGACAGAGAAGGACATCTATACTCATTTTCGGACATGGTCAGTTATATGTTGCTTTCTCTCAAGTCCAAAGAATGTGTGAAGTTAAAGTTGTAAATACTTTATCACAAGAGAAATTAGTCAAGCACTCTGAAAGTGTTTTTACTTTAATGTGGTATACAAAGAGATGTTAGAATAAGTTTAGTCAATTTATCAGTCACTGTATTAATGTTGTTTTTAGATCATGTTTTCATTGTTTTTATATCAAGTCTTTGTTGTTATTATTTATTTGTTAATAAGTTTATGTATTATTTTCATATATTTTTTTACTTATTTTCTTTCATCTGTGACACTTCTATTATAGAGAAAGGATGAATAGCGACATTAAAATATTTCTTCTAATCAATTCCCTTTTAATGTGCATGGACCCATACCCCAGGCCACTAGTGTGCATGTAAGTTGTTTGGTTAATCCCTTCCCATGCAGTCCCTACCCACTGCCTTCCCTCTGAGAATCCACAGTCTGTTCCATGTCTCTGAATCTATTTTGTCTATCAGTTTTTTGTTCCTTAGATTCTAAATATGAGTGAGATCATATGATACTTGGCTTTCTATGACTGGCTTATTTTGCTTAGCATGATACTCTCCAGTTCCTTCCATGCTGTCTCAAAGGGTAAGTAATCTTTCTTTTTTAATGTTTTTTACTATTGCATAATATTCCGTGGGTTAAATGCCGCACAGCATTTATTTCTACACATCTTTTGATGGGCACTTGGGGTGTTTCCAGATCTTAGCTACTATAAATTGCACTGCAATGAACATAGATAGGGGTGCATATATTCTCTGATTGGTGTTTCAGGTTTCTTGGGATATATACCTAAGAGTAAAACCACTGGGTCAAATGGAAGTTCCATATTTTATTTTTTTGAGGAAACCCCATACTGTTTTCCACAGTAGCTGTACCAGTCTACATTCCCACCAGCAGTGTTCTAGGGCTCCTTTTTCTCCACATCGTCACCAGTACCTGTCATTTGTTAATGTCCTGATGGTAACCATTCTGACAGGTGTGACAGCAAACATCCCTAACTTGTTCTTGTTCTTAGAAAGAGTTTGGCTGCCTTCCACATGAGACCCAACCAGGACCAGGGATCTAGCCTCAAACCAAGGCATGTTCTCTTGACCGGAACCAAATCTGGGACCCTTCAGTCAGCAAACCGATGCTCTGTTTACTGAGCTAATCTGGCTATGGTTCTTTCCTGTCTTCTAATTCACTTATCTGATTCTCAGCTTCAACTCATCTGCTTTGTATTCCTTCTGATGTCTTCTTTATTACCATGTTATTATTTTCCAACTGTTTTTTTCATAGTTTCTATATTTTCTTGCATTCTGTTCAGCATCCATGAAATCATTATTCTGAACTCTCTACTTGATAAATTTATCTTCATTTAATTTAGCTCTTCTGTAGAATTACCTTGTTCTTTCATTTGGAGTTCATTTTTTTCTCCTTATTTTGGCTGCCCGCTAGGCTTTGTTTCCATCTATTAGATCTGCTCCAACTCCCAGTCTTTTGGAGGATCTCTTGTTCAGGACAATGCCAGACACTATTTGTGACCAGCCCTGAGTACACTATTTAAAGCTATCAGCAACCCATGCCTTGTGACTTCCTCTTCTGGGGCTGGGTGCCTTTGGAAAGGACCAAGATATGCACCCAGATCTTTCCAGGTCCAAGCCCAGAAGCAGATCAGGTGAAGTCTAAAAGCACCCAGACATCCACCTCTGCCTGCCATCTGATTGTTGTTCTTTGTCTCTTAATGAGCCTCAGACCACAGTAAGATGTATACTTCCTAGGGTGGGGCCAGAGGTTTTTTCCAACAGAGTGGCACAATTGTCCTCCTTCCTGGCAAAAGTTGCCTCCCTGTGAAAGATATCCTCTGCAGTATGGAGGAATAACTCAATACAGGAAACTGGGCAGCTGGCTTCAAACTTCTAACCCCAGAACACCCCAAATTGGATTATCCTTATACAACTCTAGTCCATTCTACCCTCTCTCTGCTGGAGCCCAAAGTGAGTGGCTGCACACAAAATTTTGTGCATTGGCCCTTTAAAAGTTTGCCTGCTTTTTCACCCATTTCTCCCCGGCAGATAGAAACCCCTGTACTTTTCACAACTAGATGTTATGTGGGCAGCTTTCTCAGTCCTGGTGCTCTGGGCTGGGGTAACAATCATCTTGGGGTTTAGACCCCATGGTTCTCAGTGGGAAGCTCCCAAACCTAAGATATCCCTCTAGAACTTTAGCTAACAGGCTACAGGAGCCTGACCATCCCTCTTGCGTTTCCATACTTCTGTTAAGCCCGGGACGCCCGCCGCTCTCACAAAGGCACCAAGAGACGTTCTCATGCAAACAGCAAAGGGTTTATTCACCAAGCATGCTGGGGCTCACAACCTACCCTGAAGTCAGAGTAGAGGCTGAGAGCCCCGAAACAGTGCAGAGCCAGGGCTTAAATACCCTGAAACAATTAACAGAGTCATACAGATGTTGTCAGGGGGACTTGTTACAGTTTGTTTTTCCCAAAACCGTGACATTTACATTGGTTTTAGTTCCACAATCTCAGTTTTACAATCTTGGTCAAGCATCCTGTTCTCCTGTTCCCTTATCATTACCTCCTGGCTTTCCACTCTGCAGGAGGGGCAGGATGTAATTTACTGGTTAATGTTTCTGTAATCTTTACTACTAATCTAGTTGCCCTACAGAGTGCACGTACACCTTTCCGGCCACTGCTCCCAATTCTGCTGCCTTACACTTCCTACCTGTCTTTATGTGGTCTCCACTTTATGAGCTTGGTTGGTTATAAGGGTTCTCTTTAGCTAGTCTTTAGTTGATTCAGGATTGTTTTTCTATATGTTAGCTGTAATTCCAGTTTGGTCCTGAGTGAGTATCAGTGTAGCTTCCATTTAATCTATCACCATTTGTATTTCCCCTAAAATGTACTTTATTGATATTTTTTCCTTTTTTAAGAGAGAGAGGTAGGGTGATGGAGAGATAAAAACATCAATGAGAAGAAAGATTGATTGTTTTCTTCCAGCATGCTTCATACTGGGGGATCAAGCCTACAACCCAGGCATGTGCCTTGATTGGGAAATGAACCATTATTATTTCTCCGTGCACAGGATGACACTCTACCCACTGAGTCACACCAGTAAGCTGAAACCAATTTTTCATAAATTGTCTTCTTTTGTGATTTTAAAAGATAATTATAAAGTTTTCTCACCTCTAATATGATAGAGACATTGAGTTATATTGTTTGTTATAATTTATAACTTTTTGAAAATTAGCATATCTGTTCCACTTGGAAATTATAATTTCTAAGAAAGTTACTTTTTAAAAAAATATATAATTCTCTAGTTGTCCCCAAACCATTTAATAAAAAGTTCATCTTTCTTTCTCTCACCTCAGTTGATTTTTAAATAAATTTTATAAATAACTATTCTAGCTTAGTAATAATAATACCTAATGGCATTTTTATTTTTACTGCACTTGATTTACAAATTAACATAGAAAAAAGTTACTTATTTAAGATATTTAATTGTAATCCAAGATTATATTGTACCTAATTAATTATTCAGGTCTAATCCAATGTCATTTATTAGTATTTTATAACTTTATCACTTGTATTTTGGAGTTTTTCAATTTGGCTTAATATTCAATATGTTATTCTCCATTTACTCTAAAGTATCAAGTTTTCTCTTCCATAGCATTCACTGTATTTATTTATTTATTTTTAATTTATTTGTATGATGGCTCTTAATTATTATGAGCAAAATCTATAACCTATTATATTACTAAATTAGCTAGTTATTGTAATCCTATGTAATAAAAGAGCAATATGCAAGTTGACCATACCTCCAATCAAACCACACCCATAGCCTTGCCCACCAGCCAATCAGGAGCAAATTATGCAAATAAATCCCAAACAAGATGGCTGCCGACACTGAGTGCAGGAGGAAGGCTTGGGTTTCCCTGGTAAAGAAAGGAAACCAAGTTTCCACCTGCCATTGCCAGCTTAGGCCCCCACTCAATGCTACCAAGTTTCAATTATAGAAGATACATAATCCCAACAGAAATGGCAACAGCCATGGAGCTGGAAAGAGCAGAGGCTAGGGTTGCCGGGGTGATGGAGGAAGGATAGTTTCTGTTGCCCTAGCACCCAGGCCTCCACTCTAGGCTACAAAGTTACGAACAGAAATGGCTGTCACCACAGAGCGAGCAGAAGGCTTGGCTCCATTCTAGGCTACAAAGTTTCAATTGTAGAACATAAATTAATCCCAGATCTCAGGGCCTCTACTTGGATCTCTGGAGAGCGTGGCTGGCCTGCAAACTACCACAGGCACCTCACCTATGCCACTTGACACCCCAAGGGAACCCCCACCCTGATCCAGAACACTTTTCAGGGCAAACCAGCTGATCCCTACCCATGCACCAGGTCTCTATCAGCTAATAAAAGAGTAATATGCAGATTGACCATCACTCCAACACACAAGAGGGCTGCCCCTATGTGGTCAAAGATGGCTGATCCCATGTGGACACAAGATGGCCACCATAAGATGGCCAGCAGAGGATGGCTGTTGGGAGGTTCTAGGGTCTGCAAGGGATGGCAGTTGTGGGCCATCAGGCCAGCAGGGGAGGGCAGTTAGGAGGGACCAGGCCAGCAAGGGAGGGCAGTTGGGAGTGATCAAACCTGCAGGGGAGGGCAGTTAGGCTGGCAGAGGAGGGAAGTTGGGGGCAAACAGTTGGCAGGGAGCAGTTAGACATCAATTAGACTGGCAAGATAGTGGCTAGGGGGTGATCAGGCTGTCAGGCAGAAGTGGTTAGGGGCAATCAGGGAGGCAGGCAGGCAGGCAGGCAGTTTGGAGCCAGCAATCCTAGATTGTGAGGGTAAAGCCCAAGGGTAATGTCCATCAGCCCGGCCTGCAAAGAAGCCAGGACCCTAAGTGAGCAGATGCACATCCACTCCCATGGCAGCAAATGTGTACCTTGGGCTTTCAGGTCTGGCTTCCCTGCCTGGCATGGTGCACATTTGCTGCCATGGGAGCGGATGTCCATCTGCTCACTTAGGCCCAGTCCTACTGGTGTCAGGCCTAAACGGGCAGATGGATATCTCTTGAGGGTCCCTAATTGGAGAGGGTGCAGGCTGGGCTGAGGGACAACTCCCTGACCCCATGCATGGATTTTTTGCACTGGGCCTCTAGTAATTTTATATGTACTTCTATGGCCCTAGATACATAGTAATACAAAATGAAAATAGTGTTTTAGTTATGCTTTGGTTTTCCTTGTTTATGATTCTATGGTATCCCATTTATATTAGCCTAGAGGCTCAGTGCACAAAATTTGTGCACAGGAGTGTCTTTCAGCCTGGCCTGCACCCTTTCCAATTCAGGACCCCTTGGGGGATGTCTGACTGCTGGTTTAGGCCTTATTCTGCAGGCCTCCCTCAGTTGGACATCCCTCTCGCAATCCAGGACCACTGGCTCCTAACAGGTCACCTGCTTGCCAGGCTCATCACCCCTAATCACCTATACCTGTGCACCTGATTGCCTCCTAACTGCCCTTCCCTGCCAGCCTGATGCTCCCTAAGTGCTTCTCTCTGACAGCCTCATTTCACCTAACTGTTTCCCCCTGATGGCCTGATCACCCCTACACACCTCTACCTTGGCTTCTGCCATTATGGCTTTCTCCAGAAGGATGTCCAAAAAATGTCTGGAAAACGTTTGGTCTAATTAGCATATTACCCTTTTATTAGTATAAATATTATATAATTTCTCTTATTTAGATGTTATTTACTTATGTTGATTACATGTAAGTTATAATCAGAATCTGTATCTTATCAAATGATTTTTTTACATCTTTGGAGAAATTAAGTTATTTATTTTTAAATCTATTAATATTTTGGGCATTTTAAATTGACTGTTAATATTGAATCCCCTGGATATTAGAAAAATTCCTGTTTTTTCATTACATATTAATTTTAATGACATATTGAATTTTAGTTGCTAATATTGCATTTAAAGATTTTTGCATTGATATCATTAACATATTCCTATTAGACAAAAAAACTATTTCTTTAAAATGTTATTGTGGATCACTTAAAATAGAAGCAACTTATTTTGGTTATTTTCTACTGTAAAATATTGTTATGAGAGAATTCTGATAGATATTGTATGTATATTCTTAAGATGCCTTCATTCTTCAGTTTCCATATTATGAAACTGAATACTTATACAGTTAAATTAATGTATATCATATTTTAGTTTAACTTTTCTTTCAAATATATGGGCTGAAAAAATGGTAATGTCAATAATCTTTCCTTGAATAGCAAGCAAAACTGCTTAATATATATATATATATATA
Source organism: Antrozous pallidus (assembly GCA_027563665.1). NCBI lineage: Eukaryota > Metazoa > Chordata > Mammalia > Chiroptera > Vespertilionidae > Antrozous > Antrozous pallidus. The sequence continues at coordinate 32,791,189 of CM050519.1, forward strand.
TATATATATATATATATATATATAATACTTATTTTTCTGTCCCTTTTATAATTTTTCTCCCTTTTATATGTATGTATGTGAAAAATTAAAAATATTTCTAGATAAAAATATGTATACTAGAGGCCTGGTGCATGAAATTCATGCATGGGGAGATGGAGGGTGTAGAGGGAGGGTAATGTCCATCAGCCCGGCCTGCAAAGAAGCCAGGACCCTTAACCCCAGCCTCTAGCCAGAGGTTCCTCTCCTCCTTCCACACAGCCTCTGGGGAGATGCTTCTCCTGGGGCCTCCTCAGGGTCCTGGAACACAACACCCTGTTGGGTACTCGGGGGCTTGGGCTTTCAGGTCTGGCTTCCCCGCCTGGCATGGTGCACATTTGCTGCCATGGGAGCGGTGCTTCAGGAGTCGCCCCCTTAGACCATACTACTTGCGAGAGTGTGTGTATGTGTGGGGGGCTTCAGCAGCAGTGATTTGATGCCTGTAGTGTGCCCGCCAGACACCCCGCTGCCCTGGGCCATGTTGGTCGCGTCTAGACTGTAGGCAGGGGTCTGCTGGGCTGTGACTGGGGGCTGCAGGTGGAGGAGCCCAGCACCCATAAGGCTCCAACCAGACCTATTTTTCTGGTTCTTCTCCTCCCTCCACACAGCTGGCTTGTTCCCTCTCTCTCTGCGCCCGCATGGCTGGGTTGGTGGGGCACAGATGCTGCACTCGTGGCCCCAGCCAGACCCTTTCCTCCCTCCCTGCAGGCTGGCCAGTGGGGGACAGACGTTGAGCTTGCTGTCCAGGCCAGCCCATTCTCTCAGTGGCTGTAGCCATCTTGGTTGGGGTTTATGTGCTCCTGATTGGCTGATGGGCATGGCTTGTGAGCATGGCTTGATCAGAGTTATGGTCAATTTGCATATTACTCTTTTATTAGATAGGATAATCGGAATCATATGTGTTTTTTATAAACTACAGGCCCGTTGCATGAAATTCTTGCACAGGGGAGGTGTCCCTCAGCCTGGCCTGCATCCTCTCCAATCGGACCCCTTGAGGGATGTCCGACTGCCCTCACACAATCCAGGACTTCTGGCTCCCAACCATTTGCCTGCCTGCCTGCCTCATTGCCCCTAACCACTTCTGCCTGCCAGCTTGATCACCCCCTAACCACTCCCCTGCCAGCCTTATCAATGACTAACTGCTCCCCTGCAGGCCTGGTCTCCCCCACCTGCCCTCCCCTACAGGCCTGGTCCCCTGAACTGCCCTCCCCTGTAGGCCTGGTACCCCCAACTGCCCTCTCCTGATGGCCTCCTTGTCCACAACTGCTCTCCCCTAGACTATCTTGTGTGTTGGAGTGATGGTCAATTTGCATGGTCTCTTTTATTAGATAGGATTATTAATTTTAAGTCTGAAGACAATTTGGATTAGATTTTATATATATCTTTAAGTAATGATATAGATATATTATCTTAAACTAGTATACACACAGATATGCATTGCAGATGGAGGCAAGTATGTTATTTACTCATAGATAGTAGGTGTGGGGAAGCACGGGATTTATCTGGAATAGTCAAGGCTGGGTCTGCCACCTTCAGCAAGATCCCCCTAAAGACCCCTGACTTTTTGGAGAATTCTCCTTACAGACTTTCCAATCAAGCCCCATGCTTACCTACAACTATACATACAATAATGGAGAATTATATTGGTAGGAAAGAAAAACATTTTCTTTATCATTATAACTAGAAGCCTGATGCTAAAAATTCATGATGGAGCTCAGCCTCTCAGACACCCAGGCTGCTTTGTCCCTTGCAGCCCTGGCTGCCACATGGCCCCCTGGCTCCACTCATTGGTTGTTCTGAAAGGTCATTCCACTGTCCAGTCTAATTGGTATATTGACTCTTTATTATATGGGATTTGAATTATGAAAAAAAAAAGGAATGAGTAGCAAGCAGTAAAGGGAGAAAATATCATCTAGAAAAGAGTCTTTGTCTCAATAATTCAAGCAGATATCCTGAAAGTGAATTATCTTCCACACCTGGCTGTTTGTTTGTAGTATTTGTATTTGTTGTCTGAGTATACCAGATGAAGGAATTGGCATTTACTACAGATCACAAAAATAACTACTATGTGAATCCAGGAAAAATAATTCCTTACAGTTTTTCAAAGAGCATAATATGCTATTTAGACCAGACAGTCAAATGACCTTTCAGACATCATTCCAGATGTCCTTCCAGATGAAGCCGTGGTGGCAAGAGCCTAGGCCGTGGCAGTTAGGGGTGATCAGGAAGGTAGGCAAGTGGTTAAGGGCAATAAGACAGGCAGGCAGAGGGGTTAGAGGTAATCAGGTAGGCAGGCATGCAAGCTGTTAGGAGCCAGCAGTCCTAGATTGTGAGAGGATATCCAACTGTCAGTTCAATTCCCAGTCAGTTCACATGCCTGGGTTGTGGGTTCGATTCCTAAAGAGGATTGGGCCTAAACTGGCAGTCAGACATCTTCTGAGAGTTCCTGGATTAGAGAGGGTGCAGGCCGGGTTGAGGGTTCCTCACCCTTCCTGTGCAAGAATTTTGTTCACCAGGCCTCTAGTTTAGAAATAATTTAAAGAAGCTAAAATGCAAACATAGCCTATAGACCTAAATTTATATAAATATGTTAGTGGTATTTTGACATAATTACATAAAGATGGTATGCTTAGAGAAGTACAACATAACATAATACAAGTTAATGGATTTTTAAAAATGGCTAGTAGCTGTACAATAATGTTTCCATTGATCTTACTAATTTCATTAAATTATAGAGATTTTTAAATATTTGTATTTTCATAAGTATTCATTATGAATAATAAGTTAAGGTGGCAGTAACAGATTTTATACCAGCTGTGCAGAAAAACAAGAGAAGAAAGCTATGAAAACAAATCAGATTTCCCAAAAGTATACCAATAATTAACCTTTTTGTTAAGAATGTCAAGTTTAATTTAACATTGTTGTTGCTGTGGACTACTATTCAATGAGTATTTGTTTGTAGTCTTGTGCCAGCTATCTGGAGTCCCTCCAATGCCTAGTGAGCTAAATTCTGGCTTGCCTAAGGAATAATTCCTACGTACTCAAATTTGACATGCAACATACACATTCTTCTAAACAGAGTTAAATTGTTGAGAGTTATTTGAATGATAAACTTTGGTTCAATTTCTAAGAAGTAATCATTTGCGTTATTTGAAACTTAACATACTATTTCAAGTTTTCCCTTCTACTTCATTGAATGTTACCTTTATTCACTGTATAGAAATGACAACAAATGCTTGAAGCATCTGAAGCTGTACTTCCTGATAAAGTACCTAGCATTGGCCTGGCCAGCATGGCTCAGTGTTTGAGTATAGACCTATGAGCCAGGAGGTCACAGTTCGATTCCCAGTCAGGTCACATGCCTGGGTTGTGGGTTCGATCCCCAGCAAGGGTCATGCAGGAGGTAGCCGATCAATGATTCTCTCTCATCATTGATGTTTCTATCTCTCTGTCCTTCTCCCTTCCTCTCTGAAATCAATAAAAAAATATATAAAGTACCTAGTGTTGTCACAAGTTGATTTCCTTTGTGTATACTTGACATTCCTTTGTTCATACAACTAAAATAAAAAAGTTTTCATTTTCAATACAAATAATACCATGTTATAAACTAATTCATTAACTAAAGCAATTCCTCACAATAGCTGGGGGAAATTATTGGTCTACTATACTATCATAGTGTAAATACAAATAAATAATAAGTTACAATAATCTTAACATTCAGCCTGATTGTAAAAGTTTTATGTTTTAAATGATTTGAGGCTATTTTGAAAAAGAAAATGGGACTTGTTGCAGAATATACTGTTTAAAATCATACATTAAGCTATAAATGATGTGATAATAACCCTCTGAAAAACAAACAAGCCTTTTCTAAAATCTTGAAATCTAGATTCACTATGTTCCAGTTCAGTCAGAAAAATACAGATTGTGCGAAATATGTGATATTTTTGCAATGTATTTTCACTTCTGTTTTGACTTTGTCTCATAGTTTTAATGAGTCTCAGTTCTGGCTTAGTATAATGTTAGTCATAGAGTTCTCAAGATTCACAAACATTGTAAACTCCAGGTTACTCCATAGCATTTTCACATAAGAAAAATTCCAGGACACCCTTTTTAGGAAAGACACTGCAATACAGTCTAATATTTGAGCAGCAAGCTGTTATTCATCCAACTTCATTTCAGAATTAAAAAAAAAAGATTTTAAAAGATGATTCTTTGACTTAAAATATAGTCATAATCATTATACCTACCATTCAAAATATTAGAATCCTCAAAATTTAATAATCATATATTGAGTTTTACAAATTAGGACATACATTGTAAGAAATATGAGAAACAGCTCAATGTCAATTATTTTATTCATTTTATTGAAATTGTACCAAAATGAGATATTTTATTAAACATTCATATAAGTGCTTTTTTAGTTCAATTTTAGTAAATGTCAGATAGACTAGAGATCACAATAGCACTGGATGCTGAAGGACAGAAAAAAATGTGTAAAAATAAGCAATAGAACCATTAAATGTAAACTATTGAAAACATATTTTTACTTCTTTATGATTTGCACCAGACTGACCTACATTTAAATAATAGATATTGTCAAGACATATGTGTATAAAAAGGGGTATATTCATGCTGATATATACTTTACAGCATAAGGTACAAAAACACTGAATCAACTATCTTAAACCACGGAATTATGAGAAAATAATAGTTCAGTATTTTGCCTGGTAAAATTATGTTACAATAAACACACATTTGGTGTCCTGGATTCTGAAATAACTATTTCTTGCTGTGCAATTCAGAAGATGTGGTTGATGATATCACGTTTCGGGCTCACATTTTATATTGACTTGTCAGAATGAGAAGCAGTAATTACAGGCCTGGGAGACCATGCTGCTCTGACCTTCTGGCTTTAAATAAGCCCATGATGAGGAGGAAATGGTAATATGAGAAAGCAGAGCACTCAAAGATTGTTACACAGAACATTTGCTAGATCTTCTCTAGTCTAAGACACATTACTGTCTTCGGAATATTTAAGAATAAATAACAGATATGTAAATGAATTTGAGTTTATTGAATGTATTTTTCAACATTAGATACAATATTCTAACACTAGTAATGAAAGTTTATAACAAACAAAACCTTTTTCTCTGCTCTGCCTCATGCCTTGAAAAATGTAATTTCTTGAACAAGTAATCTTAATCTAATGAAGATTTAATTTAGGCCTTTTTACTTTATAAATGTAATTCACTTACTTAAAATGTTGCTGGATTTAAACAGCAGAAAATATATATTAAATGTCTTAAGTAAGTATATTTTCTTTACGCTGCATTATAAAACATTTTTCCAGCCATAAACTAATCTATATATTCTATACTGCTTTACATATTAAGATAATTGATCCTTCAATATCTATTGCACTATCTTACTGACTTCAATAAATCAACATGCTCCAAAATGTTTCCCTCCCTCTGAGAAATATTGCAATACACATTGTAAAATTTATTTATCTTAATTTGTAAAAATCTATTATGTCTTATATACTTTTGTAAATAAAGTTTATCTGTGGAATCAATGACAGTGATTATCAAGGAGTATTTTTAAACAACAAATCATGGATGGGAAAATCGTACATGAAAAAGTATTGAATAAAGGTTCCTGATGTAATTGACTTGTGCATCCAAAGTAGTGTTCCTCGATCTTTAGTGAAAGAACAGGAAAAAGACCAAAATGGATGTGTTGTTCTTCACTACACACTGACAGAGCATCTGCTGAGATATACAGCAGCCAGGCCAAGAGGCTGTACCTGGCACATATTAGATGTGATGCATTGTCAGAGGTTACCACAAAATTGTGCCCTTTGTTGATGATTTTGTATTGAAACAGACATATCCTGAGGTTTCCAAAAGTGAGCAACGCAGGGAATCCTGTAATTTGTTACCAGTTGTACAATATATTTCTTCAGATGGTTAATAAGATACTTATTTTGAACTTTTGCTGAATTTTCAATTAAAAAACAGTATTAATTAACTTTCATTGATATGCAGGAAAGCTGTTCACATTTAACCTTCACTAATGAATATATTGACACAAATGCACAATCAAAGTAATTAGTAAACATGTGTTAAATAACTTTAATAGAACCATAAATTGCTATAAGTTTATCTTAACCAGCAAGGGACTTGAACATCTGCACTTAACTCAGTTCTACTTTAGGATGTTAAGTCCTGCTTATTTAGAGAGAAAATAGCAAACAAAGCAAACCAAAACAAACACTCTTCTCCCTAATGATGGGACTCTTATTTGTTACAGAAGTGGACTAGAAAAAAATAACAGTAAATCAGCTAACTCTTTAGACCAAAGTTAATTCCGTAAAGAGTTCTCATTCTGAGTGAAAGATCTAAGCACCCCATTTCCAACTCCAGGTCCTTTCACTCTCAAAAACCAAATCATATTTTGAAATTTAGATATCAACTCTTCAGAAAAAACTTTCCTTAAACACAGTCACTGGTCATCCTAAAATACTGTCTGCCTCTGTGAGCTCAGAACAATGTGTGTGCCACTGAGATGGAACTTATCAGCTGCAATTGTCAGTGAGGATTAGCTTGATATCATACTATGAATTTCCTTGGTGTTGAACAGTCTGCTTTCTACAGTCTGGTAATCTAGCCTCTTGGTTCTCCCTGAATGTTTATTAAATGAAGTAATTAGTAATTGTTAGCTAGTCTCTTCATGTATTATTTTAGTCAAAGTTGTCTTAATTTGCTTTCTTCAAAGCAGAATAATACATTTCCCCCTTGAGTTGAGTAATTATGCTGCTATTTCTATTTTTAAAATATGATCATTTTTTGTGTAGAGCCAATTTTAAATTGATGATATTTTACTATGTAAGTTTTCTAAAGGCATATAGCAAAGTCAAGGTGATCACATTAGACTTATATTTTACAATTAAGAGATAATTTTGTAATGTTCTCCATAAAATAAATGTATTTTTCATAGATATATGCTCTACAGTGTGTTTCCTTTTTGAAAAAAAAATAGAAAGAAAATAATCCATCCAATATGTGCAATATTTTCCAGAATAAAGGAAGTCATCACTGGGTTACAGCAAAATTGTTTGAAATAAATTCATAAAATGGTAAATCATTAAGAATCAGAATAGTGGTATAACTATAAAATTCAGCAAATTTCTCAAAAGAAAAAATAATCATGACTAATATTTTATCTTACCTAATAACAGACAAACATGTAAATTGACCATACCTCTGCTACACCCACAGCCAGAGTGAGCAAGCAAATTAGAAGGCCAAAGTTGGCAGCCTCCCAGCTGCTCCAGGCACAGAATGGCCAGGCAGGCCAGGACTAACATTTAAGTCTTTAATCCATTTTAAGTTTATTCTTATGTATAACTAGAGGCCTGGTGCACGAAATTCGTGCACTTGGGGTGGGTTATCCCTCAGCCCAGCCTGCCCCCTCACACATACTGGGAGCCCTCAGGGGATGTCCTACTGACCACTCACCCCAGCCTGCCCTCTGGTGAGGCTTTAGGCCTTGGGCACCCAGCCATCGCCCTGCAATGGTGCCGATGGCTGGCTCCGTCCCAGCCACATACCCCTCCCCTGGCCCAGGCCTTTGCCCCAGCCAGCTTGAGCCCAGATAGAATGGGCCTCGACCCTGACCCCCCCCATGGCCCTGGCCGCCTTGACCCAACTCCCCCAAGGCCCTGGCCATCTTGACCCAATCCCCTGACCCTGGCCACCTTGGCCCCACCCCCTGACCCTGGCTGTCTCAGCTCTGCCCCACTCTGTCCCAGCCACCTCGGCACCACCCCCTCTCCTGGTGAGCATGGCTAGTAGTTGTAGCAAAGGTAGAGTCAATTTGCATATTACTCTTTTATTAGATAGGATGTTAGAAGGTGATCTAGTTTAATACTAAAAGCAGCCCACATGTCCATCAATAGTTGGGTGAATAAAAAAAACAAACTTGCAGTTTATTTACAAAACAGAACACTAGTTGGCAGTGAAAATGAAAATTTTATCTTTTGCAACAGCATGGGTTAACCTGGAGATTATTATGCTAATTCAAATAAGCCAGTCAGAGAAAGGCAAGTTCCATGTGATTTCACTTATATGTGGAATCTAATGAACAAAATAAACAAAGTGGAGACAGACTCATGGGTAATGAGAACAAACTGACAACTAACAGAGAGAGAGGATTAGAGGTTAGGTGAAATGAGTGAAGGAATTAAACAGAACAAAAAAGACTCATGAACACAGATGACAGTATGGTGATTGTTAGAGGGAAAGAGGAGTGGAGGCAGTAGAAGAGGTTAAAGATAGGTTAATAGTAATAGTAGAAGACTTGAATTAGGATAATAAACATGCAATGTAATATGCAGGTGATGTATTTTAGAATTGTACACCTGAAACCTATATAATTTTATTAAGCAATGTCACCCCAGTAAATTCAATAAAAATATATTTTGAAAGAGTAAATGCACTTTTAAACATTTTGTCTTAATATTTACTGTACCACCCTGTTTTATTTTGCAAAAACTAAGTATCATAGAATTACTGAATTAAACAATGGGCATTTATTTCACACTAGAGGCCTGGTGCACAAAATTTGTGCATGTAAGAGAGGGGTATGCTTCAACCTAGACTGCACTCTCTCCAATCTGGGACACCTCGAGGGATGTCTGACTGCCCGTTTAGGCCCAATCCAGGTGGGATCGTGTCTGAATGAGCAGTCAGACATCCCTCTCACAATCCAGGACAGCTGCCTCCCAACCACTCACCTGTCTGCCTGCCTGAATGCCCCTAACCACTTCTTCCTGACAGCCTGATCACCCCCTAATCACTCCCCTGCCAGCCGAATAGATGCCTAACTGCTCCCCTGCTGGCCCCAATGCCCCTAACTGCCCTCCTCTGCAAGCTTGGTCACCCATAACTGTCTTCTCCTGCAGGCCTGGTTACCCCTAACTGCCCTCTTTTGCCAGCCTAGTCACCTCTGTCCACCCCTACAGGCCTGTCACCTCTAACTGTCCTCCCCTGCCAGCCTAGTTGCCCCCAACTTCCCTTCCCTGCTAGCCTGGTTCCCCAACTGCCCTCCCTTTTGGGCCTAGTCATCCCCAACTCCTCTGCATTGCAGGCCTGATTGACCCCATCTGCCCTCCCCTGCAGTCCTGGTCTCCCCCCAACTGCCCAACTGCCCTCTGCTGCCAGCCTGGTCACCCCTAATTGCTCTCCCCGGCTGACCTGGTTGTCCCCAATTGCCCTCCCCTGCAGGCATTGGTCCCTCCAACTGTTCTCCCCTGCAGGCCTGGTTGTCCCCAACTGCCCTCCTCTGCTGGCCCAGTCACTCTTAACTGCCCTCCCCTGCAGGCCTGATTACCCTCAACTTCCCTTCCTTTCAGTTCTGGCCTCTCCCAATCATCCTCCACTACCAGCCTGATCACCCATACCAACCCTTCCCTGCCGGCAATATTAAGGAGAAAGGATAATTGTTTAAATAAATTAAAAAATATGCTTACATTTTCTTTTTAAATGAAAATCAGACTATGGATAAAAACACTTCTCTGAAAGTGGGTAGATGCAAATAGAGTTGTGAATTCTTCCAATTCTCTTATTTAATAACTAGAGGCTTGATGCCTGAAATTTGCACACTGGGGGTGATCCCCTCAACTCGACCTGCGTCTTCTCACAGTCCAGGACTCCTTGGGGGAAGTCCGGCTGCCTGCAGTAAGACATCCTTCTTGTAATCCGTGATCCCTCGCTCTTTACAGCTTGGTTTACTGCTCATTAATGCTGCTGTGGAGGCAGGAGAGGCTCCTACCACCACCACTGTACTCGTCGGCCATGAGCCCTGATTCTAGCTGAGCAGTGCCCCCATGGGAGTGCACTAATCACCAGGGGGAAGCTCCTGCATTGAGCATCTTTCTACTGGTGGTCAGTGTGCATCGTAGTGACCAGTCATTCTGGTTGTTCCAACATAACAGTGGCTTAGGCTTTTATTATATAGATTTTCATTTTCTTTTATCTTTCATGCTTCCAGTTATGTGTTATGTCACTGCACACATGCAGATTTGATTTATAAGAGAGAATAAAGAAACATGTTCTCTGATTAAAGAATAGTGCAATAAGTTATTTAGATATTTTCATTAAAATTAGTATGGTTGCCAAGACTGGTTTGGCTCAGTGGATAGAGCGTCAGCCTGCGGACTGAAAGGTCCCAGGTTCGATTCCAGTCAAGGGCATGTACCTTGGCTGCGGGCCCATCCCCAGTGAAGGTGTGCAGGAGGCAGCTGATCGATGTTTCTCTCTCATCGATGTTTCTGACTTTCTATCCCTCTTCCTTCCTCTCTGTGAAAAATCAATAAAATGTTTTAAAAAAATAAAATGAAATTAGTATGGTTGCTTATTCTGAACAGGCCAATTTGTTAAGCATATAAAACTATTACATAGGTTCAAACCCCAGCTATAAACATTTGACAACTATGGCAGTCAAGTTATTTAAACTCCATAAGCTATGACTTATTCACTTATACAAAGTAATAATACTAGCTATTATAATATATTTTAAAATATACTTTTATTGATTTTAGACAAAAAGGGAGAGGGAGAGAGAGATGGAAACATCAATGAAGAGAGAGAAACATTGATGAGCTACTTTCTGCAAACTCTCCACTGGGGGAAAGAGTCCACAAGCAGAGCATGTGCCTGACCAGGAACCAAACTGTGACCTCCTGGTTCATAGGTCCATGCTCAATCACTGAGCCACACTGCCTGGGCACTAACTATTATTTAATAGGGAAGTGTGCATAGCATTTTATCACAGTGCCTGATACATAGAAAGCATCCAAAAGTTAATTTATTAAACTTTAATTTCTGCACTGGCCAAAATAGTATTTACTAAAATAAGATATAGTAGAATAGATATATAATGCTTATAAAATAATTTAGATTAGAATGTATTCTATTTAATGGTATAATTTTGTTATTTCCAACAATAGATTTTCCATGGAAATGGCAGCTATAGCTAACTTTGTGTGTTTTTTTATTTTTGTTTAAAGCAAACAAAAAAGTGACTTTATTTTCCTTTCTTCTTAATGAATGTACCTTACATTTTCTTTTTATAATCCACATTCAAGCCTACTTTATTAAGATTTCTGAAAAGTAACAACAAAGAGGAAATTCTAAATGCAATGAAAGTAAAATCATAATTCTAAATGCAATGAGAGTAAAATCATAAAAAGAGTACATATTATAGAAACATTTTTCTTTAGTTTTGCAATTATAGCTTAAATTCAATATTAGATTAGTTTCAGGTATATGACATAGTGGTTAGGCACTTCTATAACTTGCAAAGTGATCCCTCTGATAAGTCTAGTACACAACTGGTACCTTACATTTTTTTATGTTATTTTGCATTATCATGTTCCTTTTATTAGTGATATATATATGCATACACACTTTATTGTTGTTCTGAAAGAATAATATAAAGCCTAAGCAGAAAATCTTCTAAAACTTGTTAGGCAACATTTCAACTGCCATTTAAAAGATCTTTTTACAGGTAAAATCAATAGGACAAGTGATTCTTTTGCATATTTCCAAGTGTTAAATGTAGTTTTGGAATATAAAAACTTTCCCGTGCTGAAATGTTACCACAGATAATTATACAAATACGAGCAAATGGAGATATGCTCTTGATCATAGTGAGCTGTTAGAATGCTGAAATACATGCAGAACTCCCTAATCAAACTTATTTTATCTTTAATGTGAATAGAGATTAGTATCTTGAGTTACCTTGAACTTCTGTCATGTCACTAAAAACTTGAAAAGATTTGTGGATAGGGATATTATTGAAATTGAGCCTTAATTGGAACTTAATCTCCATAATTATGCATAATTGCCCATGTTTATAACTCCTATGATGAGGACTCATTTTTCTTTAGCTCCAGGAAACATGTGTTAAAGCATAACAAACAGCATTAGATAATATGATTGTATACACTTCACTGACTTTATTTGGTTATATGGTATTATTATTCAGAAAGACACAAAGAACTTACAGTAAAACACCCTCTAACTATGCTAAGTAATTTCAAAAAAGATTTAACTTGAAAAATATTAGACTTTAAATATATTGATAGAATGAACAGAATTAAATTATATTAAAACTGTATGAAATATGTTGGCTAGTTCTATAAGTTTCAGATCTGAAATAATCAGTAAAGTGCTTTGGGAATAACGGATCAAGTAAGATCTAATTACATTTTAACCAAATCAAATAAAATTATTTAGGATATTAATTTTCCTGCAATATCTGGAGCACAACAGAATGAATGAATAATTGTGAAAATGCTGACAATTTATGATGACAGTCTCATCATTGACATAACAATTGAAAATGATCAATAGTTTTTTTTCTTTTATACCAGTCAGTCTTTCTTTTTATGATTTCAAATCTTTTTATGAGTAGTTAGGATGTATTAAATGTCCTAGAATGCCTTAGAACTAGGGTTATGTCTAAGTATATCAGAAAAAAATTAAATGAAAGAATGTGAAGAAGAGTTTCTAAATAACTGTGAACAGGCATCTCAAAGATTATTAAAGTCCCAAATGAGCAAGTAAATAATTGCATGTCTTTATTTGGCATTTTATCAAATAACAAGAGTAGGACAGACTTATTTTCTGTCTTAATTTTTAAAAATAAATAGCATGTGAAAATCTGAAATATAATTTTCTGAAGTATCATTCCTTAAAATTACATGAATTTGGGGGAACTTATTAAGTATTCGATACAAGAAGGCTGATGCACAAAATTCCTGCAAGAAAGAGTAGGCCTTCCTTCCCGGCTTCCCTCTGGCACATGGGACCCTGGCTTGCCTCCCAGCCCCTGCTGTGTCCAGAAGGTCATCTGGAAGGATGTCTGATCTAATTAGCATGTTATACTTTTATTATTTTTGATTAATTACTTGTTTTTTATGGGACCTTTTATTAAGAAAAAGCCTAGTTTTGTAAATATGTACTTTAGCTAGTCCTGATATATCGAATTATGGTACATATGCAAAACACCGTCTCTCTCTCTCTTTCTCCCTTGTGTATTCTCCCAACTCACCCACCATATCAATAGTTCTTAGCTCTGACCTCAATAAATAAAACCTTCCTGGAAACTTTTCTAAGAATAAGAAAATATTGCCAAAACCAGGTTGGCTCAGTGGATAGAGGTTCGGCCTGCCGACTGAAAGGTCCCAGGTTCGATTCCGGTCAAGGGCATGTACCTTGGCTGCGGGCACATCCCCTGTAGGGAGTGTACAGGAGGCAGCTGATCGATGTTTCTCTCCCATCGATATTTATGACTTTCTATCCCTCTCTCTTCCTCTCTGTGAAAAATCAATAAAATATCTTTTTAAAAAAAATGAATAAGAAAATATTGATGACACATTTTTTAAAATAAAATTTTGATTTGATCAATCAGATGTGGGAATTACTTTTCAGGTAATCTAAATATGCACCTATGGTTAAGAATCACTAACAGACTATGCTCTATTATGAGCAGAAACTCTTATTTGTCCAATTGGGCACCAAAACACAGACCAGAGAGAGTAACAATGAATGTATTTTATTGTATATATGGACTTTTAAGTTCTGAAAAAATATCTGTTGGTAAATAGCTTTTTGAGGAAGTCAGCCTATCTGTGGTGAATTCCACTTTTACAAAGAACACTACTTGATCTTCAGTTGTAAAAAATTGAAAGTGCTGTTATTTTACTAGAGGCCTATAGAGAAGTCACTTCTGTTTCTGGTGATTTTGGAAGAATGTAGAATTTAAAGTATCTGGAGTACTTTAACTTTTTTCACAGGCATTAAAGATAATTCACTTTTATAATTTTCAGTTCTTTTTTTGGAAAAATCATCAGTGATCTTTGAAATAAAAACGTATTGAAAGTTAAAATGCATTGCATGCTAGGTAATATATTTCTCAAATTTTATCTAATTTAATCCTATCAAAAAGCACAAAAAATCAGGCAATTTTAATTAAAAATATATTAAGTCTCTATATGTGCTATACATTTTTCTAAGCTTGCATATTGTCAAGTGACAGAATTTAAATTCAAAACAGGAACAGTCTGAGCTCTTAACAGTAATAACACATTTCCTAGTGTACTTGCTGATACATTCATGAGACTTTCTCTAATAACTATGATAATCATGTTCTGTGAACCTCTATAAATTGTGGTATACTTAGAAAAATAGCTAGAAGCAATTTTTTTCCAAGTAGAACAAGTTGTACTAAGACCTTTGTCTGAGATGCTTGTGAGAGCCGTTGGATGTTTCCAGTGGCTCACAAAGGCCTAACTGTTCCATCAGCTAAACTGAACTTTGGAAAAACAGCTCAGCTTCAGTTGCTGAGCTCCCATGTTTTAGAGCATTTATTGTAGAAAACGTGTACATTCTTCCTCAGGCATGTAACTCTTAAAAATGTCCTTGCCAGTTCCTAACCCAAGAATATTTTTATCAAGGACCTGGGAGATATCCCTTTGAAATGTTATTATCAAGGAAGATGTGCCCTTATCTCCCAGTTTTTGTGAAAGGCAGAAGCCTATCATTGGCAGGTGACTTGCTTCAAGTTTTAAAATTACTTTCTGACATGAATTTATAGAAAGTTCACTCTTTTTTAGAGGGATGGACACCAAAAACTTTTGAGTAGTGCATATACTCATTCTAGTGGCCTGTCATACTTTGATTTGCATTCCAGTAAAATTAGTTACATAAGGTATCACCTGAATTATGATTAACAGTAAAAATATTCACAATAATAATAGGGTTCTTAGACTTAAATTTCAATTTAAAAAAATCAAATTTTATTTTTATCTTGCAAAACTTAGAAACTAGAATAATCTTTTAGTTTTGACAATATTATGAGCTTCTTTTCATCTTATTACCTTAATAAAACTTTGGAATTTGTGTGGAGTTTTGCATTTATTTTCGACATAGGACCTAAAAGTAATTTCCATTTATCAAACGTGTGCAATGTTAAGACTTACTGCTAAGAATCAAGTGCAAGAAAATACAGATGGTACATAATCTACTAAGACATAGATAATACAAATGCAATCATGTCTACTTTCCTTTCATTAGATCTTCTATACCAGTGGTTAGCAAACTCATTAGTCAAAGAGAGGCAAACCTCGGCTTGCGAGCCACATGCAGTTTGCCGACCGCTGTTCTACACTAACAAAATTATGGTTAAGT
The DNA here is from genome assembly GCA_027563665.1 of Antrozous pallidus. Classification (NCBI taxonomy): domain Eukaryota; kingdom Metazoa; phylum Chordata; class Mammalia; order Chiroptera; family Vespertilionidae; genus Antrozous; species Antrozous pallidus. Next base: position 32,806,482 of record CM050519.1, read on the forward strand.
GAAGGCTTATATAGAAACTAGGGGTCCGGTGCATGAAATTTGTGCACTGGCGGTGGGTGATCCCACAGCCCAACCTGCCTCTCTCACATACTGGGAGCCCTCAGGGGATATCCAACTGATGGCTCACCTCACCACCTCGGCAGAGGCTTTAGGCCTTGGGCACCCAACCATCACCCTGATCAGCTCAACCCTGGCTGCCTGCAACCACCTTGCCCCGGGGGCTGGGCACTCACAGTCGCTTCCCCTCACAGTGCCCGGCGGGTGGGTGCTCGCAGCCACCACCATTTCATCTCCACCCCCAGGGCCCGGCGCTCATGCCACTTGGCCCTGCCCCCACTCCTGATTGGCTGGTAGCATAGTCAATGAGGAGTGAAGGTATGGTCAAATTTGCATGTTTCTCTTTTATTATGTAGGAGGGAGGATAACATCATACTGCTTCTCTTCTGTTTTTTAAAAATATATTTTATTGATATTTTACAAAGAGGAAGGGAGAGGGATAGAGAGTTAGAAACATCAATGAAAGAGAAACATTGATTATCTGACTCCTGCATACTCCCTACAGGGTATGTGCCACAACCAAGGTACATGCCCTTGACCTGAATCAAACTTGGGACCCTTGAGTCTGCAGACCGACGCTCTATCCACTGAGCCAAACTGGTCAGGGCTCTTTTCAGTTTTTGAAGTAAATATAACTCAAAATTGCACTACTGTACTCTTATGCACTTTTGTACACTTTGGTTAAAACTGTTGTAAACAAGCAGAATGATTTTTCTCTTCATATGCCTAAAGTTTAAAAAGTACCTTAACTTTATCCATTTCTAGTCCTCTCTTCAATATGGCATATTTTATCAAATATCAAGTGACTGGTTAGGAAGAGAATTTGTAACATGTCCTACCTACTTCCTCTCATATTGAAGTACATGACAGAAAAGACAAGTGCTTCTTTCTGTAATCTCAGTATAGGCTTAATTGCACACCGATGGTTCTTAATATTTGAGGCAGGTTGTCTGATACTCTAAATGCCTAGATGTAAGTCCTAGGCCTAGATGTAGATCAACAGGTACATAACTAATATCAAACACATCAACTGTGATTTGAGTAGATATAGTTGCCAAAAGAAAAGTTCTGTATATTTACCCAGAACAAGATTAATTTTCTTAATAATTATTTGAATAAAGAATGCTTAATAAAGAGGATTAATAAATGAGTTAGACAGTTAGTTGAGTGAAAAAGTAAGCTGTAGAATAATAGTTGCATAGTGCCCCACATTTAAAAGACACTTCAGTGTATGGGTGAGATGGATTGGGGTATATTTTTACAACAATGAGCATAGTGTTTTTATCTATGAAAGCGTCATGAATTTTGGGTGATGGTCAATAGAGGCTTTAAGTTTACTTTAATTTTAGGAATCAGTTTACTTAAATCATTTTATATCTTAATATAACTCATTAAAATAGCAATTCAAAGTATCGATTTATTTTTAAAATGTGCCAAAGTTACCCTGCTGGCCTGGCTCAGTGTTTGAGCATCAACTAGAACAGTTGTTGGCAAACTGCAGTTCTCGAGCCACAGTTTGCCACTCTGTTGAATAATGAGTTTGCCGATCACTGACCTAGACTCTCTATTCCAATAATTACAGACTGTTGTTCCTTGTGATTAAGCCTCTAACCAGTGGTCGGCAAACTCATTAGTCAACAATACAACAAACCATGGCTCGTGAGCTATATGTGGCTCGTGAGCTGCAGTTTGCCAACCACTGGACTAGAAGGTTTAATTTCTGGTCAGAGCAAATGGGGTTGTGGCCTCAATCCCCAGTATGGGGCATGCAGGAGGCAACTGATCGATGATTCTCTCTCAGCATTGATATTTTTATCTCACTATATCTCTCTTTACCTTTCTCTCTGAAATTAATTTAAAAAATTAGAAAATAAAAATAAACATGCCAGAATATATTTTAGAGTATTATGACATTTTTACTAGAATATACAAAAGAAGACATGAAATAGGGTTGTTTTGAATGAGTCAGTATTATAACATTGATATTTCTCTCTAAATTTGTTTATAAATTCTATCACTTTCTATTGAAATTCTGTTATTTCTTTTTTTTTTCTTGAAGGAAAGAGTTAAGAAACTGATCTAATTTTGGTATGATAAAGGAGAGGAGGAGAGAAAGAAAAAAGAGATTGGGGAAGGATGAATGATTTGCACATTTAGGTATTAAGATTCATTATGGCTAACGTAATTAAAACTGACATGAGACACATCAAAAAATGATCAGTAGAATAAAATCAAGAATGCAGAAATAAACCCACATATAGATCAGATTTTATATTTGACAAAAGACACTTTTGCCCTGACTGATGTTAGTTAGAGTGTCATCCTATACACCAAAACATGGTGGGATAGATTCCTGATCAAGCAACAGATCTAGGTCGTGGGTTCAATCATTGATTCAGACATGTGTGGGAGACAATTGATAGATGTTTCTTTTCCCTCATTTCCTTTGTCTAAATGTCAATTTTAAAATATTTTTAAAGAGAGATTTTTAAAATATTTTAAATCTTTGGTAAAATGATGGACAATTTAAACTAATGGGTTAAGAAAATTGAAAGTTTGTTAAAATATACACATAACTTTAGAATTATCTTAAACTGTATAAAAATTCAAATAAAGATATGCAAAGAATATCTGGCATATTGTGTGATCACTATGCACAAATTATTCTTCAAAGTTTCCTCTATAAATTTGCTGATTTATTTTTAATAATTTATATAATTGTTATTACCTTCCTTATTCAGACAAGAACAATGAGGAATAGAGAGGTTAAGTAACTTAAAGGAGACCACAGGACGAGGAAGCAGTGGAACTGATACTCAGTCTCAGGAAATCTAACACCAATGTCTGTGATCAGATTTTACATACAATAGTGATACTTGAAAATGCATACAAATTATATTTTGTTTTTTTTTTAAAGTTGGCTGTGGGAACTAGTTTCCATGAAATGACATGTAAATTCCGTTTTAAAACCCTAAAATGTTTTAAGGTGTTAAGGTAATTTTTAAAATTGTATGGCAAAATAAATACCATAAAGAAAGTTACAATGTTGACAAGGAAGAAAGTATTTGCAACATAAATGAGAGGAAATTGGTAATATCCACTTCATATTTAAAACTACTTCAAAATAAAATAAAACACATATGAGCAATTAAAATATTCTTCCAAAGACATTATAATATAGCATTGACTTATTTTTTAAGGGGTTGCTATTTGGATGCAATGATTAGGAAGAGAATGCGTAAGAATTAATTATTGGAAATATTGTAGTCTACTGATTTGTTACAAAGAAGCACAAAAGTGAACACAAATTTGGCCAAACTAGACAGGTAACTCTTATTAATGTATTCTTGTACATTTTCTAAATGATTTTAAAATATGACTCACATCACAAAAGCATTTAATATAAGAATATAGCATAAAAATTACCTCTTCTAAATTACTGCAACTTTTTTTCATTTAATCCATTATTTTTATACAGAATTATTATTATTATTTTTTGCTTCATTAAGAATAGGTAGCATAGAAAAAGTAGGACAATTTTTTTCTTCCAATAAACTCTTCTCTTATACCTTATGTTATTCTTGGGGCAGACATTCTCAAATTAAGAAGAATGAGGACAATTAGAAAACAAAAACAAAACATTTTGAAGAAAATCTAATACCCCCTACCAAGTTAAATAATTATTCAGTTATCTTCAAGTTTAATGGGGTGCTGAATTGCAGAGGAAAGAAAATGGATCTCAATGTTATTAGACATGCTTCAGAATGTTTGTCCTTGACATTATTATATAAAATAACAATGCCGAAATCTAAAGTACATTTATGATCAGCAAATAAAAAATGTTGCCGAGGATTGAAATGCCCTGGAGGAGGACTGTTTGACCTTCTCTTATAAGTGAAGCATATCTGTAAACAGCAATGATAAATTGATACAAACAGTATCATAAATGAAAGTAAGGTATGCAAATTTAAATGTGCTTCTTTCTAATGAAATCTTATAATACAATTAAATGCTATTGTTGGTGGAAAATAACTTTATTTCAATGGGTTTTCAAAGATATCTGGCTATTTATGTCTTACTGACAGTGTGACAGCAGGATTTCTTTTATTTTAAAACATGGCTCCTGATATTTTCCATTAACCCAGCATAGGTACAATGATCAGGATATTACTTTCACTCAAGAATATTATTTTCATGTGTTTGGGGAATCCAGATCTTATAATGCTCAAAATATAAACAATATTTTTAAAAGATCTCTATGAAACTGAGTTACTAAATATTTTGTTTTAATAATACAGGATTATATTTCATATTATTTATTTATTTGATGGTGGCACATTTCCAGGAAATAGAAGAATGTCTTTTATACATGCTTTACATTTGTCATAATGTCAACTAATATGTCAGATTGTTACATTTTTGTTTTCATAACAGTTACTCCATAAGATGCTATGGAAGTTAAATGATGAAAAATGTGATCTTTAAAAAAGGTGGATACCCATTGGTGTTGCTCAGTGGTTCAACATCAACCTATGAATCAAGAAATCAAAGGTTTGGTTCCCCAGGGCAGATGAACTGGTTGCAGGCTTGATCCCTATAGTAAGGTCATGCAGGAGATTGCAGACTAGTGTTTCTCTCTCACTGATGTTTCTCTCTCTCTATCCTTCTCCCTTCCTCTCTCTCAAAAATCAATGAAAACATATAAGGGCATTGTTTGACCCTTTAAGAGAGAAAAAAGGGAGTGTTTTAGTGGAATTACTGGTAAAATCTAAATTAAGTCTGGAATTTAGTTTATAGTAAATGTTGGTTTCTTAATGTTTTAAAATATACCATCGTATACAGGATGCAAGCAATTAGAGAAAACTGGGAATGAGGTATACAGGAACTGTTTACTCTTTTAGTAATTTTTCTATAAATGTAAAATTATTCAAAATAAAAGTTTTATTTTCATAAGGTGGAGGAAATAACTTTTATTTAAAAATTAAATGGTAAATGACACAGCATGCACACAGTACATTTTAACATAACTTCAAAAAACAAATTATTGCAAAATGCACTGTAGATATTTCGTTTAATGAGATAATGTATGAAACATGTCAACACAATCTGTTTTTCTGGAGTGCAGACGAGCAATGTTCTGGGTAATAGGGAAAAGACATAAGCCTGAAGAAAGTAAACATAGTCTTTCAAAAGGATATTGTGAGTTGGAAGCTCTCTAGTTTTTGTCTAAAGTCTGTAAGGGTGAAAAATTAATTGTAATTATACTCAAAGTTGCCATATATTAGTTCTGATGTAAATAAGCCATCTGGATGTAGTGGGAGAAATTGAATCATAGAGAAAAGTAAATGAAAATATATCTCATACATACCAAGAGCCAGAAATTAAAACTTATGGCTTGGATTCTCATCCTTTTACTAAAAAACATCTTCACAGAAAAATAGATAAAATATTTTCCCCTGGGTTTGCTGCATATTTTTTACCGTTTAAAAAAACCCAAAAAAACTTACACCTCTTTTCTTCTTTCACTTGAACTATAATTATTAAGAACAATTCACTGAAAAACACCATTCAGCTAATAAGATAAATTTTCCTAAGAAAAGAAATATTCATCAGAATGAAGAATAAAAACAGATTCAGGAAACACTGCTCTGATCTACCCATGATCAGAAGACACATAAAGGAAGTACATGGAGGATCTGAAATAAAGATTTCTTATCCCTTCACTCAACAAATTCACCTATATATTCAAATGCTGCATGAAATGTCATCCCTCTGGTGTCATCAGAAATTTAAACACAACTGCTGTGGATGGCTTCATTTTCAGTTAATTTACATAAATGTCTAAGCTTCTTCTGTTTTGAGAGACACAATGAAGTCAAGAATAATGGTAATAGTCTGAAGTTAAGGGAGGAGGCAAATTTTCCAAAGGATGGTATCCAAATTGGCTAATCAAATAAGAAACAAGTCACATTATGTAATATTTATTGAGTGCTTATTATGTAATACTTATTGGCTTAAGAAATGTGGTAGTGCTGAGACACATTTACACTTATAGTAATGAATCCAGCACTCTTTTTATCTTTCATTTATAGGTGAGATAACTGAGTCTTAGATACATTAAATAAATAACTTATATATTGATTATGTAACACTATAGTTACAATTTTAACCTAGGAGACATGTCATGGGATAAATTTCTAAACTTGATTATAAAGATGCCTTAAAATTTAAATTAAAGGGGAAAATAAGAAAAGCAAATAAATGAGCACAAAAATGAATTCAATTTTTATACATTCAAAATGAAAATTGGATTCTGTAAATAGTATGATCTAATGGGTACCTGAGCAAGAAAGGAAGAGAGAGACAAACACACATATTTTATTCAATAATAATAGGGCCAATGCTTTTAGCCAGAAGTGACTGAGTACAGTATGGGGATTCCCATCTAGAAAAATCTAGCCCAACTAGTGAGTTCATATGTGATTTCAGAGAACGGGACTCAAAATAAAGAGCAAGTGACACCAAAATGGTTGTTTTATTAAATCTCCATAGAACACTGTGGGCATAATAAACTCTTTATTTTAAACTGTGCAGTAAAAGCAAGTGAAGAAAAACAAGGTATCTTTACTTTTAGAACTACTTTGGGAGTGAGGACATTGGATTAGGAACATTACTTATTTTATGAACATAAAGCAGGCTACAACTGAAGCATTGAAGAAAGCATTGAAAGGCATCATGCTTTGGTGGTTTTATGGCAACATTTCAGCAGCTGATAGATGAATTTATCATACTGTGGCAGGATCGAAGGTTTTAGCACAGAATTGTTAGTTGAGTCATCTCGACAGAGGACAGCAGAAGAAGACTAAAATTAAGAATCACCTTAAACTAGCTGAGAATGTAAGTTCATGACTATATAGGAACAATTCATATAGATATCATGAATTATTTAGGAAATAAAAAGTGAGGTAGTGCTCATGCAATATAAGCAGTAGTGAAATTATTAAAACGTTTACTTTTTCTACCATTATTGTGACTCAATCTATACTCAGGCTCCTGTACTCTTGAAAAATCCTATCTAATAAAGAGTAATATGCAAATTTGACCATACCTTTGCCACACCCACAAGCCACACCCACCAGCTACACCCACCAGCCAATCAGGAGCAAATTAGGCAAATAAACCCCCCAAAAGATGGCTGCCACCACTGAGGAGGGAGGTTTGGGTTTACCTGGCAACAGAGGAAGCCAAGCTTTCCATCTGCCTTCGCCGGCCAAGGCCTCAATGGTACAAAGTTTCAATTATAGAAGATGCATAATCGGAAGGCAGCCACGGAGCTAGAGAGAGAAGAAGGGTTGCCGGGGTGATGGAAGAAGCTAAACTTCTGCAGCCCTAGCGCCAGCCCTCCAGACTAGGCTACAAAGTTTCAAACAGAAATGGCTGTCACCATGGAATAAGCAGAAGGCTTGTCTCCATTCCAGGCTACAAAGTTTCAATTGTAGAACATAAATTAATTTGAGATCCCAAAGCCTCTGTTTGGGTAGCTGGGGGCATGGACAGCCTGCAAACCACCATAGGCCCCTCTCTCAGGCCGCCCCACGCCCTAAGGGAACCTCCACCCTGATCCAGGACACCCTTCAGGGTGAACCAGCCGACCCTCACCCATGCACCAGGCCTCTGTTCTATCTAATAAAAGAGTAATACACAGATTGACCATCAGCTCGACACACAAGAGCGCTGCCCCCAAGTGGTCAAAGATTCTGCCCCCATGAGGACACAAGATGGCCACCACAAGATGGCCAGCAGGGGAGGGCTGTTTGGAGGTTCCAGGCCAGCAAGGGAGGGCAATGTGGGCCATCAGGCCTTCAAGAGAGGGCAGTTGGGGGCTATCAATCCTGCAGGGAAGGGCAGTTAGGGGTGACCAGTCTGGCAGAGGAGAGAAGTTGGGAACAAACGGCTGGCAGGGGAACAGTTAGACATCAATCAGGCTGGCAGGGCAGTGGTTAGAGGGTGAGCAGGCTGATAGGCAGAAGTGGTTAGGGGCAATCAGGGAGGCAGGCAAGCGAGCAGTTTGGAGCCAGCAGTCCTGCATTATGAGAAGGATGTCCGACTGCCGTTTAGGCCTGATCCCAATTGGGCCTAAAGGGGCAGTTGGACATCCCTCGAGGGGTCCCAGATTGGAGAGGGTGCAAGCTGGGCTGAGGGACATCCCCCCACCCGCCATGCACGAATTTTATGCACCGGGCCACTAGTTTAATATAATGGTAATGATAATAGAAATGTTGTATAAGAGATGATACTATCTTACCTAATAAAGAAGGAATAGGCTAATTGGTCATCACACCCTCACAAAGATGGTAGCACCCATAGCCAATAAGGAGAGAATATGCTAATTGACTGTCACACCCTCAAAAATGATAACACCCACAGCCATAAGATGGCAGCACTCAGTTCCTTCAGCCCCCCTGGGGTGGCATGGTAGCCACAGCTGGGCCCGACCCCAAGTGGTTCCAGCTGCTCCACTCACCTGCCTTCAGAATCCCCTAGTCCACTCAGTCCCCTAGCCACCCAGGGCTTGCCTAAAGTATAGCCAAGTCTCAGATGATGGGTGCCTAGCCTCCCAGGCCCCCTGAGGCTCAGGTAACCAGGATTGGCTGAGGCTTGCCCTATCAGCAGTAGCAGCAGCAGACGTGTGATGGGGCATCACCTTCCCCTATTCGCCAAGTCGCCTCCCGTCTCTGAGGGCTCCCGGACTGTGAGAGGGGGAAGGCTGGGCTGAGGGACTCTAGTACTCTATAAGGTAGGAAAGAAACAAAATAAAAATAAAAATATTAAATCAAAAGTAAAATGTTATTAACACAAAATTTGTAAACAATGATCATGAATTCTCACCTCTCCTGAGGGAGGTCTCCTACCCCCACGACTGCCTCGCCTCCTATGCACAACTCAGACCGGGACCCAGGTGGCAGACAGAGACTCGGCCAGCAATAGCTGCTCTCTATATAAATGCAGTCTATTACCAGGAATGCTCAGAAACTACTAAAAAATGCAAATATTCCTTTCCACTAGTATTTACAGGGTAAACTAAGACTTCTGCTTGAGTATTAAAATTGACAGTAAAATAGTAATCAAGTTTTCAGATTAATTTAATTTGGTCAAGTGAAATAAGTGAATACTCAAGAAAATTTAAGTGTACTGGACAAAAAGCTTTTCCTAAAACATTAACTAAAATATCTATTAGTAGTTCATCTCACTGTAAAATTGCCTAACATCCAAAGAACCTAAAGCAGTCATATTTGTGTGCAAAAATTAAAATTTTAAATTACCAAGACTGCAAGATAAAATTTCCAAAAGCCCCCATTAATCAATAAATTGGGGGGTACAGTGGAGTAATATCATGTAAGGAAAAATATCCTGTAAGTAAAATACATGTAGAAAATTCTTACTCCAGAAAAGTAAATTCCATTTGTAAAACCAACTGCAGGACACCCATGAAAAAACACACATGGTGTCAAAATAAGCCAAAGGAAAATCATTTAGGCAAAAATAAAAAGAATCCCAAGTCTAATTTGCAGAGAGGATCCCTTTGTTAACCTTTGGTTGAGAATGTGTTTGTGCGTTTACAGAGAACAACTCTAAGACCATGTGGGTTCCTGGGACAGTGAGTAACTGACAGGTCTGTTCCAGCCACGAGGACGGTCCAGAGATGGCGGACACTGACGACACCTTGCCATGCTAGCAGTCAGCAGCTGTGCATGGCTGCAGGCGGCCCAGGACCATACCAGACAGGATGGATCTTGCATTGCCACGATGTGTCCACCATCTGGATACTATTGCTGACATGTACACATGAAGAACTATTTGACATTGAAACTGGGACTCAGAACAGTTGGACATTGAAACTGACACAAACATTTTTTTTTGTTGTTCTTATACGTTTGTTTCTAGTATGCAGAGGCAAGGTATTTTTGAAGAAATGAAACAGAGGCGAGTGATTGATATAGAGGCAGGGTGGCCTTGAATAGGCTGTCAAGCTACAGGGGGAAGGCTGGAGTGGATGGGAAGCGGATGCTGGGAGAGATCAACCGAAGGACTTGTATGCATGCATATGAGCATAACCAATGAATGAAAGACACTGGGGTGGGGAGGGGGGCAGGTGGGGACATGTGCTGGGGGTAAGGGAGGCTGGGGGAGGATATTGGGGGGGGAAGGAAAACATATGTACTACTATTAAATATAAGTTATATTGTAAATAAAAAAATCAATAAAATATATTTAAAAAATGATCATGAAAATATAGAAATCATGGGATTAAAATAACTTTTCAATTTTTTAAAAATTCTCACCTGAAGATGTTTTCCATTGCTTTTAGAGTCGAGGGGAGGGGGAAGAGGGAGAGAGAAAGAGGAAAAAAACAAACAAACCAACATTGTTGTGAGAGCGACACGTTGATTGGTTGCCTCCTACAGTTGCCTCTACTAGACCAGAGATTGAGCTCATAACTGAAGTGTGCCCTTCATTGGAAATTGAACCTGTGACTCTTTGAAGCATGGGCTGGTGCTCTAACCACTGAGCAAAACAAGCCAGGGCTAACATAATTTTTTGAACATTTGGGTGGTAACATATGAATATATCAATTGGTGGTTTTTATTAAAGTGAGTTTATCAATATAGATACATGGCACACTTCCCCCTAAATAATGAATCTCAAAGACATCATTACTTCAGTGCTGCCATATTAAGGGTGAACTATTAATATCTAGAAGTGACAGATATAATGGACAAGATTGTCAAAGGCTTAATTTTGTTCCTCCTAAATACATAGTTTGAAGTCCTATCTCTAGGTGCATCAAAATGTGACTGTATACAGAAGCAGCTTTTACAGAGGTAAATAAGGATAAATGAGGCCTGGCTGGCATGGCTCAGTGATTGAGCATGGACCTAGGAACCAGGAGGTCACAGTTCCATTTCTGGGTGCCTGAGTTTGGGGCTCAATCTCCAGTGTGGGACATGAAGGAGGCAGCCACAATGACTCTCTCATCATTGATGTTTCTGCCTTTCTCTCCCTCTCTCTTCCTCTCTGAAATTAATAAAGACATATTTTTTTTTAAAAAAGATAAATGTGGTCATTAAGGGGTCCCTAACTGATAAAGACTGATGTCATTATAAGAAAAGAGTTAGATAAATACACACAGAAGAAAGACTATTTAAAGGCACAGGGAGGAAATAGTCATCTACAAGTCATGGAGAAAGGCCTCACAAGGAATAAAACTTGCTGATACCTTATCTTGGACTTCTAGCCTCCAGAACTCTGAGGAAATACATTTCTGTAGTTTAGACCACCCAGCCTGTAGTATTTTGGTGTGGTAATCCCAGCAAACTGATGGAGTGATATTATATCTTTCTAGAAGTTGTTGTATAGAGAAACTCAAAACATTCACATCAATGACAGAATTTCACATCCTTTCTGTTATATTTAACAAAACAGTGGGACATCGGCCTCACTTATTAAAAATAAAGTATGTGAGAGTTCCCCAATAATATGATTTTAAATTTGCTGTTTTAATACATTGATATATAATTTTCATACTTAGTATATAAAATTTCATTCCTCTTGACTATTAAAAATTTCTCAAAGATATTAGGTTGTTACATTACTGTCCTAAACCTGAACTCAATATGGGTTCTTAACATTTTTTTTTTTTAGAATACTATGTTCCTTCTTAATTTCCTAAACTCTTCTATATTTTTCAAAATTATTTCAGGTGAACCAAAATACAGTGTTCTATCTGAGAGGCTGAGTATAAAAAAATCTTATTTGCATATTGGCTTAAAATGCCACCAGTCAGCTAAAAGTAAATGTATCTCATTAACAAATTTAAATGTTATAGCAACTGTTTCCACTTGGAAATTTTCCAAATATAAATATAAATTCTGGTGAATATGTATGTTATGTTTTATGTTAAATTCTTCACAAAGTAAACACAATAGAAATTATTCAACTTCATGTTGCTGAATCATTTGCACAGAAAATGTTTTAGCACGTCATAGAGTGTCTTATAAAAAATTAGAAATAATTTATAACTTATTAATTAACCCACATAAATTTGCTTATTATACTAATAGCATAAAGTTTAGGTGATAATCAGGTTGCTAGTAATAATGAGTTCAAAAGAAGAAATTAATAAACCTATATACCAAATATATTGCTAGGCAGTATTTAATTTTACAGTCACGTTCAAAGTTAAGTATTGTCTTTGGTGCAAGAAAACAAAAACTAGTCTAATGAGAGAAGAGATACTTTTTCAAGATCAGCTAGTACCTGAATTTAAGATTCTGTTTTGTCTACCTCTTAATCTGTGCTCTTTCTATTATGTGATACATCTATTCATCTAAAGATATTTGAGTGATTATTATATTCCAATCACTTCTCTAGCTATTGGGTTATAAATGATTGAACAAAAGAGACAAAAGTAACTGTCTTCATATTATTGAAAGATAGATATAATAAAATATATACAGATGAACTATATAGAATAAAATTGTCATAACTATTAGAAAAATCAAAACAGAAAACAGAATAGGAAATGCTGTCTGTAAAGAGCTCAATTTTTACTACAATGGTTAGAGAAAAATTCACCAAAGAGACTTTAAAACAGACTGAAATTAGTACGTTATAATTAGAAAAAAAATTGGATATAAAATCCAGAGTGCGCCTGGAGTGTTTGAGGTGGAAGGAATCACTGTGGATAAGAGGAGTGGTAATATTGTGTTCAGAAAGGAACATGGATTTCTGACCTTTCAATGGTCCCTTGGCAAAAACAAGTGAATGTAATTATTTATGGAATTTATACAATTATACAAAAGTAAAAGCAGTAAGCACATATAGTACCTATAATCCATTCTTATTTCACCCATACAAAAATTTATTCATGTGAATGCATGTAAATAGGTGAGTAGGTAGGTAGGTATGTTTGTATGGGTGTATGTATATATTTATTGCTTTGACCAAGTAATTTAAAGCAGATCTAAGCTATCAATTCACTCACTCATATATTGTCTATGATGTAATGTTCAAATTTAAAAAAAAAAATTCTAGTTTTTATATCACTGTAATGTCATTAAAGCTTCTAATAAATTTAACAGTAATTTTAAAATATTATCTATGGCCATAATTAGATTTTCCTAATTATCTTACAACTGTCATTTTACCAAACAAGAGCCATAATTTCGTCACATATTTTTAGTCTCTTAATTTATAATTACCCCACCCCCAGAACAAACACATATTTTTCTTCAGATAATTTTTGCTATTTTGAAAAAGCTTCAATATATCCCCTACTTTTTTTCACTATATCCTGAAAAATGATACCAGTAGATGTTTGAAAAAATTTATAACCAACTTTAACACACCAGTAAAGATTGGGTATCACAACAAAAGTTACAAATACATGGTTGGATAATAAAATGATCAGTGCTTTCAGTTTTCTCTCTTACAAATAGTCTAATACATGTTTCAGGTAGTGGATTTACCATCAATCGGTGATCATTGCTTTGGTAAATTACTTCATTCAGATTTTTTAAATGGTGATATTGTAAGGCTATCATTCCATCATAATTCTATCATAATTCAATTAATCACAAATACAGTTTGAGCAACAAGGACAGAATTAATGATGTTCAATAAGTATTTTCAAATATGATACAAACTAGTATATATCTATATACTTACACGTATTCCAATCAGATTAGCTCATTATTATCTGACACATTGTTTTATTACTCAATAGTGGGAATCTTTGACTTCAGTAACTTTCTGACATCATATCAAGAGTCAAGCCATACTGGTTGGGCAGAAGTTTTTAATTATTTTCTTGTTCTCTTTACCAATAAAATATTCCAGGCTCATTCTGGATCAGATTTACATCAAATATTGGGAAATAATATGTAAAGTCCAAGGTATGGGTTCCGGGTGTATGTATTTGTATGTTTTCATTATTCTTGTGCTTTTTCCACTGGCAAGAGCAAAGAAAAAAGTAGTTTTTAATGAAAATGTAGTGGCTCTATGAACTTTCCAATTCAACGTTAAGATAATGATTTAAACTTTAACTATTTGATAAATGCATCTTGTTTATCTTGAAGAAAACTTTGTTTTTTAAGTTATTAACGTAATCATGCATATGCATTATCCTGCAATACACATATACTGGCTTAAAATAATAATATAATGTTATTGCTATGCTATTAAACCCAGTCCAATGTTCCCTCAGTTACTTTGTCATTAAGTGAATTATTTACAGTTTTATAAAGAGTTTGCTATGTGGAGAATAAAATTAGATAGTCATGCTAGCTATATTCCTTAATGGCTCTCTCCTTCACTGTGACTCAATATTTATTACTAAGAGAGAAACAATGAAACAAAAAAATAACTGGATTGCCTATCAAGCCACATTTGTAGTAATCTGTAAAACCCATATTTTATAGATTCCTTATCCAATAGTATTTTTAAATCCATGTCCCTTGTTTTTAAGTCCAGGATCTCTATTAGGCTCATTTTGGATTCACCCACTTACCTCAAATTTTGGCATGTTTGTTTTGATAGATTTTTCTCACAGCTATTGAAATCTTGATAACTGAAACTGCACTACTACCTTGTTATTTTCCTACAGTCCTTTAGTCTAACTTTGAGGACAGTGTTATTATTATTTAACTAGAGGCCCAGTGCACAAATTTGTGCATGGGTAGGGTCAGCTGACCCAGTTCCAGTAGGCATATCGGTGCTGAGCCTTTCTGGGGGAAGAGATGGCAGGAATTTGGCTGGCCAGCTCACCCCAATTAGGGCCCTATCAGGGCCGGGCTGGTTGGGGAGAGGGGCCATGAGCAGTTGGCCAGCAGGTCCCACTCCCAATTGAGGTGGGGGGCCATAGCTGGTAGTCCACCTGGCCTCACCACCAAATGGGAGTGCTAATAGGGGGCCCACAACCTGGGGGAGAGGCCATGGTTTGTTCAGCCCTTGATCAGAGTTGGGGGGTTTATTGAGGGTGGAGCTGGCTGTAAGGAGGGGTTGTGGGTTGATTGAGGTGGTGGTGGGGTCCATAACGGGTGGGGCTCACTGGGAAGAGGGGTTACAGGAGGTTGGCAGGCCAGCACCATCCCCGGACTGCACTGGTTTGCTGGCCACAGTAGGTGACTGGTTGTTCTGGTCATCATGGCATTCTGATCACTGGCTTTATATATATACTAGAGGCTCAGTGCATGAAATGGGGTGGGGAGGGGATGTCCCTTAGCTCAGCCTGCACCCTCTCCAATATGGGACCCATCCAGGGATGTCTGACTGCAGTCAGACATCCTTCTTACCATCCAGGACTGCTGGCTTCAAACTGCACGCCTGCCTGCCTCCCTGATTGCCCCTAACTGCTTCTGCCTGCCAGCCTGATCACCCACTAACCACTACCCTGCCAGCCTAATTGATGTCTAACTGCTTCCCTGATAGCCTGTTTGCCCCCAACTTCCCTCCTCTGCCATCTGGTTACCCCTAAATGCCCTCCCTGAGGGCTTGTTTGCCCTCAACTGCCCTCCCTTGGATGCCTGGTCCCTCCCAACTGCCCTTCCCTGCTGGACTGATTGTCCACAACTGCCCTCCCTTCCAGGGCCTGGAACCTCCCAATGGCCCTCCCCTGCTGGCCATCTTGTGGTGGCCATCTTGTGTCCACATAGGGACAGGATCTTTGACCACATGGGGGCAGCCATCTTGTGTGTTGGAGTGATGGTCAATCTGCAAATTACTCTTTTATTAGATAGGATAGAGGCCTTTTTCATGGGTGGGGTCCAGCTGGTTTGCCCTGAAGAGTGTCCCAGATCAGGGTGGGGGTTCCCTTGAGGTGGGGGGTGACCTGGGCAAGGGGCCTGTGGAGGTTTGAAGGCCAGCCACACCCCTCAGTGACCCACGTGGAGGCCTTGGTATCTGGGATTAGTCTAGGCCTACAATTGAAACTTTGTAGCCTGGAGTGGAGTCAACCCTTCTATTCGCTCTGGGGCAGCAGCCATTTCTGTTTATAACGTTGTAACATTGAGTGGAGGCCTAGGCCCACAACAGCAGAGCTTGGCTTCCTCTGTTGCCAGGGAAACCCAAGCCTTCCTCCGGCTCTCAGTGGCAGCAGCCATCTTGGTTGGGGTTTATTTGCATAATCTGCTCCTGATTGGCTGATGGGCGTGGCTTGTTGGTGTATCAAGGGTAAGGTCAAATTTGCATATTACTTTTTTATTAGATAGGATATATGTGTGTGTGTGTGTGTGTGTATATATATATATACATATATATATATATATCATTATTATTCACTCATGCTTTATAACTAATATTTGTTGTGATGTGCTTTTTAGTGATCCTCAATCCTGTTTGCCAAAAAGAACTTTTGTTTTGGGGAAGTCTTCATATTTGTTAGTATGGGTTCCTGAACTAGCAAAACAATAAAGAAAATCTGGCACAAGCCTAGGCAACCTTTTTTAGTGTCCTCTAGCTGTACAATAATTTTTATGTTTGAAGACTGTAGTAAATAAAAGCAACATCTTAAATTTTAACAAATGATGCAGATATAATATTCTACCATGAATCTTTTTAAAAGATCTAAAAATACAATATTCAATTGTCATAACAGACAATGTGAAAAAATATATCATTTCCCTCTAAAAACAATAGCGAAGATTCTAAGACTATCATCTTTCTCACTAATGAGTTTATGATAGTTTGGGAAGATTTTGAATTTTTTTGGACAAATATGCTATATAGAACTTAATATGCTGTTAAATACATAGTCATTCAAAAATGAGCTCATTTATACTTATGTATATTAGAATACACTATGATCAGCCTGCTTATAGAATTCCTATTTCTTTAGTCAGATGTTTATTTTCTAATAACATTACAATTTTATAGAGTTCATGATTTTTGTCAACTTTTTATTATAGTATAACATACATATAACAATATGCACAAGTCTTAAGTATACAGTTTAATTTATACAGTGATTCAAAACTGTGTGAATATGGTGATTATCTTTCTCTGAGTGACTCATTTCTTTTAGTATAATGATATCCAGGTCTATCCATGTTTCCTGGATATCATTATACTATTCCATTTCCTGGAAGAAAATGGGTAACATTTTCTTTCCTTATATGGTAGAGTAGTATTCCATTATATAAATATACCACAGCTTTTTTTATCTACTCATCCACTGATGGACACTTGGGATGCTTTCAAATCTTGACTATTGTAAATACTACTGCAATGAGCATAGGGGTGCATATATTCTTTTGAATTAGTGTTTCAGGTTTGTTCAGATAAATCCCCAGTAGTGGAATTTCTGGATCATAAGGCTGTTCCATATGATTTCCTTCATATGTGGAATTTAATGAACAAACTGAACAACCAAGCAAAATAGAGACAGACTCACATATAGCAAGAAGACATAGAAGGAATGCTGGGGAGTGTGAAAGAATGCAACATAAAAGAAAAATAAAAAAGAGAGAAAGAACTAATAGACATGTACAATAGTGTGGTATTGGGAGGATTTAGGGGATAGGTAGAGGTGGAAGATGATATAGAGGGGATAAATAGTGATGGAAATAATGAAATACATAGAAAAAAATAAAAACTGTGCATAGCATCCAGATCAAGTAAAGACTCTAAAAGACTTCTAATGCTCATAGAGCAACTATTATCCTGATTTATGGTAGAAGAAATTAGTTTTATGTTGGTTTTGCCTTTTATATTAGAGGTCCAGTGCACGAATTTGTGTATGGGTGGGGTCCCTCAGCCTGGCTGGTGATAGAGGCTGATCAGGGTGGCAGGAGGTTGGCTGGCCAGGGGATGGACGGGTCATGGGAGGTTGGCCAGGGGGAGGGGCTGTGGGAGGTTGGCCGGTGGGCCAGGGGGAAGGGTCATGGGAGGTTGGCTGTGGGAGCACACTGACTACCAGGGGAAACTCCTGCATTGAGTATTTGCCCCTGGTGGTCAGTGCACATCAAAGCAACTGGTTGAACAATTGTTCAGTTGTTCGGGCATTCAGTCATTTGGTCATTTAAGCTTTATATATATAAACTAGAGGCCCAGTGCATGAATTCATGCACAGGGGGGTGAGGGACTATGGGATTTTGGCCTAAAGTCCCTGATCAGGTAATTGGG
Organism: Antrozous pallidus; assembly: GCA_027563665.1. Classification (NCBI taxonomy): domain Eukaryota; kingdom Metazoa; phylum Chordata; class Mammalia; order Chiroptera; family Vespertilionidae; genus Antrozous; species Antrozous pallidus. The sequence continues at coordinate 32,824,719 of CM050519.1, forward strand.
CTCTGCTGGTTGGGGGGAGGGACCATGAGAGGTTGGCCACTGGTCCCAAGGAGGAAGATGTTCCTCAGGCCCCCTGAGAAATGGGCTGTGTCTGCTGACACCCACACCCAGTTTCCCATCCCACTCCTGGCCTGAAGGGCCTGGCAGAATCTAGAGAGGAGGCAACAGTTACTGGTCCGGGCACAGAAGGAATGGACACTGGCATCGCCCTGTCACCATGTGGTACCCTGCCTCCCTCCCTCCTCCTTCACTCATCACCATGCCACCACTGCTGCATATAAGGAAGGGAGAGGAGACAAACTCTTGTGTTGAGGGCTGACTTTCAATAGGTCTCAGTGAGGGAGCTGCTGTACTATGTATGAAACCAACTTAGAAGAAGGACTCTACAAATGATTTAGCACCAGGAACCGATGGAGGCTAGCCATCCAGGAGGATAGGCCAAAAGAGGTTGGCTGTAGGAGTGTACTGAACACTAGGGGGAAGCTCCTGCATTGAACATCAGCCCCCTGGTGGTCAGTGTGTGTCATAGGAACTGGTCATTCAGGTAATTCTAGTCATTCGGTCATAATGGTCGCTTAGGCTTTCACATATATACTAGAAGCCCAGTGCATGAAATTAGTGTGTGGGAAGGGGTTCCTCAGGTGACCTGCACCTCTCCAATCCAGGAGCATGTGTGAGCCTAAGCCACAGTCTGGCCTCCCACTACAGGAGGTGACCAGGCTGAACAGGGGAAGGCACCACCCCTATCACCTAACTGCTGCTGCCACTGTTGGCTGCCACACCACCAAAGTGTTTTCATCAACATGGACTCCGGTCCCTTCATCACACACAAAAATGACAAATTTCTTTAGGCATTTTTAAGTTGTGACTTTCATAGGATATGACATTTCTTTCTTTTTTCCTCACCTGAGGATATTTTCCCTTTGATTATTTGAGAGTGTGGACGAGAGAGGGAAAGACAGAGAAAAACATCAATGTGAGCAGGACACTGAGATTGGTTGCCTCCTGCATGAGCCCTGACCTGGACCCTGCAGCCTATGTGCATGCCCTTGACCAGAATTGAACCTGGACCATGTGGCTGGCAGGCTGAGGCTCTATCCTCTGAGGCAAACTGACTAGGGCAGGATATGATATTTCTTGGCCCTTCCATCAGTGGACCGTTTTTTTCCCTCTGGGATTGAGGTGGAAAAACCCTAAATCACCTTCTTGGATTCTTTTTCTTTTTAAAATACTTTATTGATTTTTTTTTTATAGAGAAGAAGGGAGAGGGACAGAAAGCTAGAAACATCAATGAGAGAGAAACGTCGATCAGCTGCCTCCTTCACACCCCCTACTGGGGATGTGTCCACAACCAAGGTACATGCCCTTGACTGGTATCGAAGCTGGGTCCTTTCAGTCCACAGGCCAACACTCTATCCACTGAGCCAAATTGGTCTAGGCACCTTCTTGGATTCTTATTACTCAAGTTACCAAGTACACTGCAAGTGGTGTAAGGGGAGATTAGTCAATGTGCAGTCACAAAACGTGTTTCCTCTGCAGTTCATGCTTAGAGGCAGGACTGACTATGTGCTAAGGCTGGCAAGCCCTGCTGTCTGTGGGCCTGCTGGCTCACCATGGTGCCTGGCAGCCAGCTCCTGCTCTCTATGCCTGTCTCGCCCCACCCACCGGGCTGCCAGCCAGCTATGAGAGGAGCCTATGGGATGTGGGGGCAGGACCTAGAGGCACTCCATGCACTTCCTAATTACGGGTTGTCTGTATGGTCATGATGGCCTTAAAACAAATGGAATGGGTAGCCTTTTTATGGCTTAATTCAAATGTTAATTTGTGGTTACAATATAGATGGACTGATTGTTCCTGGTTGACCACCTCAGCACTCACTGTGGTAATATCACCTTTGGGTATTTCCTCTATCTTCCTTGCCATCTATTGAGAAACTCTAGCTAAATCTATATTTTAAATGGCTTGTTGAGGATTTAGTTGAACTACTCCATAATACCATGGCCTCGCTATCCATTTTGTGTGGGTAAAAACCCTGTAGGAGCCTTGAGCTGACACTAGCCCCTTCTGCCAGGACATGTCCTCCATAACAATCACAAGTCAATGTGAATTCTTGATTCTACTTTCTTAGCCCTGTGGCAAGCTTTTTACCTAGATCTCAGGGCCTTCCTCTTTTATGCATTTTGGATAAGACCCCTGAAGAGCTTACAAAAATTCCATTCTATTTCATTTGATTTTATCAATCTAGCCTTTATTCTGGAAACCCCAAAGCATATGCTGATCCTAATAAAGGTTTGTGCTTAGGTCCTGCCATGCTCTCTGCATGCACCCTACATTGACTTCATAGTGTTGCTCCTGGTGGCATGCCTTATATCTCCTCCAGGACTTGTCAATGATCAACTTCTCTATTTCACATTACCTAGAGGTCTTTTGTTGAACCATAGTTCACCATTAGACATCAAAGAATTACTTGACAAAGATAATTTATTTAACAAAGTCACAACCTTGGTGGCTCTTTTTTATTCTTCCTTTCCCACTTATGCTGCCAAATTGAGTACCTTATATTCTCCCATATGATATTTTTACATTTTTATTGGCAATAGAAACCTATTACGGAAGCACATAAATTAAGTTAAAATATGGGGTGTACAAAGAATAAATAGATATTGTGCTAAAGCACTAAGTCCAGAGGCTGCATTTTTTATATATCCTAACTAACCTGAGGCCTATCCCTGAGCCCATTTTCCTCTCCCTTTCTGCAGAACAAAGGACAATATAAATTCCATCACACTTAACTCCTTGGAACTCCATACACAGGAGTCATAGCATATTGCTTTATAGTGTTAAACTTTTCAAAGTATGTTTTTATTGATTTTTTAGAGTGAGGAATGGAGAGGCAGAGAGAAAAAGAGAGAGAGTGTCATTGATTGGTTTCTTCCAGTATGGACCTTGGCCAGGAATAGAACCAGCAACCTTTTGTTGCATGGGACAACACTCAACCAATTAAGCCACATGGGCCAGGGATGTTAAACTATTTTTTTTTTAATAGCCTCATCCAAAGATTTTTTTTTCATTGATTTGTAGAGAGAGTGGAGGGAATAAGGGAGGAAGAAAAGGAGGGACGGAAGAAGAAAGAGATAGATACTTAGATAGGGAGGAGTTTGAGTGGTTGCCTGCAAAAAAAGGAGCATGGATGGAACCTACACCTGCAACCCTTGATTGGGAATAGAACCCATGACCCTTTGGTTCCTGAGCTTGTGCTCTATCCACTTAGCCACTCAGGCTCTTGTATGCTATGAATCTTTTAATCATATTGTTTCTTTATTCCATAAAGGCAATGATTTGCTGTAGGGTGGGGAGGACCAATTTTAACAAGGATTATCATATAAAATTTGAAAAATAGAGACACTTTGTTTTCAAGCTTTATTTTAAGGTGATTATATATATATATATATATATATATATATATATATATATATGAACGATATTGCCTGTTGGTTTTATTTTTCTAGAGAATCCTAATGCAATATGAACATAAAAAGTGGACTAATAGAAAAAGTGAGTTATTACTGGATTATCTCGAAAAGCAGACCAGTGTGAAAAAAGAAGCAAATAAATATATGCTACCAGAGGCCTGGTGCACAAAATTGTGCATGAAGGTGGGGTGTCCCCTCAACCCAGCCTGTACCCTCTCCAATCTGGAACCCCTCGGGGAATGTCCAACTGCCTTCTCACAATCTTGGTCTACTAGCTCCTAATCACTCACCTGCCTCCTTGCCTGGTCAACCCCAACTGACCCCCTCTGCTAGCCTGGTTGCCCTTAACTGCCCCACCTGCTGGCCTGGCCATCCCCAACTGCCCTCTATGCCAGCCTTATTGCTTCCAAATGCCCCTCTGCCAGTCTGATTGCCCACAACTACACCCTCCAACTGGCCTGGTCACCCCAAACTTCCCCTCCTATTGGCCTATTTGCCCACAACTGCTCCCCCTCCTGGCCTAGTCACCCCTCCTGCCCCCCCCCCCCACTGGCCTGGTTGCCCCACACAGCCTGCTTGTTCAATGGTTTGGTCGTCCCTCACTACCCCTCTCCCAGTCTGCTCATAGGAAACCATCTTGTGAGGGTGTGAGAGTCAATTTGCATATTACTTCATTATTATATAGGATTCTTAATTTAGAACATACCCAGGAACAGAAGGTGATTATGTTGCTAATAATATCATTTTAAACTATTAAATTCCAATAGTTTTAATCTGTTGTGATTAACAACATCAAAACATAAGATCTATGGGGAATAATCAGTTGATGATTTTATTTATGGTAATGTACAAATGTTTGCTTTTATTTGTTATTTCAATAATATTTAATATCCCTTGCTAAATTTGTGGTTTCTAATAATAAAATAGGTGAAAACATTTTGAATTAATAAATTTTGGCATTATTTCAATATTAAGGAATCAGAATTTTAGACATATTAACTAATTTAGTGAGATAGTCTGTCATATACCATTCTAAGATCAGAAAACTGGCATAGCACACAGAACTTGCAAATGATAAAGTTGAGATTTAAGCTAACCATTAAACACTTATTCTCTCATAAATAGTGATAGGTAGTATGTACATTTTAGCGAAAATATTTGAAAATTTCTATATATTTTGAAGTGTAAATAGAAACATTTTATCTATCATCTTTCAGTAGATCCTATCCACTGATTACTACTTTTTTAGGCTTAGGACCACTTCATTTATTTCACATTTAACTTTTTTTTAAAGCAATATTGTTTATTATGTGACACTTAATGTAATGTTCTTTTAAAAATCTAAAGTGACTTGATAATTATCATACTAAATTCAAAATTATATTTGAAAACAAAACAGAGATAATGTTGCTCTTTTTCAGGAATGTGCTTTTGATTGAATAAACAATGAAGCCTCCTTTTCGTCTGTTCCAGAAATTTTATATTCAAAAAATTAAATCTAAAAGCTAAATAATGTATATATTTCATTGATTAATTTGTTATATGTGAAAATTGAAAATTATTTTGCCAATTTCTGCAAGAAGATTAGTCAATTTTTAACAAAAAAGGACCATTTCTCCACTAATGGATCACATCTATCATATAGCTACATAGCTCAAGAAAATAGACAGAGAAATAAATGAAAAATGTTTATGCCAATTATTTGCATCCTAACACATATGAACTTAAAGCTTTGTTGTGAGAGTCTCCATTCCAGAGGCTAATTGTGATTTTATGATTATCATAGCTGATCTATTGATCAGAGATCACCCCATGAAAGCATATGTTTACCAGGAACAGATTTTGTGCACTTTTATTAATTTCTTAAGGCAAACTTAAAATATACCAGACTGGGAGACTTAAATATATTTTATTGATTTTTTTACAGAGCAGAAGGGAGAGGGCTAGAAAGTCAGAAACATCGATGAGAGAGACATCGATCAGCTGCCTCTTGCACGCCCCCTACTGGGGATGTGCCCACAGCCAAGGTACATGCCCTTGTCGGAATCGAACCCGGGACTCTTCAATCCGCAGTCTGACGCTCTATCCACTGAGCCAAACCAGTCTCGGCCAGACTGGGAGACTTAAAACAGCAAGAATGTGTTGTCTCACTTTTTTGAAGTCCAGAAGTCCAAAGTCAAGCTGTTGTCATGGTCAGTGCCTTGTTAGGGGTGCAGAGGGAGAATCTTTCCATACCTGCCTCTTTCCTAGCCCTTGGTAATTGCTACCTATCCTTAGTGTTCCTTAGCTTGTGCCGCATAACTCTAATATCTGTCTTTATCTCAAGGCATTCTCCCTCTTTCAATATGTCCTAAAGGTCTGATACACAAAATTTGTGCAAGAGGCTTGGTCCGTGCAGCCCAGCTTGGTCCAGAAGGTCGTTCAGCTGTCCAGTCTAATTAGCAAATTATGATTTTACTAGAGGACCCTTGCAGGAAGATTCCTGTAAGAACAGGACTTCCTGTGGCCTGAGCGACGCTCCCTTCCTTCTCTGCTGCCTCGCTCGCTCCTGTCTCTTCTGCCTCTTTCCCTCCTTTACCTCCCTCCCTCCTCTGCTGCCTCCCTCCCTCCCGTCTCTGCTCCTTCATTCTCTCCCTTATCCTCTGCCTCATTCTCGCCCAACTCCTTTGCCTCAGTTCCTTCTCTGCGGCCTTGCTTCCCCGCTTCTCCCCTGCTCTGCCTGCTTCCCTCCCTTCTCCATCACCCCACTTGCTTGCTTCTCTGCAGCTTTGCTCCCTTCTGTAGTGTTTGGCTTTCTTCTACACTGTCTTCAGTCTTTGCTCTCTGCATGGATATGCAAATTAATCTCAATCTTGGTTAACTTATTTGTATACTTGTTCCTGATTGTCTGGTGGGTGTGGCTTGTGGGGGTAGCAGATGTATGGTCAATTTGCATATTACTATTTTATTATATAGAACTAGTGGCCCAATGCATGAAATTCATGCACGGAGGGAGGGGGGTCCCTCAGCCCAACCTTCCCCCTCTCACGTACTGGGAGCCCTTAGGGGATGTCCAACTGATGGCTCACCCCCAGCCTGCTCAAGGCCTAAAGCCTCTGGCAAGGCTTTAGGCCTTGGGCACTCAGCCACCTCCCTGCTCAGCTCAGCTCCAGCTGCCTGTGACCACCCGGCCCCAGGGGCTGGGTGCTCACCTCCACTCCTGTGCCCTGGCCACTTGCCCTACCCCCTGGTCCCCTCCAGCACTTGCTGCTCCCTGCCCCCCCGGTTGCCTCCAAGCTCAGGCTGCCTGGGCGCTCTATTGCTCGCCACCACTACTGCTTCGTCTCCACCCCCAGGGCCCTGCCCTCGTGCCACTCAGCCCTTCCCCTTGCTCCTGATTAGCTGGTAGTATAGCCAATCAGGACCCAAGGTACAGTCACATTTGCATGTTACTCTTTTATTAGATAAAATCATTATAGATTTTCTTTTTTTCTTATGAAAACACCTGGAACATTGGATTAGGGTCCACCTTACTTCAGGATGACCTCACCTTAATATTACATCTGCAACAACCCTATTTTCAAATAAGGTCACATTCACATATAATGGAGTATAGCTCTTCACATGTTTGGGAGGAAAAAAAATCCATAATAGTCTGTCCTTCTGCTATCCAAATTCCATTCCTTTTTCTACATGCAAAATACATTCATCCCATCCCAGTATCTCCTAAGAACTTAACCCATTAGTGCATCAACTCAGTCCAAAGATATCTCATACAAATATAATTAACTCAAAAAGTCACAAATCTCATCTTCAAAATTATCTAAATCAGATATGGGGGAGATTGTGTATATTCCATCCTGGGGCAAATTCCTCCCCATCTGTGGCCTATCCGAATTAGAAAACAAGTTAACTGCTTCCAAAGCATAATGGTGAGGTAGGCATTAGGCATTCATTAGGCGTTCCCATTACAAAATGGAAAAAATTCAAAGGAAAAAAGAGATTGCAGGTCCAAAGCAAATTGAAACTCAGTGGGATAAATTCCATTAGGTTTAAAAATTCTGACAATAAGCTCTTTGGCTCAGTTCTCTGTTCTCCTAGCCAACTGAGTAGCAGTGCCATCTCTTCGGTCCTCTGGTGGTAACCCTGCCTAATAGGCCTGTGGTTGCAGCCTTTAAAAACCCTCAAATTCATTCTTTCTTTTTCTTGAAAGACAATGTATCTTCACAGTTGAGTAACTCTATTGGACCATTTTGAATTTGTAGAATCCCAGAAGTCTGACATGCTTCCTGTCCTATTTCTGCACCTTTCAGTCCACACTGGCAATATTTGTCAGGGTAGTTAATTGAATCCCTGCGTCACATGCTTCATCTCTCACTCAAAAGTTTATCCAGCCAATATACTCTTGAGGTTCTCTCCAGAACATGCTTTAGTTTTGTTTGTTTGTTTGTTTTTGTTTATTTGTTTAATTTAAATGGGCTTGGAATTTTTAAATCATCAGGTTCTCTTCTCTCTGTCTCTCTCTCTCTTTCTTTTTTAAAACAGTTCCTTCCTCAATTTATCTTTTTTTTTCTTTCATTTTACAATATGCAGTAAAGGGAAACCAGAGGACACCTTCAACACCCCTTAGAAATATTCTTAACTAACTATCCAAGTACATATTTACAAGTTTTATGTTTAAGTAGAACACAATCCATCAGCGTTCTGACACTTTATAACAAGGATCAACTTACTTCAAGTTTTCAATAGCAAGTTCTTATTTCCTTTTGAGATCTCACCAGAAACACCTTTAAACATTCATATTTCTAGCAAGATGCTGCTGATGATAATATATGCACTCTAAAAACATAAAAATTTGTCTACCATCCTCCTCACTTAGTCCAGATTCATCATCAGAATTGAATTGCACACTCATCTGTCTACAAACCACCACCTCTTCAGAGTAATCCATAATTTTTCTATTAAGTGAGTCAAAATTAGCCAATTTTTCTATTAAGTGAGTCTACCTATTAGCCAATTCCAAAACTACCCCTGATACCATTGTATTTAGCTAGTTATTAATAATAGAAGAAAAACAAAACAAAAAAAAAACAAAAAAAAAACAAAGGGAAAGCCAGGCATTAGAGGCAGGTCATTTGATCAGCTTCACCAGGAAGCTGCAAGTTTGTTTTCCCCAGGGAACCACCAGCTCATTCCATGCAAAAACTGGGGGAAGGGATCTGACAAAGGGAATATTGACACATGTCCAGTAAAGTTGGGGTAACATAGGGGAGGAACTTGCTTGTCAGTTACAGCTGGGAAGAGAGATCATTGGCCAAACTGGGTGTGGCCACTGCAAGCATTTGAAAAATTGGGAATATATAATCTCTTGAACAAAGGAGTTCTCTCTCTGTGCTCTTGGCTTGCTCTTGACTTCTTTGCATTTGGCTGTGTTTCCTCCATAGCAGACCCCACATGCAATGGACTGATGGACAGTAAGAGGGAAACACAAATTAAGCTAGCCTGATACTGTACTGGACTGTGAAGGAATGGAAAGGAAATTCTGGACAATGTCTCTGATTTCAGCCCTGCTAAAGGAGAAATGGGAATTCTTCCTTGGTTGGGCTGAAGGAAATGAAACCTTTGAAACTCCAGGGTTTGATTCCATAGAAATAAAGTTTCCTGCAATATTGCATATTCTCATGTGAGTCTTAGGAAATTATTTTCTTGGGATATTGCAAGAAATCCAGCCCCACTAGCAAGCAGGGGAGATGAGGACTTCACACCATCAACACCTTTACATGTTTTGCTACTTTTTTACAGCAACACCCACTTCCCAATACAAAATTCTGTTATTAGTTTCCTAAGGCTGCTGTGAGGAAGTACCATAAATTGGGTGGCTTAATAAATGTTATTACAGATACTTAATTATTCATAATTTTAGAATTAAAAAAATCTGAAACTAAGGTCCTTTGAAGTTGGTTCCTTTCTAAAGGCACAGAACGTAAATCAGTCTTTTGCCTCTATGACAGTGATGGCCATCTTTTGCATTACTTTGCTAATGGCAACAAAACTCCAGTCTCTGTCTCTGTTATCATGTGCATCACATTTCTTTTTTTGTCTGTGTTGCTTTTCCTCTTCCTGTCAGGACATTGGTTATACTGGATTAGGGACTATACTAACCCAGTGTCACTTTTTAACTTGACTATATCGGCAAAGGCCCTATTTCAAAATAAAGTGATACGTGCAAGTCCCAGTGTTAGGAGTTCAACATAAATTTTGAGGGATACAATTCAACACATAAAGAGATGTTATCATATTTTAGGGGAAATCCACATACTTTTGTTATTTGCTTTTGAGAGAGAATATGTGGAGCAAATGTCAAAATATAGATATTTTTATGGTTTACTCCTATAGCACTACTATTCTCTTTTAAGCTCTCTTTAAGCAATGCTTCTAGCTCAGTTCAGAGGTTGATGCCCCTCTTTGTAGTTCTCTATTCCAGATTAACGCCATCACAAGTTTAAATTCTACACAAAGAAATAGTGGGAAATTGGAAAACCAACCCATACTACTATATTTTACCAGACTCGGAGTTTAAACTATGTTAAATATCAAAGAATAAACATATGTGAATTATGAACAAAGCTTAATTTTTTTACCATATGGAAAATTGGACAGAAAACAATTACAACATTGGAAAGAATGATCTGTCACTATAATACACTGTATGTTTACATTTTATATAAATTTAATCTCTTATGTATAGATTGATTACTTTGTCCCAAAACATGTGATTGCAATTGTTTTCTAGAAATTTCTTAAAAGTGCCACATTTGCTATTCAATATTTGTCTAAATGTTTCTATGTAGTTTAATTTATAAAATACAATGTGCCACTAAGTCAATTATAGTGATATAGTTTTCATAGTAACCCAAATAAACTCATATTTTTATAGTAATGCCACCTAATAGTATACTTGAGTCTCACTCTAAAATTAGTACATATTTTTAATGTACCCTTGATTTTACCTTATGTAGTGTAAATTCTAAAACTCTAAACTTTTTAAAGATTATAGATGTACTATTAAACTTATCACCTTAAAATTGTATAAAGTTGACCTTCATACAAGTTTTAAAAATATATAATCTCCCCAAGCCTCCCAACACCCCGACCACTACCCCAGCATAAAAGAAGCTACAGGTCCCCCTTTCAGGCTGAGGCCAGATCTACCCTGCTCAGCCTGAAAAGTAACAAGATTGTGCCCACGGACACCTGTGGGCTCTCCGTCCTGAGGTGGGAGTTCCCAGTTCCAGTCGCTCCAATCTTCTGTTTCCAGTTTTGCCAGTTCAAGTCCAAGCCCCATCTCTTGGCTGGCAAAGTCTATACCCCAGAGACCAAACCCAAACCAGTCCACCTGCCTGCCTTCTCTTGCCTGCCCACATGAATCTCTGACAAACACCTCTCCAAGCCTAGAAAACCATTTGCTTGGCCTTGGGAAGGCAGAACCCCCGGAGGCAGTTGGAGGAACTCAGGACTTGAACAGATCTAGGTACAGATTGCTCCTTCCTGACTTTGTGACTTTGGAAAAATTGCTTAATGTCTTGGAGGTTTGTATGAAAGTCACCTGTGATAATGAATATAATTTCCTAGATGACAAAAATAAGTCACTTTTAAAGAAGAATGTGATGGGCAACTTGCCCTACTATATATCACAATTTATACTAAGCTATAATAATTAAGATACTTTATAGTATTTGTTTAGTGATAAACAAATAGACCAATGTGACAGAACGAAAAGCACTGAAAAATAACAACACAGCAAGCCCTGGCTGGTTACTCAGTGGTTAGAACATTCGCCTTCAGATTATGGGGTCTCAGGTTCAATTCCCAGTCAAGGGCATGTGCCCTGGAGGCAACCAATTGTTGGTCTCTCTCACATAAATGTTTCTCTCTCTTCCCTCTCCTTCTTTCTCCCTCCTATTCTCTCTAGAAATCAATAGGGAAAATGTTCTCAGGTGAGGATTAAAAAAAAAGGCACAGCAAGAAAAGGGAAATTAGATATATGAAGAAATGGACATTTCTTAGCAGTGGGGAAAGATTAAGCTATCCCATAAATGGAGCTGATTAGTTAGCCAGAGGGGAGGGGGAAAGAGATATAGGATTAGATCTCTATCTCATACCATACAAAATAAATTTTAGGTTAAAAAACATACATAAAAACATGTGAAGCTTGGTAACTGAACATGGACCTATGGACCAGGAGGTCATGGTTGGATTTGCAGTCAGGGCACGTGCCCGGGTTTTGGGCTCCCTGCTCAATGTGAGCTATGCAGGGTGATTCTCTCTCCTCACTGATGTTTCTGTCTCCCCATTCCCCTTCCTCTCTAAAATCAATTTAAAAAAATTAAAAGAATGTTAAGATCTCCGGGGATTCTCTGAATGTTTGAAATGTTTTATAATTAAAAAAAATGTTTTGCCCTAGCCAGTTTGGCTCAGTGGAGAGAATGTTGGCTTGCGGACTGAAGGGTCCTGAATTCAATTCTGGTCAAGGGCATATGCCCAGGTTGTAGACTCAATCCCCAGTAGGAGGTGTGCAAGAGGCAGCCTATCAATGATTCTCTCTCATCACTGATGTTTCTATCTCTCTCTCTCGCTAAAGTCAATAAAAATATATTTCTAAAAATATATATATCATATATACAGATAGATTATATATATATATATATAAATATATATATATATAAAATTTCATAAAAATACATAGGCTGTGTTGCAAAAGTATTTTTAAATATCCATGGAAAATAAAATTGGTATTATTATTATTAAAAATATGTTTTTATTAATTTCAGGGAGAGGAAGGGAGATACAAACATCAATGAAAAAAAGTGAGTCATTAATCAGCTGTCTTCTGCACTCCCCCTATTGAGTATCAAGCTAACCTCCAGGCATGTGCCCTGTCCAGGAATTGAACCATGATCCTAAGTTTGTGTGTTGATACTCAACCATGAGTCACATCAACCAAGCTGTATTATTATTTTTTTAATAAAATAAAAAATTTTGCATTATATAATTTATATTTTACCAGCAAATGAAACAAAAATACCAGTAATTGATTCAGATCACATCCTGACTGACTCACTCAGTTAAATTGAAATATTTTTAGGTTTGGCTGAAACCTGTTTGGCTCAGTGGATAGAGTATCAGCCTGTGGACTGAAAGGTCCAAGGTTCAATTCTGGTCAAGTGCATGTACCTTGGTTTTCGGGCACATCCCCAGTTGGAGGTGTGCAGGATGCAGCTGATAGATGTTTCTGACTTTCTGTCCCTCTTCCTTCCTCTCTGTGAAAAATCAATAAAATATATTTAAAAAAGAGAAACATTTTAGTTTTAAAAGAGTATACAATATAAATTAAGATATCATGCAAAATACATTTTTAAAAAGTCACAACTATTTAGTCCACAAATGCTTCTAACCAAGACTACAAGCTAGTAAATGTCTAGTATAAGCATATTTACAGATGGTTGATTAGTCATTCTCCTTTTTTATTCTTATGTTTTTAATTAGTAATATAACATAATTTGTATTTGAATTTTGCTGAGTTGTAAAAGATGCGCAAGATAATGATAGATGATAAATGAATAATAGATAGCTTTATTTCTTTTTTTATCCTCTTGCTATTATTTAAAGCAATAAGAATATATTTTTATTGATCATTAGAAGCCCAGTGCACAAATTTGTGTACCAATGGGATCCCTCATCCTGGTCTGTGGGATAGGGCCAAAACCAGCTCTCTGATATCCCCCAAGGGGTCTCCAAGTGCCAAAGGGTAAAGGCCAGGCCGAGGGACCCCACCAGTGCATAATCAGGATTGTGAAGGAACATAGGAGGTTGACCAGCAAGGAAGGGAACATAGAAGCTCTCCAGGGTATTCAACCTGTCTAGCTCCGTCCTGATTGGCTTGGCCCCAGCAGCAAGTTAACTTATCATTTTGAACATCTTCCTCCTAGTGGACAGTGCATGTGATAGAGAGTGATTGAGTGGACTTAACATATAATTAGCATATTATGCTTTGATTGGTTGAACAGCTGACCAGACGACCTGACACTTAGCATTTTAGGTTTTATTATATAGGATTTTTTTAGAAGGGAGAGAGAAAAACGCCAATGTGAGAAACATTGATTGGTTGTCTCCTATAAGTGTCCCAACTTGGGATTGAGCCTATGACCTTTTTGGTGTATTGGATGATGCTCCAACCAATTGAGCCACCCAGCCAGGGCTCTGTTATATTTTTTTTAACTATAAATGAACTAAATCTTAATGTGAATTTTCTTTCTTTAAAAAAATATATTTTATTGATTTCAGACAGGAAAAGAGAGGAGAGAGAGATAGGAACATCAATGATGTGAGAAAATAATTGATAGACTGCCTCCTGCATGAATCCCTACTAAGGACTTAGCAACCTGGCCATGTGCTCTTAACTGGAATCAAACCTGGAAACCTTCACTGCACAGGCCAATGCTCTATTCACTGAGCCAAACCAGCTAGGGCAGTGTGAATTTTCTTGGTGTCTGATTCAAAATAAATTTCTCTATTTCTATTTAGATTTTAGTAACAGCATTTTAAGGTATGATTGTTAACAATAAATGTTTTAATATAACTTAAGTTATAAAATTTTAAATTTCAAAAAAATTTATGATTATATATTTTCCATTATTCGACAAAATAAAACTTTGACTAGTTATAGATTGTTCAAACTAGCATAGGTATCATATTTAGTGTTTGCTAAGTGCCAAGAATCCTATCTAATAAAAGAGTAATATGCAAATTTGATGGTACCCTTGCTACACCCACAAGCCATGCCCACCAGCCACACCCACCAGCCAATCAGGAGCAGATTAAGTAAATAAACCCCAAGCAATATGGCTGCCACCACTGAGAGCAGGAGGAAGGCTTGGGTTTCCCCAGCAACAGAGGAAGACAAGCTTTCTGCCTGCTGTTGCCAGCCTAGGCTTCCACTCAATGCTACAAAGTTTCAATTATAAAAGATACAGAAATGGCAGCAGCCACTGAGCTGGAGAGAACAGAGGCTTGGATTTCCCTGGCAATGGAGGAAGCCAAGCTTTCTGCCTGCCGTTGCCAGCCTAGGCCTCCATTCTAGGCTACAAAGTTTCAAACAGAAATGGCTGCTGCCCAAGTGTGAGCAGAAGGCTTGACTCCACTCCAGGTTACAAAGTTTCAATTGTAGACATATATTAATCCCAGATAGCAGGGCCTCTGCTTGGGTCACTGGGGGGCATGGCCAGTCTGCAAACCACCATAGGCCCCTCACCCAGGCCACCTCACACCCCAAGGGGACCCCCACCCTGATCTGGGACACCCATCAGGGCAAACCAGCTGGCCCCCACCAGGCCTCTATCCTATCTAATAAAAGGGTAATTTGCAGATTGACCATCACTCCAACACACAAGAGGGGTGCCCCCATGTGGTCAAAGATCCTATCCCCATGTGGACACAAGATGGACCACCACAAGTTGGCCAGGAGGAGAGGGCTGTTGGAGGTTCCAGGCCCTGCAAGGGAGGGCAGTTGTGGGCTATTAGGCCAGCAGGGAGGGCAGTTGGGGGTGACCATGCTGGGAGAGGAGGGAAGTTGGGGCAAACAGACTGGCAGGGGAGCAGTTAGACATCAATTAAGCTGGCAGGGTAGTGGTTAGCGGGTGATCAGGCTGGCAGGCAGAAGCAGTTAGGGGCAATCAGGGAGGCAGACAGGTGAGCAGTTTGAAGCCAGCAGTCCTGGATCGGGCCTAAACAGGCAGTCGGACATCCCTTGAGGTGTTCCAGATTGGAGATGGTGCAGGCTGGCTAAGGGACATCCCCCACCCCCCGTGTATGAATTCCATGCACCAGCCTCTAGTTAAGCTAAATAATTTACAAGCTTTAATTTAAGTAATCCATTCAACAACACTGTGTGGGAGGTACTAGTAATCATTTGACTTAGAAATTAAGTAAAGAAAACACAGGACATAATGTATCTTAACTAAGATTATAAACTACTAAATGTTTAAACTGAAATTTTAATATAAGAAGCCAAGCTTCATAATGCATATTTTCATCAACCAACTATATTGTTTTTTATTCAAATGCAATGTACAGTTAACATCTACTTTAATTCTAAATTCTGTCTAATTTTTAATCTTTAGCCCCTCTTCATTTTATACCACAACACTTTGGAATGGGGGAATTAAAATGTATGCTACTTGAAAGCAAACCATCATTCTTTATTATGTTTTAACTGTTGAATCCTCGGTAACAAAAACAATACCTCATTCATTACAGGTTCTATAAATATTTGAAGAAATGAGTGAATGAATAAATGATATTAATCTCCTTGATGTTCCATTGTTATGCTTTGTAATCCTCATGCTATACTAATTCCTTTATTATATATGTGCTATGCAAAATGAAATGAAAATTTAGAACACATTTTATAAAAACAATTTTGGCCAGTAATCTAATAAGTTGTGAATGTATTAGGATCTAAAGTAGCAAAGTATGACCTACTGACTAATCCTGCTCATAGCCTACTTAAAAAAAAATTAATTTACATTGGAACACAGCCACAGTCATGGTTTTATATATTGTCTGTGGCTATTTTTCCTCATGATAGGGTTTTGTGTTATGACAGAGATGACATGGCCTGCAAAATTCTAAGTATTTACTATCTTGCCTTTTAGTAAATTTAAAACATAGATGAAACTCTAAAGCATAATTTCAGAATTCAGTTGAGAAACTTTTATTCCTCTTTTAGTACCTCAAATCTTGTCACATAAATGGAAGGAAGTTATCTCCTTGATGCAAAACAACAAACAAACAAACAAACAAACAAACAAACAAAAAACTGATAAGTCAGATAGGGCTATATCTTTGGAAATAACACCTTAATTAAATGATTGCTTCCATGGGGAAAAAAGTGAAAAAAAATCATAATACAATATAATTGTTCATTAAAATAGATTGAATTATGATGTTAGAAAAACATGAGCTTTAAAATGAGAAAAAACAAAACATGGAAATGCCATACTATAGAGGTTGAGGCTACCCTTTTATTTTTTGTAGTAATGGATATTGATTATAAAATACTTTACATTGTTAAAAACTAACACTATTATATGTTTAAAGAGGTAGTGAAATGAGAAGGCCTTCCTATGGCCAGGTGATTACATTAGGACATCCTATATAATAAAAGAGAAACATGCAAATGTGACCATATCTTCACTATGCCACCAGCCAGTCAGGAGTGGGGGGCATGGCCACGGCCTGCTGGGCACAGGATGGGAGGCTGGCAGGGGTGTGGCCATGGTTCATGGGACAGGAGGCCAAGGTGCTGGGCAGCCAGGGCAAGGAACTACTAATGCATAAGAGCTGGGTGCAAAATTTAGAGTGCTTCTGTATTGTTCCAGTTTTAGCACAAATGCTACCTGAGTTCTACTCATGCAGTATTTAAGATCCAGCGAGATCGCTTCTTTACAGTTACGGTGACTGAGTTGCGTGTTTTTTTTTTTTTTTTCCATGACCTCAGGACAGTTAGGGAAATTTGATGCCATGGGATCCCCTCATGAGGCTTGTATGTTGGTTGCTCTGGTAGTTAGGCTGCAACTGAGCTGCGGGGTTTACCTGTCGCATGGGACATGCAAATGAGTGCCCAGGGCACCTTGGGTAATGAGCACAAGGTGGGGCTGTGAGTTGTCAGGCCCTGGCGCTAGGTCACCAGGTCTGAAGCCAAGTGGCAGTTTGGGTCTAGCCCCCAGGCCAGCACTCACAACAGGGTTGGCTGCTGGTCTCTGGAGCATGTGGAGACCTTGGTGTCTGCTGCCTTGTGGAGCCCAAGAGTCACTACATGCCCCCTAGCCTGGCGCCCACGACAGGGCTGACTGCTGGCCTTAAGAGACAGGGATGTTCCCACCTTACACCCAGCTGCTTGTGGGTGCTCTGGCACAACATTAATCAGCTGCCTCCTGTACACTCCCCACTGGGGATGTGCCTCCAACCAAGGTATATGCCCTTAACAGGAATCAATCCTGGGACTATTTAGTCTGCAGGCCCATGGTTTATCCACTGAGCCAAACCAGTCAGTGTAACACCTTTTCTGACCACTCCTTGGCTAAGCTCCTGTATGCCACCACTTGTAGTGTTCTTGGTAACTTGGGTTATAAGAATCCATGGAGGTGTTCTAGGTTTTTCCACCACAATCCTGGAAGAAAAAACAAAGGTCTGCTGCTGGAGGGGCTAAGAAGTGTCATATCCTATCCTAGCTGCTTTGGCTCAGTGGATAGAGCCTGGGCCTGCTGACCACAGGGTCAGGGTTCTATTCTGATCAAGTGCATGTACCTAGGTTACCCGCTCCTTCCTGGCTGGGGCCCAGGTTAGGGATCATGCAGAAGGCTACCAATAAAAGTGTCCCTCTCACATTGATGTTTCTCTCTGTCTCTCCCTCTCTCTTCCACACTCTATAAAAATCAATGGAAGTATATCCTCAGGTGAAATTAAAAAAAAAAAAGAAAGAAAGATATGTCATATCCTATGAAAGACACATCTTGAAAATACCTAAAGAAAGTTGTCATTTTTTCACAGTGAAGGGACTAGAGTCCATGTTGATGAAAACACCTTGGTGGCTGCAGTGGCTGGCAGTGGCTGCAGTGGCAGGGTAATGGGGCTGGCACTTTCCCTTGATCATCCCAGTCATCTCCCATAGAGGGTGGCCAGACTGATGGGGGTGGGTCTCAGCCATCAGTAGGACATCTCCTAAGGGCTCCCAGTCTGTGAGAGAGGGCAGGCTGGCCTGAGGGAACCCCCCACCATGCACGAATTTAGTCTCTGATACTTCTATTATAGAGAAAGAGCAAATAGCAATATTAAATTATTTTCTCTAATTAATACCCCTTTAATGTGCATGAATTTCATGCTCTGGGCCACTAGTACACTATAAAGAAGTAATAACAATTCAGGATAAGTTGCATAGCAATCATCAGGAAGGTAAAGAGAAATGTTGAGGATATGCTCATTATGATAACAGATAACCAATAGGCCTATAAGGAGTTCTTTTTCTTTATTTTAAAATAATTGATTTCAGAGAGAAAGAAACATCAATGATGAGAATCATTTATTGGCTGCCTCCTGCACACTCCCTCCTGGGGTTTAAGCCTGCAACCCAGGCATGTGCAGTGAATGGTAATTGAACTTGGACCTCTTAGTTCATAGGTCAACCCTCAACCACTGTGATACACCAGCTGGGCTAGAAGCAGTTCTTTTTATAAAGATGATGCTGTAGCAGCTTCAAGTCATCTCACAGTGAGCTTTTCTCATGCTTTTCACATCCTTATGTTCTCATTTCTGCCTCACATTAGGCCAGGGTGCTCTGAGTGTCACTAAAATACAGAAGAAATTTTATGCTACATAGTAAGATACTCAGATATACGGAAGTTCAATGACTTACCATAGGTCTGTATAGTAAATGGAGGATCAATCTGTGAATTTTCCTCCAGAAATTGAGCCCTAAACCACTATGATATTAACTTAAAACAAAATCATTGATATTAGGTACAATGTAAAATATAATGATTTCAATAATTTGTTTAACTAAAACTTGACATTACAATTCTTAAAAGTTCTTATTTTGGTCATTGCAACCTTATAAATAGTTTCTCTACTCACATATCTATGAAACCACAGAAAAATAAATGTAGAGTAAATAGATCAATTTTCTTGCTAATTTTTTAATATAGTCCATTAACTATAAATTGGTATAGTAACTTTGTGTTAAACTTGAGGGCATAATTATAAAAATTAATGTTAGTATGTGTATGTTTTCGGACAATTCAGAATAAATATAAATAAATGAATTTCTAAGACTGGTAATATTCAGAGACTAGTTCACACAATTTACCATTTCTCTCATAATCATGTTGGCCATCATAATTGTGCTTCAAGTTTGATTTGCTACAGTAATGTTTATATTAAAGATATTGCCTTATTTCTTTGGAAAAGTAGACACAAATTTATTAACTGGAAAAATTTCAACAACAAAAAATGTTGGTATGAACATTGGGAGAATAAGGGAAAGTAAAAATAATTTCCAAGAAATCATATCTACAAAATGAAAGTCAAAACAAACATGGGAACAGAGTCCAAATCTTCAGCAAATAATTTACATAAACATGATTATATTTGTAAATTCCTAAATCATTTAAAGTTTGGAGCACATCAGTTTTCCAAAAACTGTGAATCTGATTTTGCATGCAAGAGTTCACAAAATAAGTGAATAGAAAGAATAATTATTGGTGGCTCAAGGTTTAAAGAACGCATACACAAGTAAAGTATTGATACAGATTTATTATGAAACAAATTATTGTTACTACAGAACTAAATCTGGCTTAATGTAAAGACATATTAACTATAATATCATACTTTGACCCAATGTCATGTCATAAATTAAAGCTAAAATTAGTCCAGCAGGTCCCATTATTTTTTCTCAGCATGAAACTTTAATAATATGACTTAGAATGACCTTATTTCACCATTGTTTCAGGGTATGTTGTTAATATTCTTCTTTTGCATTATCACTTTCTTTACAACATATACTTTTCTCTAAAAATATATTTTAGCTTCAGCTGCACCTTATTCAGCTTGCCATCTGTAGAACATTTGAATTCAGCTCTAAATACTTGTGTGTCTATTCTGCCGGAATATTTTGTCAAAAGACCATTCTTGCTCCTCATAGTCATTGCTAAGGTCATTGTCGCAGGCTAGTTCTGTAACTTTTGAGAAAATAAATGTATAATACTCATAAAAATGATTTCATTAAACAAATAACTTGTGATAATTAAGACAATTTATTAAATATTGCCATGCACAAAATATGTGTTGAAATATGTAGTTGTAGTTTTTAGCTATTTTAACTAAACTCAGAAATATAATATTCAGAATCCTATTAATAAAATTCTTAAACACATGTTTAGCTGTAAGATACCTAGACTTAAGGAATTATTTTCATGCATAAAATGTTTATCCTTATTGTCTCCTATCAAAAGACACTTACATAAGTGTTTTATTTTTGAGTAATTATACTTGCATATATTTTAGTGGAGGTTAAAAATGTACATTCTAATTATTGTTTGAAAAATATCCACTGTTATAAATATTTAATTAATACAAATGTCTTTTATGAGACAATTTCACATTACTTAACAAAAGAAAGATAAATAACCCAATCAAAAAATGGGACAAAGGACCTAAATAGACACTTTTCAAAAGAGGACATACAGAAGGCCAAGAAGCATATGAAAACGGGTTCAAAGTCACTAGTCATCTGAAAGATGCAAATCAAAATGGCAATGCGGTATCATCTCACACCTGTCAGAATAGCTGTCATCAACAAGTGACAAGTGCTGGCAAGGATGTAGAGAAAAAGGAACACTCGTGCATTGCTGGTGGGAATGCAGACTGGTGCAGCCATTTTGGAGAACAGTATGGTGTTTCCTCAAAAAACTAAAAATGGAACTCCCATTGGACGCAGTAATTCCACTTCTAGGAATATATCCCAAGAAATCAGAAACACCAATCAGAAAGGATATATGCACCCCTATGTTCATAGAAGCACAATTCACCATAGCTAAGATTTGGGAACAGCTTAAGTACCCATCAGTGGATGAGTGGATTAGAAAACTGTTTTACATCTACACAATGGAATAATACACTGTGGTAAAAAAGAAGGAATTCTTACCATTTATAACAGCATGGATGGACCTGGAGAGCATCATGCTAAGCAAAATAAGCTAGTCAGAAAAATATAAATATCATATGATCTCACTCATTTGTGGAATATAATGAATAACATAAACTGATGAACAAAAATTGAGCCAGAGGGGGGGAAATATTCTAGAATATAATAAAAGCAATCCTGTCATTTGCAGATTTTTAATATTTCCTAAAAATTTTGTGATATCATACTATCTTGGTACAATTTTGATAATATTATTATACTTAAAATCCTTTTATTCTTAAAATATTAATATTTATTGCATGTAATATTATATGTAAGATCATTTTTCTTGAATAATTGTTGTTTGGTATATGTAATATTATCATATTTAAAATAATTTTCTTGAATATTGATATGTATTGCATGTAACATTATTATTTTTAAGATAATCTTTCTTAAAATATTAAGGTTTACTGCATGTAACATTATTATATTTAAAATCATTTTTCATGAAATAAAAAAAAATGAAAATACAAAAAACAAAAGAGATAATTATGTATTTTTTGTCTTTATTCAGAAAAATAATTTGGAATTTTATTTACTTTTACAAAAAGTGAAATTTATATATAAATAGATGTTAGTCAAATAGATATTACTGTAAAATACTTGAGTCATTAAAATTATTTCATTTATAGTTCATAAATTTTTAAATAATTAATCCAGTGCAGTTGCATTAATATTATCCTTCTATATGCATCCAGTATAATTGTTTGGAGATGCAAATATTCGATTGCGGATAAAAAGAAAAATCTGCTGTGAAATGGAAAGGTTTCAGTTTACATGCCATCCATTCCTAGATATATGTAAGTCTGCATATAATCGATTTACTAAATTATATTTTTCCATCTTCATTGTGCAGTAGAACATAGGAACCCTTTTAAAATTTTAGTTTTAATTTTAATAGCCCCCAAACCCAGGTGCTCCTTCTGCTATTTATTTCTTGTCCTGCCTGTGCTGAACTACTAATGATGTTCAGGGAGACAAAACATAGGTCAAAGGTGGATTTCATCAACTTTAGAGGCCAAAGGAATTCTTGTGAAAAGGGCCTTTATATAACACTAGGGGTCCAGTGCACGAAAATCGTGCACTGGGGGTGGGTGGTCCCTCAACCCAACCTGCCCCCTCTCACATACTGGGAGCCCTCAGGGGATGTCCAACTGATGGCTCACCCCCAGCCTGCCCAGAGGCTTTAGGCCTTGGCCACCCAGCCATCACCCTGCTCAGCTCAGCCCCAGCTGCCTGCGACCACCCGGCCCCAGAGGCTGGGACCTTGCTGCCACTGCCATTTCATCTCCACCCCTGGGGCCGGGTGCTCACCCCACTTGGCCCCCCCTGCTCCTGATTGGCTGGTAGCATAGCCAACCAGGAGCGAAGGCACGGTCAAATTTGCGTGTTTTTCTTTTATTATATAGGATTTGTCATAATAAATTGTTTTATTTAAAAATAGAAATAAATTACTTATAGATGCATAGGGAGTATAAATATTGAGGATTTGTTTTTTTTGTTTGTTTGTTTGTTTTTTTCATTTTCGTAAGCATACTCCATCCACTAGGGGAGAACTTATTTACAATACAGTTAGTACTGAGACATTCTGAATTCAAAATTATCCTGTGAAAACATTTCTACCTTTCCCCCTACCCACAAAAATAAAACACTTTATGGCACTTAGAATTAGCATTTATTGCATTTTTGGAATTTAGTGGACATAAATGGTTGACTTAAACAGGAAATCAGCTGAGCAAATGAGTTCTTTGCTGCTCACAGCATCAATTAAAAAGTCAGATAAGTGATTGAATTAGCTATTAAATGCTGACAACACATCACCTAAAAGCTGGAAGTTAAAGGTGAATTTCTATTTTTTAAAATATATTTGTATTGATTTTTTGCAGTATAACTTATATTTAATAGTAGTACATATGTTTTCCTCCCCACCCCCATTATCCTCCCCTCAGCCTCCCTTACCCCCCCAGCACATGTCCCCACCAGCCCCCCTCCCTGCCCCAGTGTCTTTCATTCATTGGCTATGCTCATATGCATGCATACAAGTCCTTCGGTTGATCTGCCCCAGCATCCACCTCCCATCCACCCCAGCCTTCCCACTGTATCTTGACAGCCTGTTCAATGCCTCCCTGCCTCTATATCAATCACTCTCCCCTGTTTCTTTTCTTCAAATGTATCTTGCCTCTGTATACTAGAAATAAAGGTGAATTTCTAAAATCTATGAAATTGAGAATTAGGGACAATAAACATTGAAATGAATTACAAGGGACAAATAGTTTAAAGATGAAACTGAACATCTGTGAACACGGGACAGACCAGTTGGTAATCATATTAGAAGATATTGAACTCATATCTTTTTTTTTTTATCTTCACCTGAGGATATTTTTTGCTACTTACTTTTAGAGATAGTGGTATGAAAGGATGGTGGTTAAGGAGGGAGAGAGAGAAAGAGGGAGAGAGGAAAACATTAATGTGAAAGAAACACATTGATTGGTTTGAACCCCAACCTCCCACATGTGCCCCAAATGCCCCAACTGGAGTGGGATCAAGCCTGCAACCCAGATAGGTGCCCTTGACTGGGAATTGAACTTGGGACCAATTGGTGCAGAGGTCCATGTTCTAATTATTTAGAAACACTGGCCAGGGCTGAACTCATATCTTTAATAGAGATAAGAGGCTAAGAAATAAAATGTACTTACCTAGTATCAGAAATTCTTCCAGCCACATGATTCTACACACTTTTATATGTCAAATATTGAGTTGTGAATAGGAGGGCAGACACATGTACTCTTTTTTGCTGGCAAATAAAAATGCAAACACATGCACAGAAATAATATTTATGAGCAGATTGTCCATCAGGTAGAATTTTTTTCCTTCTTTTTCATTATATTATGTAATATCAATTTACATTGAATTTTTTTAAAACATTGGAGAAATATAAATATTTTAGTTTCTAATTAAAATTAATTATCCAAAGCAAAAACTATATATATTTTTTAATTCAGAAAATTTGAGTTTTTTGTTTATTTTTCTAAGTGCAACTGATCAAGAATAATCAAAATAGTCATGAACTTGTCTTTGTATACAACATCTACAATGCCATTTCTAATTTAGAATAACTAAATTATACTAACAAAATTAAATTCATACTTGCTGAGAAAACAGACAAACTGTATAAAGTTTCACTGACAGAGATTTAAATAGAAGAAAACTAAGTAAACTTTTTATAGATAGGTTTTGTGTTTATAATGTTTTTAAATATTAACCACATGATTACTATTGACTGAAACCTCTATATAGTCAAGCACTTGGTCTTAGATGATCAATCTATTTTATTTATATACTTTCACAAAATATGTGGCATTAGTTACTATTTCTGATAAATTAAGAAAACCAAATAGAATAATTTCTTTAGAAAAAAAGTAATATTTTGATAAGACAGATTCTTAGGAAACTAATTGGGATTTAAATCTTTCAGAGGACTTTACCTTTTCATAAACTAAAAGAGACAATAAAAGTAGCAAACAATGTAACTAGTTTTCATTTAACAGAGAAAACATAAAATAATTATGCTTATTACATTTAAATAAGAATATAAAAATGTAATAGTTTTCATAAAAAGCCCACCACACATTTTATAGAGTAAAATATATTCACTGAAAACAAATAATTGTACAATATGTAGATATGACCTAAAGCTAAACATACATTTCAATTAATTTAAGCAAAAAAATACATATACACATAAAGGCAATTTTTAGTTAGATACATTTTTATGATAATAAAGCTTCAATATTTTCTTATTTCTTAAATACTAATTGACTTTCAAATGTTATTTGAAAAATAGTTGAGAATCTTTCTACATAAGATCCTGTCTACAACATCATATCTAGTAAAGAGGGAATATGCAAATTGACCATCAAGCCATCATAAAGATGGTGCTGCCCATAGCCACAAGATGCCGGTGCCCAGTCCCTTAAGCCCCGTCAGAGTCCCACAGTCCTTTCAGCGCAGTCATGGGGCAGCAGGCACACTTGCCCTCAGCCACTCAGCCACCCAGGGCTGGCCCAAGGTGCAGGCAAGCTTCAAATGGTGGCTGTTGTGTGGCTTAGGGCCACCTGAGGCTCAGGTAACCAGGGTCAGCAGAGGCTGCTGCTGACATCAGTGGCAGCAGCAGAGGTGTGATGGGGGTCTCACTTTCTTCTGATCACCAGGTTTCCTCCTGTCCTTGAGGGCTCCCATACTGTGAGAGGGGGCAGGCTGGGCTGAAGGAACCCTCCTCCAGTGCATGAATTTTCATGCATTGGGCATCTAGTCTATATATATAAAAGACTAATAAGCTAAGTGTCTGACCAATCACTATGACACTGACAACCAAGGGGCATATGTTCAATACAGGAGCTGCCGTGATGCACACTGGCCATTTACAGAAACATGGCACCACAGACCTGGTGCCAAGAAAACAACTTCCCCCAATGGGACACAGATCCCACCACCATCCTGGAGCAACACCCACCGAATTGGAGCTGATGCTGCTGAAACCCCATGGTGCAAAATGCAGCCCACAGCTGAGCCCAGCCTAGACAGGTGGCTGTGGGTGGGTATTGTGTAATTATGCCATTGAGCAACAACAGGATTTCTCTCCCTAGCAATGACTAGCCTCCTTGGAGTTTCTTCAGCCCAGGAACACAATTTGCTTTATAGCCAGGTGCAAACATTTTACAATTTAAATATCTGTGAAGCATTTTTCTGTGCTTCATCTCATTTGATCCTCACAGAAGTCCTAGAGTAGGTAGATAGGAGACTCAATGAAATCCTATTTTCTTTTCATTAGCCAGAAAACAGAAATTTAGAAAACTTAGAAACTTGACAGACTGAAAAGTACTAAGAAATGGAGGACCTTGAAAATGACTTCAGGTTTTCTCATTGCACAGAATATAGTCAAACACTGCTGCAATTAAATATTTTACCCTTTGTTCTCCCTGTGTGATCTACAATAATAATCTGCTTCATGTTGATATTCACTGCTGTGTTGTTGACAATCACTTGAAAGAGATATTGGGGTGCTTCACTGGGCTGGAAAACGTTTAGCTAAATCAGAAAGCAGGTCTAATTAAGCAACTTTATTTTATATATATAAAAGGCTAAGTTGACTCATGCATGCATGGTACATATAAAGCTCTCACTGGCACCAATTGCACGTGTGTGTTTTGACCTGTTATTATTGATCATTAATGTGGTTGATACTTCTATTATAGAGAAAGGGTGAATAATGATATTAAAATATTTCTTCTAATTAATTTTCTTTCAATGGGCATGAATTCATGCACTGGGTCACTAATAAAATGATAATAGAGCTTCAATATTTTCTCATTTCTTAAGTACTAACTGACTTTCAAATGTTATTTAACATTTGAAGTTAAATAACAAGCTGAGGCTGAAGTTCTAATATTGAGTTAAATAAGCTGATTAATCTTACAGTCTGTAGGAAAGCAGATATTAATATCCCAATGTCTATGGAATTATGCTTATGAATTAAATATATAAATTATATATGTATATGTGTTTATGTGATTATATATACATTTTAGTATATATAGTATACATGTACACATATGTATGCATATATGTATGTATATGTAGATATGTGTGTACATGAAAGAAATACTAGAATGAGAACAGTGTTTTTCCCTATGAGTAACCATTAGAAATTAATAATTGCAGTGGATGCAGTGGTGCACTGCACAGATATTCTTTCTGGAAGGAGATATTCATTTTCCCAGCCTTCAGAATTAGCTACTTCCCACTCAAAAACCTTTCTTTACCTAAAATGTTTCTTATCCAATGTTGGGTTTCCTCCTTGAGGACAGCATGGATTCAAAGGTGGAGACAATTCAGAGGCCCAAAGAACCCTCCCCCTTGTCTCAGGACAATTGCTTTTAGAAAATTTTTGAAAGGCCATTTGCTAAAGATATCTCTGTTGGAGCAATACCCTCTTCCACATTTTTCATTTCTGTTCCCAAGGGTGGTCTCAAGATATGATCCAATAAATTACTGCACACAGATCTTAGAGACTCATATTGCCTTTATCAGGAAACCTGACTATAATTACACATTAATCAATCAGTATATGAAAGTCTGTTTGTATCTGTGTATAATACACACATATGTATATGTGTGTACATGTATATATATGTATGTACATATATGTACATATATATCTATAGTGTATACATATGTATATCTTCATGTACACATTTATATGTGTGTATGCATAAGAAATGTCTTTGCTGAATACCACTCACATATTTTTGATAGTCATTATTCTCATTTGAAAACATTCAGCAGGGACATTTCACAATAAACATGCAATCATTTAACATTTTGCCAAATTTTTAATACTAGTGAGAGTTGAATATAATTTTAACAATGTGCAAAATATCCTGTTTAAATAAAACTCAGGTAATGTCTCTTTTTGGGCTAATTATTGTTTATCTGAAATATTCCACAAACTGCTGAGATATTTTTTGTTATTGTATTAATCTGAATTTGTTTTCTGGAAAGCTTAATTCATAAGGCTATAAATTTTAGTAAACTAATATAATTTATAAAATTTAACATTGCATCTTATAACATGTATGTGCTTGTTAAATGTCACAATTTAGTACCTTAGGCATGATGAATAATTTCCCAAAATCTTGCAAAATAGTATTCTTAAAAGATACCCATGATTTTGTCTGTAAAATTGTAAATATTCAGAATCATGAATGGTCCCTAAGACATTTATATATGTATTGTATAAATAAGGTAGAAAATATGTATGTTTCCTATTACTAGCTTTTCAAAGTTATTAAACTTTAATTTTATAACATGTAATCTGATATTATTTTCATACAATGCATTTTCTCTGACCTTATATTTTGCTTTTATAGATTTATATATTGCCATGTTCTTTATTTTTCTGTCATGATTTTACTTAACTTGTCCAAGCTTTATTCAAGTTTACTGCATATAAAGAACATTAGGGGCCTGGTGCCCGGAATTTGTGCACTTAAGGGGGGTGGTCCCTCAGCCCAGCTTGCCCCCTCTCACAGACTGAGAGACCTCAAGTGACGTCTTACTGAAAGCTTAGGCCCGCTCCCCAGGGGGAGTAGGCCTAAGCCACAGTCTGGCTTCCCTTTGTTGGAGGCGACCGGGCTGATGAGGGGAAGGCGCCAGTCCCATCACTCCACTGCTGCTGCCACTCCCAGCCACCATAGCCACCAACAGACTCCAGTCCCTTCACCATGAAAAAAATTACAATTTTCTTCAGGCATTTTCAAGATGTGTCTTTCATAGGATATGGCATTTCTTTCTTTCTTTCTTTTTCTTTCTTTTTTTTTGTATCCTCACCTGAGGATATGTTTCCATTGATTTTTAGATAGTGTAGAAGAGACAGAGAGAAACATCAATGTGAGAGGGACACTTCGATTGGTTGCCTCCTGCATGAACCCTGACCTGAGCTCCAGCCAGGGAGGAGCCTGTTACCTAGGTACATTCCCTTGATCAGAATTGGACCTGGACACTGCAGTCGGCAGGCTGACTGAGGCTCTATCCACTGAGATATGACATTTCTTAGTCCCTCCAGCAGTGGACTTTTGTTTTTCATCCAGGAGTGTGGTGGAAAAACCCTAGATCACTTTTTGAATTCTTATAACCTAAGTTGCCAAGAACACTTCAAATGGCATACATGGAACTTAGCCAAAGCGTGGTCAGAAAAGGTGTTTATGGTCAAACTGGTTTGAGTCAGTGGATAGAGCACCAGCTTGCAGACTGAAGAGTCCCAGGTTTGATTCTTGTTGAGGGCATATACCTTGATTGGGGGCACAGCTCCAGTGGGGAGTATGCCAGAGGCAGCTGATCTATGTTTCTCTTTCATCGATGTTTCCAACTGTCTATCCCTCTCCCCTCTTCTCTGTAAAAAATCAACCATATATATATATTTTATTGATTTTTTACAGAGTGGAAGTGGTGGCATTGAGTGGTGGCCTGGGCTGGCCAGGGTGTTTGGAAAGCTTGGCTTCCTCCATTGCTGGGGAAACCCAAGCCTCCTTCCTGCTCTCAGTAGCTGCAGCCATCTCAGTTGGGGTTAATTTGCATACTCACTCCTGATTGGCCGGTGGATGTGGCTTTGTGGGTGTAGTGGAGCCATGGTCAATTTGCATATTACTATTTTATTAGAAAGGATAGTTACAGTAACTAGTTTAATGTCCTTGCCCACTGATTCTATCATGTTTCATTTCTGGTAGTTCTCATTCATTGATTTTTTTTTACCCTGTTTTAAATAAGCCTGTTAATTTTGGATGGTATATTACATATTGTCAATTTTACTTTGTTGATTTTTGGATATCTTCATGTTCTTTGTTTTCCTAGAAGCACAGATTCATCTCCTTTACTCATGGGGAGTGGCAGGTTTTGCCTGGCTTCCACTTACTTGGGGCACATCCTGTAATCTCTCACCACACATCATGGGAGGGATGATTTTAGTACTACTTTTGTGGTTTCCTGTTTTAAAGGATTACCTTACTTCATTGCTTGATGCCCAATGCCTTGAACTTGCTTTATATATTTTGCTTGTTTTATTTGTTCTTTTACAAGTGTGTGCAAGGGCTACTTTGTCTCTTTTTCTCCATCTTGGCCAGAGAAACAAGATCATCCCTTCAATACTGATGTTCTCTCATCATGTTTTCTATTGTTTCTAATGTGGAAATTGTGAATAAAAGTTTTTGTCAGTTTATCTCCAAATTATTTTAAAACTATGAATTTAGTTTTATCTGTAATAATTTCAATATATTTTTTGCTATTTCTTTATTATTACCTATTTACAACATTTTCTGAGAATTAAATCTTTG
This sequence comes from Antrozous pallidus, assembly GCA_027563665.1. Taxonomy (NCBI): domain Eukaryota; kingdom Metazoa; phylum Chordata; class Mammalia; order Chiroptera; family Vespertilionidae; genus Antrozous; species Antrozous pallidus. The sequence goes on from CM050519.1 coordinate 32,854,859, forward strand.
CTAGCTCTAATTAAAATGTCCTGCTGTTAATAGAATTTTCCTTCTTGAATAGCAAAGAAAATTAAATTTGCATACACTTGATGGTGAAAATGAAATAATTAATTGTCTATGGATGCTCTTAGCTCTTGCAATAGTATAGCATTTTTTGAGAAAATACAAGCAAAAAACAAAAAGATGAAGACAAGTAGTACAAAAATTTAAACACCCTGAACTGAGCAGAAAATTATATTTATAAATGATATTTGAATAGTAATTTTTTAAACAATATATTTTATTGATTTTTCACATAGAGGAAGAGAGAGGGATAGAAAGTCAGAAACATCGATGAGAGAGAAACATCAATCAGCTGCCCCTTGCACACCCCCTACTGGGGATGCGCCCACAGCCACGGTACATGCCCTTGACCAGAATCGAACCCGGGACCCTTCAGTCCACAGGCCGACGCTCTATCCACTGAGCCAAACCAGCTTCAGCTTGAATAATAATTTTTAAAACATAGTCCTCACACAATGCTTAGTATCTTGACATCATGTTTAGGCAATAGTATCACTTCCAAAATTAATGCAATAGCTCTTATGTTTTATGTAGCTACAAATTGTATATTATTATAAGTATGTATACATAGCTTATATTTTAAGAAAATTATAAAACCTTTGGGCATAGGATACATATCTAACATTTTTTAAGGGGGAATTCATAGAAGTGAGTAACTTAATAGTGATTAACCTGGGATTTGTGAATCTAAAAGAACTATGTGGTATATGCATCCTAACAATGTACTATATTTCTATTATAAAAACCCCGTGGCTGTGACGTCATCACACCATCATGACCAAATGCCAAAAGGCACCTGCTGAACATCATATGATTTCTTCATGGGAACAAGTGTTGCTCTGTTCAATTCTCATCTTCCCAAAAAAGTTCAATTTAGGTGTTCCTGAGGAGGAAAAGTTAGGGCAGGAAACTATTCTTATCTCAGTCCACAAGTGTGTTCAAGGTGGGTGGGGCTGTGTGCTCAGCTAGGCACATGAGGGTGGGAGGGACCTTGATGCTAGGTCCCAGGGCACACCTGGTCTGGGTCTCACGTGATTTTTTTGAGCATTGGACCCCTCTAGTTGTTTTATATTTTGAATAAACATTTTATTTGAATTCTAATTTAAGAAGCATTATTTGGAGTTCTGGTTCTGGTCATAGAGTAATTTGTATTGGCTATACTTTTAGCAGCAGCAAAAAATTATGAACTCTAGGTAAAATATAAAAAGTAACTTTTTAAGAACAACTTTACATAGATAAAATTTAAAGGGATACTATCCTTAGAAGAAGATAAACAAATGAGTTATGTGTTACATTTAGCTACCCCTCCCCCCCCAAAAAATACTTCTTAGAGTCAAGTAATGGAGTAAAAGGGAAAATGGAACATGACTGTCTCACTAAGATGCAGGAGAAATGAACAAAATTTGAGGTTGGCAGAGGTACTGGAAATTAAAGAGGAAATTCTAAAATTAAGGGAGCCACAAAGAATGGATTCTCAAAAAAAAAAAAAAGTGTGCCTCAAATCTATCTTGTATTATTTAACTGTTCATAAGAAGTTTGAATCCCATCAAAAAAATATATGTATATTTTTTAATCTGGCCTTTCACTTCAATGCAAGATTGACATTTCCTAGGATTAAGCAGCAGACAAAATTTTTGCTGTAGGACAAAGTCAGATCTCAACAAGCCTCCTTTACAAAACCAGAAGCCAGGCCTCCAGGAGATAAAGATAATCCTCTGGTAATTTACCTATAACAACAAAGCTCAAAATTCGGTAAAGTGGCAAAACTACTGTGTGGTGCTTAAAGTAAGAATAGCAGTTGTCATTGGTTGGGGAAGGGATAATGTTAGCTGGAAAAGCGGGGGGGGGGGGGGGCGGTGGGGGAAGGAACTTTCTGTGGTAATGGAACATTCCCCATCTTACTCTACTTTTGAACACACATCAAAATTCATCAAATTGTGCATGTAGAAATCTTGGTTCCCTGTCATTTACATATGTAACTTAAATTTATTATTAAATATTAAAACAAACTCAAAAGCAAATTTAAGACTTTGACTGAATGAAAATAAAATTTATAGTTTTACATATGTGTTTGTGTGTATGTTGAGCTAAAACCAGCTGAAAGACTTATTTGCCAAATCAAATCCTCATGAATGAGCAATCTTAATTACCCAAGTTAAATTTTACTAATACTTTCTTTCCAAGTGTCAAACAACAAGTAGATACAGGCAAAGCAGAGAAGTCAGGCACATCTCAACTGGCTTATTTTTTTTCTACATGGGACTCATGTCCCCTGGTAAAGAACAGTTAGTGAAGTTTTAATAAGATTCTAAATCATTCCTCACATCAGAGAGAATTCATGTTATGAAATATCTCCATTTCTTTTTTACCACAAAAAGTTGACTACTTACATGACATTTGCTATGGACCAAGGTATCATAAATTTATAGATTGCAAGTGTGTTTACAAAAAATAATCATATACCAGTAACATACTATTAATAGAATTTCATAGATAAAAATTAAATTTTAGCAAGTATTATTTATTTTGCCATCTGTTACCATGCTCATGATAATATTGAACTGGATGCTTTGTATTTTCTATTCGCTTATAGTACTTCCTCACTGTCGATAAATGAGTCACATGCCATCTATGTTATTTATTTTTACTCAGTTTTAATGTTGGACAAAACCCCCACATTAGCTAGAAAGATATTTCTAAATAAACACTGATAGGCTGCATGAACAGTCAGTCTTCAAGGAGGTTTGCCATGAAAATTTCAAGTTGTTGAGATTGCACGTTAATTCCCATAAACCTCAAAATGATACCCAATAACACATAGTCTTAGCTAGAAATAGGTATTACAGAGACTATTTTAATATTACAAAATTTAATACACTGAGAAATCAGAGAATAAGTATATATAATTCCATAAGTATATCTGAAAAAAAAAGACTAAATGCAATTAAATGTGTTATTGTTTTGATATGCTCAATTTAAATGTTAGCTTCATAGTTCCACTATGCTTTATCTATAGCATTTTATGGTCAGAAACTTTTGCTTCCTTCCCTAGTCGATTTGGCTCAGTGGATAGAGCATCAGCCTGTGCATTGAAGGGTCCCAGGTTCAATTCCTGTCAAAGGCACATGCCTGGGTTGCAGACTCAATTCCCAGTGAGTGCATGGAAGAGGCAGCCAATCAATGGTTCTCTCTCATCATTGATATTTTTATCTCTCTCTTCCTCTCCCTTCACCTCTGAAATCAATAAAAATATATTTAAAAAAAAGAAATTTTGCTTCCAATTATTTTTATAAAATTTCAATTAGATTGTTGGTTAAAATCATAGACATGAAAATACAACACTATATAATCTCTTTGATTGCACCAATTATATCAATAAAACATCTTATTCCCAAAAGTAAACAGAACTGGAAGGTATGCTTCCTAATCACTTTTCTGATTATTTATTCACCCTTGGATTTATTGACCCAATCTCTACTACTCTTAATTCCAGCTGATTTATTCAGTTCTCCAACCATTGTGCTTCAAAACTTTGGAAATGATACTTCCTAATCTTCAGATCACAGTGTTAATGTTGTTTTGCCAACATACTTGTCTTACGACCTAGACTAGGTCAGAATTCTACTTATGTACTTTACTAGTACCCTGAATTTTTCTTATTAGGCTTTGCCACTTGTTTAATAATGACTTTTATCTGTGTAATTACACAATACATATCACAATTGTTACAGTGTAGGCCTCATGAAGTTTATGGATATATTTATTAGTTCACATTTTTATTCTTAGCATCTAATACAGACTTGGTTTCCTAAACTTGTTAAAAGAACCCTCACCAAGAAAGGTAAAAAAGGAGAAAGGGAGGGAGGATGGAAGGGAAAGAGGGAGGAAACAAGGGCGGGAGGGAGGGAGGGAGGGAGGGAGGAGGAGGAGGGAGGGAGGAGGAGGAGGGAGGGAGGAGGGAGGGAGGGAGAAAGGAAGGAAGGGGAGTCCATGTTGTTATTGCCAAAGGAGATGAGGGAGTAATTGACCTCTGTGAAATTTGGCATTCACTAAAACTAAACTGCTAAGTAAGAGGAGGGGGGAAAATTATTTATGCTTTAATTCATATTTAAATGAGATTTTAGAAAAGAGTTACTGAAAAACAAAACACTATTTGTTGTTCTTAAAGTATTTTGCTTTTTTTCTCCTTTCTTTTGCATTTTAGACTGAGTATGTTTGCACATGTTTTCATGTTAAGGAAGGAGAAAAAAATGGCTTTGGGAAGAAGTAGTTATTGCCAAATAAAATAACTTATAAGTATGTGTTTGCATATAAAATATTATGTCATAAATACAAATAACTTCCTTTATTCTCAGCGAGCAAAAATGGATAAATATTCTAATATGAATAAACAAAGGAAAAATAGATAATTAACAGTCTGTATGTTTTTCACCACTAATTAAAAAATTGGCCAGATTATTATTTTATTACATTTTTACTTTAGTGAGGAATCAATATCTTGCTCTTTGTATATTTTGAAGCATATACATATTTACTATTAGAAAATGAGAAAACAATTTTGCTATTTCTGATTTTCTTGCAAAACTTGTAAACCCAGTGTCCTAGAGTCATACCAATAGTATAAGCTTAACTAAGGGCTTAAAATAATAGAGAAATGTTATTTTTAATTATAATTCATTTCTAAGTACTTATTTTCAGAAAATGAAGTTTAAAGTGACAGTATCAGTGCTTTAATGTTTATTTTAAGGCCTGTGACAACTTTTAAGATAACTTTAAGTAGATCTATCATGCAAAGTTGTCAGAGAAATATAGCAAAGAAAATCAAATAGCAGTTCAGAGAACTTATTAGACTTTTCTAGGACACATAAATGTTAAAGAAATCAGAAATGCCAGAGGAACACATCACACTTTAAAATAAATTCTATTTAAGGAAGCTAACTTATGTAACAACTTTACTTTTTTCTTTCTTTTTCTTTTTTACTAATTTCTCACAAAGCCTAGCATCTCAATACATTCTGAGACAAGATTTACTAGCACAGAATTTTAGTTCCTTAAACCACAAGATTCTATTTCATAGGATACTGGAGGCTATTCATTAGTGTATTGTGAAGCACATCATAAATAATTTAAACTATAGTTGTCAAATTAAAAGAAAAAAATAAATTTTTGCTGCCCTTTCCTTATCTTACTATTGTTCCTGTATTTGCTTGCTTATTCATCTACAAAATCCACTAAATCACAGACCCTGTCATTTTAGTGATTTATTCTGCATCATTTCAACTTCACTGATTATGCTGAAAGAATATAATCAGGTATCTCAGACTATCATTTATATATTATTTTAAAATGCATACAAATACATTTTAAGTGATATTTAAAAAAATCCAAGGAATACTGAAGAACAAATGTTTAAACAGATTCATAAAAGTGATTTCCTATCTAGATATATATTTCTTATGTATATCTAGAAAAATCTAGAAATACAAGTTCGGGACAATAAATGAAGACGAGAACATAAAATTGACTTGAAATATCTAACAAGAACAAAAGGAATGGTATCTATTTTTACTGTTGAGAAATAGCAAGTAGCAGAGATAATCTAGAACCCAAAATACAAATTAGATGTTTTTTTCTTTGAAATTTTTAGCTTAGTGCTTAAAGTAGAGAACCAATAAAAAGGTCTGGAATTCATTTTTAGTTCTGTAACTTAAAATGTGGTTTTCAGTTAATTACTTTAACTTGTCCTTTAAAAAAAAGTTATTCCCTCTCTTTTATTTTTTGACATCTTTTATCACTTGGAGCCTTTGATGTTACATTCAAGCTTGGCATCTATTTTAAGACTGATCTCAGTGCTTTTAGTCAATTTGAATTTTATCAGTATATCACTTACTGACTGAGGAACTTCGGTTTTAAGGATCTTCTGCTATGAAATTTGTTCCTAAATGTGGTAAATGAGAAATTTGCATGACTGCCTTCCAGCAAGAACTCTATGCTTGAACACATTTTTGTCTACTTTATTCTTATGAAAAATATCATAATCTCATCAATAAGACATTATTTGGGATATACAGCTCTCTGTGTAAAGTTTGCACCCCTATTAAGGCTAATAGTTGTTCATTGTCTTTTTTTGCTTTATACAGATTCACAAAGTAGAATTTTCAGGTCCTGAAAATTATCTCAGTGCTAGTAAGATTTGAACTACTGCCAATAGATAATTTTCTACTTTGTAAATAATCCACAGAAGCATATTTTCAAATTTTTAGAAAGCCAATTCAGATGCATTTTGGTGAATAAATATGAGAAAAATATAATAATATGTAATAAGTAGAACAAAATTTAATGCAAGCTTATTGGGATACAGGTATTTAAACTGCTGGTATATTGTGCTAGAGAAATAACTGAAATAGAAAGCATATAAAATCTGAAAAATTAACTGGGCAGTTTCTGGTTCTGTATGTAAGAGGCTTAGAAGTTGCCACTCCATCCTAACAAAACATGAAAAGTTAAACAGACTAGAAATCAACAACACTTCTTGAGTCCATTGAGAGGTGAGGATGTAAGACAAACCAATGTCTCAAAGAGACAGACAGACAGACAACTACAGGAGTTACTGCTTATTCAGCAGAAACTCGTGAGCAGAAATACCATAGGAACCAGTGCTGGCAAAGGACGAGATGAAATGTGATTGAGGAATTGGCAGTGGTTAACCACCTGCCACTGCACCTCACCACTTTTCCGTTGGCATGTGAAATCCAGTGTTGGGCTGAAAGTAAACCCCAGTTTAGGAAACATATTATTATTATTCATATGGATGACTCTACGTTGAACACATGCGGACAACCAGGAAATGACTGAGGGAGGATGTTATGTGGTCCGGTCTGGCTTTGGTATGTGACAAAGCTTTTGCTGTGTTGTGTGTGTTTTTCTGCAATTAATCACAGTAGAAAAATGACTTTTGATTAGATTGTCAGCTTTTCCTGACAGATGCAGCACTGATCTTTAGGTAGAGAGTTCTCTAGAACCATGAAAGTGACCTGGGGACTACAGTCTCTGGGCTGCAATGTTGATGGCTGCCACCCTCATGACATCATAGATGATATCAACAGTGGTGGAGTGGTGTATCTGGCTAGTTAAGAACTGCAAAGGAACATGTTTCAATTAAAGATTAATTGACAACAACAAAAAATTGGTGAAGGTTCAGTATGAACAGCTCTAAGAGTTAAAAAATCAAGGGAGACCCTTTCTTACCTTTAGGGCCCTCAGATTCTCATATCCTATCTAATAAAAGAGTAATATGCAAATTTGACCATACCTTCCCTTCACCCATCAGCGAAGCCCAGAAGCCCCGCCTATCAGCCAATCAGGAGTGTGGGGGCTTGGCTGAGGAGCCTGGGCCTGGGAGGCGTGGCCAAGACAGCCTGGCCTAGGAGGGCGTGTCGAGGTGGCCCAGGCTGCAGGGGACCTGTTGGGGGGAGTCCAATATAGCCTAGGCCTGGCCTGGGTGGGCGGGGCTGAGGCCCGTGCTACCCAGGCGTTACTTAGCTGGAGCTAAGGCCCCGGCTGGAGGGTTGGGGGGGCAGGGTTTGGATGGAGCCAGCCATCTGCTCTATTGCAGGGCGATGGCTGGGTGCCCAAGGCCTAAAGCCTTGGCCAGAGGGCTCCCAGTATGCATGAGGGGGCGGGTTGGGCTGAACAATCACAAATTTCATTCACTGGGCCCCTAGTATAATAATAAAAGGGTAATATGCTAATTAGAATGGACGACTTCTGTACATCATTACAGACATCATTCCTGATGAAGCTGGGGCCAGAGGGAAGCCAGCCCGGGTCCTGGGTGCCAAAGGGAAGCTGGTGCTGGAAGGCCAGGTCCTGGGTGCCAGAGGGAAGCTGGTGCCAGAAGCTGGGGGAAGGAGGGCCTACTCTTGCACAAATTTTCATGCATCAAACCTCTAGTAGTAAATATAAAAGAAAAATACTTTTATCTTTCAGGCAGGGGAAGAGGAAAAGAGCCATTTTTAAATATACCAGAGTACTCTGTTCTTCTTTACAAGGCCCAATTGACATGATTCTAATTAACCTGGGGAGGGAAATAGCAAACTCCAGGCCACTCTATCCATCTGTCTCACCTAAGAAGGGAAAAATAAACAAACAAACAGAAACACTAGTACTGAGTCAGTCTAAGCATAGGATTCTAGAACATTTCCTTTCCCCTCACACACACACCCCTTACTACTACGTTGCTAAAGACCAATTTATAGAAATTCCTTATACCCGGTACATTATGTCCATCTTTTAAGAAAACAATTGCAGTGCATATCAAAAGGCATAAAACACAATATGAAAAGCACCAGAACCAAATATGACACAAATGTTTAAATTATTAGACCAAAAATTTAAAACAACAGTGATTAATATGCTAAGGGCTCTCTAATAGGAAGAGGAGACAGCAAGCAAGAGTAGATAGGCAATATAAGACAAGAGATGGAAATCTTAAAAGTGTGAAAAAGAAATACTATAGATAAAAAAGAAAGAAAAGCAAAAAACAAACACACACACACACACACAAAAAAACACCCACAAATAATATACACTGTAACACAAATGACTAACGCCTTTGATGGGTTTATTTATAAACTGGACATGGCTGAAAAGATTTTCTGAGCCTGAGGATATGCCAATAAAAAAACCCCAAAATTAAAAAAGCAAAGATAATAGACAAAAAACAAAACAGAATATCCAAAAACTATGAGAACACTATAAAAGACACACATGTAATGATAATATCAGAAGAAAATAAAAAAGAAAATAAAACATATTTAAACAATAATGACTGAGAATTTTTTTCCAAATTAAATGTCAGACATCAAACCACACATCCTGGTTGGTCAGGGAATACCAATCAGGATAAATGCCCTACAAACAATCCTCCCCCTCCACCCTGAAGGGGGTGTGGCCAACCTGAAAACAGCGCTCAGCCCCTTACCCAGGCTGGCCAAGCACCCCAGCAGGACCCCCACCTTGATCTGGGATACCCTTCAGGGCAAACCAGCTGGCCCCCATCTGTGCACCAGGCTTCTATCTATACTAATAAAAGGGTAATATGCAAATTAGACTTGGAGACCCTCCAGGAGACCTTCTGGATGAAGCCATGGTGGCAGGGCCAAGGTAGAGGCAGTTAGAGGCCAAGAGAGAAGGGCCGTTGTGGGTGATCAGGCCAGGATGGGACAGCAGTTGTGGGTGATCAGGCTGGTGGGGGGCAGGCCCGTTGGAGATAAGCAGACTAGCAGGGGGTTCAGTTGGGGGCAAGCAGGCCATCAGTGGGGATCAGTTGGAGGTGATCAGAACAGCGAGGGGGGACATTTGGAGTGAACAAGCTGCAAGGGGGCAGCTGGGGGCAAGCAGGCCAATGGAGAGGGAAGGTGGGGGTTAGTAGGCCAGCACGGCGGGGGGCAGTTGGGGGTGATCAGGCTGGAGTGGGTAGGGGCATTTGGGGACAAGTAGGCCAATAGTGGGGGCAGTTGTGGGCGAACAGGCTGGAAGACAGAGTGGTTAGGGGCAATCAGGCAGGCAGGCAGGCAGGTTAGTGGGTAGGAGCCAGCAGTCCCAGATTGCAAGAGGGATGTCCGATTCCTGTTTAAGCCTGATCCCTGTAAACTGTCAGTAGGACATCCTTCAAGGGCTCCCAGATTGGATAGGGTGCAAACCAGGCCACTAGTATATATCATATATGTTAATATATGCATCATAAGTAAAATATTTAGATTTATTATCATATTCACATACAAGGCAAAGAGACATTATAAACTTAGAAGGTTTTGTATATGCTTTTTATTTTTATTTTTGAACCAAGTAATCATGTACAAATGTGTATCTGAGCATAAGCATCAAGCTTCTATACTTTTTTTTTCTTCTTCCCAATATATTTTTTCTGAATTTAATGGCATTTTTTGAAGCCATCTGCAAGGCCATATTCTTAATCTGAAGTTTTATACAGGCTGCTTTACTTTTTCCAGTAGAGAAATTTTAAAAGTTGTTTTCCAAACCCTGTTTTTTCAATGTTGTTGCTATGTGGTTATTATTATTTCCTCTTTGGGGTCAAAACCAGTTAAAATTTTCAAAATGAAATATCATTCATATTTAAATTCTCTTTTTTTCATTCTCTGCATTTAAGATCAAGATTTTTTTTCCTAAGGTGACTTGTAATACTTTGCATAAAGAATCCAATAATAAGGAAACACATTAGCACATTAATCCTTCAAACATTTCTGGAAATGCAGCCTCAGTAAACATCATTGGTCTTGACAGTCATCACAGGAGACAGTTTTACCAACATTTACAAAACCATAAGAAGCATCTCCTCCCTTCCACCCAGAAATAACTGTTTCCTGGCCTTCTCTCTCGAGAATGCCACATCAGTGGCACTAATCGTCCAAGGAGGCACCTCAAAGTTGCTATAATTTCTATATTAATAAGGTTACACTGGTTTATTCATATGTACATTTTAAAAACTCAGCCGCTTAATATTTCAAAAGCCATGAATGCAATCAATGTCATTATAGAAGTCATGAGAAAGCTTGCTTTTATTTTCTGAAATCTAAGGATACAACGAGAAGTCATCAGTCAGCAACACAGAAGACCCTCACCAGAATTCAACCATGTTGGCCCCGGGATCTCAGATGCCCAGCCTTCAGAACTTAGCCTTCCAGTCTATAACATTGTGTTACAGCAGCCTGACCTAAAACAACACGCTAGACATATATTTTAAAAGGCATTAAGAAGTTATGGAGTAGAAACAGAAAGTTATTTACAAAATTACTCACTAAAATTTGATAAGCCATCTTTTAAATGTGTATATGTGTGTGTATGTGTATGCTGGGGGAGGGCGGGCTATCTCCGAGGGTTCCAAACTGGTATCTAAGAATGATAAGTTCTGCTTAACTTTTGTTTTTCTGAGTCAAGTATGCCAAATTACTTGCTATATTCTTCAGTCCCTTTCTCTACAAAATTTAGTTTATCTTAATAAAAGTTTAATAGGATTTAAAAATAAATATTATGTCAGATTCTGCCCACAATGTATAAAGCTGTAAAGAACACGAATCTCATTCTCACAAGAAGAAAAAAATGCATGAATTACAAAATCACAACTTTTTTTTAATCCATTAAAGTGTTGAGGTCACTGCACAGATAATTAGCTTCATACTTCAGGAAATATGAGTTTATATCAAGGGAATGTAAACACTGACCTACAGAAGTAGACCCAAGAGATATGAGATGTGTGTGGATGCCATGAAAATAATAAGTTATAAGAATTAATCTAAATTGTATAACAAATTCCTAAAGGCTGAGTAAATGCTATATGTGTGTATAGAAATCCAGGGAGCTGTAGACACAAGGGAGTTTGCACTCATGCACATGTGCTTCTCTGTGGACACTCACCATGCATGCAGTCAAAAGAATGTTTGAAGGCACGAGATACATGAGAAGTATCTAACCTCTTTGGTACTCATACCATGGTAGAATATACTTAGAGTCCTAACTGAGTCATTAATTTCTATGAAAAAAAAAAACACACAACAAACTTAAAGTTGATAGAAGAGAGACATCAAGCCTGTCAACCCATGGAACAGGTCAAAACCCACTGTAGCTAGGGAAAAAAAAATAAAATGTCTACTTTATAAAAAAGGATAGGGCAAAGTGCTCAGCCTAAGAATCTATTTTACAATCATGGGATATTCTTCCATTAAGAGAAGAGTAAAATAAATAAATAAATAAATAAATAAATAAATAAATAAATATATATATATATATATATATATATGACAAATGACTAAAATGACAGGAATGACCAGAATGACCAGTCACTATGATGTACACTGTGGCTGGCCAACTGGCTAAATGGAGGTACTGTGGCGGGTCAACTTCCCACAGTCCCTTCCCCTAGCTAGCCCCTCCCTTGATTGGTTCTGCTCACACCAATCAGGGGCAGGACCATTTGGCCAACCTCCTGGGGACCTCCCCTCACCTCCAACACAATCTGGTCCAGCCCCACCTGTGCACAAATTCGTTCTCCAGGCCTCTAGTCTCAAAACAAAGCAAAGCAAAACAAAATGAAGAAACCAACAAACTTGCTAAGATGTTTGCTTGCAAATGAGATGACAGAAAAGATTACTGAAGAAAGACACTATTTTTCATTTTCAGGGTATAAATATTCTCACATGAGCCTTTTTGGAGCAACATTTAATATCAGTTAGAGTTAAGAAAAATTGCATAGTAGCTAGAATAGACATAACTTCAAGACAGATGATATTAGAATATACAGGGGTTGGTAAAAGTGGGTTTATAGTTGTGATTATGCAAAACAGAGTATATTCTTGTATTATTTATTAATTATTGTATTGTTTATTTGTGTCACAACTATAAACCTACTTTTGCCCACCAATGTATTATAAATATTAGGAAGTAGTAAGTTTCTAGTGGTTATTATCTTTGTTTTTAATATAATCCTATCTAATAAAAGAGTAACATGCAAACTGACTGTATCTTTGATCAAGCCACGCCCACAAGCCATGCCCAACAACCAATCAGGAGCAAATAAACCCCAACCAAGATGGCTGCGGCCACTGAGAGCAGGAGGGAGACTTGGGTTTCCTCGCCAATGGAGGAAGCTAAGCTTTCTGCCTACCCTTGTAGATCTAGGCCTCCACTCAATGCTACAAAGTTTTAATTATAGAATATACATAAATCCAACAGAAATGGTGACAGCCATGGAGCTAGGGAGAGCAGAGGGTAGGGTTGCCTGGGTGATGGAGGAAGCCAACCTTCTGCAGCCCTAGCACCTAGGCCTCCCTCTACGCTACAAAGTTTCAATTATAGAATTTAAATAAACTCAAACAAAAATGGCCATCTCCACAGAGCAAGCAAAAGGCTTGGCTCCACTCCAGGCTACAAAGTTTCAATTGTAGAACATAAATTAATCCCAGAACCCAGGGCCTCCATTTGGGTCATAGGAGGGCATTGCCAGCCTGCAAATCACCACAGGCTCCTCTCCCAGGCTGCCCCATGTCCCAAGGGAACTCCCACCCTGATCTAGGACACCCTTCAGGGCAAACCAGCTGGCCCCGACCCATGCACCAGGCCTCTATCCTATCTAATAAAAGTGTAATATACAGATTGACTATCACTCCAACACACAAGAGGGCTGCCAGAATGTGGTCAAAGATGATGGCTGCTCACATGTGAACACAAGATGGCAACCACAATATGGCCAGCAGGGGATGGCCGTTGGAAGGTTCCAGGGCTGTAAGGGAGGGCAGTTGGGGGTGATCAAGCCTGCAGGGGAGGGCAGTTAGGGGTGACCAGGCTGGCAGAGAGGGATGTGGGGGGCAAACAGGCTGGGAGGGGAGCAGTTAGACATCAATTAAGCTGGTAGAGGAGTGGTTATGGTGTGATTAGGCTGGTAGGCAGAAGTGGTTAGAGGTAATCAGGGAGGCAGGCAGGCTAGCAGTTTGGAGCCAGCAGTCCTGGATTGTGAGAGGGATATTTGACTGCTTATTTAGGCCTGATCCTAACAGTTGAATATCCCTTGAGGGGTTCCAGATTGGAGAGTATGCAGTCTGGGCAGAGGGACACCACCTGCCCCTGTGCATGAATTTTGTGCACTGGGCCTATTTTTATAATCAATAAAAATAGATTTTATAATGGTTGAGTTTAACAACAGGATCTAGAGAGCTGATAAGTTTTGGCTTTTTTGCAAGAATTATTAACTAAGATCAATGCCTGATGATTGTGTGACATACAATTGAAGATACATCTGGTTTAAAATTTTTTTTGTTTGCATGCTTGTTTTTCTTTTTTTTTAAACACAAGATTTCCTTAAGATGATATAAGCATGTTAGATCTCTCTTACTTCCCATGTTTTTGCTTAGTACAAAAGTATATAGGAAATTTTAGTATTCTTGTGGAATCAATTTTTAAAAGAAAAATATTAATTTATTGTATGTATTCATTATATGTTAAATATCTAAATATTAAGAAAAGATAATTCTTGAAAAAAAGTAAGTATACCAGTACTCAGCATAACAGTTGGCAGTATTACTCATAGAATATTATTGAAATAATGAGTTAATATAGTTAGGTCAAGGTATTTCTTCTGATTTCCAATATAGCAAAGAGAGCAACTAATTTAGATTGCCAATAAAATATTTAGATTTGAAATACAGAGAATCAATGGCACACACAAACACTAAAAAATGTGAGGCACCCATCTGGTAAATTAAATAAAAAATATTTATCAAATGTATGCCATTCTCAATTAAATATCACCCATCACTACTTTTCACTATTAAAAAATATATTTAAACACTTCCCATATCACCTTTGTTGTTATGTTGTTTTGTTCCCAGGAAATGTGTGTATATAAAAAAAAACATAGATTTATTTTTCTCATAAGAATCACCATAATAACAAATGGTATACTATATATTATAATAATGTGTCATTTCAATGCTGCAGGGAGTCCTTGAACACATGCTGCCCATATGCCCAATGATTTTTACCCTGTGCAAATTCTCCTAAATGACTGACTAAATAAATTCTCTCAAGACATTTCTCATCATAATGCTGATCAGCTATGGTTCATTTATTGTTATATAATTGCAAAGGATGTTTATCCTTTCTTGCCCTTTTATGCTACACAAGCTATTGTAATGTTCTGGGTCACAGATAGGATGAAGCTATGTCAAAGCTCCTTTACGAATATACTATAATTTAGTACTTTGCAAAAACAAAAGGAGAAAAAAATTGTCTCCCATTTTGTAAATCTTCATGTTGACATACAATACAGTAAAATTATAAAGTGATTTAAATTTGCCAAAATGTCATAAATGATTTCTTCCTTTCTCTTCTGTATACATGTAATCTTAAAATTTCAATAAATTAAAGAGATGAAAATAGTGTAAAAACTTCCCACATATTATCCCTGTTTAAGACCTAAACAGGTTGAGGATCTAGATAATATGAACAGATTGTAAAAGGTTACATAGATTATAAACACATGACAACTAAATGCCAGGTCCTCAAATAAAAATCTTGATATGCTTCATTTGACCAAAAAAAAAAAAAAAGAAAAGAAAGAAAGAAAGAAAAAAGAAACCTCTGGTAACATCTAGAGTGAAAGATATATTGCTGCCTATGAGAACATTTTATGAATTTGACCTTAAAGGCCAGGGAAGTAAAGGAAAATATAAATGAACTAGAGGCCCAGTGCATGAAATTTGTGCACTTTGGGGGGGAGGGGAGTCCTTCAGTGTGGCCTGTGCCCTCTCAAAGTCTGGGAGCCCTAGGGGGATGTCATATTGACAGCTTAGTGGACCTAAGCCATCAGTGGGACATCCTTAGCATTGCCACGGAGGTGGGAGAGGCTCCCATCACTGCCCCTGTGCTCACCAGCGATGAGCTCAACTTCTGGCTGAGTGGTGCTCCCCCTTTGGGAGCACACTGACCACCAGGTGAAAGCTCCTGCATTAAGTGTCTGCACCCTGGTGGTCAGCATGCATCAGAGTGACCAGTCATTCCACTACTAGGTCATTTGCATATTAGCCTTTTATTATGTAGGATACGCTGTAGATGAGGCCCCCTAGAACCATAAGAAATGCCAAAAAAATTCACTGTTAACTCATTCTCAAAATGCCCCCATTTAAAATCAAATCCTTCCCACCTCCATGGGGCATGTGCTGCATCTTGGAAACCAATGGGCTTGACAGTTTTCCTCTCTGAGCTTCATTTCTGAATACATATGCATCTGCCATGGGAATTGTAGTCTCTTATCCTCTTCTCTGCCTGCTTCAATGGGTTGTCATGAGGAGGTTCTGAGCTAATAAACCAAGAAATGTTTCATCAAGTAAATGATATCTAAACAGGAAGGGATTGCTATTTTTAAGCTTATGGGTACCCTCAAGGGTAGCAGGTGCTGATTAGGGGGAAGAGGGCATGATTGTTTCCTGGGACTGTAGCAATGGAAGCTTTGCAGAGGGTTCCATGGTGTCAAAGGGACAGGCTCTGGCCAGAAGCCCTATAGCAGTGGTCATTCCTGGAGGAGCTGGCAGGGGGCAGGGAGTTATGGAGGTATTTGGGGGGGGGGGTCAGGCCAAAGGGGAAGTAACTGTTAAACCTTCCTACTAGGCACAATTCTTTAAATTGTGCATGGCTGTTTCACAGCTGTACCTGCTCAGGGTGGGGCTCCAATCTTCTGGAGAGGGGTGGGGGTTGGGTCAGGGCAGAACCAGGTGAGCTAGGAGGTGGGTTTAGCTAAACCTCCAGTGAGGTTCAGCATGCTTTTTCTGGAGATGGTGCTGCTGCTATTGGGAGGAAGGGTGTGACCCTGGAGGACCACTCAGGCCTACCTCCACCCAGGTCTGGAGTTGTAGGGAGGAGAGGCATGCCTGGTCTCAGTGAAGGGAGCCAGTCAGCAGTAGGCCGTGGGCCCTGGGTGCCTTGGGGGCACTGACAAGTGGTCACTGGCCCACTATTGTTGTGGGTGTCCCTGGTCGGGGAGAGATCAGGAGTCAGAAGTGTGGGCTGCAGCTACCTCTGAAGCTGGGTCATGTCTCCATCTGGCCAGCCTCCCTGTCCCTCTGGGGGTGAGGGGGTTGGGGTAGGGTTCCCATGCAGGAAGATTGATATAGTTTTCTGTTGCCACTTCTTCCTTCTTTGCAGTCCAGGTTCCTGTCAGGCACTCTCCTAAGACCTAAGAGAACTTGGCTCTGGTATCCTGCCCAGAGCATCAATATGCAAATTGGCTGTTATGTGGACACCATTCCAGAAAAATTAGCATATTACCTCTTTATATGTATAGATGGGACTATATCAAACTAAAACACTTCTGTACAGGAAAAGAAACTGACAACAAAACAAAAAGGCAATTGACTGATTGGAAGATGATATCTGCAAACAACAGCTCCCACAAAAGATTAATATACAAAATATATAAAGAAATTATACAATTCGACATCAAGCAGACAATCCAATTTAAAAAAATGGATAGCCCAGCCAGTATGAGTTAGTGGTTGAGCATAGACCTATGAATCAGGAGATCACAGTTCCATTCCCCATTAGGTTACTGGCTTGATCCCCAGTAGGGAACATGCAGGAGGCAGCTAATCAATGATTCTCTTTCATCATTGATGTTTTTATCTCTCTCTCCTTCTCCTTTTATTTCTCTGAAATTAATAAAAAGAGGGGAAAAACTAAAAGAATGAAAAAAAAGAAAGACTGGCCAGAGCACCTGAACAGACACTTCTTCCAAGAAGATATCCAAATGGCCAGCAACTTCACTAGCTATTGGGAAAATGCAAATCAAAACTACAATGAGATACCACCTCATTTCTATTATAATAACACATAAGAAAAAATGTTGGAATATTGGAGGGATCTATGCCTGGTGGACCTACCTAAACTCAGGCATGTTGCACTCGGCTGCCTTCTCCCCCGACTCCACATCTCCTTGTCATCTCTTCATTGTCCACAGGACCCATCCAATTTATAATCTCTGGGTCCCTTCCCTTTCCACTACCAGCACTCGCTGCCTCCCTGAGCTTTGGAACATCTGCACCCCCTCCTCACAGCCATCCCTACCCACTCTCTACACTCCTAATAGGGATCTTTCTGGACACTAATCTCTTTCTCATGTGCTAAGAGCTCTTGGACTCCTGCCCATATGGCATTTGAGGCCCTCCACACACAGCTCTGGCCCTCTGCCCCAGGTTGGACCATACCTGGAACATTCTATGCCCTTTCACACCCACCGGAACCACTAGGTTCCAGGAGCCTCCCAATCTTCAGCCATTGCTTCTGTGCTCCCAGTCCCTGCACTGGGCAGAGTGTCCACGCCGAAAAAAATATTGAAGGGGTTCTGGAGAAAAAGAAATATTTAAAAAGGAACACTTATTCATTGCTGGTGGAAATGTAAACTGGTACAACCACTATGGAAAACAGTCTGGAGGTTCCTCAAAAAATTAAAAATACAGTTATCATATGATTCAACAATCACTCTCTTGAGTATCCACTCAAAAAGAATCAAAAACACTATTCCCAGAGATATATGCATCTCTATGTTCATCTCAGCCTTATTCACAAAGCTCAAGATATGGAGACAACCAAAGCATCTTTCGATAGAGGACTGGATAAAGAATATGTGGTGCGTATATACTATGGATACTACTCAGACATATGAACAAAATGAAATACTGCCATTGCAACAATGTGGATAGACCTTGAGAATATCATGCTAAGTGAAATAAGTCATCCAGAAAATCATAATAATCATATGATTTCGCTCATATGTAGGGTATAAAACTGAAACTCATAGACACAGACAACAGTACGGCAGTTTCCAAAAGGAAGGGAGTGTTACGTGTGGTGGGAGGTAGGCAGGGCCAACTTTATGGTGACAGAGATGCTTTGACTTTGGGGGTTGGGCACACGATGCCAATGAACAGATCATGTGTCATAAAAATGCAGACTTGAAATCTATATTATTTTATTAACCTATGTCAGCCTAATAGATTTGACAAAAAGTTAGAGACAAAGACTTGGTATATCATAATTTCTAAAGCTTCCAGTTGTTTCCTATATTTATTGGTATTGGTTTGTTTAATCTGAAGAAAATTCAGTTTTATTTGGAGGGGGGTTGCTATCAATTATAAAGATATAATAATATCTTGAAGGCAAGAAGGTTTTTATTTCCTTCAAATGCAGGACAGCAGCTACTCAAATCATATTTGATTTCTTCTAATATAGTAAAAGGTGATGCCAGCTGGTGCATGAGTTCAGGATGATAGCCTTGGTTTATACTTATTAATAGGTAATGCTGACCTCTAAGAAAAGACTCAACTCAGAAGTGTGCAAATAAAATAGGATTTTCGTTTTCTTTAATCAATGTTAAATTTATGCTGTGGAAAATCTTTTTAGTTTCTGAACATCTTTGACAAATTTATAACTTTAAATTTTTAAATTTAAAAGTCCATTTTTTTATCATTACATTTTTACTTTTCATTCTCCATATGATGAACAGATATTATTTTCAGGTACCTGAAATGAGAAATGTGTGTCTTCTGTTTTTACTCTTTCTTTTACTTCAGCCCTGTGAAGTGGAAATAGTGTTATGTTTTCACTCAGAAATGCCTCCTCTCTTCTTTTTCAAGGTCCTACTTTTCTTCTGAGAATTTTGAAAAAAGAAACAGAGGTAAAAACAGAGCAAACATTGATTAAATAAAATTTGAATGGTTGTAAACATTCTTGGTTGTTATTTTTGATAACCTGCCTTGGCCATCTGTTCAATGTGCGTATCTGATATCTATATGCATTGGCTCTCCGATGGGATACAAGTATTAATTATTAAAGAATCTGTAGGGATTTTAAATAGCAGAATTGCCTGATGTTGACCGTGTGCCACCAAATAGAACTTTTTTCCTACCTCAGATTGTGTCTCAAAAAGTTTTGCATGGCACTTTACAATCAGGAAAAATGTCACCACTACCATCTACTGACACAATAACTCTCATTTTCTTCCCTTAGGTACACTTGAGCCACAACATGCAGGTGAATGAGATATGTCTAATTTATTCATATACTGCAAGTGATGATCTTGAAGGCTGTTTGGTCAGCTGTCATTGTTGAATGTGGGGGAGTTCTTTCTTCGCCACAAACATTCTGATGAATGTCTTCTTTTTCTTTGCTCAATTTTTGGTGAAGCAAATAAATTTTAAAACTTTATAAATGGATACATGTACATTATATATTCATACTTTCTTGTGCTTTAGTTTTTAGTGCCTTATTTACATTTTTATTTTATGATATCATGTCAAAAATAAATATTAAATATGTTTTATTAAAATCATTAATGATTTCTTTAGGTTTTTAATATAGGAGTCAAAGAAATCTATTCTCTTAATACCAGACTAATATATTTTATTATGTTTACTCTTATCAATTTAATAAGAATTAATTTAATTTCTAGATCATATATTTTGAAGGATGAATATCACCAACAAAGTAATATTTTATCATACTTTTTGATATTAGAAATTATGATTCTATATTTTTAACTCCTGTTGAATCTTTTGACCCAATTGTAATTATATCACAATATCTTATTTTAAACTATACTAATCATTACTTAAATTTCTAAAACTAAGGTAATTTTTGCTATTCATAACCCAAACACAGGGTAAATGTATCTGAATAATTGGTAATTTTATTTTATTCTATTACTAAGTTTATATTTATGATATATTTTCAAGTATGTTTCTTAACAGATATTCAGATTGTAGTTACTACCATCAGCCCTTCTCCTAATAGATGCATTTTCTTTCTTTTAAAAATATTACTTTTTGATGTGATATTAGTTAATAAAAATATATAGGATTCAGGTGTACAATTCTATAATACATCATTTATATATTGTATTGTATCCTTATCTATCCTTACTTTACTCTCTCCTACCTCCCCCTCCCCCTTTCTCTCAAGTAATCACCATACCGTTGTCTATGATACCTGCATTTTCTTGGTTCATAATTTATTGTGTTTCTTTAACAATTTATTTTATCTTTTCTTGTGACCCTTTGATTTATTTACATTTATTTTATAAACTTTCCCCAAACATGGTAATAGATAATGTAATTATAGAATATTAGTATACTTAATAATGCCTTTTAAAAAAAACTGCTATATAAAATATATATTTCTGGGTATAAGATTTTTGGTTTAAAACCTTTATCTGCACACATTTTATAAAACTATTTATAGAATCAACTAATCTCTCTTATTGCAATTATAAATGATAATATTACTGCTTTACTTTATTTTGTGAACTTCTCTCTCATATAAAGATGATAAAATAATACTTTCCCTTTTGAGCTTTATATATATATATACACATAATATATATATAATATATACATATTAATCTTAATTATGCATCTTATTCATTAGTCTGACTTGACACTCATTATGCTATTTAAATATGTAGCTCCAAGTAATTATTCAGACAAGGAATGTTTATATCTATTTTTTATGTTAATTGCATCTCTTCCATCAGGTCCCATCTGTCCTTATGTTCTCATATTATTCACATACTAGAGGCCTGGTGCATAAAATTTGTGCATAGGTACAGTCCTTAGGCCTAGCCAGCAATCAGGGCCAATCGGGGCCTTTCTTCCCTCAGCTCTGATCTCTTTGTAATTAGTCATAACAATTCTTATGTTATGTATTTGTGATTTATCCATTTTTATTAGGCTAGATACAATTTTATAAAATGTATTGAAAATTATAAATAACTATTTTATATACTGATTTATTTTAATTAGTTATACTTATTATTACATGAATGTTATCAATTTTTTTCTCATTAAATTTTCTTATTTATTCATTATATTACATTGATTTCTTATTCACATGTACTTAATACTTAGATTTTTAATAATATTAATAATTCATATTATGATTTATTTTTACTTTGATTTCAAGACTTCACTCTATCACATTGGTAATTTTGTTAATACTTAAAATTTTTTTGGAAGAGTATACTTTTAAAATTATGGTATCAGTTTCCTGGATTGTTTATTCATTCAGCTATTCAAGAATATCTTGTTAGCTTCAAAATTTGACAATTATGAATAAAACAAATGTAAACCTACATATGACTGATTATCTATTGAGTTTACAAACTGGGCATAACTCTTTATTTTCAGATCTACAGTGTGTGCTTCTAGCATCATCCTCAATGCTTCATGGAAGCCTTCCATCAGCCCAAATAACTGCGAACCCTCCTCAGAGTCCAAGAGCCTCAAAGGTGTTTGAGATCTCTTCTTATGAGATCACATAACCCCACCTCACCATCATGCTTAAAAACAAACTGCTTCTAAAGCACACACACACACAGAGTTCATATACAATGTAACTCATCTAGTAAGAAGCTGAGAGAGGAAAATTAAACATAACTCAGGCAAACACAGATATATAAGAAATTGAGTTTGTTTTAAGGTGTAATGGAAGGTTAATAGATTTATACTTCCCAATAATACTGTTTGCTGGTTTTAACAAAATAATTTATTACATAATGCAGGGGTTTACTCTTTGTGATATTGTTTAAGCTATCATGTTTTAATATAAAACCAGTTATATTCTATGCTTGAAATTCTCTGATCTACTCTATTTTTCTTAAATTCTTTTTCTTTAAACAGGTATTTATTTTAACATTCATATTATTCATTAAATTATTTTTTGTTTGTGAGGAAATTTTAGAGGTTATTATCAACATAGATTCCCTTATAATTACAATTCTATGTCAAGATATCCTCTATATTTAAGGGAATTTCTTTTTCTAGAGAATTTTAGGATATTTTAATCATGTTTAAATATCATTAAATTGTAATTTTGATTTTAAAATATGATATCTGTATATAAAGTTATTTTAGGTAAAAACTTAATAGGGCCCAAAATTATATTTTCTCTTATATTATTATTATTATTATTATTATGGCTATTAAAATAGATTATTCTCTTCAGAAATTGCAATCATTAGTAGACTAAATAATTCTCTCCTTCCTTCCTTCTTTCCTTCCTTCCTTCCTTCCTTCCTTCCTTCCTTCCTTCCTTTCTCTCTCTCTCTCTCTCTCTCTCTCTCTCTCTCTCTCTTTCTTTCTCTCTTTCTTCTTTCTTTCTCTCTCTCTCTCTCTCTCTCTTTCTTTCTCTCTTTCTTCTTTCTTTCTTTCTTTCTTTCTTTCTTTCTTTCTTTCTTTCTTTCTTTCTTTCTTTCTTTCTTTCTTTCTTTCTTTCCCTTGTTTCTTTACTTTATAATTCCAATCACAGTTTTCCAGTGCAGCAATTTTACCATTTATGTCTGTATTTTAAATTTATATTTATGTTAATAGTAGAGACCTGATGCATGAAATCTTGCACAGGTTGGGAGGTGTCCCTCAACCCAGCCTGCACCCTCTCCAATCTGGTACCCCTCGAGGGATGTCTGACTGCCTATTTAGACTCGATCCCACTGGATATTCCTCTCACAATCCAGGATTGCTGGCTCTCTGCCTGCCTACCTGATTGTCCCTAAACACTCCTGCATGTCAGCCTATTTACCTTCTAACCACTCCCCTGCCAGCTTGATAAATGCCTAACCGCTCCCCTGCTAGCCCGATTGCCCCTAACTGCCCTCCCCTGCCAGCCTGGTAACTCCTAACTGCCCTCCTCTGCTAGCCTGGTTGCCACTAACTGCCATTCCTGCAGCCCTGTTCCGCCCCAACTGCCCTCTCCTGCAGGCCTGGGTCTCCTTAAACTGCCCCCCCCCGTAGGCCTGGTTGCCCCCAGCTGTCCTCTCCTGCAGGCCTGGTTGCCCCCAACTGCCCTCCCTTGAAGGCCTGGTCCCTCCTAACTGCCCTTACCTTCTGGCCTGGTCACCCCAAACTGTCCTCCCCGGCTGGCCATCTTGTGGCAAGCCATCTAGTGTCCACAGGGGGGTGGCCATCTTTGTGTGTTAGAGTGATGGTCAATTTGCATATTACTCTTTTATTAGATAGGATATATTTTAATGATTATTTGTATTATTCTATTCCTTTGTACATTTTTAGATTTCTATTTTACATGCAATATAATGTTTATAAATAATAAGGATTCTGCAATGTCATTAGTTTCATTTGGACCTCCTACATGTAGTTATAATTTGTCTTTATGAATTATATGTTGTCTTCAATATATACTATATACAAATATGTATAATGTGTATATATATAATGTGTATATATATATATATATATATCAAAATATATTTTCAGTAGAGACAAATAATGTGTTTTAAAGTTTAATTTCACTTCAGTCTGAGCCAACATGATTCAGAGTCAGACTCTGGCTAAATATACAATAATTCTAATCCACTCTAAGATCTCATTCATTTCTATTTCTTTAAAAACATAACACTACATCACACATTTTGAAATCTTGAAGAGTCTCTATGTAGTGGCTTATTAACTATATTCACCTGTATAACTTCTTTCTTGTCAGTTGTATCCTTTGAAAATAACATATTTATTCATCTAAGTCCAGTATCTGCCCCTCAATAATAGCACATTGCATCTAAAGTCAATCTACAAATGTATGCAAAAAACTTCTGCGACACTAAAATGCAGTTGTATAATTAATGGTGTTTCTTTGAGGGAATAGATAGGTTATTTTGCAGAGAGAGAAGCAATCATGCTTATTAAATCATTCCTATATTGATAACACTCTACTACATTCTATGTTGGATCAGTCTTCCATTAGGAACATCCCCATCTGTGCAGTTTTTAATTAATTTCTTCAGGTAATGACTGAAAGAAGTGTAGCCAGATGTTCTACTTCCCTTTTCTGAAACTCCTGAAAGTTCCTGAAATGTGAAGCTAGTATGAGTTATTGTGCTCTTTTAATATTAGGAGATGATATATTTTAAATGTAAATATTTCTAAATGAAGAAATAAATGGATTGATTCATATAAATACCAAACTCCAGATATTTTCTTTGTGCAAACACTTGAACATATTTTTAAGTAGAAGTATGCACAAATAGTCTATAGTTATTTATCTATTCATTTTCTCATTTTTCTAAAGTTCCACTGTTTTGCAGAATTTTGTAAGTGTCCAGAATTATACTGTTTGTACATATGTTATTATTTTTCTTCTTCTTTGTCAATGCTTTTTTCACTCCCAATATTATCAGAGTGAATTGGTCTTTCTGAATTATTAATCTTTATGATGTCCATGATGCAATTCATGTATCCTTAAAACTCAACAGTCACTCAACTCACAAATGCCTGCTAATGTTTTATTCTGTCTGAGCCACATAATTCTCTATATTGTATCTCAGTGAGATCATAGCATGCTTGTCTTTTTCTTGAAAGTTTTTATGTCGTCTCCATTTTCTCTACTCACTTTTATTACTTAGAATCAGTTCATATCCTATCTGGGTCTGACAAAATGTTTCTTACCTCTGACTTCTTCTTCAATATACCTCTTAGGTTGAAACAGGTGTAAAATTGGAAATTATGTGCTCATGCATGTATGTGATATGTGCATCCCCTCATTTTTATTACAATCACTTAACCTCCTTCAAGACAGTGAGCAGATGCTAAATCTACGTCTTAGAGAGTTTTGTCATTATTTATTTTTTTCTTTATTCATTAAAGTATTACATATGTGTCCTTATCACCTCATTGCCCCCCACTCATGCACTCACCCCCCACCCCATCACCCACCCCTACTCATGCACTCACCCCCCACCCCGTTGTCTGTGTCCATTGGATAGGCTTATATGCATGCATACGAGTCCTTTGGTTGATTTCTCCCCCTTATTCCTACCCTCCCCCACCTTCCCTCTGAGGTTTAATGATCGATATGTCTCTGTCTCTGGATCTGTTTGTACACTGCTAGTGGGAAGAAACTAGAAAAAACAATCAGAAAGGATATATGCATCCCTATGGTAATAGAGGCACAATTTACCATAGCTAAGATTTGGAAACAGCCTAAGTGCCCGTCAGCAGATGACTGGATTAAAAAAACTGTGGTACATCTACACAATGGAATACTATGCTGTGATAAAAAAAGAAGGAATTCTTATTATTTGCAACAGCATGGATAAAACTGGAGAGCATTATGCTAATCGAATAAGCCAGTCAGAGAAAAATAAATATCACATGATCTCACTCGTTTATGGACTATAATGTACAACATAAACTGATGAACAAAAATAGATCATTGCTTATTTTTATGATTTTTAGTTCAGTTTCCATGATGTTCCATTCATGTACAGTATCTTTATTCTTTTAATCAAGTCTTCTGTTTTGCTTTTTGGTATATGTGTGTGTTTGTTTGTTTTCCCATTCCCTGTAATAGGTATTAAATACAGAACAAATAATATAAGTATTTTTTAAAGTATAAATTTAACATGTAAATCAAATTTATGCACATATACAATTATGAAATTGTTTTCCATTGGTGGGAGAATTGGTGCAAGGGATGAAGTATTTGGAAATCTTAATTTATTTACCTACAAAGATAGGAACCAGAGTTACATTTATTTTCATCTGTCCTCATTCTCTCTCATTTCAGGCATTTCACTCTTATCTAAAATGACTTCTTGAGCTTAAAAGTAAAACCCCTCATGAGTTTCCTTTATGATTATCAACTACCTAATCTTAATATTCTTGTGTTAACATTCTTCCCTTATCAAATATGAAGTCATAAAAAAAGAACTGTCTCAGTTCCTTGTTCTGCTCTTCACCTCAAGTATATAATGGACATAATAAATAATATGTAATTATTCCATTTTTCCCTCTTCAGTATCTAATACTTTATGTATTTCTATAAATATTGTATTCCGATATCTATCACCAAGAGCATATAGAATGAAAGGTTTATTCCTAACTGACTTATACTTTGTTGTTACAGTTTTTTTTTTCATCATTTGCCACCATAGATCAACTATTCCCTCAGTAGCTATATAATATTTATTTGTTTATTTATATATAATATTATGTCGTGTATTATCATCCATTTACTTACTGCACTTTCAATTTATGGAGTACTTTTACTTTATTTTTTTTCAAATTTTAACAATATTGTCAGTTAGATACTATCATTTCTATGTTTAAGCTTTTAGCAACCCTACCATTTATTAGTGTCAAAGCTATGAATCCTCTGTCTAAAGTCACTATAATATAACTATATCTCAACATTTCTATGGTTACTGTGAATTGTACCACTTTTTAAATTACAAAATGCTAAACAATTTATTTTTAAGGTGTTCATATAAAATGAATAGAGGAAATGATTTTTAAATGCCACACCACAAAGAGAGTAGCCTTTCAACTGAAATGCACTCACAGCAGTTCCTATACAAGAAAGGGAAAAGGAAATGAATAGACAATTTATTAAGGACATCAAAGATATGTTCTACACAGGCTGGTATTATCTGATTTTCTCGTTGACTGCTAAATCTTTTACAGATTAAGTTTGTTTTAATGTTATATAAAGATATCGCAATAATATGTTTCTGAACCCTCACTATAGTTACATAATTTCAAAATACAAAGTGTGCCAAACATTATTTAGGTGTGTGAAAAATTACTCTCTCTGCTTTGCACCTTTCAGTATTTCTCCTAGAAATTATTGTCATTCTTCCCAAAGCACTTAAGGTTTTTGCAATTCCAGTTTACCTATTGTTCACCTTCTTACTTTTATTGAGCAATAAGAAAAAATATATTTAAAACGTGGCAATCAAATTAATATGTTAAAAAGATTACATAAAGTACAAGATTTGAATTTTAATACAGTAATAAAATGTTTGAATTTAGAGAAAATTAAAATATTTTTAAAAGAAAAATATATTTCTTTTGTAATAGATAATGCGCTAAGGAAGATGTAAATTGTTATAATAATTTAATGTGAATACATAATTTGAGAACTACTTTGTGGACATATTATTTCAAATGACAGATTACAAGGGATAGTTTTCCTGTGCATTAATTTATTTTGAAAGTGAATGTTTCTTTCTATTTTTATTGAATTTAATAGGGTGACATTGGTTAATAAAATTATGTTGCTTTCTATTTTTTTTAAAAGATAAACATCTTAGCAACTGCTATAAAATTTAATTTGCTTCTCTTTCTATATAAGCATATGAAGAAATTCTTCTAATTATCTTATACTATATACTAAAAGCAGACTAAGAACTTTTTATCACAACTTCCTGAGATAATTAGACAATCTGACATCAACAGGAATTATATACATTTTTATCTTCATACTTAGTTTACAAAAGATCATTGCACTCTCTAGTATAATTGTATAATTTAACATTAAGAAGTTCTTTATTTTATTGTCCTATTTGATACTACAAAAATATTACTTTTGACAAAAAGCAAAAAGACTGAAGTGTAACTCAAAATATACCACATTTTTTAATATTATGTCTCAGTTAAAAAAATAGTTTAACTCAAATACATATTATTCCCCTAATGAAATTTTTTAGTGAACATAGGAAACTTACCTAAATATAAGCAAAAATATAAATATACATAAACTATTTGCTAACATCTATACATGCATATTACACACATATACACACATAACTATAATAATAAAAGCATAACATACTAATTATACCAGTCGTCCTTTCAGATGACCTCCAGGACAAAGCTGGGGCTGTGAGGGAAACCTGGGTCCAGAGATCCAGAGCGAAGCCAGTGTCAGCAACCAGGGGAAGAAAGACCTACTCTTGCATACATTTTATGTATTGGGCCTCTATTCTTATGTAATAAAAAGGTAATATACAAATTGACAGTCACTCTAACACAAAAGATGGTCACCCCCATGTGGACACAAGATGGCCAACACAAGATGGCCTGCAGGGGAGGGCAGGTGTGGGCGATCAAGCCAACAGGGAGGGCAGTTGGGAAGGACCAAGCCTACAAGGAAAGGATGTTGGGGGTCGGGGGGAGACCAGGCCAGCAGGGGAGAGCAATTGGGGGGGGACAAGGTCTGCAGGATAGGGCAGTTGTGGGGGGGGGGCAAGGCCTGCAGGAGAAGGCTAGGAGGACAAGGCCTGCATGGGAGGGGAGTTGGGGAAACCAGGCCAGCAGTGGAGGGCAGTCAGGGGCAATTGGGCCAGCAGGAGAGCAGTTAGGTGTCAATCGGGCTGGTAGGGGAATGGTTATAGGGTGATCAGGCTGGTAGGCGGAAGCAGTTAGGGGCAATTAGGCAGGCAGGCAGGAGACCAGTTGGGAGCCAGCAATCCTGGATTGTGAGAGGAATGTCCAACTGCCCATTTAGGCCCCATCCCGGGATTCTTTAAGTGCTTAGGGAAGAATGACGAGATATAATGAATGTCATCTAAAACATACTGCAAAGTAATAAAAATATTGAGGTGGGAGTTAACATAAATGTTTGTTCCTTAGCTGGTGTCTTGCATAAGTTTAATAAACATTACTTAAAATGAGGAAATGCCATCAATATTTAATTGTCTCTGCTTCACAGTTAAAATAGTGGTGTCTATGCCATCTTTGGATTTCAAAATACAAATCATTTTTAGTTTAATCAGTGACCCCTGACATTTTGGCAAAGAGTGTGGCCTTATGAATATGAACATAGCCTTGTAAAACCCAGGATCAGGCCTAAATAGGCAGTCTGACATCCCTCGAAGGGTCTCAGATTGGAGAGGCCATAGGATGAGCTGACGGACACACCTCCGGCCTGTATACAAATTTTGTACACTGGGCCTCTAGTATTTACCTAAACACAAACACGTACACATATATAATTTGTTTTGCTGATCAACTTCTTTCCCTCCCCCATTGGGAATTAAGACAGAAATAATCAATTTGAAAGAGCAACAAAAGAAAAATGGAGCCGAATTGTATGTGTGTGTGTGTGTGTGTGTGTGTGTGTGTGTGTGTGAATCTGTTTGCATACATACACATATCTGCTTCACTAGTGTAGCAGCCTAGAGGAATGTTTTATCCATTTTTTACTTTTAAACTTCAGGGCCTCTCAGAACTAGCTCATTGACATTGTGTCACACAGCAGAAACTGAAGATCAGAGAAACTACTTGATCTTTGCAAGATCACACAACTAATAGGAACTGGAGGAGTAGAACTTAGAAACCAAATTTTTATAACAAGTAATCTACCTGTTGTTTTCCCACTGCTCTATACCCTGTGTTATTTAGGACATTTTGGGGAGAGAAATATTTGAACAATCCACACTTGAAAATGTTTTTGAAAGCAAAATATACTTTTGAAACACAGTGCTTTTCACCATTTCTGGTTTTATTTATATATTTTAATCTACACTACATAGATGTTAAATGCAATAAAAAAGGAAAATATTGAGATATAATTAATGTTACCTAAAACATACTGAAAAGTAGTAAAGTGTGAGTTAACATAAATGTTTGTTCCTTAGCCGGTGGCTTACATGAATTTAATGAATATTACTTATAATGAAGAAATGCCACCAACATTTAATTGTCTCTGCTTCACAGTTAAAATAGTGTGTCTCCCCCATCTTTTGCATTTCAAAATACAAATAATTTTTAGTTTAATCAATGATACCTGACATTTTGGAAAAGAGTATGCCCTTATAAATATAAACATAGCCTTATAAAACCCAGCAATTCTATTCCTAGACATTTAGCTAAAATAAATTTTAAAAAATCTTCCATAAAAATGTGCATAAGTATGTTTAAGACATCCTCATTTATAATGTATATATATATATATATATATATATATATATATTCATAAACCCATCAGCTGGTGAAAGGATAAATTATGGCCTATCAATACATTTGCATACTACTGAAATATAGGGAAAAAAAAACTACTCAGACATTCAACAACATGGCTAAATTTCAAACACATTAAGTAAGTTCATTTAGCCAAATTTGAAAGACTAAATTCTTAATTATTGCATTTATAATAGATTCAATAAAAATAAAAACAATGTAAATAAAAAAATAAAGAATGAAGAGCTGGGGGAAAAGATAATGAGATTGACTCAAGAAGTATTTTGTTGGTGATGGAATTGTTCTATATTTTTTATGATCATTGCACGATTATGTGCATATGTCAAAACTCACCAAATATTACACTTAATGTATTGGTGACTTTTACTACTGTTGTGCACATCTTATACCTAAATAAATACGAGTTCTACATAGTTTATCATTGAGATAAAAAGCATGCTATAAAATAATGTAAATCAAAATTTACTTACTGTTGCTTTGGACAAATTATTTAGCTTCAGAATGTCTATTTATTTGTCTTGTTTTTTAAAAATATACTAATAAATTTTTCTTCTGATATAGAAAATAATTCCAATTATAATTTCAGGTGACTCAAATGCTTAAAGTACTTCTTGAGCTTTAAGTCAATCTCATTATCTTTTCTTCCAGGTCCTGGAGACCACAGCTTTTTGTCCTTTTATATCCTGATATATATATATATATATATATATATATATATATATATATGTAGTTTTTTATTTTATTGAATGTAATATAAATGCAATTATTCAGCATGTAGTCTTTCATATATGACTGAATGCACTTATCTTATTGTGTTTGAAATTCAGCCAGATTAATGCAACATGTCTTAGAACCCATTAGCTTAGTGAATCTCAAACATTTTTATTCCTAAGAGTCAAATGTAATGTTTGTAAAATATAGAACCTTGCCTTCTATTTCCAGAAAATATGATGTAGTTGATATGAGTTCACTCATGAATTTTCATTTCTAACAATATCTCAGGTAAATCAAGTGCTGTAAAACTGTATTTTGAGACATACTATACTAGGTGGCTTGTTGATCCTAGGAAAGATTCCTTTAATCTGTGTGTTTTATATTCCACATTGTATCTGTACACACTTTCTGTAAACTACTAAGTTCCCAGTCCTTTATTGACGGAGACGGGTCCCAAACGCAAGACTCTTACAGTTTTATTGATCAAGGGCCTCAGGGGAAGGAGAAAGGACTCAGAGTGACATTAGTAAGATTTGAATCAGAGGGGAGAACAAGTGTCTTGATGTTTTCTCTTCTCTCTACCATATGGAGGTTTGGGCAGGGACACCTGAGGAAGGCCTCTACAGAAACACCCAGTCCCAGCCCAATAAAAAGGCTTTGGAATGGATGTATCTGGAACAGGACCACAGATACACATGAGCTTGAGATGGGTGGGAGGTGGGTTGTGTGGCTGAGTCCTTGAAAGAAAGTCCTTCAGATCCTTCAGTACATTGTCTGTGAACCAAGTGTGTCATGGGATGGTTGCTTCCCCAGAGGGCCTGGTAGGTAAAGCCTTTGTAATTGTCTATGGTCACACTTGAAATATCACACAGACTCCTCTGGGGCACAGTCCCTGATCTCAGGTGGGTCTAAGGGTCTACAAAGTTCTCAATAGCAAATCTGGAGCCTTATGGTAGCGAGGTAGTCTTCTCTCTTCTAGTGGGCTCTGCTATCAACATTTTAAAGGGTATAATGTTTGAACTTTATTAGAATTAGAACTGGAGTGTTGTGGCCAATTCTATAGTATTAATTGCCTCTCCAAAAGGATAATTAAAGTAGCATCCTATGTGGCCTTTCTTCTTTCACTATTGCCAAATCACTGTGAAACCTAATCCACTTGCTCAATTACCTTAAAATCTCAAGGCCTGGCGCACAGATTTGTGCACTGATGAGGTCCCTCAGCCTGGCCTGAGGAAATAGGGCTGAATCCAGCTCCTCAACATCCCCTGAGGGGTCCTGGATTGTGAGAGGGTGCAGGAAAGACGTAGGAATCCAAACCGTGCATGATGAGGGCCAGGGAAGGACCGTGGGAGGGCCCCAGGGCATGTCTGTCCCATTTTGCCCAGTCCTGATCATCTGACCCCTAGCAGCAAACTAACATACCTTTCAAAGCACCTACCCTCTGGTGGTCAGTGCACATCATAGCAACTGGTCAAATGGTTGAATGTCCAGTCAGACACTTAGCATTAGGATATTATTATATAGGATTACAAATCAGTGTATGTAGTCTCTTTTCTTATATTTTAGATCAATTTTTATTTTAATTATAATAAGTGAATTTATTACCACTTTCTACAAAGTCCTAAGAAAACAAGATCCTGCTTACTTATTTGCTTCCTTCCTTTTTCACTTATTATGTAGACATATCAGTCCTTTTTTCACTTTTTAAAAATGATGATAATTTTTCAGTGTAATTTCTTCAGAGACACATTACACTACCATTGTTACCTGACTGTCCCATGTAACTTTAATTAGTCTGAAACACATTGTGTAGTGTCCTAATTTCCTTATAAATCTCAAAACAAAGCTTGTCAATTATGTTTGCCTTTATCACATCAGATGGTAAGCTTTCTGATAGGAAACTTGTATGTAACCCACTTGAAGATAGAATGAAAGTTATATTGCCAAATCATTCCAAATCAGATATTTATCATTTATTATGTTACTTTACATGAGATTTAATGCCTCACCTGGTTCTTATTTGAATGTATTAGAAAATATATTTTTATTCATAGTCAATGAAATTGTTCACCTTGAAATCTTTGACCAAAATAAAACTTTGGTGGAAAATATATAACTTTGACCATATTTAAATTTAGATGACTTTTATGTACTGGTATTTAATATTTTTCCAATGTTTGTTTTGTTTATATTTTATATAGGATACAATTACACGTAGTTTGTTTCCTTTTGAGTATTTTGTTAGTTTTTTTTTTTACCAATCAAATATAAATGAATTATTTTCCATTCTCTAAATTTTAAGATATTAAGAAGAAAAAGTCTTGAAATATAATGCTGATAGTTCTGAATCACAATTACGCTATATCTCAATTACCAGGAAAATTATAATAAAGATTAATAGTTCCTCTAGGGGCAATCATGAGTATAAAAGTAGAGGTGGTGGAAATAAATGGATTCTAAATAAAATAAGACGGAGGCTAGACCATGATTAGATATCAAGATATAATAATGATAACAGGCTCACATAGCACTTTTGAGGCTGAGCTATGGGTGTTCAGATAAGGAACTCTGTCTCAAATACATTTCTAAGACCAAATCCCCATCCAGTCTAAAAGGTTTATAAAGTTAGCCTAGCAGAATCCATAGCAAACAACCAATAGGCTATAGGTAGATAAGCTTGAGGCACATATAAAATGAGAAGGAAAATAAAAGTCTATCTAACACCTGGGACTAAGGATAAGAAGACTAAGGAAATAAATTTTAAAGCTTTTTATCAACACAGCCAACCCTGGAAAATCAATAGACCCCACATGTGTTTTTTCTCATACCATTCCTTTCTGATTCTCATACTGGGTGCTATAGGGGGCTATAATTCAAGTGGAAAATCTGGTATTTAAATGTCATATCAGAGGGAATAAATGGTGATGAAAGGAGATTTAACTTTGGCTGGTGAACACAAAATACAATATACAGACGATATATTATAGAATTGTATACCTGAAACCTATATAATTTTATTAACCAATGTTACCTCAATTAATTTAATAAAAATAAACAAAATATATACGTATTATCTATATTGCATCATCAAAATACAACTTACACAAAATCATGTACTAACAAATACATATGTGTATATATAATATACATAAAATAAGGATATCATGACACAATGATTTAAAAATATTTTTAGAGACAGAGGAAGCGAGAGGGAGAGAAACATTAATGTGAGAATGAAATGGATTGACTGCCTCCTACACATTCCCCTCATGGCAATTTGCTGGAGCCAGCCGGCATCAGTCGGCAGCACATGAAAGGAGGGGTGAGGATTGGAAATGATAGACAGAGAAAAATGGGATGACTTAAGGGTCACTGTGCTCTGGGGGGGCAGAATGCATGTTTACTAAACTATTATGTTTAGAGGGTCACTGTGCTCTAGCGGGCAGACAGGCCACTTTGTGAAACCTGCTTTTC
Organism: Antrozous pallidus; assembly: GCA_027563665.1. NCBI lineage: Eukaryota > Metazoa > Chordata > Mammalia > Chiroptera > Vespertilionidae > Antrozous > Antrozous pallidus. The sequence continues at coordinate 32,889,430 of CM050519.1, forward strand.
TCAGGACTTTGTCAACTGAGGTTGCCCCCAACAGCAATTCAAGTATTTTGCAACACAGTATGCTCAATATCTTTATTTCTTTAATATGATAATAGCCTAAGTAGACAAATTGAAGCAAATAATACTCTTTTTTTGTAGTATACTACTAAATAAAATTTAACTTAACCTAGATTTTAAAAAATTAATTGCTTTTCATAGTGATGAGCCCTTAGAAGATATCTTTTACATATATATGTATATATACATATATATACACATATGTATATAAATATATGGTGATGAGCCCTTAGAAGATATCATATATATATATGATGAGAGAAGATTTAACTTCGGATGGTAGGCACATGGTACAATATACAGATCTTGTAACATAGAAACCAACCCACACTTGAAACCTATATGATCATGTTGACCAATGTCACCCCAATAAATTTAATAAAAAATGAAGTATATGAAGTATACAGCAATCTTTATTTAAAAAATACTTATATTGATTTTTAGTGAAAGAAAAAGGTAAGGGTGAGAGAGAAACAATGATGGCCTGGGATTATACCTGTAACCTGGGCATGTGCTCTTAGCGGGAAATTGAACTAGCAACTTTTCTGTGCATGGGATGATGGCCAACCAACTGAGCCATGCTGGCCAGGGCCACAGAACCCTTTAAAAAGAATATGGAAATTTTGTGTCCACTCTTTAAAACATATCCAAAAATATGATGAATACATTTTAGGAAATTGCAGGAGTTAGCATATATTACTCATAGGTTCAAATTTTAAAAATCTGCATATTGTAATAATTAAGACTCCTATAAATGTTTTCAAGCTCCTACTTACAACACACAAGATTGCACTTCCCACATACTTTAAGGTTAGATGTGGCCATATTACTTGCCTGGTCATTGGACTGTGAGTGGAAGTAACCCCTGGCACTGTTTAGAAGCTGCTAGGGGCAAGTATGTAATTCCTTATATCCACCGCTCTCCTGTTACAGAATTTGTGCAAAGACTTGTCAAGATAAGCATTCTTCTTCTGAATCCCTGACTTAGGAAAATAAGCAGACCCTTCCAGACATGGGAAAATGAAATGTACTATGAGGCATCACTACAGTTGGGGAAGCAGGTCATTACTTCAGCATAACTAGTTAATCCTGATGTATATGCCACACAATACTACTTCTCAATGTCGATCCCATAATTTTTGCATCACTATGAGATATTCTGCTATTCAATTATAATTTTGAAAAAGCATTCAGGTCAGCTAGGGCACTAATTGACAAAATTAGGTTTAAACAAAAAATTCTTTGAGGACCTGAAGCATAAAAGATTTAGTAGAAGGAAATGCAATTGTACTATATCCAAGGAGACAAGAATTGTTGATTTTTTTTAATGTGATCACTGAGAATGAAATATGATTAGTTTTCTTCTAGCAATTGTAAGAAAAAAGAAATTAATGCCAATATTGGATATGTGAAATTTAGAAGAATGGATTTGATACATTCACACACACTTGTATTTATACATATTATCATGTATTCTAAGGAGGTGTTACTATATTTATATAAATATACCATATTCCAAAAAGTGTGCATTTATAAAACTGATAATTTTGCTTTTGCTATAATTAATTACATATTGAAACACTACTTACTGTACAGTTTTTGCTGTGTTTTTCCTCTCTTAAAATTGAGTAAGATCATGCACAGTGATATGTATTCTTCTTTCATGATTCTTTATATAATACTAGAGGTACAGTGCATGGATTAGTGCACTGGTGGGTCCCTCAACTGGCCTCCACTTTCTCACAATCCAGAACCCCTCAGGAAATTTGGAGTGCTACTCCTGCTTGCCACTTCTGCTCATCCTGGCCCTGCTGTGTCTGCTACGGGCTCACACCCAGTCAGTCCAGATTTGGAGAGGCTCATGCCACCACAGAGGGGCTCGCCAGCCATGAATCCTGTGTCCATTACCTGTTTATCAGATGAGTGGCATTCTCACTGTGGAAGAGCACTGCCCACCATTGAGAGTCTACCCCTTGGTAGTCCATGGGCATCATAACAACCAGTAGTTCGATAGTCCAGTCATTTGGTTACTTAGGCTTTTATACATATACTAGAGGGCTGGTGCAGGAATATCGTGCCCAGGGGTGTGTGTCCCTCAGCCCAGCCTGCACCCTCTACAATCTAGGACCCCTCAAGGGATGTGCAACTGCCCATTTAGGCCTGATCCTATATCAATCAGACCTAAACGGGCAGTTGGACATCCCCCTCACAATCCCAGACTGCTGGCTCCCAACTGCTCGCTTACCTGCCATCCTGATTGCCCCTAATCACTTCTGCCTGCCAGCTTGATCATCCCCTAACCACTCCCCTGCCAGCCTGATTGATGCCTAACTGCTCCCCCTCCAGCCTGCTTCCCCGTAACAACCCTCCCCTGAAAGACTGGTCACTCCTAACTGCCCTCCCCTGCAGGCCTGGTTCCCCTAAACCACTCTCTCCTGCAGGCCTGGGTTCTCCCCAAATGTCCTTCTCTGAGGCCCAGTCGTCCCTAACTTTTCACCTCTCCTGTATTGGTCACCCCTAACTTCCCTACCCTGCAGGCTTGATAAACTCCAATGGCTTTCCTTTGCAGGCATGGTCCCTCTCATCTGTCCTCCGCTGTTGGCCTGATCACCCACAACTGCCTTCCTTTGTAGATCTGGTCCCTCTCAACAGTCCGCCCCTGCTGACCATCTTGTGGAGGCCATTTTTTGTCCACATGGGAGAAGCTATCTTTGACCACATGAGGCAGCCATCTTGTGTGTTGGAGTGATGGTCAATCTGCAAATTACTCTTTTATTAGATGGGATAGAGGCCTTGTGCATGGGTGGGGGCCAGCTGGTTTGCCCAGAAGGGTGTTCTGGATCAGGATGGGGGTTTCCTTGGGCTTGGGGTGCCCTGGGTGTGGGGTCTGTGGTAATTTGTAGCCTGGCCATGCCCCCCAGTGACCCAAGAGGAGGCTGGGATTTATTTACCTTCTATAATTGAAACCTTGAGTGGAAGCCTGGGACTGCCAGGGTGTGCAGAAAGCTTGGCTTCCTCCATTGCCAGGGAAACCCAAGCATTGTGCTCACTCTCTGGCCACAGCCATCTTTGTTGATTTAATTTGTATATTCACTCCTGATTGGCTGGTGGGCATGGCTTGTGGTTGTAGTGAAGATATGGTCAATTTGTATATTACTCTTTTATTAGATAAGATAGACTAGAGGCCTGGTGCACAAAATTTCTGCTTGGGAGGGGTGCCCCTCAGCCTAGTCTGCACCTTTTCCAATCTGGAACCACTAGGGGGATGTTCAACTGCCAGTTGAGGCCTGATCCATGGGCCTGCATATTCATTCTGGACTTCTTGGCCTTGCTATGCACTCCTCTAGTAATCAGCTTCCACAGGTTTCCAGACACTGGCCTCCAGCTCTTCTTCTCTAGTATGTAGATTTCCAGCTCCTTCCCTGCCACCTGCTAGCTCTGCTCCATCACCTGAACCTGTCCCTACAGCTCCTCTGTCTCTTGTTTAATCTTAGCCATCTGAAATTCATAGGCCAGGCCATTCTGTGCTTTATGGCTTTCGACTATGATGTTGAAGTCATACCCAGTCTTATTCAGCTCGCAGTCCTACTGCACCTTGGCCAGAACCAGCAGACACTTTTTCCTACTTGCCTCTGGCTTCTGAATCTTAGCATCTCTCTTGGTCTCTACTTCCCTAATCAGAGCATCTTTTTGATCTTAAGTTGTCAAAGCCCACACTAAGGAAGGCAAATAGTCCTGATCAATGTGAATGTCCTTCAGGGTATAACTAACCATGCAAGTGTGTTTATGTTTGTTTGCTTTTATTGTTTTAAGTTTTAAATAATTCAATAAACCTTTGTAATAGTCATTATTTTTATTAAAAGGTCTTTGTTCTAAAGAATAAATCCTCTTTATTATACCTTGTCAGTTTTCTGTTACTTGCAACCAGAAACCATTCAATTTTACTAATTTCATTTTTCCATTTATATGTCTTTTCTTTTTAGTTCCATCACAGAGGTTTTCTTATGATAATTCAGCATATTACTGTTTAATCTAGTGAACTGAACACTCTTTTTGGCTTCAGTTGAAGTGTTAAATCATGTTATTACATTTTTGGACATTCTCATTCTTTCCCTCTACCTTTATATAAAGAAACTAAATGGTCCAGAATGAAAAACCCCATGCCCCTCCTCTCCCTGCACTCATACTTTCTAGAGGAAACTGTAGTTTATGGATTCAAGGGGTCCATGAGTGATTACTACTTTATTATTATAATGAGTTTTATATATTAACACAATTTTAAAATAATCTAGGAGTCAATTATGCCAATCTAACAAAATAGGTAAAAAAATTATATTAAGTTAACCAATGAAAGAGGAAGATTATTTTTAAGTTTATTGATTTTATATAGAGAGACCATGCTATATATCTTAGTAATAGTACTTGAGAGGTAATTAATATAAATTGTTTTCTTGTTCATAACTGGATATGATCTTTGCAGTCTAGAAATTTTCCTTTGTAACAAGTTAAGTGGAAAGATGTCAAAAGATAAGTTCTTTATATAAAATTTTTATCCATTAACTACATTTATAAGTATATCTTTTTATATGCTTATTATAGTAATCTGTTGAATTGCCCTATATTATAAAAAAACTATAAATAGCTACTGATATTCTAGAATGTAAAACTAAGGAAAAATATTAATGAGTTTCCTGTACACATATTTACTAAAGAAACTGATAGCCACATGCTTATTTATTAAAGTGATAATTTTTAAGAATTTATACTTATACTAGGAAATATTAAAGTTCATTACTGTATTATGATTTATCTGGTTCATATTATCTTAATTGCTATTGACTAAATAATCTGATCATTTAAGAGTCATAGTTTTACCTTTTAATCAATACATCAAATGTTCTATTTGTTAGTAAAGAGATCACACTAATCTCATTATTCATTCACTAAGATGGCCAAGAATAGAATTCAGACAAACAAAATTTATCTCTTTATGATAATAATTATGTTCATAATTTCTAGTTGTCAAAGACACTTTTGGATGACATGTTGAAATAACCTAATTTGACAATTTCCAAATAAGCTTAGAAATCAACCTTTAATAGAAATACCTCCCATCATAATGGATAAGATAATAGCCCACATTGGGATATCATATGCCCCACTTTCAGTCAGAACATGTGACTGAAACTTTCCTATTGCAAGGCCAACACTGTGAATATAATCAAGGCCCAGAATATCACAATGCAATACTATGGCCTAATTCTATCTCAATATGGTTTACTTTTCAAAAAAGCTGGACATTTGGTCTTATGGCTATAAGATGAGATCAAGCTGAAAAGTTTTAATTACTCACTGCTTGATTAAGTGTAATCAAGCAGTGAGTAATTAAAACTTAAGATGAGATTCATGTATAACCTATGCAGTTTGATATTTATTTATTTTTATATATAAATATGATATTGAGCTCTAACAAGGGAATCCAATAATGACTTTTGCTTTCCCTCATATGAAATAGTTAAACTGTTCTTTGATCATTTCTTCTTTTTGTGATATACTGTCTACCATCTGGCCAATTAGTACTTCTCCCTAAAATTACTAGCAAAACCATCAAACCATATTTTTTATCTATTTCAAGCCAACAAAAGGCTAATTATTTTCATCAAAATTATGGGGATTGGGGCAGAGAGACAAAGTCTTGATGTGGTAAGTTAGTTCCCCTAGTTTCTTCTTTTCTCAGAGAATTTACTATTTCTGTTTGGGAGGCTAAAGATCTAGTCCATAGCCCCCAAAAATACCAGAATAATTTCTGGTGGAGACATGAGGATTAGAGACTTGACTGGTTTCCCTCTTAATACATTAACTAAATGCTGGGGTCACCTGAAATTCATGACAAAAATCATTGGCAAAAAATCTCTGAAAAACATTCTATTTAATAAAAGAATTATATGCAAATTCACCATACCTCCACTACATCCACAAGCCACGCACACCAGCCAATCAGGAATGACTATGCAAATTAACCCAACCAAGATGGCTGCAACCATTGAGAGAGCAGGAGGCTTGGGTTTCCCTGGCATTGGAGGAAGCCAAGCTTTCCAGCTGCCCTGGCTAGCCCAGGCTTCTACTCAAGGCTACAAAGTTTCAAATATAGAAGATAAATAAATCCCAGGTACCAGAGCCCCTGCTTGAGTCAGTGGGGGGCATGGTCAGCCTACAAACTACCACAGGCACCTCACCCAGGCTGCCCCTTGCCTCAAGGGAGCCCCCACTCTGATCTGGGACACCCTTCAGGGAAAAACAGCTGGCCCCCACCTGCACCAGGCCTTTATCTTCCTATCTAATGAAAGAGTAATATGCAAATTGACCATACCTCTGAAACACCCACAAGCCACACCCACAACCCAATCAGGAGCAATATGCAAATAAACCCCGACCAAGATGGCTGCTCGCCACTGAGAGCAGGAGGGAAGCTTAGGTTTTCTGGCAATAGAGGAAGCCAAGATTTCCACCTGCTCTTGCTGGCCTTGGCTAGGGCAGATCCCAGTGATCAGAGCAAGCTTGGGGTCCCCCGCCCAGGGCCTGAGCCTTGAAGCCTTGGACAGAGACTTGTGGCCTTGGCTGGGGATGGAGCAGGGCAATTGCATGGACTGGGAGTCAACTGCCTAGGGCCCCATACTCGGAGCCTCTGCCAGAGGCTTTCGGCCTAGGCCAGGGGTAGAGCAGGGCAATCAAATGCACTAGGGGTCCCCTGGCCAGGGCCCCAGCCTAGGAGCCTTGACCAGAGGCTTGCCGCCTTGGCTGGGAACAGAGCAGGGCAATTGTAGCTAACTGGGGTTCCCCCACCCAGGGCCAGAGGCTTTAGGTCTTGGCAAGAGTGGAGCCAGAGATCAGAGGAGATAGGTGTGAACTGTAGAGAAAAAACCTTTTATGACTGCTCATTGGCTAAGCTCCCTGAATGCCACTGGTAAAATTCTTAGTAACTTGGGTATAAGAATCCAAAAAAGTAATCTAGAGTTTTTCCACCACACTCCTGGAGAAAAAAAAAAAGGTCTGCTGCTGGAGGGCTAAGAAATGTCATATCCTGCCTTAAGCGGTTTGGCTCAGTGGATAATGCCTCACCTGCCTACTGCAGGATCCCGGTTATATTCTGATCAAGGGCATGTACCTAGGTTGCAGGCTCCTCCATGGCTGGGGTCCAGGTCAGGGCTCATACAGGAGGCAACCAATCAAAGTGTTCCTCTTACTTTGATGTTTCTCTCTGTCTTTCCCTTTCTCTTACACACTCTCTAAACATCAATGGGAACATATCCTCAGGTGAGGATAAAAAAGAAAAATAAAGAAGTGTCATATCCTATGAAAGACACATCTTGAAAATGCCTAAAGAAAGTTGTCATTTTTCATGGTGAAGGGATTGGAGTCCATGTTGTTGAAAACATCTTGGCTGAGGTGACTGGCAGTGGCTGCAGCAGTGGAGTGATGGGGCTGGTGCCTTTCCTTGAACAGCCCAGTCGCCTCCCATAAAGGGAGGTCAGATTGCGGCTTGGGCTCACTCCCTGTGGGGAAGGGCCTAAGCTGCCAGTAGGACATCACCTGAGGGTTCCCAGTATGTGAGAGGGGGCAGGCTGGGCTGAGGGGACCCTCCCCCCAATCCCCCAGTGCACAAATTTTGTGCACCAGGCCCCTAGTACCTAATAAAAGAATAATATGCAAATTGCCCATCACTCCAACACATAAGATGGCTGTCCCCATGTGGTCAAAGATTCTGCCCCCATGTGGACACAAGATGGCCAGTAGGGGAGGGCAGTTAGGAGAAAGCAGGCCTGCAATGGAGGGCAGTTGGGGGCAATCAAGCCTGCAGAGAAGGGCAGTTGTGTGGGACCCAGGCTTGCAGGAGAGGGTAGTTAGGAGTGACCAGGCCTGCAGGGGAGGCCAGTTAGAAGCAAACAGGCTAGCAAGGGAGCAGTTAGGCATCGATCAAGCTGGCATCAGTGTGGTTAGAGGGTGATCAGGCTGGCAGGTAGAATCAGTAGGAGTAATCAGGAAGGCAGGCAGGTGAGCAGTTGGGAGCCAGCAATCCTAGATTGTGAGAGAGATGTCTGACTGCCCGTTCAGGCCTGATCCTGATCGGGCAGTCAGGCATCCCTCTCTGGGTCCCAGATTGGAAAGGGTGCAGGCTAGGCTGAGGGACTCACAACCCTGTGCACAAATACCATGCACTAGGCCTCTAGTAAAGAATATCGTTGAATGCTTTATTAGGTGAATATTAAAGTTCAAAACTGCTAGAGCAATAGTTAGACAATATAAAATAGGATTATAGTTGAAACTCTTAAAACTCAAGGACAAATCTATGGTAAACCTACATTTACAGCCTCAATTCAATTCAGCTTATAACTAATAGGGAAAGGCATCATCCCATTTGCCTGGAAGAAGGAAAGGTTAATTGTTTCTTTAATATATTAATTGTATAAAGAAAAGAAGAGGAAGAGAGAGGTAGAAACATCAATGATGAAAAGGAATCATTGATTGGCTGCCTCCTACATACCCCACCTTTGGGATTGAGCCAGCAACCCAGGCATGTGCCCTGACTTGGAATCAAACTGTGACCTCCTGATTCATAAATTCATGCTCAACCACTGAGCAACACCAGCTTGACAAAGGTAATCATTTCTAAATGAAGATGACATCTAGAGATTCTAAATTTTTTCTTCAAAATGTTTAGCATTGCCAGACTTTACTGAGCTTACATAGACAAAGGTAGGCAAAAGTATATTTATAGTTGAATAAATAGTAATACAAAAATAAAATATGTGTTTTGTGGACTAACATCTGTTAATCTGCCACTACTATTACTTCTACCCACCCCCACACAAAATGGTCCACTTGACTATAAATCTAAAGAAAAAATGTAAATATTCTATAATATATGAAATTAAGTACTCTAAGATGAATTGAGTAGTATATTATACACAGCAAAAAGAATAAATAAAAAGAGTGATGAACTGGAAGATAGATCATTTGAAAGTATTCAAAAGGAAGCATAGGCATAGAAAAAGAGACAGAGATGGAACTCAGGTTTGCAAAATATAATATGCTATTCTTCAGATGCATTTTTGTTACTAGATGTTTTATCTCCTCATTCCAATTTTTAGTTTAACTAATTATTCTATAATAGAGGTTTACAAAAATTTTTGGCACAACTTTCTGCCACATTGCTTCCAGTGAAACATTTGCATTGATTTAAAAAAGCACATGGAAGCACAATTTCAATATTTCTGAAGCCAATGCTATAATTAATGTTGTTCAATAATTCAACTCAATTTTGACACTGTATACCCAGAGATAGCATCAGATTCCACAGTTAAGCACTCTAAACCAAAATTAATTTTATACTATAAAAGAGAGTAAAAAGTATTTATTTGAGTAAAAGAAGTTGCAGTCCAAGAAACAGAGATTCAGGTATCAACCTATTTTTCCCCCCACTGAGACAAAGGTAAAGCTCCCTCTTATAACAATAGTTCCTGCCTGAAATCTCAATTACAACTGTTTTCATGTAAATGAAGTATCAAAATTGTACAGTTATGATTGGTCAAAGTAGTTCTTAGTTTGTTAGTAAAAAGACTAAACCAAGGTTTCCCTGCCATGGTTGACTCAGATAGCATGAACAAGCAGAGAATATTTTAGGGAAACATGAAATACTGTAGTGTGAAACTTAATCCTGCTATTCTAGCCACTGTCCACACTTACTTGCTTAAAGCAAAAGAGTAGTTACTCCAGCTTCCAGATTGAGACCTTGAGGCTTGCATAAATCTTTTTGTAGACCATAAAAGAATCACCCAATGGTGCTAGGAGTTTAGCTGTACCTTCAGCTTTTTCAAGATATGACTACATTCCATGTCCAGTGGATGTATGGTTAGAGATAAGAAGCAGGCAACCGGGTCAATCAGTCTACTGGCACTTCCCTACCCCAGATACAACCCTGCAGCCTATTCATGGAATTTAAAACAATGAAAATGTATGGCTAAGACCCTATAAAAGGACTGCCTACACCCGGGACAGCATGGTCGTGGGTATTTGGTCTCTGTGTGGTGCCCTCACAACTGTCCTGGCCAGTTCAATAAATCCTTGCTTGCTTATTACCAACTTAACTGCCTCCATGGTCATTTGCAACTGGTCATGGAAGTTGTCCCACTACATTTGGAGGTTCCCCGGCAAGATTTCCAGGAAGAGAGAGGGACCCCTGCTCGGTGGACTGGAGACTCCCCTTCCTTCCTGGGGAAGAGAGAGGGACCCCCGTTCAGCAGGCTGGATGCTCTCCTTCCTTTCTGGGGATCAAAGCCAGAGGTGAAAGCTTCAAGGATTTATTGAAAAAGGGAAGACCGGTCTCAGGAGGTAAGGCACCTAGGTTGAGATTTCAAGGGTAAGAGTCTGTTGGAGGGCTAGACACAGCATAACCTCCAGACTCTGGCCAGAAGACACGATGGTGTCCTCTGCCTGGTACAGGTGTGTGAGTGTGAGATTCCTGGAGGAGGAGAGAGGGACCCCCACTGAGTGGACCAGAGGCTCTCCTTCCCTTCAGAGGAAGAGAGAGGTACCCCCCTGGGTGGCCTGGAGGTTCTCCCTCCATCCCAGCGAGCCCTTGGTAGTGTCCAGACTGTTTGTCTTGTGTTTGTCGTGGTTGTGTCAGGAGTTTTTGTTTGGTGTTATAATAATTGGGCCCAGTGTGTATTATTTATTAGGTTTTAATTTGTCAAAGTTTTGTCGGTTTGTTGAAATCCTCTTAGAGACATTGAATGGTTCTTCTTTTCCTGTTTGGCCTTTAACTGTGCGACTGGATTACTGATCTTTTTATCAAGGTTCCTTACAGGATTTCACCTCTCTTTAAACAACCTTGTATGTGTAACCTGCCCCTCCCAACAAAGCACTCTTTTTCCCAGGTCATTGACAGAGTGCAGGATGACTTCCCCCTCACAGTCCTTGAAGGGCTCTGGGAATGGTTTTAAGCTTTTTTTTCTTTCCTTCACAAAATGGTCCTGCAGAGGTGGCGTTTGTAAGTCCTTTCTCTCCCCCATGGTGTTGGCTGTGCCACCCCTCCTGCTCCCGCCCTCATTATGGGAGGCAGAAGGAGCTCCAGAGAAACTCCCTAGGTTGTAGGATGGGACATTTATGTTTGTTGTGCCTATTAATCTTGTTTCCTTTGTCCAACATGAATGCCATTTTTGTTTTACTGAAACATGGATATGTTTGATTGATATTTTGTTTGTCTGCCTGGATATAATTATTTGTTCATATAAGTGTGGAAGTCCGTGAGAAAAAAAGGAAACATTTAGTTTATTTAAAGCTGGGTGCCCTGACAGGTAGCAAACTGCCCCTAGTGGCCACGGGGATTCCTTTTTCCCAGGGGAGCTTGCTCTCTGTCAGAGGAAGAATTGGCCCACCAAAATTTCTGTTTATGTTTATTAATTTGATAAAGTTGTAACAACTATGGTCCAAAGAGGTTTTAAGCAGGAACCAAATTCTAAAGTTAACTATTTACAACAAGGAAGCTGGAGCTGGCAAAGTCACCATGCTTGCCCAGAAAAGTAAATGAATCTTATTTCTGACACCTGCCATCACCCAGTCTTAATCAGTGGTGGAGGAATGGTGTCAGAAATGGTTGTCTCAATTGGCCATTTGAGTTTAATATGGTTAATGACTGCAATACATTGTAAAACCTTTAGAAGGAAAGGAAAATGTTTTGTAGGTCATTTGTTCCTTTTTTGTATGTGGCAACTCTTAAATTATTAGTTTTAAAGTCAGTACTTTTTAATAAAAACACACTCAAGCAAAGGGGCTTTTCAGAGAGGTCAGGGAGTCTGATTGCAGTGTAGGGATCACTGGTTCCTTCCCCAACACCACCTTTGTTGGCAGGAGGCAAGCGTTTTATTCCAGTGGAAGCAGAGGGGGAAGGACTGCAGCCTTCTCCCTCCATTCACCACCTGGGACCTGAGCCAAGCCATGCTCCCTGCCTCTGCCCACCCAGCGCCCAACCCACCCCCCTCCAGGAGTTGTTTTGAGTAGCTGGATGTGGCGGCTGTGAGGAGGGAAATTCCCTTGTGACCTCCTGCATCCCAATGAGACCCAAGAACCCCTGGTGACTCCTTGGACACTTTTCACCATGTTCTGTTAGGGTGCTTAAAGGCAGCAGCTAGAAATTCCCCCATTCCCCTTTTCAGGCTTATCAGAAACGGAGATCTTTATCTCTAGGAAAATGTGGCCTTTTAGAATTCAAGCAGCTGGAGGTTCCCTCCTCCCTCTGCCTTTACAATACTTAATGGAAGGTTTGATTGCATTTTCGAAGGAAAGAAGGTTTGAAGAATAATTTGAAATTGTGAAGGTTACTATATATGATGAGAAAGGAAAGAAAGAGTAGGAAGCAGTTAAGAAAGAATCAATGTCTTTACTGTGGAAATCAGGGGCACTGAAAAGAGAATGCCTTAGCAGGTTAGCTAGGAAGCAAAAGGAAAGACTCCGACTCCAAGGGTCTTTAACTTAGAGAAAAGGGACTGATAGGGCCGTGGCTCCTTTCCATTTAGCCCCCAGGAGCTCAGGGTAACCTTACAAGTGAGAGGAAGGCCTGTTAGTCTTCTGGTGGACACTGGGGCAGCCTATTCAAGTCTCAGCAGAGCCAATGGGACCTGTAACCTCTAAGGAGATATCAGTACAGGAAGCCACTGGACAAATTGCCTTTTTCCTTGGACATCAAAAAGGAATGTGGACCTCAGAAGGAACATGGTGACACATTCATTTTTTGGTCATGCTGGAATGCTTGTTCTCCCGACTTGGATGTCACCATATCCTTTGAGTGGGATGGAGCACACCTCATCGTGAATCCAATGAACCCAGGTCTGGTTACATCCTCCCCTCCCTGTACTTTTAACCTGTCCTCTCTTAGAGGAATATCTGTTGCAGGTAACGGAAAAAGCTGTGCCAGAGGAAGAGCATAAGCCCTTCCACCTCTACGTGAGTGAGGTAAGGGACATTGCCAAAGGGGTTCTCACTCAGACTCTAGTTCCCTGGAAGAGACCTGTTGACTATCTGTGTAAGAGAGTAGGCCCTATGACAGCAGAGTGACCAGCATGCCTTTGGGCTGTGGCCGCCACAGCATTGCTGATAAAGGAGACAGATAAGCTGACTCTGGGCCAGGAACTAGCCCTGACAACACCCCATACTGTGGAGGGCCTCCTTCGAGGTGCCCTGGAGAGATGGACGTCAAACACCAGGATCACCCAGTGCCAAGCTCTTCTCCTGGACCAGCCTCACATCCAGTTCCATAAGACACTGGCCATCAACCCTGCAAGCCTGCTCCAGATGATGATCTGGAGGAACCCATTCATGACTGCATAGAGGTAACAAATGCAGTAAAAACAGCTCACCCAGACCTGACAGATGTCCCACTATCACCACCAGACAAGGTACTGTTCACAGATGGGAGCAATTTTGTTCAGGATGGGATCCGATATGCAGGGGCAGCAGTAGTCACCCTGGACTACACCATTTGGACACAGTCTCTGAACAAAGGGACACAGTGCCATCCCCCAGGAAAGAGGGTTACCAACTTTAGCTGGAAAGGACATTAAAAATAGGGAAGAGATTTTAGCCTTAATAGAGGTCATCTGGCTCCCAAGAGCAGTTGCAATAGTGCACTGCAAATGACATCAGAAAGGGGATATAATTGAAACTAGTGGAAATAGAGCCACAGACCAAATTGTCAAGGAAGCCACCTAAAAATCAGTGGGGCCTTTACAAGTCTTAGTGACCCTGCTAGACCCCCTCCTACACCAAACAAGAGGAGGAATTGGCAGAACAGAAGCAAGCCATCAAAGGACCAGATGGTTGGTGGACCAGACTGTTGGTCTCAGAGGCTCTAGGTTGGACTTTGGTGTCCCAGTGACACCAGCAGAGACACTAGACTATACACCTGGTGGTTACCAAGACTTCTGAACTTCTACGAGGCAGGTACTATATACCAAGCTTAGATAAGATAATTAAAAGCATAGTCACTAGAAGTACTATCTGTACACAGGTAAATGCTAAGCAAGGTAAGAAGGTCCCCCTGGGAATTCAGGCCCCAAGGATATTCCCAAGGAAAGCATTGAGAGGTAAATTTCACAGAGATTAAGCCACCAATATCAAGGAATAAGTAAGTAGCTGCTAGTTCTTATAGCCACCTTCTTGGGTTAAAGCATAACCCACTAGGACAGAAACTACCTCTAGAGTAGTCAAGAAATTACTCCAGGAGATTATACCTAGATTCGGGCTGTCAGTAGTCATAGGATCAGATAACAGCCCCACCTTTGTACCCAAGGTATCTCAAAGTATAGCTCAAACCTTAGGCACAAATTGGAATCTCCATTGTGCATACCAGCCACAAAATTTAGGACAGGCATAAGTTTAATTAAATATGTCATAGAAACAGGTGAAAACTGGGCCAACCTCTTGCCTTTGCCCTCTTATCGGCCAGGTGTATCCCCTATTGGAAGGGGTTTCCCCCTTTTTGAAATCATGAGTAGTAAACCTCTCCCCATCCATTCCAGGGTTACGGAGAAACTAAAAACTGGAATTCATAACCATTCCTTGCTCAAATTCTCACAGGTTCTGCAGTGTACCCAGAGAGCCACCCATAAGCTGGTTTGAAATGTATTGCCAGTGCCCACCGGGGACCTTGTACATCCCTTCCAGCCCAGGGACTTGGTATGGGTAAAGAAGTCCACTGCCCAAGGACTTACCCAAACCTGAAAGGGACGCAACACTGTTATCCTGAGCACGCCCACGGTTGTTAAAGTAGATGGTGTCCAGACCTGGCTGCACCACTCCCAGCTCCTGCACCTGGAAACAGCCTGGATCCTGTCAACCAGCGGCCTCATCTGTGAAATCCCTAGCCTGGGCTTAAAAGCAGGCCAGGAGGAGACTCGACACCTGCAGGAGGGGAACTGGACTTCAGTGAGGAGAGTACTAATGGGGACCTTGGGTCTAGGGGCCTTGGTAACAGTGAGAACATATTTGCTAGCCAGTGAGAAAGTCCAGGACTAAGTAGGGCTAGATATGCTAGGAACAGGAGAGTAGAAACGGAACAAAGAATGCCCTTAAAGAAGTAGAATGAGTAAATAGAAAACTAATTGTGCCAAGTAAACAGTTTAGAAAAATTAATATGATCAAACTACTTAAAGTTAGGAGGAAGTACAATCACCTGACTAATAAGGATGAATCCATGATTTGACTCATGCACATAAGACCAGTGGGGAATGAAATATGGTAGCATTTACCTCAGGTAAAACTACAGTGTGAAACTTGATCCTGCTATTCTAGCCACTGTTCACACTTGCTTGCTTAAAGCAAAAGGGTAGTTACTCCAGCTTCCAGATTGAAACTTTGAGCCTGCATAAATCTCTTTGTAGACCATAAAGGACTCACCCAATGGTGCTAGGAGTTTAGCTGTACCTTCAGCTTTTTCAAGATATGACTACATTCCATGTCCAGTGGATGTATGGTTAGAGATAAGAAGCAAGCAACAGGGTCAATCATAGTCTACTGGCACTTCCCTCCCCCAGATATGACACTGCAGCCTATTCATGGAATTTAAAACAATGAAAATTTATAAAAGGACTGCCTACACCCGGGACAGCATGGCTGTGGGTATTTGGTCTCTGTGTGGTGCCCTCACAACCGTCCTGGCCAGTTCAATAAATCCTTGCTTTCTTATTACCAACTTAACTGTCTCCGTGGTCATTTGCAATTGGTAGTGGAAGTTGCTCTCCCCCCCCACAAAACAAGACAAAACAAACAAAACAAAACCAAATAAAACAAACAAAAAAAAAAACCACAGAGTTCAGGTTGAAGTTTCTTTCTGGGATACAGAATATATGTACATGAGAAGCCTCTGCCAGCAAATGGTCACTAAGTTCTTATTATTTATATAATTTGGGCCCTTTGTTGACCATGAGGAATCCATTTCACTCATCTCAGATTCAGTTAATTCCTTCCATCTCAGAGTCCAATCACAAGCCTAGGTTACGTGTTCTTCTGACTGATTGGCTATAAATCAGAGGTTCCCTGACAACCTCCTTGGATTGATTAACTTGACAGAGTAGCTCACAATTTTTACTTATTAGATTATCAGGATTATGAAAGGACATAACTGAAACAGCCAGATGGAATAGGTGAATATGGCAAGGTATGGGAAAAGCTTCCATGCCCACTCCAAGTACACCATTCTCTCTGAATATCCATGTGCTCACCAACATGAAAGCTTTCTGAACTCCATTTTTTTGAGATTTCTAGATCGGCTTCATTACACATGCCTGGTTGGCTAAATGACTGGCCATTGGTGATTAAACTCAATCTCAGTCCTCTCTCTCCTCACTAGAAGTCAGGGGGTGACATTGAATGTTGCAACCCATTACACACAGGGTTTGCTCCATTGGCAGCCAGTTTCCATTTTTAGGTGTTTTACACAATTCACCTCATTAACCTAACAATAGACACATTTTCTGCTCCCTTAACAGGAAATTCCAAGGGTTAGAAGCTCTGTACAAGGAACTGGAGTGGAGACCAAATACATATATATTTCTCACTATTTGCTAAAAATCACAATTTCATAATAATGATCTATACTAATATAAGGGAAATATGCTAATTAGACTGGGAGACCAGACATCTTCCAGATGTCTAACTTCCTTCTGAAAGGGGTGCAGTGGAGGGGCTGCCAGGCTGGCAGGGGGAGTAGTTTGGGGGCAATCAGGCAGGCAGGCAAGCATTTAGGAGCTAGTGGTCCCGGATTGCTAGAGGGATGTTTGAGTGCCAGTTTAAACCGGCAGTTGGACATCCCCCAAAGGGTCCCTGATTGGAGAGGGTGCAGGCCAGGCTGAGGGACATCCTGGTCATGCACAAATTTTGTGCACTGGACCTCTAGTCAGATTATATCAGTACTCTGTAAAATTCAAACACTCTATGAAAAAAACAATGAATAAACATGAACTCTTCATCTGCTTCCAAAAAAAAAAAAAGAAAAAGAAACAAAAGAAAAGAAAAGAAAAAGAAATGCAAGAATATGTGTTTGACTTCCTTCAAAATTAAAATAAGACATGAAAAAAAAAAAACCTTAGTCAATTTGGTGACAGACTAACAATCAATTTTATACTTTAGCCTATCATCATACCCAGCAGCAGATGCTATTAGAACTACTTAATTTGAGCCTTAATGTGAGCATTTACTTTCCAGAAACCATCTAGTTTTCTTAGAGGACAGTGAGTAGAAATGTTTTGAGTTTCCTTTGCTTACTTATGTCATTCTTTCATTGAATAGAAAATTTCTGGTTTCAATTATTGGAAAATTTTTTGTTTAGCATAACAAAACAACAAAGTTCAGACTTGCTGAATATCCAACTATAAGCATCAATGGCAAATTGTTCCAATTTTAGCCTCATTCAGTCCAATTATTCATCTGATACAGGTGACACTGCCATACTATGGCCCAAGGTGATCTATAGTTTCACTGTAATGCTGGTGACTACTGCCATAGATTAGATTTACCCTCTATATTTATTTCAGTGTTAGTAATCTGATGGTATTCCCTTATTTCTAATATATTATCATCAATATATATGTCCCCCCCCCAAAAAAAAAAACAGAAAAAAAAACTTTTGTTTTCCACACTAGGCTACTTAGCATTTAGTTTTGGAACCCTAACTAGAGATTGATGAAAGGACACTGTACCAATTATTCATTCTCTACCACTATCACATTAAAATATTATTTTATTTAGAATCATAGTTCAATATCTTTTCTCTAATGTCTTTTTACAACATTGTATTTAAATGTATTCAATATAGAATAAAGGGAACATAGTTGACAGGGTCTTTTCACTGTTGGGTTGCCTGGTGAGAGACCAGTTTTTCTCCATCTAGATGGCAACATTTTCTACAGTCCTATTCCCAACAGCTTCTTACAACAACCACATCAATCTTCTTTTAATTTCTTCATTATCATGTGTTGCCCCTCAGTTTAGCTCCTTCTTGTTATCACTACTAGAAGCCAGGTGCATGAAATTCATGCATGGGAGTGTATGTCCCTCACCCCAACCTGCACCCTCTCCAATCTGGGACCCTGAGAGGGATGTCCAATAGCCTGTTTAGGCCTGATTCCAGATCAGGCTGTCGGACATCCCTCTACAATCCAGGATTGCTGTCTCCCAACTGCTATCCTGCCTGCCTGCCTGCCTGATTGCCCCTAACTGCTTCTACCTGCCAGCCTGATCACCCTCTAACCACTCCCCTGCCAGCCTAATTGATGCTTAACGACTACTCTGCTGGCCCGATTGCCCCTAACTGCCTTCCCTTGCAGGCCTGGTCCCCCCCAACTGCCCTTCCCTGTAGGCTTGATTGTTCCCAACTGCCCTTGCCTGAGGGCCTGGTTGCCTTCAACTGCCCTCCCTTGCAGGGCTGGTTCCCCCTAACTGCCCTCCCCTGCAGGCCTGATTGCTCCCAACTGCCCTCCCTTTCAGACCTAGTTCCTCTCAACTGCCCTTCCCTGCAAGCCATCTTATGGTGATCATTTGGTGTCCACATGCGGGCGGCCATCTTGTGTGTTGCAGTGATGGTCAATTTGCATATTACCTCTTTATTATGTAGGATTATCATTATTTTTGTGTCAACTGTTTTTTATTTTATTTTAATGATTCAGTTACTATTAATACCATTAGAGAAAATATTTTCATGGTAGTCAATTTGATTAGATTTCAATATGTTCTCTTGTTCATTTAAAAGTAGAGTTAAATAACGGGTCCATGAATGGAGTCATTGCTACCCACATGGTTTATCCCATTAGGTTAAAGGCATATTATTGGATTGCCTCATTACTCAGCATTGACTATTTTATCTAATGTTGCCAGTATGTAAAACTGTTGTTATTATTGTAATAACTTACCATAAACTTAATGACTTAAAACAATATAATTTTTTTATCATATGTCTGAAGTCAGAAGATAAATATAGGTCTTACAGTGCTAAAAGCAGTGTGTTGGCAGAACTACTCTTGGAAGCTGTAGGTGGAAATCTATTTACTTCCCTTTTACAATTTTATTTATTTATTTATTTATTTATTTATTTATTTATTTATTTATTTTCTAAACATATGTTTTCCTTTCCCTCCCCCAATACAATTTCTTTTTTAAAGTTATTTTTAAAATATATTTTTATTGATCTCAGAGAAGAAGGGAGAGAGAGAGGTAGAAACATCTATGATGAGAGAGAATCATTGATTGGCTGCCTCCTGCATGCCCTCTACTGAGGATCAAGCCCGAAGCCCTGGCATGTGCTGCCCTCACCAGGAATCAAACCATAACTGCCTGATTCATAGGCTGATACTCAACTACTGAGCCCAGTTTCTTGAGGCTGTCTGAATTCCATGGCTAGCTAACTTCTGCTTTAATTATTATATTTTTCTTACTCTGATTTTGAACCTCTTGCATCCTCTGATAAGGACACTTGTAATTACATTGTGTCCATTCAGATAATCCAGGAAAATTTCAAAGTCCTTAATTTAATCAGATATGCAGATTATTTTGCTATATAAGGTATCATGTACACAGATTTAGGAGATTAAGATATGGCATCTAGGGAGTAACATTATTTTTCCTGCCACAGTTTCAAATATATCTCGACTTATTCTTTGTTTGATTTTGTTTACTTTGGCTTTCTGTATCGGTGGATGTATTATCACTTAAGAAATTGGCTGCAATCAGAAAATGATATTTCATAGCCACTTCTTACTATTTTTTGCCACCCCTCATTTTGTTTTATAACCTACCCTGCAATATCAGTCCTGATTTTTAACCATAGGTGGTCATGTGTTTGAAATGACATTCAGAGTCATGATAAAAAAAATAGGCTTCCCTTTATATCATGTTCATTTACCTTAAAGCTAAAAGAAGTTACTCTCTTTTATGAGAGTGAAAAAAAAAATCCCAACATAGCATAACTAGAGTCTTTGCCTTTGTGTCAGCATTTCCAAAGGTTCAGATATTCTGCAATCTTGATGAAAAATGGATGTGACTGAGAAAGAGATTAGCCCAGAGAGGCTATGGTTTCCCTTCAGTAATTGCCCTTAGCTGGTCATATTATTCCCTTGACTATGTGACTGTTTCCATGATTCTCATCAAACAAACAACTAATGTCCATTTTTTAATTCAGCAGCATTTCATCATATCCAGTTAATAATTACTTGATAAACAATGTTGACAATGACCTACATATGCTTAGTTCAGTACATAGCCTTGGGCTGTATTTTCATTTATCATTAGTCCAACAGATCAATTTCTTAATATGTCCTTGAGTTAATGTTTTAAGGTGGATTTGACAAAAAAATCAAATTCTTAGGTATTCCTGACTCTAACTAGCCAGCTATTAACCCCTTCCTTCTTTTATCGTTCATTACCAGTATATTTTGGAAATGTATATCCATTATCTTTTCAAATATTAGCTTTCAGTATTCTCTCCTTCCTCACAATTCTACATTCAAATTAACCATGTTTTAGAATTTTCACTGATTTCTACAATACTTTGATCTCTTCTCTCTTTCTCTTCCATCTCACTGGTTCCACTTGCTGTTACTGATACTTCTTTTTTTTTAAATATATTTTATTGATTTTCCACAGAGAGGAAGGGAGAGGGATAGAAAGTCATAAACATCGATGAGAGAGAAACATCGGTCAGCCGCCTCCTGTGCACCCTCCACTGGGGATGTGCCCGCAGCCAAGGTACATGCCCTTGACCGGAATCGAACATGGGACCCTTCAGTCCTCAGTCCGACGCTCCATCAACGGAGCCACCCCGGCTTCTTTAACTGAGAGTTAGGATCTATATCCCCTCCTATTGTATCCGACTTCACCTTATAGACTTCTTTGACATCAAAATATGTCAAAATGGTACCATGTGCCTATTGAAAATAAGTCATAAAAAGGATATGCATCTACCTTCCTCATTCTAAGGATAATTTCCTGTGGAACCCAAATACCATCCTGTTATGGAGTCCATGTGGATAATTCCAGCTAATTATTTAAAGTATGTTTTTCCCACTGTCAATCCACACTTTCCTTCAAACATGTGGATTAGTGAGCGTCTAAGTCTTCCTTGTAAGACCCGAGATGTGATAGAACAAAAACAAGCTATCACACTGTGGACTTTCTGAATTCTTAACCCATCTTATCTAGGAGCATAATGATTATTTTTATGCTGATGGAATGTTTTCACAGTTTTCAGGTAAGCTTTAAAGTTATTGGCTACATAGCCATAGTAATTAGCACAGAAGATAATAAGGGAATGAGAACATATGCTTCAATTGCATGAATTTGTGGAATCTGAGGAGTAGTAAATAGAGAATTCTTTGGAATGATTTCATATGTGTTGGTGGAATTTGGGGATTATAAAATTTTCCATTTCTCTTATATTACCTTGCCAGAGACAGTTACACCAGCTTGAGACCACAATTGTTAATCTGGCAGAGAGAGACTTCTGCTCAGGACAGTACTGGTATTGTAGGCTAAATATAATCTGGAGAGTCACTTCCCTTCAGAGCCAAAATTAGAACTGATGATATATGCACCCAAATTTTCAGTGTGAAGACAATGCCATTATGTTTTATCTTTCTAAAAATACTACTTCCAGAGACCAAACAAAAGGAAAATTCTGGTAAGCTTATTTTTTTTAATTTAATTTATTTTTTTTTTCAGAAAGAGAGGAAGGGAAGAAGGGAGAGAGAGAAACATCAATTTGTTGTTCCACTTACTTATGCATTCATTGGTTAAATCGTGTATATGCCCTGATTGGAGATTAAATTCTTTTCCTTCAGATATAGGAACAATCCTCCAGCCAACTGAGCTACCTGCCCAGGGTCATGAAGTCTATTCTTAAAACTCACTCAGTGGGTAGCCAGAATGGATGGCTCAATAAGAATGTCAAGTCTATAAAATGACAGGTATTAAATAGAAAATGAGAGGAAATTTTCACAGAAAGTAATAAAGCTCATGAATGGGTAATGAAGCTGAGAAAGGATACTATTACTCTTTTTAAAGAATTCATATCAGAATAAGATAATACTCAGAGTTGTTTCTCTCAATTACAGTGCCAATTCATGCCCAGTTCTGAAAGACACCCCTAATTTGTTATCCTCTGAGAAGAACTGAATGAATTCAAACTATGAAATTTACCTTACAAGTATACTTTTATGATTTGAAGGAAAAACATAAATCTGTATCCTGTTATATTCCACTTGACTGTATCAATGTGGAAAATTTCATTTGGGTTGCATTTTTTATATTATATTTATAATATTGATTATTATTTAGCCTGGAGATAAATCTTCCTTTGGAGCTTCACTGGATTTATCTGTCTGCCATATGATATCTGATATATGTGTTGCTGTGAATCAGAGTGACATTCTGTTCAGTCAATTTCCTCGGTATGAAGGACAACACATTTCTTGGGGACACTGTTCTAATAGGCAAATACATTATACTTAAATTGCTTCAATACCACATGTATTCTAAGGACACAGCACGTGTAGTAGCTTAATCAACACTGGCAACAATTCATAAGAGGGCCTGAAGTAAGGATCTTAGGAATTAAAGCGAATGTGTAGATACTAAAGGAAATTTATTTTCTTAATGTTTGGATATGATGATAAGAAGATAAGTCCTAGATGGATACCCTCATGTTATTCTGTTCTAGTAAAGAGGTCATATTTACTAGTTAATCTACAAAAACTAATGAAGCTAAATGCAACTATCCTATCTAATAAAAGAGTAATATGCAAGCTAACTACCACTCTGCTACATGCACATGCCACGCCCACCAGTCAGTCAGGAGTGAGTATGCAAATTAACCCAACCAAGATGGATGCAGCCAGAGAGAGCAGGAGGCTTGGGTTTTCCTGGCAATGGAGGAAGCCGAACTTTCCATGTTCCCTGGCCTGCCTTGACCTCCACTTAAGACTACAAAGTTTCAATTATAGAAGATAAATAAATCCAAACAAAAATGGAGGCAGCCATGGAACTGGAGAAAATAGGAGGCTTGAGTCGGCCCTAGTGATGGAGGAAGCCAAACTTTCTACCTGCCCTGGCCTACCTTGGCCTTCGCTTAAGGGTACAAACTTTCAATTAAGATAAATAAATCCCAACAAAAAAGGCTGTGGCCATGGAGCAAACAGGAGGCTTGGCTCTGCCTAAGGCTACAAAGTTTCAATTATAGAAGATAAATAAATCCCAGAACCCAGGGCCTCTTGTTGGGTCACTCGGGAGTGTGGCCAGCCTGCAAACCACCACAGGCCCCTCACCCAGGCCATCCAACACCCCAAAGGAACCCCCACTCTGATCCAGGACACCCTTCAGGGAAAACCAGCTGGCCACCACCCATGCACCAGGCCTTTATCCTATCTAATAAAAGAGAAATATGTAAATTGACCATCAATCCAACAAACAAGATGACTGCCCCCATGTGGACATCAAATGGCCACCACAAGGTGGCCAGCAGGGGATGGCAGTTGGGAGGGACCAGGCCTGCAAGGGAGAGCAGTTTGGGAGATTAGGTCTGCAAGGGAGGGCAGTTAGGGGTGACCAGGCCTATAGGAGAGAGCGGTTAGGGTCAAACAGGCTGGCAGGGAGCAGTTAGGCATCAATCAGGCTGGCGTGAGAGTGGTAAGGAGGTGATCAGGCTAGCAGGCAGAAGTAGTTAGGGGCAATCAGAACAGCAGGCAGAAGAGCAGTTGGAAGTCAGAAGTCCATAATTGTGAGAGGATATCTGACTGCCCATTTAGGCCCGATACAGATAGGATTGGGCAGCCAGATACCCCTTGTGGGGTCCCAGAATGGAGACGGTGGAGTGGCTGAGGGACACCTCCCCTCCATGCATGAATGTAGTGCACTGGTCCTCTAGTCCTATATAATAAAAGCCCAGCAACCATAATGGCATAATGACCAGAACAACTGTTTGACCAGTCACTATGAGGTTCATTGACCACTATATGGTCTCTCCCCTGGTTTATAAGCTCTGATCACCAGATGGTGAATGGGAACTGGGGTGGGTGACAGCAAAGGGGAAGGACTGGAGACTGGTGAGCAGGCAGAAGATGGACCTAATCACAAGCTAGGCCTAGGGATCCTACACATGTATGATTTTGTGTGCTAGGACTCTAGTTTTAAATATAATATTGCAGTAACCTCACTGAAAATCTTGGAGAATATCTCCATTGAAAAGTGTTTTAATGTGTTAATTGTGCTCTGATGTGTTTAAAGGACATGGTTGGGTTGCTGGAAGCTAATATGGTGGAATTGGTTGGTGTAGTGATTAA
This sequence comes from Antrozous pallidus, assembly GCA_027563665.1. Classification (NCBI taxonomy): domain Eukaryota; kingdom Metazoa; phylum Chordata; class Mammalia; order Chiroptera; family Vespertilionidae; genus Antrozous; species Antrozous pallidus. The sequence continues at coordinate 32,913,864 of CM050519.1, forward strand.
TCCAAGAATAATGATTTTCTTTCAGACATAAACCAAATAATTACAAAATATCAAGACATATTATAGCAAGACAACCAGAGGTCAATTTGGGGGATCCTATGATCTATTTATATAATGTAAATACTGCTAACAATTGTGGTACTTACTAATGCACCTTCTTAACTATTTGTACCTGGAATTAAGATGGAACTTATATCTACTCTAATACAGTTCATTGGATCAATACCATGTTGACTTGATGGGTGGCAAATGAGTGGCTTTCCCTGGTGATATTTGGAAACCCATGTCAAAGGAAACATTTTTTATAGCTTGTTTATGAATATATCCCCAGATAAGATGGACTTTAGAGTTTACAGAGCATTGGTCTCTAAGGACTCTAACTTAGGAAATGTATAGTATATGGTATAGACATTTTGTTTGTTTTTATTTTCAAGAAGAAATAAAATAATAACTTTAATTTTTTAAATCTTTATTGTTCAGTTTATTAATTACATTGTTCCCCTTTTTCCTCCTATAGCTCCCCTCCACCCAGTACCCATCCCACCCTCTGCCTTTACCTCCCCCACACTGTCCTCTTCCATAGGTGTATGATTTTTGTCCAGTCTCTTGCTGCATCTCCCACAACCCTTTTCTCCCCAAGAATTGTCAGCCCATTCCCTCTCTATGCCCATGATTCTGTAATATAAACTAGTTTATCCTGTTCATCAGATTTTTAATTCACTTGATTTTTAGATTCATTTGTTGACAGATGTGTATTTGTTGTTCATAATTTTTATCTCCTTCTTCTTCTTCTTCTTCTTCTTCTTCTTCTTCTTCTTCTTCTTCTTCTTCTTCTTCTTCTTCTTCTTCTTCTTTCAGCATTTCATATAATATTGGTGTGGAGGCGATGAATTCCTTTAGCTTTTTCTTAGCTGCGAAGCACTTTATCTGACCTTCAATTCTGCATGATAGCTTTGCTGGGTAGAGTAATCTTGGTTGTAGATTCTTGCTATTCATCACTTTGAATATTTCTTGCCACTCCCATCTGGCCTGCATCGTTTCTGTTGAGAAATCCACTGACAATCATATGGGTGCTCCCTTATAGGTAACTAACTGTTTTTCTCTTGCTGCTTTTAATATTCTCTCTTTATTTTTTGCTCTTGGCATTTTGATTAGGCTGTGTCTTGGTTGGTCCTCTTTGGATTCCTATAGTTTGGGGTTCTGTGTAATTCTTGGACTTTTAAATCAATTTCTTTCACCAGGTAGGGGAAGTTTTTGGTCACTATTTCTTCAAATAGGTTTTCATTATCTTACTCTCTCTCTTTTTCTGGAACCCCTATAATTCAGATGTTGGTATGCTTGAGGTTGTCCCAGAGGTTCCTTACACTATCTTCAATTTTTTGTATTCTTTTTGCTTCTTGCTTTTTTGGCTGAGTGGATTTTGCTTCTTTGATTTCAAATCTTTGACTTGATTCTTACAGTTCTTTAGACTGCTTTTAGGTCTTTGTATAATATATTTTATTTCAATCAGTGTATGCTCATTCATATCCTTGAAGACCTTCATTTCCTCGAAGGTCTCATTCACTTTCCTCAAAGGTCTCATTAAGTTCATCGGCCTTTTTTAGGAGCCTCTTAAAAAACCCTTATAACAATGGTTTTGAACTCTATCTCCAGTTGTTTTTTTCCCTCCATTTCTTTCACATCAGATTTATTTCCATGTCTCTGCATTGTGGCTGCTTCCCTGAGTTGGTCAATAAGCTTTGTATGGTAGATGTCCTCTAAGAGACAGTGGCTCAGCCTCCCCAGTTACCTGAGGTGAATACTCTTGGTGCAGCCCTTTATGGGTTGCACAGTCTTGTTGAAGGTAAGCCTAGCTTATTGTTGCCAGCACTAGGAGGGTTTGACCTCCCAGCTAATTGGCTGTGAGGATTAGCTGTGCACAGTTTGGATGGGTGGAGTCTCTGGGCTGAGCAGGAAGCCTTGATTTCTTGTCAGCTCTGCTCTATGCGGAACCTGGGTCTCTGTGCCTGGTGGTAATGGCTGCACGCACCTCTGAGAGAAAGCTGCTGTTGATCTCCACCTTCTGCCAGACAACTCAGCCTCTCCCCAAATGAGTCTGCACCCCCAATGTCTCACAGGGTTGTAAAACAATGCAATCCGGTGGTTTCCAGAAAGAGAAAGCAAGTCATGAGTCCTCTCTGCATGCTCACATGCTTCTGCAGTTCCCAAGTTTACTCACCCTCTCCACAAGCTCGCAGACTTCTGCAGCACCCAAGTTTCAGGGTGCTTCCTCCTTACTGTCCAGTTTCACCCCATATGAGTATAGATTCCCTGGACCTTGCCTGGAACTGGGGAATCAGTGCACTGGGACACCTTTGTCTCTCTTCCTGTTCAGGAAAACCAGCTGGGTTTTCAGCTGCCCACCCTATGCACTCACACGCACTGCTCTAAACCTCTGACTCCACGTGTATCCTCAACTCTGTCCTCTACAGCTTCTCTGAGTCACAGTGTCCTATATTTACTTTTATTTGTGGAATTTCCACTTAGCCAGCTTTCTGGTGATTCTGGATGATGTTGTTAAGTTGCACTTTTGGAAATTGTTGTGTAGGGCAGCAAGATAGGTGTTTACCTATGCCGCCATCTTGGTTCCTCCTTCAACAATTAGATTAATATTAACAAATATGTGGTATACTGACCTTCAGATTAATATTTTTAATAACTCTATATGGTAATAAAAGTGTCTGTGGTTCAAATATATATTTAACTAAGAATAAAAGTTTATGAAAAGATATCTCCAAATGCAGTAAAATACACAGAGATTAATAATAGTAATAATAATAATAATAATAATAATAAATTGAACTCTGGACAAGTAACACAGTTAAATGTTTCTATCAATGACTTAGAAACTTGCAAATAATAGTAGGTAAAGTATAAAAAATAGTACAGTTATAAAGGATTGAAACTTATCAGGGAGTCATGATCATGTTTAAATGTGTTTGAGGAGGAAATTCTAAATTTATTGACATTTTTCCCTTAAGAATTTTTTCAATGTCTGATAAACTGTAGCAAGGATAAGCTGGTATTAAGGATCAAGGTTTGGGTAAACTGGAAGAAAAATATTAAGAGAAGGTTCTAAGATTTTTATTATAGCATCAAGATGTGTGAAGCTTTCGGTCCAGTGTATATACTTTGCTTAATTTTTGCTCATGGAATTACTCAGTGCAGACCTAATTCTACTTTATTCAGACAAAGAGAAAGCTGACCAAACACTATGTGCCAAAAGCAGCATGTGTAATCTTTGTTGATAATGTTTGTTGAATAATGAGTCACAGAATGAGATGCAGCTTGCCTAGGGAATGAAAGTGAGTCACATTTCCCTTCATGGGTTTAAGCCAAAGGAATCCCATGGTGAGTAGCTTTCTGGAGCTCAGATTGTCTACAAATACCCAGCTTCTGGTCTTGTGGATAGATACCTGCATATAATATAAAATGATGCAATTCATGGGATCCAGCAGGTTCTTGCTATGCTGTTACTACATATTCTTTTCTGTTTCCTCTCCTTTATTCTTCCTTAAACTAAGTGCATGTGGTATCAGATGAAGCCATTGTTTTTATGAATCCTACTAGAGGCCTGGTGCACAAAATTCATGCATGGAAGGGAGGGGTTGTCCCTCAGCAGAGCCTGTACCCTCTCCAATTTGGGACATTCCTCTCACATTCCAGGACTGCTGGCTTCCACCTGCTCACCTGCCTGCCTTCCTGATTTCCCCTACTGCTTCTGCCTGGCAGCCTGATCACCCCCTAACCACTCCCCTGCCAGGCTTATTGATGTCTAACTGCTCCCCTGCCAGCCTGTTTGCCCCCAACCTCTCTCCTCTGTCAGCCTGGTCACCCCTAACTTCCCTCCCCTGCAGGCTTGATCACTCCCAACTGTCCTCCCCTGCTGGCCTGATCACCTGAAACTACCCTCCTTTGCAGGCCTGGTCCTTCTCAACTGCCTTCCCCTAATGGCCATTTTGTGGTGGCCATCTTGTGTTCACATCGGGGCAGAATCTTTGACCACATGGAGGCAGTCCTCTGGAGTGATAGTCAATCTGCATATTACTCTTTTTTTAGATAGGATAGAGGCCTGGTGCATGGGTAGGGGCCAGCTGGTTTGCCCTGAAGGGTATTCCAGATCAGAGTGGAGCTTCCCTTGGGGACTGGAGAGGCCTGGGCAAATGGCCTGTGGTGGTTTTCAGGCTGGCCATGCCTCTTGCTGACCAAGCAGAAGCCCTAGTATCTAAAATTTATTTATCTTCTACAATTGAAAGTTTGTAGCCTGGAGCAGGGCCACACCTTCTGCTCACTTCACAGCAGCAGCAATTTCTGTTGGGAAATTTACCTTCTATAATTGAAACTTTGTAGATTTAAGCGGAGGTCTAGGCCTGCCAGGGGTACAGAACTTTGGCTTCCTCCATCGCTGTGGCAACCCTAGCCTCTGCTCTCTCCAGCTCTGTGGCTGCCGCCATTTCTGTTAGGATATGTATATTCCATAATTAAAACTTTGTAGCATTGAGTGGACACCTCAGTCAGCAAGGGCAGGTGGAAAGCTTGGCTTCCTCCATCACCAGGGAAACCCAAGCCTCCCTCCTGCTTTCAGTGGCCACAGCCATCTTGGTTGGGTTTCATTTGAATATTTGCTTGATTGTCTTATGAGTGTGGGTTGTGGGCATGGCTGGTGGGCATGGCTTGTGGGTGTAGGGGAGGTATGGTCAATTTGCATATTATTCTTTTATTAGATAGGATAGTCCAACTGAATCTAATACCACTTATGTTAATATGGTGGAATTTGTTGGTGTAGTGATTAATCCATGGGATAATGATGGTCTTCCAGTCATAAACCAAATAATTACAAAATATGAAGACATAGCAGGACAACCAGAAATCAGAAACATCATATTAAAACCATTATAGGCACTTCTCACCATCATCAGAGTGGTGTTTCTAGACAGCCCCCTGAATCAGTCAGTGGTCAAGGGCTGTCTCCAACCTTGATCCTTGTCTTCTCATATAAATTCATTTATATGAGAAACCTTGGCTGCATTGAGAAAAGTCAACTTATTAAAGCATGCACCTTTATTGAAAAAAGCAAAATGAGCAAACCTATACATCTGGCTTATAAAGCTTAGAAGGGCCCTCAGCTAATTTGAAGAGCAAGTTGGGTGGGGGTCCAAGGCATTATATACTCTCCTGTCTACAGATATCAAAATTCCTCTGTTTACTATTTTGGTACTGATTAACTCTGAAGATTTTTTTTTCTTTTTTTACTGTGCTGTGGCCTTCCCAGAATTCATGAAAAGTCCCTGACAACTTTATCTTACCAAGCCTTGTGACTGTTGGCTTCTCTGCTTTAGGGAATAAAACTGCTATTTTTTTCTCTTTTCCATCCCCCTTTCTGCATTCTCTCATTGTGAAGGTTTTTTAACCATTTGCCCTGTGTTTTTGGCTGGGGAAGATAATGGCTGGTTATAAATTGCGCAAACTGTTTGGCTTTATTCTAACTTTCATGTCTCAGTTTCCCTATCCCTCCTGCCTTGGAATCCTATAACAAAAGTATCCAGAAAAGAAAAAAAAGGTCAAATTTACTGTCAAAGATGCTGTGACAAAACCGACAGATGAATGTTCCAGTGTATCCATAGTTATTTCAAGTGAACATAGATCATTTACCAAAAGGATTATATTTGCTAGACCATAAAGCAAGTGTCAACAAATTTTACAATGTTAATATTATACACAGTATGATACATGAACAAATTGGCCCCAGACTGATTCATAAAATAGCCTCAACAAGTTAGAAAGCATTGAAGTCATGCATAACATTATATTTTCACAAATAATTTCATAAGGGCTAATACTTTAGTCATTTAGATAAACTGATATAGGGGAATATTTGGTCATGGTGGAATTATTCTTAAACTAGATTGCAATGAGGATTGTATACTGTGTAAATTAACTAAAATATATTCAATTAAAAATAGGCCAATTGTATGCTTGTATAAATATGTTACTTTCATTCTTTTAAAACATTTAAGAAAAATAAAATAGATTTTGAGGACATTTTTAAGTTCTGTAGATATGGTACAGAAATGATCAATTCCCCAAACATGCTTTTCATGCTGAGCTAATTAATTATTGAAACATATGTTGCCAAAATGTAGTTTTTAAAATATGTCTAATGTGGAGCAAAAACTTTATTAATAATTAAATTATAACATGGCATTTAGAAATATAGAAGACTCATAAACAAATTAAGGTTTCCCACGGATAATCATATGCTTAATAGTATCACATGTTGTAATATAATGGATGTCAATCACTTAAATTGAATAGATATTAAATCCTCTTGATTAAGATGAAAAATAATTATTGTCTTTTTAAGTATTTTATAATGGATTTTTTCTGTCAAATTTAATAGTACAGTAAGTGATAAAATTAATGAGATTGCTTTTATTATAAATGCTGCAACATGCAAATGACTCCAAAAGAGTGTTCAGCTTTGGGGAAGAAAGGTACAATTTTAGCAAGAGGTTGTCATCAAAATTTCAACTAGTTTTCAGAAGAGGCAATTGAAAAACAGTCATGGAAGGGAAAATATATATTCTTGTAGTTTAACAGTCTTTGGTTGTATGGATGATAACATGAATTTAGCAGAAAGGTAAGGAGAAGTGGCAGGGTTAAGGTTATTTGAGAACATGTGTGACAGTTTTTCAATTTTATAGCCATTCTTAATAGAGAAAAAAATATAATAATTTCCAGCTACACTTCCACCACTTCAGCTATTATCAACAAATTGACAATCAGGTTTTTGTTTTCTTATTTATTTTGTTTTTATTTTTTTTTCATTTCTATTCATTCACACATTCACTCATTTACTTTAGTTAGATAGCATGTCATCCATTCAATTACTCATTTAATTTAGTTGCTTTATTTAGTTAGCTGGCCTATTTTTGTTAGAGAATTTTAAAGAAAATATCAGCAACAAAATTATCAAAATATCAGTAATTGGCTATGACTAATCCTCTGAAAGGTAAGAAGTTTTAACATTTACATTATGTCATTAACATATTCAAAATTACTAAAATAATTATTTAATATCACCTATACCCATTTCATAATGATAGTTCTTATCATATTAAAAACTGCATGTCTGTGTCAATTAGGACATTAGAAAAGGTCTACATATTAAAATTGGATGATATATTAACTTCATCATTTTCATTTTCTCTTAATAGCTTGTCTTTCCTTTTCTGAAGCCATTAATTTGTTGAAGAAGCTAGTCATTGATATTGTAAAAGTCCCCATCCTATACAATAAAAGAGAAACATGTAAATTGACCATACCTCACTATACTTACCAGCCAATCAGAAATAAGTATGCAAATTAACCAAAAATATGGTGGGTTAATTTGCATACACAGTTGCTGGGCAGAAAGCAGAGTGGGAGAACCAGTGGACAGTGGAGCGGCTTGAGGAACTTGGCTCCCTAAGCTTCCAGATGGAGAGCAGAGATGGAGAGCTGGCGATTTGGAGGACTTGGCAGATTGGGAGGCCGGGGTGGAGACAGGGCAAGAAGGGAAAACAAAGAGTGCAGGGAGCACAAGAAATGCCAGGAATCGTAATTCTGGTGGCAGATGGATCTCAACCTTTTTAATGCAGTGACTCTTTAATCCAGTTCTCATGTTGTGGTGATCCCAACCATAAAATTATTTTTGTTGCTACTTCATAACTGTAATTTTGCTACTGTTAATGAATCATAATGTAAATGTCTGTGTTTTCCAATGGTCTTAGGCTCTACAGCAGTGGTTCTCACGACCTGTCATGACCCACAGGTTGAGAACCGCTAGCAGGTCACCTAAGACCATCGGAAAACACAGACATTTACATTACAATTCATAACAGTAGCAAAATTACAGTTATGAAGTAGCACCAAAATTAATTTTATGGTTGGGGGTCACCACACAATGAGGAACTGCATTAAAGGGTCTTGGCATTAAAAAGGTTGAGAACCACTGCACTAGAGCAAAGTGAGCCTGGAACAAGTTACTGTTGCGGTGGGGGCTGGAGGGAAAGCAAAGGTGAGAGACATAAGTGAAATCAGAGTGTCCAGGAAAAATTAAAGGGGAGATTAAAGTTAAAATTAAAGTTTCCTAAAACTTTCAGGAAATATCTACCAATGAAGTAAAGGAAAAAAAAATACTTCTTTTATTCTGTGAGCACCAAACCAAACTGGGTTGGGGTCTCAGACAATTCACTCATTTGATTGAAAAGACAGACAGAAACTTCCGGATTGGAGAGGCTCCCCTGAGGGCTCCCAGATTGGAGAGGGTCCAGGTCAGGCTGAGGGACCCACCCCCCCATGCAGCAATCTTCATGTACCAGGTTCCTAGTTTTATTCATAATAGGTTATTTAAACAGTAAAGCATTTGGCTGATAGATGTAAACATTCATTATGCAACTTATTTTTAATGGTGTTTCATCGACCCTTAAATACTAGTGTGATAACAAAGGAGTTGATTGCATTTTACTAGAGTATGTTTTGTAAACTTGTAATTATGCAATAATGGCCTCTGGGACACATCAAGGGACAGGAGGAAACTCTCCTGTAAAACTAAGCTCCAGTTAGTTAACTCTTTGCAATTATTGCCCTGACCCAAACAAATAAAAATATTGTAACATGGCCAAAGTTAAAACACATATAAAATTAATAAGATATACATATTGCTACCATTCATAAAGGATTATTATTATTATTTAAAATTAATATTCAATGTAAAATCAGATAGATAAAAGAAGGATAATCAGAATATTTTATATAACATGGAAGCCAAAATTAAGAAAATCTACAGAATTGTAATGATGGCAATGTAAAATGTCAGCTTCAAGCTAAATGTTTATTATATCAGTTAAGAGTCCTCCAAGTCTTCTAAAATATTAAAATTTTACTAATATGGAAAATAGGAATATTATAATAGAGGGCATAGTACCTAACTATTTCATGGGGTTTAAGTAGGATAATCATATAATTTATTGTCTAAACCTGGACCATAAGTAACATTTTATTTTATGCAATTCAGATAAGATAACCATAAGATTTGTTACACAGTGCTCCTGGAAGATGAGGTTCATTCCCTTAAATTTAATAAATATTTATAAATTATATTCTTAACTTACTTTCACAAGTTTTTAAATTAAGGTAAAGCTTTACATTACATAAATTAACCACTTTAACATAAACAATTCAGTAGCATTTGATACATTCAAAATGGTATATAACTATCATCTATACCTAATTTAAAAAAATTGTTATCACCACAAAAGGAATCTCTGCTCCCATTAAGCACTAGCTCCACATTCCCGCTTCCTCCAGTCCTCAGTAATCATTATTTGAATATGTAGAAATAGTAAGTATTCTTGTAGAAATGTTTTATTAACATAGGACATATTTGAAAGCCTATTATACACTTATAATAATTATATACTAAAAATAAAAATATGATTTTTTTCAAGCTATGTAAAAGGTGTCATATAGTCTTACGCAATGTGATGCTTAGCAAGTGAGAAAATGCCAATGATTTTGTTTCAGTTTTATAATAATGTACCATTAAGTTACAAATAATGCATGCAATCATGCATAAATGTATTTGTTCTTAAATTATTAATGGAAGTCTATTTGTGTGGACACATAGAAATGATACAGTAATTATAAATATGTTATCATCTACCAATTGTTTGCATTATTTTTAAAGTACTTATTTTATTGTTAGATGTTCACAACAATAATATTTGGTAATTATGACACTTTAATTTTTGATATCAGAATTTTTTGGGGGGGGCACATCAAAGGATACATTTTGGAGGTAATTAAAGAGTGACTGAATTTAAGATTTCCCACCTTACATTTTGTGATTTTTATGCTACAGTACTTTTTGTGTTTATAGGCACATGTGTTGTATACACTTGTGTGTGTTTTGGATGCAGTTTAAGCTGGAAAGTTTAGTTTCATAAGCATATTGATGCATATGAAATGAGTAAATGATTACAACAAACGCATCAGAAGATACTGTGAAATTTCTAAAAACCTTTGCAAACAGTTGATCCTTAGTAGCTGGGAAATTATTAGAATTCAACTTCTAAACATATAATCCAGCAAATATAGGTTCTTAGAGAAATGAACACAGAATGGCCAAAGTCCAAAACCAGGGGACCAATAAATGTGGATGGGCACTGAAGAAGAATGACCCAGAGAACTGAAAACAAGCCTAGCAAGCCCTCGCTGGTTTGGCGCAGTAGACAGAGTGCCAGTCCTCCAACTAAAGGGCCACAGGTTTGATTTCAGTCAAGGGAATGTACATCGGTTATAGGCTCAATTCCCTGGCGCACATGTGGTAGGCAACCAGCAGATGTCTCTGTCAGATTAATGTTTCTCTCTGTCTCTCCTCCTTCCACTCTCCCTAAAAATCAGTGCAAAGAATATTCTAGGGTGAGAATGAACAACAACAAAAAATGAAAACAAGCCTAGGAATCAATAGAATCCTATGTTTTGCTTGATCTTTCTCACCTCTTTGACAACCTTATACTGAACAACTTGAAGTTTGAGGCCTTGGCTTCTGTTCTTATTTATTTAAACTGACTTTTTTGGCGATCTCATCCAATTTCATAGTTTAATATTTAATCAGTAAATTTATACTTCCAGCTCAGAATTCTTGACTGCACTTCATATTTCACAGGACTGAATACATACCCAAAATCTGTACTCAAAATTCTAATAAGCATCTCATAAGTAGTATTCCAACGATAAATTACTGTGTTTGTATCATGTTCCTCTCATAGATAAATCTTCATTGATAATTTTGAAATTTAAGTTTCAAAAAATATATATATTGGTCATTTGCTAATTCAGTTTTTACTTAGCATCATACCTTCATGCTCACAATTACTCCTGAATCTTCCTTCAGAATATTTCCGCTACAGCCATTTTTGTCTAAGTCAACATTATTTCTCACTTGGGTTGTCGCAATACTCTCCTAATGGGTCTTGCTTTGGTTCTATTTTCTAAAAGTATATATTATGTACACATTATGTAGTATAAAATGCATATACTATAATATATATGATATATATATAACTTATATATAATACATTTTAAGATATAATTGATATGTTATAATATTCTTAGGTGTACAACATAGTGATTAGACATTTATGTAATTTGTGAAGTGACCAACCCTATAAGTCAGGTACTCATCTGAAAGTATTAGAGGCCTGGTGCATGGATTCATGCACCATTGGGTCCCTCAGAATGGCCTGCGCCCTCTCACAATCTGGGACCCCAATGATCAGCTGGCACCCAACAGTCAGCTGAGTAGCTCTCCTGATGTGGAAGCGCACTGACCACCAGGGGGCAGCTCCTGCATTAAGTATTTGCCCCCTGGTGGTCAGTTCATTTCATAGCACATAGTCGACCAATTGTCTGGTCATTTGTCATTCAGTCGCTTAGGCTTTTATATATATGTGTGTGTGTGTGTGTGTGTGTGTGTGTGTGTGTGTGTGTATGTGTGTATATATATATGTGTATATATATATGTATGTATAGATATAGATATAAATATAGATATAGACATAGATATAGATATAGATATAGATATAGATATAGATATGTAGATATAGATATTATTTTTTAAAAAGGAGCTAGAGGGTCTTTTTAGAAAATATATGCTATATGATATGACTTATTTGTTTAATTATTTGTATGACTTTCCAAAACTCTAAATTAGCTCGTGTTTGTCTTTCTGGTCTAATTTTTTTTATATTCTCTTACCTTATCTACTTAGTTCCAGGAACCACTGTGAACTGTTTTTCTTTTACTGGAGCAGGCATACTCTGTATAGGGTGTTGTACTTAGTGATTCCTTATTCAGAAACATACTTTCATGCATCTGCATGGCTAATGCCTCAGTTTTATCAGACTTCTCCCCCAGCCACATCTCTTATTATTTTTTATTTTTTTAAATATATTTGATTGATTATTTTAGCAGAGAGGAAGGGAGAAGGATAGAGTGTTAGAAACATCGATGAGAGAGAAATATTGATCAGCTGCTTCCTGCACACCCCCCACTTGGGATGTGCCTGCAACCAAGGTACATGCTCTTGACTGGAATCACACCTGGGACCCTTCAGTTCATAGGCTGACGCTCTATCCAACTTGTTGAGCCAAACAAGTTAGGTCCTAGCCACACTATTTAAAAGTGCATTCTGTTTCTTAACTATCAACATTATTTATTACCTTATTTAGAAGCATTTTTCTCCATAGTAATTGCAACCATCTAAAATGTTCTAAATTTTACTCACTTGTCTATTATCTGTATCTATCAGAATGTGTTCATGAAAACAAGGATAAGTCTTTAATATTCAGTGTGTAATACCTGGAACCTGTAAATTTTTATGACTTGTATTATGCATCTATATATCTTAATTAAGTAATGAATGAATTAAGTCTGTGAATGATCAGTGAAGAAAGAAATAAAGAAAACATCATAAAAGCCATCTGCTTCCTTTATAATCTTGTCTAGAATCGATCCAGTGTTCAATGATAATTATTTTGAATTCATTGCATAAAAATATAACTAAAATGCAATAATTTTTTACATAAAAGTGGTTCATAATAAATCATAAAAGTATTTTAAAAAATGACAAAACCAATAAGCATAATTAAGCTCATTACTGAAAAAAATGTAATAGTACTTTGGACAATTAATTATTTTTTAAAATAATTTTATTGATTTTTTTACAGAAAGGAAGGAAGAGGGATAAAGAGTTAGTAACCTTGATAAGAGAGAAACACTATCTATCGGCCTCCTGCACAGCCCCTATTAGGGATCCAGCCTGCAACCAAGGTATATACCCTTGACCAGAATCAAACCCAGGAGACTTCAGTCCATGGGCAGATATTCTATCCACTAAGCCAAACCAGTTGGGGCCATTTTATGTTTAAGGTCACACAATGTCATCTACACTAATAAAAAAGAAAGATGCAAATTGACCATACCTTCGCCATGCCCACCAGTCAATCAGGAGTGAGTATGCAAATTAATCCAACAAAGATGGTGGATTAATTTGCATACACAGGCTCCAAGCAGCCAGAGGTGGGAAGCTTGTGTCATTGCCATAGTGACTATTTAGGCTTTCCACAACATGCCAACCACTCTGGACAGCATGGAAAGGCAGAAAGGTGGTTCTGGACAAAGCGAAGGCAGTGCCAGCAGCCAGGGGAAGGAAGGCCCATTCTTGTGCAAATCTTCATGCATTGGGCCTCTAGTAGTTGTATATCACATTGTCCTGTTATTACTCTTGATGTCAAAGAGCAATGAAACTTCCTTTATATAAAAATCAAGGCAATTATAATTCAAATATAAAAGTTTGGAAGTTAGACTAAATACATGATGTGTCATTTTCTCCCCTTCTATTATCTTTTCACACAAACATTTAAAAATATATAAAGTGTGAGAGTGCAATTTTTATGGAATTATTAACATTTATAATATTAATGTGAAATAATTTTTAAAAATTGACTTATAATTAGATTTTAATATTTGTCAATACTGCCTTCACATAATAAGTGGTTAAAAACTCTTTAGTCTTTTATTTCTTGGAAGTATATGTATATCTTGCATTTATTATTTAAAAGGTTGATAGAATCCCCCAGTGACATAATGTGTCTCAAGGTTTATTTGTGGAAAAAGTTTTAAATACAAATTCCTTTGTTATTATAAGAAAAGTTGTTTACATTTTCTTTTTCTGTTTGCTAATATAAATTATTTGAAAATTTTTTCTATTTAAACAAAGTTGTTATTATTTTTTGTATAATATTCATATTGTTAGGAACTGTAGCTTTGTTCACTTCTACTTTTCCTGTGTTTTCTTAATCAGTATTATTTGGGGCTGATTATCAATTTTATCAGTATTTTTTAGGAACAAACTTTTAGCTTTGTTAACATTCTTAAATATATGTCTTTATTCTATATAATAGCTTTTTTCTTTTATCATTTCCTTCATTTTTCTTTCTGTGGCTTTAGGATGTCCTCCTTTTTCCTAATATTTTATTTTGCAAATTTAAACAAATGATTTTTACTGTCCTAATGTTTAATATAGGCATTTAAATTTTCAAATTTCCTTCTAGGCACTGCATTATCTTTATCCCATAATTATTTATAATTTGTAATTTTATTAATACTCAACTTGAAACATTTTACACTTCTTATTCTTTCAGTTAAGACTATTTTAGAAATGTTTAACTTGATTTCCAAATATTTGGTAATATTTTAGGTATATACTTCTTATTGATTTGTAATAAATGCAATTAGATTAAGAGAACACATTTGGTATATTTTTAACCCTCTGAAATTTATCAAGTGTGCTTTATGGCTCAGAATTTGTGTTTTAATTGGGTAATGTTTAACATACATTACCTCAAGTAGACAGTATTCTCAGTCTACTTGAGATAATGTATGCTCTTGAGTTTTTGGTACATTTAATAGATATAAAGTATTTAATTGATAGTATTTTTCAAATGTTTAATACCCTTTTAATTTCTGTTTGTATTTTTATCAGCAACAGAGAGATGAATGTTCAAACATTGGCAGGGTGTATATGAGTTTTTACTGTGCTAGTATTTCAATGTTTATGTATGTTTAAAAAATTTAGTAAACTAAGTAAAAATTAAGACCTGTTAAAAAATTTAATTTTATTAATATAGTAGTGGCCCAGTGCACAAAATTTGTGCATGGGGGGAGGGGAGTGTGTCCCTTAGCCTGGCCTGCATCCTCTCTAATCTGGGAACCCTGTGGAATCCTGCCTAAACCAACAGTTGGACAACTCCCTGACAATCCGGGACTAATGGCTCCTAACTGCTTACTTGTCTGCCTGCTTGATCTCCCCTAACCACTCTGCCTGCTGGCCCGCTTGCCCCCAATTATACCCCCCACAAGCCTGATTACCCCCAACTGCCCTCCTCTCCTGGCCCTATCACCCTTAATCAACTCTGCCTCAGCCCTGCCACTCTGGCTTTGTCTAGAAGGAGATTTGGAAGGTCTCATGGTCTAATTAGCATATTACACTTTTATTAATATAGGTACGATACGACATACTGCCATAACTACAACACATCTACCAGTATTACTCTATGAGAATACGTACTTTATGTGATAGGAGGGCATCAAATACATTATATTGTATATGTTGCAAGTAGTAGAAAATACTGTATTAGTAGCAATAATATACACCCTGAGACATCCTTTTCCTGATCTGGGAATGATTCCCCAGTTATATGAACGTTCCCTGGCCCCTAATGTATTTTTTTATCATTCAGTGTAACTTTATTTACTGTTTATTGCACATGATTTGAGATCTTTAATTTCTAACCACCAAAGATTCAAAGGACTACTTTTTCCCGTGAATTTTAACATTGATATTAGTGTATTCCTGTGCTTTTATTGTAAACACCTGAATTATTCACATTGTCATAGATCCTGAACTCATAAATGTGGACCATGAACAGGCTGGCAGCAAGCCAGAAAGCCACTCTGCAAGCAAACTGATATTCTGCATAAGGAGAAAAGTCATAGCATAACATTCAATGTCCAACCTGAATCACCTCAGAATGTTATATATATTGACTTCTTAATTCATATAGTATCAGGAACTCAACTGCTTTGTTGGTGATGGGGTAGATTATTGGGAGGATTATTCCTGAAATAATTTAGGAAAGGGGGGCTTTATCTTTCTTTTTAGTTGCTTGCTCCTCCCCAGCACCTTCATCTTTTTGGGCAGCTTCTTGGGCATCTTCTCCTTCACCTTCTCCTCAGCTTCTTGGGCATCTTCTCCTTCACCTTCACCTCCTTCCTCCTTTGCGTCCTCAAATCCTCATTGGCATCTTCTTCCTCTCTTTCCTCTTCCTCAGCCTTTTCCTTCTCTTTCTCCTCCTCTTCAGCTTCTCCTTCAGAAAGTTTTCATCCTTATCTTGCTCGGCTTTTGCAGCCTCAATGGTCTCCTCCACCTCGATCTGCTCCTCCTGGACGTGGCTGGAATATTAGGAAGGGAAAGAACGAGAAGACATCAAGTAGGTGCTAGTCTGTAAACCACTGTAGGCAGATCACCAAAGACCTGGGAACTCTGGGAATAGCCGCTGGCTATGCTTCCCATGCTGGTGAGACTGAGCTGGGTCTCCTCACCTTCCAAGAGTTTTCTTTAAGCTGCACTGTCAATGTCCAAAGCCATCTTCATATTGAGGAGGTCCTGGTATTCTTTTAAATATCGTGCCATTTCACTCTTTGTAGTTCCCAACTCATTTTCTAATTTGTTGATCATGTTCTGCATAGCACTAACATCAGAGTTCTGCTTATCCTCCAGCTCTTGTACCTGCTTTCCCAGTACTTAGTTCGTGCCCTGGCATGCTTCCATCCCCAGGCTCTTAGCCTTGAGCAGTAGCTGGCCTGCCCCACATAGGTGTTCTTGGCGTTGCTCTTAGTCAGCATGGTGAAGTGGCTCTTGTACCATTCTTTGGCATTCTACATGTTCTTGGCATCCAGTTTCTCATACTGCACACAGATGTCCTTGAGCATAGCAGAGTGGTTGGACTTGGAGAACGCATCCATCTCCACAGATCTGAGCATACTGGATCTGCACCTGCAGCTTGATGATCTCCTCTTTGTGCACCTTCTTCAGAAAGGTTATTTTGTCCATCAGGCTGTCGATGCACTTTTCCATCTCAGAGCCTCCAAGAGCCGCCTCATCTGCATCTTTGCTCACCTCTATCAGCCAGCCCTCTGCATCCTCATGGTTCAGCACCTCGTCCTGGTAGCATGCCTGCAGGTTGTTCCCAGCCACTTTGGAGCCCCAGTGCCTCCTAACTGCTCACTTCCCTCTCTTCTCAAGGTACAGGGTGTGGTGGGGTGGGACACAGATATCCCATTGTCATTAAAATGTTCAACCCAGGCCTGCTCCACCTTTGTCCTCAGGTGCCCCAGGGGCAGACAGTGGTCCCAGAGACTCTGGCCACCTTTGCCGATGGATCCCCTGAAACGTCAGGTGCTGTCCATGCTGCCTGCCCAGTCCCTATCACTTCCGGAACCCTGTGGGGGACATCAACAACTGTTCATGCTACCTGCTTGGTCCCAATCAATACCTGGACTCCGTGGGCAACATCAGGTACTATCAATACTGCCTGCCCGGTCCCGATCACCACCTGGACCCATGGGCAGTGTCAGGTGCTGACTGCTGGAACTGCCCAATCGTGATGGATGCCTGGACTCAAATGGGGATGTCAGGCACTGTCCATACCACCTGTCCAGTCCCAATCGCTGCCTAGACCTTGTGGACAGCATCAGGTGCTGCATGGTAGGCCTGCTTGGTTTTGATGACCACCTTGAACTCCCCAGGGTCATCATGCACTGCCTGCCCCTCCTGCATATGAAAATTTACCTGCCATCTTAGTTGGGTTTATTTGCATATCACTCCTGATTGGCTGTGGGTGTAGTGGAGGTACAGTCAATTAGGATCTTTCTCTTTTATTAGTGTAGATAAGCTATTCAAGCACTACCCTTTTATAAAAATAGCAAAACTATTTAAAAAATAAAATAAAATACACACTAGTATATAGCAAATTAAGACAAAGCTAAAAACACACAATGTAAAGGTGTTGGTGTCTGGGATATCTTCAGCTCACTAGATGAAGATGATTTGCAGATGACTTCAGAGATACTTTCACAGAATATCTGTAACTAGAGGTCTGATGCATGAAATTCATGCGTGGGTACAGTTTCTAGGCCAATGATTAAAGTGCAAGTGTCTGGTGTAGAAGGGCAGGTTCCAGCTGACCTTAGGGCCTTCGGTAACACCTGGGCCCCTGGGTCCTTGTGTATTCCCCTTTGCCTGAGTCATGGCACTCGAGTCCCCATGGCAAGATGCAGTGAGTGTGGGCAGTCACTGCAGGTGGGCGGAGGTGCAGAGTGGGCCTCTGGGCCATCCATCAATGCACCATGAAAGCCGAGTGGGCAGAGCATTCTCTCCCTTCCTGCCTTGCAGATCCGCTCCTGCACAAACCCACAGGGAGCCTGTCTGGCCCTATAGTCCCAGAGGCTGTGGCCAAACTCACCCAAATTATGGTGTCTGAGTGCAGGGCAGTTCCTTGCAGGCACCCGGCACCTGAATTCAGGGGGCTTCCCTGGTGCACAAGCCCTGGCAACCTGGGGGAGGGTAGTAGGGGGAATGAGAACAAGCTTGTAGGACACCCACATTTTCACTGTACCTCCATCCCTGTCACCCCCACCCTCAGAGATTGCAGTGCGTCGCTGACACCTGCCATGTTCTGCACCCCCCCCCCCTCATATCCAGCACATGTAATAGTGAGCAGTTGAACTCCTGTACAACCGCCCAAGGGAACAATTTACATATTAGGCTTTTATTATATAGGATAGCTTTATATAGTAAAAATTCTCTAATATTGGAAATGTTTTATATGCTTCCAAATATTAGCCATAATCTATACACATCTATGTAATGTGACTAGTACAACTCAGGAACGAAATTTTGTATTTAATTTGATTTAAGAAATTGAGATTTAAACTAAATCACATGTAGCTAATGGTTATCATATTTAACAGCAGGGCTCTATTGTTTTTATTAGCATTCTATTTAAAACCACTTCACAGCCAAGGTGGCTCACATGTTGAGCATCAACCTATTAATCAGGAGGTCAATTCTGGATCAGAACCCTGTGCCCAGATTGTGGGTCTAGTCTCAGTGTGGAACATGCAGAAGGCAGCTGATCAATGATTCTTGTCATTGATGTTTCTATCTCTTTCTCCCTCTCCCTTTCTCTCTGTAATCAATAAATTAAATAAATAAATAAAATGAAATAAAAAATAAAACAACTGCACAAAATAATAAGATAATTTAAGTTTTTTATTGGCTTGCTATTTATTTGTATTTAAGAAATAAACAGGTGCCAGAATGATGTGGCTCAGTGGTTGAGTGTTGACTCATGAAGCTGAAGGTCATGGCTTGATTCCTGGTCAGGTCACATGCTGGCTTGTGGGCTTGATATCCAGTCAAGGGCATGCAGGAGGCAGCGGATTGATGATACTCTCTCATCAATGTTTCTATCTCTCTCACTTTCCCTTCCTCTTTTTGAAATCAATTAAAAACATATTAATAAGAAATAAGTAGATGATCACAGAAATAAAATTCAAATCACTATTACTTTTGAATTTTAGTTATTCCACATGGAATAGCTAGAATAAAAATATATGTTGTTTTTACTTCAATATACCTTTATCATACCTTTACTATAACAACAAGAAAGATTGTTTCTCCTAAATTTATAAAATTCTCAAATAGACTTAAATATTATGTGATTATAACCTTAAAACCAAACCTATGTACTTGGTTTACATAATTTAATATGTGATTTTCAAAAGGAAGCATGTGTTTTACTGAACTTCCATTACTAATACACCACCTTGAACATGATTAATTGGAATATTCAATTTTCATTAATATGGTCAGAGTTTGCAAGAAAACAGGTATGCTGTTTTAATAAGTTTTTATCTAAAAAATTAATAAAGTAATAAATAAATACTTTTATCCTATACTAGAGGCACAGTGCATGAAATTCATGCATGGGGGGGGAGGTCCCTTAGCCCAGCCTGCACCCTCTCCAATCTGGGATCCCTCGAGGGATGTCCAAATGCCCATCTCACAATCCAAGACTGCTGGCTCCAAACTGTTCGCCTGCCTGCCTCCCTGATTGCCCCTAACTGCTTCTGCCTGCCAACCTGATCACCCCCTAACCACTACCCTGCCAGCCTAATTGATGTCTAACTGCTCCCCTGGCAGCCTGTTTGCCCCAACTTCCCTCCTCTGCCGGTTTGGTCACCCCTAACTGCCCTCCCCTGCAGGCTTGATCATCCCCAACTGCCCTCCCTTGCAGGCCTGGTTCCAACCAACTGACCTCACCTGCTGGCCTGATGGCCCACAACTGCCCTCCCTTGCAGGGCCTGGAACCTCCCAACGGCCCTCCGCTGCTGGCCATATTGTGGCGGCCATCTTGTGTCCTCATGGGGGCAGGATCTTTGACCATGTGGGGGCAGCCCTCTTGTGTGTTGGAGTGATGGTCAATCTGCAAATTACTCTTTTATTAGATAGAATAGAGGCCTTTTGCATGGGTGGGGTCCAGCTGGTTTGCCCTGAAGAGTGTCCCATATCAGGGTGGGGGTTCCCTTGGGGTGAGGGGTGGCGTGGGCAAGGGGCCTGTGGAAGTTTTCATGCTCGTCACGCCACCCAGGTACCCAAGTGGAGGCCTTGGTATCTGGGATTAATCTATGTCTGCAACTGAAACGTTGTAGCTTGGAGTGGAGCCAAGCCTTCTACTCGCTCCCTGGTAGTAGTCACTTCTGTTTGACACTTTGTATCCTAGAGTGGAGGCCTAGGCTGGTAATGGCAGGAAACCTTGGCTTCCTTCATTGTCAGAGAAACCCAAGGCTCTGTTCTCTTCAGCTCAGTGGCTGCCGCCATTTCTGTATCTTTTATAACTGAAACTTTGTAACATTGAGTGGAGGCCTAGGCAGGCAACGGCAGGTGGCTTGGCTTCTTCTGTTGCCTGGGAAACCCAAGTCTTCCTCCTGCACTCAGTGACAGCAGCCACCTTGGTTGGGTATTTATTTGCATAATCTGCTCCTCCATTGGCTGGTGGGCGTGGCTGTGTGCATGGCTTTTGGGTGTGGTGAAGGTATGGTCAAATTTGCATATTACTCTTTTATTAGATAGGATAATAAAACACTAATATGCAAATTGACTGAACGGTGGAATAACCAGCTGCTATGATGTGCACTGACCACTAAGGGTAGATGTTCAATGCAGGAGGTGTCCCTTGGTGATCAGTGCACTCCCACAGGGGGAGCACCACTCAGCCAGAAGCCACGCTTATAGCTGGAGAGCACAGCAGTGATTGTGGGAGCCTCTCCTGCCTCCACGGCAGGTGGGTAGTAAGGAGCTAGGGGTCCCAGACTGTGAGAGCCCTGGACTGTGAGAGGGATGTCCAGAGGGATCAGACCTAAGCCAGCCGGCAGACATCTCATGAGGGGTCCCAGACTATGAGAAGGTGTGGACCAGCTGAGGGACCCCTCTCCAGTGCATAAATTTCATGCACCAGGCCTCTAGCATATTTAATATATTGCAATGCAAATTGATATTTAAAAAGATGCAATCATAGAACCATTAATCTATTTCTTATAAACTTTTGAGTGACATAAGTGATTATACTTAAAAAATTTTCTTAACTAAAATTTGGTGGAGTATAACAGTACTTTAAAATAGTAAATTAATGTCTTATTTTTGAGGAAAATTTTAATATTACACTTTGTTTAATTTCTTAAAAAATTATTATTTTAAAGTTTTATTCTTTCTTTGATGAGAGGTTATTTAATAACATAGACAGGGATTTTGTTAATTATTATTTACACATAAGGATGGTTATTTATAAGTTAATGAAGTATAAACTTCAGGGACTTTGCTGCATGAGCCATTTCTAGGCTCTATACACAATTTTGTATTTGAAATTTTACATTGCTTATTTAAAGAGTGTATAGAGAAATTAGTAATAATCTCCATGCTCAGAAAACTTTAGTACACAAATATCTGATTAATAGCACAATTTTTCTTTTAAGAATTGAGAAGAGATATCAGAAATACCAATTATTAATTCTCATAATCAGGTTTAATGACATGCAATTCTGTGAGTTTTATTTAAAGCCACATTTCACATTACTTTTGTTTAAATATATATGTTGCATCTAAGAGTCTATATAAAGGTGAGTTTATTATCTACTTCCCCAAACCTTTTTTTTTTTGACTGTGCTGTTGTTTTTCTTCTGGTGACAATTTCAGGCTACTACCAAAACACTCTGACACTTATTGAAAATAACACTGTCAAGCTGAAAATAATTTTGTCCTTTCTCCTTAGAAGTTGGTCAATAACTTTGAAGTGTACATTTGTAGTTCTATAGAAAAAAAAATTATGACATATACCACCCCCTGCCACTGGTCACCATCTGTGGGGCAATTGGCAGGTGATCAGGACCTGCTTGCAACTGCCTTGGCCTAGTGCTGCTCGGTCACCTATTCCACCATCCTGCCATGGTCTCGCGCTCATTAGGGCCCATTGGGGCTGGCAGCACCTCCACTGCTGCCCCTATCAGCACTACATCACCAATGCCAGCCATGTTCACTGCCACCTCCTGGTGGTCAGTGAATGTCATAGTGAGCAGTTGAATTCCAGGTTGAATAATTTGCATATTAAGCTTTTATTACATAGGATAGAGAATTAATATAGATTAATTTTTATATTGTATAATGTATTGGTGTTTTATTTTTTAAGTGTGTTAGCTGAATGAGTACACTATTAAGGAGAAAAAAAAGACATCCAGATTGTGCTAAAGATTCTTTTATAGAGTTAGGAATAAAATTTATATTATGTTTTTATTTAAAAAATTAATGTTGATGTTATTGCAATGACCCCCTGTCTTCTCCCCTTTTCCCACTTCCACCCACCACCCTTTCTCAATACCTTGGCCTTCACCAAAGTATTATACATGTCCATGGGGCATGCATACATGTTCTTTAGCTAATCCCTTCACCTTCTTTACCCAATAACTCCTATCCCCCTCTCTTTTGGCACTGCCCAGTCTGTTCCATGTGTCCATCCTTCTGGTCCTGTTTTGTTTGTCACTAATATGTGGAATCTATTGAACAAAACTTATGAGTTTAAAAATGTTTCCACAGTGTAGCTGTTAAATTCAAATTAATTAAATGAGAGAAGCTCTTCTTCTTTGGAAATGTACTCAGGCAAAAGGAGCTCACTTTTATGTATTTTCAATTGAAGAAGGTAGTTGCACACTGGTCATTATGACTTTCATCTCAAAAGCATTTTAGTCTAGTATTTCTGAAGCCAAGGAGGTATTGCACATTTCGCACCTTTCAAGTATTGTACTGAGGAAAGCAGGTCACTCACAGCAGCATTTTTAATTTGACAGGGGATTACAAAAACATTCGGTGCTCTTTAACTGTTGTCACAGCCATCTATTACATTAAGAACAAGTTGATTTTAATATTAGTCAAATTAAAAAGCATTGTATCATGCTAACCTTGGGCATTCATTTACATAATTGGTTCCCTGCTTGCTGAGTATTATGTGACACCCTAATTTGATTACTGTTCATTTTTCTGAAACTCTGCAGCAGCAGCATCTAACATAACCTGCATATTAATATTTCATTTCCATCAAACCTTATTTCATGTAGTCAAGTTGCAACAAATGCTACCTTTTCATTAGCAAGCTTGTTAGAAGTCACTTCGTACCAGCACTTTTAAGAAGACAACATTCAATTCGCTATTTTGTAAAGGACAATAATGCTATACTCTAAACATTGAATTAAATAGATGAAAGATCCTCTTGGTGGTGTTGACCTTTAGTAAATCTCTGAAACTTGGGTAAGAAAAATCTAATGTGTATTGGCCTCTTTATTAGTTTATTTTGTATAGTAAAAAACAAAATCATAGCAACTTATGACAAACATTGAATTATTTTCCTTCACTCAACAAACAATTATATATGGTTATACTGGGCTCAGTTGGACTAGGTGCCAGGCTACAGGTATGATCTGGGTCTAGTCTACCCATATCTCTTTCTAAAATCCAGATCAATAAGATATTGTGTAAATGAGTATTTATGGATGTTCTCTTTATAGTGAAGGGCAGTCATGTGAGAACTTCTCGAGTAAATTTACAGTCTCTACTAAAAAATTAATTGTCATCACCACTTACACTCATGAACATCAATTGTTCAACAAACAGAACACATTTATTAGTAGTGGAAGATACACTAAAAAATTATACAACCTGTTCCAGTCCTTCATGGAAAGGGTCCAATTCCCTATGTAATTCATTATATGTACACTCCCTTGGTCCTCATAGCAACCTTGGTTGGCCTGCAGAGATCAGGCCAAAACCCACAGTCCAACACTGTGCCTGCTGTGGGCTTGTGCCCAATCAATTCCTATCTGGAGAGGCTCGTGCTGCTGCAGCAGTGCTCACCAGCCATGAGCCCTGCATCTGGACCCCTGCCAACGGGACTGGCTTGTGGGATTGGGCTGAAATCGGCTCTCTGACATCCCTCCAAGGATCTCGGATTGCGAGAGTATGTAGGCCAGGCTGAGGGACACCACCATTGCACAATTGGGCCAAAGAGGGACCATGGGAGGGCTCTAGGGTGTGTCTGGCTCATCTTGCTGGGTCTCAATTAGCTGGACCCCAGCAACAATCTAACTTACTAATCAGAGCATTTGCTCCCTGGTGATCAGTGCATGTCATAGTGAGTGATTAAACAGCCTTAGCATAACATTAGCATATTATACTTTGATTGATTGTTTGGTTGTTCTGCCGTTTGCTCTATTTGCATATTACCCTCTTACTATATGTACTAGTGGCACAGTGTACGAAATTCATGAATGGGCTGGGGTGTGTGTCCCTTACCTGGCCTACATCTTCTCTAATCTGGGACCCCTGTGGGATCAGGCTTAAACCGGCAGTCAGACAACCCCCTTGCAATCCAGAACTACTGGCTCCTAACAGCTCACCTGCTCGCCTGCTTTATCTCCCGTAACCACTCTGCCTGCTGGCTTGCTTGCTCCCAATTGTATCCCCCCACAAGCCTGATCACCACCAACTACCAGCCCTCGTCGCCTGATCACCCCTCACTGCCTCTGCCTTGGCCCCACCACAACGTCTTTGTCCAGAAGGACATCTGGAAGGTCTCATGGTATAATTAGCATATCTCCCTTTTATTAATATAGATAGGATATGACATACTACCATAACTATAACATATCTACTAGTATTACTCTATGAGAATACGTACTTCATGCAATAGGAAGGCATCTAATACATTAGACTGTATATGTGGTAAGTAGTAGCAAATACTATATTTGCAGCAATAATATCTACCCTGTGACTTCCCTTCCTGATCTGGGAATGGTTCTCCATTTCTTTGAACCTTTCTTGGACCCTCATGTACATTTTTTGTCATTCAGTATAACTTTATTTACTGTTTATTGAACATGATTTGAGGTCGTTAATTTCTAACCACCAAAGATTCAAAGGACTATTTTTCCCGTGAATTTTAACATTGATATTAGTTATTCATGTGTTTTTATTGTAAACACCTGAATTATTCACATTGTCATAGATCCTGAACTCATAAATGTGGACCATGAACAGGCTGGCAGCAAGCCAGAAAGCCAGTCTGCAAGCAAACTGATACTCTGCATAAAGAGAAAAGTCATAGCATAACATTCAATGTCCAGCCTGAGTCACCTCAGAATGTTACATATATTGACTTCTTAATTCATATAGTATCAGGAACTCAACTGCTTTGTTGGTGATGGGGTAGATTATTGGGAGGATTATTCCTGAAATAATTTAGGAAAGGGGGGGCTCGATCTTTCTTCTTGGTCGCTTGCTCCTCCCCAGCACCTTCATCTTTTTGGGCAGCTTCTTGGGCATCTTCACTTTTACCTCCTTCCTCCTTTGCATCCTCAAATTCTTCCTTGGCACCTTCTTCCTCTCCTCTCTTTTCTCTTCCTCAGCCTCTTCCTTCTCTTGTTCTCCTTCCCCTCTTCAGCTTCTCCTTCAGAAGGGGTTTCATCCTTAGCTTGCTTGGCTTTTGCAGCCTCAATGGTCTTCTTTACCTAGATCTGCTCTTTATGGTCGTGGCAGGGGTATTAAGAAGGGAAGGAGAGAGCAGACATAAAGTAGGAGCTAGTCTGTAAATCACTGTAGGCAGATCACCAAATACCTGGGAACTCTAGGAGTAGCTGTTGGCTAAGCTTCCCACCCTAGTGAAACTGAGCTGGGTCTCCTCTCCTTCCAAGAGTTTCCTGTAAGATGCAGAGTCAATGTCCAAAGCCATCTTCACATTGAGGAGTTCCTGGTATTCTTTTAAATATTGTGCCATTTCACTCTTTGTAGTTCTCAGCCCACTTTCTAATTTATTAATTGTGTCCTGTATAGCACTAACATCGGAGTTCTGCCCCAGCATGCTTCCATGTTTCCATCTCCAGAGTCTTGGCCTTGAGCAGTCGCTGGCCCACACCATGTAAGTGTTCTTGGCAGTGTTCTTGGTCAGCATGGTGAAGCAGCTCTTGTACCATTTTTTTTTTTTTTACATTCTGCGTGTTCTTGGCAGCCAGCTTGGATATCCTTTAGCATACCGGAGGTCTTGGAGAACACATCCATCTCCAAAGAGATCTGAGCATACTGGATCTATACCTGCAGCTTGGTGATCTCTTCTTCCTGCACCTTCTTCAGAAAGGCGATTTAGTTCATCATGCTGTCCATGCATTTTCCACCTCAGAGCCTACAAGAGCTGCCTCATCTGCACCTTTGCTCACCTCTATCAGCCATCCCTCTGCATCATCATGGTTCAGCACCTCTTCCTGGTAGCATGCCTGCAGGTTGTTCCCAGCCACTTTGGAGCCCAGGTGCCTCCTAACTGCCCACGTCCCTCTCCTCTCCAGGGACAGGGTGTGTTGGGGTGGGACACAGGCATCCCATTTTCATTAAAATGTTCAACCCAGTCCTGCTCCATCAGTGTCCTCAGCAGCCCAGGGGCGGACAGTGATCCCGGAGACCCTGGCCACTTCCGCCTACGGACCTTCCAGCTACTTCAGGCGCTGTCCATGCCACTTGCCTGGTCTGATCGCTGCCTGGACACTACAGGCAGCATCAGGTGCTGTGTTTGCCACATGCCCGGTCCAAATTGCAGCCTGGACCACGCAGGCAATGCCAGGCGCTGTCCATGCTGCCTGCCTGGTCCTGATCGCCATCTGGACCCCCTGGTGATGTCAGGTGCTGCCTGCCAGGCCTGTCCGGTCCCGATCGTAGCGTGGACCCCATAGGCAATGTCAGGCGCTATCCATGTTGTCCATGTTGCCTGTCCAGTCCCGATGGCCTCCTAGACACTGCAGGCAGCATCGAGCACTGTCCATACCACCTGTCCGGTTTCCTGATAGCTGCTTGGACCCTCGGGTAGCATCAGGAGCTGCCTGTTTGAACTGCCTAGTCCCAATCGACAGTGTCATTCGCTGTTCACCAGGCCTTCCTGGTCCCAGTTGCTGTCGGGGGAGTGTCAGGCTCTGTTTATGCTGCCTGCCGGGTCCCATTGCAGCCTGGACTCCGGAGAGGCATCAGGCGCTGCCAACCAGGCCTGCCAGGTCTCTGGAGGCCTAGACCTGCAGGCTAGGTCAGGCGCTGCCTGCTTATGCAAATTTACCCAAATCTTAGTTGGGTTTATTTGCATATCACTCCTGATTGTCTGTGGGCGAAGCAGAGGTAGGGTCAATTAGCATCTTCCTCTTTTATTAGTCTCAGAATTGTGGAGAATCTAGGAAACTAGGTTTGAACCTGACTTTCACAACTGCTCCAAAAAACAAGATCTGATTTGAGAAGAAAACAGTTGCTGCCACCAAGGAACCCTAGATAATGCTCTTGGGCATATATGTACTTGGTGCTGAGGAGGCAGTTTCTACCCAGTTTCTCTAGGTAGTAGAGGCAAAGCAGTACTCATAAAGTTGGAAGTGCAACCATGTGATGATGAAATGAATGGCAAAAATGTGTTATAGTCCAGTAGATAAATTCAATCATCATTAATCTATATTTCTTAAAGGAAATTATTATCGTGATCAGTTAAAAGACTTAAAAGCAAGGTCAGGCTTTGTTTTAGCCCAAATACTTTTTTTACTAAAAAAAAAAAAAAAATAGCCACTGACTATGGCTATTACCTATTAATGTGGTTTCTTGTTATGCAAGCACCTTAAATATATCACTATAACTAACACATAAATATTTTTTGTATTGCCTGCAATTAAACCTGTTGCATGTTAACACTCTTAGGGAAGTTTGCCACAAATGTGCAGAAAAATCTTTTGTAGTCTTATAAAGATACCAGAGGCCCAGTGCATGAAAATTCTTGCACTTGGGGAGGGCATCCCTCATCCCAGCCTGCACCCTCTCGCAGTTTGAGACCCCTCAGTGGATGTCCACCTGGTAGCTTAGAACCACTCCCCGGGGGATTGGGCCTAAGCTAGAAGTCATACATTCCTCTCTCAGTCCAGAAACCCTCAAGGGATATCTACCTGTGGGCTTAGGCCTGTTCCCTGCCATTAGTTGGACATCCTTAGTGCTGTCACAGAGGCTGGAGAGGTTCCCACCACCACCGCAGCACTGGCCAGCCATGAGCCAGCTTCTGGCTGAGCAGCGCTCCCTCTTTGGTAGCTCCTGCATTGAGCATCTTCTCCCTCGTGTCAGTGCACATCATAGCAACTGGTCATTCTGATTGTTCCACTGTTAGGATCAATTTTCATATTACCTTTTTATTATATAGGATAGCGTGCATGTGACAACTCATTTTTAAAAGTGCTGAATCTATGAAATGAAGGTCAAAGTATTTATGTATTTATGTATGAATATCAAATAGAATACTACATTACATAAAACAAAACTCATGATATTTATAAAATAGTGTGACAGTAGAATTTGAAATTTGGTATGAAATCAACAGGATTATAACACAATTTGTCAGTACTTGCATAGCAACAATAGTAAACGTGACTACATTTTTTTCTTATACAAATGCATAATTATGCCCTTCATCTAATTTTCTTTGCTAAACAATAACAATCAAATTTATGTCTCCTAAATTTATGCATTGTGGCCAATATATTTTATAATTTTATACTTCCTTAAAAATAAAGAACTGAGTGGGGGTGGTAGAATAATTTAAAGAGGGGATAAATGGTGATGAGAAGAGACTTGACTTGGGGTGGTAAACAAATAATACAATATACATATGACAAAAAATTGTATACCTGAAACTTACATAAGTAACTTGTTTTATTAACAACCAATGTCACCTTAATAATTTCAACAAAACAAATAATAATTAGAAAAAGCTGCATAAAAGAAGTTCAACACTGACAAGGTAGCCTTTTATGCTGTATATGTTCATGACATTTTCTTTTATAACCTTGTTGGCATCAGTGAAATTATAAGTCAATTTATTTAAACTAGCAGTAAGATAATTTTTTCTTTTACATTTTTTATTTTAATTTCGTTGTATTATTTATGAATTTTAGCATAGCATTGCAAGAATGCATCAGTGATATTGAATAAAAACTAGATTTACTAAATTCATCTGAAATCATTAAATTTAATTTATGCTGGTAAAGAAGAAAATCTTTCAGAAGAAAACATACAATTGGTATGGTAAAATAATCTTGGAAGATTGTTTCATAAATTTATTAGATATGTGACTAGAAAGTAAGTCATCTTTCAGTATCAAAAATAACAAATATTTAAATTATTCAAAACCCTTATTTTATTTTGAGCATCCATCAGAGGCAATTATTTGCCTATCAAATACCAATATTCCTCTCTTCTTTAGTAAAAATTTGATTTGATGTAAGGCAAAAAAATGGTATGATATAAAATATCACTCCTGTCTTAGTCTCTTTTGAAGATTTGTTTCATCATGACATTAAATTCTAATTAAGAAAATATATGCAGAATTAGGTCATCGAGTTTTAGGAAATTTGCTTAAACAAAACTGACCCTTTAAAAATCACAAAGTAGCAGTGAAGATTGAAGCCATTTAAAAAATACTTTTATTGATTTATAGAGAAGAAGGGAGAGAGAGAAACATCAATGTGATAGTGAAACATCAATTGTTTGCCTCTTGTATGCTTCTTACAGGGGATCCAATCCACAACCCATGCATGTGCCCTGACTAGGAATCAAACCTGGACCATTCAACCTTTTGGTGCATGAGATGAGACAATGCTCAACCAACTGAGCAACACACCCCACTTTTAAGAATGGTTGACATCAAATAGAAGTTGGACTGGTAACGATGTGCCTACCTCAAATCTCTTACCAAGAAGGAAATAAACCACTACTTTGTTTACATTTTTATTCCCAGACAGGATTGCTAGCAGCCAAAAGGTCTGAGTCATAACAATTTCACATATAGAGCCACCAGTTACACATATTTACAAACTAGAGGCCCAATGCTATATAAAGCATGCACCAGTGGGATACCTCAGCTTGGCCGTCGATCAGGACCAATTGGGGCCATCTCGCCCACTCCCTATCGGGCCCATCAGAGCCAGCTGGCTGCGGGTAGGGACTGTAGAAAGTTGACCATAAGAGCACACTGATTACTAGAAGAAAGCTCCTGCATTGAGCACCTGCCCCCTGGTGGTCAGTGTGCATCATAGCAATTGGTTGGTTTAAGCTTTTATATAGATGTAGATTTTAATTGCTAAATTTGAAATAAAATCTCATACAATAATTTTAATGCTCTAAACTAAAGTCCATACTATCTATAATAATAAAAGTCTAATATGCCAATTAGACTTGGCATCCTTCTGGATGACCTTACAGCTGCGAGGACAGCCTGGGTTCCAGATGTAAGAGGAAAGCTGATGCCGGCAGCCACGGGAAGGAAGGCCTACTCTTGCATGAATTTTGTGCATTGGGCTTCTAGTATCTATAAAAATAACTTTTAGCCTGGCCAGGGTGGCTCAGTGATTGAAAGTAGACCTCTGAACCAGAAGGTCTATTGTTCAATTCCCTGTCAGGGCACATGCTCTGATTGCGTGCCTAATCCCCAGTGTGGGCATGCATGAGGCAACCTGTCAATGATTTTCTCTCTTCATTGATGTTTCTATTTCTCTCTCCCTCTTCCTTTCTCTCTGAAATCAATATATATATATATATTTTTAAATTACCTTTAGCCCTGGCTGGTGTGGCTGTTTTTTGAGGACTGTTCTGTACACCAAAAGGTCCTCAGTTCAGATTCCTGGTGCATATAGGAAGTAGCCTATTAGTATTTCTCTCTCACATCAATATCTCTCTCTCTTCCCCATCCTCTCCCTTCCTCTCTAAATAAGAATATATAGTGGCAAAAGGACAATCTCTTTAATAAATGGTGTTAGGAAAACTTTTCCTCAATGAATTATATAGCTATCACTCATTTTTCTAAAATATTCTATACACTTTTAAGAACTCTTTTATACACTGCTCTATTTTCTAGAAAGCAGAATTGGATAGACTAAAACTATAGTTTCTTACTATCCTGATTTCTTCTTCATTTACCTCAATAAAGTCCATTCCATGCAAAATTCTCCATCCAGTTCAAGTTTCTCCCCTTCCATCCTTATTCAGGTAGGAGTCATAACGTTATTGGCTTTTTATTTCCCTACATCTTACACCTTGAAACTCAACTTGAATTGACCAAATTATAGTGTGCAATCTATATGCTGTTGGGAACCCATGCAAAATGCGTAAGGTTTAAAACAATGACTGCATATTTAAAAACCTCCTGGGAGCAAGCGATTGAACATACAGTAAATTTGATAAATGGCTGCTAATATTGTTACCTAGAATAACAATATTATTACCTCCTATGGTGCTTGTCTTCTGGCAGCATATACCCCCAGTTTTGCTTCATAGTTTAAACAATGGTTTATTTTATATTTCATAGTGTAGTTACAAACACAGCAGCATTTCTTCATTGTGTTTCTATTGGGTTTTATATTTCACATTTTACAGAAACAAGTTGCTATATTTCTACATCTCCCTAAAGACTTTGAGCACCTGGAGGATAAAATAGTCTTATTCATCTTCAAATTCAATACATGGCATTTGGATCATGGTACTAAACAAATACTTTCAGAATCTTACTGCTAATTATTTTGTGTACTTAATTCAACATGTTGTCCTATGAGCAGCTTAATATTGATGTGAGGACAAAGGGTCTTGGACAATTTTTGGAGGTAGAAATACCATATATTTTCTTGCTGTTCTGATTGCATGCTCAGAATTCCACATAGACCGTGCCACATGAAACTATAGTTTATTTGCTTTCCCATTATTATAACCTACACACATTCCTTGTAGCCTGAAGAAAAGCAGGCTTGTTTATAGAATGTTTGGGTTAAATTAAATTTAAATCGTATTTTTAATATTATTTCTGACTGTAATCATCTCAACTGAGCAATAAGAACAAGTTCTGCTACCCACCTTAGTCTCATTCCTCAGAGTAAAATTATGCTATGTTACAAAAATTTAATTTATGTTACACAAAGATATCTAGGTATTGTGGAGGCCATTAAGGAAGTCGAGTGTGTTTAATTCTAAAATATTTAATAAAATTATTAATTATGAAAGTTACCAATCATTTAGAAATAAAAAACTAAGAGGAAAATGTAATGGATGTCTAGCCTTGCTACATTATGTTTTACCCATTAATATTGATGTCTGAAAGATTTTCAAGGGTCTTACAAATTTCATATATTTGTAGAAACCCATGATAATGATTAAATGTTAATTTAGTATACAATTCTATAAATCACAATAATTCCACCTAAGAAATTATTCAGTTTTGCATCAAAATACTAACAAACAAGTTATTAAAAACTACATGGTCAGGAAAAAAAAGAAGTCCATTAAAGACAGATGGCATATGCATACAAATAATGCAACCAGGAAAGCATCTTATCAGAAACTTTCATGTGAGTGCCAGCAGTGAAGCCTTTCTTTCATTTGATATAACAATCTCATCAGTCATGAACACAAAACTCAATTCTTGCAGCAATCTTTGGTTCTCTGGAAGAGTTCGATTATGCAGTCAAACTAATGCTTTGTTAACTACACTCCCACTGCATGAGTCATTGCACCTGTATATTCTGGCCTAAGGAAATTCTGTTTTGCTTTTTGTTTTTAAAAAGCTTTTACCCGGCTAACACAGCACAGATATTCTTAGCCCTAAGTATGAGAATTAAATATAAAATGCACTAAAGCATTAAATAAAATTATTTTTGTCTTTACTATTTTCTTAAGAAGTTGAATATTAAATCATTTAAATATCAGGAAAATTAGAAAGCAAGACACTGAGTTCATTAAATTCTCTCTTTAGGTCATTTTTTATAATACAGGAGTGGTTTAAATTTAAAGTTTTCTGTTTCTACATTAAAAAATTCCGAAATGCATGCAATATTTAGTTAAACAAATGAACATTTCAGCATTTTAAAAAATTATTAACATGATCAACATATTGTCAAGGAAGATGTTATTTATTTCTTAAACAAAAGGAGTTGTGGTCATTACTGTATAAAATTTAATTTATTAATATGTATTAATTTATTGCTTAAAATATGAAAAATATAATTCTAGATTGGCACTATAGAGCTGAATATCTTGTTTTATTAAATATTGACTTAATAGAGAGAAAGAGAGAGAAACACTGATTTGTTCCATTCATTTATGTATTCATTGGTTGATTCTTGTCAATGCCCCAACCTGGGAACAAATCCACAACATTGGTTATCCAGACCAAGCTCTAATCAGCTGAGTTATGGGCCAGAGCTCTAGAGCTGAAGATCTGATTTCTCCTTTCATCTCTGAGTCTTCATTGATTTTCATTTACCACTAGAGGCCTGGTGCATGACATTCAGGGGGCTGCACCCTTTCTCAGTCTCGGACCCCTTGGGAGATGGCCAGCAGCCTGCTTAGGACATTCCTCAAAGGCTCTTTAGTGCTGTCATGGAGACGGGAAAGGCTCCTGCCACAACTGCTATGCTTGCTAGCCATGAGTCCAGCTTCTGGTTGAGCCGCCCTCCCACTGTGGGAGTGTACTGACCACCAGGGGGCAGCTTCTGCATTAAGCATCTGCCCCCTGGTGGTCAATGCATGTCATGGTGATCAGTCATTCCACCATTTGGTCGATTTGCATATTAACTTCTTATTATATAGGATATTTACAGTTTATTTTAAATATTTTTGAAACTTCAAGCACATAATACGTTCTGGAAACTGTAATAAAACTCTGTGTTGGAAAATAATTTAAAGCACAGCCCTTGCAATCATTAGTGCTTAAAATATATTTATGCTTAAAATATACAAAAAAATTATATATTAAGTGCAAATGAATGACTCAGCTGTTATATTTATATGGAATGAGAGAAAGGAGAAATCAGTAAAGGCTACTGGAGATTGGAAGATGTTCTTGAAGAGATAGTATTAAAACAGGGTCTTAACATTATAAACATACAAGAGAAAATTTGAGCAGTTAGGTAAAATAAGGAAAGAATTCTGTATTCTTTGATATACAGAATTAAATATTCAAATTAACTCAATTTAAATGATTTTACATGTAGGAAAGAAGATAAATTAGGTTAGAGAAATAAATAAAGATCAAAGTGTCAATATCTTTGAATGTTAACAACTAATTTAGATATTATTCTTTGGGGACTAAAGGCAATAGTGGCTTCTTATTGTTTTAATTCAGAAACATGATTTTTTACTAAAAAATAAAAATAAGTTTCTATATTTATAAATATTTATCTACACTAATAATAAAGATGCTAATTGACCATATCTTCATGACACCCACCATCCAATCAAGAGTGAGTATGCAAATTAACCCAATAAAGATGGCAGGTTAATTTGCATGCACAGGCACCTAGTGGCCAGGGTGGGATGCTTGCTTCGTGACAATTCAGGCATTCCACACCACCTCAGTTGCTCTGAGCTTCTGGGCAGCATGGGAAGGCAGGAAAGTGGCTCTGGCCCAAGTGAAGGCAATGCTGGCAGCCAGGGAAAGGAAGGCCCATTTTTGCATAAATCCTCATGCATTGGGCCTCTAGTGTGTGTATATATATATATATATATATATATATATATATATATGGAGGTAGTATGCAAATTAGACGAGGAGGCTGTAATGGGTCATGACCAGAAAGAAAGAGGTTGTGTGTGCTGTTGAGGCCTTGAATGGAGACAGAGACAGAGGGCCAGCTGAGCCGCTGTGCAATGGCTTGGTTTGGCCCCTGGAGCCAGAGCAGACACGGACAGGTACAGGGGTCCAGCCCACAGCCTCCATGACTGAGTGCAGGCTGGGAGAGGAGAGGGCCAGCCCACCTGCAGCCTCCCTGGCTACTCACAGGCTCTGAGAGGAAAGGGCATGCCTGCCCATAGCCTCCCTGGCAGATTGCAGGCCAAGATAGGAAAGGGCACTCCTGCCCACAACCTTTCCAGCCAATTGCTGGTCCTGAGAGGAAAGGTTGGGTTGCCCACAGCTTCCATGGCCAAGCACAGGCCCTGAGTAAAACACTGACAGCAAGCCCTTTCAATATAATTGAGGCATTAGAGGCCCACAGAATGATAATTTTCTCTTCTATGGAAAACATAACTATGACACATTATTTACAATTAAATAAGTTCCATATATTTTGACATTTTACAGTCCTGGAAAGTTGCATATATTGATCAGCAAAGTAAGAAGATGAAAAGAATTTTTAGGCTTTTAAAGATGTAACTTATTTCTGTCTAGAAGACAAACCAATTCAAAAAGCGATGTTTTTATTGTCCCTTAGGACATTAGCCAGATTCTATCTAATTTAGCAGTTTTACATCAGGCTTTCATCTTTGGCAATCCCCTTTGAACAGCATTATCATCTTGCCAGTCCCTTCACTGAGTTCAACAAAACTTGTGCATGTGCTATTAAGCATTTGAATAAGAATTATGTATTTAACACAGGCAAAATTTTGTTTTGACACAATAAAACAGAAGATCATTTGATTCTTCCCTGGAACACAGAAAAGCACAAACTTGAATCATTGGTGTAGCTTAGACTAATTTTCCAAACATTGTTAATAAAATTTATGTAGGGATCTTCACAGAGCCAAGAATCTTTCTTCCAGGCCTACATATTTGGCATCTCCAAGGAGGAGGTTTGTTATTCTGTGTTTTGTTTTTGCATTCTCACTAGAGGATATTTTTCACTGCTTTTTAGAGATAGTGAACTGGAGGGAGAGGGAGAAGGAGAAGGAGAAGGAGAGGAAGAGGGTTCACTCTTGGCCAAGGGCAGGCCCTCACCAGCAGTCTAGTCTCTGTGCGTTGTGCTGCAGAGGAAACACCTTTTCTGACCGCTCATTGGCTAAGCTCCCCATACACTACTCTCAGTGTTCTTGTAACTTGACTAATAAGAATTCAAGAAGGTGATCTAGGACTTTTCCACCACACTCCTGGAGGAAAAAATGAAGGTCCGCTGCTGGAGGGGCTGAGAAATGTCATATCCTGCCCTAACCAGTTTGGCTCAGTGGATAGAGCCTCAGCCCACCAACCGCAGGGTCTGGGTTCAATTCTGATCAAAGGCATGTGCCTAGGTTGCAGGCTTCTCCCTGGCTGGGGCCCAAATCAGGGCTCATGCAGGAGGAGGCAATTAATTGAAGGGTTCCTCTGACTTTGATGTTTCTCTCTGTTTTTCCCTTTCTCTTCCACACTCTCTAAAAATCAATGGAAACATATCCTCTGGTGAGGATAAAAAAAGAAAGAAAGAAATAACATATCCTATGAATGAGACATCTTGAAAATGCCTAAAGAAGGTTGTTATTTTTGCGTGGTGAAGGGACTGGAGTCTGTGTTAATAAACACATTTTGGCAGCTGCGGCAGCCAGCAGTGGCAGTGGTGATGGGGGAGGCTCCTTCCCCTGTTTAGCCAGGTTGCTTCCTACAGAGGAAGGCTTACTGATGGCTTAGGCTAGTGATGGGCAACCTTTTGAGCTTGGTTTGTCAAAATTCGCCAAAAAACTGAGCATAACTCAGGTGGTGTGTCACTTCAAAAAACAAAACAAAAAACAAACCACATACTTCTCTGTATGTGACTGCATGTGGCAGCATGTCATCAAAAATGGTTGTGTGCGTCAGTGCTGACATGCGTGTCATAGGTTTGCCATCATGGACTTAGGCCATGGGACTCCCAGTCTGTGAGAGGGGGCAGGGTGGGCTGAGGGACCACCCTTTCAGTGCACGAATTTTGTATAGTATAGTAATAAATAATTGTAATTGATGGAGAACATAATGTTCAGAATATTTAACAAATATCACAAATAATATTAAGGTAAACATTTTTAGGTGATGTATCCACATTCAAAAGTAGAACAGCAGTTGCGGCAAAGATTTCCAGTTGTATTTCACCCCTCCTTAGTAATAGAGTGATTTAATGTGACCAGGTAATAGAATACACTGTCCAGCCTCCCTTCAGGTAAGTGTGGCAGTGTGACAGGTACTGTAAATAAAATGTACCGACGCTGCTGGGAAGGACTTCAGATTGGGTTGTTTTTTTCTTTTAAAGGAAGAGAAATGTGGTGTGGTCCCTCTTACTTTTCATATTATCTCCTTCTTCCTGTCTGTCATGTGCATATTATTCTGGAGACTCCAGTAGTTATCTTTGGCCTCTGAAGCAACTTTGAGGATTGATGTAGAATGTCAATATGTTGACAAGAAAGGTAGGATTTGAAATAATTTGTCAGTACATACCAACATTTAACTCTCTACATTCAGAATAAAAAGTAAATCATAACATGTTTATGCCATGGTTTGAATTTTCTGTTATCTGATACTCAAACTGATGCTGATAAAGGATCTAAGATAAAATGTCAATTAAAAGTGCCAAATAGTACAACGAAATGTATGTAGAATGAGGTGAAATACCTTAAATAGAATTCTGAATACTCTCCATTAGCATAACATTGGTGCACATGAGTTCTTTGTGCCTCAACTGTGCATATCACATAGTCGCCTGTCCAAAGGATGATTAATGAAATGAACTTACAACAACAATAAAAACAGAGGTACTGCATTCTAGAGAAAGGGAAATTTCTCAGAAGGGTACTGAAAATCTATTGTTGTCTTTTCCCTGTTGGGTAGCTATTATTCAATGCAGGATATAGATTAAAATCATTGTTATGATTACTAGAAATTCTCCATTCATCATTTATTGCAATAGATTACATTCGGATTTTTCTTCAAATAAACTATTTTTGAATTCCTGTAATAAATCAGATCTATTCATTACACACTAATTAATTGTATTTTGTAAAGAGATGCCTATTATTTGTTTCAAATTTTTGTATTAAGTGATATTAGAAAAATCAAGTTTTTTTTTAATTTCTTCTATGATTTCATTGTTAATACATTCATTGTTTAGTAACATTATTTAGCCTCCATGTCTTTGTGTGCTTTTTTTATTTCTTGTGATTGATTTCTAACTTCGTACCATTACAGTCAGAGAAGCTTGATATTATTCCAACATCTTATATTTATTGAGACTTGTTTTATATCCTAACATGATCTATTCTAGAAAATGTTTCATGTGCACTTGAAAAGAATGTATGTTATTGGGATTACATCAAGGTAAAAAGCTTCTGCATTGAAAAATAAACCATCTAAAAAATGAAAAGAGAACCTACTGTAAGGGAGAACATATTTTCCAATGATACATCCTATAAGGGGTAATTTCCAAAATATATGAGGACTCATACAGCTCAACAAAAGTAAGACAAATGATCCAATTAAAGGACTTGAATGGACACTTCTCCAAAGAGGGCATATAGATGGTCAACAGACATATGAAAAAAAATGCTCAAACAAGGTTGCTAATCAGCAGGAAGATGCAAATTAAAACTATAATAAGGTATCACTTCACACCTGTCAAAATATCTATGATCAATATATCAACAAACAAGTACTGTCGAGAATGTAGAGAAAGGGAAACCTAGTGCACATTTACAATGTCTTGAATACATATTGGCCAATTTTGGAATAAATAATTAAGTACATAATTATTTGAAAACAATCAATTTCAACATTAATTCTCCTTGGGGGGTCTTTATATATCTGATTTTTATTGCTCACTCTTTTAGATTTTTTTAAATTTCATGTCTTTTATTGCATATTTTATCCTACAATTATTTGTCTAGAATGTTATGTTGGATGTTCATCTTATTTATTTTACTTGCAAATATAAGAACTGAACACTATTTTTGTATGTGTTTCTTTAATTGAATCTTAAAATATTGAATTATTACATTTATTCATAATTTTAAAAAATATTCTCAATACAATTGTGATTTGTTTACTAACATGGACTTATGTTAAGACATTTTTATACTTCCTAATTGTGCTTTAGGATTTAGGCATTGTTAATATTAATAAGGTAATATAAACTTTAGGATACTTACTGTTCTAAATTTGTAAAAAATTACTTTGTGTTCAATTAAGAAAATGATTTTGTAAACTTGTCCTTAGAATGAATGTGAAACTTTAAGTGAAGATCTATTCTCTCTATATCCCTTTAGCTGAAATTTGCCAAATTTCTTTGTTAGCATTCTTCATAGTATCAACAAATTCTGGTATTTTTGTCCCATCAAATAATAAAAACTATGAGTTAAAAAATCTCTGACATGCTGATTAAACAAATTTATTTTTGTACCTTTATTGATATTAGTTCACATATTTTAGAACCATATTAGCAGTATGTATATTTAAAATTATTTCAACCTCTTAATTTTTTAAATATTTAAAAATAAGACATCTTTACATTATAAAACTTTTCATTTTTAAGTCTATTTATGTGATACTAAAGTAGCAGCACCTTTATTTTATTTTGTTGACTATTTATTGAATATTTTCCTATTCTTTTACTTCAGGTGTTTAATGCCTATGTTGCTTGATATTCCTGTTTTATTTCTTATAACTATATAGACTTTAGAATGTAATTGATGTATAATTATTGTGACTACTGACATATTTGTGGATGCACAGAAGTAATAATTTTTCAATTTATCCATTTTAACATTTATTTTCCAAATTTACATATTTTCTTTATTTCATTAAGATTCTTTTTTTCTTTCACTCATTATTTTCCAAGTGCAATTTTCTCATTTTTCTCTTATTTCTGAATTTAACTAGGACACTGAACTACTCCACAAACAAAAGTAAAGGGAATTGCAAATAACAACTTTGTTTAGTCATTCATTATATATTTATATCAATCAAACACAATTGTTGAGTTTAATTATGTACAGAACTGGTAGCTGACATAGATATACAGGAGCTTGAGAATGTTCAACATTGAAGACACCAACATAAGTAAATAAAGATAGTTTACTTATACATGTATTCATTCATGCTTTCTCTCAGTAATTCCTTAGATATTTTTTCTGGCATTTCCATTAATATTTAAGTATATGTAAAATACTAATTAAACCATCTTATAAAGCAAGAAAAAAAGTGATTTGAAAAATTGATAAAAAATTATAAATCAAGCAACAAATATAGTGTTTAATTTGCTGAATACATAATATTCTGTTTTATAGAAATACCTAGAAAGTAACGCATGTGAGTTTAAATAATTCTATCACCTGCTATAGCATATGCTCATTAATGATTTCTTCTGATTAATTTAATGTGGTGGGTATTTGTTGTTTATTATGGTTCATCTTACATGTCTATTAATGACAAAATTAATTTAATATTTTTCCGTGGATTTGTGGATAGCCTTTATCTGTTATTAAATAAATTTTAAAATCTCTTTATATTTTTCAAAATACCCTGAAAATATTCTGTGATTAAGTATTTCATTTTTTAATACATCTAGTCTAGTTATTATCAACAGAGTTTGTCAAGCACCTGCCTGAGGGTGAATGGTGTACTAACAGGGTCTCATTCCAGATGGTTTTGCTATGCATTTTAATAGGGAATCTTCATTTTCTATGCCAGTGCAACCAAATTGTGTTCCTAATTTTGTACTATTGAATATGAGAGATCTTCATTTTGATGTCTGGATCACAGATCATAATTATCAATGTAATTTTCTACAACAAATTGCCCCCTCATTTTTTCCACCATAAGCATCTGCTGCCTTGAAAGGATTACATTAAGCTTTAGCTTGGATTTCAAGTTCAGGTTTGCTGTGTACAATCCGCACTTGCTTTGAACAGCTGGCTATCACTTTCGCTATCCCATTTCCCTCACAGTTGAAATGATTTACCACCTGTAGAGGCATCCTGTTTCTTCTGTGTTCATTTGTTAGGGTAATTAACTTTTATTCCTTTTGTTTTTCATACAAGTCTTAATAA
Organism: Antrozous pallidus; assembly: GCA_027563665.1. Classification (NCBI taxonomy): domain Eukaryota; kingdom Metazoa; phylum Chordata; class Mammalia; order Chiroptera; family Vespertilionidae; genus Antrozous; species Antrozous pallidus. The sequence goes on from CM050519.1 coordinate 32,954,974, forward strand.
TTCATTCAACCATGAGCAGCTAAAGGGTGTGCATTGTTGTGGTGTAGAAACAACAACTGTGTTGATAAGTCTATGAATTAAATGTAAATTTTTTTTCAGAAAATCAAATTATTTCTCCCAGCTAACAAATATTATAATAAAGCTGTCATTTTAAAGACTATTTGAGTTTGATATTAGAATATCTAGAGTATAAAAATAAGCTATCATTTTTACTAAGAAAACAACCTTCTGTGTCTTCGTAATTTCCATTTCCCCTTCAGAAATATCTGCTTTATTACTACTAATAAAATCAGGAAGCCCAATTTTATTTCCAATATACCCCTAGGTTGTGATACTTTCCTGACGGATGTATGTTCCATTTACAGCTAAATATGCTTTTTCCAGTCCCCCTGGCCACTTTTTCTTTGTATGCCTCAATTAACATGGTTATTCCTTCTTTTAAAACAAGGTAGGATTTATAAAATAATAGTCAATATGTTGACACATCAAAATTATTTTGTATTTTATTTTTAGGTAAGTATATTTTACTTAAGTACTGTGGATGTAAAAACTCTATATTTTTACCAAAGTAACTCAGAGCTATTAGTTCTGCTTTAGCTGATACTGGCATGGAGCAGCACTTCAGATGATAAGTCCTATGGGGCATAACTTGTGGGCCATGAGAAATTCTCTTGGCCCCAACTTTATCTGGAGCTGTTTCATCAGCAATCAGTTTTAAGCAGCGTCTGATTAGTATTATTTAGGTATAACTGGGTATCCTGCTAACCCAAATCTTGCTATAGACATTTTTCACTAATTTGGGGGGGACTTCTCTGATGCCAAGGGAGATGTCACTTATGATAAACCAGGTGGCTATCACATATGCACACCTAGAAAAAGGGAGCATCAACACTACAGGGCCAATCTTGACCTTTTGAGAATGGCAGCTTGTGGATAATTGATTCTTACTTTTATTAGTGGGCAGAGGATTTGGGAAGGAGGGGATTCACTTTTTTACTTATTATTATTATCATTATTTTATGGAATTTATTGGGATGACACTTGTTCATAAAATTATACTGGTTTCAGGTGTACAATTTTACAGCAAATCATCTATACACTGTATCATGTGTTCACCACCCCAAGTCAAGTCTCCATCCATAACCATTAATAGATTGGAGTGTATTTGCATTATAGGTTATTTATCCTCCTTCACCCCCGTCCAACCCCTCCAGCCCCTATCCAGCCTCCTAACATCCACCCTGACCGCTGTGAGCCTGCTCTCCATGAGTCTGCCTCTGTTTTTATTGCAGCTTTCCAAAGTCAATGAAAGCCAAGGAACTTGGCTTGTAAAAAGCCCACTGATATGAAGAAAGAGAAAGCTGTTATCAAAACAAAGTGGATTAAGTTTTTAGCTCAAATTGATATTTCTTGCACTGTAAAAGGCCTTTGGCTATTATCTTTGCCTCTCCTAATTATAGTGCTTGAACAAGAGATTACTTTTCAAAGATGCATTATGAATACATAGGATCCAGTTAAAGGGCATTTTATTGCTTTTAGGGGTCTTACTAATGATTCCTACGCCCTAAAAAAAAACTCATAAGAGTTTCCCTTTTTGTTCCCTACAAAGGCAGGCAAACTTGCAACAATTAGACACACCCAGTTAACACTGCTTCAGAAGAAACAATGAAGAAGCCATAGATATTAATGACATTTGTTTCCAAAGGTTTCAATTGTTGTAGGTTGACATTTTATTGTAGGATTATTGGCAACTTTAGACATGAAGGTGAAACTAAGGGACTTAAATATTAGAACTTCTATTTCTAGCCATTATTATTATTACTAATTTTAATTTATAAATTTATAAAATTATAAAAGTTTAATAAGAGTTGGAAACTCCATCTTACAAAATTCTTTGCATGTAAAGGAGTTAGGGCAAGATAATGCTCAGGACAGGATAATTGACTACCTCCTCATACCTATTTTCTGTTAATACAAGGGTTATATTGTGCTTATTAGTAATACTGGTGAGAATAATTACTTGATATACTATGTGTTAACTGCCTATCATCACACCTAGAAAATAAAAGAATTTCAATGAACATTTGTCTACTTCTACTTTGAGAATATTTGTTTTATTATTGTGTGTGTTAGAATAGTTGATAGGTAACATTTTCTCTTTTAAAAGTTTCTATCATTACAAGAATAAAATATAATTTATAATTTATTTTGCATTACCATAGGTTTTTGTATAATCTCTATTATGGGAATTAGGTTTCTCTATAGGTTAAAAGAAAGAAGTTCCTGTATTCCTTTAATGTTTAGTTCAATTATTTCCCACTCTGTAACACCTCCCTAATATTCTCAATAAGTTGGCCATCATTTTCTTATATGCAACGCTTGCATGCATTGCGAACTAAAATTAATTTAGTTTGCAATCATAACCTTGCAAACTCATGCCCCTTAAGGACTGTACATTATGAAAGGTAATATGGTAAGTACCCAATTATAGTTGATATAAGGACTGTAATGTCACTTTTCTCCCTTTTTCTTTAACTTGTATTTAATGCACTACATCTGTATCTGTCTTAATATTATGGATTTTAACAAATTTTCTAATGTCAAATTATATATCCTGAACTTCCTACAAAACATTTCTATCTATATGCCTGATATAAATTTATGTATATGATTATTTATATATATACATGTACTATACCATACATATCCATATATATATATATATATATATATATATATATACCATTAATAGCTCAAATTTAACACAAATTTATTTCATAAAATTGTATCTATTTATAGGTTTCCTGAGCTACTTGGGTTAAAAGGATTTAACCCCCCTACATTGTTCAATCTCAAGTGTTCCCTGTCCTGCTGACAAGTCATCTGACATGTATATTCTTTGTAGGCTTTACCTGAATTTCTAGATGTAAAGAACATGTTACCAACATGTAGAAAATTTGCTTCATATCACTTTTGTATGGGTCCATATGGAAAATTAAATTGATAAGTTTTACCTGAAAATTAATATGGAAACAATTAGAGAATTATTTGTTTTAAGGGACTAGCTATTAGATTAGAGTTGAATGCTATTTTCACTATTAGCAGCTTTCTGTAATTTCTCTTAGTCTGTATTTTTTTTATTTCTAAAAAATAATGTTAATATCTATTTTATTTGGTTCATGTAAGAAAGAAAGAAATTAGTAATCTCTCTAAGACATTAAGGTTGCTTTCTGGTAAGTAGCATTCATTAAAAGATATACTTTATTATTGAAATTATTTTATGCTATTTTGAATTTACATGCTGTTAAGATAGTGATCAATTTTCCCTTTTTTACTTTTTAATGTGGCTATATTGGGACTTTTCTTAGTTTGATATAGTCTCACTTCTTTATTTTTTTTTCTTTTGTTTCCTGGGCTTTGGTTTCACATTTAAAAACCGATTATCAAGGCCAATTCAAAGATCTTTTTCCTTATGTGTTTTTTTCCTTAATTTTTTAGAATTTCAGGTATTAAGTCCAATTCTTAAAAACTTTGAGTTGATTTTTTGTATATGGTTGAAAATAAGTATCCAGTATTATTTTTGTATGTTATATTGAAAAACTCTGCAGTTCTTCCCCTCTAGGCTAGCTCTATTCTGTATCTCTTTCTCCTTTACATTCACAAAGAACACTTCACTTCTGATACTCCGGCCACTAAATGTATGGAGTTTTCTTCACAGCAAGCCATTCCCTGTGACACCAGTTGGGTCCCTACAATTAAATCAATTCTAACACTACCTGCCCCAAAATAATGTCAGAGCTCACAAGACTGCTATCATCTCACTTCAGATGCTAATTGTGAGCAGCCTGATGTGGCTACAGATTGAAGGTCCTCACTATTCACTCTTTGTGTTCGATTAATTTGCTAGAGCAGCTCATAGAACTCAAGGGAACTTATGTCCATCTGGTTTTTAAAGAATATGATAAGGAATATGGAATACCATTCAGATGAAGAGATAGGAAGGGTAGCCCTGGGAGGATTCTAAATGCAGAAGCTTCTGTTCACTTGGACTTTAGGTGCATCACCTTCCAAGTACATGGATGTGTTCACCAACCTGGAAGTTCTCTAAAGCACTGTTATCCTGTTATAGCTTTTATTTCAGATGTTTGGCCTTCAGATGATGAGATTATTAATTTCTGTGTTTTTAAAACCAATTTTTGATAATTTGTCACACCAATGTTTCTTATAGCCCTAAGAAACTCTATAGAGAGAAAACTAGCACATTAGCTGATTATGTAAAATTAAATAATGATGTGGGTTTTAAATCTATAAAATGATTTGAAACAATCATAAGATACAAGATGAATGGTATAATCAGGTTATTAGTCCACTCTACCAAGAAAATGAGAAAAAGTTATTAATTAGTAAAAATTAAATCATTTTAAGTTTTACACATAATTAAGAAGTTTTTCAATTATGGATATTAGTTTGACTTTAGCAGCAGACTTATTTTTGACTCTACTTATTTTTTCTCCATTGATTAAAAATGAAAACTAAGGCATCAAAATATTATGCAATCAATAAAAAATAAACACAAGTTTTATTGATATCCAAAATGATACATTTTACTTAAACATATAAATTTCATGTTATAGATGTTATATTTTTCTGCTTATTTGTATTAGTAATCCAAATGTTTGTCAGTTTTCATGAATTAAAAACAAAGGTTATTATGCATATTTCTTTTCTATTTCTTTTGGCAAAATTAAATATGATCATTTAAAATCAATGCTTAAAATCAATGGTTAACAGAGTGATTTACATTTTCTCTAATTTCTTAATATTTGCACTAATATACACATGAGTTTTTGAAGCTGGTGAAGGTCTGAATCTTAAAAAAGACGAAGGATCCACTTGCTTTTATTCAAGGCCATGGAATAACCTGCTCATGACTCAGTGAGACAGGTCAATCTTCCCTGGTATTCATTTCTCCTTGGGTCCCTTTCACATCATTTGTCAGGCTTGTCTCAATGAAAATAAGTCCCATTTATTCTCGATAGGTTGATATTACTACTCTCACTGACGGTCATCTAAAACTTTCTATCTCTCAAGTCTACAGATGCTCCTGTATTCATTTTATTATTTTTTAAATTTTTCAAAGCATGAGCAACAAAAAAAAGTAGTAGCATTTTCCATCGTGTGATTTATTCTTTTTTTTTGTATTCAACAATGTGAGATAGTTAATTTCAGGATTAAAAAACAGGCTTACAATGTATCACGTCTAGTGATTGTGTAAATAAAGGAACTTTTAGGGCACAAAGGCTTTCTTGTCTTTTGACAGGTAACTTACAGGATGACAGCATTCAGAGCTCCTGTGCCGCAACTTAATTCAGTGAGCAATAAAGCAGAGAACAATAGTGCCTGTTGCTCTTATTACCCCTCTAAGGGAGATTTTTATTTTCACTTTGACTTCATAATATTATTAACAATTTTTCAAATGTGCTACTATAATAGGAAGCATGGTTCATTTTATTGTCTAAGCCTTCACCTCAATATTTCTTTTTTCCATTCAGGCTCCATAGTATTTAATTATGTAATTATGTATTAATTGATTTATTCAATTCTCAAATATATAAAAAATCACTGTAAACCACATTCCAAGAATACTTAAGGCAGCAAAACAGTAGAAGTCTGTAGCTCTGGCCCTACTCAATCCAAACTGAAAAATGAAAAAGACAAAATATACTAGTAGAAATAAGAGGATATTAACATCAAAGGCACTATGCAGAGTGAAAAAAAAGTGTAAGATAGTATTTCACAGCATTTATAAACTATAAATTTCATAAGTGGAAGAGATCATTTTGATCTGTCATAAATACATATGTTCTCTTAAAAGTGCTCTGAACTTGAATTCCTTTTTGTTTAAGGATTATTTCAAACTGTCTCAATCACTTTCTTTAATCTTCTGTTCTCCTCCCTTCTTTCCTCACTTCCCTTATCCTACTAATTCAAATAAAAATAGAATGTTCCAAATAGGAAGTCCCTTAACTTTCTTATAAAAAAATATCAAATTTACTTGAATAGGTGGCCACCTGCCTATTACCATCCTATCTAATGCAAGAGCAATATGCAAATTGACCATACCTCTGCTATGCCCACTGGCCAATCAGGAGCGAATATGCAAATAAACCCAACCAAGATGGCTGCCAGCCACAGAGAGCAGGAGGGAGGCTTGGGTTTCCCTGGCAATGGAGGAAGCCTAGCTTTCCACCTGCCCTTGCTGGCTCAGGTCTCCACTCAATGGTATAAAGTTTCAATTATAGAAGATAATGATGGCAGCCACAGAGCTGGAGAGAACAGGGGGATTGAGTTGCATCCAGAGATGGAGGAAGCCAAGCTTTCCACCTGCCCTGGCTGGCCCAGGCCTCTGCTTAAGGCTACAAAGTTTCAAATATAGAAGGTAAACAAAACTGAATAGAAATGGCTGCAGCCACAGAGTGAGCAGAAGGCTTGGCTCTGCTCTAGGCTACAAAGTTTCAATTGTAGAAGAAAAATAAATCCCAGTTACGAGGGCTTTTGCTTGGGTTGCCAGGGGTGTGGCCAGCCTGCAAACCACCACAGGCCCCTCACCCAGGTCATCCCATACCACAAGGGAACCCCCATTATGATCTGGGACACCCTTCAGGGCAATCCAGCCAGCCGCCACCTGTGCACCAGGCTTCTATCCTATCTAATAAAAGAGTAATATGCAAACTGACCATCACTCTAATACACAAGATGACTGTCCCCATGTGGTCAAAGATCCTGCCTCCATGTGAACACAAGATGGCCACCACAAGTTGGTAAGCAGAGAAGGGCAGTTGGGAGGGACCAGGCCTGCAAGGGAGGCCAGTTGGGGGCGATCAAGCCTACAGGGTAGGGCAGTTAGGGATGACCAGGCCAACAGAGGATGGAAGTTGGGGGTTATGGGGCCTGCAGGGGAGGGCAGTAAGGGCAAACAGGCTGGCAAGGGAATAATTAGGCATTAATCAGATTGCCAGGGGAATGGTTAGGGGGTGATCAGGCTCACAGGCAGAAGCAGTTAGGGGCAATCAGAAAATCAGGCAGGTGAGCAGTTTGGAGCCAGCAGTCCTGGATTGTGAGAGGGATGTCCAACTGTCCATATAGGCCCAATTCTACTGGGACCCCTTGAGGGATGTCTGACTGCCCTGAAGGATTTGGCCTAAATGGGCAGTCAGACATCCCTCAAGGTATTCCAGATTGGAGCAGGTACATGTTGGGCTGAGGGACACCCCCTTCCCCCAAAACCTCGTGCACAAATTTTGTGCACTAGGCCTAATAATAAAAGCCTGATATGCTAAGTGTCCGATAGAGCAGTTGGCCATTCAACCAATCAAAGCGTAATATGCTAATGATATGCTAAGGTTGCTCAACTTCTTGCTATGATGTTCACTGGCCACCAGGGGCAGACGTTCCAACCTGTAGGTTAGCTTGCTGTTAGGGTCTGGACAATCAGGACTGAGAGAGACAGGCCAGACACTACCTGTAGCTCTTCTGTGGTCCTTTCCCAGCTGGCCAACCTCCCATATCCCTCCCCTACCCAATCATGCACTGATGGAATCCCTAAGAATGGACTTCACCTTTTCACAATCCAGGACCCTTAAGGGGATGTAGGAGAGCCAGTTTTGGCCTGATATTACAGGCCTGGCTGAGGGACCCCAATGGTACAAGAATTCGTGTACCAGGCCTCTAATAATATAATGGTTCTTAAACATTTGTGTTCTTTAGCATTACCACAAGAACTTATTAAAATAGATTTTTGGTTCTAAGTCTGAGATGGAGCACTCAAATTTGCATTTCTATGAGGTTCATATAATCTCACTGATTCTAGAGAGACTATACATTAACTTCTAAACCATGTAGTAATTTTTGTATCTTTTATATATAACTAGAGGCCCAGTGCATGAAATTCGTGCACTGGGCGGGGATGGGGGGGTTCCTCAGCCTGGCCTCTGCCCTTTCGCAGTCCAGGAGCACTTGGGGGATGTCTGACTGACAACTTAGTTCTGTTCCCCAAGACTGATGACTTAGGCTCACTCCATGGGAAGGGGCCTAAGCCATCATTTGCACATCCTTAGCACTACTGCAGAGACAAGAGAGGCTCCTGCCACCACTGCTACATTCACCCAGCTGTGACCCTGGCTTCTGGCTGAGTAGCTCACTGCCACACTGACTTCCAGGGGGCAGCTCATGCATTGAGCATCTTCCCCCTAGTGGACAGTGTGCATCATAGTGACCAATCATTCCACCGTTTGATTGATTTGCCTATTAGCCTTGTATTATATAGGATGACATATACAAAAGTATCTCGTTCACTAGTATTGCTAAAAACAAACATTTTCCTTAATAAAACAAGACCAAACATTGTGAAGATTATTTCAGCCATATAAAATTAAAATGATCATTTGTAGGTAAAACAACACTATTCTTTTTTAATGTGAATGTATATTTAATTTTCCCAAGAAATAATAATTTCCGTGTTCTCACATTACTGTCCTAGCTTGGTTGCTTATCATTTTTTGCCTAGAGTAATATATCAGTTACGAGAGGCCTAGTGCATGAAATTGTGCGCAAAAAGGGTCCCTAGGCCTAGCCTGTGCTCAGGGCAATATCTGACGCCTTGTGATGTGCCACAACACCTCGAAACACCTCGCAATACCCTGTGACACTCACCGGTGCCATCTCTGCCCTGCGACACCCTGCAATACTCTCGGCTGCCAGCCCACGATGCTCCATGACACTCATTGTCCTGTGAGGCTCCATGATACTCACCTCTGCTGTCCAGGGATGCTCTTCAAAGCTCCCCACCTTGTGACACTTCCCAATGCCACCCCACAATGATCCCCGACACTCTGCAATGCTCACATCTGCTGCCTCGTGAGGCTCCACAAAGCTTCCCACACTGCAAGTCTCCACAACACTGAAGCACTCTCTGCAGTTGCCCGATGAAGCTCTGTGAGGCTTGCTTCTGCCACAGATTGATGTTCCTCAATGATCCCCCCACAATGATCCATGATGCTTGCTGCCCTGCAATGCTCAACGCTCCCCACCCCACGATAATCCACAACACTCACCGCTGCCACCCTGTGATGCTCGTCACCACTCACTGCTGGACACTACTGCTGCTCACTGTTCACTGCCCACTGTTGTTCAAGTGTCCTTAGTCCTGCCCACCGCCACTCCCCTGTGTGCCATGTTTTCCCATTTCCCAGGCTGTGATCAGAGCCTGTGAGGTGGGCAGTGGAGGGATTATGAGGTGGTCAGTGCACCTCATGGCGACAGGTCAAGTGTTCATTACATCATTATGCTTATAGTCCTGGCCTTTTATTATATAGGACTAGAGGCCTGGTGCACAAAATTCATGCACGTGGGCAAGGGGGTTGGGGGGTGGGCATCACTCAGCCCAGCCTGCATCCTCTCCAATCGGGAACCCCTCGAAGGATATCCGACAGCCCATTTAGGCCAAATCCCAGTAGGATCTAGCCTAAATGAGCAGTAGGACATCTTTCTCACAATCCAGGATTGCTGGCTCCAAACTGCTTGCCTACCTGCCTTCCTGATTGCCCCTAACCAGTTCTGCCTGCCAGTTTGATCACCTGCTCACCTGCCAGCCTAATTGATGTCTAACTGCTTCCCTGCCAGCTTGTTTGCCCCCAACTTCTCTGCTCTGATGGCCTGGTCACCCCTAACTGCCCTCCCCTGCAGGCTTGATCACCCCCAACTGCCCTCCCTTCCAGGCCTGGTCCCTCCCAACTGCCCTCCCCTGCTGGCCTGATTGCCCACAACTGCCATGCTTTGAGGGACCAGGAACCTTCCAATGGCCCTCTCCTGCTGGCTTTCTTGTAGTGGCCATCATGTGTCCACATGGGGGCAGGATCTTTGACCAGATGGGGGAAGCCCTCTTTTGTGATAGAGTGGTGGTCAATCTGAAAATTACTCTTTTATTAGGTAGCATAAAGGCCTAGTGCATGGGTGGCGACTGGCTGGTTTGCCCAGAAGAGTGTCCCAGATGAGGGTGGGGGGTTCCCTTGGGGCGAAGGGTGGTCTGACCATGCCTCCTCCCCCCCCCCCCCCAGTGACCCAAGCGGAGGCCCTAGGATCTGAGATTAATCTATGTCTACAATTGAAACTTTGTATCCTGTAGTGGAGCCCAGCCTTCTGCTTGCTCCGTGGACGGCAGTCATTTCTGTTTGAAACTTTGGAGCCTAGAGTGGAGGCGTAGGCCAGCAACAGCAGGGCAGAAAGCTTGGCTTCCTCTGTTGCCAGGGAAACCCAAGCCTCTGTTCTCTCCAGTTCAGTGGCCACCACCATTTCTGTATCTTTTATAATTGAAACTTTGTAGCATTGAGTGGAGGCCTAGGCCAGCAATAGCAGGCAGAAAGCTTGGCTTCCTCTGTTGCCAGGGAAACCCAAGCCTTCCTCCTGCTCCTATCTTGGTTGGGGTTTATTTTCATAATCTGCTCCTGATTGGCTGGTGGATGTGACTGTGGGCTTGGTTTGGGGGTGTAGCGAAGGTACGGTCAAGTTTGCATATTACTCTTTTATTAGATAGGATTACCTCATTATTCTTGCATCTGATCTGAAACTACCAATAGAATTACTCAATCTATATAAAAGTAAAAGCAATTCTATGATTGATATTTAAGAAAAAATATTTGTGATTTCTCTAATTTCACCCAAATAAAAATCCTAATTATTTGAAGAGGAGTCCACTTTCTTTTAACATGCAGCACAAACTTAACTTACCTGTCCTTTCAATGGAAAAGGAAGAACTAAAATTATCTCTTTTCATGTAATATTATCTTATATGCAGAAAACCTTAAAACTCAACAAAAAATTGTTAGAACTAATAAATTCAGCAAAGTAGCAAGATATGATATTAAAAAATTCAATTTCATAAACTAACAATGAATAATCCAAAAATAAAATTAAGATTATTTCTATTTAGAAGTGCATTATAAAGAATAAAATATTTGTGTATTAACCAAGATGGTGAAAGTAGTATATAGTACACTGGTATTTTTTTCTTATTCACTCTGCCAATTTTTGTCTTTTGAATGGTGTATATAGTACATTTAAATTAAAGATAATTATTGATTTTGACACAAGGTTAGTAAATTTTTCTTATTTTTTAAATTCCTACTCAAGGGCATGCAAACCCTGGGCAGGACCATGGCACATGGGAGGAAAGAATTTTCAGTAACCACCAGAGGCTCTCCCCAATGACAGTGACTAGTGCCCTGCTTTAGTCTGGTGCCCCCGCTAACCTGCTCCACCATCGCCCCACAGAAAATGTCCACCATGTTCCTTACACACACACCCTGGTTGTCAGCGCACATCATAGCAACTGGTTGTTTGGTTATTTGGTTGTTCTGGTTGTTCCACTGTTCATGTCTATTTGCATATTAGCCTTTTGTTATATAGGGTTATTAGAGGAGGTTATTTCCAATAGGTTACTACCTTGCAGGGAATCGGGGAGGTGATTTCTACTCCAGAAAAATGATTTCCCAATTTTGTTTTAAATGTAGAAAAGTCATGGGTTTCACATTAACAGAATTATATCATAATCTCAAGATACTATTGAGCAAATGTAACCATAATGGGATAAAATAAATGGGAAATTAACCTCCCTTTTTATCACTACAGATGAATTGTATTGTGCTAACTCTAGAGTAAGTAGGATTGTTCAAATAATACATTAGATTCAATTTCCTGATCTCATTATAAGATAGACATCAAAGTTAGTTTTAATATCATGTTAAGTAAATAACAAAACATGGTTAATCTTTCCCCATATAATTTATGTGCATTTATGCATTACACATGGACACAGACAATAGTGTGGTGAAGGCCCAAAACAAAACAAAACATGGCTCTCTGTTCTCACATCTAAATTTTGGTGTAGGATTCACATAAAAACAACAGTATTGGTTCTAATTTTTGTTTACCATTTAGGTGGTCAAGGTTTAAATCAGCTTGAATGAATATTATGAACATACCTAGTGTCTAATATATTTGCTGGTATAAAATAGGAGCACAATGCATAATTTTTATTATAAATTAATAAAATGTGACATATTTTTAGGAGAGAAAAGAGAAGCCCACTAAGATAAAATAAATTGGTCACAATGAAAGAATTACTTAATGCCTGAGTTTAGGTTTGCTTATTAATGTTGACCTCTTAGCCACTGTGCTGAAGCTTCCTCTGTGTAAAGAAGATAACAACCAATAACTGGTAGTCCTGGCAATTATAGCATTTCTGAAAGCATGAGAACAGATTTAAAATGAGTTAAGATGAGTATTCTGAGAAGGATAAGAAACAGAGTATAAAACATTTAAGGAGGTTAATTAGAGGTCAGCATTTATTTTTTTTATCTGAAGAAAACTTCTCTATTCAATATCTTAAGAAAATATTAAAATATTTAAGTAGCATAAACCACTCAGCAGGTTGTGACCGTGATTTAGCTACCATTGCTCAGAGGGTTTGCATTTGGCACAAAGAGTGAGGAACGACAACTGGGGGCAGATATCATGCAAGAGTCCCAGTGTTAATCACTTAGCTTTTCAGGGTCTCTATCCAATCATTTTCTGTTTATTCTGTACCTAGTAGATTCATGTTTATTTTATATTTTATATTTAGTCTTATAAAAATATATTCTTTTTGAAACAGTTGTAGAACTGTACTGTAAATATACTTGTAAGCACATTCATAAAATAAAATTACCAGGTGTAGTACAAAATCTTCTAGAAATTGCTGTTAGAATATTTCCTTATACGTCTAATAAGGTATTGATTTTGCTATTGAAAAATAAATTCAAATAAACATTTTCACATGTCTAAATGTAATAACCTGTAAGGTTAAGCTAGTGTCGTGTTCCTTAAATCTCTTTACAACTTATTGAATATAGATTATTTTATAGTAAAAATATTTTCCTCCAAAAAGGTTTTCTTCTTATTGAGTTATTCCTTATTCATTTGATTAAGGAGTAAGTCAATGATTAAAAGAAAGCAGAAGGAAACAAGCAGCATAATGGCGGTTTACAGTTTTAATAGCCAACATGGCAATGGAAATGGTTTAGAAATGTTAACCATGTAGAATGTGAGAGAATAGAAAATGCAGCCTCCGCATGAGAACCAGAGAGTTTATGTTTCTGGAGGCAGGAACGAGCTCCGACAGCACCAGGTGATGTCACACAGGCAGGAGAGCTGCCGAAGTGATAAATGTGAGGAAAGACACAAGTAGCACTTTTTTTTGCAGATCCTAACAGGTATAACCAAAAAGTCTGAACCAAGTTCAGTTTAAGAATCTGTTTTTAAATCTCTCCTATAGAGTGAGGAAACCTCCGTGGTGGCTAGATAATTGGTGACAGAAGTCCTGGAAGTAAAAAAGATTCACCAACCTCTGAGCTTCATGTGAACCCAGAAGTCCCACTTGAATTTCACCTAATCATTGCAAGTTTCCCTACTAAGGAAAACTGCCAGTCCAATTAGGTGGGAGACCACGTCATCAGATTTAAGTTAGTCCCATGGAAATGGTGTCAATTAAATCCATGTTCTGTCGAACAGCACAATCCAGTTAATGCAGAGTATGGTATTTAGTGAGAACATACAAAAGTAGAAAAAAAGTAATTACAGTTATAACATTTTTGTGGTAATGCAAACAATGTGAAAAAACTCAATTTGTGAAATTAATTTTAATGTTTTTAAATAAAATATTTCATTTAAATCATATTGATATTGTGTTTAATCAACTTTATCTGTTCTGGTTATATATGTTAAGCATATCAGATTAAATAATAAACCTAAATTATAAAGACACTAGTATGATAAGAATCCAACACAAGACAAACACAATATAATCTGTATAGCCTTCCTATTGCATTATTTTCTTCACACACACACACATATACACACTCCCTATTCTTAAATACATAAATAGTCTGGATTATAAAAAGTGCTATTTTTAATATAAAACTTTACATTATTCATATACTATCACTTTGTAAACTTTTTTCAGTTTAAGTATGGAGAATAATTTAAAAAATATTTTTGAAATCTTTTCCTAAATATTTTAATTAGAAAATTTAAATCTCCCTCCAAATCCAAGTGTAATATTGCCATTCTTTTATAAAATGAAGGCAATTTTTTAAAATTTACCAGAATAAATGGCATTTAAATGGCATATCTTAAATAATTATTTCAGTAGTGAATTACATAATTATTTTTGCTAATTTCTAAAATTCTAATTTTAAAGAAACAAGGGACACTTGAGATTTGTGGTTTTCTTAATTGACATGCCATCAGCTCTTCAGATTACTATACTAAACAGATTATTCTCTTTTTGAAACTATTATTAAAAGGGTTAAATAAAATACTAATCAAGGCCAAATAACAAGTGAAACAGATAGTTGCAGCATGTATATCCAACAAAGGGCTGGTATTGTTATTTGAGAAATGTATGGGTGGTCTTCCTCCGTTTCTAATGGGAGTGAGGTTTTGGGAATGCCGCTGCAATAAGCATTTTTGGAAGGCCCCACAGGTGATGAGATATGACAGAAAGCTTCATTTTTGTGGAATTACGTCCCCAGATCCCATTTCCCTTAATCCAGTCCTGGAAAATGTGCTGCTGGGGATTCATCAGAGCTAAAAGCAAAGCCAGTGTCCAGAGTTTCCATTCCATGGTGGAACTGGGTCTGGTGGAGCATTAACCTAATTGCAGTCTATGAGCCCATTGTGTGTGGGGTCCACATGGGCATAAGACATGTGGCTGAATGCAGGAGCAATAGCATCCTGCAGGCCAGGAGTCAAGTGCAAGCAAGCAAGCGCAAACCAGGAGAGCGAATTCCTTTGTTTAGGAGATTAAATATGTCAAGTCTTCCCACACTTAAAGTAGCCACACTTAGTCTGGCCAATGACTTGTTCCCAGGTATGACTGACAGGAAAGTACCTTCCCTGTTTCACCCAGACATTACTGGGAATGCATCTAAACTGCAGCTTCCTGGCAAAGCTACACAAATGGAATGCCCATACTATCTGGCCTTCCAGTTATTCATAACTAAGTTAAATGGCAACACTATCAATATCAAAATATATAAGGATTTCTACTAAATCAAGCCTGCTCTTAGGTATTTCCTAAAAGAGAATATCCAAATAGTTCATAAAAATGCTAAAATATAGATTTCTTAAGATTACGATTCTCCCTGCTACTCTACAGAGGTGGGACTGGATGGAAAGGTGAAGAATCAAGAAATATAGAATGGTAGTTACAAAACAGTCATAAAGTTATCAAGTACAGCACAGAATAAATAGTAAATTATCTAGAATAATAAAAGTATAATATCTTAATTAGACCAGATGTCCTTCTGGACGTCCTTCTTTCTGGACAAAGCCACAGAGGGTGGAGGCCAAGGCAGAGATGACAGAAGCCCCCGGGCATGACGGTGGTCAGAGGCTGTGGCCAAGGCCCTTGCTCCAATTTTGTACATCGAGCCTCTAGTATTGCAATAATTGTATATGGTGCCAGTTGGGTACTAGAAATATCAGGCAGAGTGTTTAGTAAAGTATACGATTGTCTAAACATTATGCTATATTCCTGAAACTAATAAAAATAATATGGAATATAAATTGTAATCTAATTTTTTTAATTTAAAGACTATAGAATTCTTAACATTATTCAGATAAATACAAAATAAAATTACCATGAAAAATAATGACTACATAGAGATATGTTATGTATGAAATATAAGGATAACCATAACTATTGATAAAGATGTGACTCAATAAGAATCTCCACCCATTTCTGTTGGAAGTCTAAATTGTTATCATTAATTTGAAAAACATCAAGACATTATCTACCAACTAATTGAATTTGTGTATAGCATAAAGCATATGACACAGCAACTTCAAACTCAGATGCATAAATGTATTTTAGAAATTATCATTAATTGTAACTGCCAAGTCTACAGAAAATCCAATGTTCAACATGACAGACAAATTATTGAATGTTTTTAATGGAATACAATAAATAAACCTACTTAACTTCATATAACACAATGCTTAACATAACTTATACCATGTTGAGAAAAAAAGTGTAGTCACATGCCAAACTTGAATGTTAAAAAGAGCTGAAAAACAAACAAACAAAAAAACATGTTGCTAATGCAAAGGTTGGAAGAAAAAGGAGGAGTAATTAGTGAATAGGAATGATATTATGAAAAGGCTCTAGAATGCTGATTTTCTCTTTCTTGATTTGTCTGGTGATTAAGAAAAAAAAATACTTTGGCAGAACATTCACCCTGTATTATAATTTGGTGCATTTTTACATATGGTGTATAGTGAACTCATTAAAAAAGGCAGGAGGATAAGAAAGGAGCAGGGGATAAAAGAGAAGAAAAAATAACTTGAAATTTGGGGAGAGTGTTATTGAATTAATTTTGAATTTGTCAGGGAGATGTCAAAAAATGATGTATGTTGGCCATATCAGGGTTTTAGGTTTGCATGGTATGTTAAGAAATTTAGACTTTATTTAGAAGCAATCAGAAAAGCATTTAAGAGCCTTACATATTATAAGTATTTATTTAGCTATTGTGTTGTACAGACTGTTTTTGCAGTACAACACTGAAGCTGTGCACAATAACTGGAACGCTGTGTTTGAGAGTCAAAGGAATTTATATTTAATAAAGAGCACATTGAATGCTGAATTATGAATTATTTTCTAGAAAGAAAAAACTCAGAGAAGTGGGAGAATACAAGCAGTTGTTATGCTCCTAAAAAAACAAATGGGTAAATGTTTAAAAATCTGATGAAAAAGCAGGACCGTTTTAGGGGAAGTATCCTAATAATAGCCATAGAAATATAAGATTTTACTTAAAATGTAGTTTCAAAAATAACCGAGATAGCAAATTTCTACATGATATTCCTGAATGTCTTGCTTCCAACAAATTCAGTATGGCAATGAGAAGCAATAACTCTGTTATGTCGTAAATTTAACCAAGAGATCAAGGTTAACTTCACCAGGGTTAAGTATGTGGAGAGCAGGTACTTTCTCCTGTGGTGTGATGAGGTCATCTATGGTATTCTTCTTTATATCAATGACCTCGATCTTCTCACAAGGAAACATTAAATAAATCCAGATTAGGAGCTATCTACAAAGTATTGGAGCACTAGTTTTCAAAGGAGATTAGGTTAGAAAAAATATATATACACAGTTTGGAGGTAGATTAAAGTGTCAAAACCACCTAATGAAATGCACTGCTCTGGATTGGATTCTGTAATGAAAAAAAAAAAAGAGAAAAACATTAAGGAAATCTGAACAATGTCTATTGTTTAATAAATACACGTTGGGTTTATATAAGATATTAACATAGCAGTAAGATGGGTAAATAATATATAGGTACTATTTTTCAAAATTTCTATAAATTAGAAATTATCTCAAAATAAATAAATTTAAAAAATGATCTCAAGTTTTCCAGATGGTGGTGGAGTAGGTGAGTTATTCTCCCTCTTCCTCCCAGATGAAACTGGAAGTAAAACTAAGTTGGGGAACATTCAACCTGAATTACCAATTAAAGACCACCTAAAAAGGAGATTTTTAAATAAGGAAGGACAAAAAACAATTCAAGACTGCTAAGAGAGTGGGCTCATAAGAAGAGCTGGCCCATTCCCAGGGAATTTCCCATGAGACGAGTGAGACCTGGACCTCGGGCTGGGCTTCCTAACCTGAAGCACCAGAGCTAGAACAAATGTCCATGAAGCATCCAGCCGTGAAAGGCCTCCTGGTTTCTATCCATGAGGGAGAGACAGAGCCTGCCGTAGACAAAACACTTTTTTTAAAAAAGGGCCACAGCACAGAACTTTTATTCACAGATACTCGCCCAGGGCTGTGGTGTAGACTGAAGTCTCTTTAGGAAAGTTTGGAGTGGGAGGCATTGGGGAAAGATATGGGAGAGTGGCTACCAGGATTCCAGTGCTCACTCAACCCCTAATAACACAGCTGCCACATTTCCTGAGGGTTACAAGCCCTTCCTAGCAGCAACATCCAGAGAAAAGGAAATTATCCTGCCTCTGGGATGGACCTCATCACACCCTCTGGCATCCTACTCATCCTAACATGTATCTCAACTTTGCTGAGGAGGCAGCAGCAGAGGCCAGGACTAGAGGTATGGACAGTATCAGGAGACATCAATGACTGCTTTTGGGTAGGGCCATTCCCAACTTTGATAGGAACCTTGCTGATACTTCCTCTGTAGGGCAATCATGGGGTGATAGCAGGGCCCCCAGACCAATCGCATCGCACCTGCCTGGCTGGTCTGGGGCCAGTTCATGTCATAGCGTGTTCATCAATGCCTATTATAAAATACCAGTGGTATATTTCACAGATCTAGAAGAGATATTCCATAAATTTATATGGAACTGAAAAGGACCCTGAATAGCCTCAGCAATCCAGAAAGAAAAAATAAGTTGGAGGAATCACAATACCAGATACCAAATTATACTACAAAGCCACCGTAATAAAAATAGCTTGGTACCGGCAAAAGAACAGATCAATTGGAATAGAATATGGATCTCAGACATCAACCCACAACTTTATGGTTATTTAATATTTGACAAAGAAGGCAAGAGAATACAATGGAATCAAGACAGTTTCTTCAATAAATGGTATTAAAGAAAGATGGTACATGTAGAAAGATGCAGCTAGACTGCCAACTTACACCATACACAAGTATAAACTTAAAATGAATAAAAGACAAATGTAAGTCACAAACTATACAAATAATAGTAGTACAAAAAAGCAGTAAAGTCTCAGACATACAAAGCAATATTTTTGCCATATGTCTTCAAAGGCAAGAACACATAAAAAATAAAATAAAATAAACAAATGGGACTACATCCAACTAAAAAGCATCTGCACAGCAAAATAAAGCTAAACAAAACCAAAAAGGTATGTGCCCTATAGGAGAATGTATTTGACCATGATTCATACGATAAGGGGTTAATCTCCAAGATATAAGAATAATTTATACAAC
The DNA here is from genome assembly GCA_027563665.1 of Antrozous pallidus. NCBI lineage: Eukaryota > Metazoa > Chordata > Mammalia > Chiroptera > Vespertilionidae > Antrozous > Antrozous pallidus. The sequence continues at coordinate 32,974,038 of CM050519.1, forward strand.
TCAACATCAGGAAGACAAACTACTCAATTGAAATATGAGCAAAGGACCTGAATAGATACTTCTCCAAAGAGGAGATAAGGATGGCTAACGGACATATGAAAAAAATGCACAATGCCAGTAATCATCATGAAGGGGCAAACTAAAACTACGGTGAGTTTTCACTTTATACCTCTCAGAATGTCTGCTATCAATAAATCACCAAACAACAAGTGCTGGGAGGATGTGGAGGAAAGGAACCCTAGTGCATTGTTGATGGGAATGCAGACTTGTGCAGAGGCTGTGTAAAAGAGTATGGAGGTTCCTCAAAAATTAAAAAGGGAGCCTTCTTTTTACACAGCAGTACTACATCTGGTAATATATCATAAGAATCTCAAAACACTAATCAGAAATAATACATGCACCCCTACATTCATAGCAGCATTATTTACAATAGCTAAGATACTTACACAGCCCAAGTGCCCATGAGTATATGAGTGGAAAAAAAGCTGTGGTACATTTTCACAATGGAATATACATGGCTATAAAAAGGAAGCAACTCTTACCCTTTGGGACAGCATAGATGGACCTGTAGATTATTATGCTAAGCAAAATTAGCCAGACGGAGAAAGACAAATACCATATGATTTCACTTCCATGTGGAATCTAATGAATAAATTAAACTGATGGACAAAATAGAAACAGAAGCATGTTTATATGGAACAATCTGACAAATGACAGTGGAGAGTAGGGAAGGGAGGACTAGATAAAGGAAGGTGAAGGAATTATCCAAATAAATACATGCATAGCCCATGTACCCAGACAATAGTGTGATGAGGCCAAGGGATTGGGGAATTGAGGCTGGGTGGATGTGAGAAAAGTGGGGGGAAATCAGGGACATCTGCAATAGTGTCAATAATAAAAAATTAATAAAATATTTGAGAAAATAGATTTTATTTTGAAATATTATTTCAAAATAAATGAATTTTTAAAAATAGACAAGAACATTCATTGAAATTGATCAAATACTTTTCATAAGATTTTACATATAATTTGTCTTCCTTTAAGTGAATTATATCTTCTATGTATTTTTTTCTTCAATTTTAATAGAAAACTGGTGTGTGTATTTTTCCCCCAATTTTCAGACTAAAGTATATCAAACAGAAATTTTTTACTATAATTAGAGGATTATTTTAAAAAATATATCGTTTTATTGATTTCAGTGAGAGGAAGGAAGAAGAGAGATAGAAACATCAATGATAGCAGAGAATCACTGAATAGCTGCCTCCTGCATGCTCCTCCCCAGCCCCCCCCCCCCCCCCCCCCCGCCAATGGGATTAAGCCCACAAACTAGCATGTGTCCTGACTGAGAACTTCCTGGTTTATGGGTTGGTGCTCAACCACTGAGCAACACTGGCCAGGCTAAAGGATGATTTTGAATACCTTTATGCTGGGGTGTCAGAATTTGTACCAAAGTTTTAAATGTGTACAGTAAGTAACATAGAGGGGAAACATATTTTTCAGTCACTGCCTTATTTTAAAGGGCAGAATCTTCACATTTAAGGAGATAGAGAAGGAGATGTCACTAAAAGGTGATTAATGAAATCCCTTCCATTGCAACACTATATTATTGTATAATAAACCTTCTAAAAGAAGACATTTATGAGACTAAAAGGAGACACTATCAATTATTTTGTCTGAGCACCAGCCATTAAACTCAGACTTTTTCAGGCAGACTAAGAAGTCCATTCTCATATAAACAATTAATTGAATGAATAAATGTGGAATGAGAAAAATTTTCTTTGCATTCCGTAGGTCAAAACATAATTTTTTATTGACTTGCTTCTTCTGACCTATTGTGGAAGACAGTGAATTCCAAGAAAACCTTTTGAATTATTCCATTCAACCTATTTAATTCTGGTAGAAATGTAGTTTATAGAAGCATTAGTTTATCACATATACTTATATATGTGACATGTTATATTAATCACATATCTATATATTTATCTTAGAGTCAAGGTATTCAAAGGCAAGTTACCTCTTTTCTCATGTGTCTTTAGAAATAAAAATAACAATTTATTCTTGAATCCTGAGATTATGAGCATTTCTGTACATTACAAAAGTGATTATAAAAGAAAGATTATAAAATAAGGAAGAAAAAATATTTGGTAGAAACCATAAATAAAGGATTGGAGAAAATTTTGGGTTATCGATTATAGAATAAGATTGAACTGGAGACAACAAATTCAGTGTAACTATAAAAGATTTTAGAAGAGCATACAAGTCAAAATATGCCCAAACTATGCTTTCTATACTTGCGACAAATGACATCCTCACTAGTTTGGTATTTACAGTACATAATAAAAGTACAAAATAAAATAAGCTTTATTTAAAAATGTTGAACAAAAACTGAAATACTGTATTTTATATTTTTTGTAATAAATCCAAAATACTTTCCCTGCTACAACTAGCTGTGACCGAGGGTGACACTAATAAACTCGGGCTTTGTCAAAGAGCAAGTGGATAGCAAAACATTGGGTTTTTGAATTTATTCCACAAAAATTTAAATATTATAAAGGGTAGCTTTTGTGTGAAGAAAAATTACTATCATTTTTCAATCCCAGAGATAAATGTATGTCTATCACCCAAATACAGAATTTAAAGTAATATTCATTACTCTCTGAATGAAAAAATACTTTCAATATCTAAGTAATAACAATATCATCATATTGTGTGGTGTTTCCTTTTCATTTTTTAAACCCCATTTTCTGACAAGGAGTGAAGAAGAAGTTAGTTGTAGAAGAATGGGACAAGAATTTTCTATGGAAAACAACAACAGGAGGTTGCTATTAAATGACTGTCATTTTTGGTTTGGGGGCACAAAATATGTAAACAAAGAAAACAACCCAATACATAAACACAAAATTTAACCCTAAGGCAAATATTTCTCCTTATTTATAAATCTTGGCAAAATATTGCAACAGCATCTGCCATTTACTAACAGGATGTGTGAGATGTCTGCTGACATCTCCAAATGTCATATACATTTCTTTTTATTCCAGAACTTTGTAAGTTTAGAAATTTTGGTAGTGTGATTTCAATAAAGAATGTATGTGAGCTGACATATGTACCAGATTTATTTTGTACTGCCTACAGAGAATGAGAATAGTAGCAAAATAAGCCACCATTTTGTTATACTTTTTGAAAACTAAAGAATTGCTACATTTATTTAAGTTTTGTGTTTTAATAATAATTTATTCACATGCATTTACTAGATATGTGGAAACTTGATCAAGTGTTGGAGAAGCATTTTTTGAAGATATTTACTTCATGAATTTATTTATTTTAGTTTTCAATTTAAGGAAAAATTGAAAAGGTAGTACAGAGAATGCCATTTACCCTGGGCCAAGTTTCTACTATTCATATATATATATATATATATATATATATATATATATATTTGATTTTTTACAGAGCGGAAGGCTGAGGGATAGAAAGTCAGAAATATCGATGAGAGAGAAACATCCATCAGCTGCCTCTTGCACGCCCCCTACTGGGGATGTGCCCGCAGCCAAGGTACATGCCCTTGCCCGGAATCGAACCCGGGACCCTTCAGTCCGCAGTCCGACACTCTATCCACTGAGCCAAACCGGTCTCGGCAGTTTCTACTATTCTTAGCATCTTTTATTAGAATGGCACCTTCCTTACTAATATTGAGTCGATATTCATACATTATTTTTATTATTATTATTATTATTGAAAGTATAGTTTATTCCAATAGTCATTTTTCTCATAAAAGATTGCATTTAGGATAAAACATTATACAGAGTTGGCATTTTTCTTGAAATCTTTTTGGCTGTGACAGTTTCTTAGACTTTGTTTTTGATAACAGTGAGAATTGGGAAGAGTTGTATTATGTAAGAAGGTCTTAATGGAATTCATCTATTTTTTTTCTCGGGTTAGACTGGGGTTATGGGTTTGAATGAAGAAGACAACATAGGAAAGGTGCCATTTAATCAACCTTATGAATTGTGCATAATGTCAGCAGGCTTTTCTCTATTAATGTTGCCTTTAAGTGCATGGATGAGGTAGTATTTGTTAGATTTTTCCAATATAAAGTTACTTCCCCTCCCTTTCTGGACTATATTCTTTGGAATCACAATGCTCAACAAACACCAAAGGACTATGTATTTCACTTATCTGGAATTATCCTACACAGAAAATATCTATCTTATCCCCTATTAATTTTTTTATTCAATATTTTTGTAATAGCCTGGACTCATAGATATTTATTTTGTACTGCCTACATTTTTACATCTATTTGCTTTAGCCTTTTGCAGAATGTCATATAATTGGAATCATAGGATAATCTTTTTAAAATATTTAGTTCATTATCTTATTCATTTTAGGTTCATCTATGTATTTTTGTAATTTGATTACTCATTTCTTTTTAGTTCTGAACAATATTCCTTTATAGGAATGTAAAACAGTTTGCTTATTCTTTCACTTATGGAAACACATTCTGAATTCTTCCCATTTGGCATGATTATGAATAAAGCTGTGGTAGTCATCAACATACAAGTTTTGGGTAAACATACATTTTCAATTCAGTTAGTAAATACCTGGAAACATGATTGTTGGATCGTCTGGTAAGACTCAGGTAAACATTGTAAAAAATATCCAAAATGTCTTCCAAAGTGACTGTGACATTTTGCATTCCCAAGTGCAATGAAGCAGAGTTTCTAGAATTCTACATCTTTAGCAACATTTAGTGTTGTCAATTAAAAAAAAATGACTTTTCTAATCACTGTATATTGCTGTTGTATTATTGCATGAAAGCATAATTTCCTAATGACAAATGATGTTGTCTGTCATTTTCTGTGATTATTTGCTATCTGTATATTTTTGTTCTTATATTTTGCCCATTTTTTAATTGTGCTGCTTTTTTATATTTGAATTTGAATACTTTGCATGATGTAGAGATGATTTTGTTTTGTTTTGTTTCATCAGATGTAGGTATCACAAATATTTTCTCCCCTCGGTTGCTTGTCTTCTAATTCCCTTAACAGTTTCTTTCATAGGACAGAAGTTTCTTAATTTAAGACTTTTTAAAGTCTAATTTATTTTCATGTGTTTTGCTTTTGCTTTTTTAACTAGAATATCACCAAATATATGATCAAAACAATTTTCTCATGTATTTTTTTCTAGAAATCTTAAAGTTTTGCATTTGTTCATTTAGTGAAGTGTGTAAGGCCTCTATCTAGATTTTTTGCCTATGAAAACATTTCCAAATTTTCTAGCACCATTGTTAAAAAGTCTATCCTTTCTCACTAAATTATCTTTATGAAAGATGAATGTGAGTCTATTCCTCAGTTATCTCTTCTGTTACACATATATACTGGGGGTCCGGTGCATGAAATTTGTGAACTGTGGGGAGAGGTGTCCCTCAGCCCAGCCTGCCCTCTCTCACAGACTGGGACCCCTCAGTGGGGAGCGGGCCTAAGCTGCAGTCTGGCGACCCTCTGCAGGAGGCGAACGGGCTGATCAGGGAAAGGCACCAGCCCCATCACCACGCTGCTGCAGCCGCTGCCAGCCTCCACAGCCGCCAAGGTGTTTTCATCAACACCGACTTCAGTCCCTTCACCATGAAAAAATGACAACTTTCTTTAGGCATTTTCAAGATGTCTCTTTCATAGGGTGTAACATTTCTCTCTTTATTTTTCTTTTTATCCTCACCTGAGGATATGTTTCCATAACTATTAAAGAGTTGGAAGAAAGAGACAAGGAGAGACAGAGACAAACATCAATGTGAGAGGGACACTTTGATTGGTGAGCCCTGACCTGTGCCTTGGCCAGGGAGGAGCCTGTAACCTAGGTACATGCCCTTGATCAGAATTGAACCCAGACCCTGCAGTCGGCAGGCTGAGGATCTATCCACTGAGCCAAACCAACTAGGGCAGGATATGACCCTTCTTAGCTCCTCCAGTAGCAGATCTTCATTTTTCTCTCCGGAAGAGTGGTAGAAAAACTCTAGATCATCTTTTTGGATTTTTTAATTATTATTTTTTATTGTTTAAAGTATTACAAATAGTAGTACATATTTTTCCTTTTTTTCCCCCATTGAGATTCCCTGGCCTCCCCTACCCCTGGCACATGCCCTCACCTACCCCCCATTCTTGAATTCTTATTACCCAAGTTACCAAGAACACTGCAAATGGTGGTATACAGAGAGTTTAGCCAATTAGCTGTCATAAAAAGTATTTATGCTCAAACAGGTTTGCTCAGTGGATAGAGCGTTGGCATGCAGACTGAAGAGTTCCAGGTTTGATTCCTGTTAAGAGCTTGTATCTTGGCTGGGGCACATCCTCAGTGGGAAGTGTGCAGGAGGCAGCTGATGGATATTTCTATCTTGTCAATGTTTCTGAGAGTCTATACCTTGCCTTCATGTCTGTAAAAAATTAATAAAATATTTTTTTTAAAAAATAAAAGGTATTTCCTCTGCAGCCCATGCACACAGGATCCCCTGCATTGTGTCCACTGTACTAGGAAAAGTCCCTGGCTCACGTTGGCTGTGTCCACTGGGCTTGGAGGTGTGGACCCAGCAGAAACAGTGCACAGCAGCTGCCATAGGCACACCCCCAATTCCAGTGGCTGCACATTTGCTGTTTCTCCTGGGCTGGGAGGCATGGACCTGGGAAGCTTGGTGAAGGCACATGCGCAAGTGGCAGTGGGGCAGGAACTTTTGCCCTACTCCGCAGCTGCTTGTGCTTGGCTCCCCTGGCTACTTGTCCTGGCACCCAGCCCACTTGGCATGCCTGGCTGCTTGTCCCAGAACCTGGGCCACTTGGCACTGGTACCTTTAAGCTACTCCTGGTTGGAGGCATTCTGGGACCCCAGCCACTCAGGGCCTATGCATGAGCCTATAGGTTCAGAGTGGTCTGGGTCATGAAGATGTTCCCAAGATCCAGGCTGCTCAGTGCCCACATATGAAAATTAAGCTGCCATCTTTGTCATGTTAATTTGCATATTCACTCCTAATTGGCTGGTTGGTGTCATGGAGGTATGGTCAATTTGCATCTTTCTCTTATTTGTGTAAATATGTGTGTATATATACACACATATATGTATATGTGTGTGTGTGTGTGTGTGTGTGTTCTTTTACCAATACTATGTTATTTTAATTACTGAAGCTTCTTTTTTATTATTTTTATTATTTTTTAAGGTAATTTTTTTATTGTTCAGTTTATTAATTACATTGCCCCCCCCTTTTTTATCCCCATATAGCTCCCCTCCACCGTGTACCCAACCTTCTCTCCGCTCTCACCCCCTCCACACACTGTCCTCTCCCATTGTTGCAAGATTTTTGTCCAGTCTCTTGGTACATTTCCCACACCCTTTCTCTCCCTAAGAATTGTCAGCCCATTCCCTCTCTATGTCCATGATTCTGTTATACTCGCCAGTTTATCCTGTTCATCAGATTATTAATTCCCTTGATTTTTAGATTCATTTGTTGATAGATGTGTATTTGCTGTTCATAATTTATATTTTTAGCTTTTTCTTCTTCCTCTTCTTAAAGAATATCTTTCAGCATTTCATATAATATTGGTTTGGCTGTGATGAACTCCTTTAGCTTTTCCTTATCTGTGAAGCACTTTATCTGACCTTCAATTCTGCATGATAGCTTTGCTGGATAGAGTAATCTTGGTTGTAGATTCTTGCTGTTCATCACTTTAAATATTTCTTGCCACTCCCATCTGGTCTGCATCGTTTCTGTTGAGAAATCCGCTGACAATCGTATGGATGCTCCCTTATAGGTAACTAACTGTTTTTCTCTCCCTGCTTTTAATATTCTCTCTTTATCTTTTGCTCTTGGCATTTTAATTATGATGTGTCTTGGTGTGGTCCTCTTTAGATTCCTATATTTTGGGGTTCTGTGTACTTCTTGGGCTTTTAAGTCAGTTTCTTTCACCAGGTGGGGGAAGTTTTCAGTCACTATTACTTCAAGTAGGTTTTCATTACCTTACTCTCTCTCTTTTTCTGGCACCCCATAATTCGGATGTTAGCATGGTTGAGGTTGTCCCAGAGGCCCCTTACACTATCTTCAATTTTTTGGATTCTTTTGGCTTCTTACTTTTCCAGCCAACTGGGTTTTGCTTCTTTGTATTTCAAATCTCTGACTTGGTTCTTGCTGCCCTCTGGACTGCTTTAGGACTTTGTGTAATATTTTTTATTTCAGTCACTGTATGCTTCATTTCTAGTTGGTCCTTTTTCATATCCCTGAGGGTCTCGTTCATATACTTGTAGGTCTTGTTCATTTCCTTGTAGGTCTCATTCATTTCCTCATGGTTCTTGTTTATTTCCTTTAAGTTCTCTGCCTTTTCTAGGAACCTTTTGAAAAGCCTTATAACTGTGCTTTTGAATTTTATGTCCAATCGTTTTTTTTTCCTCCATTTCTTTCACATCTGATTTCTTTCTATGTCTGTGCATAGTGGCTGCTTTCATGAGTTGGTCCATTAGCTTTGTGTGGTAGATGTCCTCTAGGTGACATTGGCTCAGCCTCCCCAGTTACCTGAGGTAGATACTCTTACTGCAATCCTTTATGGGTTGTACAGTATTTTGGAGTTAATCCCATGTAATTGTTGTTAGCACTAGGAGCGTTTGACCTCCAGGCCAACTGGGTGTGGAGGTGAGCTGTGTTCAGGTTGGATGGGCGGAGTCTCTGAGCTGAGCAGGCAGCTTTAGCATCAGCTAAGTCTTATCTGTGTTGGGTGGTAATAGCTTCAGGCACCTCCAAGAGAAAGCTGCTGCTGGCTGGTCTCCACCCGTTGCCAGACAATGCTGCCACTCCCCAAATGAGTCTGCACACCCAAAGTCTGGCCCAGGGTTGTAAAACAAAGCTGGGCGGTGGTCTTGGTAACGAAGGAGCATGTCCCGCATCTGTGCTGTCACACACTTTACATGCACAAACTGCTGTCGTAAGCTATGCGTACTCTCCTCAAATTCAGAGTCCTCTGCTGCGCCCAGCTTTTAGCGTGTGTACCCTGGACCTTGGACCTCGCCTGGCACTGAGGAATCTGTGCAGTGGGACATCTCCATGTACCCCGGACCTCGGACCTCTCATGGCACTGGGGAATCTGTGCAGTGGGACATCTCCACCCTCCCTGTTGGAGAAATTCAGCCGGGATTGCTGCTGCCAGCCCTACAGCCCGGGCGTGCTCAAGTCTCCTAACATCTGATTCCGCGCATATCTTCAAGGCTGTGCTCTGCCACTCTTCTGTGTCTCAGTGTCCCACCTTTACTTTTATTTGTGGAATTTTCACTCATATAATATTGGTTTGGCGGTGATGAACTCCTTTAGCTTTTCCTTATCTGTGAAGCACTTTATCTGACCTTCAATTCTGCATGATAGCTTTGCTGGATAGAGTAATCTTGGTTGTAGATTCTTGCTACTCATCACTTTAAATATTTCTTGCCACTCCCATCTGGCCTGCATCGTTTCTGTTGAGAAATCCGCTGACAATCGTATGGATGCTCCCTTATAGGTAACTGTTTTTCTCTCGCTACTTTTAATATTCTCTCTTTATCTTTTGCTCTTGGCATTTTAATTATGATGTGTCTTGGTGTGGTTCTCTTTAGATTCCTATATTTTGGGGTTCTGTGTACTTCTTGGGCTTTTAAGTCAGTTTCTTTCACCAGGTGGGGGAAGTTTTCAGTCACTATCAGCCAGCTTTCCGGTGATTCTGGATGATGTTTGTTCTGTTGTTATGTTGTAGTTTTGGAATTGTTGCGCAGGGCAGCACAATAGGTGTTTACCTATGCCGCCATCTTGGTTCCTCCCCTGGAGCTTCTTTTTTTAAAGACACGTTCTTATTTTGGTAATTTTAGGAAGGGAGAGGGAGAGAAAGATAGAAACATCAAAGATTAGAGATAATTATTGATCAGCTACTTCCTGAACTTCCCATACTCAGCATCAAGCCTGCAACCTGAGCATGCCTTGATAGGGAATTGAACCAAGACCTCTTGGTTCAAAGATCAATGGTCAAACACTGAGCCATACAGCCAGGCAATTACTGATTTTTAAAGATAAAGAAATAGAGTACAAGAGAGAGAAACATCGATGTGAGAGTGAAATGTCCATTTACTGTCTCCTGCACATCCTCTACCAGGGATCAGGCCCACAACCAGGAATGTGCACTGTCCAGGAATCAAACTGGCAACCTTTTAGTGCGTAGGAGGATAACTAACCAAATGAGCCACACCGGCCAGAACTACAGCTTTATAGCAGGTAAAGTGCTCTCAGCTGTTATTTGTTTTATCTTTCTAGATTTGGCTTCTGTTTGGTTTCATTTATATAATAGATCCAAAATTTAGGTAAATTGACTTTGACATTTCCAATTTATTTAGCTATCTTTTTTTGACCATAAAATTGGGAGTGACAACTTGCAAGAGCTCTTATACGTTAAAGCTTAACTTAAACCAGAGAAAGATTGACAGGTAGACGATGATAGATAGATGATAAATTGATTAGATAGATAGGTAGATAGATAGATAGATAGATAGATAGAAAGATAGATAGTAGATAAATAAATGATAATTTTAACACACTGCATTTATAGAGATTCCAATACTTTTCACTAGATTTATCTATTGTTAAATTTAATAAAGGTAACATGATAACAATGGGACAATATTGTGTACTGAGTCCTTTTTGAGTAAAAATCAAAAACTGGAAGGAGCATACTTTTCTTTCCCACTATTAGATATTCTAAATTAATAAGAATAAAGAGATAATGTATTATTTTGCAACAGTTCATGTCAAATTTTCTATAGGTACATAAATGACTTACTTTCAAATTCATAATGATATTTTAAAGGATCTGTTATATTGTGTAATGTACTGTTTAAAAAAAACAGAATAATGCTTAATTTTAAGTGTAAAAAAAGATTTTAGGTAAAAAAGATAGGTCTCATTTTACATCAACAATTTGGAAAACAAGACTATTTTTCCTTATTTGGTATATTCATCAAAGAATTAATTCCAAGAAAGTCAATTAGTTAAGCTAGTCATATATTATGTTCCTTATAAAAAGATATATTATCAGAGTTGTTTTATTAATATATCAGATATGTTTAATTTCTGAGAGATAGTAGCAATTGACATATTAACATAGACATATGCAGATTTGTGTAAATTGCATCATTTATTGAATATATTTCATATAAATATAGGTTTTTTTTAAAACTTCTGCAGATAGGAGATATTTTCAACCTAAAATGATATTTTGACTGAAATATCTTATTTTTTCTAGCAGCACTAAAAACATCAGAATATTTGCTTTTTATTTTTCTCTAAGACTGTGGCTTTTAGGATTTTAATTGAGAGTATTCTCTTCGTATCTTCTTATCAAACTTTTTTTGGTCTTCAATATATTCCTGACCCTCCTAAAAGTAATTTTGCTCTTTGTGAGAAATTTATTTACCGTATTTATTCTGATTCCTTTAGATATTTATTTACAGGATATTTTTTTAAAAATTAACTTTCTGATTCCTTTTTATCTTAAAGACGTGAAGGCATAGTTGTACAATGACACAATTAAAATGAATTTTTGCTCTTATTGATTGAGATTATAAATAAATTAAATGTATGGCTGTTTCCTTTAATAGACATTTAACATGAAGATTTGCAACTTATTTTTAGTAATGAAAACATGGTTTTATAAAATAGGTTACCAAGTAGGCATTTTTAAAGCACTACCATCTCATTTTATGCATTTAATGGAAACCTTTGATTAATGTCCAAATGAAAAGAAAATATATAGAAGTCTAAGAATGCTTTTTATAACTAAAATTTGATAGTTTCCTGTTGATTCTTCAACTAACTTTGACTGAAAATTGTCAGTGGTGCCTTATGTAAGCCAACTGGATGCCTTTCTCAAACCACAGGAATCCTTACTGTTCCATGAGTCATTCTCTGTGGGTATACTGTGCCTTTAGATCACCATAGGGGTGAGAAGTCTTGAAACAGAATTGAATGAATGAACAAACACACTCTAAGGAACCTAGACCTTTGTGTCTTGGCATGACAAAAACAACTTTCCTTTAAATTTGTCTCTCTGCATGAATAATCTGATTGGTTTTATGTGCAAATGTTTGCAATTTTTTTAGGCAACAGCCCAAGGACTTTAAAGCTTTCTGCTGATAAATTATAACATGCCCTTCTTACAGCAAAACATATCTGTATTTAGAATTTCATAATAGTTTCTGGTTTATGTAGTATATTAGCATTCCTATTGTTCAGGGTCAAAATAAAGTAATTGTTACCAATAGATAGTTCCCTCCTTTTTTGTTTCTTTATTAATAGTCTAGGCTGCATTGACACTTGAACCAAAAGTCTCATCTGCTGTGAGTGTGCCATTTATTTTTTATCCAAAGCCAATTGCATTGAAGTGCCCAATATGCATTAAACTATAATTCCCATAAAATGACTTGAAAATAGATGGCTGAGAACTTATAGTTCTTCTATTACTCTTGTTTGACGACCTTATTCTAATAACTACTAATGTGTAATCAGATGGACTTTATGCCACCTCATCTTGTAAATGGACCATGTCAGTGTTTCCCTATTATTGCTGCTATAGCTCAAAGACTATACAAGGGATACTAGTAATTCTTCCTGAAACAAATTACTATTCTAACAATAGAAACTACAATGGATTTCACATAAATCATGCCTTTATAATATAGAGAGATAGAAAAATGTAGAATCAAGCCATTAAAATGTCTTTTTCTGTTAAATTTACCACTGAGATGTTTTTTATAGATAAATAAAAGAAAAACTATTTGAAAGTTCATTTTATGTCATAAAGTATGTTATGATAACTACTATACTTGTTTCAGTATTTGTAAAATATAAATGTTAAGTATGTAAAATAACTGCCCCTCAAATATCCTATTTTTGTTTAATCAGTTCCAGACATGATTAACTTTGTTGTAATTATGTAAGTAATGATATTCAAAGATTTGCAGCTAAATTTTGACCATCTTTGATTAAGACAAACATTTAAATACAAAAATTGAAGAAATTTAAAATTAGTAAACTTTTTCTTTGTTGTCAAGTGTGTTATTTAAACTTGTGAGGCAACAAATATTGAAAAACCTATATAAGTACTCTATTAAATTTGAGCAGAAACAAATGTCCCATTAGCATTTTATATAAAGTGGAAAGTAAAATCTGAGGCTATACATTAAATCTATATACTGGCACATATGTAAAATAGTTTGGAAATATATATTTATTATAACATGAAAAAATCATGAATTAGATAATCCAAAAGAATCAAAAGAATGCAATTAAAATAATAAAGATTTGAGCAAAGTGGGCAAAATTTTATTTTAACACTTGTTTTTTAGAATATTTGAAGACTTTTTTTAAACCAATATCATGTGAATTAGTTTAATAATTATACTAAAACTTGTAAGAGGGCTAAGATTGCATTTTCCATTCCAAGAGTTGAAAAGGAAACAAGAACTCCATTTTTGCACAGACCTGAGCCAAAACACCCCTGTTAGCTCACTGTGCCTGACATTTACGTATGGGTAAGGAGAGAAATCCAGTGGGCCAGGCCTGGATCCATCACTTATTCATCAGCTGAAAAAGAAGTTAGCTCCATTTGAAATACATTGGACTCATGTGCTAGATTATTTGTTGCATTTTGAGATCATTATCCTCACTTTCAAAGTTGCCTCTTTTTTTGTAGAAAAGATGCCATTAATTACATTTTTCAGATTTCTTTGCCTTTATGGTTTCATGTGTTTGCATTTGAGTTTTCTAATGCAATTCAATTATATGTCATTTAAAAAGTAGAAAAAAGCAAAAATCTGTTATTCTCTGGGGGTAGTTGCAGACAGTGTCATTGGCAGATATGAGAAACTTCCAGTTTTTTATTGGTCAAGCATATGAAGATAAATCAATGGAAAAGCTATAAAAATAGTAAAATAAATTTAGAATATGACAAATATTAATTAATTCAAAAGTGAGTGTCTTGTCTGACTTATTTCTCTTAGTATAATATTCTCAATGGATATTATGGCAGTGCTTCATCTTTCCTGTGACTGAGTAGTATTCCATTGTATTTATGTACCACATTTTCTTTATCCAAACATTTAGCAAAGGATACTTTACTTGTTTCCATGTCCTGGCCTCCTTGAATAATGCTGCAATGAACATAGGAGTGCATATGATTTCACTCAGATATGGGATATAAAACTGAAAGTAACAAATGAAAAACAAGAAAAACAAACAATAGTTTGATCCATTAGAGGAGGGTTGGGGGATACTAACTGGTAAAGAGGGTCAAATATATGGTGACAAAAATATTTGACTTTGGGTGGTGGGCACACATTGCAATATGCAAATGATGTATTATAGAAATTGTACACTTAAAACCTAAATGATGTTATTAACCATTGTTACCCCACTAAATTTAATTTTTAAAAGTTTATGTCTTAACAAATTATTAACAGAGACTATAGTTGTTATTTTCTTTAAGAAAAGTAGGACAGTAGTATTAGTAAGTATTCATGATCAAGGAAAAGCTTTCATGGCATAGAAGTCATGGACATGTAAAATTGAAAAATATATATTTGTAGGTTGTTTAAACAAAACAGAAAATTCTGTAAGTTATATTTCACACACAAGGAATTGTTAAGCACAGATATAAAATTGGTAAAATATTTCTGACATATATGCTGACTAAAGCATTCCTATTTAATTATGTAAAATCCTTTCTTCAAATCAATCTGGAATAGATTATTGCTGAAGTATAAAAATGAAGAATGGACATTTGACATTCATTTAAAAATATCCTAGCTAATGAAAGAGTAATATGCAAATTAACACCCACAAGCCACACCCACCAACCAATCAGGAGCTAGTATGAAAATTAACTCAACGAAGATGGCTGTGGCCTCTAAGAGCAGGAAGGAGGCTTGAGTTTCCCTGGCAATGGAGGAAGCCAAGCTTTCCACACACTTTAGCTGGCCCACTCAAAGCTACAAAGTTTCAATTATAAAGAAGGTAAATAAATCCCAACAAAAGTGGCGGCAGGTATGGAGCTGGAGAGAGCAGGAAGCTAGGGTTGCCCCTGGCAATAGAGGAAGCCAAGCTTCTGAAGCCCTGGCCTGTCCACTCAAAGCTACAAAGTTTCAATTGTAGAAGATAAATAAATACCAGATACCAGGGGCTTCGCTTGGGTAGCCGGGGGCATGGCTGGCCTGCAAACTGCCCAGACCCCTTGCCCAGGCTGACCCACACCCCAATGGGACCCCCACCCTGATCCAGGACACACTTCAGGTAAAAGAAGCTGGCCCCCACCCAAGCACCAGGCGTCTATTCTATGTAATAAAAGAGAAATATGCAGAATAACTATCACTCCAACACACACAATGGCTGCCCCCAAGTGGCCAAAGATCCTGCCCCCATGTGGACACAAGATGGCCACCACAAGATGGCCATCAGGGGAAGGTAGTTGGAAGGGACCAGGCCTGCAAGGGAGGGCAGTTGGGGGCAATTAGGCCTGCAGGGAAGGGCAGTTAGAGGTGACCAGGCCTTCAGGGGAGGGTTAAGGGTGACTGGTCCTGCAGGGAAGGGCAGTTATGGGGAACCCAGGCCTGTAGGGAAGGGGAGTTAGGGGTAGGCAGGCTGGCAGGAGGGTTGTTAGAGGTTTATCAGGCTGGCAGGCAGAAGAGTTTATGGGTAATCAGAAAGGCAGGCAGGTGAGCAGTTGGGAGCCAGCACTCCTGAATAGTGAGAGGGATGTCCTACTGCCCATTTGGGATCAGGCCTAAACAGGCAGCCGGACATCCTTTATGTGGTACCATATTGGAGAGGGTGCATCCTGGACTGAGGACACCACCTCCCCATGCACAAATTTCATGCACTAGGCCTCTAGTGTAAAAATAAAATTTCAGAAAATTGAATTAAAAATAATCTTTTTGTCATATCAAGTTAGTAACAATTAGAGAAAATATTATTTTCTATTGGGAAAAGAAATAGAAATCAAGTTTCTCTATCAGAATCCTAGCCTGTAGAGTATTTAACCACTCTAGAGAACAATATACCTTAAAATATATGCACATTTTTATGGTAAATTTCTAGGAAGTATATATGTATATAATAATGGATAAATGTAATGCACTATTTAATTTTACTTAAGACACACACATAAAACAATTTAATTTCTGTGGCTAAGCAAATGACCAACTAAAATAAAGAATATTTTTGATGCATTAACAAATCATTGTTTTGTTAACAGTATTATTATGATAACATTTCTGAGTTCTGGCTATTACAAGAATCAGTTTAATGTTATACACACATGCGTGCACACTGTGTAAGAATGCATATGTATGTATATTTCAAAATCTCTTTTAATTATTTATCTTTTTTTTTTTTGGTTAGCCCTTACCTGAAGATATTTTCCCATTGATGTTTAGAGACAGTGGAAGGGAGAAAGGAAAAAGAGAGAGAGAGATGAAAGAGATTCATCAATTGGTTGCCTTCTTCACATACCCCCAACTGGGGCCATTGAGACTGCAACCTAGGTATGTGCCCTTGTCTGAGTATAGAACCAAGAACCTTTAGTACTTGGGCTGCTTTTCCAACTACTGAGAAACAGGGCTAGGGTTATAAAATCTCATTTAGTTTTTGTAACAAATTTGAGACATTCTGAAAAACAGAGAGATTAAATGGATTGCTCATGTCATATAGCCATTAATAATGTAACAAATATTTGAAGACTTAAAGACTGATTCTAAGGCCATACCTTTAATTCAGTGGTTTAAATTGTATAATGATAATGTTGTAATAGATACTGAGGTATATATTTTATACTACTAAATTAATAACTTTAGATCATAAATTTTATTTTTAAAAGTAATGTAAGCATAAGCAGTAGTTTTATATGTGTGATATGTTAGAAAAGTTTGTTATATAGAATAATTGCAATAAATTGCAAATTAAAATAATGACTTTTATTATAAACCAGTGTCCTGGTGCAGATTTGTGCACATTGAAAGGAAATTAATTAGAAGAAATATTTTAACATCATTATTCGCCTTCTTTCTGTAATATAAGTGTCAGAAATGAAAGAAAATTAGTAAAAAATATATGAAAACAATATATAAATTAATTAATAAATAAACAATAACAACATGATATAACAATAAAGACATGATGTAAAAACAACAAAAACCATGACAAAAATGATATAAAAACAACAAAAACATGATATAAAAACAACATTAATAAAAACAATGACTAATAAACTCATTAAACTTATTCTAATATCTCCCTGTATAGCACATTAAGACTGAAAACACATTTATTTATTTATTTATTTATTTGATTTAATAAAGGTTTATTTTTCACAATATACAGCTGGTGAGATCTATTGTTCTAGCATCTTCTCCAGCAGCTGGGGAATCCCCACCTTTGTGTTTCTGGTGTAAATCACTTGAGCTCTGTGCTTTGAAACTAGTTTAATAAGTCCTTTACTAAGGAGCTCCTGAAGGGCTGCCCTGGCCAAGGAGCCTCAAATCTTCAGCCTCTCGGAGACTACAGCTGGGGTTATAAGCTTGTAGCTGGGAAGTTCCTTACAGAGCTTGTCATATGTGGCTTTCTCAAACAAGACCAGTTTATTGAGCTTGTCCCGAACTTTGCCTTTGGAACATTTCTTCTTTTTGGCCTTGCCCCCCGACTTGTTCCCTGGGTCTTTGTCTTTCTTGGCCAACTTTCCAGCATCTTTCTTCTTCTTGTCGTCCTTGGGCAGTATTGTGGGTCTCAGAGAGCAGGATGCACAGCTGCCTTGCCAAGATGTCCTGAAAACACTTTTAGAGTGCTTGACTAATTTCCCTTGAGATGAAGTATTTACAACTTTAACTTCCCATGCTCTTCAAACTTGAGAGAAAGCAACATATTACAGACTGTGCCAAAAACTGGTTCGGGTAGGAATATTCCTACTCGGTCTAGCGTTTGTCCTTGTGATTTATTAATAGTCATCGCAAATGCTAGCATCATGGGAAACTGTCTTCAAATTAACTTAAATGGGAAGCCAGTATTAGACAAGGACAAATCAATTCTTGGCATCAGAACAACCTCTACTTCTACAGATCCTGTTAATATTTTAGCTTTGATTATGTTAGGTCACAATCTTTTAATAATAAATCTAGTACCATTACAAAGACCTCATTTACTATTAAGATTTCTCAGTAGCATGATGATTATACCTACTTTCAATTTTAATTATGACACAGCATTCCTAAAGAAGTAATACTATTAAGAAATTTTATGGGAGCTATATATGTATCGCACACGTGTGAGTCAATATTTATTTTTAAACTAGAGGCTTGGTGCATGACATTTGTGCACTGAAAGGGGTGGGTCTCTCAGCTTGGCTTGTGCCCTTTTGCAGTTTGAAAGCCCTCAGGGGATATCCAATTGATGGCTTAAGCCACAGTGGAACATCCTTAGTGCTGCCACAGTGGTGGGCCACTGAGCTCACCAACTATCAGCCCATGGCTGAGTGGTGCTCCCCTTTGGGAGCACACTGACCATGAGAGGTCAGCTTCTGCATTGAGCATCTGCTCCCTGGTGGTCAGTGGGCATCATAGTGACTGGTTATTTTGCAGTTCTGTCAATTTGCATATTACCTTTTTATTATATAAGATTGCCAGTACACATCATATGTACCAGTTGGTCAGTTGCTAACTTAGCCTTTTATATATGCAGATACTTATATGAACCATAATATTAGTTTAAATATATATATTGTATACTCAATCAACACTGAAATAAAGATATTTTTCAAATTAGCTCATTTGAAAATTTGTGAAATAAATTACCTCCTTCATAGGATAGAATTTTAGGAGCATAATATATACTTCATCATAACCACTACTATTTTTAAGTAAATAGAATGTCAATGAACAAACTTAATTTTTAAGTTCATTATTTTGGCAACAGAGGGGTTGTCAGTTTAGTGTATATGGTTAATATGTATTACTCATATTGGTTAATTACAGACTGTGCTGGAGATACTGATAATATTATTTTTAAGCTGTTTAACTTTCATAATTCATTTAGTTGGAAAAAAAACTATCTCAATCATATGAAAACCAAAACCCTATTTAAGAAAATTAAGAGATTGATAAAATTAACAACATTTCAAATATATAAATGGGTACTTATTCTTTTCTTATTAGAAAATTCACATCATAAAAGCATTTTAAGACATAATCTTATATATTTCATAATCTCCTTTAAAATATTATATTTATAGAAACATATTAATTATAATTTTATGCTAGTAATAATTCAAATTTTATTTTCCAAATTACATAAATATAGCCACAACTTGAATAGTTTTTGCAAAATAATACTTTGTCAATTTTTTAAATTAATGTATTCTTGGGATAGCCATCTGTACAGTCTCGTTGTTTTATGGTATAGAGTAATCTGAACTTATTCTTCCAAAATTCTTACATAAAATAATCATGGCATCATTAAAACAATCTAATGGAACAATTACAAAAAGCAATGTCTCTATAATAAAAGGCAGCTTATTGGTCAAAGACATAAAACAAAGTTCTTACTAAATTAGGCACAATGTTAAATTAGATTTTGCAATATTTAATGAGCATATATTACTTTATTTGAATTAGCTTTGTTTACATTAAAGTTGAATTCTCTTCTTAAAACCTCAGTTTTCTAAATGAATTGATAAGGAAAGAAAAAATTAGTAAAACCTAGTTGCCATAGTAAAATGCAATAACATCAAATCAGAAGAAAATGAAAAATGGATAGCTCAATATAGGTTGAATATTCATATATCTGTTGTTTTCTCTATTACTACAGAGAACTGCTGTACACCAAAAGTTGTTCTGAAGAGAAAGAAATCTCAGTCAACATAATAATAAGGAATATAGAATTAAAAATTAAATTTTATTCAATTACTTAAGTAATGCAGGACAGAAAAATAATACCAAAATTATAATTTCTGTATGTATTTTATTATAAGCTATACATATATACTTTTTACTTTCCTGAGTAAACATGTGGTAGTAAAAGAAATATTAAATTGAAATTATTTTCATGATATTTAAAAAATATCCTATCAAAAAGCCCCATTGAGGGAAATCTATAACTAATGAGCTAATATTTGCCTTCTTGTAAATATCAGTTAATTTATTAAAAATAAAATTACTTAAAATTATGGCTAAGATATCTTGAGTGAAAATGTTTGTAGGAAAAGATTAGAGAAATAATTATTTTATAATCTTATTGAATAGTTAGTGTTCAATATGCATGTAAATATATTTTGACTATGCTTTTCTGGGTATGAATTCACTTTATTTTTAGAGCACTTGTCATGGCTAAGTAAGTGAAAAGCAGATTAAATGAGTCACTGTGTCTGCTGAGCAGCCTTGACTCTCCCATGAACTAGCCAAGTGACAATTCCCTTGATGTTTCAGTGAGAACTGGAGCATGGAAACATTGATTTCCTCATAGCATTATCCATCTAGATAGTAAAAGCACATTTAGAACATGGTTTTCAAACTGCAGTACGTGAGTCCATTGAAAAGAGGAGGCATAGTAAACAGGACCTCTGTCCATCTTGTCTTCAACCAGACAGCAGTTTCAATATTACTTTATGAATTGGGTTTACTGTCAAATTTATTCATGGTGTGTATATAATTGTATCTATTTGGATATAATTATATAACATTATATATAATATAATAAATATATATGCTTTAATGCTATGTTAAATAAGATATGCTATATTTTTATTAAATATTTACTTATGATTACATATATGTGCATATATAAACACTAGAGGCCCGGTGCACTAATTCATGCATGGGAGATTGGGGGTACAGAGTGGGGGTGTGGTGTCCCTCAGCCCAGCTTGCAAAGATGCCAGCATCCTTCACCCTGGCCTCTAGCCAGAGGTTCCTCTCCTCCTTCCACACATCCTCTGGAAAGATGTTTGTCCTGGGCCTCCTCAGGGCCCTGGCACACAATACCCTATTGAATACTCAGGGGCTTGGGCTTTCAGGTCTGGCTTCCCCGCCTGGCATGGAACACATTTGCTGCCCAAGGCCCATTCTCTCAGTGGCTGCAGACATCTTGGTTGGGGTTTATTTGCATAATTTGCTCCTGATTGGCTGGGGGGCATGGCTGGTTGGCGTAGCTTGATCAGAGGTATGGCCAATTTGTATATTACTCTTTTATTAGAAAAGATATAGATACAAAGTATCCTATCTAATAAAAGAGTAATATGCAAATTGACCTTGCCTCTGATCAAGCCATGATCACAGCCATGCCCACCAGCCAATCAGGAGCAAATTATGCAAATAAACCCCCAACCAGGATGGCTGAGGCCAATGAGAGCAGAAGGGTGGCTTGGGTTTTCCTGGCAACAGAGAAAGCCAAGCTTTCTGCCTGCCCTTGCTGGCCTACGCCTCCACTCAATGCTACAAAGTTTCAATTATAGAAGATACATAATCCCAACAGCAATGGTGACAGCCACAGAGCTGGAGAGAGCAGAGGCTAGGGTTGCCAGGGTGATACAGGAAGCCAAGCTCCTGTAGCTCTGGCCGGCTATAATGTTTCAAACAGAAATGGCTGTCGCCATGGAGTGAGCAGAAGGCTTGGCTCTGCTCCAGGCTACAAAGTTTCAGTTGTAGAACATAAATTAATCCCAAATCCCAGAGCCTCAGCTTGGGTCACTGGGGGGCGTGGCCAGCCTGCAAACCACTGTAGGCCCCTTGCCCAGGCTGCCACACACCCCAAGGGAACACCCACCCTGATCCAGGACACTCTGCAGGGCTAACCACGTGGCCCCCACCCATGTACCAGTCCCCTATCCTATCTAATAAAAGAGTAATATGCAGATTAACCATCACTCCAACATGAAAGAGGGCTGCCCCCCTGTGGTCAAAGATCCTGTCCCATGTGGACACAAGATGGCCACCACAAAATGGCCAGCAAGGGAGGACAGTGGGAGGTTCCAGGCCTGCAAGGGAGGGCAATTGTGGGCCATCAGGCCAGCAGGAGAGGGCAGTCGGGAGGCACTAGGCCTGCAAGGAAGGGCAGTTGGGGGTGATCAAGCCTGCAGGGGAGGGCAGTTAGGGGTGACCCAGCCAGCAGAGGAGGGAAGTTGGGGGCAAATAGGCTAGCAGGGGAGTAGTTAGACATCAATTAGGCTGGTAAGGTAGTGATTAGGGGGTGATAAGGCTGGCAGGCAGAAGTGGTTAGGGGCAATCAGGGAGGCAGGCAGGTGAGCAGTTTGGAGCCAGCAGTCCTGGATTATGAGAAGGATATCCGACTGCCCTGGTATGATCGGGCCTAAATGGGCAGTTGTACATCCCTCAACACGTCCCAGATTGGAGAAGATGCAGACTGGGCTGAGGGACATCCCCTCCCAACCCCCCGTGCATGAATTTCATGCACTGGGCCTCTAGTATATTTATAAGTATATATGCATATCCTATATAATAAACCCTAATATGCAAATGGAGCTAAATGCAGAATGACCAGTCACTATGACATGCACTGAACACCAGGGGGCAGATGCTCAATGCAGGAGCTGCCCCTGGTGGTTAGCTGGGTTTATGGCAGGCAAGTTCAGAGGTGGTGGTGGGAGCCTCTCCCGCCTCAGGGGCAGTGCTAAGGAGCAGTGTGAGCCAAGTGGTAAGAAGCAGTGAGCAGGTGAGAGGTAAGGAGCTAGAGGTCTCAGCCTGTGAGAGAAGTGTTTATTTAAAATTTTCTTTTGTCATTCAATTAAGTTACACATAGCAATATTGTTATAGGAGACTAGTGGGCGATAACTCTTCTTTAGTATGTACTCTGAGAAAAATTGATTATTCACTATTTTAAAGGGCATATATTATTGATATATTTATATATTAGACAATAGTATAGAATAGAGAAAATAATATTTATTTATGTCTATTACTAGTACTCTTTCATTCATACAGATTTAAAATTTGACATTTTTTCAGTCATAGATTTTATATTCAACAAAGCTGTCTTAAACTTAAGTAAAAACCTAAAGAAGTAAGGGTTTCAAGTAAGTACATGTAAATAACCTAAGGACAATATACGTCCAAAAGAAAACATTTACAAAATTATTCACCATTCTTATCCTTAGCCATTCTTTGTTTCTTATAATAAAATTCTTAGTGTAACATGAACTATAAAACAAACATTTTTTCTTTAAAAATATATTTTATTGATTTTTTTACAGAGAGGAAGGGAAAGGGATAGAAAGTCAGAAACATCGATGAGTGAGAAACATCAATCAGCTGCCTCCTGCACACCCCCTACAAGGGATGTGCCAGCAACCAAGGTACATGCCCTTGACCAGAATTGAACCTGGGACCTCACAGTCCACAGGCCGATGCTCTATCCACTAAGCTGAACCGATTTCGGCATAAAACAAAAATTTAATAATATTTTAACACTAACATACAGAGAATATGATTTGTAAAATAAATTATTTGTGAGGACATTTACAAATTAGGGGGTCCAGAATGCCCACATCATAGTTGTAAATTATCTTCATAAATTATTAATAAATCTTAACATTTGCAATTAATTCTTAATAAAAGGCTATAATGATACCACACCTTGAATGGCTGGTTCTTGAGTCTAAATGTCACATAAATGAACACTGAGCTCAGTACAAGATCAAGTAGACAGAGTGTATTGAAGAGAGTTTCTGCATAAGGGAGTCCACCCAAAAAGAGAAGCTGAGTTCCTGGGAGGGTTCTGGTGGATGGCTTATGGAGGGGCCTTGGGCTTGGGAATGAGGATGAGGTCCATCGTCCCGTGATCCTCATCTGATGTTGGCTGATCCTGGGGTAGTCACAAGATGTCTTCCATGGACAGGGGACCACTATAAGAGCCTGCAAAATAATCCTTGTGCAAATATTCTAGTTACTATTTAATTGACAAGAGTTGTTTTTCAGAACATGGTGTTAAGAAAGAATGTTATTATTGACAAGGGTTAGCTAGCTAGCTTAGCTAGACAGACAGGTTGGAGATGGAGGCGGTCCAGAGAGGACAGAGGCATCTCTGGCCTGAGGAATTAAAGCAGCCATAAGTTAGAGCTAAGCAGCCCTGATCTAAGGGGTAATAAAACATCTCTGGCCAGGACAACTGAGAGGAAACCATAAGGGAGGTCAAAAGCAACTCCAACCTGAACAAATAAGATAAGCAAAAAGAGAAGTGTGGGTGTGGGCATCCTAGGAACTGATTACAAAGCTAAGATCCCAGTAAGGAAAGGGACAGTAAGGAAAAGGGTATTCAGGATATAGAATACCTCAGACAAGAGAGAGCAGTGGCCACTGCCTTAGGAGACCCCTGTGTCCCTCCGTAGATTAAAAACTTAGAATTAGACGTTTTAGAGGTAGGTTCTGCTTGCAATAAAGTTCTTGTACTTTTCACCTAGCAGCTTTTGTCTCTGGCTGCATTCTCTGAATCCCTCCAGACAAGAACCCAGGAAAGGAATCATTCTTGCATCCCGCTCACCCAAAAACCCCAAATCTTTCCCTTAATGGATGTGGTTAGGTTAATTTCAACTATGGAATTTTACCGAAAGCAAGGAGTCATAGACAGGACTCTAAGATGCAGTTCTTCCCTTCAAAACAGAGTCCAGGGTTACTGTTACCAGGGTTACTGTCTCCCTCTGAAGGAGAAATGGAGTTGCCAAAAAGATCATCCAAAATTATAAAAAATTATCCCACCCAGTGTGACTAAGTCACTTACTGCATGTTTTATGTCTGTTGTCCACAATTAAAGGACTTCAATCCAGAAAGAAAAAAATACCACTTTTGAAATAAAAATACCAAAGAATGATAAAAAGAATAAGACAATGAACTCAGTATTAATTTTCTTCAATAACCGAAGCAGAGTAAACTTTGTCTTGGCATGGACTAGTAACTTGACATGGAACACTGCCTTATTAGATAGAATCCCACCGAGTTCTACGAACAGAGGCACATTCCCACTCATTTGTGTGTTTTTGTACTATTCTGAATAATAGACTGCCTAATTAAGCAACCTCTGTGGTGTGTATTTGATAATATAAATGAAAATGCATAAACCTGCCACAGAGTCTATTTTCTACATGCAGGCATCTTTTATAAATTTCTTTAAGATACAGGGGGAAAATGAATAAAAGGCACTGAAAAAATCTCTAACAATCTACCTAGAAAAGCAGTCTGTTGCCATGGGAAGTAATTAGAGATCTTTGCAAAGGTGTGTGAAGAGAGGGTGGGAGTGAGAGAGTGGAGCTGAAAGGGCGTGTTGCAGATGAAATCTCTTTCAACCCTGTGATTCAGAGGTGGTTGAAAGGTGCTGAATCTTGAGGCTCAAGTATGAGTAAGAATTAATCAAACAAAAAGCTCCCTGGTGGGTCAAGCTCTCCCTGACAAAAAAAATGAGCTCTGCTCTGATAGAGAAGAGCTGTGCTGGCAAGGAGAAATGCAGAGCCACACGTTTATTTATTTTATTTTAATCCGCACACACTCATTTAACATGTATAGAATGAGCCCCTACATTGTGTCAGGCATGTCTCACCATGAATCCTAAATAGGGGACTAAACGGATAGATAGCTAGAGAGAAATCATGGCATAGGATAATTTTTGAAATGCAAATCTGGTGGGTGTTATTGTTCCTTCACAAGGAGACAGAGAAACAAAGTTTCCAGGTGAGGTTTTACTCCTAATGCTGACTCAAGCCACAGGTTATCAACTGGCTGGCTATCTATGCTAGAAATGAAAATTGATATCAACCCACATTTAATTTAAAATACGAGGGCAGAATTTTAAGAAAACCACAACAGGTGTTAAAAATACAAATAGTTTTATCACAACTACTTTTAAAGATTGTTTTCTTTAATCTGAATAATTAAGAAAAGAGCCTAAACTTTGAGCCACTCTATTGTCAGGAGCACATCCAAGTATCTCCTTCCCTGTAAAAAAGTCTGTTATTTATTGTACATATTCATGAAGAAACCTGAAAGATGCCTTTAGAAGATGGGGATCTTGCAATAATGCCTAAGAATAAAATACAAATATGATCAAATTATAAGAAAGAAAAATAGAGAAAACGTCAGACAAAAGTTTGTAATGAAGTCAAAACAAAGATAAAAAATAATTTGGTCTAACATAGACTGCAGGAAAAATGCAAGTTCAGAGAATCAAAATTATAATAAATACAGGGAAGAAAAAGACCAGCTAACTGAAGAATGATATTTATATGATGTATGTCAATCATGTTTTTATTCCTTTAAGAAGCTCGACTAACGTATTATTTGAAACCAAGATAAGATCTAATAAATTGTAAAAGTTTGGTAATAAAAATTATGTTTAATTATGTTTTAAGAAAAAAATGAAGATTACAGGATTAGAACATAATGTAAATATGTATGTCTTGATAATTTTGAAATGCTACAAATTACAAAATTTTATAGCATGTGAAAGCTGGAATGATTTAGCCAATTTCCTGTTATAATGCCTCTAATATCTTGTTTAAAAAAAATACATAATAAATCAGAAAACATACCAAACTTTTATGACCACCTTAAAAGGGTAGTAAATTAATTTTTGAAATAGCCTCAATACTTCACCTTTCCTTGCATCTATGTCCTTTGCAATCTTTCTTTGTATACTCTTTGCAACATGATGTTATAGTTCTAATTATCAGAGTTAGAGGCCCTATCCTCTTGAATCTAAATATCCTTTGCAATCTTTGTGATTTAATTTAGACAATAGAATGTGGTATAGACAGAGTTATGAAAAACATGGGCTTAGATCTCAGGAGAACTTGCTCCGGGAAACCTTGCCACCATAATGTGAACAAGTCCAGACTACTCTGATGAATAATAGAATGAAAGATTATATTAACCTGCCAACAGCAATCTGACCCATCTGACTCACAAATATGTAAGAGAACAAACACAGCAAAGTTCATCAAAGCTGTCTCTGCCACAGCTGACTGTAGAGGCTTGAGCAAACACAGACCATAAGAGAAGAAATGCCCAGCTGACCAAAATACTGAAGAATGACTGTTTTAAGTTATTAAGTTTCAAGGTAGTTTGTTTAGCAGCATCATTAATGTAAAATAAAAAAATATATGAGAAGGAACACAGGATGGAATAAAATAAGTTTGCAGTTGTGAACACAAGAAATAAAGAGTTTATTATTATTATTTATTTATTATTGTATTATTTTCCATACAAACAACTGTAACTTACTTTTGCCCCACCATGTATATATCTCACTTTAAATGATGCAACTTTATTTTAAAAATGTTACTCTTGTGTATGGTGTAAGTTGGTAGTATACTTTCATTTTACCATACCTGTTCAAACTTCCCAGCAACGTTTACTAAAGAGACTTTTTATTCCATTGTATGCTCTGGCCTCCTTTGTCAAATATTAATTGAACATAAAGGCATGGTCTGATTTCTGGGCTCTCTGTTCTGAATCATTGATCTATATACCTGTTCTTTTGCCAGCACCAGGTTGTTTTAATTACAATGGCTTTGTAGTATAGTTTGATATCCAATATTGTGATTCTCCCAACTTTTTCAAAATTGCTGAGATTATACATGTTTTTTTATTTGTTTGTTTCCACATAAATTTCTGGAATAATTATTCTAGATCTATGAAATATGCCATTGGTATCTATACTCATAAAAACCAAGGTGGCCCTTGCACCCTCGTGCAATACTCTCACATCATCACAAGATGACTGCCACAAGATGCATGGCAGGCATGGGCAGTTGTGCTTGATCAGGACAGCAGGGGAGGCTATTTGGAAGCAAACAGGCCAACAGGGGAGGGCCGTTGGAGGTGATCAGGCCAGCAGGGAAGCCGTTAGGTATGAATCAGGCTGGCAAGCAGGTGAGAGGTTAGGAGCCAGCAGTCCTGTATTGTGAGATGGATATACACAGGGATCGGGCCTAAACTGGCTGTTGGCCATCCCCCAAAGGGTCCCAGATTAGAGAGGGTGCAGACTGCACTGAGGGACACCTCCCCCATGCATGAATTTTGTGGCCTGGGCCTCTAGTTTTAATAATAATTGTATTGCATCTATAGATTGCTTTGAATAGTATGGCCATTTTAATAATGTGAATTCTTCCAAATCAGTAAAGGTCTTTTACCTCCTTGTTTAATATATCCCTTGGTATTTTTGTTTTTGTTGTCATCGCAATTGTTAATGGGTTTGTTTTCTTAGTTTTTCTTTGTGACAGTTAATTATTGTTGTACTAAAATGCCATCAATTTGTGCCTATTAATTTTGTATCCTACTAATTTTCTGAACTCATTTATTGAATCTAGTAGTTTTTTTTATGGAGATTTTATTGTTTACTATGTTCAATATTATGTCATCTGCAGATAATGACAATTACTTCCTCCTTTCCAATTTGAGTACCTTTTATTTCTTTTTCTTATCTAATTGCTGTGGCTCAGACTCTCGGTACTATCCAGAATAATAAAAGCATAATATGCTAATTAGACCAGATGTCCTTCCAGACATCCTTTTGGGATTAATCCAGGGTTGCAGCTGCCATGGATATGAGGGAGGGATTCAGGCTGCGAAGGCATACTCTTGCACAAATTTCATACATCAGGTTTCTGGTGTTGAATAAGAGTAGTGAAAGCAGACATTCTTGTCTTTTCCTGATCTTAAGGGTAAAACTTTTAGTTTTTGCCCATTGAGTATTATGTTGGCTCAAGGTTTTTATATATGGCACCTCATATTATTTTGAGGCATGATCCCTTTAGTCCCACTTTGCTGGGAGTTTTTAATATAAATGGGTAGTAGATTTCATCAAATGCTTTTCATGTGTCTATTGATATTATCGTGCGATTTTTATCCTTCATTTTGTTTATGTGATGTATCCCATTTATTGATTTGTGAATCAATGCCCCTGGAATAAATATCCCTGGTCATGGGATATGTATTGCTGGATCCCATTTGCTAATGTTTAGTTGAGAATTTGAATTTTAACATCTTTTCTGTTTTTGTTCTTAATCCTCACTCAAGAATATTTTATCCATTTATTTTCAAAGAGAGAGTGGAAGGGAGGGAGGGTAGAAAAGAGAGAGAAAGAGAAAGAGAGAAATTGAGAGAGAAAGATGTGAACAAGAGACATATTAATTGGTTTCTTCCTGCATATTCTTCAATTGGGGGTGGGGAGTGAACCTGAAACTCAGGCACATGCCCTTGACCAGGAACCAAATGGGAGACCCTTTGGTGTATAAGCCAACACTCTAACCACTTAGACATACAATTTTAGCATCTATATTCATCAGGCACATGAAAATACTAGAAGAAACCATCAAAAATATGAAAAGGGAACCCATCGAATGGGAGAACAGATTTGCCAATATACATCTGATAAAGGGTAAATTTCCAAAATATATAAATAACTTATAAAACTAAACACTAGGAAGACAAAAATATCCAATAAAAATGTGCAAAGGACCTAAAAAGACAGTTCTTCAAAGAGGTCATGGAGATAGCCAATATAAATATGAAAAAATGCTCAGTTCATAGTCATCAGAGATATGCAAATTAAAACTACAATAAAGTATAATTTCATACTTGTCAGAATGGCTACCATCAATAAATCAACAAACAAGTGCTGGTGAGGATGTGGAGAAAAATGAACCCTTGTCCACTGTTGGTGGGAATACAGACTGGTGCAGCCATTGTGGAAAACATTATGGAGCTTTCTCAAAAAAATAAAAAATGGAGCTGTGTTTGATCCAGCAATCCTACTTCTGTAAATATATCCTAAAAATATAAACCACAAACCAGAGAGAATATATGCACCTCTATATTCACAGAGCATTATTTATAATAGCCAAGGTCTGTAAATATATGCACCTCTATGTTCACAGCAGCATTATTTATAATAGCCAAGTGCACAGAGTAAATAAAAAAGCTGTGGAACCTTTGCACAGTGGTATATTACATGGCTTTGACAAAGAAGGAACTTTGATACTTTGTGACAGCATGTATGGACCTGGAGAATATTATGCTAAGTGAAATAAGCCAATCAGGAAAAGACAAAAACCATATGACCTCACTTCTATGTGGAATCTAATGAACATAATTAACTAATGAACAAAATAAGCTGACTTAATGAACAGACTAATAGATCTCAGAGTGGTGGTGGGTGGGAGGGATTGGATGGATTAGTAAAAAAACAATATCCTATATAATCCTATATAATAAAGAGGTAATATGCAAATTGACCATCGCTCCAACACATAAGATGGTTACCCCCATGCGGACACAAGATGGCCACCAGAGATGACTAGCAGGGAGGGCAGTTGGGAAGGAACAGGCCTGGAGGGGATGGCAGGTAGACTGATAATACATCTCCATTTCTCAAGTGATTGTAGAGACCATGGGAGATGGCATATCCCCAATTACACCCTACAAAGCTCTTGTTTCTCTCTGACTTCCCTCAACTCCTATGACTGTTCTTCACTCTACTTGATCTACACTAACAATTCTACTATTCCTCAGGGCCTTTGCATTGTACTTCCTTTCCCTGGAAATGATACACCAGCAACATGCCCCTAGTCACTGTCATGGAATCGCCTGCCTGATTATCTTTATCCTCCTGTAATTTGTCTCCTTTCTCTATTTCAGCCTTTATAATCTTCTAAAATACTGTTCAATTACTTTTTATTATAGACTAGAGGCCCAATGCATGAAAATTCATAAACTGGAGTTGGGGTCTCTAATCCCGGTCTGCCCCCTCTTACAGTCCAAGAGCCCTGAGGGGTGGAAGGCGACCTAGCAATCAGGGGAAGGTGATGCTCCAATCACACCTCTGCTGCTGCCACTGTTGGCAGAGCAAGTCTTAGCCAGCCCTGGTTACCTGAGCCTCGGCAGCAGTGGACAGCTGGGCAATTACCATCCAAGGTTGCCTGTGCCTTGGGTCATCCCTGGGCAGCTAGGATGTTGAGGAGATTGGGATACTCCAGAGGCAGGCATGCAACAAGATCTTACTGCTCACCTGCAGCCCTAGCGGGGCTGAGGGAACTGGGTGCCACCATTTTGTGGCTGTGGGCGCTGCCATCTTTGAGAGTATGGCAATCAATTACCTGTGGGCACCAACATCTTTGTGATTACCTGAGGGTCAATTAGCATATTCCCTCTTGATTAGATAGGATTATAGTTGGTTTATAAAGAATTTGTTGTTGAGAGCATGATTTTTTATTTTTATTTATTTTTATTTTTTTAATTTTTTTATTGTTCAGTTTATTAATTACATTGTTTCCCCTTTTTATCCCCCTATATCTTCCCTCCACCCTGTACCTATCCCACCCTCCGCCCTCACCTCCCCCTCCCCAATGTCCTCTTCCATTGTTGCAAGATTTTTGTCCAATCTCTTGCTGTACTTCCAACAACACTTTTCTCCCCAAGAATTGTCAGTCCATTCCCTCTCTATGTCCATGTTTCTGTTATAGTCACCAGTTTATCTTGTTCATCAGCCTATCAGTTCACTTGATCTTTATGTTCATTTGTTGATAGATGTGTACTTGTTGTTCATAATTTATATTTTTACCTTTTTCTTCTTCCTCTTCTTAAAGAATATCTTTCAGCATTTCATATAATACTGGTTTGGTGGTGATGAACTCCTTTAGCTTTTTCTTATCTGCGAAGCACTTTATCTGATCCTCAATTCTGAATGATAGCTTTGCTGGATAGAGTAATCTTGGTTGTAGATTCTTGCTGTTCATCACTTTGAATTATTTCTTGCCACTCCCGTCTGGTCTGCATCGTTTCTGTTGAGAAATCCGCTGACAATCGTATGGGTGCTCCCCTGTAGGTAACCAACTGTTTTTCTCTTGCTGCTTTTAATATTCTCTCTTTATCTTTTTCTCTTGGCATTTTAATTATGATATGTCTTGGTGTGGTCCTCTTTAGATTCCTATATTTTGGGGTTCTGTGTACTTCTTGGGCTTTTAAGTCAGTTTCTTTCACCAGGTGGGGAAAGTTTTCAGTCACTATTTCTTCAAGTAGGTTTTCATTAACTTGCTCTCTCTCTTTTTCTGGCACCCCAATAATTCGGATGTTGGCTTGCTTGAGGTTGTCCCAGAGGCCCCTTATGCTATCTTCAATTATCTGAATTCTTTTTGTTTCTTGCTTTTCCAGCTGAGTGGATTTTGGTTCTTTGTATTTCAAATCTTTGACTTGGTTCTTGTGGCCCTCTGGACTGCTTTTAGGACTTTGTGTAATATTTTTTATTTCAGTCTGTGTATGCTTGATTTCTAGTTGGTCCTTTTTTTTTATCTGTGAGGGTCTGGTTCGTATCCTCAGAGGTCTTGTTCATTTCCCTGAGGGTCTCATTCATTTCCTTGTAAGTATCATTCATCTCCTTGTAATTCTCATTCATTTGCTGGTTGGTCTTGTTTATTTCCTGGTAATTCTCATTAAGTTGATCGGCCTTTTGTAGGAGCCTCTTGAAAAGCCTTATAACCGTGGTTTTGAACTCTATGTCTTGTCGTCTTTTCTCCTCCATTTCTTTCACACCTGATTTCTTTCCATGTCTCTGCATGGTGGCTGCTTTATGTGGTGGCTATCCTCAAAGGGACAGTGGCTCAGTCTCCCCAGTTACCTGAGGTGGGTATTCTTACTGCAATCCTTTATGGGTTGTATTCAGCGTTTTTGAATTTAAACCCAGCTTTTTGTTGTTAGCCCTAGGAGGGTTTGACCTCCAGGCCAATTGTCTGCGAAGCTCAGCTGTGCTCAGGTTGGATGGGCGGAGTCTCCGGGCCAAGCAGACAGCGTTAGCTCCGCCCTATGCAACCCCAGGGGCTCTGTGCCGGGGGCAATGGCTGCCAGCACCTCTGAGAGAGAGCCGCTGTGGAGCTCCACCGGCTGCCGGGGAATTCAGACTGTCCGCAAATGAGTCTGCATGCGCAATGTCTCACCCAGGGTCGTAAAACAAAGCAGTCTGACGGTTTTCCGAATGAGAGACAAGTCACAGAGAGCTCCCTGCGGCGTCACGCAGCCAAGTTGTTCGCAAAAGCTGCCGTCTCCACAAGCCAGCAGACCCGGCAGCACCCGAGCTTCGGCGTGCCCTCCCACTGTCCAGTTTTCACCCCGAATGATAGTGGGTTCCCTGGACTTCGCCCAGAGCTGGAGAATCAGTCCAGTGGGATGCCTTTGTCTCCTTGTTCGAGAAAACTGGCCGGTTTCCAGCTGCCCGCCCTCTCCACAGCGCTCACTCCAAAGCTCTCTCTGCGCGCGAATCTTTCAATGCTATTCGCCGCTGCTCCTCCGAGTCACAGTGTCTTATCTTCACTTTTATTTGTGGAATTTTCACTCGGCGAGTGTTCTGGTGATTCTGGAAGGTGTTTGTTCCTTCGTTAAGTTGTAGTATTAAAATTGCTGATTATGACGGCAAGATAGGTGTTTCACCTTTGCCGCCATCTCAGTTCTCTCGAGCATGATTTTTTAAATTATTTCTGTTCTTGTTATTAATAGGAATATGCAAATGCATGGAACAATATTTGCCTATTTATTAGGTACTCAATGACTAAGTAGGAATGTGACAAGAAGTATCTCACTCTCAATTTCTGACCTTGTATAAAGTATTAATTCAATTTATTAACAAATGTTTTATACTAAGTTATTATTAGAAATAGAAAACTGTGCTAATAGCGTATTTTCAAATTATGCTTTTCTTTATTGAGAGCCATGAAGAATATAGAATAGAGATTTTAATTATATGGTTTATTTGTTTGTTAAAAAGCTATGGCTGGCAAACCTTGCACACACACACACACACACACACACACACACACACAAAGGCATGCACAGACACATACTTTCATTACCATCTAATTCTGTTAACTCTGGATTGTTTAATCTATGAACTATGATCAAATTTTTTTTAATTTAGAAGCTCAGATTTTAAATTAAAATACAACAAGGCCAAAACCGGTTTGGCTCAGTGGATAGAACATCAGCCTGCTGACTGAAAGGTCCCAGGTTCAATTTCCGTCAAGGGCATGTACCTTGGTTTCAGGCACATCCCCATTAGAGGGTTTGCAAGAGGCAGCTGATCGATGTTTCTCTCTCACTGATGCTTCTGACTTTCTATCCTTCTCCTTTCCTCTCTGTAAAAAAACAATAAAATATATTTTAAAAAATACAATAGGGAGATGGCATTTGTCCACAGTAAATTGAACATATAGGTCACATATGGACCAAAATAAGAGAAAATGCCAAATACATTATCCAGCATCATGAACATAGACTATTTTACAGGTAGTGAAATAAAGAAAAAATGTTTTAAAAAGTAGCTTCAGATGAATTTAGAATTGAAGAAGAATTACTTTAAACAAATCAAGTTGATGATGTCAAAAATTCATTCAAAGTTTTGAGAAATAGATGTGGATTAGAAGTATTAACTCCCATAATGATAAAAACGAAAGAAGATAGAAGAAAGAACTCTCTGGAGGATTTTTTTTTTTGTATAAGGGCACCAAACCCATTATCGAGGTGTTCTCCCTCATGACCTAACCACCCCCAAAGTCCCCACCACCTAGTACTATCACATTGAAGACTGGTTCTAACATATGAATTGGGGGTAGGGAACAGGACAAACATGTAGTCTATAGCAGTGTGTAAGGATGTCTTGCAGGTGTCAGCATATAGAATATTGAGAGTGTAGCCTGGATCTCTAAGACAGAAAATCCCCTGAGAGTATATGTTATTGTTTTGGTAGTGGGAGTGGGAGTATATGTTGCTTCTAAAGGTATGTGAAGGTTGATAGAGCAATACTATTAGTGGCATAATAAACTTGAGAAGACTATAAAAGTTTTTAAACAATTCCCTAGGAGTAGTGATGGTACATTTTACAAAAAAAAAAAAAAAAAAACACAAAAAACTCCACTAAAATGTATCTTGTGATATATTAATAATAGTGCTCTGATTAAAACAGATATAAATTTATTAATGTTTGCATGCTCTTGAATAAAATCTACTTTTAACAACATATTAGGCTTGCCATTAAAATATGGATAAATTTTATAAGTGCTAAATTTTTTCTTCAGTACGGTAAAGGAGGTTTCAATTATGGATTCAATGAGTAATCAAAACAAGACATTCAAGGAATTAAAATTATTATTTTTTCTCAAAACTACACCTGTTTGTGAAACATCTTTGCTTTAAAATTCAGAATCACTCAAAGTAGTCATAAAATCCTTATTTCTACTTTACAAACACTTTTTCCTGGGCTCAAAGAAGAAGAGCCTGATAATGAACTTGACTAGAAATATATACTTTAAAGAATTTACTTTAGATGATAAATCAACATAAATAATAATAACTTTATATATTTTAGGTGTAGTTTACATAACTTCTCACAAGCTCAAGTAATCTATAATAAGTTATCAAGAACTGGCTTCATTGTGAATCATACACGATACAAAGAAATGATCTTGTACCCTGTCATGTTCTCATTAAATTGTAGTGGACTAATTAACAAAGGTAATAAAAAAAGATGCTCTCATATCAACATCACCACATGTGTCCTACATTAGATAGTGCTTGGCAAAGTAATTATCATTCAAGAAAAATGTTGAGCCTATGGCAAGTCTAATATATCAGGTTGGTAACCAAATTTTTATTCTTTGATTTCAGTGAAGATTTTGATTTTTCTTCTGAGATATTAATATATGTTTCACATGAAATATATCTTCAGGTTCTTAAAAGAGAGAAACAAAACAATCATATAAGAAATCATTTATTAAAAATAACATATTTTTGTCCAGTTCTAACCCCCATTCTATTTTTCACTCTATAAAAATTCTCCTTTATACTAACTATATATATTAAGCATATTTTTATTTTTCTATGCCAATACTAACTTTATGACATTGTCAGGATTATTTTAGTTTTAAGTTTGATAGAAAGACTTTGGATCATTGAAAATTAACATTTAATTTTACTTAAAATGAAGCACATTCATAGAACTCATTAATCTTGTGGTATTTTTTTTTATCTTTTTAGTGAATGTTCTTTGTATCCTATTTGCTATAGCTTGACAATGAAGTTTAGGACAAATATAAATAGACTGAAATTTACTATAATGAGAAGATTGGAAAATTCCAAGTCTAATAAATAACATTCAAAATAATGACATAGATCCTTAAAATCCATGTTCATCAAATCAAATCAAATCCAATCAAATGTTCCTGAAGAGGCTAAATGTTATCCAACATACTAGCAGCAATAATATTGGAAGTAAACCACAGGTGTTACATAAACAGATAAAAAGAATTGCTTCAGTACTGTCTTATATCCTCTTCAGAATGTCAGCTTTGAATTGCAGCCTCCACAAATAACATTTCCAAAGAGCTGGAGGCAATGCTGGTTGAATGTTTTGCTATTATTGATAATTAACAGGTACTGAGAGTTTAAGATGCAATTAGGTACTGTAATAAACATCAGCTAATCTGATAGCTATTTAGTCTAAAGTGATTATATAAATAGGTTATATAAATTCATGTTTTTATGAATTTAAATTGAAGTAAAAGAACAGAACTTTGAAAGACTGGAAGGTAACATATTAAGTGTAGAGAAAGAGTTCTTATACTTATTTTTAAAACAGGTAAGCCTACACAGAAATAGAAATTATCTATTCATTCCATAAACATTTCACTGAATGCTTACCATGTATCAATCAATTACCTAAATACTAAAGACTAAATACTATGAAAACATTATTATTATTATTATTATTATTATTATTATTATTATTTTGCCCATTGAGTTTACATTCCAGAGGAAGAAAGTAAATAAATTACTCCCATGGCGATCATGGAGGCTGGGTACACACTTGGGATGACAAAACTAGATGGGAATATATGATGAGTTCTGAAGACTTAGTAGAATACAACCACCATTCTGTTATTGGATTGTTTATGCCAAGAACTTTCAGGAAGATGCTTTCTTCATTATTTAAGGTACCATTATTTTATTTTATTGTATCAATAAAGATTTCATAGAATCTGAAGGAATGCTGAAGAGCCACGCTCAGAAAAATATGAGGAACCAGGAGGCTGGGAGTGAAGATGGGGCCCAATCCCTTAGGAAGTAGCCACTACCTTTGCTAGCAATGGACTGTCAGACCACTGATATAATGAATAATTTCATAGCTTTTATTGGTGATGCAGTCACTCAAAATTCAAAGTCCCAAGATTCAAAGTTTCATCTGACTGAGAAAGTCTCAGTGGCCATCACCAGTCTTCATGAGTGTCTAACTATATTCAATGTAAAATAAAAGACACCCAAGTCTCCTTCCAAAATATAGGCTGAGGATCAAATTCTAATTCTTAGCTAGAAGAATACAAATTTCTGGCACTGTTCTACTTCCACCTTGCATTTCTGCATTATGTGATCATGAAACCCATTCAGATTTACACAATAGGGTTTTACATAAATAAATCAAATGCTTTCTGACAGCTCAGATGCAAAACAACTAATAAATAATCAAATTGACATATCTATTGTTTTAATATATAGTTATTGTGTGCCCATATTATTTCTTTTTTTTTTAAATTCTAACATTGTTTTAATCAAGTAAGGTAGCAGTTTAAAACAGGGAATTTTAAGACAGTTGAATAGAACTAAGTGAAGGATACTCTATTAGGATTGCCTCTGTGAATAAAAATTTTTATGTGGATTTCAATCTATTGGAATTTTGGCACCAGACTTAACACCAGTCTATGCCAAAATTTTATTTAGTGTTTAGAAGCCCTAAATATAGTTTCCTTCAGGTGAAAAGGAAAACAAAACAAAATCCTCTATAACAGAACCTCATTAGCTTGACATTGGGTACTTTGAGTGCAACCTGGCCTCTACCACCAGTATCTCCTATAGGATGTAAGATAATGAAAGCACATTAGCCAATGGCAAAGCATTTGAAATGTAGGTGAGATGTGAATTTGCAAAACCCTTTTCTTTGGTGTGACAAAGCACATTCCCCCCAGATCCGGTGTCTGCTTCACTATCGTCAAAATCTATCAAAAGGCAGCTGGAGAATAATTCATTCTCTCTCCAGTAAAATCACTAGATTGTAATTTCTTAAAATAGCAAGCTAACAAGACTTTATTATATCAAATGTTTGTATAATTTCAATGTGAAAAATTTCCTACATACATTTGTTAAGGTCTCATTATCATCTGAGATGGATCAAAGAAAATCAGAGGTGAATGAAGAAAGCCCATGCTCCAGAAACGAATCCCGCGATTCTTGACTCCCACAGAACCCTTGTCATGCTCAGAAATAATCGACCAATTTCTCAAAACCTGGAACAAGTAAATTTAGGTCATCTTTTTGGGCAAAGAATTCACAAGAAGTTATTTCCAAATCTAAAGACCCGGATAGGCTAGGTCCTAATCACCTGTGTTTAGTGGCCATCACAGGACTTCATGAGTGTCTAACTATATTCAATGTGAAATAAAAGACACCCAAGTCTCCTGCCAAAATATAGGCTGACTTAGAAGTACAATTTTAGTTTTCTTTTTAAAAAAGACTTTTTTTTGGGAGGGGGGAAGACAATAGCAACACTAATTTTGGCAAGATAACAACCAAAACCTGTATGTTCAAATGTAAAAGGCATTCTAGCACAAGCCATAGTATTAGGGAAAATCCACACTGAACAAAATACACAGTATGTCTAAACATTTTAAAATTGTAATTTAAACCGTAAAAGCTGAAAAATTAGGCTTTTTGCTAGAGATTAAGTGAATCTTTTTCCCTTTCCCCCCAAATAAAATCACGGAACTTACTATCTAATCAGACCACAAAGCTTGAACTTTCTCTCAGCACAAAGCAACAGCTACATAGACATAAAATGCTCATTTGTTAATAATTCCCCTGGCTCATCCAACTTACAATGCATATGACTTCAAAGACTACAATTTGTGGCAAGGGTATGTGAACTGGAAAAAAATTCAAGTTTCAAAACCTCTTAAAAATTAATTATAGGACACTTGGGTCATTTTTACTTAGTAAGATAAAGGTGTTGCACTGTCCACCTTGGCATGGTAAGAATGTACGTTACCAGATGCCAATTTGAGGGACTAGAGATAAGACTTTTAAAAAAGTACTGTATTTCTTAATGGCTACATAAGGTAATTAAAATAAGTTTATGCTCACATTCTGCTAAAGACCTGTTTACAGTCTCAGCACCGAACAGTTTCTAACCGGCTCCAAGAATGCCTTTGAGGTTAAATGATGGGACAGTGTTTTCGAAAAGAAGCCAATTGTTTCAGCAGCTTACGTCATTCAGAGCCAAAAAAAATTAAGAATGACCAAAATCAAATCTTTATTTTTATAACTGTAGAAATGTGATCCAAATGCGTACACCACTAATTTTTCAAAAAGAAACATGCTATAAATAAGCAAACTACTTGTATTCACTGATATGTGTATGGACTCCCGAGGTGTCTCATTGGGGCTTAATTACAGACCACTCGCAGCAATACGTTTTTAGCAGAAAGTGTAGCATGATGTTAAGCCATGTTAGCTTTTGCACATACATGTTGCACTTCTGGCTGATGATGCAGGAAGATTCTCGCGTTACAGATAAGCTGGGCTGCACCCACCCCTTTAAATGGCATCACTATCAATGTCATCGTCCTTGCTGTCAGGCTACACAGCTTCCACTTTGGGCACACTTGCCGTCTTTGAGTACACCACCTCAATATTTTCATCTTCATCTTCTTCTTCACCACTGGAAATTCCTCCTCTGCTTCCTTCAACCAGTTTATAAATGGTTCTGCTTTGACACGAATCTCTCTGGCAAGTCCTTTTGAGACATATTTCTTGGAGGCCTTTCCTGACCAGCTGATGATGACTTCTTCTTCCAAAAGGTCTGCGTCATACATTTCCTTCAAGATGTGTGGAATCTTCCAGAGCCGCTGAGCTTGATGCATTGCTACCACACACTCCAAACCATGAAGAAGGTAACGCTGAGCTTCTTTGTTGTTGTGACAAAATCATAGGAAACGGCGCCTGTAATTTTTAATCTGTTCTCTAACCTTCTCATCAAAAAGAACTTCAGTTAAAACAAGAGGTCCCATAGCTTTTACATCCAGTCTTTCTGCTTCAGCAACAATTTCTTTGTCTGATGAGTCGATAATACTCTTTTCTTTCTTTTTCTTAACAAAATCAAACAGGCTATTGACCCGCTCTTCAACAGTTCTTTCCAAATCATCACTGGGCGTTAGAACTTTTGCATGGTCACTGATTTCACCCATTCTGCGCCTCTGAGCTTCCTCAGTCATGTCCTCCCCCCAGTCATCCTCCTCCTCTTCTTCCACTGCATGTGGAGGGAGACTGATTTCATTTGGTGGGGGGGGGGTGTCTCACTGCTGGACACGGAGCCGTTTTCCTTGCCTTTGCCCTTCCTATTTTTCTTTTCTTTTTCTTTCTTTTCTGTACCACTGTCACTATTCTCAGGTGGGTTTTTGAGAATGAACGTGCAGAGTTTATGATGTGTGTCAAGCATGCCTCGGTAACCACAGGCTTTACAAGAATTACCTAGTGTTTGCTTCTTTGGTTTGACATGCAGCTCTGTTTCAGGATTCTCACACTCAGGACAAAGAACAGATTTTTCATGAATCCATCCAACATGTCTTGCAGCCTCATGAGACCCATTGACAAGGTAACGGTCATTCTTCACATCAAACTGGGTCTGTGCTCCCAGCTCACAACCAAAATATTTGGTGGGATACGTTGGAGGCCGGTGAAGCGCCTTTGCAACGTCAACCATGTTGACTATAACTGTCTTGATTCTGTTTCCTTTGCCCTCAACCTTGGCGATCAGGCGGGGCATCTTGTAGCGGTAGAACTGGTCTGACAGGCTGCGGTTGACCTTGACAGACATGTTGGCTTATTCGTGGCTTTTTCAATAAGATGAAGAGATCTTTGATCGCAGCTTTTTGGTATCTTCTGTCTGGAGAAGAAGGGATGACATAAAGGACTGCACGAGTTCTCGGCCTCTGATATGAAAAAGTTTTCGCCGCTGAGGCTGTAGGCTCCTTGCTTGTATGCTATATTCCCCCAGTACAGGTGCCAATGGCTGCGCAACAGCTCGTGTTCCTCAAATAAAGACGTAAACCCAACGCAGCTCGCCCGGGACCGGGATGAAGTGAACCCGAGTCCGAGGAGGGGCTGCGGAGAAGCGCAGCGAACAGGGGGGAGGCGCTGTCCCAGCGACGTCCGAGGTCCACACCCTTCAGAGGCCTGGCGACCTCTGGAATGTTCTCGCTCCGACTGCCCGTGTTATTTCTTTAGACTGATGAGATATTCCAAAAATTTAACCTTCCTGTTGATTTAACTAAGTAATAACTGAATGAATGATGGTAAATAATTTCAAACTATATGCACATTCTCCCTTTTTGATGTACTTGTTTTTTTGTTTTAATATGATTTTCACTTTTCTTATATTAAGAAGTATTTAGTATTCCATACTAGTTTAGTGGTAAAGATATTTTTAGAATAATTGAACAGTAAAATTTTGATGATATGTTATTGGAAAATGTCATAAAAAG
This sequence comes from Antrozous pallidus, assembly GCA_027563665.1. Classification (NCBI taxonomy): domain Eukaryota; kingdom Metazoa; phylum Chordata; class Mammalia; order Chiroptera; family Vespertilionidae; genus Antrozous; species Antrozous pallidus. Next base: position 33,015,686 of record CM050519.1, read on the forward strand.
ATGAATGGAAAAAATAGACATTTCATCATTCAGGAGATCTTGTTTTTTAGATTTAGACTATATCTTGCTAAAATTTAATTATCATTACTAGTTATTAATTAAATCATGTGTCACGTGGATTACAAAGAGATGATCATTTTGCCTATTGGTTTTATTTTTGAAAAGTCGATAGTCCTTCAGGAACCAAAAGATACCTCAGAATTACAAACCGATTTGGAAATTAGATGACACAGAATGATTAAGTGGGCAGAGGTGGCAGCTACAGATATTTTTATAAACTGAGATCTGCAAGGATTAATCAGGTCTATAATGACTTTCTTAATGCTGCTGATAGATCCTCATTATTTGAAATGCAACAGAGAAATGAAATGTAATTCTTCATAGCCACAGAACTAGAGAGTGAAGCAAGAATAACTAAAAGATCCTTTATGGCAGTGTGGAAAGAATAGTAGAAAAGAACAACATGAATTTCAACACTTATTAATGCATTAAATAAATATTAATTACATTTTTAAAATTCTGATAGTACTGTGCCCAAATTTCCGATCTTTCACACATAATCTAATGACTAGCAGTCATTAATGCCAACAAGTTATGTTAACATTGAATATCATGCATATTTCCAAAAGATTTTCACTAGTGGGAAAGGAAATTTTATTACAGAATTATAAGAGGAATCACAAATCTGTTTTTTTAAAATGGAAAATATCCCGTATATTAACTATTGAAAACATAAAATGTGCTCTGGAATCAAGAAAAATAACATTCAATGTACAGTTTATTTGAGTTCTTAAAGTAAGCTATTTTTCTAAAAAGTAAGGATTTAGAATAGATATCTGAAAAGACAGCAATAACAGTAAATTAAACTTCAGTGTACATATAAGGGAATTAATATTTCAGGAATAGATCACATGAATAACAAAACACCAATAATTATTAAAGATACCACAGTTATTGAGAAAATGAAATAAAGTCCAAAATATAGTGGTGCGATCTAAATTTAAAAAAAAAATAGTTGACTTGAAAGCACACCTTTCCCACTTTGGATATTATATAAAATAAGGGATAATTTGGGGTCCTATATATTAATGCCCTCAAATATTTTGGAATAGCACTACTTAAATTATAGTCCACAAACTCATTTCACTGCATAAGCTGTTTATGACTGTCCTCAAGTTAGCACAGAAATTGACACCAAACATTGAGACAATTTTGCAACTAATTTGCCAGAGTAATTTAATGACTATTGAATTTAATGATAAAAATATTTAACTTTTATGATAAATGTGTTTTAATTTGAGTTTTTCAAATAATTAATTTGTGTGTGTTTTTTTAAGTATCAACCCCAGCAGACTGGAAATTATGAACAAAATCAAAGAATGAGTGGCATTATTTTCTGATGATTGACATTGCATATTGTACTGATTCAATAATGAGAGGTCATATATGAAGTCCTCTTAACACCCCCACCCGATTGTTATTTCTGCTTTTTATTTCTCTGTGAGGGGGCTTAGTGTAATTTGGGAAGACTTTGCAGTTGGCCATTACACACATCTGGGTGTGAATTTAAGCTCAGCCAGATCTTAGGTGCTCTTAGGTATTGATCGTGGTTTCTATACATTAGGATGTATTAGTTCTCATACACAAGGATGATAGAATAAGTGCAAGATAAGGCACATGCTAACAGAACTTGCAAAAAGACGATGATGATATTAGTTACTAAAATCACTACAGCTCGAGGAAAAACTTAGAATGAAAACAATGATTCCTTGAAGGGAATTGTTTGAGTGAGAACTCTAGCGTATTTTTCCATTTCCAGTGGAAAAGAACAATCTCACATAACCAGTGTATGTGGGAAAGGAGTAGAAAAAAATGCAATGCAATATTAGCAATATTCCTCCTCTATAATGCAGAGATTTACAATTTGTTACAGGTTCTTTATCTCATGAACCTATCTATAGCAAACAAGTTGACTGGTTATTTTAAGTAGTTCCATTAAATCAATTAGGTCTCAGCAAAAGCAAATACTAGCACTTCTCTGAACAGCTGGACGCTGTCTGAACAATACCTCAATGGCCTTCCCAGAGCTGCAATAGGAACAAAGAATGAAAGTTTATTGGGAGAACCAGGACATGTGTCCCATAGAGATCCAGGGGCACAGAACATGCTGTCAGCTTTTATCTAGGAATATCTGAAAGTGGGACACCCAGCACCCTTACGGATGGGTAAAAAAGGAAACAACAATGGAAGCCCTATGCAAGATGTGTGGGGCCAAATGACCTCAAGAAAATAAAAAGCCTTACATTTTCCTGAAAGAACCTCCCCTAAAGTGACCTCTTCCAGAGATGTATCGGTGTGGGAGGACCCTGTCAAGAATTGTAAAAGGGCCAAGCTGGTGGGGCTCAGTGGTTGAGCTTCAACCCATGAGCCAGGAAGTCACAGCTCCATTTCAGGTCAGGGCACATGCTTGGGTTGTGTACTGGATCCCCAGTGGGGGCTGTCCAAGAGGCAACCATTCAATGATTCTATCTCGTCATTGATCTTTCTATTTTTTTTCTTTCCTTCTCTCTTCCTCTCTGAAATCAATAAAATTTATTTCAAAGAATAGAATTGTAAAGGGGTTGAAATTTACCCCTTTGGGGAAATATTTTCAAAAATAAGATTAACTAACAATTTATTAACAAAAATATACTGCTTATGTATGAGTGTAAGCAGGGAGATTGGATAAGGATAAAGAGTAGATAGAAATAGATATTGTTATATTTCGAACTTTTAAGTGTATTTTGATTTCATGGTTGCTCATCATATCAAAGCAAATACCCTGCATATTCATACATACAGAAATACATACAGAGAGATTTTGATAGTCAGAATTATCATTGTACCTTCAAATAAAGATTGTGATTAACCTAATTCTGTTTGCCTGGGGGATAGTTTTTATTTGTTTGTTTGTTTTGAAGTTTGAATACTTCCACCACTAATAAAGTCTATTTCATTTACTGAATTAATAATTTTACTACACTGACCTATGGAATATCACTGTGTTGTCAAATGTACTAGATCAGAGATTCTCAAAATTTCTAAAGACCCTTTAATACAGTTCCTCATGTTGTGGTGACCCCCAACCATAAAATTATTTTTGTTGCTACTTCATAACTGTAATTTTGCTATTGATAATGAATTGTAATGTAAATATCTATGTTTTCTGAAGGTCTTAGGCTCTACAGCAGCGGTTCTGAACCTGTGAGTTGCGACCTACAGGTTGAGAACCACTAGCAGGGTCTCCTAAGATCATCGGAAAACACAGATACTTACATTACAATTCATTAACAGTAGCAAAATTACAGTTATGAAGTAGCAACAAAAATAATTTTATGGTTGGGGGTCACCACAACATGAGGAACTGTATTAAAGGGTCTCGGCATTACAAAGGTTGAGAACCACTGTACTAGATGTTTAAACAACATTGTATGAGAGAATAGAAATATAAAATCTTCTTCTGGAAGATAAGCCTGACTACTTATTCTGATAATTGTCAGAAATCCTACTGTTTACATACAAATCCTCCAGTTATTGCTTATATAAGCATAACAAAATAACAATATTTGCTATTTTCCCTTATTAGACTTATTAATTGCATTCACCCAAATAAATAAGTAAACATTTGAACAAAGATTGTGTTATTTGGAAGTTATTTACTCATAGAAAAAAAAAGCTACAAATGCAGAAAACTGAAATATCCATATTAAAAAAGAAAAAGTAGAGTAGATAATTTGTTACAGTAGAATATCGGCTTTAGTTTCCTATGTTAAACTGATTCTCATTGACAAGTTGTTACAGATCGTGATTTCTATGTTATCCTCCACTAAAGACCTATTCATGTACATTTTATTCTTCCCTGTTTTCTTATTTTAATTTCCAAACACCTTACTTTATGTTAACATCAAATACCAGGAAAAAAACTCATTTTAACTATCTCTGATTTTTATTTATTATTCTTAGAAAATGTATTTTATTTTTATTTATTTTAAAGTCTTCATTATTTTCAGTATTACATACACCTCCTTTTTCCCCCCATTAACCTCTCCCCAGTTGTCCCACCCCCCAACACATGCCCTCTCCCTTTGCTCCCCATGTCCGTGTCATTGGATTTGCTCATATGCATGCATAAAAGTTCTTTCGTTGATCTAATACCTCCTCACCCCTACCTTCCCTCATAGTTTGGAAAGTCTGTCTGATGCTTCTATGATTCTGGTTCTGTTTTGGTTCCTCAGTTTATGTTGTTCATTATATTCCACAAATGAGTGAGATCATGCAATATTTATCTTTCTCTGACTGGCTTATTTTGCTTAGCATATTGCTCTCCAGTTCCATCCATGCTGTTGCAAATGGGAAGAATTCCTTCTTTTCTTACAGCAGTGTAGATTTAATTGTGTAGCTGTACCACAGTTTTCTAATTCACTCATCTGCTGATGGACACTTAGGTTGTTTCAAATCTTAGCTATTGTAAATTGTGCTGCTATGAACATAGGAGTGCATATATCTTTCCTTATTGGTGTTTCTGTTTTCTTTGGATATATTTCTAGAACTAGAAATACTGGGTCAAATGGAAGTTTCATTTTTAATTTTTTGAGGAAATGCTATACCGTTTACTACAATAGCTGCACCAGTCTACAAAAAGAAGAAATTAAAAACATCCTGGAAATGAAAACACAACAATCTCAAACCTATGGAACATTGTGATAGAGGCCTTGAGAGGGAAGTTCATAGCATTACATGCCTACCTAAAAAAACCCCCACAAAAAAACAAAAAAACAAAACAAAACAAAAAACAAACAAACAAAAACAACAACAACAAGAAAAACTGGTAATAAATTATCTAACTCTACCACTTAAATAATTAGAAAGAAAACAATAAGAAAAGCCCAGAGTGAGCAAAAGAAATGAGATAATAAAGATCAGAGAAGAAATAAATGAAATAGAGACCAAAAAAAAAATAATGAAAAGATCAAAGAAACCAAGAGCTGATTCTTTGGAAGGATAAACAAGATTGAACCTCTAGCCAGGCTCACCAAGCAGCAGAGAGAGGACCCAAATAAACAAAATCAAAAATTAAAGAGGCAAAATAACAACAGACCCCACAAAAATACAAAAGATTATAAAAATAATACTATGAACAACTCTACTCCAACAAACTAAACAACCTAGAGTAAATGGACATATTCCTAAAAAAATACAACTTTCCAAAAATCAATAAAGAAGATTCAAAAAAATCTCAACAGGCCGATAACCAAGGAGGAAATTGAAGCAGTCATCAAAAAACTTCCAGCCAACAAAATCCTGGGGCCAGAAGGCTTTACAGGCGAGTTTTACCAAACATTCAAAGAAGAACTACAACTTATCCTTCTCGGCCTATTCCAAGAAATTCAAGAGGAAGGCACACTTTCAAGCTCATTCTAAGTAGCCAGCATTACCCTAATTCCAAAACCAGATAAAGACTCTACAAAGAAAGAGAACTATAGGTCAATATCCCTGAGGAACATTGATGCTAAAATCCTCAAAAAAATTCTAACAAATCAGATCCAGCATTACATTAGAAAGATCATACACCATTACCAACTGGGATTTATTCCAGTGATATGAGGCTGGTACAATATCCCCAAATCAATAAACTTAATATATCACATAAGCAAATTGAGTGGCAAAAATCATGTAATCAAATGAATAGATGCATAAAAGGCATTTGACAAAATCTAACATCCTTTCCTGATAAAAACTCTCAGCAACGTGGGAATAGAAGGATCATACATAATATAGTAAAATCATCATATAACAAACCTAAAGCCAACATCATACTCAATGGGCAAAAACTAAAACCATTTCCCCTAAGAACAGGAATAAGACAGGGATGCCCACCCTCATCACTTCTGTACAACATAGCACTGGAAGTGCTAGGTTTAGCAACCAGACAAGAAAAAAAAAAGCATCCAAATTTGAAAAGAAAAAGTAAAACTGTCATTATTTGCAGATGACATGTTAGTGTACATAGAATACCCTAAATACTTCTTTAAAAAACTACTAGAACTAATAAATGAATTCAGCAATGTAGCAGGATACAAAATTAACTCCCAGAAATCTATGGATTTTTTTATACATCAATAATGAACTCACAGAGAGAAAAACTAAAATAAAACAAAACAAAAAACAATCCCTTTTACCACTGCAACAACAACAAAAAAATTAAAATATGTAGGGATAAATTTAACCAAGGAGGTAAAAACCTGTACACAGAAAATTACAGGATGCTGAGCAAAGAGATAGAGGAAGACATAAACAAATGGAAGAATATACCGTGTTCATGGATTGGTAGAATAACATCATTAAAATGTCCATACTATCCAAAGCAAACTATAGATTCAATACAATCCTCATTAAAATATTAATGACATACTTCAAAGACCTAGAACAAACTCTCCAAAAATTCATCTGGAATAAAAAAGACCCTGAATAGCTGCACAATCTTGAAAAAGAAGAACAAAGTTGGAGGGATTACAATACTAGATACCAAGCTATACTACAAGGTCACTGTTTTTCAAAATTGCCTGATACTAACACAAGAACAGACATATAGACTAATGAACAGAACAGAGAACCCAGAGTTCAATGGAAGCCATTATGTTCAATCAATATTTGACAAAGGAGGCAAGAGCATACAATGAAGTAAAGACAGTCTCTTCAGTAAATGGTGTTCGAAAAATTGGACAAATACATGCAAAATAAAATGAAACTAGACCACCAATTTACACCATATGCAAAAATAAACTCAAAATGGATAAAGGACTTAAATGTAATATGGGAAGCCCTAACAGTCCATGAAGAAGCTATAAGTAGCAAAATAGCAGACATTTGTCATGGTAATATCTTTACTGCTACAGCTCCTAGGGCAATGGAAACTAAGAAGAAAATAAACAAATGGGACTATATCAAAATAAAAAGCTTCTGCACAATAAAAGAAACCATAAACAAAACAACAAGAAAGCCCACTGCATGGGAGAACATATTTGTCAATGTTATCTCCAATAAGGATTTAATCTCCAACATGTATAGGGAACTCATACAACTTAACAAAAGTAAGATAAACAATCCAATTTTAAAAAAAAGGGACAATGGACCTACATAGACACTTTTTGAAAGAAGACATATAGAAGGCTGAGAGATATATGAAAACATGCTCCAAGTCATTAATTATCTAAGAGATACAAATCAAAACAACAATGAGTTAGCATCTCACACCTGTCAGAATAGCTACTATCAACAAATCAACAAATGACAAATTCAGAGAAAAAATGTATTTTAAAACACTGACTTTTATATATGGGTATATGATAGATAGAATATAAAGTCTCAATTATTAAGAAACTAGAGGTTCCATGCACAAAATTCATGCAAGAGGCTTAGCCCTGGCAGTCCTGGCTTTATCCAGAAGGTTGTCTGGAAGGACATCCGGAAGGTTGTTCAGCTGCTTAATCTAATTATCATAATATACTTTTATTATTATAGATCCTTAGGTAATTATACAGCCATTTGCCATAAAAATTTGCCTGAACTTGCTCATATATCATATTTTGCCTTACATTAATTTTATAATATTTCCCTAAAATGAACTAAGATATAAGGTCCATTAATTTTTTAATTAACATTCAATCCAAACAGGTATACTTTTAATAGCTAATGTACTTCTAAAGAGTGAATTATCTGCAAGAAAAAATTAACCATTGCTGCTGCTGCTTTATGATAATACCCTGGTAGGATTGTGTGTGTGTGTGTGTGTGTGTGTGTGTGTGTGTGTGTGTGTAATGCATGCACGTGTATAAAATGTTAAAGCAATGTCCTAAATTATATAATGCATCATAAGACATAGGCAAATAATTTTGCACAAGAGAAGACACTGGTTTAAAAATTTAATTTGAGTATTCTTGAGATGTGATTTGAATTAATTATTTGTATGCAAATTGTTCGAATCTAGATAAATTTGCATTCTTGACAAGTGATAAGATCAAGACTGACATAAAAAAGAATAAAAGCAAGTTTATAAAATCCCTACCAATATAAAAAAATAAAAAATTTCTCACTGTCATGACATTTTCAAATACAGAAGATATTGCCTTGCTCACCAGTAGCCAATTGTCATCCCAGAGCTTGTTGTGGGGTTTCGAACTTGCTTCTAACCTGGCCAGTACCCCATGTGCTGGAGTTGCTCTTTGGAATCTGGTAAATTTAGTTGCTTATGTTGATAATGAGATTCAGAAAAAATTCAACCTTGAAATTTAATAGAGCAAAGAGTTATAAATAGAAAGATATTATTTACTGACAACATGGCAGGACAGTTTTTCTTATATTAAGATGATTAAGGCATGGCAATATTCTTCACAGTAGTTATCACAGGAAGAGAGTTAAACCATAATAAAATAAATATGAAAATCTCAAGTCTATTAAAATTTAAAATTTAAAAGGATTTTTATTAATCAGGCTTAAAGATTATGTTGGTATTTATAATCTCCCTTGAATTTCCATTTCCATACCATTGGTGATAACGACTTTTTATACAGTGGACCAATCAAAACCATGTTCTTCAACAAAATAGATAAGCCCTTTTACTGTCAAAACATTTAATTATAAAGTTGTTCCTGTTAGTTAAGAAGCAAATCATTTAAAGGGTAAAAAGAAAAGATTAAATGTAATCTTGAAAGGAAATAGCTTACAGATAAAAAGTAAAGAAACTAGTAGTTAAAGATAGAATGTAATTTCTTATTTTATGATAGTTAATGAGCTTCAGATACTCTTTGATGATGAAAAAGAGTATGACATACATAAAAATAGATTTAATTAAGTATAAAATTATAATAGATAATGAAGTTATTTTTTAGAATATACAATTAGTAACATGGATATTTCTACTTCTTAAACTAATAAATCTATTAACAACACTATGTACATGGAAAACTATTTTGCATAGGAGCTGTAAATTCTAATTCAAGATGATCAAGATAAAACTAACATTTTTTCCTACCTCAATTCTTTTTTTTTTTTTTTAATGATTCCAGATTTTAAAAAATATGTTCAGGATATGGGATTTTAAAGAGGTTTATATTAAATTGCTTGAATTTCAATAGTATAGGAATTAGCTGAGGAGGTTTATACAGTATAATCAAAAGGTGAAGGGGTTTTATAATGATACTCTGAAAAAATTTAAATAACATGAACAGAAAAGTTAAATAGGCTGGTAATTTGAAAAATAAGGATTATTGTAATTTTATGTAACTGTTTCAAAATTATAATACCAGATACAAAATAAAACATAAGTCATTTACCAGTATCTGAAAGATGACATATTTGAAATATGTCAAAGTTAATTTGAACCTCCCAGTGCCAAAAAATTGCCTTCTCCAAGTAAGTACTTCTCTTTTGTGATTACTTTTTATTTTCCATACTAAATGTTTATATTGAAATGACTTGTACAATTGTAAAATACTTATTAAAGGATATGGCCTGCAGATGTGTATATCAGAATGTTATCTGTAATGTTGCTCAATAATAAAAATAGTTTAAATGTAAGTTAAATCTCTAAAAAATCATATGTGCTTATTAAAAAGGTTGAGTTAAATATAGATATCATAACAAGAAAGATATTAACAAGTAATTGGAAATAAAGTATAAAACAGAACATATACTGTAGCATTGTTGACAGTGTAGATAGATAGATGTATATTGGCTTAGTGACGCATTTCCTTTTGCAAATCATCTAAGATTATGTACTCTCTTGATAACATTGCCTTAGGGCAGTGGTTGGCAAACCACAGCTCGAGAGCCTAATGAGGCTCTTTGGCCCCTTGAGTGCAGCTCTTCCACAAAATACCACACGTGGGCGTGCATTGACCATTCACAGAAGCCTGGGGGAGTCTATTTTGAAGAAGTGGAGTTAGAATACTCAAGGGGCCAAAGAGCCACATGTGGCTCACGAGCTGCAATTTGCGGACCACTACCTTAAGGGAACATGCTTTGGATTTATCAGAATGTTCACTATTTGATACAGTACTATGGTGTTTAAAATAGTTTAAAGAGTCCTGGCCAGTTTGGCTCAGTTGATTGGAGTATCATCCAGAAGGTGGGGAGTTCAATTCCTGTTCATGACACATACCCAGGTTGTTGCTTAGATCCATGGTTGGGGTGCAGTGTTTCCTCTCTCTCTCTCTCTCTCTCTCTCTCTCTCTCTCTCTCTCTCTCTCTCTCTCCCTTTTACTTTTTCCCAACTCAATAAAAACGGAAAGAAAAAATATAAAAACAAGAAAAAATAGCATATGACATTAAATACGAGCTATTAACGTTTTACACACCCAACTTTTGAAAAAGTTGACTACAAACTCTCCTTAATTTGAGGTTTTCTACTCCCCTTTTAAATTAATTGTGTTGAAAACAATTATTTTAAAAAAAACACTATTCTCAGATATCCAGGAATCTATATAAGTTTATATCTACCTAGAGTAATCATTTTCTTAGAGGATAGTATTATGTAATGGTCTTTATTAATGGACCTCAAGTAAAGTAGAATGTGCTCCATATAATTTGCCTGTCTTATCTAGTTACTTGGAGGGATTAAAAGAAAAAAAAATAACTGAGATCCCCTGGAGAGGAGAGATTTCTCCTGTAGACTTCCTTCAGACTCAATGCTACAAGCTGAGCTTCTACTTGAGTTTCCAGCCTGCTAGCCTGCCATGCAAATTTTGGAGACACAGTCCCCACTGTGAGTCAATTTGTTGAAATGAACCTCTTTCTCTATGTATATGCATACCATTGGTTCTGTTACTCTGGAGAATACTAATATATTAACTAACAATGTTAAATGTATTAAAGCCCAAGTAAATTGCAATAGCTTTACTTGATATAGCAGATGATTAAACATAGGGAATCAGATGATTAGAAAACATTAAGTAGTGGTAGAAATGATGGTGAAATTGAGACTCCATCTCTGTTCAAAGAGATTCCAACTACAACATTTTAAATAATGCACCCCAATAAAAAAATACTCTGAGGCTGATATCACATGTGGCATACCAGTATATGACTTAGTTCAAAAATTAATAGGAGGGACAAAGATTTGTGCATTAGAATGATTAGATTAAACTTCTTGAAAGTAAAAGAGTTTTTAAATTGTCCTTAACCACAATGATTAATGTCTCCTGCAATTTGACTAAATTTTAGACAGGATTCTTCCTAATTCTATGTCACTGACATTCATTTTCTTAGAGATTTTGATTTAGGAAACATAGTTGTAAAAAAAAAAAAAAACCAAAACAACTTAAGATGTAAAATTTTAAAAGCTTCTTTATAGTTTACAAAAGGGGAAATATATTTCTCAAGAAGCCCAATTGATTTCTATCCCTCTCCCCTAGTTTGTAAGCCTTGGGAAAAGGCATTCTTGCCTATTTAAATTTTTAAATGCAATTTTTGCTTTTATTTTATTTTAATTTCAATTAACATAGAGATATGAATAGATGTAGGTACTTTAAAGTTTGCCTTTGATTAAGAAAAGGACAAAACCTATAAAAACCATTTCAGAAGTGTATATATCCCTTCATATGATTCTTTTTCTTTAATACAAGTAGTATTATTTTTAATTGAGTTTATTGGGGTGCCATTGGTTCACAAAACTATACAGGTTTCAAGTGTACAACTCAATGGAACACTATCTAAACACTGCACTGTGTGCCCATAACCCCAAGCAAAGTGTTTTTCCATCCTTATTTTTGCATTCTTTAATCACCTCCACCTAGCCTCCATCCCCCATTCCCTCTGGCTATCACCACCCAGTTGCCTGTGTCTATGTAATAAATATATGTTTGTTCTCTGAAAACACACAAACACATTCTTGACCAACTCCAAGACCAAGTGGGTTCCTGTGACAGTGAGGAACTGACGGGTCTGTTCCAGTCACAAGGATGGTCCAGAGATGGGGGACACTGACAACACCTTGCCATGCTAGCAGTCGGCAGCTGAGCATGGCTGCAGGCGGCCCAGGACCAAACCAGAGAGGATGGATCTTGTATTGCCTCAATGTGTCCACCATCTGGATACCATTGCTGACATGTACACATAAAGAACTATTTGACACTGAAACTGGGACTCAGAACAGTTGGACATTGAAACTGAGACTCAAACATTTTTTTTTGTTCTTACACATTTATTTCTAGTATGCAGAGGCAAGATATTTTTGAAGAAAAGAAACAGGGGAGAGTGATTGATATAGAGACAGGGAGGCATTGAACAGGCTGTCAAGCTACAGGGGGAAGGCTTGGGTGGATGGGAGGTAAATGCTGAGGGATATCAACCGAAGGACCTGTATGCATGCATATGAGCATAAACAATGAATGAAAGACACTGGGGCAGGGAGGGTGGTGGGTGGGGACATGTGCTGGGGGGTAAGGGAGGCTGAGGGGAGGATGAAAAGGAGGGAAAAGGAAAACACGTGTACTACTATTAAGTATAAGTTATACTGCAAAAAAATAATAAAATATAAATTTTAAAAAATAAATATATATTTTTGTGGGAGGTTTTTTGCTTAATTTCTTCACCTTCTTTATTTAGCCCCCCAACTCCTGCCCACCCTTTCAGCTGGCAGTCTGTATGCATGCTTCTGTCTCTATTTTGTTCATCAGTTTATTTTGTTCATTAGCTTCCACATGTAACTGAGAAAGCGAGATTATATGGTATTTATCTTTCTCTGACTGGCTTATTTAACTTTCCAGGATAATCTGTAGTTCCATCCATGCTTTCATAAAAGGTATGATTCATTTTATTTTACAGCTGAGTAGTATTACATTGTGTAAATACATCACAGCTTCTTTATCTGCTCATCTACTGATGGGCACATGGGCTGTTTCCAAATCTTGGCTATTGTAAATAACGCTGCTATGAACATAGGAGTACATGTATATATTTTTTTCTGATTGTTGTTTTGGATTCTTAGGATATATTCCAAGAAATGGGATCACTGGGTCAAAAGCCGGTTCCATTTAAATGTTTAAGCAAATCCTCACTGTTTTACACAGTGGTTACACTAGCCTGCATTCCCACAAGCAGTGCGCTAAGGTTCCCTTTTATCCACATCCTTGCCATAATTTTTTTCTGGATTTTTTGATGATAGGCATTATGGCTGGTGTGAGGAGACATCTATTATGGTTTTAATTTGCATCTCTGATGATTAGTGACATTGAGCAATTTTTCATATGTCTATTGACCATTTTTATGTCCACTTTGGAAAAATGTTTATTCAAGTTCTTTGCCCTTTTTTTAATTGGGTTTTCTTCCTGGTGTAAAGTTGCCTAAGAACTTTATATATGTATTTTGAAATTAACCACTCTATCATATGTATCATTGGCTAATATGTTCTTCCATACAACTGGTTCATTTTTCATATTATTGATGGTTTCTTTTGCTGGACAAAAGTTTTTTAGTTTGATGTAACCCCATTTGTTTATTTTTGCCTTTTGTTTCCCTTGCCCTAGGAGATAGATCAGCAAAAATATTGCTGTAAGACATGTCTGAGATGTTACTGCCTATGTTTTCTTCTAGGATTTTTATTACTCATTTTTCCCTCTATGTCGTCAAGAATCCTACATAATTAGCAGAGACATAATTCAAAATAAGGGGCCAGTTGTCATTATAACAAGGCTTTATTACCAGAAGATTTATAATTCACCATTTCATACAGATTGATTGATTGCACTCATAATTTTGTAGATCATTTGTACTCATCAATAAATCATTGAAACTTCATATTTTCTCTACTTTTTGACAATTACAATAAAGTCAAATGCTCATTTAGCAACAGATATGTATACCCTCTCATAATTAGCTGAAAAGTTATTCTAATTTTCAGAAATACTAAAATAGATATAGGTATAGACATAAAAGTGTATGGAGGGAGAGAAGAAAATAAAGATTAAATTGAAATGAAAATTTCAATGAACAAGAGTCCTAGCTAAATAAAAAAAATATTGCTACCTACTCTACATCATAACAAATAATTTATTGAAAGGAATTTTATTTTAAAGGTTTGTGGTTTTGTTTCCCCCACTGTCATTTACCCATTGGCTTTTTTTTCTTTTTTTAAAAATTTCATTTAGGTTTTAACTACTAAATTACAATGAGAATTTAATGATATCACTCTCACATATTAATCAACAGGAAATCTAAAATATCTATATTTCAAGTTTACAACACATGTGATATATAAAATATATATTCATATATATCTATATATTATATATATGTACAAGTTTTTATTTTCAGCTAATATAGGTTTTTATATTATAGAAGTATATTATCTATTATTGAAACATGTTTATAACATGATGAAAATATTTATTTTGAAAACTGAGTCTTACTAAGCATTACTTTAGGATTAAAATAAATTAATGGATATTAAAAGTAAAAGAGAACATTTACAAGTTGCCAGAATAACAGGTTTAAAATTCAAAATGTAACTTTTCCTCAGATGAAAGGCAGTCAGAAATGTAGAAACTATTGCAAATTTCAATCTTTGTCTTTGTCAGATGAATTTCTTAAAGCAAACAGACAATTGGACAGGTTAGCAAGGACAAAGTTTATATTTCCAGTCTCTGGTAAAACAAAAACTGAAGTAAAGTATTCAGTGGCTCAATATTCTTCCTACGTATATTTTATAATTACAGCAATATAAAAAATATAAAGAAAAACTGTATTCAAAATTCACCAACGATTGTTACTAGATTCCTTTAGAATATGGGTAGGGCAGCCTTAACATTACCACAATACTGGGTGACTTACCCAACAGAAATTTATTTTCTCACCAGTTCTAGAAGTTGAAACTCTAAGACCAAAGCATTAGAAGATTTGATTTCTTCTGAGGCTTCTCTCCTATGCTCAGTTGACTGCCTTTTTATTTCTTTTTCCTCAGATGGTCTTTCTTCTGTGAATATGCATCTTTGATATTTCTCCATATGTCATAATCTCTTCTTAAGTGGCCACTAGTTAGGGTGGATCAATGGCCATTCTAAAGACCTCATTTTAACCTAATTACCCCTTAAAGGCACTATCTTCAAATACAGTCACATTCAATTTCTGAAATTTTGGGTGACACAATTCTACCCATAGCTATCACTTTACTCTATTCAGATATATGAAAATATTATGTAAAGGTGGTGGTGGCAGATAAATAGCCATATTCATATACAAACAAATATTGCAAAATCACTGTTAGTCTTGAGGAAATTAGTAACTCAGTTTACGTAAATCATGAAGACATTTTTAATTCACCTCTTTAGATCTAAAGTGATCAAGTTGCTGTTTATTTTTTATGCCTAAGAAATTAATTTTGTGTTACAATCCTGTGTGGTAGTCAAATGTCATTTCAATAATTTTAGTGTCAGTCACATGAAGTATTTGCTTTGCTCTTCACACTAAACTATCTTATAGAAAAAAATGCCTTTGATTACAAAGATGATATTTGATCTTAAACAGGACTAAATCAGAATTATACAAAATTAACATTAATGCTTTTAGTTCTTTCCTTTGAATACCGTTTCCCAAAAGTAAGACATCCTTCGAAAATAAGACCTACTCGCTGTAATATAAGGTATCTCCCCCCCCCCCCGCCCGGAAATAAGATCTAGCGCATCTTTGGGAGCAAAAATTAATATAAGACACTGTCTTATTTTTGGGGAAATGGTATTACTCTATTATTGAACCCATGACATTCCCTTTAGACTTGTTGTTTATGCTGTTGTAGTTTTTGCTCAGTAAATTAGGAAGAGACAGCTTCGATAATGACTTTTAGATTAAGCCTCTATGCAACAGCCTCAAGAGTGATGCTATTGAAAAAAATACCATTTAACAGAATAGGCAAATAATAGAACTTCTTATGATATATGTAAAGAATTCTGCTTATTTGTTTCTAAAGAACTACTAAAGCAGAGTATGCCATATCATTGCTTTCATCAGAAGCTAACTTACACAGTATTTCAGTCACAAATGTACACAACAGTCAAGCACAACATCTGATAGAAACTAATATACAATCAAATTATTCAAGAAGGTTGTTCATAATTAAATTTCTGGAGATCCTTCTAATAGCTCTGTAGACTTTGGCTAGGAGGTTCTTGTTGGGTCATAGATTAAAAGAAATTGGTAACAACCACAACACATTTTATCTTTTTAATTTAATGTTTTTATTGATTTTAGAGAAAGAGAAAGGGAGAGGCAGGAGAGGGAGAGGGAGAGAGAGAGAGATGTGATCCGTTGCCTCCTATATGCCTCCTATTCGGGATGGATCCCTCAACCCACATCCTGTTGAGGAATGGAACCAGGAAACTCTTTGCATATGGGATGACACTCAACCTACTGAGCTATACCAGCTCATTTTAAGAGTTTACAGTAAGTTGGGCGAGTCAAGGGTCAATTTCTCAAATTCAGGGTTCCCTGGTAGACGCATAACACAAGCCTTCATAAAGTAATTGTTGAAGTATACATTTTCCTCACTGTTAGGTTAGTTGTCTCATCTTCTTAATCTTTTAGAAAAAAATATTGCTATAACAGATGATGAAAAAAAACAAAACAGAAAAAAATCACCACAAGAAACACAATTACTATAAAAGTTCCCAGTAATGAGGAGTTGTTCAGTTTGACAACTCAAAATATTCTATGTCCCTTATCTAAATGTTCCCCCTACTTTGATCATTTTAAATAGAAAATGACAACTTAATCTTTTTCTATCAAAACTAATAACTTTATAGGTATTAACAATAGTGGCCATCTCTGCAAGCTGTACATTTTACAAACACCATTTTTGGATACATATGAAAACAATCTTGCTCTTTGTCTGTGAAAACATGACTTAGGTTTATCTATTTCAGTAATAAGATGTTATACTTTTCAAGGAACTCTAACTCATTTAGTATTCTAGGATACTTTATTTTTTGCCTCAAAATTCTTGACATAAATAATACATGTTTGCTCATCTACTGAAAATACTATTTTCAGATATCTGTCTAGTTTTCTAGGTGTATTTTCAGTTGATGAGCAAAGATGAATAAGCATGATCTCTGGGAAATAGGAAACATTCAGGTTTATCATTGTTTCAGGTTTCTACTTAGAGACATATAAAATGCAAGTACAGGGAAAGAAAATCCAAAGAGAAATGGATCAATTTGCTAGAATGAGATGGAGATGAGAAATTCACAGGAGGTGAGATTCATGGAAGATGAGGCAATGGAAGCTGTGAAAAGGTTTCAGATATCATACAGTTAAGTGATTCAGAAATCTGCTTATGGATCCACTCGAGTCGTTACTAAATTCAACATTTTCTAGGTATAAATTGGCCTGTCTCTAGGAGAATCCAATAATGAATGGACAGTTATAAACTGAATGGCTCCCAGAGATCACACAGAGCAGGGAGGGTTGATCTCTGACTAGGCTCATATGAAGCATATAGTAGAGACCACAGTGGGTGATATATCCTAGTAGTAGGACAAAATTAGCTCTTTAAAAATCATCCCACAAAGCCAAACAAGCTATGGAAAGATCAATCTTATTAATATAATGAATATGTTACTACTAGAGGCCCAGTGCATGACATTCTTGCACAGGGGGGGGGGTAGTCCCCTGGTGCTGTTACTTGCCAGCTGTGAACTAGCTTCTGGCTGACAGGTGCTCCCCCTGTGGGAGCACACTGACCACCAGGGGGAAGCTCTTGCATTGAGCATTTGCCCCCAGGTGGTCAATGTGTGTCATAGTGACCAGTTGTTCCACCATTCAGTCTATTTGCATATTAGCCTTTTATTAAATAGGATAAGGTAATATAAAAGTAACTTAACTGCCTGCCAAAAGAAAGCTTAGCACAATTGGAAAGAGAAACAATAAACATATTTAATTCAAAATTAACTTTTAATAAAAAATATACACCTTAAAATGAAGCATGCTGTAGACCCAGAAAACTTTAATAGTGGAACAAAAAAGTCTTTAGAGGTAAATATTCTATATTCTAATATGCAAACTGAATTAGCATTTAGAGAAACAGAAAATACTTTCTTAATCATGTAACAGTGCCAAAATTACTGATAGAAAATGAGAACACTAGAGGAAAATAAACCTATAGGATTATAATCTTTGGGAATATAGATTTTAAAAATATTAAACAGACCTGGCTGGTTTCACTCAATGGTTAGAACATCAGCCAAAGCACTGTTCAATTTCCTGTTAAGACATAAACCTCTGTTACAGGCTCCATCCACAGCTCGGTAAGGTGAGTGTGGGAGGCTACAAATCCATGTGTCTTTAATATTAATGCTTCTCTCTTCCTCTCCTTCTTTCTCTCCCCTCCCTTGTACAATATATCTTACCATTAGTAACAGCATGGATGGATATGGAGAATATCATGCTAAGTAAAATAAGCCAGTCAGAGAAAGATAAGTGTAACATGATCTAATGAACAAATTAAACTGATGGAAAAACTAGAACCAGAGATATAGAAGGATGTCACACCTAAGAGAGAAGGTAGGGAAGTTGGGTGGGTGGGAGGAAATCAAACAAAGAACTTGTATGCATTTATGCATGACCATGAACATGGACAATAGGGTGGTGAAGGCCTATGATGGGTTATTGTGTGGGAGCAGACTAGAAGAGGGGGGAAATGGGGACACATGTAATATTTCAGCAATAGAAATTAAAAAATAAATAAAAAAGCAATGTAAAAATATCCTTTGGTGAGGATAAAAAACAAACAAATAAGTGAACAAAATATTAGCAACAAATCACAACAAACATTATATAAAATGAAAAATATGATCAATCAGTGTTTGGTAGTAATGTGAATTTGATAACATTTTAAAAATTGATATATTTTAATACTAATAACATTTTAAATAAAAATTAAAGACATATTCTCTCAATACCTGCAGAAAATAGCATTAAATAAAATTCAATGCCATTCATAACTGAAACACTTGTAAAACCAGGAATAAAGACATTTTCTCAATTTTATAAAAATATATTTTAAAAATAAATGACCAACATAATATTTAATGTATATATAATGAATGTTTTCCTCCAGGAAATAAAACAAATCAAGATATCTATTTGATCTTAAGAATTTTACTTAATATTGCACTTTAAGTTCTAGGTAGTACCATAAAGGAGAAGAAAAAACAGAGTATAGGAAATGGATAGGTAGAATAAAATAATCTTAATTTTTAGATGATATGTTTGTGTCTTTAAAAATAAAAAAAGCTTCTAAGAACTTAGGAGTAGTTAACTTGATTAAATATTATATAAGCAGTTGTATTTCTAAATAATCAAGGGCTAATTGGAATTTGGATTCAGAAAATATCATTCTAGTAGTATCATAAATCAAAATATGTCAAGGTATTAATTTTTAAAATATGTTTTTATTGATTTCAGATAAGAAGGGAGAGAGATAGAAACATAAATGATGACAGAATTATTGTTTGGCTGTCTACTGAACACCCCATACTGGGGATCAAGCCTGCAATTTGGGCATGTGCCCTTGACAAGAATCAAATCTAGGACCCTTCAGTCTGTAGGCTGACACTCTATCCACTGAGCCAAACCAGCTAGAGCATGTCAGGGCATTAATTTAACAAAATATTTGTAAGCTTGATATTTAAAAAACTGCCAAATTATATTGAAAAAATAAAAAAAGCCAAAATAAATGGAGAGATACATATCCTGTTTCCTTGCATTGAATTTTTAAGCTGTCAGTTCTCCCCAATTTTATATTTATATTTAATGCAAACCAAAAAGTATCTCAGCAAGATACTTCATTGAATGAATTTGTTCTGAGAGGGTACATAAACTGCCCATGGTCACCCAGAGAATAGGTGGCCTAACCAGGAGTTAGTCCTAGGACAGGAATCAATAGTCTGTGCTATAAACACTATATTGTGCTTCCTCTTCCAGAGATTTTGACATAACTCTCATTATTCATATGCCTTCACTTAACCCCAGGAAATGTTGGCAGAGATTGATTGATAAGACACTCAAAGGAAAATCCTGGGCCCTGGTGAATTCTGTGACTTCAGACACATATAGATGAGGAGGAGGACACAAGAATGTCAGGCTGAAAGGTATCATGGGAGTTAGGAAAAGTTTGAGAAGGGTAGGGCTGTGACAAAGTCGTCATAAGAACAAACAATGAAATAATATAGCATAACAGAAATCTTCTCTTTTAGTGGTATTCTAGATTCAATTTTACCTAGTTTACAGTCCAGACTTCTCGTTTCATATTTCCATACCTTTCTTCTCCATATATAAAATGCTATCGTTGTTATCTTGATTTGAAAAATCAGTATCTTTTTTTAAGTAGTTCATTATTAGGAGTTAACTTGGTCCCACAGAATAATATAACTTCTGAAGGAAATAACATGTTTTCTCATGAGGTAGAAATCCAGGTTTCAGCCTGGCTCAGTGATTGAATGTTGACCCATGAACCAAGAAATCACCAGTTCCACTCCTGGTCAGAACACATAATCAGGGTTCAGGCTTGATTCCCAGTAGAGGGCATGCAGGAAGCAGCAATCATTGTTTTCTCTGTTGTTTCTATCTCTTTATCCCTCTTCCTTCCTATCTCTCTAAAATCAATAAAACCATATTTTAAAAAAAGGAAATCCAGGTTTCATTAGCACATTTTTGATGAAAACAACAGTATATTAACATTTGTTGTAAGACATGTAGGGCATAGGGAGTTAATATTAATTAAATGGTATATTTTCTTGCCACGAAATGTAAAACTTACTTCCTTAGAGAAAATGGTCTTTAATTAATTTGTAATGAATGCTGACTCTTCATACAGTACTTGACTTTGTGCTTATCAATATATATATATATATATATATATATATATATATATATATTCAACCAAAGGATATTTTATAAATGGCTATATAATTTTTCACAATCTGACTACTATGAAAGTATTTAACAGGTAATTTTATCCAAGGGAAATAATATGTAGAAAACTTTTCCATTGCAATAAACATTTTAGGATCTTTCCTAAAATCCATTGAATGCAATTATCCAGGGGTGTTTATAATATCAAATATTGGACTCTGTTTTCTCTAGTAAAAACTACTACTATATATGATGTAACATACGAAATTCAGTGGAATTATTTGCAACCCAGATATCTTACCTGAAGTCCATTATAATACCTGTGTAATATCCCTTACAAACATCATAACTTCTAACTCAATCTTCTACTTTTTATATGGTTAGCTATTGATAAAAGTAGTTAAAAACTTGTAAAATGCTTTGAGTTTCTAAGCATGATATAGATGATACCCCATTTAATCTATTCAACAATTCTGTGAAATGAGAAATCCTGGGAAATTATCTCTATTTCACAATTAAGGAAATAAGTGCTATAAGGTGTATTGACTTTCCCAAGACTAAATACTATCAAATGTCAAGGCTGAGAATAAAATTCAAGCCTAAAGATTTTATTATTATACTACCATCTATATGTAATTTTCTTTTGCAAGGGATAATCATAGGAGATTTCTACTTCCATGGGTTCTATTAGCATCTACCTGCTATTATGAAAATATACCAATTCCATATGGCTTGCAAAACTCTCTGATGCCACAGACTGCTTGGCAATTTTTACTTTGTTAAGGTAAGGACAGATTGCTAGCTGCCTCCCCCACCACTCACAGCTCCTTTCTGTTCTCTTCTCCATGTTAAAATTTTTAGCAAAGCATAGGTTTTATTTTCTAAATTCCCTTTCTGTGTTGCCTTTACTTTTGGATGTGCCACCCATTTTAGATTCTGACTCACAAATCTCTCACCTGTATACTCTGTGTCTCATCTTCAAACTTTTCGAAATTTGATATCATCTTCATCTGCTTCTAAATTTTTTTAACTGTTATCACACTTTTCAATAGTGTTCTTCTTCCTCTATTTCATCTAGGACACTCATCTTAAAACAAAATTACCATCCCTTTATTTATTGTATTGCTTTCACCTGTAGGATAAATGAAGTTCAATTCCTAAACATGCCTTACTAGACCCACCATCATTTGAGCCTTTTCAGTGTTACTACAACAAATGCTGCCACATCCTTCAGAAACTTGATAACCATCTTTTCACACTTATTATCAAATCCGCCAAAGCATCCATACATTGACAGGTGGCAGGTTCAGTTGGGGTGTGTAGGGAAGGCAACAGATTGATGTTTCTCAAATTAATGTTTTGCTCTCTCACTTTCTCTCTCTAAATTAATTAAAAATGAGAAAAATAAATTTAAAATGCACTAATTTCATTCAAGAGAGTTCCACCCACAGGACTTAAGAACCTCCCAAAAGACCCACCCATAGCATGAAAGGTGAGGATTTTAAGATCAGCATTTTGAGAGAACATAAGTATTCAGTCCATAACAGAAAGAATTCTTAATTTTGAGAAAATTCTCTCAACAGCTGAAGATAGTAGTACTCCCATCTGTATCTCAAACTTATACCATACTTTCATTTCCTTTAGTTGGATATTAAAACAAACACACAATACTCATTTGAATATGTTAGATTTTTGTGAACTTCCTTTATAAATTGTGGTGATCAGACATGATCTGGCTATATCCAGTGGTATCTGATCAGGGCTGACAGCTAGGGATAGTTCTCAATTTTCATATGGACACTGCTATTGAATTAATTCCATCTAAGGCATTTGGTTTCTGAATTTAAGTACAGCAATACATTAGGAAATGAATTATTCAATATTGCCAGTGGCTGCAAAGAAATTATGAAAACTGAATGGTAAAATCAGAGAAAAGAGAAAGCCTATTTAGTAAGAAAGGAAATGTAAACTCAATGTCATTAAATTAATATCTATATGTCCTTTAATTTTATGGTTCACATTTGAAGCTAACAGCTAAGAGCATAGTCCCCCTGGCAAAAAAAAAAAACTTGGAATTCTTACTTGGAGTCAAAAAAGACCCCATAAATAGGACCTATAAATACTATGGGTCCTCATCCAAAGTAAGCTTGAAAATTGACCAGTCCTGCCCAGTAAAATAAATGATAAAAAGTAAAGTAAGTAGAATACGACACTAGAAGTTAACAGTGATGTAGCAGGGAAAGAACAAAACACAGGATAATGACAATAAATAAGAATTATGTTACATAAAATAAAAAAAACCCTCAGGAATGAAACAAAACAAAATCTTCATTAAACTACCTAAGTTCAAAAACTCTCAGAAAGAGAAAGTGAAGTAAAAAACAAAAATATACAACAATATCAGAGCTAGAAATGAAACAAAAGACAGGAAAATTAGAGAATCTATGTCTGTGCTCCAGTATCCAACTAGTAAAAACTGTAGCATGAACATTTTAGAAAAATGCAAGTGAGGAAATTTTCAAAAAAACATATTACAAAATCTTTCTGGAATTAAATGAGTTTTTTTCCCCAGAATTGATAAACCCATTAATTACCTGATGACACCATTGTAAAATATACTACCAATCATAGATAACAGAAATTTTAGAACCCAGAGATAAAATCCCAACAAAATGGTATCTCTTCTAGAGAATGGATAATAGGACTGAGGAAGCAAAAACATTACTGAGGATTCCCGGAGAGATGTTACTGAAAGGCAAAGGAACAAAGTCTTCAGAAATCCAAGGAGACATTATTTTCAACTAGGAGTCTATACCCATATAAAGGTAAAAGTAGAATAAAGGTGGTTCCAAATATCAACATGTTATCTTCATCATATGGAAACTAATAGATAACCTGGCCCCTAAAATGTGTTAAGTAAACCAAGAAAGAATAAATAAGCCTCCTTGAACCTGGAAACCAGAAATACAACAATATAAAGGAAAGTTTTTTGAAAGAGAACTGAGAAGCAAGTCTCCAGAATAAAACAGGTGAATGCAAGTTCCTATGCAAGTAATGAGACAAGTATTTAATATGCTTAAATTTAAAAAATAGAAACTAAAAAAATAAGCACTTCGTCAGATTTTTGGTGAACAGAGGAAGCCTTCCCCACAACTGCTACACAAAAAAATGATTTATGATTTTTCTAGGAAGCAAGGACTTTGAATTCCTCTGGTAGAGATATATTTTGGCTTCTAGTAGTTTGGGCATTACAGATTGGCTTAATTTAGAGGGTTCAGAACAAACACAGGTCAACCACCTAATTTGCTGTCATGCTCTGGGTCAAAGTCCATTGTCTTTTTAAAAATATATTTTTATTGATTTCAGAAACGAAAAGAGAGGGAGAGATAGAAACATCCATGATGTGAGCGAGTCATTGATTGGTTGTCTCCTGAACACCCGCATGGGAAAGAGCTGCAAGAGGGCATGTTACCTCAATAGCCTGCATTGTCCTCAGGTTTGGTGACGTCAGGTGAAGGGAAACATATTGCAAATCCAGTACTCACATTCAAGGAATTTCCAGCTATGGTGATATAAAGATGATGAAATCCTCTTTGCAAAATCTAGATCAAATTAATCAAATCTACAATTTCCAGGGTCTGGAAGTATATCAATGGCAGAGAGCAAAATGAGAAGCACTTATTCCTGGAAAATTGACTGACCTTCATGAAAGAGCAGCTCTGGTCTATGCCTTTCTTGTTTATTCCTCCACAGTTTATGTAAATTTTAGTTTTACAAGGATGTAGATAACCATCTTGCTTTGCGCCAAGAGGGGGGCAGAATGCATTTAGGACCAAGGCAAAACCCCAGTTTTATATTCTAATAGTAGTGAACTAGATAGGAAACAAATGAGTAAAACTTATACCTTTTAATAGTCCAATGTGGTGTTCCTGGTTGGTGTGTGTCCAGGAAAGCTGCTACTTTAACCAGGAGATCCTGACATGAAAAAGCCATAGAATGGCTATATATGCTTTTCACACACATCATTACTAAGAAACTGCGCAAATGCCCAGGAAAAAGCCAAGAGTGTCCGGCAGAAAAGTAAAGGCTATGGAAGACATGATAAGTGGTTGACCTTTGAATGTGGTTCTCAACCTAAGCACAGAGCAATCAGCAGAGAATGGAAGCCATGTGGAATTGAGGTGAGGAAGTACCAAATCTGTCCAAATCATTGACTACATATTAAACTACAGAGATGCCTGGATTGACTGCTTAGAAATCAGGCTAAAATGTAAAAAAAAAAAGTATAAAGATTAAGCGGAAACATCAGTGAATGCTCACAAGGGGTATAAGAGTCTTGGAGTCCTGAATAAAAGATAATGTATGATCCATACTCAGTAATGGAAAGGAACTCTGAATAGGCCTAGATATTGGCTTCATCAAAGATGTTGGCTTTAGGCAAACATCTATTATAAATATATGCATAAAATTGAAAGAAATATATATGTTTAAAGGAAAACCTATGTTAAATACGTATTTTTAAAAGTTCTGCTTTAAATAAATGGGTAAAAGGTGCATGGAACTTAGCTCAACAAATGAAATGACTTAAAAATATAAATGCATTTTTAAAAATTAAAGTAATAATGAGAAAAGTCAATAAACATGTTTTAGATGAATTGGTTATGTTTTCATGTCATTTTCCAATAGCATAATATTAGACTAGAAACTATGAGAATTTTATTTTTATAATATTTAAATTTTTCCTTCATGGGTTTTAAAAATGGCTTCTAAATTTTATAAAAATTGTCTGGTATTAGATTTAGGTCACTGTATTTATGACGATCACATTCCCGTTACTTTTAGTACTAATTATATTTTCTTTAAACATTTTTCTTTTTGGCTATTTTACCAAAAATTACATTCAGGGAAATGACTTGATAAGAAATATTATATAGATTAGAAGAGACACATGCCATTAAATGAAAGTAGAACAACCTCTGTGGATTTAAAACTTGAATGAATTATTTGCCAGCTGTTTTATTACAGATCAAATATGTGTATTTCAGTGGAAACACATGGGATTTATAATTGTTCACAGTAAAATTCCATTTGATTTCCTTAATCCATTTTCCTTCTTTGATCTTGTATAATCTGCAGTACTATATTAATGGCTTTTATTAATGGTAATTTTTTTCTTCTAAGGGGAATTATATCTGAACATCTGAGCTTTGCATGTAAGTGTAGAAAATTGTCACAGCTCTGAGTGTAAGTCCTTTTTTTTTTGCATAGGTGCCATTCTTAAAAACAAGGTTACAGCACTAAAAATATGTCATTTAATTTTAATAAAGAAATATTTTGCAAGGACACATCTGCCTGAAATGTCTTTAATCAGGAATATACATTTTAATATCTTATAGCCATACTAGATTGCAGTTTATAGAAATGAAATACTTGAACAGTTCCCAGATACATGAATATTATCTGAATTTATGTAAGTCCAAAACGGCATACATAAGTATGCCTATCTTTCAGTATTGAAGGATACTCAAATTCTCAGAGTCCATGAAGCCAAGTAACCATCAAACCTTAATAACTATTGAGGGTTGTGTGTGTGCATGTGTGTGTGTGTCTGTGTCTCTCTCTCTCTGTGTGTGTGTGTCTATGTGTCTGTGTGTGTGTGATCAAAAGAATAAATTTAAATACAATTAAAAAGTCTTAGGAAAATAATGTATGCATTAGTATTTATACCTATCTTCATCAGTTGAGTTATTATAATTGGGGCTTAGCATTTTGAATAGATTTACAATTAAAATTGCTGGGATGTATGCTACACAACCTCTCATGTCAGTGTATCTCATGGAATGTTACATTTACCATATCCATGGCATAGACAAATTTACTTCAATGATGGGATTTTGAATACATGAATATGAACATTTTTTTCTAAAACTAAAGAAATTAGAATTTATGAAAATATGATTTAGAATTAACACAATTATTTACTTTCATAGATTTTTCTTAAGATATCTTGGACTTCATTGACTTCATTGACACAATGTAATATATGTTGCACAAAATTGTATAAAGCCCATATTGGGCCAGTTAAAAGTAGTTGAAATATGCTTATAAATTCAGAAATTCAATACATACACACACACACACACACACACACACACACACACACACACATTTTTATATTATAAATATTTAAACGATATGAGTTAATATAAAATTGTTAATTTTTATTGAATATAAGAATAATGCTATGTCTACCAAAATCAGTGGATGATAATTTTTTACTCATGACAATTCTACTGCATGAATTCATATGTACTGTATGTATCTTAGCCTTGGCTGCTCCCATACTTCTAGTGTGATAAAGGTATATGTCTTGTTAATAAGAAACTATAAGATAATTTTATTTAAGACGTAATTTTGGACTAAATACAAGGTAGATTTCTTCATACTAGCTGGTCTAAGTAGGGCTTGGGTTTAGAGTGTGAGCTTATTACAGGTTAGAAAACAACTTAATGCAGATGATTGGAATGAGAAACATTCAAGAGAGGAGATGCTTTAAAAATAAAAAATGTAAACAGGAACTTTTATGTGCTGGCCAGCTAAGAGATATTACATTACATTAAATAAAGGAGACAATGGGAAACAGAAAGATTATGGGTTGTGCTGAGTCGCAGACCTGAGTTTTACTGCTCTGTTTTACTGCTTTGGTGATTTAGTTTCATACTTCTAAAAGTGGATTAAGATACAGCCCCTGGAGATTCAATGAATTGACATGTGTAAAGCCAGGGTTATAAACACAGGAAAAGTTATTTACCCTTTATGAGTAAATTCAAAAAATCTACTTTTAAGGAGCATAGTTTTCAGTTTTTCTGAAAATAGAGTATTTTTTCCTAGTCCAATCTTGAGCCTTTGGTATAATACTAAGAAGAAAATATCTTCCAGTTTCTTTGGAGGATCAGCTGGGATATTTTTCTCTATCCTGGATATATACTCAATATGGTGAAATCTTTTTAGAGTATGTATCAAGACTGACTTACACATGTAAAATGATTGCATTAACTCCCTGTGGGGTTTTAAAATATATTATGATTTTTTAAAAATATACTCACCCTCTTAATAGAAGTTCTAAGCTTTGAGTGTTGACTTGATTCTGCTTTTCTTATCATGCCTTTAAGTACTTCCAAATTTGCATCCAGTAATATAAAGGATTATACACACACACACACACACACACACACACACACACACACACACACACAGACACACACACAAACTTTATCATTTAAAAAGTCTCAGGTATCCAGATTATATAGCATGTTGATATTAGGAGACTCATTGCTCTGCAAAAGACCAAGGGGTATGGCTGAAAAAAATGCTGAAAGAATTAGACATGTGATACATGAATACATTCATTTATCTCAGCAATGACAAAAATTGATATGACCTTATCTAGGAAAGAACTGTGGAGAAGCCTCTTGTCTAATGACATGGATCCTATGACATACACAGTAGATCTACACGGTAATTGAAAATCCTATGTCACCAGACACACTGACCATTTGCATGAAAGGGGGGGAAATGGATGAGTGAAGAATATCAGAATTCCAAAATCATCCAGCTAGGCAACAGCTGATAGAACTATTCATTTTCAAACTTGTGCTACTAGTAACTTTCAAGAAAAAGGAAAAAAGTGACTTTTAATCTTTTAAGGCACAGCCTTGGTTCCGGAAAGCGAAGCCACAGATTCCAAGGCAGTTGCTGGTATATCCAGATGGCCAGAGGACAGCACAATAGGCCTAGGGAGTAGAGTATGGAGACACAGCAGCAGAATATCCTCAGGGCTTGAAACCTACTGGGATTTGCTCTACTTAATTTACAATGTGCTCGGGATCCATGACCCCTTGATTCCTGCCATTTTTACTCTTTTGGAATGGGAATGTCTATAACTGTTATCTTATGGCTGCCTGTCCCCCCAATGTATTTTGGAACTAGATAATCCTGTTTTCTTCTTTCAAGAGGTCCACAGATGAGGAGGAATCTTTCCCTAAGATGGATCATACTATCAAACATAAACATAAGCTGACACTAATTAAAATGGTAAAGACAAAATTTTAATCAGTAATAACAATTACAATAGTGAGAAGAGTCTAGCATGAACTGAACTTGTGTAGATGTAAGCAGATATTTTAAAGGGAGATTCAGGGGCTAGGGAAAGGGATAAGCAAGAGCTAAAACAGAGTCAAAGAAATGAAAAATTACAATGGTTTAGTCAGTGTTAATGTTATTAGGCCGTTTCTGTAGCTTTTAGAAACTGTTAGTTTGAGTTTTGAGGCCTCCTTGAGAAGAAATCTCAAAGGAACTTGGCTAGAATTTGGTCTATGAAAGAGTCTTTTTCAATACCCAGAGCCTTATCCATATTTGATTCAGATGACTCAGATAATGATTTGTGGCTTTTGTACAGAAAAAAATGATATGAGAATTTGGACTTAAACTTGATGCAGTAATAGGATGAGACTTGTAGGGATGTTGGGATGGGAAGAGTAACTTTTACATATAGGACAAACAGAAATCCATGGGAGACAAATAGAAATCATTGGGGTCCAGAAGGCAGAGACTACAATGGCCTTAATATTGACATAAAAATATATAACACTTAGAAGCTATAAATATCACCTTTTATAGTGAAAAATGAATATTATGTTATTTTAAAAATTCATTATTTTTATTGTGATTGAATTTAGGATTTTGAGAGAAGGTACTTATTCTGGATTATCTAGGTGGACTATAAATTCAAGGACAAGTGCTTATAAGGGAATGACATCCTAAGATTTAACAGAAACACAGAATAGAAGATATACACCCACAAAGGAGGAGGCCATGTGAAGACAAAGGAATGGATTTTAGCGATTGTACTAAAAGCTCAAGGAATAGTAAGGAAGGCCAAAAACCACTAAAAATTGGATAAGGCAAAGAATGGATTCTTCCTTGGAGTAACTGGAGTGAAGACAGCAATGACAGCACCTTAATTACATACTTCTGGCTTTTAGAACTATGTTAGAATAAATTTCTGTTGTTAAAAGACAAAAATTCAGTGTTAATTTGTTACTGCAGTCTCAGGCAATTTATATAGATTCTCTTGCTAGCACAAAATAGGACTATGCTAACTTTTCTGTTTGTGTTTCTTTTGTTTGTTTTAGTTTTTTTATATTTGTTTTTTGCTACTATTCACCCTTAATAAGTATTTCCAGTAATGGTCTTATCATCTATAAATAGCTGTATTAATTTCTAATAATAACCACACACAAGCACACACACATGTGAATGTACAACACTTCAAATTGTAACAGAAAATTGAAACAAATTTGAGCTTTGAGCAATCTGAAAAAAAATATTTTAAATAAAAATATATGTTCCCCAGCCAGTGGCTCAGTTGGTTAGAGTGTTGTGCCATGAACTAATAAGCTTGTGGATTCATTTTCAGGTCAGCATGCATACCTAGGTTGTAGGTTGGATCCTCAGTCTGGACATATACTTAAGGCAACCAATCAATCTCTCTCTCTCTCTCTTCTCTCTCTCTCTCGTCAATAAAAGCATATCCTAAGGTGCAGATATATATAGTGTATTTTTGTAGTTGCAAAAAAAAAAAAAAAAAGCTGTAACTCAAATACTTCTCCTTAAGATATTTTTAAGATTTTACTATTTTCTCTAAATATATAGGTAAATTGTATTGCAAATGAAAACAAAAATATGAATTTTTCTTAAAACCACTTTCAATAAATTACAGAGAAATCTTATTTATATACTTATATTAACAGATAAGAAAAAATAAAAACTGCCTTATCTTAAAATGAAGTCCATTGTGGAAAAAAATTCAAGCGCATGGCATAATCATTAAATATTTTTACCTGTTTTTTAATTTTTCCAACCTTAGGATACTGTCTTTTGCTAATCTTAGAGTTTCTCACTCCTTGGCAATAACTTAATACAGTTCAATATAGTTAATTAGAACAGCACTATAAGTCAACTTGATCTACTGGTATTTTACAATTACTCCACCCAACTACAGCAGAATGCTTATTCCTCTCACACTCAGATGGAATAATTCCAAGATAGGCCACATTCTGAGCCATAAAGCACATAGTGGCAAACTTGCTAAAATAGAAATCACACAGACTATGTCCTCATGCCACAATACAATTAAACTAGAAATCAATAACAGAAAGAAAACTGAAAAATCCCCAAATATTTGGAAAATAAGCAATTTATTTCTAAATAACACATAAGTCATAAAAGTTTCTCAAATTTAACTAAACGAAAATGAAATACAATACAATGTATCAAGTTTGTGGGATGTGGTAAAGACAGTGCTTGGAGGAAATACATATATTGGAAATCAATAATGATATAAGTTTAATATTCTGACTTTCAACTTTAGGACACTAGAGACAGAAGAGTATTCCATTGAATAGTATTATTCTAAGTTAAATCAGTTAGTCAAAAAAAGACAAGTATCATATGATCTCATTCATATGTGGATTCTAATGGGCAAAATAGATCCAGAGACACAGAAGCATGGAACAGACTATAGAATCTCAGACAGAAGGTGGGGGTGGGAAGAAATCAACCAAAGAACTTGAATGCACACATGCATAACCCATGGACACAGACAGTAGGGTGGTGAAGAACTTGGGGATCTTGAGTGGGGGGTAAAAGTAGGCTAGAAAGGGTCAATTGGGAGGAAGGGGAAATATATGTAATATTTTCAACAATGAATATTTTTAAAAAATTAAATCTAGAAATCAATGAAATTGAAAACACAAAAACATCAAAAAGACTAAGGAAACTAAAAGCTTGTGTGTGTGTGTTTTTTAATACCAATAAAATTGGTAATTTCTGGGCAGGCTGACTAGAAAAAATGAGAAAAGATTCAAGTTATCATTATCAGAAATGAATCAATAATAGTATAAAATATTCTAGCTCACAAACTTAATATTTGATGTTAAATGGTCAAATTCCCTGAAATATATAATCTACCAAAATTTACCTGAATAGAAAGAAAAAATCAGAATAAGCACATAACTATTAAATAAATTAATAAATAATTAGTGAGCTTTCAAATAAAAAAGCATTAGGCCCAGAGCTTTTCACTTATGAATAGTAACAATACTTAAGGGAAAAATAGCTATTAAAATTATCTACGAATTATTTCAGAAGAAAAGCAGGGAGCCCATTTTATAACTCATTCTATGAGACCAGTATTGCCTAAATTACAAAGTCATAGAAAGTTATTACAAGAAAAGAAAACAATAGACTAATAATTTTCTTAAATATAGGTGCAAAAATCCTCAATAAATTGTAGGTTGAATTCACAAATGTATAAAAAGAACTATATACCATGACCAGGAGTTCAAGACTCATAATATACTGTGAAAATCAATCAATATAGGCCCCTATATCAACACACTAAAGAAGAAAAATCATATGAGAATATATTAATGATACAAAGTAAAAGTTGACAAAGTCTCAAACACACTGTGTGAACACCCTTAGCACATTTAAGCTGCTTTAAAATGAAGAAGACAGACACCTACAAAAGACATATAACTAATATCATACATAAATTTGAGAAACTGCACACTTTTCTCCTAAGATTGGGAATAAGATATGGATCCTATTAAAAAAAACACACTAAAATACTGAGCTACTGCAGTAGGATAAAAAATGAAAAACAAAAACTATGTAAATAAATAAAAATTAAAAAATAACATGTCTATTTACCTAAAAATTCCCCCAAATAACAAAATAATTATAAACTTCTGTAATTAATGCTTGAGTAGAGTAAAATCCCAAGCTACAAGGTTAATACCCAAATGTCAATTGCTTTCCTATATATCAATAATGAAAAAGCAGAATTTGAAATTAAAAACAAAATATTATTTATAGCAGCAGCAAAATAGGAAACACTTTTGTATTAATTTAACAAATAAATGTTCATAATATATAAGTAGAAAACTACAAATATCTGATCAAATAAATAAAATGCAAATAAATAGAAATATATGTTGTATTCATGAATTGGAATTCTCAATAGTCTTCAGATGTCAATTTTACCGAGTTGATTTCAGTGAAATCTTGATCAAAATACCAGCAAGAAGTTTTGTAAATTAAAAAAAAAAGAATAACTTGAAGTTTATGCAGAAGGCAAAAGACATAGAATAATCAACATAATACTGAAGAATAAAAGTTGGAGTACTGACAATGATTTTAACTTTAGTTGATAAAAATTTATCAATTTTGCTCATTTATTTTGACAAATATATCATCCTATATAATAAAAACCTAATATGCTAAGTGTCTGGTTGTCCGTTCAACATATCAAAGCTTAATATGCTAATGATACGCTAAGGCCGCTCAGCTGCTGGCTATGACATGCACTGACCACCAGGGGGCAGACTCTCCAACTAGTAGGTTATTCTTGCTACTGGGTTCCGGTCAATTGGGAGTGAGTGAGACAGGCCGGACACACCCTGAAGCCCTCCTGAAGCCCCTCTCAGCTAGCCAACCTCCAGAGTCCCTCCCTGGTCCTGATTGTGCACCAGTAGAGTCCCTTGGACTGGCCTTCACTCTCTTGAAATCCAGGACCCCTCAGGGAATGTGAGAGAGCCAGTTTAGGCCCAATCCCACAGACCAGGCCGAGGGACCCCACTAGTGCACAAATTCGTCCACTGGTCCGCTGGTAGTAACATAAGATGCTAATAACTGAAAACTGGGTTTGAAATGTATGAGAACCCTGTCTATCATCTACATTTATTTTACAAATCTAAATAATAAAGCCTTTTTAAAAACAAACAAATCTATAGAGACAAAGAAAATCAGTGCTTTCTTAGGGTTGGATATGAGAACAGGGAGTAACTGATAATGCCCATGAGAGATCATTTTGGGATGCTAAAAATATTTTGAAATTGGATTGTTGTCATGATTGCTTAACTCAGTAAATTTACTAAAACTCAAAGAAATGTATGTTTAAAAATGTTCAACTTTATTATGTCTAAATTATACCTTAAGAAATCCTTTAAAAAGAAAAAAAATGTAATATAAGTACTGATATTAAAGAGAAATTCTTGAGAGTAATATCTATAGTAGTAAAATTTTGGCTGAAGAAAAAGCAGACAGTGTAGAGAAGGAAAATAATTGAATAAAAGAGAAAAATGAGGAATATTGAAATTTAGCATCAGAGAAAGAAACATCCACTTCTTGTATTATCAAATACCTATTTTTCATGATCATTATTATTTTAACTAGAGGACTGGTGGACAAAATTTGTGCACTGGCGGGGGGGGGGGGTTTGTTCCTCAGCCCAGCCTGCACCCTCTCCAATCTGGGACCCCTCAAGTGTCCCAGGGGAATCAGGCCTAAATGGGCAGTTGCACCCTCTCACAATCCAGGACTGCTGGCTCAAAACTGCTCACCTGCCTTCCAGCCTAATCACTCCTTAACCACTCTTCTGCCAGCCTAATTGATTTTTAACTGCTCCCCTGCCAGCCTGTTTGCCCCTAATGTACCTCCTCTGCCAGCCTGGTAACCCCTAACTGCCCTCCCCTCGTGACCTAATAACCCACAACTGCCCTCCCTTGCAGTCCTGGTCCCTCCCAGCTGCCCTCTTCTGCTAGACATCTTGTGGTGGCCATCTTGTGTCCACACGGGGGCAGAATCTTTGACCACATGGGGGCAGCCATCTTGTGTGTTGGAGTGATCTTCAATCAACATATTACTCTTTTATTGGATAGTATAGAGGCCTGGTGCATGAGTGGGGGCCAGCTAGTTTGCTCTGAAGGGTGTCCTGGATCAGGTTGTGAGTTCCCTTGGGACATGCGGTAGCCTGGGCGAGGGGCCGGTGTTGGTTTGCAGGCTGGCCACACACCTCCAGCTCCCCCCCCACCAGCGACATAAGTGGAGACCCTGGTATCTGGGATTTATTTATCTTCTACAACTGAAATTTTGTTGTCTGGAGTAGAGCCAAGCCTTCTGCTCCCTCCATTGCAGCAGCTATTTCCATTGGGATTTATGTATCTTCTATCATTGAAACTTTGTAACCATAAGCAGGGAACTGTGCTGGCCAGGGTGTGTGGAAAGCTTGGCTTCCTCCATCGCTTGGGAAACCCAAGCCTCCCCCCTGCTCTCTCTGTGGCTGCAGCCAACTTGGTCGGGGTTAATTTATATACTTGCTCCTGATTGGCTAATGGGTGTGGTTCATGGGTGTGGCTTGTGGGTGTAGCAGAGAATGGTTAATTTGCATATTACTCTTTTATTAGATAGGATATTTATTTTATTTTAACTGAGAAGAAACTTGCAATCTGACAGACTTAGTTATTAAATACAGTTTGCTTGGGATTTTTCAAAAAAATATCTCTGAACCAAATGAATGACAAAGAAGCTTTCACTTGGTTCTATTAAAGACACAAGTGTTCTTCTAAATGTTCTATTGCCATAAATTGCAAATTTATCAAGAAATCTCTTAAACTTCTTCCTCTGGTTTATTTTGTGGAAGAGCACTATAGATATTCTCTTAACTTTTTTAGGACTCAAGGCAATTGTATTACACAATAAGGGTATTCTGAAGTCAGTCATTTGTAGCTAAAGCAGATCTTCAAAGAGAATTCAAAAGTATGTTCTAGATTTACACATCTGTTGACCTTATTGACTCATGGTCCTATGGACATGTAAATGGTAGGACAATTGTCACATAAGACCTCCAAAGCAGGGGCCAGGATGAAGTCACCATTATTTGAGGTAAAGATAATTATGACCTTTTGCTATCCTAGATTCTTTGCTATAGAACAATTTCAGGAGATTTTTCTTATCTTATTTTGAATCAATTCATGACCATATGCTTTGGAGGACATATTGGATCAAGTTTCATGTCATTCATTAGTTTAATTAGATTTTTATTTTTGTATTATATTCTTTTCTTGTTTTTGTTTGTTTGTTTGTTTTTCATTTGCCTACTCTTAGAAGAGGAGAGATAAAAAGCATTCCAGTTGTATAGCATAAGAAAAGATATTCAGAAGTGATCAGTGCATATCTGAAGAGAATATATAAATTTGACTAGGGCAACATGTGCATGTCAGTAAAGAAAACAATTTTGTTTGCAAGCCTCTTTAGACCAACACTCTAATATTAGTCTTATACAAGACTAATGTTCTCTATGAGGAAGCATTAGCATGCAACATAAATCTGTAACCTGAGAAATAAAGATGTCAACTCATGGAAACCAAAATGTCATTTGCTTTCTGATATAGGGCAGTTGGAGGACATTGTTCATATATGTGGGCAAATGTTCTCCAAATCCTGAAACCCTGAATTACAAAATATTTAAATGCAGATAGATATTTCTGGCATTTAGAAAGGAAAGTGTGGATTTTAGGTGGCAACAGTATTCCAAGAGAAGGAGAAGAGGAAGAATTTGGCTTACATATGTCTAGATTCTTCTTAAAACTAAACTTTTCAGGTTATTCACTCTACTTTTCCAAGGATGGGGTTAATGAGGGTGTGGGAAAAAAATTGTATCTACACTAATAATAGACAAACATGCAAAGTGACTGCACATCCACAATGCCCACAGCAAATTAGGAGTAAGTATGCAAATTAACCCAACAAAGATGGCTGGCCTGTGGCCAGCATGCATGCAAACAAGTGCCAAGCAGCTTGGGGTGGGGTAGGACACCCACTCACCCTCTCTATAGTTGGTGTGATGCTGCAGGTGTCCCCAGGACCCCGCCCACTTTGAGCCTGTGGCCAGGGCACATGTATGCCACTGGAGTGTCTGGTCTTGTCAGACAGCCTGGGGGTAGCTGTAGTTTGCCCTCCACTTGGTTTGTACAGCCCCTGTAAAGGAAGCAGAAACCAGTAGTGCAGGGAGCACCAAGAATGCTGGGAATCATAGTTCTGGTGGCAGAAGCATTGCGGGATCTCTTAAACACTAGAGCAAAGTGAGCCTGGAGCAAGTTACTGTTGCGAGTGAGGGAAGGAGAGAAAGCAAAGGTGAGAGACATAAAATCAGAGTATTGAGGAACAATTAAAGAGAAAATATCCTGCAAATTCTAGGAAATCTCCACCATGGAGCAAAGGAAAAAAAGAAAGACCTCTATTATTCTGTGAGCACCAAAACCAGACTGGGTTGGGGTCTCAGACAATTTGCTCATATGATTGCAAAGAGAGACAGAAACTCTCAAATTGGAGAGTGTTCCCTTGAGGGCTCCCATATTGGAGAGGATGCAGGTGGGGCTGAGGGACCACCACCCAATTAACGAATCTTCATGCACCCGGCCCCTAGTATGTTTATATGTGTTTGTGTGTGTGTGTGTGTGTGTGTGTGTGTGTGTATTTCCACGTGGGAGGAAATATTAGAATTGGGGAAGCAGAGTCAAATAAATACAGAAAAAACTAGCTTATGAGAAATACACAAAAATACCACTTTAGGGTGCTTAGATAAAAAGAATCATATTTGGTCAATTACGATGCAGTAAAGGAAGAAAAATGTAAGTCTGGGCAGAGCATGTTTTCTGAATATGGATGAGAGGAAGAGGGAAGGATGTGAGTGGCTACTAATGTCAATAGGGAGAAAGAGAAAACTCATTTTGAATGAAGAAAAGCTAAAGAGCTACATAGAGGGAAAGAGTTATGCCAAATATGAACTTAATTCATTTTATAATTTTTCACCTACTCATTGGTCACACATGGCATTTTGGTAGATGGAGTGATGCATTCTACACAATGTTATATAAGTGTTTACAATCTAAACTAGGTCACCTCAATTAGCGAGGAGAAACCACTTCAAATCACTTCGATGCTTTTTCCTCAAGGTTTTGGCAAGTGTACTTTTGACAAGGAGTTTCTCCCTAATTACTATTCCATAGGTTTGACTTTCTACTTCTTGCAGGCTGGCTTTTTTTTCCTACTAGATCTTTCTCCATCAAATATTTATTAGAGTTCTGACTGTGCACAGGGCAAGGTACTAAGAAGTGAAGAAAAAGTTAAGGAGTCAAAGAGATGTGTACCCAGATCCCATCAGGTTAGCAGTTTGAAGTAATGACAGGGAACATGGCAAAGAAAAACAAAACAGAACAGAAAACCTTATATATAATTGGATATTATAAACAATGTCATGCAAAGTATAACATATATTCTTGTCCTCAAAGCTTAAAAATAGCCATTATTTTTCAGTTATTCATAACATTTGAAACAAATGCAAAATTAGAATAATTGAATTATTTGCTAACTCAATCTGATCTGTTCTCAGTCCAAGGGACTAAGTGACTTTTGTCAGTTTCTTTCCTTTTTTTTAAAAGAAAATAACAGACTTGGTAGTGGAAAAATAAGGGTTCTCTATTATTCCCTGAACATAAACTCAGAGATCTCAGGTATATGTAATCATTTCCTATGAACCAAATAGGAAGAAGCAAATGATACAGTGCAAGGAGAAAGAATTACAATGTTTTTACACACAGCCTATTTTACAAATAAAATAATAACCACAATTCAAGTTAGTTTGAATATCACATACTATGTATTTTTTCTCTCTATTGGTTAATGAAATTAAATTTGAAAAATATACCATGTATTTGGTAGAAAAAGTTTAATAAGTTGTATGCTCAATAATTGTTCAAGACATGTATTGAAAATCATTGTATTTAAATCAAATTTTAGTATGGGGAATTATTTACTCAAAATATACTTGGAGCATTTTCTCTTTGCATTTCAATGTGCAAGGGAAAAAACTCATATGCAATGTAAGCAAATAAAGAAATGAGAATAGCATGATATTCCTCACCTCAGCATTGAAATTGTTTAAACTAGCTTATCTTATGAGCTAGAGACTTCTTCTTTCTTCCCTTCATATCTACCCCTTTTAAACCTGTGTGTGATCAAAGATTTGCTAATTTTATGGGAGAACATTATAGTGAGATTCAAGCAGAGCAAATCGTTTTCTAACAAAGAAAGCTTATGAAGTGATACAATAAAATATTTATTAAATGCTGACAAAGTACTCAGCATAATAAGATGGGAGTATAGATTTGAAGAATTCTCAAAATAAGGAATTCACATATTTTTAAAAAATCCATTAAATATGAATTTGACAGTCCTCAATTGAAGGCGTGATTGCATTACAGCATCTCTGGAAAATGGAGAGGGAACTTATTGTGGAAGATTTAGGAGGAGGATAAAGCCCAAAGCAAATTTTCATTCTGGAAAGAACAACTGGACAAATCATACACTGTTCTTTTATTTTAAGCAGTGTTAAGTACAGGTATAACAGCAAGTCAAACAAGCAATGATGAAACTCAAGGCTAAGAAAATTTCATTCATTTGTGAATATATGTG
The DNA here is from genome assembly GCA_027563665.1 of Antrozous pallidus. Taxonomy (NCBI): domain Eukaryota; kingdom Metazoa; phylum Chordata; class Mammalia; order Chiroptera; family Vespertilionidae; genus Antrozous; species Antrozous pallidus. The sequence goes on from CM050519.1 coordinate 33,055,004, forward strand.
TTATGGAATTACTGAAGATGATTAAATATCAGTTAAAGATTGTATTTTGTACCTAGCATCTCTTGTCACTTGTTGGACTGATTCTTCTGTCCCCCTGCCTCTTTATTCTAGTTTATAATATATTTAAGTAGTTTTAATTGAAAACCAGATATAATACAAAATGTGTTGACTGATTGTGTTTGTTCGGGTTGTTCTGTTAATAAAACCTGGGATAAGAAGTTGAGTTTAAGCAGTTTGTTTGAGAGGTCCACAAAATGACAGTAGGGGAGTGAAGACATCAAAGTGGAGGGAAAGAATGCAATGAGATATGCATTAGCAACTAGTCACTGCTATGAGAAATGAAGCTTAATCCCAGTGAGAAAATGTGGAAAATAATCCAGAGCATGAACCTCACAGATATATTACACAAGGGGCAAGAGCTGATGTATTTGTCATAACATAAATTCAGCTTCTGGTGAGTAGAGCCCAATTAATCCCTCACCATTGCTGGCCAGCAAAATTAATGCCTGACCAGCAGACTCGAAGCCAGAGAAAGTTCTCATGCAAAATGGTGCCGGTTCTGGCATTTAAAAATTGAACTACCTTAAAGTAAAGTAGTAAATGTCCATGAAGATTGTGGAAACTGGTCACCAGCATCTGAAATTGGAGTGAAGTACATTCTCTCCCTCCAGTCAGGGACAAAGGTTGGTTTGCAACTCAAGCCTCAGTCTATCTTGAAAAGCCACCCTCATAGGGTATAGCCCTGGAATCATTCCAGCTAAATTCCAGGGGCTATTGCTCCTCAGACCCTCCTTGTTCCTTCTTGAACTCTACCTTTAAGCTCTTTAGTACTGTTAAACTTCTGAAAAGTTTACTTTGCTTTTAGGCCTCTTTCAACTCGGCGATTTACTCTCTTGATTTGTGCAACTGACTGGAAGAACAAATTGATGTTGAGTTTCCATGTCACTTCTATGCACTCCCCCCAACCTTTTTCTGTGATCTTGAATTCAACTGTTACCAGAGAGCTGCCCTAGTCAGAGAGAACTAGCTTTCCTCTCCTTGGCTCTTGCATGCTCACAAGACAGAATTCAAATTAGTGATAGAAAATATTGTTGAAGCAAAGCAAGTGAATTTATTAGGAATACACTTGATTAAAGCAGGCAACTCAGCTAGTCTGAGCGCCCTGCCTGGTGGAGTTTAAGGGTTTTATAATCTTTCCCCTATAGGTTTCAAGGTTCTACTGCCAGATAGACTGGATTTTGAAGCCCTCTTTTACATCTTTGTGGCTTTTCCTAGAATTTATGTGAAGATATGGCAATCTTTTCTTAGTAACTCCCAAGACTGCTGTTCCATGGTTGAGATAAACTCACCCCCTTTTCTCCCCTTCCCTCCTCCTTCCTTAGCAGTATATTCCCCCCCCCCCTCCTCAAGTAATACAACCACATGCTTTTGGAGCTTTATTAATTGTCCTCCAGACTTCATCTATCCTTAGGTTTAGCTCGTAAAATGGTATTAACTGGGTCTTTGGTCTCTATTTTCCCAGGCCAGGGTGATTGAAGTTAAGTATTCTCTGATTAGGGAAGAGAGGTAGAAACCATATGCTTTCAAGTATCCTTGGTTGGGGAAGATAAGGCTTTGCAATTTACAAGCTGGCTGCAATGTGCCAAATTTATATGGCCTTCTTTAATCTTCCTGTCTAAGTTTCCCCATTCCAATGCCCAGGAATTTTTCTACCTTCTTACAATGCTGCCACACAATATGTCTCGCACCCTTATAAGGGTAATATGCTAATTAGACCATGAGACATTCCAGGTTTCCTTCAGAACAAAGCCATGGTGGTGGGGCAGAGGCAGAGGCAGTTATGGGTGATCAGGTCAGGAGAAGAAGGCAGTTGGGGTGATCAGGTTGGCAGGGGGGTGCAGCTGGGGGCAAGCAGGCCAGTAGGCAGAGTGATTAGGGATGATCAAGCAGGCAGGCAGGTGAGCAGTTAGGAACCAGTAGTTCTGGATTGTGAGGGGGTTGTCCAACTGCTAGTTTAGGCCCGATCCCACAGGGGTCTCAGAGTAGAGAAGATGCAGGCCAGGCTAAGGGACACCCCGCCTCCACCACCCCCCCAGTGCACAAATTCCATGCACCGGGCCTCTAATATATATATGCAAACCTCCACAGGCCCCTCCCCCAGGCCACCCCTCGCCCCAAGGGAACCCCCACCCTGGTCTGGGACACTCTTCAGGACAAACCAGCTGGCCCCCACACATGCACCAGGCCTCTATCCTATCTAATAAAAGAGTAATTTGCATATTGATCATTACTCCAACACACAAGAGGGTTGTCCCCATGTGGTCAAAGATCCTGCCCATGTGGACACAAGATGGCTACCACAAGATGGCCAGCAGGGGAGGACCATTGGGAGGTTCTAGGTCCTGCAAGAGAGGGCAGTTGTGGATGATCAGGCCAGCAGGGGAGGGCAATTGGGAGGGACTAGGCTTACAAGGAAGGACAGTTGGGGGCAATCAAGCCTGCAGGGGTGGGTAGTTAGGGGTGACCAGGCCAGCAGAGGAGGGAAGTTGGGGGCAAACAGGCTGGTAGGGGAGCAGTTAGACATCAATTAGGCTGGCAGGATAATGGTTAGTGGGTGATCAGGCTGGCAGGCAGAAGTGGTTAGGGGCAATCAGGGAGGCAAGCAGGTGAGGAGTTTGGAGCCAGCAGTCCTGGATAGTGAGAAAGATGTCCTACTGCCGGTTTAGGCCCAATCCTATTGGGCAGTTGGACATCCCTCGAGGGGGATGGACATCCCTCTGGGGGATCCCAGATTGGAGAGGGTGCAGGCTGGGCTAAGGGACATCCCTCTCTCATCACCCCCCCTCCCCCAGTGCATGAATTTTGTGCATTGGGCCTCTAGTACGTATATATTTTTGTCTCCTCAGGTCTGTAAAGAAGCCTAAAGCTCTTCCCGTTTTTTGACCCTTAGCAGCATCCCACTGCCTGGGTTTTCAAGAACACTTTAAAAACAAGAGAAGAACAGACGATATGGGAAGAAAAGGACTCACCTTTGTTAAGATGCTTCTTTCTCTAGGACCTTGATGTTCAATGTTGTCTCAGTGTTGTACAGATGTTTTTCCTATTTTTTTTTCTGGCCTTAAACTCTTGTAAGCAACTTCATCATATCTGGAGCAGCATCATAAGATGTTAGAAGACAAACTAAAGAACAATTTTAAATTTTAATTCACATAAAAAGATAAACTATAAAATGGGATGGTAAATGTAGCAAGGGATTCCTGTTTTATGTAAAGCCTTAAGTATATTTATTCTAAGATTTCTAGCTGTACATACAAATCTATGTAAGTTTATTAAAAAGGCTAATATCTTCCTCTATGCAAAGTTTAAAATGCACTTCATGTCATAATAGACTTCAAAAGCACAATAATATTATTTTTTAAACAATAGGTACACAGAGACAGACTTCTCTCTAAAGAGTATTTCTTAGAACATGTTTTGGAACTCATTGTCTTTTCCAAGGTTGAGAAATCAATAGAAAAAGCATCAGCTACTTTTGGGATGCTTTGCTGACATTTTAGATTACATGCTTTTACTGTCAAGGGACTCAAATCAATATTATATAGTTTTCATGGCAAGTAGATAATATATCATTAACAATTTTTGAAGGTAAATAGATAATTACAATTTTCACATTTAAAGCTGAAGTGTATAACCAGCTGGCAGGAGGAGTTAATTGTAATAAAATTTAGAACTGCATATATTTTCCTGCTTATGACATTGAAATGTTAAGCTTGCTTTAGTACCTGTGTTTGTTTAATTTCCATTATCATGATTCCCAAGGGGACATTGCTATTTTACAGGCTTCATACACACAATAACTAAAATCAGCCTTTGTGAAGGAGGTTAAGGGTAGGGCAATTGGATTTCTGCAATACTGATTCAAGGACATCTGATAGGGCAATGTCGGTACAATTTAGTATAAAAAGAATCAATATTGAGTGTCCATGTATTATGTATGCTACTCTGAATTGACAGAATTCTAAATATATCATAATGTAAATTTAGAATATATTTTTATAAGTACCTAAATTGACAAAAAATAAAATTATTAAGACAAAATATTTAAACTCATAAGTTTTCTGTATAACTCATGGAAGGCTTTCGTGCTTATTCACATTGATATAGGAAAACTAGGCAGTTTAGGAATGGAGATTTTCTTGAGTAGGTAACTAGGATTACAAGAGACATCTGTGGTTCTATTACTTGTACAGCCATTCCACTGATGAGTTTATGACCTCTAGCTAATCACTTGGCACTACTCTGAGCTTAATTTCCTTCCTGTGTATAAAGAAGAAATAATGCTTGTTATAATACTGCTGTACCCATGGATAAAAACTGCCCATAATTGTGAAGAAGCATAGTTAAATGTAGGCATTGTTCCTTTAAAAAAATTAAAACTGCATAGAAATTTAAGAGTCTTGCCCAGACAGTGTCACTCAGTAGTTGAGTGTTGACCTATGAACCAGGAGGTCTAGGTTTAATTCCCAGTCAGGGCACCTGTCCTGGTTGTGGGCTCAATTCCCAGTGTGAGTCATGTAGGAGGCAGATGATCAATGATCAATGATTCTATCTCATCAATGATGTTTCTATTCCTCTCCTTTCCTCTCTCTGAAATCAATTATATATATATAAAAAGTCTTAAATAACCTAATTAGTAAAGGATGGAAATAAATTAAATATATTGCTTTGTCCTTCAAATCATCACCAAATAGTTAGTTGTACCCCTTATGCAATGATATTTACTGATGTAACTGATAGTGCATGACCAGCAAACATATTCATTATCCATTTTATATACTATTCCTAAAATGGGCATGGATTATTTACTTAAGCAAGAAGTACAAACATTAAAGTTTACTCAAAATTCAAGGAATTTAGAAAACAAAATGAATAGTATAAAAATGAAAATAAAACTTGCCTGGACCAGTTTGGCTCAGTGGATAGAGCGTTGGACTGTGGACTGAAGGGTCCTGGTTCGATTCCGGTGAAGGGCATGTACCTTGGCTATGGGCACATCCCCAGTAGGGGGCGTGCAAGAGGCAGCTGACCTATGTTTCTCTCTCATAGATGTTTCTGACTTTCTATCCTTCTCCCTTCTGCTCTGTAAAAAAATAAATAAAAATATATATTTTTAAAAAAAGAAAATAAAACTTATATTCCTAATAATTTAGAAGCATACAGTTAGCTGTATTTACCAATTATTCTAAAGTTTATTAAACTAGATTTTTTTTTCTTATTGAATATTACCCATCTAAATAGTAGGATTTTTCATACCTGAAATCCCTTTGAAATAAAAGCGATACTTAACCCCAAATTTGTCACTTTCATATCCTTATTTTTTTAATTTAAAGAAATAACATATTTAAAGTTCATTTTCATAAATAGTTCTTTAATAAATACTAACTTTTGGACTTTATTTCTTATATTCTTTTTTCTTTTATTTTCTACTATAAAGTTATTGGTATCCTTCTATAAAAATCCATTCCTTAGATGTACATTAAATTTAAATGAATCAAAATGAAAATTCACATCTTAGAACTACATTAATTTTAAATGAAGTGAAATAAAGAATTTTATTTTAGAAATGTCTTTTACTCCTAAACCTTTTCTCCAATGTGCATAATCCAAAGAACTTGATATACAACTAGAGGAAAGATCAGTTACCTGATCTGAATTCAATTCAGTGAATATTGAATTCAATTCAGTGAACAGTCCATTTTATTTAATCTAGGATATCACAAAATTTTAAATGCTTAATTGTTTTGTATTTCACTAAAGAAGATAAAAAGCTGAAAAATATATAACAAAATATTTTAACACATAGAATGTTTATATTATGCTTAATTAATTAGCAAGTTTACACTTATCAAAACATAGATCATAGACATAAAATTCTGATGTATACATTTGACCCAGAGTTTCTCTGATGTATGCGTAACATAATAAGCAAAATCAACTTATTTATTTTCTGATTTTGATTCTTCTGCATCACTCTTAAAGTCAGAGTTCATTTCTATACTTTTATACATAGTTTTCCCTACTTTTAAGAATATTAGGGATTGGTATTTTCTGAGATTTCCTTTTAAAATGAGTAGTAACTACTTTCATACCAATCTTTATTGGTATATAGTAGGATAGAAAATTAAGTATCTAAATTAAGAAGCAAATAACTTTTAGGATCATTAGTTGCTCTATTATTACTGTTTATTTATAGCTTAGAGGCCCAATGAATGAAATGTGTGCATGGGAGGGGTGTCCCTCAGCACAGCCTGCATCCTATCCAATTTAGGAACCCTTGGGGGATGTCTGCCTGCTAAAAGCCAGCAGCCCCAGATTGTGAGAGGGATCAGGCCTAAACCTGCATTCAGACATCCCTCTCACAATCTGGGACTGTTGGCCCCTAACCACTAGCCTGCCTGGTTGCCTGATTGCTTCTAACCATTCTGCCTGACAGTCTGATTACCCCCTAACTTCTCCCCTGTCGGCCTGATTGACACCTAATTGCTCCTCTGCTGGAATGACTGACATCTAACTGCTCCCTGCTGGCCCACTCACCCCAACTGCCCTCTCCTGCAGGCTTGGTTGCCCCCAACTGCCCTCCCCTGCTGGCCATCTTGTAACAATGTGGAGGCAGCCATCTTTTGATGGTATGCGGGTAACCATCTTGTGATGCAAGGGCATGGGCTCAATTTGCATATTACCTCTTTATTATGTAAGATTCCCCACCACCTAAAGTAAATCCAACAAACTGGATAGTAATAATATTTATTTTAATATCACTGAATTGATTTTTAAAACAAAGGTATAGATAAGGTTTCTCAAATAATTGGTGGTGGTGTTATTTTAATTTTTTTTTTAGTCTTTAAAGTATTACAAATAGTACTACATATATTTTCCTTTTTTTCCCCCAATTGGCCTCCCCTCAGCCTTCCTTCCCCCCCCAGCACATGTCTTCACCTGCCCCCACCCCCGCCCCAGTGTCTTTTATACATTGGTTATGCCTACAAGCATGCATACAAGTCCTTTGGTTGACCTCTTACAGCCACTGCCCCCCACCCTCCCCAACCTTCCCCCCATAGTTTGACAGTCTGTTCAGTGCTTTTCTGCCTCTATATCAATCTTTTTCCCATTTCTTTTTTTTTAAAAAAGATCTTGCATCTGCATAGTGGAAATAAATGTATAAGAACGAAAAATGTTTGAGTCTCACTTTCAATGTCCAACTGTTCTGAGTCCCAGTTTCAATGTCAAATAGTTTCTTATGTGTACATGTCAGCAGTGGTATCCGGATGGTGGACATATGGTGGCAATGCAGGTTCCACCCTCTCTGGTTTGGTCCTGGGCCACCTGCAGTGATGCACAGCTTCTGACTGCTAGCATGGCAAGGTGTTGTCAGTGTCTTCCATCTCTGGACTGTCTTTGCGGTTGGAACAGACCTGTCAGTTCCTCATTGTTGCAGGAACCCATATGGTCTTGGAGTTGTTTTCTGAAAATATACAAACATATTCTCAATCAAAAGTTCATAAAAGGATCTTTTCTATAGATTAGACTTAGGAATCTTTTTATTTTTGCCCAAATGATTTTTCTTTGGCTTATTTTGACACCTTGTGTGTTTTTCATAGGTGTCCTGCTGTTGGCATTACAAATGAAAGTTACTTTTCTGGAGTAAGAATTTTCTAAATGTAATTTACTTATAGGATATTTTTTCCTTACATGATATTACCCCACTATTCCCCACCCTTTTTAATGGGGGCTTTTGGAAATTTTATATTGCAGTCTTAGTAACTTTAAATTTTAAATTTTGCACAAAAATATGACTGCTTTAGGTTCTTTGGATGTCAGGCAATTTTAAAATGAGATGAACTACGAATAGAAATTTTAGTTAATATTTTAGGAACAGCTTTTTGTCCAGTACACTTAAATTTTCTTGAGTATTCCCTTATTTTACATGGCCAATTTAAATTAATCTGAAAACTTGAATACTATTTTACTGTCAAATTTCATACTCAAGCAAAAATCTGAGTTTACCCAGTAAATATTAGTGGAAATGATTGTTTGCTTTCTTGAGTAGGCCCTAGCATTCCTGGTACTAGACTGAATTTAGATATAGGCCAGCTGTTGCTGGCCGAGTCTCTGTCTGTAACCTGGGTCCCAGTCTGAGCTGTGTGTGGGAGACAAAACAGTCATGGAGGCAGGAGACCTCCCTCAGAAGGGGTGAGAGTTAAGGCCCCTGCAAGGTTAGTGGGTGAGGGTCTGTGCCCCACCTCTTTTAGTTCTCTCCTGTTGGCCCCTCTGTGACTGTGCCTGTCTTAGGTTGTTCCTTTCTTGAGGAATCTTACCCATCTCTGGCTAACCAGCCATCCTCCGTGGCCAAACAGGGTGATGTGAGATTCAGTTCTGTCTCCTTGATAGTCTATGTTCCCATGGCCTCCACGCCAAGCACCAGCCTTGGGATCCCCTCGCCTGCTGGCAGGGTCCAGTGCTGATCACATATCTCGGGGGACCCAGGTTTCTTCTCCAGGGAGGGCCCAATGTCACACCATTGGTCAAGAGACAGATCCATGGTGCCAGCCACCCAGAGGCTTCAAGCACAGCTTGAACTGAAAATTCAGGCAACAGCTGTGTGCACTTGAATTGTGAGAAGAGGGTCCCTCTTGGCAAAAAGGGCAAGAGGGGCCAATGTAGAATGCTCGAGTGCCTTCCCAGTGCCTTAATTCCTTCTGAAAGGGATTAATTCCTTTCCTATCCTTTTTAAAATTGCTGCCAAACATTCAAAGAATTAGTTTGTAAGTTTATTTGGGATAATTGTATAATATGCTGTTGTCAAATATAAAAAATTATAATGACATTGTAGAATAATATCACGTAAGGGTATCATGGTGTCACAGGAAGGTAAGGAGGCCTAGCTTAAGGACTGGTGTCCATAGGAGATGACAAGCTCTAGGCCATCTGAATTCAATCTCAAACTAGCTGCCAATTTTTTTGTATAACTTTTCTAGGGATGTAAAAACACAAATCACTTACCTTAGTTCAAGTGGTCAAATATATTGACTTCCCCCCTTACTCCCACCACCTGCCACTTACCCTGAGGTTTGACATTCTGATGGATTTTTCTCAGTCTCTGGATCCATTCTTGTTCATCAGTCTATGTCGTTCATTATATTCCATAAATGAATGAGATCATGTGATATTTATCTTTCTCTGCCTGGCTAATTTCACTTAGCATAATGCTCTCCAGCTCCATCCATGTTGTTGCAAATGGTAGAAGTTCCTTCTTTTTTACTGCAGCGTAGTATTCCAATGTGTAGATGAACCATAGTTTTTTAATCCACTCATCTGCTGATGGGCACTTAGGTGTTTCCAAATCTTAGCTATGGTAAGTTGTGCTGCTATGAACATAGGGGTACATATATCGTTTCTAATTTGCCTTTCTAATTTCTTGGGGTATATTCCTAGAAGTGGGATCACTGGGTTGAATGGGAACTCCATTTTTAGTTTTTTGAGGAAACTCCATACTGTTCTCCAGAGTGGCTGCACCAGTCTACAATCCCACCAGCAGTGCACGAGAGTTCCTTTTTCTCCGCATCCTCGCCAGCACTTGTCGTTTGTTGATTTGTTGATGAAAGCCATTCTGACAGTGTGAGATGGTACCACATTGTCATTTTGATTTGCATCTCTCCGATTATTAGTGACTTTGAGCAGGTTTTCATATGTCTCTGTGCCTTCCTTATGTCTTCTTTTGAAAGATTCTATTTAGGTACATTGCCCATTGTTTTATTGGATCATTTGTCCTCCTTTTATTAAGTTGTATGAGTTGCCTATAGATGCTTGAGATTAAACCTTTATCACTGATAACATTTGCAAATATGTTCTCCCATACAGTAGGTTTTCTTGTTGTTTTGTTGATGGTTTCTTCAGCTGTGCAAAAGCTTTTTATTTTGATGTAGTCCCACTTATTTATTTCTCTTTAGCTTCCATTGCCCTAGGAGTGGTATTAGTGATGAAGTTCTTTCAGCATATGTCTAAGATATTTTATCCTGTGGATTCCTCCAATATTTTTATGGCTTCCCATCTTATGTTTAAGTCCTGTATCCATTTTGAGTTTATTTTTGTGTATGGTGTAAATTGGTGGTCTAGTTTTATTTTTTTTTGCATGTATCTGTCCAATTTTCCCAAAAACATTTATTGAAGAGACTGTCTTGACTCCATTTTATGTTCATGTCTCCTTTGTCAAATATTAATTGAGCATAGTGGTTTGGGTTGATACCGGGATTCTCTATTTTATTCCATTTGTCTATATGACTGTTCCTGTGCCAGTATCAGGCTGTTTTGAGAACAGTAGCTTTGTAATACAGCTTAAAATCTGGTATTAAAAACCCACCAACTTTGTGCTTCTTTCTCAGGAATGTTGTGGCTATTCAGGGTCTTTTTTTATTCCAGATTAACTTTTGGAGAGTTCTTTCTAGGTCTGTGAAATATGCTGTTGGTATTTTAATGGGGAGTGCATTAAATTTATAGATTGCTTTGGGTAGTATGGACATTTTAATGATCTTGATTTTCCCAATCTATGAACATGGTATGTTCTTCCACCTGTTTACATCTTCCTCTCTCTCTTTTTTAGTGTCCTACAGTTTTCCACAAATAGGTCTTTTACCTCCTTAGTTAAGTTTATTCCTAGGTATCTTAATTTTTTTGGTGTGATGGTAAATGGGATTGCTTTTTTAGTCTCTCTTTCTGTAAGTTCACTATTAGTGTATAAAAATGCCATAGATTTCTTGGAGTTAATTTTGTAGCCGTCTACATTGCTGAACTCATTTATTAAGTCTATTAGTTTTTTTTATGGAGTCTTTTGGGTTTTTTATGTACAATATCATGTCATCTGCAAAAAAGGATAGCTTTACTTCTTCTTTTCCCATTTTAATGCCTTTTATTTCTTCTTCTTGTCTAATTGCAATGGCTAATACTTCCAGTACTATGTCAAACAGGAGTGGTGAGAGTGGGCATCCCTGTCTTGTTCCTGTTCTTAGGGGAAATGATTGCAGTTTTTGCCCATTGAGTATGATGTTTGCTGTGGGCTTATCATATATGGCTTTTATTATGTTGAGGTATGATCCTTCTATTCTCATCTTGTTGAGAGTTATTATCAAGAAAGGGTGTTGGATTTTGTCAAATGCTTTACTGCATAAATTGATATGACTATGTGATTTTTATGTCTCAAATTATTTATGTGATGTATCACATTTATTGATTGATGGATATTGTACCATCCTTGCATTCCTGGGATAAATCCTACTTGGTCAGGGTGTATCATCCTTCTGATGTACTGCTTGATTCGATTTGCTAGAATTTTATTGAGGATTGGCCTGTAATTCTCTTTCATTGTGTGATCTTTATCTGGTTTTGGTATTAGCTTGACTTTGGCTTCATAGAAGGAGTTTGGAAGTGTTCCATACTCTTGAATTTTATGGAATAGTCTGAGGAGGACAGGTTTTAGTGCTTCTGTGAATGTTTGGTAAAATTCCCCTGTAAAGTCTTCTGGCCCTGGGCTTTTGTTTGCTGGAAGCTTTTTGATGACTGCTTCAATTTCTTCCATAGTTATTGGTCTATTGAGCTGTTTATATTATTCCTGACTGAGTTTTGGAAGGTTATATTTTCTTAGGAATATATCCATTTCCTCCAGGTTGTCCAGTTTGTTGGAGCAGAGTTGTTCATAGTATTTTTTTAACAATTCTTTGCATTTCGATGGGGTCTGTTGTTATTTAACCTCTTTCATTTCTGATTTTATTTATTAGGGTCCTCTCTCTTTGTTTCTTGGTAAGCTTGGCTAGAGGTTCATCAATCTTGTTTATCCTTTCAAAGAACCAGCTCTTGGTTTTGTATTGTTTCTGTATTGTTTCTTTGGTCTCTATGTCCTTTATCTCTGCTCTGATCTTTACTATTTCCTTCCTTCTGCTTACACTGGGCTTTTTTTATTGCTCTCTTTCTAACTCTTTGAGTTGTTGGGTTAGATAATTTTTGCCGTTGTTTCTTGTGTGTGTGTGTGTGTGTTTTTTTTTTTTCAGTAGGATCATAGAGCTATGAACTTCCCTCTCAAAACTGCTTTTGTTGTGTCCCATAGATTTTGGATTGTTGTGCTATCATTGTCATTTGTTGCCATGATGTTATCTATTTCTTCTTTGATCTCTCTGGTAACCCAGTCATTGTTTAATAGCATGCTGTTTAGTCTCCATGTGTTTGATTTCCTTGGCTTGTTTCTATTGTAGTTGATTTCCAGCTTTATGCCACTGTGATCTGAGAATATGCTTGATAAAATTTCTATCTTCTTGAATTTGGAGAGACTTTGGGTATGACCCAACATATGGCCCATCTTTGAGAATGACCCATGGGCACTTGAAAAGATTGCATATTCTGTGGCTTTGGGGAGAAATGATCTGAAGATGTCATCAATTCCATCTGGTCTAGTGAGTCATGGAGGATTGATGTTTCTTTACTGATTTTTTGTTTAGAGGAGTTGTCCAATAGTGATAGTGGGGTATTAAAGTCTCCTACTATGATTGTATTGCTGTCTATCTCTCCCTTGATATCATCCCGGAGCTTTTTTATGTATTTGGGTGCTCCTGTATTGGGTGTGTAAATGTTTACCAGAGTTATTTCTTCTTGTTGGTTTGCTCCCTTTAGTATTTTGAAGTGGCCTTCTTTATCTCTTCTTATGTACTTCACTTTGAAATCTAATTTTTCAGATGTAAGTATTGCTACCCCAGCCTTTTTTCCTTTTCCATTCACCTGAAGAACCTTTTCCCATCCTTTCACCCTCAGTCTGTGTCCATTTTTTTTTCAGAGGTAGGTTTCTTATAGATAGCAGATATATGGGTTGTGTTTTTTTATCCAGTCCATAACCCTATGTATTTTGATTGGAGCATTTAAACCTTTTCAATTTAAAGTTATTATTGATAGGTAGTTATTTGTAGCCATTTTTGTTTTTACCACTGTGTTCCTAATTTGCTTCCTATTTCTTTTTACAGCAGACCCTTTAGCATTTCTTGCATTGCTGGTTTGGTGGTAATGTATTCCCTTAGTCCTTTTTTTGTCTGTGAACCTCCTGATTTGACCTTCAATTTTGATTGATAGCCTTGCTGGGTACAGTATTTTAGGATTCAGACCCTTCCTTTGCATGGCTTTGTATATTTCATTCCATTGCCATCTGGCCTCATAAGTTTCTTTTGAGAAATCACTTGCTAATCTAATGGGGGTTCCTTTGTAGGTGATTTTCTGTCTCTCTCTGGTGGCTTTTAAGATTCTCACTTTGTTGTTGATTTTGCCAATTTAATTATAATGTGCCTTAGCATCGGTCTTTTGGGGTTTATTTTGCTTGGGACTCTGTGATTTGTGTGGGTTTTTTCTTCTCCATATCAGGAAAGTTTTCTGTCATTATTTCTTCCAACAGGTTTTCTATTCCTTGCTCAGTTTCCTGTCCCTCTGTAAGCTGTATTATGTGGATGTTGTTTTGTTTCATCTTGTCCCAAAGTTTCCTTATGCTCTCCCCCTGCTTTTTATTTTTTTTTTCTAGAAGATGTTCTACTTGGGTATTATTTCCTACCTTGTCTTCTAGCTCACTGGTGTGGTCCTCTACTTCTTCTAATCTACTCTTGATACTTTCTATGGAGTTATTTACCTCATCAATGTCACTTTTCATTTCTTCTTGGTTCTTCCTCATTTCTTCTATGGTCTTCTTCATTTCTTCTATGGTCTTTTTCATTTCTTCTTGGGGCTTCTTCATTTCCTCTTTGGTCTTCTTCAGTTCCCCTTGGTTCTTACTCATAATGTCTCCCATTCTCTGCAGCCTCCTTATGACCATTTCTCTGAATTCTTTCTCTGACAAGTTGCTTGCTTCCATTTCATTTATCTCTTTTTCTGGTGAGGCTTGTTTTTCTTTCATTGGCAGGCTGTTTGTCTCCCCATGGTATCATTTCTCTGTATGTCTGGTTATGTACTTCTCACTCTCCTGAGTTGATTTAAACGCTCAAAATACAACACAATTAGGTGCAGTGCACCAGGCACTGAACTGGAATGTATTCATGGTATTGGTAACTCCAAATTAAAGGTGACTGCCAGAGAAAGGCAAAGTAGGGGATAGGTGAGAAAGAAGAGAGTAAGAGAAAACACAAAAACCACAGAAAAGAAAGAAAGAAAGAAAGAACAAAATGAAATTGGGAAAAGGGGAAGAGGAAAAAAGAAAGAAATGGGGAATCCTATCTAATAAAAGAGTAATATGCAAATTTTACCATACCTTTGTCACACCCACAGCCATGCCCAGCAGCCAATAAGGAGCAGATTATTTAAATAAACCCCATCCAAGATGGCTGCCTCCACTGAGAGCAGAAGGAAGGCATGGGTTTCCCCAGCAACAGAGGAAGCCAAGCTTTCTTTGCCGGCCTAGGCCTCCACTCAATGTTACAGTTCAATAATGAAAGATACAGAAATTGCTGTAGCCACTGAACTGGAGAGAACAGAGAGGCTTGGATTTCCCTGACAATGGAGGAAGTCAAGCTTTCAGCCTGCTGTTGCTGGCCTAGGCCTCCGCTCTGGGCTACAAAGTTTCAACCAGAAATGGCTGCTGCCACAGAGCAAGCAGAAGGCTTGGCTCCGCTCCAGGCTACAAAGTTTCAATTATAGACATAGATTAATCCAAGATACCAGGGCCTCTAGTTGGGTTGCTGGGGGGCATGGCCTGCAAATCTCCACAGGCCCCTCGCTCAGGCCATTCCTCACCCCAAGGGAACCCCCACCTTGATCTGGGACACTCTTCAGGGCAAACCAGCTGGCCCCCACCCATGTACCAGACCTCTATCCTATCTAATAAAAGAGTAAATTGCAGATTGACCATCACTCCAACACACAAGAGGGCTGCCCGCACGTGGTCAAAGATCTCGCCTCCATGTGGACACAAGATGGCCATCACAAGATGGCGAGCATGGGAGGGCCATTTAGAGGTTACAGGCCCTGTAAGGGAGGGTGGTTGTGGACAATCAGGCCAGCAGGGAAGGGCAGTTGGGAGGGACCAGGCCTGCAAGGGAGGGCAGTTGGGGGTGATCAAACCTGCAGAGCAGGGTAGTTAGGGGCAAACAGGCTGGCAGGGGAGCAGTTGGACATCAATTAGGCTGTCAGGGTAGTGGTAGTGGGTGATCAGGCTGGCAGGCAGAAATGGTTAAGGGGAATCAGAGAGGCAGGCAGGTGAGCAGTTTGTAGTCAGCAGTCTTGGATTGTGAGAAGGAAGTCCAACTGCCCTACCAGGATTGGGCCTAAACTGACAGTTGAACATCCCTCGAGGGGTCCCAGATTGAAGAGGGTGCACTCTGGGCTAAGGGACATGCCTTGCCTCCCATGCACGAATTTTGTGCACCAGGCCTCTAGTAAACTATACATATGGGTTGAAAACTGCTATAGGACAGCCACTAATCCCCCAAAAGCCAACAACAAGTACCTGCAGCTTGAAACAAACTGCATACAACAACTAATATCAAGGGTGATGAGGGAACACAGAAGCATAAATATATAAAAAATGCAAACTACAGCAACAAAACAAAAAGCAATTCCAAAAAAGCCCTCAAAACAAACTAAAATAAAAGATTAAGCAAACCAATCTCACAAACATGGATAAAATATCAGTACAATCAACACTCAAGTAAACAACAGCAGCAGGACAGACAGAGAGAAAAACAATTTAGGATAGTGAAGTCAGAGAAGCAAGAGGTGTGTATGGACTTGGAGCAGGTGGTTGGAGATTAGGTATATAAGTGGGGTGAAATTTTAACAGGGGTAAAAAGAAAGAATAAGGAAAATATAAAGCAGGAAAAGTGTAAAGGGAACAAGACACTAACTAGGGAAAGTTAGCAAGAAAGTGGTGGCATAAGGGTGAAGTTGAAGTAGAGTAAAAATATACTAAAGAGTAGATGAAAATAGACTGTATAACACTAATCCCAAAGTAGAATAAAGATTAAATAAAATGGCACTTAAAAAATGTAAAATAGTAGTAGAAATAAAATTGATTCCTTAATTTGTGTTACACAAGAGTCAATTTGTGATTCAGCCTCTGGGTGGCAATGTTTCTGGATTGACCTCTGGGTCTCTTGGTCCTCTCTAGTCTGAACTAAAATCCTGCTATCCCTGTGGTATTCAATACTGATTTGTGGGTATTGGGCTGCCCCAGAGCTGCTTCTCTAATGGTGATCACCTGTTCTGATCCCCAGCCTCCAGAAAAACAGCTCTCCCTGTGGTCTCCCAGGCTATCCTCCACCAAAGGATCTGCGTTCCTGGTTTAACACTGAGAAACTCAGATTACAAGAGAAAAAAAACGCAAGTGTGCGAACTCAAGTTCTGCTTGTATGTCTGCACGAAACCCCTTTCCCCCTTGGGTTTAACAGCCTGCACCCTCCCAAAATTGCTAGGCTTCCCTTCTCTGTCAGGTCCAAATGGGTTTCTTTCTAGTTATCCCCTCTGCCACCAGCTCCGAGGGCCCTCTTCCACGTTTACCAGCTCCAACAGCCATGGACTTTTTTTATTTTTTATTTAGGTGCAAATCTCCCTGCTTTGCCAGCTCCCCTTAAGCCTAGGAGAAATCTGACCTTTCCTTGGAGGAGCGCAGAGCTCCTACAAAACCACTTCTGTGCCAACTAGGAACCGGTGTTCTGGGGGTCTCAGCCATCCAGTGGGTACTGCAGTTGTAAAATTTTCAGGCCCTTTCCTTTCAAGATGGCGCAGTCCACCTCTGAGCCAGTGGCTCTGCGAGAGAACCCAGCCACACCAGGGGCCACTCAGTCAGGGGAGGCAAATCCAGCAGTCCACCTCCTTCTCCCAGAGCCCAGCTGTCCCCCAAATTACTAACAAATACTCCCCATGGGACCCTCAGCTGCTCCCTCCGTCTTCCCTGGGATATAACTCAGAACATGTCCTTCTGTTCCACTGCCATTTTTTTCTCCTCCATCCAGTGGTGTTATTTTTCTCGAAGAAAATATAACAGATACCTTATCTCTTATTTAATAAGCACAGTTTTAGGTATCCAGTCTCTATGGTAAATAGTAACTGTCAGAGCTAGCAAGAGTTCTGCTCAGATCTGCTGCTCTGAGTTGCTCTGAGGCCATATATTCTTCTAAATTCTGACTATGCCAGGGCAGGTTTCTTCTCAAACCCTGCCCATTGTACTAACTGTTGGGAATTTAGTCCAAGTTCCTTCTTTATCTTCTGCTTACTATTTAGAGGTGTTGGGTCTGAGCCCCTCTGATTGGGGCTGGACCTCTAGGATGCTGGGTTTTCGAGGAAAAAGCCATGAGAGGCTGTGGATGTATAAGAATGAGTCTTTGTTGCAGAAGCCATTGGCCATAAAACATTAGACAAAACAGTCTTTTATGACAGTGTACCAATCAGGCAGTCATACATTAGCTGGTAAGAACATATCTTTCCAACATACTAGCACCTTTAATAGTGTCTGTACCCACAGTCATTATCTGCCCTGCCGCCTCTAAACTCGCTGCCTTACATTGTAGTGGTGTCTGAGCTCCCCTTAGAGCTACAACCTCAGCAGCTTTTTCTGTCTCCACTGCCTGGCACACTGGCTGGTCTCTGGAGCCTTACATCTCTGTGTAACACACTCCAGCAAACTAGCTGGTCAATAACCTGTATATTATTCCAGAGACAAAGAAGGCCAGTTGCCAACAGTGACATTAATCATTTGGGTTATGGAAGGGCACAGCATACTATAAGATCGCAGTGGTCTTGCAGCTGTGTTCGGAGTGGCCTTGGCTGTTCGGCATACTGTCAACAAGTCTTTCACATTTTGAGTTGCGCTGATTGTCTGGAAACTCTGGCATGGTTCCCACAGTAATTTGTGTGAGGATTTCTTTCTACAAGTCCTCAAAATATTTGATCTATGTTGAAATATATAACTAACTTAAGTCTAGAAGATGCCTACCCTTTATTTAGTCATACTTCTAACATTTGGTATTTTCCAATATACATTTTTTATTCTCTCATCATTGCCTATTCTTGCTAATTTAGATTTCATCATAAACATTTATGACTCATACATAGCAATACTTATTTTGCATTTCATAATATACATATTCTTTTTCATACAGAGAGATTAAATATTTATTTGTATTACACTGCATTTCATATTAAAACTTTAATCTTGTCTATGAAGCCCTTTTGCTTATCCAGTGTATTTTTCCATCTAACCAGTAGCATTTGTTTCTATTGTAAGACCTTCCTTCTTGAAAGGAGATCTTTGGTTTGTCCTCTACTGCTTCATATTCTTCCTCAATTTTGTTATTAGCCCTTCATTGTTATATCTTCTTGTTTTCTTATATAATAAAAGAATAATATGCTAATGTGACAGTACCTCCACTACACTACCAGCCAATCAGGAGCAGGGGGTGTGTCCAGCAGACAGGGGGCATGGCAAGTGGACAGGGGGTGAGGCTGGTGAGGCCGGCGGAGGCGTGGCTACAGTGCTGAGGAAGCAAGCACGCTATAAGCTCTGCCCACACGGTATTTAAGGGCCGGCGAGATCCCTCCTTTCAGTTACTCTGACTGAGTCGCATCCTTTTGCAATGACCTCAGGACGGTTAGGGGAATTTGATGCCATGGGATCCCCTCACAAGGCTCGCATGTTGGTTTTTCTGATAGTTAGGCAGCAAGTGAGCTGTGGAGTTTATCTGTCCCATGGGACATACAAATGTGCATCCAGGGCACCTTGGGTAATGAGCACGAGGCGCAAGGAGGGGCTGAGTCATCAGGCCCAGGCGCTGGGTTGAGAGCTCTGAAGCCAAGCGGCAGTTTGGGTCCATGCCCAAAGCCCAGTGCCCACGACAGGGAGCTGGCTGCTGGCCTCTGGAGCATGCTGATACCCTGGTGGCCACCGCTGTGTGAGGCCCAGGGGTCCCTGCATGCCCCCCAGGCCAGCACTCACAATGATGCTGGCTGCTGGCATCTGGGGGCCTTGGAAGACAGGGATGTTTTCACCCTGCCCCCAACTACTTGCGCATGCTCAGGCCCCCAGCCCAGCACCCACAATGGGGTTGGGGTGGCTGACTGCCAGTCTCTAGGGTGTGAGGAGACTCTGGTGGCCACCACTGGGTGAAGGAAGTTCACAATCCTTTTGGTTCATGCAGTAACTGAACCATAAATCAAGAGTGCAGGGAGCACCAAGATTGCTGGGAAATGTAGTTCTGGTGGCAGACACACTGCAGGATATCCTAGACACTATATCAAAATGAGCCTGGAAGAAGTTATTGTTGTGGGTGGGGGAAAGAGGGAAAGGAAAGGTGAGAAACATAGGTGAAATCAGAGTGTCGAGGGAAAATTAAAGGGAAGATATCCTGCAACTTCTAGGAAATCTCCACCAATGGAGAACAAAAAAAAGACCTCTGTTATTCTGAGCACCAAACCAAATTGGGTTGGGGTCTCAGACAATTTGCTCATATGATTGCAAAGACAGACAGAAAGTCCCAGATTGGAGAGGGCTCCTCTGAGGGTTCCCAGATTAGAGAAGGTGCAGGTCAGGCTGAGGTACCTATGGTGGTCGCTGCCGTGTGTGGTGAAGTTCTAAAACTATTAAAAAGGCCCAACTTTTATTATTGATGAATGCACCATCCAGTCATGCTATAAACACCATAGACAGATTACTAAGAGAAATTATGAATTTGAATGTTGCATTTGGTGGAAAAGTTCTGCTTCTCAGAGAGGATTTTCTTCTTCTTCTTCTTCTTCTTCTTCTTCTTCTTCTTCTTCTTCTTCTTTATTATATTTTATTGATTTTTTACAGAGCGGAAGGGAGAGGGATAGAAAGTCAGAAACATCAATGAGAGAGAGACATCGATCAGCTGTCTCTTGCACGCCCCCTACTAGGGATGTGCCCGCAGCCAAGGTACATGCCCTTGCCGGAATCGAACCCAGGACCCTTCAGTCCCCAGTCCAACACTCTATCCACTGAGCCAAACCAGTCTCAGCTCAGAGAGGATTTTCAACAATGTGTCAGTATCATGCCACATTCTATGCAATCGGCCATAGTACAAATGAGTTTAAAGTACTGTGATATTTGGAGATGTTTCAGGAAGTTTTTTAAAATAAATATGAAATCAGAGGATTCTGCTTATAGAGAATGGTTAATTTATCTTGGAGATGGCAAACTTGATAGTTTTCATTTAGGAATGGATATTATTGAAATTCTCCATGAAATAATTTGTAATGGATCTATTACTGAAGACACCTTTGGAAATAGTATATCCTCTATAGATAATATTAAAAATATATCTAAACATGCAATTCTTTGTCCAAAAAATGAGCATGTTCAAAAATTAAATGAAGAATTTTTGGATATACTTGATGGATATTTTCATACCTATTTGAGTGATGATTCCATTGATTCAACAGATGATGTTGAAAAGGAAAATGTTCCCATTGAATTTCTTAAGAGTATTACTCCTTCAGGAATGCCATGTCATAAATTAAAATTGAAAGTGGGTGCAATCATCATGCTATTGAGAAGTCTTAATAGTAAATTAGGTCTTTGTAATGGTACCAGATTTATTCTCAAAAGATTACTACCTAGCATTATCGAAGCTGAAGTATTAACAGGATCTGCAGAGGGAGAGGTTGTTCTGATTCCAAGAATTGATTTGTCCCCATCTGACACTGGCCTTCCATTTAAATTAATTCGACGACAGTTTCCTGTGGTGCCAGCATTTGCAATGACTATTAATAAATCACAAGCACAAACTCTAGACAGAGGAGGAATATTCCTTCCTGAACCTGTTTTCACACATGGTTAGTTATTATGTTGCTTTCTTTCGAGTTCGAAGAGCATGTGATGTTAAAGTTAAAGTGGTAAATCCTTTATCTTAAGGGAAATTAGTCAAGCACTCTGAAAGTGTTTTAACTGTTATGTGGTATACAGGGAGATATTAAAATAAGTTTAATCACTTTATTAGTCATTATTTGCATCAATGTTTTTTATATCATGAGTTTGTTATTGTTATTATATAATTTTGTTATTATTTATTTATTAATGAAATTATGTATTATTTTCATATACATTGTACTCATTACCTTTTATCTGTCACAATTTTATTATAGAGAAAGGGCAAATAGCACTATTAAAATATTTCCTCTAATTAATACCCTTTTAATGTGCATGAATTTTGTGCACTGGGCCACTAATGTAATATGATAGTCTACCCAAAACAGAGATGAAACCATAGTTCTTACAAATACTTAAAACAATATGAATTATGCCTTAAGTGAGGCATACTATCCAAAATAGGTTTAAATCCCTATTTCCCTAGAGTTTTTAACAACTGGTCAATTCCATTTTGATGGTAATAGCTGTCAATAAATCATTCAATCAATCTATCAGTGAAATGCTTTGTTAAACAAATTTTTATTTATCATATTTTAATATATGCTTCTGTGTTGTACATTTTTAAGTGACTACAGCCAGTATTTGTCACTCATCCTCTTATATAAAGAATATGCAAGCTTCTTTTTTAAATAAATTGTACAAAATTAGCAAAGCAAGGAAACCAATAACAGTCAAGGAGTTTTCTCTAAAATACTTTTCAAAATAAGCTCACCTACAGTATAGAAATGCAAAGCACCAATTGAGACATCAACAGCAATTCTCTCAAGCAGAAAAGTATTAAAAATAGAAAGAATAAGAATAATTGAATAGTCACTGATTTGGAACTGAGTGTTGTCAAAAGTAAAGGGCTAGTTTGCAGCACTAACATATTCAAGAAGATGATGTTCAATTGTTTTCAGTGGCAATCAACAGAAGGGAATCAAGCACCTCATAGCAATTACTACACTTCTTGGAGAATTTGTAATAATGTTGCTTTGGGGAGGCAAGATAAGAAATAGTCTAGCTAAGAAGCTACATCAAGAAAAGTAGCAAAATGAGAGAGACCATATCAGCTTTAACTTATGAAGCTACCTGAAAATTAAAGGTGGTGTGCTTTGGGAGGAAGAAAAATTTGATATAATATTGAATGCAGAATAATTAAAAGAGAATGCTTTGTCTTAGCAAAATATAATTTCTAAATTTTAAGATCAAATGTTATATTTAATATTGCATTTAATATTGTGTGGTTTTGAAATAATTTAGCAAATAACCATTTTACCCAGTGTATTAAGAATTCGCATAAAAATGATGGAAAAATCAAGTAAAAATTTAACTTCTCTGATTATATTGTATACATTATGTCATTAGATGGAGAGATTAAAAATGTAATATGAGAAAAATCAATTAAATTTTGTATAATAAACTATAATAAAAAAGAACTGAGCAAATAAGTATAAATTTCAGTAATTTTACCAGGTTTCCAACTGGATTAGAAAAGTACTATAATTTTGAAATTATAGTGTATATAATTAAATATACAAGGGACAAATACTGATCTTGAAAGATTAGAATATGTATGTAAGGGAGAGGAAAATAGCGGCCGAATAAGCAGATGTGGCCTGAGCTTTATCCTGAAGCAGATAGAAGAAGCATTTAAATCAAATAACATCCATCTGGATTTGGGGAACTAGACACAGCTGGTGAGACAGTTCGCAGCAGGAAGGGCAGAGGGTGTCTGGAGAATGGCAGAATCAGGGCTGGAGAGAGATGCACAACCAACAGGCCAAGAGTGTTAGGAGGAAGCTGCACTGCACCAAGGCCAAATTCCTTAGGGACAGGTGTAACATGCAACTGTGGAAAGAAGTCCACATGGTTCCTGGTGGCAATGGATTCTAGATGTAAGTCAATGGCCCCGACAGACTGAGCCCAGAAAGGCAGCCTAAAGAGCTATCTGAAAGCTCAGTGGGGCGAAGAAGTAGGGGGGGAGAAGCTTGCAGTCGCATGGTTGTTTTTCTTCTATTTGGTCTTTGCTTTTATTTGCTAAACCCACTTCATAGGACCTTTCAATGCACTCATCCATGGCTGCAGTGCAGGTGGAGGCATGGACTTGTGGAGTCTGGGGAGAAGCTGTGGAGGAGAGCGGGTCGGGGAGAGGTGACCAGGAGTCTGGCACTGAGACATTCCTGTCCCTCTGGACCTAAGCAGCCATTTTTCTCCTAGAGAGCCAACCCCTCTCAGCAGCCTCAAGAAAGCTAATACAGCTATACCCAGACTACACCATGAGCTGTACAAAGGACACAAAAATTCTGAATATCCCTGAAGAATCCTCATGGATTGTGCCCCCCCACACCTCTAGTCCTGTCAGAAACAGACACTTGCTTGAGAGATTAAGATTGACAGCAGGCAGACAGGCAAAGTGGGAAGATTGGTTGCACCTCCTTGCAGCTAAGGCTGTGGAGAAAGACAAAAACAGAGGAGTGGCGGATTGCTTGGAATTTCAACATGGTGCTGACTACCTAACAGAAAACTAAGAAGTGGCAGACAGAACAGAAGAGATGAGTCTTAAACCAGCCCTGGGGCATTAAAACTGGGTTGAAACAAATGACAATTCACTTTTTAATTTTTTATATTTAATTTTAATTTTTAATTTTTTCATATTTTTCTACATTCTATTTTTATTGTTTTTATCTTATTTTTTTCATCCTTTTCTTCATCACTTTTCCCTCTTTCATCCCTGTTTTCCCATATCTTCTCCCTGTTTACTCATATCTTGTCCCCACATTAGTTTCTCTCTTTCTTTTCTTTTTACCCCTTGTTAAAATTGATCTTCTTCATCTGCTTTATTGACATATTATTATTACTGTAGTCTCTGTTGACTTACTCATATATCTAATTTCCTCTCCCCTGCTCCAAGTCCGTGCACCCTTCTCCTTTCTCTTTCTTTACTAGTCAACTTTATTTTTAAACATTGATTTTTTTTACAGAGAGAAAGGGAGAGAGATAGAAACATCGATGAGAGAAAAACATCAATCAACTGCTTCCTGCACATGTCCTACTGGGGATGTGCCCGCAAGCAAGGTACATGCCCTTGACTGGAATTGAACCTGAGACCTTTCAGTCCACAGGCCAATGCTCTATCCACTGAGCCAAACTGGTTAGGGCTACTAGTTAACTTTTTTATGCTTGTTTTTCCTATCCCCTCTTGCTCTCTTATTCTCATAATTGTTTAATTAGTTTCACTCACTAAACTCAAGCCTCCCTGCTCTCCTGCTCTCTCCTTTATTCTCCTTTTCCAGAAATGGTTGAGTAAATGAGTAGATAAATTTATATATCTATATATCTATATATCTATATCTATATCTATATCTATATCTATATCTGTATCTGTATCTGTATCTATATCTATATCTATATCTATATCTATATTTTTTCATTTTATTTATTTTTATTTACTTATTTACTTTGATTTTTTAATTTAAAAATTGTATTTTTCTTTCTTTTCTTCTTAACTATTCTTTCTCTTTCTATCTCCTTATACTAAACCAATGTCCTTCTGAGAAGGCTAACCCCTCCCTATTTTGCAAAACTACTGTTTGGAATTCTCTGCTGTTTTTCTTAGACAGCCTTTTATTCTGAAAAATAACTTTGCTTTCTGGCCTGCTTTAGCTTGATTGAAGCTTAGCTGTCTGACATTGTCAGTGAGAGACTAGATATGCCCATACTCTTAATGCCATGCCAGGTTCATTTTTTTATTCGATAGAACTGTGTTGTTTTTAAGGCCAGCAGCGAGGCACATAGGCCTGATTCTTTAATAAAAAGGGAAATTCTGCTTGTAACCTTGCTTAAAATTTGAATTAATTTTCTCTAAGCCCACCAGTGAATAAAGCGTGACTCCAAACTCTTCGAACATTGTTTGATTATTCCTGTTCTCTGTAACGTTTCCCCCTATTCATTGAGTTCCTTAACCTTACTTTCTGTAGATAATCTCTGCCTCTACAGAGTCTGTTCCCCCCTCCCTTTTTTTTCTAGGTGTTTGTTGTTTGCATTTTTTAGTTTATCTGTTTGTTTTATGGCTTTTTTCCTCTCTCTCTCTCTCTCTCTCTCTCTCTCTCTCTCTCTCTCTCTATATATATATATATATATATATATATATTTCTTTTCCTTTACTCTCTTACCTTTTTCTCTTTCCTCAATATAATTTTTGCTCTCATTTCTGTATTGTAATTCTCTTTTCTCTGGTGGTCACTTTTATTAAGGTTATTGGTGCCCTGAGTACATTCATGGTTTTTTCCCTTTCTATCATGTCTTATTGAATTATCTTTTTGTGCTGTTTGGTCAACATGGTAGAGAGTGAGCCACATAACTTGACACCTTCAGAGGAGACTCCATCCATGAATGAGATAATAACAGTCAAGATCCAACTACATAAAGAGAACCCAAAAATCCCAAGTAGGGGGCATCCCTAGAATACCCATTCCAGAAAACCTAAGAGATTGCACCACTGGGTCCAACAAAATATATCCTATATAAGACAAACAAAAAAAATCTGGGTGACCTACAAGTTTGATCAAATTCATGAAATTAACCACAAAAAATTAGAAAGAGAGCAATAAGAAAAACCCAGAGAAAGCAGAAGAAAGGGAATAGTAAAGATGAGTGAAAATAAATGAGATAGAGATCAATAAAATAACACAAAAGGTCAATAAAACCAAGAAGTGGTTCTTTGAAAGGATAAACAAGATTGATGAACCTCTATCCTGGCTCACCAAGAAACAAAGAGAGAGGACCCAAATAACAAAATCAGAAATGAAAGAGGTGAAGTTAACAACTGAGCCCATAGACATACAAATAATACTCTGAAAAAACTCTAGTCCAACAAACTGGACAACCTCAATGAAATGGACTCATTCCTAGAAAATTATAAGCTTTCAAAACTCCCTCAGGAATAATAATAATAATAATAATAATAATAATAATAATACCTGAATTGGCCGATAACTGCTGATGAAATTGAAACTGCAATTAAAAAAAAAAAAAAAACTTCCAGCAAAGAAAAGCTCTGCCCCAGCTGGCTTCACAGGGGAGTTTTATCAAACATTCAAAGAAAAACGAAAACCTATCCTTCTCAGACGATTCCAAAAAATTTAAGAGGAAGGCACACTTCCAAGCTCTTTCTATGAAGCCAGCGTTACCCTAATCTTAAAACCAGATAAAGACACTACAAAAAAAGAGAATTATAGGCCAATATTCCTGATGAACATAGATGCTAAATTCCTCAAAAAAATTCTAACAAATCAGATCCAGCATTATATTAGAAAGATCATACACCATAACAAGTATGATTTATTCTGGGGATGCAAAGAAGATACAATATCCAAAAATCAATAAACATGATACATCACATAAATTTATAGGCAAATATCACATAATCATATCAATTAATGCAGAAAAAACATTTAATAAAATCCAACACCCTTCCTTGATAAAAACTCTTAGCAAAGTTGGAAGAGAATGATTATACCTCAACATAATAAAAGCTTTATATGACAAACCTACAGCCAACATCATACTCAATGGGCAAAAACTAAAACCATTTCCTCTAAGAACAGGAACAAGACAGGGATGGCTATTTTCATCACTCCTGTTTGACATAGTATTGGAATTGCTGGCCATAGCAATCAGATAAGAAGAAGAAATAAAAAGGTTTCAAATTGGAAAAGCAGAAGTAAAAATGTCCTTATTCACAGATGATATGATACATAGAAAATCCCAAAAATATCATAGTAAAACTACTAGACTTAATAAATAAATTCAGCAATGTAGCAAGGCACTAAATTAACCAGAAATCTATGGCTATTTCATCACCAATAATGAACTCACAGGAAGAGAAACCAAAAAAAAAAATCTCATTTACCATTGGAACAAAAAAATCAAGTTTCCTAGGAATAAACTTAACTAAGAAGGTAAAAGACTTGTACTCAGAAAACTATAGGATGTTGAAAAAAGAGATAGAGGAAGACAAAAACAAATGAGAGAATATACCATGTTCATGGATTGGTAGAATCAACATCATTAAAATGTCCATACTATCCAATGCAATCTATACATTAAATGAAATCTCCACTAATATAGCAATGGAATATTTCACATACCTGGAACAAACTCTCCAAATATTTATCTGGAATGAAACAGACCCAAATAGCCACAGAAATCCTGTTGCAGGGATCACAATACCAGACATCACCCTATATTACAAAGTACTATTCTCAAAACTGCCTGGCACAAGAACTGAGATATAGACCACTGAACAGAACAAAGAACCCAGAAATTGGCCCAAGCCATTATGGTTAATTCATATTTGACAAAGAAGGCAAGAGCATACAATGGAGTCAAGACAAACTCTTGAATAAATGATGTTAGGGAAATTGGACAGATACATGCAAGAAAGTGAAATTAGACCAACTTTTTATACCATATACAAAAACCTCAAAATGGATAAAGGACTTAAACATAAGACCAGAAACCATAAACATCTTAGAAGAATCTGTAGTCAGCAAAATATCAAACATATGTCATAGCAATATCTTTACCGATACAGCTCCTAGGACAATGGAAACTAAAGAAAATAAACAAATGGGACTACATTAAAATAAAAAGATTCTATACAGCAAAAGAAACCATCAACAAAACAAGAAAGCCTACTGCATGAAATAATATGTTATTTCTGATAAAGGTTTAATCTCCAACATTTACAGGGATCTCAGACAACTTAACAAAAGAAAGAAAAAAATCCAATCAAAAAATGGGCAAAGGACCTAAATACACACTTTTTGAAAGAAGACATTCAGAAGGTCAAGAGACATATGAAAACATGCTCAACGATACTAATCATCTTTGAGATGCCAATTAAAACGACGATGCAGTACCATCTACACTTGTCAGAATGCCTATCATCAACCAATCATCAAACCACAATTGCTGCTAAGGATGTGAAGAAAATGGAACCCTTCTCTACTGCTGGTGGGAATGAAGACTGGTGCAACCACTGTCAAAACAGTATACTGATTCCTCAAAAAATTAAAAATGGAACTCCCATTTGACCCAGTAATCCTACTTCTAGGAATATATCCCAGAAATCAGAAATACCAATAAGAAGGAACATATGAACCCTTGTGTTAATAGCTGCACAATTTATTGTAGCTAAGATTTGGAAAGAACCTAAATGATCAGCAGATGAATGTACTTAAAAAACAGTGATACATCTAATAAATGGAATACCATGTTGCTGTAAAAGAGAAGAAACTCTTACCATTTGCAACAGCATGGATGGACTTGAAAAACATTATGGTAAGCAAAATAAGCCAGTTGGAGAAAGATAAATATCACATGATCTTACTCATTTGTGAACAAGATAAACTGATGAACAAAAATAGAGCCAGAGATATAGAAGCATCACACAGACCTTCCAAACTCAAAGGGAAGGTGTGTGTGCAAGGGGGAGAGGTAAGAGATCAACAAAAGGATTCCTTTGCTGGCATATAAGCACAGCCCATGGAGACAAACAGTAGAGGGGTGTGCTGGGGAGTGGAGCATCCAGGAAGAGGTCAATAGGGGAAAAGGACACTTATGTAATACTTTAAACAATAAAGAATTTATTTAAAATAAATTAGAATATGTAGAATACATTTAACTTTAAAATAAGTGTAATGACAATAATTTCTAACTACAAAGAACTCATAAATCATCATATGGGAATAATTATTATTATACTGAAAATTAATAACATCAATAAGTAAAAGTTATTAACTCATATGTTTGTAAATATCACTGAAGATTACTGAAAATAATGTCTTGCAAGAAAGGTAATTAGGACAGATGCTTTATATAAATTATCAAAGATAGGCTTATTAAAGAACAAGAAGATAGATAGATAGATACATATATATATACTGACTAGAGGCCTGGTGCACAAAATTTGAGCAGGGGGCTTCCCCTCAGCCCAGCCTCCACCCTCTCCAATCCGGATCCCTTGAGGGATGTTTGACTGCCAGTTTAGGCCTGATCCCAGTGATTGGGCCTAAACAGGCAGTTGTATATCCCTCCCACAATCTGGGACCACTGGCTCCTAACTTCTTATGGCCTGCATGCCTGATCACCCCTAACTGCCCCTCCCTGCTGCTCTAGTCACCCTCAACTGCCCCCCTGCTAGCCTGATTGCCCCTAACTGCCCCCCCACCAGCTTAGTCACTCCTTACTGGCTGCACCACCAGCCTGGTTGCCCCACACAGCCTGCTGTTCAGCCATTTTGTCGTCGCTCACTAACTCCCCATTCCAGCCTGGTCACCCAATGCAGCATGCTGTTTGGTCATCTGTCTGGTTGTTTCATTCATGATAGCCCCTGGATTTTTATATATTAGGATTATCCATCTATCTGTCTCTCTATCTATCATCTTATCAAGAGACGGATAGAGAAAAAGATGAAATAAAGTTAAGATCTAAGGTGAGAATGAAAAAATTGAGTCTGAGAGGTTTATGTATGCAAATAATTATTTATATTAATTTTTATGATACATGATTTGTATATTGCCTTTGTTGAACCTACCACCCAAAGTAAAATTGTCTTCTATCACCATATATTTCATCACCTTTACCCATTACAATTCCCCATAGCCCTCTTTCCTCTGGTAACTACCATGCAATTATCTGTGTCTATGAGTTTTTGTTTGGGTTTTTTGTTTGTTTGTTTGTTTGTTCATTTGTTGCTTTCAATGTTATGGCCTAAATATGCATGAAATAATATGGTACTTAACTTTTTCCGTCTGACTTATTTCTCTTAGCATAATATCCATGTTGTTGCAAATGGTAGTATTTCATTTTTTCTTATGGCTGAGTAGTTTTCCATTGTACTATATATTACATCTTCTTTATCCAATCATCTGGTAGTCATTGCAGATCATGGCAACTGGTCGATCTGGTCTCTCCACCCAATGGTCACTTGGAATTTATTATGTAGATTGTATGTTCACCACCCAAAGTCAAGTCTCCTCCCATCGCCATGTATCCCTAGTCTATCTTCTTCTATCAGGCCCTCTGCCTCTACCTCACTTTCCCTTTGGTAAACACCACACTATTGTCTGTGTCTATGAGGGTTTTTATTGGTGGTGTTATCAATCCCCTGGCCTTTATCACCCATTCCCCAATACTGCTCCCCTCTGATAGCTGTCAGTCTGTCCTCTGTATCCTGAGTCTGCTTCTATTTTGTTTATTACTTTATTTTATCCATAAGATTCCACATATAAGTGAAATAATATATTTCTCTTTTTCTATCATTTCTTAAATATGCAAATTAATATATATATATATATATATATATATATATTACCTAATTGTATTTTCCATATATATTTCCCATTTATATTATCTAATTGTATGATTTGGCCTACATTGAACAAGTAACCACTTCCACTTGTTTTTATTATAGCCTTCCTCAAATTTAATGTATTCTCAAATAATATATTGTTTAATTCAGGTTTTTGACTAATATAAATATATGTTATACATTATTAATAAGCATATTTTACTATATGTAACATTATATAACTTTTTAAATTTTTTTATGTTTAGGGCTTACCCATACTTATTATATTTATAGCTCTACTTCCTTTTTTCTGCTAGATAGTATCTCCTTTTATGATTCGCCATGATTCATATGCCCATTCCCTTTTAATGACATTTGGATTGATTTGTTTTTGTAGCATTGAAAACATTGCTTCTATGAATAATTTTATAACTGTCTGAATTTTGCATATGAACAATTTTCCCAAGAGTGTATGCCTTACCATAGAAATATTAAGTCATTAGCATAGGTACCTATCTATTAAATTCTGTACCTGTAATATCTATTCCAGAAAGGTTTTCTCAATTTACATTGGCTCTAACAAAAAAAAAAAAAGAAAAAAATAATTTTACAATTTCTTCAGTGGGCAATATGTGAGATTTAATATTTTACCAACCATTTTTACTGAAAAAGTTGCATAAAGTAACTTAATTTCTCTAATGAAAAAATTTAGTATAAATTCAAAGTGATTTTCATATAAACAAATACACTTTTTACATTATTTAGGGTTCAAATATATGTTTTTAGCTTGAAGTTTAAATGTTATTTAATATACATATATTTTGCTAATGGAGTATATAGAAGTTCTTCATTTTTTAGTAATCTATTTCATTTATTTTTTCTGTTTAAAATATTTTTCTATCTTTTTTTAAGAAATGCTTTTGCAAATTTTATAAATATACAAGAGGCCCGGTGCACGAAATTCATGCATGTGAGGTGGGGGATGTCTCTCAGCTCAGCCTGCAACCTTTCCAATCTGGGACCCCATGAGGGATGTCCGACTACCCGTTTAGGCCCAATCCTGGTAGTCAGACATCTTTCTCACAATCCAGGCCCAGTGCATGGGTGGGAGCCAGCTGCTTTGCCCTGAAGAGTGTCTCAGATCAGGGTAGAGGTTCCCTTGGGGCAAGGGGCTGCCTGGGCGAGAGGCCTGTTGTGGTTTGCAGGCTGGCCATGCTCCCCCAAGTGGAGGCCCTGGGGTCTGGGATTAATTTGTGTTCTACAATTGAAACTTTGTAGCCTGGAGTGGAGCCAAGCCTTCTGCTTGCTCTGTGCCAACAGCCATTTCTGTTGGGACATTTACTTTGTATAATTGAAACATTGTAGCCTAGATTGGAGGCCTACATGCTAGGGCTGCAAATGTTTGGCTTCTTCCATCACCTGGGCAACCCTAGCCTCTGCTCTCTCCAGCTCCGGGGCTGTTGCCATTTCTATTGGGATGTATCTTCTATAATTGAAACTTTGTAGCATTGAGTGGAGGCCTAAGCTTGCAATGGCAGGCAGAAAGCTTGGCTTCCTCTGTTGCTTGGGAAACCCAAGCCTCTCTCCTGCTCTCAGTGGCCATGCCATCTTGGTTGTGGGCGTGGCTTGTGGATGTGGCTTGATAAGTGGTATGGTCAATTTGCATATTACTCTTTTTTTAGGATTGTTTTAGATTGTCCTTCACTTAAATATTTTGTTTATTTATATGTTTTAATTAATATTAAATTAATTTTACATATTGTGTCAATAGGATATCTATTTTTTTTCAAGTGACTGACCAATTATCTCAGTTTTTTTTGGGGGGGGGGCAGTTGTACATTATTTTCTTCCTATTCAATATTGTAACCTCATTCATACATCGACTATTCATGTCTGTGTGGATCTGATCTAAACTCTATTTTGTGATCCATTGTTTTATTTTTCTAGAGTTGCCGAACTCTTTAAATCATGAAAACTATAGCTGTGGATTTTTACCTAGTTATCTTGCTCAGTGTGTACTGGGATTCCTATATTTGATATTTTATTTTGCATATTTCTGAAAAAGATATTATCCATTATATATATTTATAATGATATTTTCCCATTTTCATTCTTTATGTAAGTCTAATTATAAGTATGTCATACTATTCACTATTATTAATTTTATTCACCATGTCTGTCTATATATTGTTCATGTTCCTATACTTTGCTGCATTTTATTTCTTGACTTGTATATCCCATTTTGTTAAATTCACCATCAGCTATGTATAATCTATTATTTCACTTATCCACCTATTGTGTATATTATTTCAATATTATATTGTGGCTTTATTTTCTACAATTTCTATTTGGTTATATTTCCCATTTGGTTTGGATTTAGATCTTTTAAAATTCTTACTCAGTTTTAAAAGTCTCACCTCCAATTTAGCTAGTCTAGCCATTGTTTTTTTTTTTTTTAATTTTCTACTAGAGGCCCACTGCATGAAATTTGTGCATGGGGGAGGGGTCCCCTCAGCCCAGCCTACACACTCTCTAGTCTAGGACCTTTTGGGGGATGTCTGATTGATGTCACAATCCTGGACCACTGGCTCCTAATCACTCACTTGCCTACCTGCCTGGACCCTCTAAATGCCCCACTCCCACTGTCCTGATCACCCCTCATTGCCTCTATGTGCTGCTCTGATTGCCCCTAACTGCCCCCTGCTGGCCTGGTCAATCCTAAATGCCTCCTGCTGTTGGCTAGGTTGCCCCCAACTGCCTCCTCTCTGCCAACCTGGTTGCTCCTAACTGTGTCCACTGCCAGCCTGGTCACCTTTAACTGCTCTCCCTGCCACCCTGGTCTGGTTGCCCCATTCAGCCTGCTTTTTCAGTCGTTTGGTTATCCCTTGAGCAGGCCCTGGGCAGTGGGGGGCTGAAGGGATTGGGGGACTCCAGAGGCAGGCGGGTAGTGGTTGGACCCACCTGAAGGCGAGCTCAGCCCTGCTAAATTGCTTTGCTGCTTGCTGCCTCTACAATAGACCTAAATAAAGATACCTTGAAACTAATAGTCTTTGATTTATGGATTATACAACTAGTTTCAATTCTCTGATGCCACTTTATGGAAATAAAAATACAAGACCCTACATATTAGGTTATACATGCACTGAGGCATCCTAATCCTTTCAGAGTCCCTAACCATTAATGATATTTTTCATTTTATTTTGTTTTTACATTGTTACATTTTAATAAATGTTTGTGTTCAAATTTTTATCTTCCTCTTTTTTTCTTATTTCGCAGTGATGAAAAGAATGATATAAAAGGAATTTCTTTTTATAAACTTCTAACCATATATTTTTTTCTTCTTAATTCTTATTCTTAGTTCTGATAAGGGGTGTGTGTGTGTGTGTGTGTGTGTGTGTGTGTGTGTGTGTGTGAGTGTGTGTGTGTGTGTGTGTGTGTGTGAGTGTGTGTGTGTGTGTGTGTATGTGTGTGTGTGTGTGTGCTTCCCATGAGCTTTTCTCTTTTCAGCAGTGCCTTATCAAATACAACAAAAAGCAAATAAGTTCTGTTAATAGTGTTTCCCAACTCTTTGTCCCAGAGCTAAATTTTTACTAAATACCTGACCTTTTGGAGCATTTTTAAGAACAACTTTACTTTTCTTTACCACTGATAGAATTAATCATTTCCCATATTCCAAATCCACATCTTCCATGCAAACTGATGATCCAGGTCTATAAACATCCTCCTTTAGGCTCCTATATCTAAACCAGTCAGGAGAGAACTGTTTATTCTGCAATAATACCTCAAACTCGTAGTGGCATAAAACAACAGTTTTATTTCTCAGCTAACACCTGATAATAATGCAGAGATTGGATACCACTGTGAAACTCCATCTCTCTCTCTTTACCATGGTTAGCGACATATCAAATGGTGTAGTATCCATTAGCTTGGAGGAAATAATTTCTTACTATTTTAAGGCATGAAAAAAAATGAAATATATTTGTTACCACAGAATACTTTGACTACCATTATATATACAAATTGAACTTTAAAATATCTGTGCATGCAGCTGGAAAGGGAAGACTGCCTTTGTAATCATTTGTTTTGCTTTTCTGTCCCTTTTGATATTAGTAACATCATTTTAGGTTTAAATACTCACAACCCCAATCAAAATAAATACAATTTACAATTATCATATTTTCAGAAATATGGATAAAGTGTTGGCCGGCCTGAGGACTGAAGGGACTTGGATTTGATTTTGGTCCTTCATGGTCGCTTGCCAGAAGCAACCAATCAATGTGCCTCTCTCCCTTCCACTCTATCTAAAAATCAATGGAAAAATAACAAATAAATAAATCCACAGAAAATTAACACTTAATTATACTTAAAGCATCATCATCCATTTATTCTGTACATATCTGATTAGTAAAATAAAAACAATCCTATCAAATAAAATAATAATAATAATAATAATAATAATAATAATAATAATAAATTGACCATACCTCTGGTCAAGCCATCTCCACAGCCATGCCCATCAGCCAATAAGTAGCAAATTATTCAAATAAACCCCAACCAAGATGGCTGCAGCCAGAGAGAGCAGGAGGGAGGCTTGGGTTTCCCCAGCAATGGAAGAAGCCAAGCTATCCACCTGCCCTTGTTGGCCTAGGGCTCCACTCAATGCTACAAAGTTTCAATTATAGAAGATATATAATTCCAACAGAAATGGCTACAGCCACGGAGCTGGAGAGAGCAGAGGCTAGGGTTGCCTGGGCAATGGAGGAAGCCAAGTTTCTGCAGCTCTTGCTGGCCTAGGCCTCCACTCTAGGCTACAATGTTTCAATTATGGAATTTAAATAAAAAAAGAAATGGCTGCTGCCATGGAATGAGCAGAAGGCTCTGCTCTAGGCTACAAAGTTTGAACTGTAGACCATAAAGTAATCCCAGATCCCAGGGCCTCCACTTGGGTCACTGGGGGGGCATGGCCAGTCTGTAAACAATAACAGGCCCCTCGACCAGGCCACTCCACACCCTGAGGCAACTCCCACCCTGATCCAGGACACCCTTCAGGGCAAACCAGCTGGCCCCCACCCATGCACCAGGCCTCTAACTTATCTAATAAAAGAATAATTTGCAGATTGACCATCACTCCAACACACAAGAGGGCTGCCCCCATGTGGTCAAAGATTCTGTCCCCATGTGAACACAAGATGGCCACCACAAGATGGCCAGGAAGGGAGGGCCATTGGGAGGTTCCAGGCCTGCAAGGGAGGGCAGTTGTGGGCGATCGGGCCAGCAGGGGAAGGCAGTTGGGAGAAACCAGACCTGTAACGAAGGGCAGTTGGGGACAATCAAGCCTGCAGGGGAGGGCAGTTAGGGGTGACCAGGTCAGCACAGGAGTAAAGTTGGAGGCAAACAGGCTGGCAGCGGAGCAGTTAGACCTCAGTTATGCTGGCAGGGTAGTGGTTAGCGGGTGATCAGGCTGGCAGGCAGAAGCGGTTAGAGACAGTCAGGGACACAGGCACATGAGCAGTTTGGAGCCAGCAATCCAGAGGGATGTCTGACTGCCCATTTAGGCCCGATCCCAGTAGGATAGGGCCTAAATGGGCAGTTGGACATTCCTCAAGGAGTCCTAGATTGGAGAGGGTGCAGGCTGGGCTGAGGGATATCCCCCCACCCCCTGGGCACTAATTTCGTGCACTGGGCCTCTAATAGTATATATATATATACTTTATATAGAAAATATGAAATTGTTATAAAGAATTTGCTCATGTGATTATGTTATTGTGGCAGCTAACAAATCTTTAGGGCAGGCAGTCTTGAAGCCTACCAGGTATGAATGCTGTATTCTTAAGCAAAATTTCTTTTGTAAACATCTTACTTTTGCTCATATTGCTTTCTATTAATTAGATATGGCCCTTCCATAATCTTAGGGCAATCTATTTTACTTATTCAACTCATTGTAAATGTTTAGCACATCTATAAAATATCTTCACAAAAATATCTATATTTGTGTGTGATTAAATAATTAAATATTAGGGCTTGATGATGATGCATAAAATTAACTATTACATCATCTTTCGTGAATTGCCTATGTGTCACTATTTACTCTAACAACATTCATTGGCTAACTTAAAGTTAGAAATTATTAATTAAATAATGCATGGTGATACTGAAATATGTAAATTTATTATTTAAATAGAGCATTTTGTGGGTTCTTGAAAATGAATGTATATCATTTTTGTAGAAAAATCTGATCAGAATCTTCAAACTACACATATAAAACATTTTAATTACCTACTAGGGTAAAAAGCAAATGTGATAGTTTCATATTTACCATTTTTCTAACAGAAATCATTGTTTTGTTTTTTAGAAGGGAGGCATATTTTATTACTAACCATATAGGAAATTATTCAACATTGTATTTTTCCCTATCTTCATCTGACATGTTATTATTTAAGGTACATTTATAACATTAAATTTTTTGAGGTTTTTAAAAAAGTATGATGGCATATTTTGATTATTCAATGCCCTTAAAATACAACAAGTAATGATAAAAATCTAAGAAATGGTTTGGTTAAATACTTCTAGCACCTTTAAATTAGAAAAAAATTAATTAGGTTTGTGCTTTTCTTTCTCCAAGCCATTTCTACCAAGATTATTTGATTATAACTATTTTATCTCAGAAAAATAATGTAGATAATGTGCCTTTTGAACATTCTGAAAAATCACAGCACTTCATATGAAGGACATGAAAAGCTACATATTTGTATATATACAAAATTAAAGTTAACTTTAATTTTGGCAAACAGTAAGTTTGGAAAATTTTGCTAACATTTCACCAAGATACTTCTCTCCTTCATTTATAGTTAATATTATACAGTCACACACAATACAGGATGTATTCCCCAGCCTCTGTTGGGTTAGATGTGGCATTCTAGAGAATGGAAGCAGAAGTCATGTTGGTGTTCTTCAGAGAGTGTACTGAGGTCTCCATTTTCCCTTTTACTCCTCTCCCAATTGAATGCATGCTATAGCAAGGATCAAAGATAAAGGAACTGAATCTCTTGAGACAAGATGCTTTTTGCCTTTAATAACCTGTCCCAGATTGTTCAATTAGTGATCAATAAAAATTAATGGTATTTGGGCCATAAATGACTTGTATTAAGAAAAGTTTAAACTAACCTAATTTTCTAAGAGCATACCTATATTAGTTTCCTGAGGCTACTGAAATAAATTACTAAAACCTAATAAGTTTAAAACATCGGAAATGTACTCTCTAACCATTCTGTGGACTAGAAGTCCAAATCAGGTGTTGGCAAGCCTACCTTCCCTCCAGAGGAGCCTTCCTTGTGTCTTCTAGCTTTGGGGGCTCTCAACATTCCTTGTAGTTGATCAGTCCATTCTGCCTCCATCTTTAACATGACCTTCTTTTCTTCTCCTTATATCCCCACTCTGTGTGTCTCTTATTAGGACTCATCATGGGATTTAAGGGCCACATAGATAATCTAGGACAATCTCATCTCAGGATCCTTAATATAATCACATCTGCAAAGGACACATTTTTCTAAGCAAGGTCACATTTAAAGGCTCCATGGTTGGGATGTACATATATCTTTTGGGGAACCACTATTCAATCTAGTATGGCACTTTTAAGAAACTTTATGGGATTATAAGTTTTCTTCATTATGTAGTTGTGTTGTCTATAATACTATATTAATCATATGAACATTGGATAGAGAATGCTTAAGGCTATACTTATTAAAAAGAGGCTTCATAATTTTTCATACTTGTTATAAATGAAAGTTATAGTCTCATTTAAAGATGAGATTTATATGAAATGTTTGAATTACAGAATTAGAAAATGGTCAAATTACAACAAGGATTTTTTAAAAATGTCCATGTCTTTATTTCTAGAAATGAGGGATTTATGTAAGAGGAGATTTAAATGTCAAACAAGAGTTCCGCTTCAGAAGCAGATCATAGAAACTTGATGTTAAAATGGGACTCTTCCTACCTCAATTTTGGCTGAAGCACGGATCCAATAAAGGCCAGGAATTCTCGAGACAGGTTAAGTCATGTTAAAAAGAAGGGGATTTCCAAAGAGGATTTTATTTGGAGAGAGGTCTATGTGGCTTTCACCAGAATGAAAACAATATGCAGGGGTGAAAGGATGAGATTTACAATTCTTTCTATAGTGAGGAGGCCCTTAGCAGAACAACCTAGAACCTGTGCTTTGGGCCCTGGTAATTGGAGGACATGAAGGACTATTTTCTGACCCAATCTTAGGAAGACACCATGGCCTGTGGGGTAGCTGAAAAATAACTGTTCTCCTTTCTGGGATTAGTTAACAAGTGCATGGACCCAGTGGCTACATATGAATCCTGCAGTGCGGTTAGCCTGGCTTTTGTTTGGAAGGGGAAGTCTAACATAGTAAAGGTGCCCAGCCAGCTGGGGGAAGGAACCACAGGAGTTTGTGCACTTAGGCTTTTATCCTATATAATAAAAGTCTAATATGCAAATCAACCAAACGGTGGAATGATGCAGGAACTGCCGCTGGTGGTCAGTGTGCTCTCACAGGGGGAACACTGCTCAGCCAGAAGCCAGGCTTATAGCTGGTGAGCACAGGCGCAGTGGCAGAAGCCTCTCTCGCTTCTGAGGCAGTGCTAAAGATGTCCAACTAATGGCTTCAGTTGGACATCCTCCTAGGGCTCCTGGACTACAAGAAGGCCAATGTTGGGCTGAGGGTCCCCCTGAGTGCAATGAATTTGTGCACTGGGCCTCTAGTATATACAGATTGTTTAAATTCAGTATGATTGCAGTGGTTTCAAAAATGTTAATCTGAAGCCCTATGGAAAACACCTTATCAGTCAGACTGTAATAGTGATGTAGGATTGCTTTTGCCTTTCATGTTCCACTCAATTACAAACAATTAGGTTGGATCATTTTTCTCTCTCATCCAATTGGGTGAGATTGTATCATAAATTTATAAGGCAGTTAATTTTTTGTTTTTATTTTTTGGTCACTGGCTGCATTCCATCCTGTGATTTTCTAATTTTCTTCTTCTTATTATTTTTTAATTTACGCACATTACAGTTCATATTTGTGCTTTCAAATTCTATAGTTTTGATAATTGGATTGCTAATTTATACCCAACTACAGCATTATCTAATTTCATTGTCCTAAAAATAAAATTCCTCTATGTTTCACCTATTAAACACATTCCTTCTATTTCCTAGCAACCACTGATGTGTTTAATGGCTCAGTAGTTTTTACCATTTCCAGAATGTCATATAAATTAAACCAAACAGCATACAACCTTTTCTGTTTGGCTTCTTTCATCTATAAATGTTCATTTAAGATTAACCTATATTTGTATGTGGCTTCATAGGTGAATCCTTTTTTTAAATGTTTAGTAATTCTATACTTCATATACGTACTGCTAGGGTTTTGTTGTTGTTGATGCTGCTGACTGTTTGTTCTATTTATTTACCGACTGAAGGGCATCTTTGTTTTTTTCAATAACTGACAATTATGATTTAAGTCAACCTCTCCCAGTTAGGTGCCATGTAAAACAATGCTGATTTGCTCAGGACATACTCTGTAATCCCTCTTTGCTTCTAGACTTATAACTAGGTGGAGGTTCAGGTAGGTCTCTTAAGATGAGGTACAATGTGTGACCCAGGAAGAATACATTACACTTCAAAATAACAAATTGTGTTTTCTAGTTTATACAAACAAATATGCAAAGAATATATGATGGAATGGTAGAAGGAACATAAAGTATATTGGACCAAATTTATTGACATTATCTTGCTATGTGGTGATTTTGAATTTAATGTCGCAGCTAGGGAATCAAAAAGGGTTCTAACAATTTGAGTTGGCTCCAGAAATATAGACCAAATGATGACCCACCCTGAGCAGACTTGAACGGACAGAAATGCCTTAGTTGAATTAGAGCAACAAATTCAATGGCTTAGGGAGATTAGAATGTCAGAGTGGGTTTGCCATTTAAAATCTGCTCACTTATACTGTGAAAATCCAGTAGAAATACCTTCTACCAATACAGTGAAGAATAAATTTAGGAGAGAAACACCAGCATTCCAGATGAGCTCTGTGATCACTCTTCTCTGTAGTAGAATAGACCTTACATTGGGAGCTGCAGTCACTGATATAGGGAGACAAAATGCATTGGGAGTAATTGGATTGCAGGGGGGCAGGAATCATGTGGTGGCATTCAGCTGCAAGGTGGGTGTGGTTACTGTAATGGAGAACAGAATCAAAACAGTAATCAGAATAGTCTTGTTCCCCAAGACTATGGCATTGGCTAATAAATTATGGTATTCCAAAAACATTACGTCAGATCAAGTAAAACACTTCCCAGCAAAACCTATACATGAAAGTTTACAGCAACTTAAATCTTTAAACTAACCTTCTTCTATTCCAATTTTGTCCAACATTAGGAATAATCACCCAATGTAATTATATTTATTAGTTTGTAATAGCTTTTGGAAGTATTGTACACAAAGTCATATAGCTCCTTGCTTCTTATAAGTGCTTAATTAGAAATACCCAATGCAGATCTTTAGCATATATATAAATAGTTGATGTTATTAACTATCGGTGCTCACTTTACTAGTAAAAGTCATTAGCATATTTAAATGTAATCAGATTAGAGTTCAAGATGGAATGAAAGGTCCCAACTCAACCAGTGAGGCAAGAAAAAGAAATAAATTTTTCTTTCCACAAATATTTCATGCTATTCAAGTTCTCAAAGTATTAAATGAGGTTCACTCACATTAGAGCAGTTAATCTATTTTACTGAATCCATCAATTCTAACATTAATTTCATTTGGAAATACTCTCACAGACATGCCCGTATATATACATTTAGCCTGGCTACTCCAGGGTCACTTGACATACAAAACTGACCATCACAATACCCTTTATCAGATATATGTTTTATCTATATCTTCTCCCAGTTTATATACTGGCTTTTAGTTCTCTTTTCTAATATAGTCAAATTTATCATTGTTTAATGTATCTTGTTTTTACTGTTATATGTAAAACCTCATTTTTTGCACGTAAACTTATAAATGTTCCACGTAGTTCTTGAGATAAAAACCTTCTTTTCCCTGTGCCTTTATAAGTAATCACTTGGATATATTTGTGTGGGTCTATTTTCTTGGTTCTTCATGTTGCATTGATCTATATACCCATTGTTTGTCAATATCAAACTGTCTTTATTATTAAAATGTGTAGGAATTATTGGCAAAGTATTTTGGTTTCTCCAACTTTGTTCATCTAATTAGAGAGCACTGACTTCTAAAAAATATTGTCTTCTAAGTCATCAACATAAAATAGTTTTTAATTTGCTACATATGTTTTATTTATTCTCTCTAGTCTTTTTTCCTCTCATTCTTTACTGTTTATCATATACATTCTATTTTTCTAAATATATAATATCAACTTAACTGGTAGTTGTTTTATATTTTACATCCAATTATTCACTCTTGGCACATAGAAAAGCAATTGAATTTTGAATACTGATGCTATAGCCTGTGAACTTGTTATATTAATATATTAGTGCCAGAATTTTTTTTATAAATTCTCTGGCATTCACAACATAATCAATCATGAATTATTTTAATAAATCCAGTTTCATTTCTCCCCTTTTCAAGCTATATACCTTTTTTTTACTTGTCTTGTTGTATTAGCTATGGTGCTGAGTACATTGTTGAATAGGAGAGGTGAGAGAAGATCTGCTTGTTCATAATCCAAAAGCAGATATTCAATTAAAAAACACAGAAACTAATCAAAATTACTTTTTGTAACTTCAGATTGTTCAATGGGTCACCTTATATTTTTGTATACAATGCCATAGATGAAAAGCATCAATAATATAACTTGTGCACTTTTTAAGGTACATTGAAAAGGAAAATCTAGTCATTAGGTAAACAAGTTGGTTGGGAATTATTAGAGTTTGAAACTAGAGTTTGAAATTATGTATTTATTGTATTATCAAAATCTAGAAAGTATTTGTCATGCAAACTGTTTTAGTAACCTTATGTAACCAGTTTATACTATATATATAGAAAATAAAATCAAAGCATAATAACTACCTATAAATTATGGTAGAACTAAAAGTATATCTTAGAATTGATACAATGTCATAATTACTCTGAGAGACTTTCTTTCAGATCATTTGTTATGCTGTATCCTATATACCAAGGGCTTTGGAAGTAAATATATTCCTGTCCTGATTTAGTCAACATGGCATTAGGAAAGTTATTTTCTTCTAAGAAACCCACTTTCTTCATATTACACACTCTCAACCAAATGTTTTAAGCATTATTTAGTGATATTGTATGTTTTAATAGTTCAGAAAATAAAAATATATATCCTAGTGTACAGTCAAATTGACATCATGCGCTCATGGATTTACAATTAGAGAAATAAAATCTCAGTAATAGTTTTGTCCTAAGAAGGTAAATTGAAACATAACTAAAATTTATTACATATAACTCCTGAATAAGAACTGTGAACTTACTTAACTTTCACCTGTAATTAAGTTATACTTTTCTTTTAGGAGACACTCAATGAAATTTTTTTTATGTTAAGGTGATGCAGGCATCAGTGTGGACAGTTATTTTTCATGCTTGCTATT
Organism: Antrozous pallidus; assembly: GCA_027563665.1. NCBI lineage: Eukaryota > Metazoa > Chordata > Mammalia > Chiroptera > Vespertilionidae > Antrozous > Antrozous pallidus. Next base: position 33,097,937 of record CM050519.1, read on the forward strand.
TAACTACTAGCAGGATACACACCTATGAATTCTGTCACATATTTTCTATACTCAGTAAACAACTGCCTCAAATGTTCACTCTTGCAAACTAAGATAAATTGAATGTCAGAAGTGCTTCACTTTCCTTTAATTCGATATGGCTAAAATTTGTGTCTCTAAAATTCTTAGGTTTTTAAATTTAAATCTGTGTACTCTTTTTAAAAAAAGGTTCAGTTAATTTGATAGAAAAGCATATTTCTCAAGTAAAAGTTTAAATCACATGCAGGTAGTGCATCTAATAAAAGTTTAAATCACATGCAGATAGTGCATCTAATTCTCAAAGGTGTTCTAGTGTATTAGTTGTCTGTATGTTCCATTAAGTATGCACTCTTAGGAGTTGAATGGATTCATATATTAATAGATTTACTTCATTATGAAGTCTGTATTTATACTTACTACAAGATTTCAGAAAAATTAGTTATAGTACAACAAACAAGAACAATTGTGTAACAAGGGCATTAAGCTGTCTAGTGAACTGGAATTCTGAAGTTAAATTAATAGGGTAGCATGTTTATATCTCAGGAAGAATATGAAAATTAGGAAAAAATAAACAGTAAAAGAATTGCAAATGGAATAACAGACTATGTTATATAACACAAAACCGTTACTACTGATACATTTATACACGCACGCGCACACACTCATACACACACACAACAACAACAACAACAAGGAAGATTCTATTCTAAGCCACAAATTTTCTTTTGCTAAGGTGATCATAACTCTTAGGTAATCCAATCAATCTAAGAGGAGCATTTGGCTGCAATTTACAGTTTGCTGCAAAGACTCAAAAGGTGATAAGTTATATTATTAGGACTAGTGGCTTGCAATCATGCATTTTTTATTATATCCAGTCTTCCCTTGGAAGTAGTCTAGCTTCTATACCTCCTGGGAAATTAGATATCTTTGAAGGGATTTGGATCATAGAAGTAATAATTAATTCATCACTGCATAACAGATATTTGCAAGGACATTAAATCCTTTCAATGACAAATTAAGAAAAAAAACGTGTAGTGTACAAGAATCTGTACACTATAGATGTAATCAAATTTCACAGACTTTTTATTATTGCTACCTTACATAGCTTAACTAACTTTCAGGAAAACTGAAATCTAGGCCAATTTTTACAAACTTGATGAAACATCACAATCTCCTAGGGCATTAAAACAATCTTACAATAACTGGTTCAGAACCTTCCAGTGTGGGACCCAAATATTTTATTTTATTTTTCTAGGCAAAAAAAAAAGAATGCTATTTAGTTCATTTCATCATTCTTATATGTGTTAGCTCAATGCTGATACCAATATAAATCTAAAACTTATAAGAACAATAGTATATCATTTTTTCTTTTGATATTGGGAATTCTAATAAAATAGTAGAGATTAAAATTTTTGCAAATATATAGTCACAGTAAAAATTGGGGGGAAATTACTCTGATTCTGAACAGAACTGGAAATAGGGAAGTAAAGACAGTTTTGAACACATGATATTATCAATCAACAAGAACTATTAGTTGTATTCTTTAAAGTGGCAGGCTTACTTTGTTTATTTTTGAGAAAACATCTAGAAATAAATAAGATTACAAAACTATCATTTGTCTTTGGTCATTCCTTTAAGTTGGTATAATGTTCCATGAAAACAAAAGCTGCAAGTTCAGTTCACAAGTCAAAAAATAATTGTGCAAGTGACATTACTCAGAAAACTCAGCACCTTTGTACATAGCTGGATTGTTTTATGTAAACTTTCCATTTACTGATATAGAATATAAAAAATGTGACTGATGAGTAAAGATTTAATATATTTCATTTCCTTTTATTTCTCTACCCATAACTTTTTAAAGTATAACTGGATTTACCCCAAAGATCGTATTGTGTAAATGTCAACACAATGAAGACAGAACAGAATGTGTTAGCATTACCACAAAAATAGTATTCATAGTGTAGACCCAATGAACTTAGCTCAGAAACCCCCAGAGATCTGAGGGTCACACTTGAAGACCACTGGTATGAAGAAAAATGATCAATACAAGAAGATCAAATGGCTGCATCCTCAGATTATGTGTCTCCCTACCTCTCCCCATCTCCCTTAACTAACTCCTAACCTCTGGTTCCCACTGCAGCTCCACTGATTGGCTTATAAATTTTCAACGACTCTCCATTGGCTTCAGAATAAAAATCCAAATCCCCTCACAAACCAGGATAGTTTCTTGTTTAGTGAATGGTGTGTACCTCTCCAGGCTCTCTTCTTTCAAAGAGCAATGCTTCTTTTTCCTTACAGGTCTTTTCCATCATTACTTATTTGCTTACTTATTTTGCTTGGACAACTTTCAGTTCTCTGTTTGTCACTGTTTGAATCATTAATACTCATCTAGAAAGACTACAGTGATTCTGGAGTCTGAGTTGATTTTCTATATTTTATACTTTCATAAACTTTTATACATTTCCCAAAAAGGAATCAATCTCACTGTGTTGTAATTTTGTTCACTACAACATCATTTCTATGTTAACTCCATAAATTCCTCAGGGACAAGGTAAAATTTGTTTTACCCAAGGTTCATATTTTTCAAAAATAGAAATCTGAAAGATAAGCAAACTTTATCTTGCTAATAGGAATTACTTCTTATATGTTAACTTGGCTGTATTTGAATGCTTAAAAGCACTGTTCCCCAACAAGAAGACATGAGAATGAAAAGGAGGGGAGAAATCCTATCACAAATATTTACATACATTGATACATTCCTCCACAAAATTGCTTCTAGTGTAATATGAAAATTGACTGTCACTCCAATACATAAGATGGCTGCCCCATGGTGGGTAATATAAAAATGTTGTCTTGAGAATTTAGTTTCTGAATTTACTCAGGACAAAACAAATGTGGCAGACCCTTGATGCCATGCGGATTCTTGATATGTGTAAACAATAGAGCTGCATGATACGAGGAGTATATGTAGGGCTATGTGATTGTATTTGTCTCACATTCAATTCCCAGTTCATTCTCTAATAAAAATTTTATCTTAAAATATAAAGACCCAAATATTAGTAGTTAATTTATAAATATTTATTATCTATTAGTAACTACTTAACTATTGTTTTTATATTTTGAATACTTGTAACAAAGAATATTAGGATATTAATCAATAAGGGTAGCTCAAAGTTACAAAGAAATTATTTAAGATCATGCTATGCCTTCATTATTGTTCCATTTACTCTGTAAAAATATTATTTAAGTTTGGTGCTCTTTTCCTTTCTCTTTATCCAAAAAAAGTGAAGACTCTATTTCATGTCCATGGAAACGAGTTAACTCTATTTTTGACTGTCTCATTTTAAGCAACTAACTGTCACAGGGTAGAGCATGGGCCATTTCATCTAATTTAAAATAATACACTGTCTCTTTGGAGATAGCTATGTCATTTGTTTTCATTTTACTGAGGCATCGCTCTTTAGATTGAAATATTTATTAAAGAAAAAAGTCCAGCTCCCTGAGATATGTAACCAAAGGATGAGATTTCTTAATTCACATCTTATCTGAAGCACATTCTGCTACCTATTTCAGTTTGGTAGGTTAGAAGCTGCATTTTAAAACAGTGTTTTGATCAAACTATTGAGCCTGAAGAGAAATAGGTTCTTGTTTAAGTTAAAAATTTATTATTCACTGTTCATCTTCCCATACATTATACATTCTATTCATACTCACTGTGCTTAAAAAAATAATCCATAATAAAACTATACCAGACTACTTTAAAATTTGATTCTGTCTCTTTAGGTCAAAACTATGGGAAGGGGATATGGAATAAATATCTCTAAGAAACACTTATTTTTAAAAAATTTCTTTATTAATAAAAAGGTATTACATATGTGTTCTTAACCCCCTACTATCCCCTCAACACTCCCACTCATGCCCTCACCCCCTGTTGTCTGTGTCCAATGGTTAGGCTTATATGCATGCATACAAGTTCTTTTGTTAATCTCTCCCCCTTAGTCTCCCCCTCCCCTACCTTACCTCTGAGGTTTGATGGTCTGATCAATGTTTCTCTGACTCTGGATCCATCTTTGTTCATCAGTTTATGTTGTTCATTATCCTATCTAATAAAAGAGTGATATGAAAATTAACTGTTGCTTCAACACACAAGATGGCTGCCCCCATGTGTATACAAGATGGCCACCAGAAGATGGCCAGCAGGGGAGGACCGTTGGGAGGTTCCAGACCTGCAAGAGAGGGTAGTTGGGGGTAATCAGGCCTGCAGGGGAAGGCAGTTAGGGGTGACCAGGCTTGCAGGAGAAGGCAATTGGGGGGCAGGCCTGCAGGGGAGGGCAGTTGAGGGTATCATGTCTGCAGGGAGGGCAATTAGGGGCAACCAGGCTAGCAAGGGAGGACAGTTATGGATTACCTGGCCAGCAGGGGAGGGCACTTGGGAGTGACCAGGCCAGCAGGGGAGGATAGTTAGGGGCAATGAGGCAGGCAGACAAGCAAATGGTTGGCAGGCAAGCGAGCAATTGTTCATGCTTCCTTTGTCAAATATTAATTGAACATAGTGGTTTGGGTGGATTTCTAGGTTCTCTATTCCATTGATCTATATGTCTGTTCTTGTTCCAGTACTGGGTTGTTTTGAGAAGAGTGGCTTTGTAACATAGCTTAATATATAGTATTGAGATCCCACCTACTTTGTACTTCTTTTTCAGGATTGGTGCAGCTATTTGGGATCTTTTTTTTTTTTAATTTCAGATGAATTTTTGGAAAGTTCGTACTAGGTCTGTGGAATATGCCATTGATATTTTAGTGAGGATTGCATTGAATCCATAGATTGCTTTGGGTAGAATGGACATTTTGATGAAGTTGATTCTAGAAGTTTATGAACACAGTATGTTCTTCCATCTGTTTATGTTTTCCTCTATCTTTGTTTTCAGTATCATGTAGTTTTCCACATATAGGTATTTTACCTCCTTAGTTAAGTTTATTCCTCGGTACCTTATTTTTTTGGTGTGATGGTAAATGAGATTGCTTTTTTAGTCTCTCATTCTTTGAGTTCATTATTGGTGTATAGAAATGCCATAGATTTCTTGGAATTAATTTTGCATCCTGCTACATTGCCAAATTCACTTATTAAGTCTAATAATTTTTTGATGGATTCTTTAGGGTTTTCTATGTGCTGTATCATGCCATCTGCTAATAAGGTCAGTTTTACTTCTTTTCAATTTTGGATGCCTTTTATTTCTTCTTCTTGTCTGATCTCAATGGCTAGTACTTCCAGCACTATGTTGAACAGGAGTGGTGAGAGTGAGGATCCCTGTCATGTTCCTGTTCTTAGGGAAATGGTTTTAGTTTTTGTCCATTGAGTATGATATTGGCTATGGGTTTTTCATATATGGCTTTTATTATGTTGAGGTATGATCCTTTTATTCCCACCTTGCTGAGAGTTTTTATCAAGAAATGGTGTTGGATTTTGTCAAATGCTTTTTCTACATCAATTGATATGATTATGATTTTTATCTCTCAATATGTGTATGTGATGTATCACGTTTATTGATTTGCAGATATTGTACCATCCTTACATTCCCAATATAAAACCTACTTGGTTATGGTGTATGATCTTTCTGATATACTGCTGGATCTGATTTGCTAGAATTTTGTTGAGGATTTTGGCATCTATGTTCATGAGGGATATTGGCCTGTAATTTTCTTGCATTGTATTGTCTTTATCTGGTTTTTGGTATTGGGGTGATGCTGGCTTCATAGAACAAGCTTGGAAGTGTTCCTTCCTCTTAAATTGTTTGAAATAGTCCGAGGAGGATAGATTTTAGTTCTCCTGTGAATGTTTGGTAAAACTCCCCTGTGAAGCCGTCTGGCCCCCTTGCTTTTTTTGTTTGCTGGAAGCTTTTTGATGACCTCTTAAATTTCTTCCATAAGTATCAGCCTATTGAGATTTTAGATTCTTTCTGATTAAGTTTTAGAAGGTTGTATTTTTTTGGGAATGTGTCCATTTACTCCAGGTTGTGTAGTTTGTTAGAATAGAGTTGCTCATAGTATTTTTTAACAATCCTTTATATTTCTGTCGGGTCTGTACTAAAAACCTTTATATTTCTCTGTGGTCTGTACTAAACACCTCATTTGATATCCTTGTGAAAATGTTTTCTGATTTTGACTATTTAGGTCCTCTCTCGTTGCTTCTTGGTGAGCCTGGCGAGAGGTTCATCTATCTTGTTTATCCTCTCAAAGAATCAGCTCTTGGTTTCATTGATCTTTTGTATTATTATTATTATTTTTTGGTCTCTATGTCATTCATTTCTGCTCTGATCTTTATTATTTCCTTCTTTCTGCTTACACTGGGCTTTTCTTGTTGCTCTCTTTCTAATTCTTTGCATTGTAGAATTAGATGATTTATTACCTTTTTTGTTGTTATTTGAGATAAGCCTGCAGAGCTATAAATGAGAAGCATTGATTTTGTAGAAGGAAGCTAGGTAAGAAAATTGTCTTTGTTTTTCTAGTTTCTAGAAACTAGTTTGATGGCACCAATACTAAATAACAGTAAATTTAGAAGAGCTGTGTTGAAACGAAACATATTTGAGATCAGAGTAGTGGTATTAGGTCATGGGTGTAGGAAGGTAGTAAGATAAGGGTAGGATACATGTTCAAAGAGGTCAGAATTTTTTAAGTCATGTTGTGCCTGATGTTACAGGAAATCAAAAACCATTAGGAAAATTTCTTAGGTGAGTTGCATGATATGCTGTTTGTTTTACAAAATCACAGTAGTCAATGCAATGGGAGAAAGGAAACTAATTAGAAAGTTATATTCATAGTCAAATAACAAATGACAGTGGTTTAGACTGAAAGTACAAAGACTGAAATTAAAAAAATAAAATCTAATAAATTATTTATTTTTGTCCTAACTATTATGGATTGGGTTTTGTTGATTGCAAACAAAAGAATGTTAACTAATCAAATAGTATCCAATTCTGCTTTGAAGGAAGATAATAGCTGAAAATGTGCATTGAATTTGGCATTCAATAGGACACGTTGATGTTATTAGCAAGTACTAAAAACCTCCTTTGATATTCTTGTGAAAATGTTTAAAATATGAAGTATAATAGACTACAACCATTTATATAAAAATGCTCTAAAACTATTAAGATGGAAGTTAAGTGAAGTCTCTGGTGTTTCATTTAATGGGTGCCCTTGTGTCATTCATAAATTAATCAAATAAAAAAGTGAGGTATTGTTTTCAAAACTTTTGCTATAGGAAAGTTGAAAAGATGTCTAATGAGTTAAATAAAATAATTGGGATTTAAAACTGTTTCATAAAAATAGAATGGTGGTCTATATCTGAATTGATAGCATTTTAATGAAAATATGAAAGCACTACATTAATTTGCATGGTATAACATGGCTTGAACTAGGATTAATAACTTATTTGAAAAATAACTGATGTTCTAGAAATTGATGAAGTCATTCTGAGCTCTGAGTCCCACTAATTGATAAAATAAAAGTAAAATTAGTTTATATTAATAGAAATTTGTGTTTAAATAAATTATCCAAAATTCTCTCTGAAGTCTTAAATCATTTACATTAGCCATAACTTAATTTATATTAGCCATGGGCATAGAAAATATGTCCTACGTTGAGTAAAACTGACTATGAGAAAATCAGGATTGAGATATTTGCAAAGAGATAGTATTTGCAAATAACATAAGAGGCTTTTATTTTTCATGTTCAATACCTTTTATATACTGTTCCAGAGGAAAGCCTAAAGTATTTGGCTAAAAAGTAAAATGGCAAAGTATTCAAAAGACAAATTATGTTAAATATAGAGAAGATCCTATTAAGAATATTACCTACTACTCAACTACCTTTAAGAATAGGCTGCTCTCTCATTATAAATATTTAAAGCCAGGGCAACTATCAGTTCAGGAAAATAGAGAACACATGTAAAAAATGAAGGCAAATGATTGGGTAGAACTTCAGGTCTTTTCAAATCTTACCTTTCTATGCTGTAATATGTTGTAAATGTTATTTGTTCTAAACATGGAAATTTTTGTTAGATTCCTGATGGATGTATAGATAGCTGATGATAGACGATAGATAAATAGATGATAGATAGAAGATAGATAGATATACTGATTAATCAAATGAAATAAATATTACACCATCCAGAGTAAATTATAACACAGATGAAAAAATATATTAAAGAAACTGGACTTGTGCTCTAGCTGGCTTGGCTCAGTGGACAGAGCATCAGCCTATGGACTGAAAGGTCCCAGGTTCCATTACGGTCAAGGGTGCATGCCAGGGTTGTGGGCTCAATCCCCGGTGGGGGACATGCAGGAGGCAGCTGATCAATGATTCTCTCTCATCATTAACGGTTCTCTCTCTCTCTCCCTTTACCTTCCTCTCTGAAGTCAATTTAAAAATAAGAAGCTGGTCTTGCAATATGTTTAAACCACACTACATTGACTTCTTGCCATTCTTTTAATTTGTTGAATGGGGTAAATTAATTGTTTCTCTATAAAAGTCTCACACAGATAAAAATTCTGGCAATTTCTAACGGTTGTCCACTTTATCTTATGAAGCAGACATTCTGTTGATAACAATTTTAAACACAGATTCAATATGGTCATTAAAATGCCAGTTCAAGATACTAATCAAAATTCTGAGTTGATCCAATGACAAGCATAGAGCTCGCTCACAGCTGGGGCCTCTGTAGGCTGGACACCTACAGTGGGGAAAAAGCATTATTGGCTCCTATAATTCTCTTCTGGTTGCTTCTCTCCTTATTATTATCTCTTGCCAGTTGTCCATGGATCCTTATGGAAGGAGAGGCACCAGGAGTATCTTAGTTGTGACTTATATCCTAAACTTCCTTCTCTATGGTTCTCACAGTAATTGAAATATGACTCTTTGCCTCTTGGAAAACAATCTTGAGGCTATTTGAACATTCTTTCAAGGCAAATCTAAGGGAATTTCATGGTATTCTAGGGGGTCATTTTGTATTCCTTTTTAGTCCCAGCTCATTCACTTCCGTGTTACTGCCTTGACCAATGGAATGTTAGCAGATGTGACATTAACAGTGATTTTAATGTGTTTGTGTGTTCATGTGTGTCATCTCACACATCTGCCATCTCTAGAAGAGCTGTGGCTGAATAACTCTTGCCTTTCAGCCATTACCCCAGGAGGAACACTTGGGAACAGAGACTCCCTAAGATAAAATGAAAAGACATAAGACAAATGCATATCTATTGCTAGAATTTAGAAGCTTTAATTTTTCTGCCTCTCTTTTTCTTATGTGGTAAAAGCTGATATAAGCATTTCCAGTAGAAACAGGAGGTGTTTGTAAAAACAATCTAGACTACATGGCTGTAGATTTTTAGGCCCAGAGTTTAAAGTGAGGAAATTGGTACTAGATGTAGGAAAATATTTTGGTGAAATTTTGCTTTCATATTCTGAAAGGCGGAAACCATTCCGTGTATTTTTTCCCTTTTTCTTTTCTTTATTCCTTACCTGAGGATATATTTTTTTCCATTTCTTTTCAGAGAGAATGGAAGGAAGGGCGGGAGGTAGGAGAGAAAAACATTGCCGTGAGAGAGACACATCGATTGGTTGTCCCATGCAAACCCCATGACTAGGGGCAGAGAGCAAAACCATAAGCCAGGTATGTGTCCTTGACCAGGAATTGAACCAAACCCTTCAGTGCATTGTCTGATTCTCTAACCATTGACCTGCACTAGCCAGGGCTCCTAATGCATTTTCAGTGTAGGGTTTGGAGATCTTGAGGCACATAACTTACAGGTTTCAAAAATAAAACTGCTTTCATCAGATAAAATATAACTGTTATCTATAGATATAAAAGTCTAAGTGATAAACAACTGAACAACCAGTCAGCCAGTCACTATGATGCACACTGACCATCAGGGGGCAGATACTGAACACAAGAGCTTCCTTCTGGTGGTCAGTGTGCTCCTACAGCCAACCTTCTATGGTCTCTAACCCTGGCTGGCTGGCCAGCCCCAATTACCCAGATCAGGACTACTGGCCAATCTCCCGTGGCCCCTCCACCTGGCTGGTAGATCTGATAGCACCAATCAGAACTCCAGCAATCTCTTGCACCAGGCTGGCCAGCCAACCTTCTGCTGTTCCTCCCTCTCCAGGAAGCTAGCCCGATTGGCCCCAATCGGGGCAGCCAGCCAGCCAACCTCCTATGGCCCCAATGGGCCCCAATCACCACCAGGCTGAAGGTCATCCCCTGCGTGCTAAATCATGCACCAGGCCTCTAGTTATTCTACCTAATAAAAGAGTAATATGCAAATTGACCATACCTCTGCTATACCCACAAGCTATGCCCACCAGCCAATCAGCAGAGAATATGCAAATAAACACAAACAAGATGGCTGCTAGCCATAAAGAGCAGGAGGGAGGCTTGGGTTTCCCTGGCAATGGAGGAAGCCAAGCTTTCCACCTGCCCTTGCTGGCTGAAGCCTCTACTCAATGCTAAAAAGTTTCAATTGTAGAAGATAATGACAGCAACCACAGAGCTGGAGAGAGCAGGAGGCTTGAGTTGTACCCAGAGATGGAGGAAGCCAAGCTTTCCACCTGCCCTGGCTGGCCCAGGCCTCCGTTTAAGGCTACAAAGTTTCAATTACAGAAGGTATATAAATCCAACCAAAATGGCTGCCACCACGGAGGGAGCAGAAGGCTTGGCTCCACTCCAGGCTACAAAGTTTCAATTGTAGAAGATAAATAAATTACAGATAGCAGGGCCTCCACTTGGGTTGCGAGGGGGCATGGCCAGCCTGCAAACCACCCAAGGCCCCTCGCCCAGGCTGCCCCATGCCCCAAGGGAACCTTCACCCTGATCCGGGACACTCTTCAGGACAAACCAGCTGGCCCCTACCCATGTACCAGGCCTCTATCCTATCTAACAAAAGAGTAATTTGCAGATTGACCATCACTCCAACACACAAGAGGGCTGCTCCCATCTGATCAAAGATCCTGCCTCCATGTGGACACAGATGGCCACCACAAGATGGCAAGCAGGAGAGGCATTTGGGAGGAACCAGGCCTGCAAGGGAGGGCAGTTGGGGGTGATCAAGCCTGCAGGGGAGGGCAGTTTGGGGCAAACAGGCTGGCAGGGGATCAGTTAGGCATCAATCAGGATGGCAGGGAAGTGGCTAGGGGGTGATCAGGCTGGCAAGGCAGAAGCGATTAGGGGCAATCAGGAAGGCAGGTAGGTGAGCAATTGGGAGCCAGCCATCCGGACATCCCTCCATGGGATCCCAGATTGGAGAGGGTGCCAGCTGAGCTGAAGGACACCTGCCCCCTGTGCACGAATTTTGTGCTCCAGGCCTCTACTATATAAGAAAAAAAAACCTAAGTTGGTGTGTTGCTCCAGTATCTTTAGTTACTATTGCTGAAGGAAATTATTTATTGTCAAATAGACCTTTTAACCTGGATGAAATTATAAAAAAAAAAAAAAGTGGTGTCCCAGATGTCTGGTTCAATGAAAGGATATACAGTTTATTCTTGAGGAAAAAATGTCCTGAAAATAATTGGGTGTGGCTCTTGGCACACAGAACTGACTGAAATTTAAAAGTTTTAAAGCCAATTTTTGTGAAAACTATATTTTCAAAAGTCCTTCCAGCTAGATCACAATGAAATGAAACTAAGTTCTGCAAAGTCTTTTGCTCCCTAAATTTTTAAAGATAGAAATCAGGTTGAGAAAGCTTCTCAAATTCCCCAAAGGCCATATTCTCTAATTCTTTTATTTTTAATCAGTTTTACAGACTTGGCTGTGGAGCATGATGCAGAATGAAGAAATTTCCAAGGCGCAGAGCCAAGAGCTATGGCAAGGAAACCTGGGCATAATAGAGAACTAACGGTTCCTTGCTCTCAGAATAGGAATGCCTAGAAATGTTTGTCCAGAATTATTGGGAGCAAGAACTTTTATATGACAGGAGGTTAAAAGCAACCTCTTCCACATATAATGTTGAGTATGAAAGAAGTAATAACTTGTTTTTTTGGTTCAGAGGAGCCCAGATAAGGAAGAGCTGCCCCAAGATTTCATGGATATTTCAAGAACCTGACTTTAAACCTGATGCTGTGATTTTGACAAACCACTTGGGGATCTACTTTGCATGTAATAAAGACTTCAGTAGACAGATGATCATAACTCAAATATTATTCAAAAATAGTTACTCCCTCTACTTCCACAGGAAGAATATAATTTCTAAATTTCATCTTTGTCTCACTCATGTAACTCGCTTTGACCAATGAACTCTTAATAGGTGTTAAAAAATAAATAAAAAAAAACAAGAACTTGAAATTTGCTTGAATGGCATGCTGGCTATCATGTCACCAAGAGATTTTCCTGAAGATGGACTTCCCCGTCATTCAAACACTAGATTGCTCACAAATGTGGCAGCACTATTTTACAGTATCTGCAGACCTGCACCATGAAATAGAGCTACTAGAACCCGAGGCAGACTGATGAAGTACATTCTAAAATCAGTGATTAATAAATAAAAGTTATTGTCAATTTAACAAAGATGTTCATACCGAGGAAAATAAACTATATTGTATACTTAAAATGATGTGGTTGAAAATAGAATTATTGAGCATTTTTCTCTTTTATTATGAATCTGTAGTTCAGAATCCTGTGTTATTATTAAAGTTTCATAATTTAGATTTCTTATAAAACTTTTTGAAACATGTCAGCTATTTTAAAGTTCAAAATAATCATTATTGTAATTAAGTCAGTGTGGAACTGGCAAAAGGGATAAGCACATTGGTCAGTGGAAGAGAGTAAAATTCAGACATAGTCCCATGAAAACATAATCAGTTGATTTTTAACAAACTTTAAAAGTTAGGAGGGAGCAGGCTGGACTAAGTGAACTTCCAACTGTCTGACTGATAGCCATGACGTGCGATGACCACCAGGGGGCAGACGTTCAATGCAGGAGCTGCTGAGCTGCAGTGACTTGGTAGCTGTGATTCTCTGGTGATGCACCCTGAAACCAGAGAGGAGGGAGCCCGATTCTGGGGTGCTTACCCAAGAGCCACCCTCTCCCAATCCAGGACCCTTTGGGGATGTCAAAGAGCCAGTTTTGGCCCAATATACCCAAGCAAGGCTGAGGGGCTCCACCTGCCAGAGGGAGCCCTGCTCAATCTTCAGATGACCTTTGAGCTGCAGCACCACCCCAGGTGCAGCCGGCCTGTGAGGGACTGTAGGAGGTTGGCTCCAGGGTGAGTTCCGCCTTTCTCACCCAGTCCAGCCCCGTGGTCACCTAATTAATTTCAGTTCAATGTGCATGAATCTGTGCTCGGGGGCACTAGTGTAATATAAAATTGGATTAAATTTAAGCAAAAAGCAAATTTAATTTCTGGTATTGATCCAAATATTTTCTCCTTACCTGAAGAAATTAAACAAAAGTCAAATTCCAAGCACATGTTTTACAAGTAATTATAAAACTACATTTTTTAAAAAATTGCTATTGATCTGGAAATTCTCTCTCTCTCTCTCTCTCTCTCTCTCTCTCTCTCTCTCTCTCTCTCTCTTTCTTTCCTAATTTCCCCTCTTCCAAATACTCTCTCACAGGGTATGGGAGCAATATATCTTCTCCATCTTGCTTGTAAATTTAGAATACATTTTAATTTGCAGGCTGGCCATGCTCCCCAGTGACCCAAGCTGAGGCCCTGGGAACTAGGATTAATTTATGTTCTACAATTGAAACTTTGTAGCCTGGAGCAGAGCCAAGCCTTCTGCTCGTTCCATGGTGACAACCATTTCTATTCTGGTTTATTTAAACTCTGTAATTGAAACTTTGTAGCCTAGAGTGGAGGCCTAGGTGCTAGGGCTGCAGAAGCTTGGGTTCCTCCATTGCCTGGGCAACCATAGCCTCTGCTCTCTGCAACTCTGTGTTTCTGTTGGGATACATCTTCTATAATTGAAACTTTGAAGCATTGAGTGGAAGCCTAGGCCAGCAAGGGCAAACGGAAAGCTTAGCTTCCTCCATTGCCGGGGAAACTCAAGCCTACCTCCTGCTCTCAGTGGCCACAGCCATCTTGGTTGGGGTTTATTTGAATAATTTGCTCCTGATTGGATGATGGGTGTGGCTGTGGGCATGGCTTGATCAGAGGTATGGTCAAGTTGGATATTACTCTTTTATTAGATAGGATAGATTATCAGACCCTCTTGAGTTGTAGATTAATAAGTGAAATAAAGGTGATGGACAGTAACTACCTTTGACAGCTATTGATCCAACAACACTAACTATTGAGATATGTAGTACTTTACTGGCTTAAAACAACAACCTTATTATTTCTTGTGAGTCAAAAATAGGTGGTTTGGCTGACCTGGGCCAGGATTGATTGCTCTCAACTAACCTCATTCACACATTTGTGATCAGAGAGCAGGATGGTAAAGGATAGCCTCAGATTAGATAACTCAGCTTTCCACCAGCCTTTTTCCACATATTTTATTCTCCAGTAGGCTCCAGGGCATGCTTTGATAGTTAGTTAGAAGAATGGGCTAAAGAGCATGCCCTGTTGTCAATTGATTCTCCAGGCTATCTTTGTATCATATTTGCCAACAAATCATCTGCCAAAACAAGTCACATGTGTAGAACAGAGCACCCCATCCCCAAAAAGATGGTAGTTGCATTAATCTGCACTCTATTACTCCTGTATTTTCTGTAAAATCATCGCATTTTTAGTATCTTTGTTTCTATCCCAGATATATTAGACTTTTTTTGTTTTGTTTTGGTTTTGGTTTATACATTTGATGGAATGTGAGAAATACAAAACTTCCATTTTCTATTTCTCCCCTAATTCAGGGAGTCAATATGACAATAAGATAAATATGTATACATAATAATAGGTCAAGGATTTGGGAAATTACATGAATATAAATTGTGTTACCCCACTGTATGCATTGTGTGGTAGAATCAGGTAAAGATGCCATTTTCCACCTAAATTTCACAAGCCTTCACTCTTAGATCAGTTACATTCTGAATTTCGAGGGTTTAGTTCAAATCCATTGTTTAGTAATTCCTAATTGGCTTAATAGTTTCTGTTTCCAAGATCACAGTTAGCATTTTCTCTGTTCCAAATGCTAGAAAGAAGATACTGTAAATGTACGCTTTTATTATGGAGTCTTCCCTCAAGTCCGCCAGTGTACTTTTATTCAAGCGGCTTTAGGATTATCAGTTGGGATTGCAGTAAAAGCTCCACATGCTTTATTGTGATAAGCTTTGGTTTACCACATATATTATTTTTACAGTGACATGTATCAGGTAATAACTTATCAGATTGCCATCTTTTTTATTGTTAGCAATTGAATATAGAGTTGGCATCACCTAAGTTTTCTGTAGGTTGGGCTGCTTTTATCATCATTACATTTTTTTCCTATTATGACAACTATGTCAACCCTTATTTTTGAAGCTAAAAACAATGATTTGGCCTGTGACCCAAGAATCAAATCAGCCCTATTGAAATCAGGGAAGTTATTTCAATAGTAATGTATCTTACCTTCTTATAGAAGACAATCACTACATTTCCCACTGATGCTGGGGTCTCATTTTATGCTAAAACCATGAAAAATGAATGCCATAGGAACCCATATCTGTATGAATCACTGTCTAATATTTTTGTCTGTATCACTATTTCAGTATTTCCATTTAGGTCTCTATATCTCTTGCATTTCTAAATATGTGTGTTTTCTATTTTAATTGTGTCTTTTTTAAATAGAGACAGGGAGGGAGATGGATAGATAGAAACATCAATGGGAGAATATTGATTAGCTGTCTCCTGCACACTCACTACTGGGATGGGGCCTTCAACACTGGCATGAGCCCTGTCTGATAGAGAATTAAATTGTGACCTCCTGATTCATGAGTCGACGCTCAACCACTGGCATATCTCTTGCATTTCTATTGTCAGACTTTGATTTCTCCCCTTCATTCCAGCATTCCGCATTTATACATTCACCTCTTTACATCACAACTTGAATTAGAGGCCCCTTGTGCGCCTTAAACCATTGCAGAATGTCAATTTTCAATTACATGCTCCATTAAAAAGTGAATACAGATATAATGCCATAGATTGAATGCCACCTTCATCAGCAGGCTTAAGCCAGATACATTGCAAGAATACTGTGTTTTATGTCTTTAAAATCTTGGATTCATTTACAACACTATAAATGAGTGAAATAATCCAGGTAGAGAAAAATAAAATATCACATGATCTCACTCACTTGTGGAATATAGTGAACAGCATAAACTGATGAACAAAAATAGATCCAGAGACAGAGAAACATCAATCAAGTGTTTGAAGGGAAGATAGGGGAGAGTGGGGGTAAAGGGAAGAGATAAACCAAAGGAGTTATATGCATGCATATAAGCCTAATCAATGGACATAGACAACAGGGGGGGGGTGGCATCAATGGGAGGTGGGGAGTAATGGGGAAATAAGGACACATATATGTACCTTAATCAATAAAGAAATTAAAAAAAACAAAATACATAAATATTATGTATTTATTATGAACATCTTCAAACATATAGAAAGATTGAAATAAATGTATAATACGCATCTCAAAATGAGCTCCTGATATTTTCTCCTGTTTCTTTTCTGATCCACAATATCAACCTCATTGAGTAAATGGAACCATCCGTTTTCAGTTAAAAACCTAGAATTCATATCTGACTTCTCTCTTTCCTTTTAGTTGGTGTTTGATTCCTTTCCAAATCCTCTTGGGTCTATTCTCCAAATATAGCTCTGGCCCATTTAAACCTCAAGAACTCTAGAGCTAAGCTTAAGCACAATAATATGTCACCTGCACTATTGAAATAGCCTCCAATTCCCTGCCTTACTTCCACACTGTATTCTTTCACAATAAGAAGTCAGAGATGTTTTGGGCACAGAAATATAAAAACACTCCCATTCAAAACCCTTTCATCCCTTCACCACAGTTAAACTCTTTCTCTGGCCATGCATAAATAATCTAAAGCCTGTCTGCGTAACTGACCTCATTTCCATCTACTTTACCCTGTTCCTTCTATTCCAGGACAGTGACCTGAATTTAGAAATCAGGAAATCTTTAGCTCAGTTTCTATATTAATTCCCTAGCTAGTTGTGTAAACTTGAGTATGGTGTTCAGTATATAAAATTTTGAACACATTTTTGTTTTTATGAAATGAATAAGTGTTAGAAGATTATTTCTAAGACCTATAATGAATGAGGATTATTTAATTAAGGTTTGGGGAGTTTCATCTATATATATATAAAAGCCTAATGACCAACCGACCAGCCAACCATTTGACTGGCTGACCAGTACCTATGATGCACACTGACCACCAGGGGGCAGATTCTCAATGCAGGAGCTGCCAAGCTACAGTTCTCTGTGATGCACCAGGAACCAGAGAGGAGGAAGATCAACTCCAGGGTGTGTCATTGGAAAACTGCCCTCTCACAATCTGGGACCCCTCTGGGGATGTCAGAGAGCTGGTGTCAGCCCAATCCCCTCAGGCCAGGCCAAGGGACCAATCTGTGCACTGCTCCTCTAGCCTTGTGGTTAGTAAACTGCAGCTTGTGAGCCACATGTGACTCTTTGGCCCCTTGAATATGGCTCTTCCACAAAATATCACAGCCAGGGTGAATCTATTTTGAAGAAGTGGTGTTAGAAGACGTTTAAGTTTAAAAAATTTGGCTCTCAAAAGAAATTTCAAACATTGTGCTATTGATATTTGGCTCTGTTGACTAATGAGTTTGCCGACCACTGCTCTAGCCCATTGGCTCCCCACTTCAGGTCTGGCTCCCCACTGGACTCTAGCCCATTGCAGAGGTTGCTGGCCTGGCCCTTATAGAAACTTTTTACTCAATTAGCTAAATGATGAGACATGCAGGACCTACTAGCTAAATGCCCACAAGTTGTCAGTTACCACCAAACTTAGGGTAAAGTGAGATGAAAGAAGGAGACAGGTACAGAGAGAAAGTGACATAATATTGGATACATAATATTGGGTGCGTCACCCAAGAACTTCCCTCTCACAATCTGGGACACCTCAGAGGATATCGGGGACCCAGTTTCAGCCTGATCCCTACAGGCCAGGCTGAGGGACCCCATTGGTGCATGAATCTGTGCACCAGGCCTCTAGTTGATTAATAAGATTATACAGGTGTCAAATATAGTTTTGATACACCATCATACATTGCATTTTGTGCACATTACCCAAAATAAAATATTCTCTGGTCACCATATATTTATTTGACCCCTTTAACCCTCCCTCGACCCCCTTCCCTCTGGTAACTACCATACTATTGTCTGTAACTATGAGTTTTGTTTTCTTGTGTTGTTTCTTATTTGTTTATTTCTTGCTTCTATGGTTCTTAAGTATTTATGTCTGACTTATTCTGCTTACAATGATATTCTCAAGATCCATCCGTGTTGTCATAAATAGCAACTTTTCTTATGGTTGAGTAGCTGAGTAGTACTCCACTGTGTGTGTGTGTGCATGTGCGTGTGTGTGTGTGTGTGTGTGTGTGTGTGTTTGTGTAGTAGAGACCCAGTGCACAGATGTACACTGATGAGGGGTGTGGTCTGTGAGGATGGCTCACTGCGGGAGCACTGCTCATCCATGTCAGCCGAGAGGTGTTCCCTCTGTAGGAGCACACTGACCACCAGAGGGAAGCTCCTATATTGAGCTTTTGCCCCCCTGATGGTCAGTGCACATCATAGCAACTGGTCGACATGTCATTCCGGTTGTTCCACCATTCAGGTGCTAGCCTTTTTTTATATAGGATATCTCACCTTCTTTATCCAATCATCTATCAAAGGACACTGGCTGTTTCCATAACTTGGCCACCATAAATAATATACTTTCAGGTGTCATTTTTATAGTTTTGTGTAACTTATTTTTCTGAATCTATAATGCAGGGACCTATAAAGAAAAACTGCAAATTTTGATGGAACAAATTATATGAATTTTCTTTTTTTTTCTTTTATTTTTTTGAGAGGTAGGGGATGTGTAGCACTTGCTTTCTTTCAGTATTGAATGAGGTGGAGAGTTTTATCCATGTGCTATATCACATCTACAGGTACTATGCATATTTGTCCAGGTATACTTGTATTATTCTCCTTAAATGGCAGATAGATGCAAGTTTAGTATGAGATGACCACAAACAAACAAACAAAAAATGGTTCCATGGGGGGAAAATATATATTTAACTAGGCATGACATCTTAATGAAAATTTTTACAAAGCTAAGACTAACAGTATTCCCTTTCATTCATTTTATCTTCCAAGTAGTGGCCTGGTGCATGAATTTGTGCACATTGAAAGGGAATACATTAGAAGAAATATTTTAATATCACTATTTTCCAAGTCCAGAATGCGGGTATCCAGCTCCCTTCTCCCTCCTGTCAGAGTCTGTGATGGCACCCATAGGGATACAGTGTCAAAGCTAGTGCCCTGCAAGGCTGCAGTACTTTCTGAATGCTGGAGTCCGCAGCCCCATGGGTCTGGTGCCCCAGGGAACATGGGAATGGTGAGAGGATGAGAGTGGTGGCCTGGATTTAAGAAAACTCCCCTGGGCCTCCCTGGATTACCTCTGGGTTCCCCCGTGAAAAGGGCCAGAGGTGTTGGGCTGAGTGCAGAGCCAATGGTGGCAACGGTGGAAGAAGCTGTCATGGCTGGCTTTGCCTATCATAGCAGCAGGACTGCAGCAAACAGCAGAACATGCCTTGGTGGGAACGTCTCTAGCAAATGAGCTGGGCAGGGGCTGTTTTAGAAGATGGTTGCCTGGCTATCAGGATTCCACATTCTTTTGGGCTCCCTCATCAGGAAGTGAGGTCACTGGTCTTGTCAGGAAATGAAATCACTGCTTTTGTGTGGAGAGAAGCTCAGAATAGGGGACCAGGTAGTGACCAGGGAGGTTTTCTGCCATGTTCATACCCAGGTCAAGGTGTGAGGGGGTGGTGGGTATGGAGTGTGGGCAGATGCCGCTACACCAGGTTTATCTAGACACTGGACCTGAATCTCATTCCCTTGGTGGAGGTGGAGTAGGGGTGATGCCTTTTGCCCTGATGTTTAGCCTATGGCAGGTGGTGCGGGATGCAGTACTCTCCTGAGTCCCTGAGTCCCACTCTGCAGCTGGTGCACTTCCCCAATGCACTTACTAGTCAACTCTCCTCCAGTGCTCTCACACATGCAGTGTCAAGCCCCACCACCTGCACACCCCCACTGTGTTTGCAGCCATCTTGTGATGGTGTGAGGGCGATATGACTACTTAGCCTTATCTCCTCCTTCTTTTATTTTTATGGCTTTCTATTGCAATTCTTAACTCTATTCTGAATCACCTCATATATGTATGTGTACTACCTCACATTGGTTACTTTAAAATATAACAGTTCTAACATTCAGTAACAATCAAATATTCTCTGTACTAACACCTCATGTTTATATTTTTGTTTGGGCTTCTTCATCACATTTTTATTCTTTCTTTTACTTTTTGTTGTTGTTTGTATTACTGTTGTCAAAATGTTTATTTGAGAATTTGGCTTTCAGTTAAATCTCCTGATTAGCTCATCATGCTGATTAGGGATAATCTCTTTCCAATATTCTCTCAGGTAAACACAGATAACAGTTCTCTTTTCTAATTTATTTCTTCAGATAAGTTCCATTTTCTTATATCTTATGTGATTGAATTAATTAATGTTCAAACAAAATTTAAATTTTAACTTATTTCAGTTGTGGGAAAATTGTCTGACAAGGTGACTCACTAACAGTTTCTAGATGAGTACATTTCTTTTAATTTTTGTGTAGTAGATCACTTTTGTAGAATTTTCTCAAGGGAAACCGTAACAACAAACACAACATAAAAATAAACAAAAAATTCATTACTTTCCATGACAATATTTTCAAATCCCACATATATGTCTCTGGATAAACATAAAAATTTAATTTTGAAAAGTAAAAAGAAATCAATGGGCTTGGGGCCAGAGCAACAGCTCATAATAAAAAGCATGTCATATTAACCTCTCACTGATTAACTGGGGCTATATAACTGCTTTGGCCTCTTTGCCTTAGCAAGGACTGCTGGATACCCATTGAAATCAATTATACCTTTCTTAAAAGCACATGGCTAGACGCTGTCACCTACCTTCCTTTGTTTTTCCATGCATTACTAGATATGTGATTTGTAGGGCCCATAAATAATTAAATTGTAGGGGCCTTTGTTAAAATTATTAAAAATGTCAAGATGATGAAGGCAGAGAATTTAAACAAACACAAGTTCCTTCTAAGCAAGGGGTCTTAAGCAACTGGATAGGTCATATGTTCATAAAAGGAGCCTTGGGTAAGTGGGGCCAACTGTGATTACATGTTTCACAAAGGAATAAAAGCCAAAGTGGTTCGTGCATTGAATGGTTCTGGTTTCAAGATCTGGAACATATCTTCCATGTTTTACCATAATCTGTAATACAATCTAATAGCCTATCTGCTTTTAGCAAAGAGCATTCAATGTTCTGTCTTTGCGCTAGCTTTTTTGTGTAATTCCACTTGCACTGGATGTCAGCTTCTCTTTCTTCTAATGCAGAACTTCTAGTCTTACTGCAAGGCCTTTTGAAGTGCCATGTCCTGAGAAAATCTCAGTCCATCAGGCAGTTTCTCACTGCTCTCTCTCCCCACAGCATGAAATGCATGCCTCCAATATAGCACTGTTCACTTGAAATTAGAGTTATATTTGTCTTCTGAACTATGAGGTCTAAGTAGGCTACTAGTAAGTAGAATTCTTATTAACCTTTTAACCCTAGGACCTATCATGTAGGCATAAAATATTTAACAACTGCATGTTGAATTATTAAATGTCTGTAAGTCTATATTAATAGGCAGTAGGTACACAGTCTTTTGATATTATCTTCCAATCCCATAAATATTTGAAATATATGAAACTACACATCAGCTATCTCTCTTCTCTGCCACACTGTATATTTGTCTGTTTAATGCACTTTAGGATAATTTTCAGATTTAATCCTCAAAATGACTATCCTATCTAATAAAATAGTAATATGCAAATTGACCATATGTTTGCTATACCCACCAGCCATACCCACTAGCCATTCAGGAGCTAGGCCGAAGCCAACGCGGCCCGGGCCCTGGGGTGTAGGGCCGAGGAGGCCTGGGTCACCGGGGGAGGCGGGGGGGGGGGGGGGGGGGGGGGCGAGGCAGCCATGGCCACGGAGGGTGGGACTGAGGCTTCCAGGGCTGCAGGGGGCGGGGCAAAGCAGGCCGGGCCATGGCGGGGCAGAGCCGAGGCTGGCTGGGCCTGAGGGGAGAGGTCATGGTGGCCCAATCCACTGTGGGCAGGGCCGAGGCAGGCCAGGACATGGGGGGGTGGGGCCGAGCCTGGCTGGGCCTAGGGGGCAGGGTCATGGGGGCCTGAGCCACGGGGGGGCAGGGCCAAGGCAGCCCAGGCCTTGGAGGAGTGTGGCCAAGGTGGCCTGGGCCTCAGGGGCAAGGCCAAGGCAGCTCGGGCCCTGGGGGAGCAGGGTTGAGGCAGCTTGGTCGGCAGGGGGTGGGGCCAGGCCCATGTTAGCCAAGCATGAGCTGGCTGGGGCGAAGGCCTGGGCGGGGGAAGGGGAGGCATTGCTGGGCCAGAGCCAGCCATTGACCCCATTGCAGGGCAATGGCTGGGTGCACAAGGCCCTAAACCTCTGCTAGAGGCTTAGGGCCTTGGGCAAAGCCGGGGGTACGCGGTCAGTAAGACATCCCCTGAGGGCTCCCAGTATGTGTGAGGGGGCAGGTTGGGCTGAGGGGTCACCCACTCCCAGTGCATGAATTTTGTGCACTGGGCCACTAGTAATTTATAATGTTTCATTAAATAGGATACTGAGAAGACAATTATATTTTTTTAAGTTAAGATTAAAGAAAAAAAATAATAACACATTAAGTACCATTCAAGTTTAATAAATTCTAATATAAACTGACTATAACAGCCAACTATAATTTTAAAAAGTTCACTTAGCACACTGATATTTCATTCACATAAACAATGAGCATGAGTGAGTATAAAATGTTGAATATGTGAGTTCAACATGTGAGAGTGATCAATTAGGCTGTGTGTAATAGACCATACCTATTATAATTATCATATAAATGAGTGATTAAAAGTAACTGCAAAGCTCCAGCTGGTTTGGCTTAGTGGAGAGAGTGTTGGCCTGCAGACTGAAGCATCCCAGGTTCCATTCCAGTCAAGGGCACATGCCCAGCAGGGAACTTTCAGGAGGCAGCCAATTTATGATTTTCTTTCATCATTTATGTTTCTAGCTCTCTCTCCCTCTCTCTTTCCCTCTGAAATCAATAAAAAATATATTTATATATTCAAAAAGAAACAAAAAAAGTAACTGCCAAAACATATTCATGTTGCAAAAGAACTGAAATTTAACGCTTGCTAATCTTTTACATTTTACCTGTTACAGTAAAAATGAAATGACTAAGATATGAGTTTTATTAGTTACAGTATCTACAAACAACTTGGTATGTCTTTTTGGCATCAACTATTATTCAGAGCAAGATAACATTCATCTCATTAGATAATGTGAAGTAGTGAAAAGAACAAGATTAAAGGGCTATAGATACAGTATTTTTTTGCTTCACTCTGCCAATTTATAGTTGACTATCACCTAAACTTCACTTAAGAAGCTATCACTTTCTTACCTATAATATAAGTAGATTGTCTCATACAATTTCTGGGACAAAAAATTTAAACTCTTATACCATAAGAATGAGAATAAATTTCATGATAAATGTGTGCATAAGCTTGTTTTTCCCTTAGGGAGATATTCATGAATTTCAGATTATGCTAAAAGAGATAATTCAGTTATACAAAAACAATAGGTTGTATTCTTTCATCTTCTTTAGAGACTCTAAATTTTTCTGATTAGTTGTTTATTATAAAAAATGATTTCATTTTTAAATGTGATTCAGAGATTTCTTCATTTTAATATGAATTTAAATTCATACAGTCTTAGAGCCAAATTATTAATATTCATTAGAGTCATGTACATCCAAATATACAAAGGCCATTTAGCTGTTGACAAAATCCAAATCAGTTACCTTCTGAATTTTGAGTCAGGCTCCATTTCTCAGTCTCCATTGTAGTAAAAGGTAGTGATGTCATACAGCCATAGCCAATGACTGGAGGCAAAATTTGTCCAACAATTTAGAAAAAAACACTTTCCTTATGTCCTGTTGTTAGCTGATAATGGCAATGGTGATGTGGGCAGTACTAACTTGAAGATGACAGAATTCCTGTTACCTTAAATTCACCACTTCTACCCTACAACAAATAATCCTATATAATAAAAGGCTAATATGCAAATTGACTGAAGGGTGAAATGATGGGTTGCTATGATGTGCACTGATCACCAGGAGACAGATGCTCAACGCTGAAGCTGCCTCTTGGTGTCAGTGCACTCCCACAGGGAGAGCACTGCTCAGCCAGAAGACAGGCTGAGGATGTCCAACTGACAGCTTAGGCACACCTCCCATCCCCTGAGGCCTCCCAGACTGTCAAAGGGCACATGTTAGGCTGAGGGACACCCCAAGTGCACAAATTTCCAGCACCGGGCCTCTAGTCTATGTATATAAAGGCTTACATGACCGTCTAACTGTTCGACCAACTGACCGGTAGCTATGATGCACAATGACCACCATGGGGCAGATGCTCAATGCAAGAGGAGGTGAGCTGTGGTGACTTGGAAGCTTCAGTTCTTGGGTGACACACAAAGGACCAGAGAGGAGGGAGCCCAATTCAAGGGTGCATCACCCAAGAACTACCTTATCCGCAATCTGGGACCCATTGGAGGATCTTGGAGAGCTGCTTTTGACTCAGTCCCCACAGGCCACATGAAGGGACCCCACCAGTGCACAGCAAATCTGTGCACTGGGCCTCTAGTATTCTCATAAAAGATAAATATTTCTTTTACGAAATAACTGAGATATGAGTTTTATTAGCTACAATATCACCTTAACTAACTCACAGAGATCAATTTGAAAGGACAACTTGCAGATACACCCTTTAGTATTATAAAATAAAGAGAAAATATGCAACTTTACCCTCATTTCATCATGCCATCACAAGATGTCAGTCCCCAGGGTTCCAATAACACAAGATGTCTGTGCCCACAGTAGAGATGGGGTTCCTTTAACAAGCCATAATGAGCACTCAGCAGGGACCTGAGGCTGTGTGGCACCAGGCCAGGGAGGGTGACTTGAGGTTGCGCCCCCTGCCTGGTGGGGCTTGATGAGGGACCTGAGGCTACTTCTCTGCCCAGTAGGGCTTGGTGGGGGACCTTACGCTGTGCCCCCACCCCAGATGGGGGGACTTCAGGCTGTGCCCTCCAACCCTGGCATCAGGCTAGGGGATCTCAGGCAATTCTCTCCACCCTAGTACCAGGCCAGGAGACCTCAGGCCATGCCTCCTGCCCTGGCACTGGGCCAGGGGACCTGAGGGTGGGCGGGGTACATGGCAGTACTTGATGGGGGCCCTAAGGCTATGCTCACCACCTGACAGAGCATGACAAGGGCCCTAAGACTATGCCCCTTTCCCAGCGAGGCCTGATAGGGGTGGGCCCGACTGGGTCTGGACCTCACCCAATGGGGATGGGGCCAACCGGGTCTGGGTCTCATGTGATTTTGAGGTGCACGTAGGTGGGTGGGGACTTGACTCTGGGTCCTATGGTGTGCCCCAAACTCTGACAGGAGGAAGATTTTTGTGTACATTTTACTAATTATCTTTCATCTCTGCCACTTCTATTATAGAGAAAGGGCAAATAACATTATTAAAATATTTCCTCTAATTAATTCTCTTTTAATGTGCACAAATTTTGTGCACCGGGCCACTAGTGTATTTATGATTGTTAAAATGTACCCTCTTATATTTTGCAGGAGCTGATTCAACTGATATTAGACTTTAACTTGGAGCTTGACAAGAATGTGTGTATGTATGTATGCATACACAAAAGCAGCACACACATACACACAAATAATGTTTCCCCAGAAAAGAGGATGGTACTTGACATAGACTAATCTCAATCAATAGACAGAAGGCTAATTCATAAATAAATAAATCCAATGTTGAATTTAATGTTTCCCAAATGTTCATCATCACAAAATACAGGGAGTATTTCTTAAAGTTAGGAAATAGAAATTTCTATTAAGGTAAGCTAAAACAACAGTCATTTTGAGGAATAACACATTACACTGCTATTGTGCTTAATTAACTATTGCATTGTGAATTTAATTTTACATATATTTTTAAATCTATGCTCCCATTTCAAATGAAAACATTTAGATTTTGGAAAACAAAGTTGGTCTTTTAAAAATTTCTATTACATTTTCATTACATTTTTCTTTTTCAATTGAATTTTAAATCTTCTTGAAGCCACTTTATAAGTTCATTCTGACTCTTGAGTAGTTTGTTCTCCAGATTTTACTGTTGTTCAATCTGAAGTTCCAGAAATCTTTAGGGTCAACAAGATATTTTGTGGTGTGCCTTTATTTTATCCTTCTAATAGTTAATGAAATTAATTTAATTTTGAGTATTCTAAACAAAGTAAAATCTTACAGGTATGTGCTTTATAATAAAATGTTATCAATTCAGTGTCTTTGTGTTCTTTACATTTATTTTTTTTATTTTTTTCACCTTTATTGTTCAGTTTATTAATTACATTGTTCCCTTTTTCCCCCACTATAGTTCTCCTCCATCTGGTACCCATCCCACCTTCCACCCTCACCCCTCTCCTCTGTTCTCTCCCATAGTTGCATGATTTTTGTCCAGTCTCTTGCTGCACTTCCCACACGCCTTTTCTCCCCAAGAAATGCCACTCCATTCCCTCTCTATGTCCGTGATTCTGTTACATTCACCAGTTTATTCTGTTCATCAGCTTATTAATTCACTTGATTTTTAGATTCATTTGTTGATAGATGTGTATTTGTTGTTCATAATTTACACTTTTATCTTTTTCTTCTTCCTCTTCTTAAAGAATATCTTTCAGCATTTCATATAATATTGGTTTGGTGGTGATGAACTCCTTTAGCTTTTTCTTATCTGCGAAGCACTTCATCTGACCTTCAATTCTGAATGACAGCTTTGCTGGATAGAGTAATCTGGTTGTAGATTCTTGCTGTTCATCACTTTGAATATTTCTTGCCACTCCTGTCTGGCGTGCCTCGTTTCCATTGAGAAATCCGCTGACAATCATATGGGTGCTCTCTTATAACTAACTGTTTTTCTCTTGCTGCTTTTAATATTCTCTCTTTGTCTTTTGCTCTTGGCATTTTAACTATGATGTGCCTTGCTGTGGTCCTCTTAGGGTTCCTATATATTGGGGTTTGGTGCGCTTCTTGGACTCCGAAGTCAATTTCTTTCACCAGGTGTGGGAAGTTTTCAGTCACTATTTCTTCAAATAGGTTTTCATTGTCTTGCTCTCTCTCTTTTTCTGGCACCCCTATAATTCGGATGTTGGTATGCTTGAGGTTGTCCCAGAGGCCCCTTACACTATCTTCAATTTTTTGGATTCTTGCTTTTTCAGGTGAGTGGATTTTCCCTCTTTGTATTTCAAATCTTTAACTTGGTTCTTGGAGTGCTCCAGAGCACTTTTAGGTCTTTGTATAATATTTTTTATTTCAGTCAGTGTATGCTTAATTTCTGGTTGGTCCTTTTTCATATCCTTGAGAGTCTCCTTCATATCCTTGAGGGTCTCGTTCATTTCCTTGTAGGACTTATTCATTTCCACGTTGGTCTTGATCATTTCCTTGCAGGTCTCATTCGTATCCTTGAAGGTCTCATTCATATCCTTGAGGGTCTCATTCATTCCTTTGTGGTCTTGCTTATTTCCTTATAGGTCTCGACCTTTTGTTGGAGCCTCTTGAGAAGCCCTATAACCGTGGTATTGAATTCCATGTCCAATCTTTTTTTTCCTCCATTTCTTTCACATCTGATTTCTTTCCATGTCTCTGCATGGTGGCTGCTTCCCTGAGTTCGTCAATTAGCTTTGTGTGGTAGACTTCTTACAAGGGACAGTGGCTCAGCCTCCCCAGTTACCTGAGGTGGATATGGTTGCACAGTCTTGCTGAACTTAAGCTCAGGTTTATCGTTGTTAGCACTTGGAGGGGTTGACCTCCAGGCTAATTGTCTGTGAAGTTCAGCTGTGCTCAGGTTGGATGGGCGGGGTCTCCGGGCCAAGCAGACAGCATTATCTTCTCCCTGTGCGGCCCCAGGGACTCTGTGCCAGGGACAATGGCTTCCAGCACCTCTGAGAGAGAGCCGCTGCCAAGATCTACCAGCTACCGGGGAATTCAGACACTCCCCAAATGAGTCTGCACACCCAACATCTCACCCAGGGTTATAAAACAAAGCAGTCTGACGGTTTCCCAAATGAGAGAGCAAGTTAAGAGCCCTCTCTATGCAGTTACACAGCTGCACTGTTCCCAAGCTCACCCGCAAGCTCGCCCTCTCCACAAGCCTACAGACCCCTGCAGCACCCAAGCTTTGGTGTGCCCTTCCACTGTCCAGTTTTTACCCCGTATGATAGTGGGTTCCCTGGACTTCACCCAGAGCTGGAAAATCAGTCCAGTGGGACGTCTTTGTCTCCCCGTTCGAGATAACTGGCCGGTTTTCAGCCGCCCGCCCTATCCGCTGGTGTGCGATCCAAACCTCTCTCCGCGCATATCTTCAATGCTGTCCGCCACTGCTGCTCTGAGTCATGGTGTCTTATCTTCACTTTTATTTGTGGAATTTTCACTCCGCCAGCTTTCTGGTGATTCTGGAAGGTGTTTGTTCTTTCGTTAAGTTGTAGTTTTAAAATTGCTGGGTATGACGGCAAGATAGGTGTTTTACCTATGCCGCCATCTTGGTCCTCCCTGTGTTCTTTACATTTAAAGAAAGTTCTGACTTACTGAGAACTCTTGTGAAAACTCTACATTCATCTGTGATTTATATAATTAATTAAATATCAGTCAATATAGATTCTTATGAATAAAAATAGTAAGTCTTTACTCCACAAGGTTAAAAATCTCAGAGAGTATTGTCTTGAATCTGAAACTGTTTCAAATCAGTTTTAGTCAGTATCTTAGAAACTGGTTTTACCATCCACTCTGAATAAATCTAGTTAGTGCTACATTGAAATATACTCAGAGTCCAAGCATTTCTTCCCACCTCCATAGCTAAAGTTTAGTGGAAGGCACATCAGAGAAACTCTTCACAAAGGGTGTATTTACCTCCTTCCTCAGTTTACTATAATCTGTTCTCAATTAAGCAACAAAATGCTTTAAAAAGACATACTTTGGTCTCCTCTGTCTAAACCTTTCTTTGGTTTTTCCATCTTAATCAGAATAAAGTAGATAATTCTTACAAGGCCTTCAGAGTCCTATGTAATCCTGCATTAATTACTTTTATCACCTTAATATTAAATTTTCTCTAATTTGTTTAACTATGTATGTATTTAGTGGCTTCTTTTAGGTCCTAGAAGCCCTCTACTGCCTCAGATATTTTGTAGTTGCTATTCGCTCTATCTTAAAGATCTTCCTTCAGTTACCAACATAGTTTTTTTTTCTTACGCTCATTAGGTTTCTCCCAAAATATGCCGTCATAGCAAAACCTTCCCACCTATCCAGAAGAACAAGCTCCCTTAGGACACATCAACTCACATCTACATTTTCTTCACAGTACTTATCACCATCCTACATGGTATGCGTTAGCTTCCTTCTTTGTTGTTTTCTTTCTTAACAAGAATATGACTTCTGGGAGAGCAAGATCTGGGTTTTACTCTCTCTTATGTCCAAGACCTGGAAGAATAGAGTATAATCATCAGAAGAGATGATTTACTAAAAAAAAATTCACTGATTTACTGCATAAAGATTTACCACTATTAACTAGTCACTTCTTGCCCTAGCTTGTTTAGCTTAGTGGATAGATCATAGAACTGCAGACTGAAGGGTCCCAGGTTTGATTCCAGTCAAGAGCACATGCCCAGGTTGTGGCCTCCATCCTCATTAGGGGACATGCAGGAGTCAGAAGATCAATGATTCTCATCATTCTCTCCTCATTGGTGTTTTTATTTCTCTCTCCCTTTGTATCTCTAAAATCAATAAAAATATATTTTTTAAAAAAACTAGTCATTTCTTGTCATCATTTTCTTTAACTTCCATAATGGTACATATCTATCAGCTCAAACTCTGTCCTTTTTTTGAAACATAAGTTTATTATCAATATATAAATATTATAATCTTTTTTCTCTATTTTTTTAAAAATATTCTCTACAGGACATTTCTCCCAGTAATACACACATCTTTAACTTTTACATAAACACCAATAACTCAAATTTATATCACAAATGAGATTTCTTCTATGAGGACTAGAAACCCATTTCCAACTGTATACTCATTTCTACTTATAAATTGATGAAGATACTTCAAAACCAACAAGACAAGCAAAATATGTAATTTCACACATTCAAACCTAATTTCAGCAAAATTTTTTCAGAACATCATTTCTTAACTATCCAATATAACTCAGAGATTTTTGTATCATATACTCTCATAAAAACAGGCTTATTTCTTTAGTGAATTTATATTGTTTATATAGTAATAAACATAATACTATGATTACTATATATTTCTATATTATAGTATTAAAAAAGCACACACACACACATCATCTTCTATTTATAGATAACCTGGATATAAAAGAAGAAAAGTTGCAAAGACATTGGCAATAATTTATTTTTTGATGATAATAATTTATAAAGAGACATTGAAAACAAATTCTTTTTTTGGTATTTCATATATCATTAAAGGCTCAAAAGTCAGAATTTTGTTTGGCATAATGTTAAAATTTAATGGAATTATATCCTAAAATTAGTGATCTAATACTAAGTAAAATGCTATAGATAGAAAAAACCAAACTTGAATACTCTGAGGACGTAAGAGTTACTAAATAATTTTGTTATATATTAAAATTAATCAAGCACAAAAGTGTAAGAAGACACTTAATTTGAAGTTCATTATTTCTAATTCTCAGTACTTAACTGAAATAAATATAAGTTTATTATAATATAAACTTTATTTGAAAGTATTTAACATTAAAATACCAATATATTTACAAAATTTTAAAATATCTCCTTTAAATAACAGTGATATTTGAATGCTAAAATATTCTTCTTTGAAAAACAATTCATAAAAAGGCTATAGACATGACAATAGTCCCTAAAAATATTTTACCAATATTATTATTATAAGTATATTATAAAGAAATTCTTCCTTTTAAATTAATTATTTAATATGAAAATTAGGTGATATTTAATATATAATATATTGTTTAATTTCTGATTTCTAACTATTTTAATTCTACTGTTTTCTTTTTATTGATAGCATTTTAAAATTATATAGAACATAGTAGTACAAAGAAAAAGTATAGTTTCCTTCCTTAAATTCTTCAGTGCCCTTTCTTCTTCAATCCATTTATAGATTTGCAACTATATTCAATTTATTTTGCAAAGAAGCATTGATAGTATTTATATTTATAATGTCAACTGAAGATATTTTTTCTAGTTTTATTGAGATATAATTGACATATGACATTGTATTAATTTAAAATGTATAGGTAATGATTTAATATATGTATATATTTTTGAAGTGATAGACACAATAAGTTTAGTTAACATCCATTACCTCACATACATTTTTTTCTTGTCATGAGAGCTATCAAAATCTACTCTCTTAGCAACTTTCAAATACACAATACAGTATGATTTACTACCAGTGGCCTGGTGCACAAAATTTGTGCACATTAAAAGAGAATTAATTAGAGGAAATATTTTAATATTGCTATTTGCCCTTTCTCTATAATAGAAGTGGCAGAGATGAAAGAAAATTAGTAAAATGTATATGAAAATCTTCCTCTTGTCAGAGTCTGGGGCACACCGTAAGACCCAGAGTCAAGTCCCCGCCCACCTGCGTGCACCTCAAAATCACATGAGACCCAGACCTGGTTGGCTCCACCCCCATTGGGTGAGGTCCAGACCCAGTTGGGCCCACTCTTGTCAAGTCTCCCCCTGGAAAGGGGCATAGTCTTAGGCCCCTGTCAAGCCCAACCAGGTGGTGAGCACAGCCTTAGGACCCCCATAAATCACTGCCATTTGTGGGGTACCTCAGGTCCCCTGGCCTGGTGCCAGACAGGGAAGAGCAGCCTCAGGTTCCCCTGATACACCTTCAGGTTCCCTAGCCCAGCTTGGGGGCAGGAGGCATGGCCTGAGGTCCCCTGGCTTGGTGCTGGGGTAGGGAGCATGGCCTGAGATCTCCTAGCCCAGCACCAAGGTGGGGGGCACAGCCTGAAGTCCCCCAGCCTGGTGTGGGGGCACAGCCTCAGGTCCCCCATCAAGCCCCACCAGGCAGGGGGCACAGCTTGAGGTCTACCGTCTAGGTCCACTGAGCAGGGTATGCAGCCTCAGGTCACCTTCCCTGGCCTGGAGTCAGACAGCTTCAGGTTCCTTCTGATTGCTCATTACGCCTCTTTACAGGAACCACACCTTTGCACTGGGCACAGACATTTTGTGTTACAGGAACCCTGCCTCTGCTGTGGGTGCCGACATCTTGTGATGGCATGATGGCATGATGGCATGAGGGTAAATTTGCATATTATCTCTTTATTATGTAGGGTATATCTGCAAGTTGTCCTTTCAAGTTGATCTCTGTGAGTTAGTTAATGAGATATTGTAACAAATAAAACTCATATCTCAGTCATTTCATAGAAGAAATATTTCTTTTATGAGAATACTAGAGGCCCAGTGCACAGATTTGCTGTGCACTGGTGGGGTCCTTGACCTGGCCTGTAGGGACTAGGCCAAAAGCAGCTCTCCAAGATACCCCAATAGGTCCCAGATTGCAGAGAGGGCAGTTCTTGGGTGATGCCTCCTTGAATTGGGCTCCCTCCTCTCTAGTTCTGGGTGTGTCACCCAAGAACTATAGCTGCCAAGTCACCACAGCTCACCTCCTCTTGCATTAAGCATCTGCCCCAAGGTGGTCATTGTGCATCATATCTACCGGTCAGGTGGTTGAACAGTTGGATGATCACTTAAGCCTTTATATAGATAGACTAGAGGCCCAGTGCTAGAAATTTGTGCACTTGTGGGGGGGCGGGGGAGTCCTTCAGCCAAGCCTGTGTCCTTTCACAGTCTAAGATCCCTCAGGGGATGGGGTATGGGCCTAAGCTGTCAGTTGGACATCCTTAGCCCGTCTCTGGCTGAGCAGTGCTCCCCCTGTGGGAGCGTACTGACCACCAGGAGGCAGCTCCTGCATTGAGCATCTGTCCCCTGGTGGTCCGTGCACATCATAGTGGCCAATCATTTCACCCTTCAGTCAATTTGCATATTAGCCTTTTATTATATATGATAGTCATCTTGCAGTACATTTTATGCCTATAACTGACCCTAATATATAAAAGCCTAAACAACTGTTATAACTGGTGGACCTAACAACCAGTTGACTGCTTGCTATGACACGCACTGACCACCAGTGGGTATAAAGTCAATGCAGGAACTGCCCCATCGTGGTGAGTGCTTTCCCACAGCCAACCTCCTAGGTTCCTCCCCCAGACTGGATGGCCCTGATCAGCCCTCATCACTAGCCACGCCCAGGAACCCCACACATGCATGAATTTGTGCACTGGACCTCTAGACCACCTTCACCTATTTCCCCATCCCACATTCTCGAGCTCTCTGACAACTCATCAATCTGATCTCTTTTCCTATGGGTTTGTTTTTGTTTTTTTATAGATTTTACATAGAAGTGATATCAAATACCTTTCGTATTTTCTCCCTGATTATTTCATTTGTCAAAATGCTCTCAAAGTTCATCCATGTTATTACAAATCAGAGAATTTCTTTCCTGCTAATTGTGAGTTTAATTTGTCATTTTTCTAGTTCCTTGAGGTGTAAAATTAGGTTGTTTATTTCAAATTTATTTTAAAAGATACATCACTATCATGCAGTAACATAATTTTTATTTTGTGAATTAGTGACTTTAAATAAAAGCTGTCATTTTGATAAAGAACAAGTTGCATCATGCACCACTGCACCACACAAAATTTCCTACACTTTTACTTTGTGGTTAATCTTAAAATAAAAATAAATAAATATATATATATATATATGGATTTTCTATGTTATTATGAATTGCTCAGAAGTATTGTACATACTGCTTGTAACTAATTAAGGAATAGATTTTATAGAGAGCACAAACACACATAAGCTATTTAGAAAATGTTGGTTCTCAGTGAATATTTGTTAAATAAATGAATAAATAAACTTATGTCTATCACTAAAGCTAAGTATTAATTAATCATGGTAAATTAAATTGAATATATGATTTATAAATTGAGATTAATCTATGTATCATTTACAAGCTACAGAATTAAATGGAAACTTGGCAATATTTTTGTTTCTGTTTTTCCCTACCAATCAATATAGATGACCAGTCTAGCTAGGATATCGTATGCTGTTTATGTGGTATTAAACTCACAAAATTTTTAAAAATTAGACATAAGTATTCTGGGAGATTATATCTTCCAGTCACTGTATGTGTGGGCTCAAGCTCTAGTATTCATTTAATTATTTAACTGTTCAGTAACATATAATTTTACATGTAAAAATTATAGATAAATAAACAAAAATATAAAGAGATTAAATATATACATAAAATTATTGAAACATTAATTTTTAGATATGAACGTAAAAGGCATTTTTTTGAAATTAAAAGGGTGATGCAGTGCCAAAAAGCTGGTGGTAATGGCTGTTTTAGGGTAGTGTTATTTATTTATTTATTTATTTATTTATTTATTTATTTATTTATTATTTTTATTGATGTTGTGTATATGAGAATTATTGTTTATGGTTGAGTAGCATTTTATTGTAAAAACTAAGGGCCCAATACATGAATTTGTGCACCCTGAAAGAACTGTGGGCTGCAAGGCTGCAGTGGATACAGGAATGGGTATTGGTCCATTTCCATGTCCCCACCTGGCCCCTCCCACCATGGCCCGTGGTCCCTTGTCTACTGGCAGCCCCACTCCTTTCATCACTGCTCCCACACACTGAAGGTTCGGAGTGATTGGGGTCAGTGCCAGTAGCATGCAAGTGGTGCGGGTGCCGTCAGTGGGTGCAAGCAGTGGCTCCAGCACTAGCTGCAGGTGTGAGGGGGGCCAGCGCTGGCAGTGGGTGCAAGAGGTGGCTGCCAGCCCTGTTTGCCAGCACATGGAGGTGGAGAAGCTCTGAGGGGTGATCATGGCTGGCAGCTGCTGTTTGCACCCGCTGACATCATCAAGTGATTGGTTCTGGTGCCAGGTGCTAACAGCTCCAGCACCACAGTGAGTGCAAGCAAGACTGGTGCTGGTAACAGATGTGAGCGCTATTTAGAACCATAGTGATGGGAACAAAGAATTTTCAGTAACCACCAGAGGTTTATCCTGATAACAGCAACTAGTGCCCTACCTTTGTCTGGCACCACACTCACCTCCTCCACCATACCACCACAGCCAATGACTCTAATGTTCCATAGTCTGACCCTAGCTGCTGATACCTACGAAGTTTTACGTGTGACCCCTGGTGGTCAGTGCACCACTTTATAACAACTGGTAGTTCAGTTTTTCAGTTGTTCCGCTGTTCGATCTATTTGCATATTAGTCTTTTATTATATAGGATATGTCACAGCTTGTGCAAGCATTCAAAACAAAAGTGATGATAAACTAGGTCATTTTTAGATTTTTACTATTATAAAGTAACTATAATTATTTTCCAGCCTTGATGTAGGTATGTATTTTGCTTCTTTGGATAAAAAATAAAATGGCAGAAGTAGTGGATCTTATTATATAAATATATAAATTTACTTATAAATATGGCATAATTTTTTGAATTTTTCATCATCCATTTATGAGAGATTCAGTTATTCTAGATCATTGCCATAGTTAGTACTATTAGCGTTTTTCTTTTTGTCATATGACTATTTTTACCAGTAAATGACTGAAAAAAAATTAGTTAATTTGGTAGAAATAAAACCACATAAAACACAATGCCATTTGTATCCAAATTTTTATTGACAATAATAACAGAACTACTTGATTTCCCCTTTATACCTCTACTAGAAGCCTGCTGCACAAATTCATGCACAGTGGGCAGGGAATGTACCTTAGCCAAGCCTGCACCGTCTCCAATCTGGGATCCCTCAAAGGATGTTCAACTGCCTGTTTAGGCCAAATCCTGGTAGCATCGGGCCTAACTTGGCAATCGGACATCCTTCTCACAATCCAGGACTGCTGGCTCCAAAATGCTCACCTGCCTGCCTCCCTGATTGCCCCTAACTGCTTCTGCCTGCCAGCCTGCTAACCTGCTAACCACTACCCTGCCAGACTAATTGATGTCTAACTCCTCCCCTGACAGCCTGTTTGCCCCCAACTTCCCTCCTCTGGCTGCCTGGTCACCCCTAATTACCCTCCCCTGCAGGCTTGATCACCCCCAACTGCCCTCCCTTGGAGGCGTGCTCCCCCTGGACTGCCCTCCCCTGCTGGCTTGATCTCCCACAACTGTCTTCCCTTGCAGGGCCTGGAACCTCCCAATGGCCCTCCCCTGCTGGCCATCTTGTGTCCACATGGGGGCAGGATCTTTGACCACATGGGGGCAGCCTTCTTGTGTGTTGGAGTGATGATCAATCTGCAAATTACTCTTTTATTAGATAGGATAGAGGACTGGTGCATGGATGGGGGCCAGCTGGTTTGCTCTGAAGAGTGACCCAGATCAGGGTGAGGGTTCCCTTGGGCTGAGGGGCGGCCTGGGAGAGGGGCCTGTGGAGGTTTGCCAGCCGGCCACACCCTCCAGTGACCCAAGCGGAGGCCCAGGGATCTGGGATCAATCTATGTCTACAATTGAAACTTTGTAGCCTGGAGCAGAGCCAAGTCTTCTGCTCGGTCTGGGGTGGCAGCCATTTCTGTTTGAAACTTTGTAGCCTAGAGTGGAGGCCTAGGCCGGCAACGGCAGGCTGAAAACTTGTCTTCCTCCATTGCCAGGGAAACCCAAGCCTCTGTTCTCTCCAGCTCAGTGGCTGTTGTCATTTCCATATCTTTTATAATTAAAACTTTGTAACATTGCATGGAGGCCTAGGCCATCAAGGCAGGCGGAAAGCTTGGCTTCCTCTGTTTCCGGGGAAACCCAAGCCTTCCTCCTGTTCTCAGTGGTGGCAGCCATCTTGGTTGGGGTTTATTTGCATAATCTGCTCCTGATGGGCTGGTGGGCATGACTTGTAGGTGTGGCAAAGGTATGGTCAAATTTGCATATTACTCTTTTATTAGATAGGAATGTAAGCCATTCTATCAAATTGTCTTATTAAAATTTTAGAAATGACATTATTCTTACCATCCTATCTAATAAAAGAGTAATTTGCAGATTGACCATCACTCCGACACACAAGAAGGCTGTCCCCATGTGGTCAAAGATCCTGCCCCCATGTGGACACAAGATGGCCAGCAGGGGAGGGCCATTGGGAGGTTCCAGGCCCTGCAAGAGAAGACAGTTGTGGGCGATCAGGCCAGCATGGGAGGGCAGTTGGGAGAGACCAGGCCAGCCATGGAGGGCAGTTTAGGGAGATCAAGCCAGTGGGGGGGGGGGCAGTTAGGGGTGACCAGGCCGGCAGAGGAGGGAAGTTGGGGACAAACAGGCTGGCAGGGAAGCAGTTAGATATCAATTAGGCTGGCAGGGTAGTGGTTATTGGGTGATCAGGCTGGCAGGCAGAAGCAGTTAGGGGCAATCAGGGAGGCAGGCAGGTGAGCAGTTTGGAGCCAGCAGTCCTAGATTGTAAGAAGGATGTCCGACTCCCCTTTTAGGCCCGATCCTACTGGGGTAATCCCCTGCCCCTCCCCTGCAGGCTTGATCACCCCATGCATGAATTTCGTGCACTGGGCCTCTAGTGTATGATATAATAGGCAATTTTGTTCTTCGTTTTGAGTACCCATATTATTTCCTAAATTTTTTTTGTC
This sequence comes from Antrozous pallidus, assembly GCA_027563665.1. Taxonomy (NCBI): domain Eukaryota; kingdom Metazoa; phylum Chordata; class Mammalia; order Chiroptera; family Vespertilionidae; genus Antrozous; species Antrozous pallidus. The sequence continues at coordinate 33,136,036 of CM050519.1, forward strand.
CAAATTAAAAATGAAAGAAATCTGCTAAAATGACTTCTTGAAATAAATTACTACTGTCAATTAAGGCTGCCAGGTTTCCTACAGTATAAATGCTCACCTTGATGGAACAGTAAATGGACCAGTAGTAAATTCCTGAGAATTTGAGCTATAGTAAATGTGTCATATACATTTCATTGCAAAAAGTAGTAGTACTACCTGTCAAAATTATTTTTGACTGAATAAAATATTTACTCAGAGAAATAACAATAACTTAATTTTAAGTACACTACTGGCAAAATTTAACAAATATGCAACAAAACTTTTCAATGAAGCAAATGCATGAACTTTTTCAGCTATATGATCATATATAGGTGGTTAGCTGCATTGAATATATTGTGGCTCCTGTGGCATCATCTTCCTTATGTTATTAGGCAGGTAACACTATGTTGAAATGTTCTCTTGATGATATATAAGTTGTTAATTCCAAAACCCAGATGAACCTACATGATATCCTAATACATAAAAACCCTAGGTCTGTCATGACCCAAGGCTCAAACAACTTGAAGTCAGTCCTGCAGTCAGTGCTGGGTTGCCATGGCTGCTGTGGAGACTGAAAACCAGGCCCGGAGAGAGGCCTGAAGAAAGAAGCAGGGACTGATTCATAGCCTGTGTGGCAACTGTTGATCAGCACTTGCCTCTCTCTTTTTTTCCAGGCTGGACCAGCAGCCGCATTTCTCTCTAGGACCTATTGATAGGACCTATTGATAGAACTTGAGATGCTGACTGGCATAGAAACCATCCAATCAGAACCAAATCTGGGTGAAGTGTGAGAAGCCAATGGCTGCTGAGGAGGTGGAGCTTTTGATGCTGACTGGCACAGAAACACACAAATCAAAACCAAATTAGCTGGCAGGGGAGGGCAGTTGGGGGGGGGGAGATCAGGCTGGCAGGGGAGGGAAGATGTGGGAGAGATCAGGCCGGCAGGGGAGGGCAATTAGGGGTGATGAGGCAGGCAGAGGCAGTTAGGGGCAATAAGGCAGGCTGACAGGTGAGCAGTTAGAAACCAGCAATCCCAGCTTGCAAGAGGGATGTCCAACTGCCAATTTAGGCCCTATCCAAAGGATCAGACCTAAATTGGCAGTCAGACCTCACCCAAGGGGTCCCAGATTGGAGAGGGTATAGGCTGGGCTGAGGAAACCCCCACCTCCATGCACGAATTTCATGCACCATTCCACTAGTATATATTAAAATGGAATGAGACTGTATTAATAGCCTAGTACAAACAATCAATGATTGTAGAAAATTACTTTAACTTGGGAATTTGGAAATTATCTATTAAAGAATTCATTGTCAGTCACTTACTTTGGATTTAATAATAAATGGTATCAATATATTTACTTGGATGATGAAATAGTTCAAATGATTCAAATATACTTCAAAGAATAGGCCTTAAAAAGAGGTGTCAAATACTAGAATGTGAATAAAACATCAATAATTTTAACAACTTGGAAAATCATTGTAGCAAATGAATTTATTCACAAATCTTTAAATGATTTATTTAATTTAATATTTTAATAATATTTAATTTATTTAATTTAATATTTATTTATTTAATATTTTGCTAGATTGCATACAATATGTACATTCATATTAAAACAAATTAATAAATAAATATTACATATAGTTATATATAATTTTAATAAACATAAGTAGGTCAAAAGTAAACAAAATTAATATAGCTTATTTGAAAAGATTCTTAGATTCACTCATAATTTAAAAATTCACATTAAAATTTGAATCTAGATTTTACTTATTTGGCTAATAAAAAGTGATAAAAATAAATGATATTTTGTGTGGATCATAATGTGATAATATGAGCTTTACTATTAATTCCCAGTGGCAGTTAAAATATTAAACACATTTGGAGAAAAATTTCACAATACCTACTAAAATATATATTAGTTGTACAGAGTTAAATTTATTTTACCTGTAGACTTGCAAATATTTGAAATATAATTAAAGAAATTATCCTAGCAATATCTGATAAAATATTTTAAAATGTACACAGAGACTAATTAGCTATATTAAATTGCTTTATACACTTATATGTAAGACTAGTGAGATATATTAAACCTCTTCTAAATAAAGCTGCAGTGGTTTATGCTTTAATAAAATGGAGGATCTGCCTACAAATCTTAACTAACTAAAAAAAAAATAGTTTAGTAAAGTTAAAGAAAAACAAGCAATGTAGAATGTAGCACATTATCAGTTTCACTTCCATGCATTCTCTCCCCTGCACACACAGTACTGCTGGTATATTTAAAACTCCACAGATGATTGTGCAGTGAAAGCCGGCGGGGAGAGAAAGGGTGCAAGGTGCAGGGGATAAATAATAAAAAAAGGGGGCGGACATCTGTAATTCTCTCAACAGTAAAGATTAAGAGAAAAACAACCACTGTACAGATGATCTTTGGGAAATTCACAAGGAAAATATTTAACTTCTATTAGAATGGTTTACTCTGGGGTTGGAAATTGTGTACCTAATGGGTAATGGTAACATTTTTCTTTATTTTCCTTCTTTCCCTTCCAGACTGTATACACCTGTGTGATTAACCAGAGATGAATATTACTCATTGCAAAAACAATTAGAAAAATTATAACTATATATATTATGTATCATCTGTGCTCTTTTTTATGGAATGACATATTCAATATAAATTCCTTGCCTTACATATAAAAAATTGATTTGATACTTTTGTATAAAATAAAAATTATTTTAAAACAAATGTACTATTAATTTCAATATATCAGTAGAAATGACATCTTTAAAGATAGAATGTTCATTTTTGAATAGGTGCTAAATAATTATAAAAACTAATATATTATTTTAAGACATTGAAGTAGCACTATAGTGTGGCTCAGTGGTGGAGCATTGACCTATATAGCAAGAGGTCATGGTTTGATTCCAGGTTAGGGCACCTGCCCAGGAAGTGGCCTTGATCTTCAGTAGGAGGCCATCAGGATATAACTGATCAATGTTTTTCTATCATTGATCTTTCTATCTCTCTCTCATTTCCTTTCTTTCTAAAATCAATTAAAAGACATATTTTTAAAAATTGAAGTAAATAAAAACAAATACATCAAAAATTTACAGAGCTCTAAATTACATTTTAATGTAATATAGTACAACATTTTAATCATGCTAGTCACTTATTTAACACTAGGGGCCCGGTGCACAAAATTTGTGCACTGGGGGTGGGTGGTCCTTCAACCTAAACTGCCCCTTCTCACCTACTGGGAGCCCTCAGGGGATGTCCAACTGATTGCTCACCCACAATATGCCCAAGGCCTAAAGCCATCGCCCTGCTCAGCTCAGCCCCAGCTCCTTGCGACCACCCGGCCCCGGGGGCTGGGCACCCGCCACCACTTCTGCTCACAGTGCCCAGGGACCAGGCGCTCCCTGCCACCACCACCGCTGCTGCTGCCGCTTTTTCCCCTCACAGCGCCTGGGTGATGGGCACTTGCTGCCACTGATGTTTCATCTCCACCCCTGGGGCCTGGCACTCATGCCACTTGGCCCCACCCCCACTTCTGATTGGGTAGTAGCATAGCCAATCAGGAGCGAAGGTACGGTAAAATTTGCATGTTTCTCTTTTATTATATAGGACTAGAGGCCTAGTACGTGATGAGATTTGTGCACTGGAGGGATGAAGGGTGTTCCTCAGCCCAGCCTGTGCCCTCTCCTAGACAAGGAACCCTATGTGTATGTCTGACTGATGGTTTAGACCCACTCGCAGTGCCCCAGTCCCCGAGTCCCCCTGTGAGAGCACATTTACTACCAGGGGGCAGCTCCTGCATTAAGCATCTTCCCCCTGGTGGTCAGTACATATCATAGCAACCAGTCATTCTGACATTTGTTTAATTTGTATATTAACTTTTTATTATATAGGATTTTATCTATATTCCAATCTTCAAATGAATGATCTTGTTGTCTAAATAACAGTAGAAAGATAATGTAATTACTGATTACTATTAGAACATGACCTTAATTACTAATAACATTGAATTTTATTGTATAAGAATCAGTAAATCTGTATTATTCTTAAAAAGACAACACACAATAGCAAGTCATCTGGCTGACATATTTCAAATGTTTAGAGAGGAATAAATTAATTATTTCTAAATTTAATTAGTCACTCTGTACTACCCTATAAAAAATATGGATTAGTTGGTTAAAAGGAAACATCAAAACCAAGGATATTTGCAATATACAGATGATGTATCATAGAATTATCCACTTGAAATATATAATTTTATTAACCAATACTACACCAGTAAATTTTATTTAAAAATAAATTAATTAAAGGAATAAAAGATAGATATATATTGCCGAGACTGGTTTGGCTCAGTGGATAGAGCGTTGGACTGGGGACTGAAGGGTCCCGGGTTCGATTCCTGCAAGGGCATATAACTTGGCTGCGGGCACATCCCCAGTAGGGGGTGTGCAAGAGGCAGCTGATCGATGTCTCTCTCTCATCGATGTTTCTGACTTTCTATCCCTCTCCCTTCCTGTCTGTAAAAATCAATAAAAATATATTTTTTAAAAAAAGATAGATATATATATACAATAGAACAAAATATAGACTTGGAAGCATGGAATATTTATTTTTGAAACATGCAATAAAAGTGACAAATATCTGAAAGTTTATTTACTAAGGAAAACATATATTAATAAAAAAATGTGCTCTAAATGCAAATAGGTTATACATGCTATAACATTATAGACTATAGACTATGTACTATATGTTCTAATAAATTTAAAATTTTGCATTTAATATACATAATTACAACATAAATATTTATGAAATGTGAAAGTCATATACATAAATAAACTTTTTTCAGAACATCATTTACAGTAATAAAATAATGGATATATCCTAATTATCCAAAAATAGGGATAAACTTACTAGAGTTGGGTACATACAAAAATGAAAATAAAAGAAAGTCAAGAATAATGCTGAAATCATTTGCATAAATGTTAGTAACTTATTTTCTCTAAAAATTATGCTACCAGTAGTGGATTTGACTAAGAGTTAAAAACAGACATATCTAATGCATTTTATACATAACTAGAGGCCTGGTACATGAAATTAGTGCACAGGGGGCAGAGAGTGTCCCTCAGCCCAGCCTGCACCCTCTCCAATCTTAGAACCCTCAAGGGATGTCTGACTGCCCATTTAGGCCCGATCCCTGGACAGTCAGAAATCCTTCTCAGAATCCAGGATGCTGGCTCCAAACTAATTGCCTGCCTGCCAGCCTGATCACCCCCTAACCACTCCTCTGCAGGCCTAATAGATATCTAATTGCTCTCCTGTCATCCTGTATGCCCCCAATTTTCCTCCTCTGCCTGCCTGGTCACGCCTAACTGCCCACCCCTGCAGGCTTGATCACCCACAACTGCCCTTCCTTGTAGGCCTGGTCCCTCTAAACTGCCCTCCCCTGCTGGCCTGATTGCCCACAACTGCCCTCCCATGCAGGTCTGGAACCTCCCAACAGCCCTCCCCTGCTGGCCATCTTGTGGTGGCCGTCTTGTATCCACATGGGGGCAGCCCTCTTGTGTTTTGGAGTGATGGTCAATCTGCAAGTTACTCTTTTATTAGATAGGCTAGAGGCCTGGTGTATGGATGGCGCCAGCTGGTTTGCGCTGAAGGGTGTCTCAGGTCAGGGTATGCAGTGGCCTCAGAGAGGGGCCTGTGGTAGTTTTCATGCTGGCCACATCCCCCAGTGACCCAAGCAGAGTCTCTGGGATCTGGAATTAATTTATGTTTTACAATTGAAACTTTATAGCCTAGAGTAGAGCCAAGCCTTCTACTCACTCCAGGGTGACAGCTATTTCTGTTTGGGTTTATTTAAATTCTATAATTGAAACTTTGTAGCCTAAAGTGGAGGTCTAGGCGCTAGGGCTGCAGAAGCTTTGGCTTCCTCCATTGCCTGGTCAACCCTAGCCTCTGCTCTCTCCAGCTCCAGGGCTGCCGCCATTTCTGTTGGGATATATGCATTTTCTATAATTAAAACTTTGTAGCATTGAAAGGAAGCCTAGGCCAGCAACGGCAGGCAGAAAGCTTGGCTTCCTCCAGTGCCGGGGAAACCCAAGCTTCCCTCCTGCTCTCAGTGGCCACAGCCTTCTTGGTTCCAGTTTATTTGGTCCTGATTTTCTGATGGGCATGACTTATGGGTGTATCAGAGGTATCATCAATTTGCATATTACTCTTTTATTAGATAGGATAATAGAAATTACAAAGCATGATGTTGGAAATAAATATTTTAGACATATATGGTATATGTATTATTCTTCAATTGCAGAAAATAATAAATGAAATAAAGTAGATATGCCTTTTTTCTACCCTGTTAACTCTAGTTCTAAATCTAATATCGTCACAAAATGTTTGTTCTACTCTTGATTTACTTAAAAGTTCATAAACCTCAAATGACATACTGCAGGTAAAAATGCTTAACCTCTGAATCATCTGATTATTGTTAGCCTAATAACTGACTAATCAAGTTAAAGTTGATTCTTTCATGGACATGGGCACACATCTAGAAAAGTCACATTTATTGAAATAAACCACATTTTGCACTTCAAATGTAAGTATATTTTAAATGAGTAACTACTTGGATGTTTGAGTCCATTTATTGAAAGGTAAATAAATGAGAAGCAATAAATTTCAATAAAACTAATTAACTCACCCTGTAAATAATGAAAACCATAAATAGGTAAAACTTATTTATGCTATTTTATCTTCCATTATGTTATCATTGTTCAGTTTCATGAATCATTTACTATATTTGATAAGTTTATTCAGCAAATACATATTTTCAATGTGTAATATAAATCAGAAGCTGAGATGAATACTGGAGACAAACAGAAATGAACAAACAAATAAAAACAAGAACAAATTAAGCACAGAGTATAATCTATAAGGGATACTGTGTACTAAGAGATAATATTTATATTATTTGAATAAGAGTCCTAGCATAAAGCTTGCCAAAAAGTTCATAAAGAAAAAGTCTTCGAATGGCAAAGATTGGAAAAGCTAGAATTATTCTTAGAAATCAAAGGGAATAGAAAATGTGTAACCCAAATCCATAAAACAGAATTGAAGAGTACATATTAAAAAGAATGTATTTCTAAGAAATGAAGTTGAAAGAATGTCAGGAGTCATGTCATTGATACATTCTCCTATAGGCAAATATATCAAAATATACATTAAGAATGGGTAGTTACTGAATTGAATTTTGGCAGAAAAATAAAAATTATATTTGCAATAAAAATAGAATAAGTCTGTAATATGGAGGGATAAGGTTATACATAAGCCTCAGTGTTGCACATTAAAATTAAAATACTTTAATAATAATTTCAATAGGTCTCTGAGCTCAAAGAGACAAATCTACAGCAACCATGGCTCAAATTTAAGAAAGTGGTGCCTAATGGGCTCAAGAAAACTTAAAATTCTAAGTGCTATGATTTCAGATTAAAAGACAAGAGAACATAGAAGCAATGGCTTTGACCTGCATATAGGGAAAAGTTTGTTATGAGATTCTTATATAAGGGAAGTTCTTGTGCAAAAGATCAAAGTCAGTATCATCTATGATTCCAGGGGAGTGCCTTGTCTTCACCCCAGGTCTGTTAAAAATAATTTTTAAAACCTATTTATTTATACATTTAATCCAACATAAACTATTGCCTTGTGGTTACAATCAATCACCAAACCCTCCATAAAACCAGCATTGAAGGTGACACAATGAAAACTAGAGACAACTAGATAAATATCTGCATAGTGGGATATATCAAAGAATAATATGTTCTTTTTATTTAATGTTTAATGGGTGGCAAAGAAAATGTTCACAGAGTAAAACTCACAATTTCAAATAAAATGATATGGTAGAACTCCTAAAATGGTGAAATGAGATCCTCCATCATCTATCCCTCCATGAAAGCAAGGAAAACTCTAAAAAAATACAAGTCAAAATCAACATTTTCAGATCTATGTAAATTAAACAAAGGCTTTCAAAAATCTAAGAACTGTGCAATTAAGAACAACTGCTGAGTCTTAGTCAGACAGCAGTGTTTATAGTGTAAATTGACCTTCTTCAGGTTCCACACACTCTCGCTTTTCAAATACAGTGGATGTGAAACCAATAACTTTGGAATTACCTAAGAAAGCAGATAATGTATGGAGTCACTAAAAGTTTGTATTTCCAGAGCACTGTTGTACTTGACCTGTCTTGCAACTCTATTAGAAAGAACCATTCTTAGGCATTGTTTGGAAAATATCTTATGCTCAAAATGCCAGTTGGAAAAAAAATCTGTGGCATTTGTTTTAATATTTCACATGTCTGAGGCTCTGTTACCTGGTGGTATAAACCATCGTATGGACAAAACTTAAAAGAAAGACCTAGAATATGTTATATTCTCAGAGGAATCTTTGAAAAGCTCTACCTTTTTCTGGGGTGTTGAGAAAGTTACACACATGTGCAGAGCTTTATGTGTGCACAGGAAATACTTAAGTGGATCTCAGTCTCTCACCATGGCTATACTTGTAGCCCTTTACCAGCCAGAAAAATTATGCAGAGTTATAAAATGCCTAAGAATTAAAGGCATGCCCAAACTCACAGACAAGTCTCTTAGGAAAGAGTACAATATTTATTAGTTCAATACACTTAAAGAAATTTCCTGTCATTATTAGCTGACCACTAGGTAATCAAACAGTGACTCTAATGGCCACACAATATAATATAGAAGAAACAAACTCTACAGAAATATCCTAAGAAAGTCACTAAATAATCAAATGGCTACAACTACAATTACATTAACATTAATAACAAAGCAAGAATAACAACAAACTCTAGGCAGAGGACCATCTATATACATATAAAGCCTAAGTGACCATTGCAAACGGATGACCAGTCGCCATGACATGCACTGAACACCAGGGAGTAGATGCTCAAAGCAGGAGCTGCCCCCTGATGGTCAGTGAGCTCTCACAGTCAACGTCCTTCAACCCCTCTTCCTGGTAGGTCCTCCCATTGGCCCCAATCACCTAAGGCCACCAGCCAACCTCCCGTGGCCTCTCTCCCTGGCTGCCAACCTCCCATGGTCCCTCCCTATAGCTGTCTGGCCCCCCAGCTGGCCAGTCAATCTCCCAATGTCCCTCCCTACTGCTGGCCAGCATTCCCAATAGACTCTAACCAGAGAGCCAGCCTGCCAGGTCCCAGGGTCCCTCCCACTGGCCAGCTGGCTTCCTGATAGGCCTCAATCACCAGCCAGGCCGAAGGACCCCACTCATGCATGAATTCATACACTGGGCCTCTAGTATGATATATGAATATGCAACAGAATATTCCATAAAGTGTCAAGTTTTTACAAAACTTATAAATCAATGAAAGAAGCAAGAAATTATGGTATCAACATGGGGGAGGGGCAGTGGGGAAGCAGTTCATAGAAATTGTCCCACAGGGAAGACAGATGTTAAACTTGCTAGACAAAGATTTTAAATCAGCTATTATAAGTGCTTCAAAGAATAAAAGAAAGAGCTAACATACCTAAGAATAAAATATAACTATGGTAACCATACCTCATTAAATAGAGAATATCAAAAAATGAGTAAAGAATTAAATAAAAAAATTAGAGTTTACGGGTACAATAAAAAAAATACAAAGTACACTAGGGGAACTCAACAGCAAACTTGAACAGAAGAAAGAATCAATAAAATTCAAAATAAGTCAATTAAGATTATTTAGTCTGAGAAAAAGAAAGAAAAAAATGAAGAAAGAAGACAGAACCCATGTGACACCATCAAGTGCAACAACATATGCACAGTAAAATCCTAGAAAGAGTGGGAAAGAGAGAAGGAGATTATGTGTGTGTGTGTGTGTGTGTGTGTGTTTTGAATAATGGCTGAAAACTTTGAAAATGAGATAAAAAAATTAAAGGTCAGAAGACAATAGGGTACAATATTCAAAAGTAGAGGAAGGTAGATTGTCAACAAAGAAAAGTTATCTAGAAACTATCCTTCAAAAATGGAGAAATTAAGACATCCCACGATAAACAACAAATGAGAAAGTCTGTGGTTGGCAGATCTACCCTTCAATAATTACTGAAGAGAGTTGTTAAGACTGAAATGAAAGAACAGTTCAACTCAAATAGGCACCATGAAATAAAGAACATTTATAAATTTTCATAACTAAATATAAAATACAACAAAACAGCATCAGGGTATTTTTATACCCTATTTTCTCTTATTGTTAAAATTTAATTTTATAAATGAATAATTATAAAACCATATTGATGGTCTAACAATATACAACGATATAATTGTTATGATAAAATACCATACATTTAGGAATGAGGGTTTAGAATAAAATAGAGCAATGTTTCTCTATACTAAGTTAATATTAATTGGATCACCATTCTTTTAATTTATAATATAATCCCTTTAGCAGCCACTTTTCACAGTAAAGTTTTCTATGCATTAATTTTAGATTTATAGTAAATAAATCTAGGAAATGCATTCACCAGCCATATGAGTAAACAAAAGTACAGGACTTCCATATGGCCTAGTATCCATGGGAACATAGGCCGCCACTCATTGAAACCACTGCAGTAAGTCACACCACTTGACAACAGAACCAATAACTGCATTTGATGTGGTATGATCACCTGCTAATGATTTGCCAAACATTGTTTACAAGCAGTGACTCTTGGATTTAAATATGCAGTCTATAGTTGTAGATATGTAATATCTACTTATGTTGGCAAAATTACTAGTGTTTTTTCAAATGTATGGGGTACTTGCTAAAATTTGTTTAAAAAAACTGAATTAATAACAAAAATTAACCTGTTAACCTATATATATAAAAGCCCAAGTGACTATTAAAATAGAACCACTGAAATGACTGGAATGACCAGTCAACCAGTTGCTAAGATATGCACTGACCAAAAGGGTGCAGATGCTCAATGCAGGAGCTGCTCCCTGGTGGTCGGTGCATTCCCACAACCAACCTCCCTGGCCCACCCCCAGCCAGCCAACCCCCTGATGGCTCCAATTGGGGGCTGGATGGCCAACTTCCTGCAGTCCTTCCCCCATGCCAGGCAGCCCCCCAATAGGCCTTGAATGCCAGCTAGGCTGAGGGATCCCACCCATGTACAAATTCTTGGAGAGGGCCTTTAGTTTAATTATAAATAAATCTTGGTTAAAAGCATTTTTTAATTAACAGGATGTTCATTTTAACATATGACATATCAGCTAGAAATTTTGTTCATTAAATCTGAAATTTGTTAAATCATCTACATAATCAAAGTTTTATATAATAATGTGAAAACTACATATTGATGCCCACAAAATTTATAGTGCTATTTTATTGGAAAGAAAAGGAAAAAAGTATATGCCCATATTTAATAGTTAATATGAGTTATAGATATAAAACCTTTTCTCCAAATGCAAATATTTATAAACTGTCTACAACTGAAAGACATAAACATATTATTTAGAGACATGAGGGCCAAAACTAAATTAAACAGCTAAAATGAAAAAAGTGCTTGCAGAAAACGTGCCATTGTCCTTAGTAATTTTGATTGCATACTTTTGATAAAAATAAATGTAATAGTAAATAACTAAAAATAACTGGAGAGTATTATACTAAGTAAAATATTATAGTGAGAGAAAGTTAAGTATCATATGATCTCACTTATGTATGGAATCTAATAAAAAATGAATTGACAAAGCAAAAAGATCCAGAGACATTGAAGCATTCAGTATATCAGAGGGGCAGGGCAGGCAGAAATTAATGAATTCTTATGCACATATGCATAGCCCATGGACAGACAATAGTGCTAGGAAGGTCTGGGGAGAGGGTGGGAGTGGGTTAGAGAGGCCTACTGAGGAGGGGACCTCTGTAATACTTTCAACAATAAAGATAGATTTTTTAAAATTAAGTTAATTAATATATATAAGATTCGATGTCTGTCAAATTTAATAGTGAGAAAACAGCTATAAATTTCTACTTTTCTGAACACTTGAAATAATCTTGCACTTTTAAAATATAAACATACTTTTATAAATGAGTAAATCTTATTTTTCAACTTCTTTTTTGTGTAATTAGAAATACATGAACAGATGGGTTATCTAGTAAAATAGATGATATATTTTTCCCATCCCTTTTATCAAATTTATAAGTTCAAAAGCCATTTGGCCTTTAGAAGTAATACTAAAAATTAATTGGTAATCAAGTAACTTGTTTTTGTTTTCTTGGAGTGCATAGCTAACCTTTCCAACATCTGATGTCAGGTCCAAATATTATTAAGCCTTTTTTTTTGTCCCTGTTAATTATTACAAATGTATTCGACAAATATAAGAAATTAGTTGCAAGTACTACTTTGAACCTGAGATCAAACAATATTTTTTGTTTGTGTTCTGAATATATATTTATTTTATGATGAACTCAATTTAATTACTGAACAACCCTATTAGTGGAAATGCAATCATAATGTCTGTTAGTTCTTATTCATTTTCCACATATCTTCAAGAACTCTGGATATAAATTTTGTAAAGCTATGATTCTGTTCAGTAGTTTCAAAATGATTATAAAACAAATGTCTAGATCTACTTATGCTTGAAATCCATAACAGTTGGTGGCTTATGTCTCAGCTTGATGCCACAAAGATTATTTGAGTGTAGGACTTTTTAATTTTTGCCAAGTCTGTTAAGATTGACTGAAAAAGTATCCTATTGTTTTTACTTAGATTTGCTTGCTCTAGTTAAAATACAATAAAGCTTCCATGTTGTGTTTGCTGCATTCATATGTGAGGGTATATTGAAAACAGTTCATTTGTATATTACTAATTTTGCAAAATCAGTGGGAAATATTTTATTATATTTTTTTGCATAATTGCCTCATCCATCAAAAGGGAAGGTGTAACATTTGTCTTGTCTCTTTAAAAGGGGAAAAATCAATTGTAAAACAAAGCTGAAGATACAGCAGTCTATAATAACAATCGACCAAGATCTTTAAACCTAATATCAATATTCATTAACATTTTATATTGCCTACCTACAGTCTAATTACTCACGTACATCATAGGTGCCCTCTCTTTTTCTTCCTGATGACCAGTGAATACAATCCCTTCTTCTTGTAATGAAGACAATAACCATGATCTAAGTGTGTGTATCTCAGGCCAAAACAATAAAAATACAAAGGAAAATTGATTTTAAAAGCTTTAACTAAAAGCCTATAAAAAGAGGAAAAAGCCCCCTCCATCCTGCTTCTCCCATGGCTCTTTGCCACTGATGAGAATGTCCTTGGCAATAGAGGTCACGTTAATTTTATCATATCCAAGGATTCCAGGTGAAATATGTGGCACATGTGCAGGCTGCACGCTCGTTTGTCACATTATTACTTGCTGTCACTTTTGAAGGAAGGTGTCTTTTTGAAGAATGTGCCACAGATAGAGGGTCATGTTATTTGCATAAAGCTCTGAAAGCTGTCTTTCCAGAGAGAATGACTGGGATGTTGCTTCATTTTCTGTTTACAAAGAGCACATAGCAGACAGCTGTCAGCAGCTGATGCTGACTTTCTTGTACATGGATAGTTCTCAAAAAAAAATACTTAAGAACATATTAATGAATTTTAAGTAAAGATTCCAGTTACCGGTCTGCATGTTAATTTAGCCATTCAAAATAAAGTAGTTCTGGTCTGCTGTCAGCAGATATTTGTGCTTTATAATGTCAAAAGATGCTTGTAAATTGAAGTGATTTATATAAGCTTCCATTGCTTTTGGTTGATAACCAAATAATTTCCTTCCTTTACAAAATTAGAGGAAGAAGATAGAGCTATATTTTGAAGCTATTACAATGATTTCACTAAAGATCTTAGGAAGATTTTCAAAGTAATGCAAGTATAAGTATTGTTACTGGAGTAAAAAAAATGTATGTATGTAAGTACAGGAACTTATTTTGAATAAAATGACATTTTAAAAAATGAGTAATTTTACAGTTGGATAAATATATTTTTAAAATAATGTATAAGATCAAATTTAACTAGAACCTATGATTTTTAAAACTCTGTAACAATGAAATTAATCTACAGCAACAAATTTTAAAAAGCCATGTTTTATCTTTCCTATGTACTGAGTATATTTAGTATAATTAAGAAAAGTTTATAAATTTATATATAATGATATATATACCATATGATCAGATTATTTCAATTTCTTATAAGACAAATATATTCAATCAAGATACAGGATTAAACAACATATTCTATATAATAAAAAGCTAATATGCAAATCAACTGAATGACAGAATGACCTGTCACTATGACACACACTGACCACGAGGGGGAAGACGCTTAATGCAGGACCTTCCTCTTGGTGGTCAGTGTGCTCCCACACGGGGAGAGCTGCTCAGCTAGAAGCCCTGAGCCAGGCTCATGGCTTGTAAGTGCAGGGGTAGTGGAGGGAGCCTCTCCTTCCTCCATGGCAGCATTAAGGATGTCCAACTGACAGCTTAGACCTGAACCCCAGAGGAGTGGGCCTAAGCCATCAGTCGGACATCCCCTGAGGGCTCCTGGACTGCAAGGGCCCAGGCCAGGTTGAGGGACCCCCCTGAGTGCATGAATTTCATGCATCAGGCCTCTAGCTACTTATAATGTGTTTCCCAGCTTATTGTTTATTTTAGTGGATTAAAGATGACTATATATTCTTTGATATAATATACATCAAGAGATGGGTATTTCACCTCCCCCTGAATCTGAACAGATACTGGGACTGCTTTTACCATGCTGTGTGGCAGAGGAATTGCCATTACAATTTCCATGCCTGATCCTTAGGAACTTGGGGATCTTTAACTACCTCTCTCATAGAACATTTCCTGGACTAACAATGTAAGATGTTTAATTATGGAGATAGTGAGACCACGTGGAAAGTCTTCATGAATAATAGGAACAGAGCATCTCTGCTGAGCTCAGACTTCCACTTATTCAGGCAATGGGCCAAACATGTGACCAAAGCCTCTTTGGACCTTGCAGCCCAGCCAACCCAGTTGCCAACTGAATTTTGGCGAACTTATTAAAGCACATGGAGCACACAAAGCGGATAAATTGCCTACTTGAACTTGGCCTGAATCCCTGACAAAGACCATGGTATGATAAAATGATTGCTGCTTTATGTCTCAAATTTGGGGTGATGTGTATGCTTTAAATCAGAAGTATTGATAATTCTGAAGTAATTTTTAAGCACAGTTTTTCTTTATAAGCAAGGCCTGAAATGATTATAATAATTCAATACAGTACTCTCCATAATTTCCACAATTCAGTGAAGACAAGTTGATTGTTGTGAAAAGTAATCATTGGAAAAAAGAATGGGTATTTTGCCCTAGCTGGTTTGGCTCAGTGGATAAAGCATCGGCCTGTGGACTGAAGAGTTCTGGATTTGATTCTGGTCCAGGGCACATGCTGATCAGTGATTCTTTCTCATCATTGATGTTTCCTCTCTCTCTGCCTCTCCCTTCCTTTCTGAAATCAATAAAAAGATTATCTTTAAAAAAGAATGGGTATTTTGCTATTTGATAGCCAAATATTTATTTGATCTCTTTTCATTACTGGTTTATTACAATGCTTATAACAACAGGATTGATTTGAATGGCAATATAAAGACAGAGACTCTATCAATTGGAACTTTTTGATTATATTGAATAATCAAAACCACAATTTTTAAAATTGCTTCTGAATCGTGTACAAATGGTTTCTTTTAAAAAAAATATGGTGTCATAGAATATTTGGTGAAGTGGATCTTTGTGTGTGTTTCCTAAAGAGAAAGACCTTCATTTAAATGTTGTCTCCACCCCTGTTTTATAGTGTTGAAGACGTGTAGTTGTTTTAGAATATGGCCTCCAGAGGCAGCTGACTTGATTAAAAAGTTACTTCTTACTTCTTAAGTAAAATAGTCCAGTCATTTTATTCTGTGAGCCAAAGTAAATTATGAATAAAGATAGTTTCTACCTGAAGTTCTGTTGTGCATATTAAATGCTATGATTGATATAAATTTGTTAGCACAGTCTCTGTCAAATAAATTAACTGACAAGATATCAGCAACAGTTTGAAAATATTTGAATATGTCCTTTCATTCTATGATTTTTTTCTATTTTCTATATTTGCTTTTGTCAAAAACCAACCATCTCCTTAGCTCTTGATAAGCAGATGCCCAAACCTTTACAAAGAAGCTAAGAAAATGGGATGAAGATGACCTCCTAACTTCTCTTTGTGGGATGAGAATGACCTCCTAACTTCTCCTTTGAATTTCAAAGGAAAGAGTGCATCATCTGGCTTGGAAGAAAACTAAGACCAGAGAGGAGCTTTATCACTGAGGATGGTATGTGCACTAGTCACTCAGGCTTAATATCTACATCTGATGGTGGAAGAGCAGGACTTGTTCTATGCAGAGGAAGCCACTTTTTCTGATTGCATAGATTCTTTTCTACTGGTGAAATAATACATTCTGAATACATAGGAAATGTACAGCACCATTTTAAATTGAAATAAAAAAAAAATTCAGTTCCACCTTTCTCTCTTTCTTTTACACATACACAGCCCCACACATGCATGCACATGCACATGCGTACTCCAACTTATTTGAATCTATCAAGCCATGTTACAATATGCTGAAGAGCATATCCTTTTCACATTGTATTGGATTTTATGGGACTTAGTACTTTGCTAGATTTGTTAGTCTGTACTCCACATTATTTTGAGGTATTGGGAATTCATTTAGCATTAGTAGCCCTCAAATTCTTCTGAGTAATGTGGAGCTTGCTGGACACAATCCGAAACGCTGTTTAGTTCTTCAACTCTTGTTATCAACAACTTTATGTGAGCAATTACTATTTTATTATTTTAAGGGAAATAATCCTATCTAATAAAAGAGTAATATGCAAATTGACCATCACTCCAACACACAAGATGGCTGTGCCCATGTGGACACAAGATGGCCAGCATGGGAGGGCAGTTGTGGGTGATCAGGCCAGCAGGGGAGGCCAGTTGGGAGGGACCATGCCTGCAAGTGAAGGCAGTTGGGGGGGCGGGCCTGCAGGGGAGTGCAGTTAGGGCTGACCAGGCCAGCAGAGGAGGGTAGTTGGGGGGTACCAGGCTTCCAGGGGAGGGCAGATGGAAAGGAGTAGGCCTGCAGGGGAGGGGAGTTGCGGGGGGCAGGCCTGCAGGGGAGGGCAGTTTGGAGTAACTGGGATAGCAGAGGAGGGCAGTTGGGGGCAACCAGGCCTGCAAGGGAGGACAGTTCAGGGGGACCCAGGCCTGCAGGGGAGAGCTGTTGGGGGGAACAATGCCTTCAAGGAAGGTCAGTTGGGTGGGACAGGGCCTGCAGGGAAGGACAGTTGTGGCGGGGACCAGGATTACAGGGGAGGGCAGTTGGGGAGGACCAAACCTGCAGGGGAGAGCAGTTAAGGATGACCAGGCTGGCAAGGGAAGTAAGTTAGGGGTGACTGGGCCAGCAAGGAAGGGCTGTTGGGGGTGATAAAGTGTGCAGGGGAGGACAGTTAGAGGCAACCAGGCTTGCAGGGGAGGGCAGTGGGGGTAACCAGGATGGCAGGGGAGGGCAATTAGGTGCAATCGTGCTGGCAGGGGAGCAGTTAGATGTTGATCAGGCTGGCAGGGAAGTGGTTAGGGGCAATCAAGCAGGCAGGCAGGTGACCAGTTGGGAGCCAGTAGTCCTGGATTATGAAAGGGATGTCCCAGATTGGAGAGGGTTTAGGCTGGGCTGAGAGACACACACCCCATGCATGAATTTCATGCACTGGGCCTCTAATAATTAATAAAAATATAAAATATTGCCTAGTCTCAATGTTCCCATGGCCCTGATACATGGAATGCATGCCCTTATGTGTTTGGCATTACTCTGGTGTGCTTAGGAGCCAAGTTCATCAAACATTTTAGCAAAATGATTCCTGATTGCCTTTGACAAGTTGGTTCCTGGTCCTGGCTCACAATCTCTAAAATATTATTTTCCTTAATCCTATGTAATAAAAGACTAATATGCAAATGGCCCCCTTGAGAGTTTGACTAACTGGGAGTTTGACCCACCAGGAGTTCTACTACTCTCTATAAAGTGCAGTGACCACAGGGGGCAGTGCAGAATAAAGAAAGGTCCCAGCTAGCAGCCAGCAGCCAGGGGAAGGAAAGCCCTGATCGGCCCTGCACCCAGAACCAGGCCTAGGGACCCTACCAGTGCATGAATTTCATGCATCAGACCCCTAGTAGTATATAATACTCAAACAAGTTATAAATAGAAAGGTGGAATAGCTATGTAAAATTTTCTGAGTAGTGATTTACACAGATACACATGCAAATTTATCCAGTACCAACTGCATTTATTTATAACCAGCATATAAAATAGTGTTGTTAAAATATAGTGCATTCCATGAAGTATGTTGTAAAATAAAATGTATAGGCATTAGAATCCCAGTTGAATAATTATTGTCTAGGCAGCCTTGAATTCAGTTTGACACTTCCATGTTTTCAATCAATAATTAGTAAATAATGCAGATGAAGCTCTTAATATTTTCTGAAAACCCATCCAATGCCCCTTTCCTATAATTATTGTATTTTATTTGTTTGCTAAACTAATTTGTATTGCCCTTTATTTACTCCACAATGTTTTGTAAGATTTAGTCATGTTGTAGTATGTAACTCCAGCCAAACAAACAATTTTATATGCATAAAGCTTACATATAATATTTGGAACACAAATGAATATTTAAAAAAGTTAAACATGCCGAGACCGGTTTGGATCAGTGGATAGAGCGTCGGACTGCGGACTGAAGGGTCCCGGGTTCGATTCAGGTCAAGGGCATGTACCTTGGCTGCGGACACATCCCCAGTAGGGAGCGTGCAAGAGGCAGCTGATCAATGTTTCTCTCTCATCGATGTTTCTGACCTTTTATCCCTCTCCCTTCCGCTCTGTAAAAAATCAATAAAATATATTAAAAATAATAAAAATAAATAAATGAATAAATAAATAAATAAATAAATAAATAAATAAAGTTAAACATGTAGCTCTAGCCAGTTTGGCTCAGTTGATGAAGCTTTGTCCTGCAAAGGTCCCAGATTTGATTCCAGTCAAGGACACATGACCAGGTTGCAAAGTAAATTCCCAGTAGGAGGCATATAGGACATCAATGATTCTCTCTCATCACTGATGTTTCTCTCTCTTCCTCTCCCTTTTTCTCTAATAAAAATGTATTAATTTAAAAAATGCCAAACATGAATTAGGTCTTGAGGGAAGCCCCATAGAGTTTTGTTCTCTGATAGTACCTCTGATTAAATTAAAGATCAATAAAATGTAATTTTTAAAAACATATCTTAAAAGTATAATATAATAATTACTAGAGCTAAATAAGAAAGCAAGGGCAATTAAAGTACTAAAAAAGCACTTTGTGTGACAGTGTCACATCTTTAGTGTTTCAGTTCTGTTTATCAGAAACTTAGAACAAAATTTTAAAAATAGTCTCAGTATCCAACTGTAAAATTTTGAACAATAGAAGAAAACCAAATTAAAAAATGAAAGGAAATGATAAAACTATGAACAAAAACTTCAAAGAGGAGGACAGGAAAATGTAGCATAGCCAAGTGAGACAAAAATATGAATCTTAGAAAATTATTACTAAATGAACAAATTTTGCAACATGAAACAAGAAAAATATTTTAAAAGTAAGAAAAAGCAACTAGAGATACAGTCAATACTATTTGCTCTTAGTCTCAGATGAATGAACCTTAGAAGTTTGAGTTAGTTGAAAAAATAGTTGAGTATTAATATTTTGTGCAGAAATATGATTTAGCAAAGAGTAAATTAGAAACTGAACTGTAATTTAAGAAAGACCATTTCCATTGATTTAGGCAGTGTTATTTGGCTACTGTTTAAGAAAGATAAAAATAATCTATGCAAATCAGTTGTAACTGGAATGAAAAACAAATTTAACAAAGATAGGTTAAAATACCCAATTTAGTTTTGGTGTTTAGCCTAAGGGATTAACGCCAACAGAGAAGACTTAATATTAACTGAATATTCAAACACCTCTTAGAGACCATCAAGAATAACCCAGTCAAGCCTTATCTCTATTTACCTCAGTTCCCATAGGAAAAAAAAAGAAACCCTCAAAATTTGAATCATTTCATCTCTAAATTTGGCTCAATGTCACATCCTACAAAGTTACACAATGCAATATACAGATGAGGTATCATAGAATTTTAGTATTGAAACCTATATAATCTTATTAACCAATAGCACTTCAATGAATTTAATTAACATTAAATTAATTGATTTTTAAAAATAATCCATTATCTCTCTGAACTCTACCAGCAGCAGTTTTTAATATCCTCCATGGGATTTCTTATGTTCCTGTCACTTTATATTTCTCTATTTAAAACTGGATGTCACTTAACATTAGTGTGTCCTGCGCAACTTCCATAAGCGATCTGTTGTTTTTCCTTTTCTCCCATATCTCACATTAATAGAGGATGGAGGCAGAATAAGAGTCCTCCTTAGTCCTTATTGACATTTTTAATGTTGGTTTCTCCTGATTTCTAAACCTTTCTATCTACTCACTGTGAGGTAAATAGTACAAATCTATTCTACCCACTATCCCCACATTGTCTTAGCCATCTACAAAAGACTGGCATCATATTTCCTTCCCAACATTTATCCTGCATTATATCAATTGCTATAGATTTTTCCATTAAAATATCCTATTTTTTTAATATCTGAGATGTCTTCTCCCTTTAATGTCTTATCTTTTTCAGTCCATCTGTTGATCCACTCCCATAGTCAAACTCAAGTTATGATTCCTTTTTATAATCATTTAGAAAGAAATTAGAAGTTCTCATTAAGACAAGACCACACTCAGCCTCACTCATTCTGGAAGGATAATTATGTCCTCCCATAACTGGAATTCCTACAGTACAGGTCCTGAGACTTTGCTTCTGCTCTAACTGAGACCATTTCCTTATTGATATTGTCTTTACTGAAATATCTAAATAGCATCTATATGGTGATAACTATAAAATTCATATTCCAGTTTTGACTATTTTTTCTAAATTCCATATATATATATATATATATATATATATATATATATATATATATATATCCAATTGTTTACTAAATATTTTATCTTGAATGCCTAATAAAAGCAACATGTCAAGAGATAATTATTTTCTTCCATATCTGCTTGCCTCAATTTTTCCTTCTCAATTATTTTCAGTTTTATTCATCCAGTTCTCAGGCCCAAATGAATAAAATTATTCTTTAATTTCTCTTACATCCATGATTAGTCCGTTAGGGAATTCTGTTGCCTTGTCTTTTGATAATATCCATATTATGACAATTTACCATTTCACCTTCACCACAGCTACCTTAGTCCCAAAAACTATCATCTCCCTTCTGAATAATATAATCTTACCTACCGTCCTTGTGTCCATTCTTGCCTTTCTAGTCTCTCTATTCAAACAGAAACTACAATAATCTTTTAAGTGTATATCTGCTCAAACCTTCCCAAAATGTTCACATCAATAAAATCTAGTATTTTAACATGATTCAGATATTGACAACTGAGCTGAACATATTTATCTTCTGACTCACCCATCACTTTAATCACCCTGGCTTTATTTTTTTCCCAATTTCTTGGAAAAGTCAAGTAGATACCTACCTCGAATATCACTGAGACTTCAAATTTCTGTTCCTTCTTTTGGAATGCTCTTGCTCAAGACACCTAATGGAAACATACCCTCACTCATATATGCTCATAAACACTTTACCTCATCAGAAATAATAAATTATATATAAATATATAATATATATTAGGTATAGAGTGATAGGCTGAGTGATAGACAAAAATATATATAGTTTAAAATTTCATATAAATTTCAAAAAGATTTTATCAATCGTATTAATTAACTCAATGATTGTAATTTTCTCAAATATCCCATAACCATCGGGAAAGAAATTAGAAGTACTCATTAAGACAAGACCACACTTAATTTCACTTATTTTGGAAGGATAATTATGTCTATGAAAGGTTTAAATGCCAACAATGTCACTAAAGAAAGGGGGAAAAGATATTCAGAGCAGTTTTTCAGAATATTACTCAGAATAATATTATTGCCAATAGGCAACGGAGCAGGGCTGTATTTAGAGAATTATTTTGAAGAGTTTTTCTTGCCTATCTTCAAAGGATTTCAATAATGATTCTGCATCTTTCAGAAAACTCCTTCACCACTTAATAGAGCATTTTGGCACAGAACAGCTTTCCAAAATGACTTCTTAACTTTTCCTTCAATTTAATTTCACTAGTTTATGTATAAAATCTTTGTTCATTAATGCAGTCAACACATTTTGTTTCCATCAATAAACATTCACTATTTTAATTTTTATAATGGTTTGCTTATCTGCTAACATTCCCACATCTACTTATTTTTCCTATAAGTGAAACCTATTGTTGCAATTGCCTGTTTGCATTAGGATGTCATCTTTCCCAAAGGTTATTTTTCTTTATATAAAAACAAGAACAAAGGTAAAAACACACAAAGAAACAAACAAACAAAAAACACTCAACAGTTTTCTTTATGCAAATATGTTCATCCATGAATAATAGCTACTGACTGAAATGCTATTGTTCACATATCTGAAGATTGGCAAATATTTAACCTTAGGGGGAAATGTAATTATTTAATTTGTTTAGAAAACGTTAGAGTGCCTTGATTAATGGCTTATATACAACCATAGTTTTCTTTTTAATAAAACAGGAATTTGAAATTATTATATTATGTTTATGATAATTTAATTTTAACATAAGAGAAACAATAAATGAAAGAACTTGTGAAGAATGTAAAGAGAAATAAATCAATTGATTAGGAAGAGTTAAATGTAGCTCATTTTGGAAATGCCTATTTAACTCTGGCCACGGTGTAATCATTTAGATTCAGTTTGGACTATTCATCTCAAGAGACCTTAATAAACTTGTCTAAAATAATGTAAGAGATACCTCAGGATATTTCAACTCTTTCAATAATATATGATACTAGTGGCCTGGTGCATAAAATTTGTACACTGTGTTGGGTGGGAGGTGCGACCTCAGCCCAGCCTGCACCCTCTCCAATTAGGAAAAACTTGCAGGATGTCTGACTGACAGATTAGACCTGATCCCACAGGGCCTAAACTGGCAGTCAGACATCCCTCTTGCAATCTGGGACCACTGGCTCCTAACTGCTCAACTGCCTGCCTGCCTGATTACCCCTAACTGCCACTGCCTGCCTGCTGGATTGCCCCTAACCCCTCTATCTGCCTGCCTGATTGCTCATAACCTCTCTGTGTGCCTGCTTGATTGCTGCTAACTTCTTCTGCATGCCTGCCTGATCACTCTAACTGCCCTCCCCTGCCAGCTTGATCTTACCCCCAAATGCTCTCCCCTACTTGCCTCATTGCCCCTAACTCCCTCTGCCAGCCTTATTACCCACAACTGCCCTCCCCTACTGACTTGATTGCCTCTAACTGCCTCTGCCTTAGCCCACACCACCATGGCTTTGTCCAGAAAAAAGTCGGACATCTGAAAGATGGCTGGTCAATCTGATGTAATTAGCATATTACTCTTTTATTAATATAGATAGATTATAAAGGATAGCATTGCTTCCATGGGAGGAAAAAGCCATTTTTTTTTCAAAAATACATAATTCCTATATCTGGACTGATAGCCAGCCATATGCACTATATTACCAAACCAGTCATTAAAAATTAAACCGCTTTCTTATACCTTTCACCAAACAGTTGTTGCCCTTAAAACCCCTCCTCAGCCCCCACTTTAGGTTCTGCCTTTGCAGTTCACCCAGATTAGGTTCTTATTGGTCAGTTTCTACGCCAGTCAGCATCAAAAGCTCCACTTCCTAGGCAGTCAATGGGTTCTTCACAGCACCCACATTTGATTCTGATTGGTTGGTTCCTATGACAGTCAGTGTCTCTAGGCCTATCAACGGGGCCTGATCAGAAAGACGGGGCTGATCAGCAGCCCTGGGTGGAGGCATGGCTGCTGGCCTGACTGGGAGCAAAAGAGAGAAGCAAGTGCTGATCAAAATCTGCCACAAAGGCAACTGATCAGTCCCTGATTCTCTCTTCAGACCTCTCTCTGACCTTGATTCACAACCCCCTCAGCAGTCAGTACTGGGGCAACATGCCTGCAGGGAAAGCCATCAGCACTGGGTTGCCAAGGCAAGGAAATCTGGCACTGAACTTACTTCCATTTGGTCCAGCCTTGGTCCTTACTGGTCTTTAAGACCCAGGGTTTTTATGCATTAGGATTATTAGGTAGAACATTTGGCTATTTGAAGGTCAAATAGGTTAATACTGATGATGATGATGATGATGATGATGATGATGATGATGTAGATGATTATCATGATAATAATCATGATAATACAGATGCAGGAGTGTTTTGAAAAAGAAAGAATACCTGACTTATTTTGTCATTATCTACCATTAATAGCTGTTACCAATATGAATGGAAGATAGTGGAAGGAAGTTAGGTATGTAGCTAGAGTATTTTATTTTGTTTGTTACTTTAAAAAGAAACTCCAAAATCTCATTGGCTTCACAGTATAATATTTTTTCCCTACTATTTCATACTTTAGTGCTCTTGAGTTCAGTTTGGTATATATCTTCCAAGTATTGACTTACGAATTTATTCTCCAACTTATTTTTGAGACTGCCATAATAGAGAGCTGGCTGAAGACACACTTAAAAATAAGACAAAGTGTTTTTTGGACCACATCTGGATGTGGTGCACATCAATTATAACCACAGTACACTGGACAGACCTAGTTATTAGGCCCCAATGTAAATGTCTGTGAGGATATGAAAAGTATTCATTTTATGTGCTGAAAAGAAGAAATGAGATAAGTAATCTAGCCTGGATTTTACAAAGGACAGAGAAATGAGTAATTATTACCATTCACTTAAACTTTTATTTAATACTTGTAAACAGAAAAATACTATGTAATTTTATTTGGAAGATAATTTCTATGTTATTATTAGTGTCTAAGTGAAGGCAAAGGATAGTGAGCTGAAGAAAATCACCTATAACAAACACAATAGAAGAGTAGAGAATAACACAATGTTTTTATGACTGGTTCACATAGAATATTTTGGAACCAAAAAGAAATGCTGAACTCAATGAATATAATTTTAAGTTAAGAACCATAGCAGCTTTATTCCTAACATATTTATATCTCTCATTTTACGCCCATATTTTCCAGACTATTTTGTTAGGAAGAATTTAAAAATAATGATTTAATTATAGAATCCTGCAAATGTAGTCGCTAGAATCGTTTTAAGCAAATATATCACTGTTGAAGCTGAATGGTTTAGTTCCTGAATTGTTCATAGATTCAGGACCTAAACCATTGTGTTAAACAAGTCAGACTTTGGAGTCTGGTTGTATGGGTTAAAATTTCAATTCAACTATTTATTAGCTACATCAGACAAGACCCCAGCAGAAAAGAGAATAGTGAGAAGTGCTAAAAATGGAATAAATGGGGTTGGATGACAAATCTCAATGAATACTCTTTTGTATTAGCACTAAAGAAACATTGTTAAAATTATTAAATGGCAATAATAATCTTGGAAATTAGGGATTATGTATTGTTCTATGATATTTAAATATTTACCACCTACAGAACCATTTGTCGTTTGCTTACATTATAGGGAGACTTTCACAGCTCTCTGAGAAGATTATTTGTTTTTACTCCATGGTAAAGTTTTCTCTCCTGAAGGGAGATAGGGCTGATATGCCAGCCACCATAAATAAAATTTAAGTTTCATGATTTCAGGATCCCTTTCTTGTGGTCAAACACCACTGCATGAACAGGTGGACATCTGAATCTTACCATGTCACTCCATGGAAAATTGGAGGATAGGAAACTGGATCTAAGATGATATGTGAGTACGAGACAATCTAACTCAGAAATTTAATGTTTTCTGTCAGGGCTATTTCTAAAGATATGGACAATTAATAAGGATTTAGGTCATAGTTAACAACCACAGGACACTAACTTTTGGCCTACAGAGGCAGAAAGAGGGAGTAGACACTATAAAACAGAAAGAGTAGTGGCTGACAATTAGGAGGAGATTTTTAAAAGTCAATTTTTCTTTCTACTTCAGTCTCTTTCTTCACTCTGATTTACCTCAGTACCTCCTTTTGACCAAATCCAAGTGGAAGCCAGAAAACACATGAGTGCCATTGATGCATTTCATAAAGTTTACCTTCCTGAGACACAGAATATGATGGAGAAGTGTGGGGAGTTGATCTTGAAGAGCCAATGGAATAAGGCACAGTTTCTACCCTCAAGGATTGCATGCTTAATGTTTAAAACATTTTTTTGTATACACAAAGTTCCAACTATAAAGTATGGCTGAATTTTACCTTCTGAAATTCTCTGAACTAGACATTCTTCTATTCTAAAATGCATTTATATCCTGAGTAAAACTGAACTGTCTTATCAATCTGTTTATTCATCTTTTTTAGTAGTTTAAAGCATAGTAACTTAAAAAAAAATCTTCATAAGTACTGTCTAGTCCTGGCCCTCATGTGATTCTCAATGGGTCATCCCTGAATTAGGGTGAAGCCCATAAATTACTTCTACTGATCAGTTTACATTACGTAAGTCTCAGTGTTTGCAGACTGGAAACTGCCTTGATGGCTTGGAAGAAGGATGCTGCTCTATTTGAAAGGGCCTATGGGAGAGACCACATGACAAGGAACCATTGTGGCTCTAGGAGGTGAGTCCAGGCCTAAAACCGGCAAGAAAATCCCACTCTGGCTGCGAGAGAATAAATTCTCCCAACTATTTGAATTATGTTGGAAGCAGATTGTTGCCAGTCAAGCCTCCAGGTAATAGAACAGCCCAGCCAACTTCCCTCTCCTTTGCTTTCTGAAATCAATAAAAACACATTTTTAAAAAGTACTATAAATTCAGCAATGTTTCCCCTAGGTACAGCTAGAGAATGATTGGATGTACAGGTTCACTGGTCTGCCTTTAAATGTAACTGCATTAGAACAAGCTCCCTACTATCTTTCTAGACTCTGGCTGGTGTTGCGACAGTCAGCGCTGGTACTAATCTTATTGTTAATGTCAAAGACCAAGTGTGACAGCCCCAGAAAAGACAGGCTCCTGTGGATGACAGAGTAATCAGTCTGGGAAGGAACTGGCTCATCTATAAAGGATCAGACGCTGGAAAGTCACTATCAGCACGGTCGCGCGTTTGCTTCTTTTCTCATTCTGATGGAAGCTAGATCATTTAACATCGTATCCTTATGTCAAAGATTATTTGAAATGCATGTTATTCTAAACTCTAAACCAAAAGGGATAAAAATGTTGTATATGTCAGTACTATCAGTATATGAAATTCAAAATACCTGAGCATTCCGTAAAGATAATTTAAAATACGGGATTTCACAAACAGCTGCAATGAATGTTCCTTCACCATCCTACACTCAATTTTCTAAAACGCAATATTGAACAGTTTCTGTTCAGGTTGTAAAGGTGTATAACTTACTTCATGTCTTTTTGATTTCTATTTCATTTGGTAATAATGTATATTTTAAGCAATTAAGTTAATTTATATTTGGTGCTTCAAAGACAGGTACACGTTAGTCAAGTTAGTATATTGTACATGTCCAATAATTTTTAAGAACATAAAATCTATGTAGTAATATTTCATTTCTGTGAAATCTTTTATCTTTATCTTTTTAAAAGGTTAGCATTTAAATATTTCATTAACAAAATATATTATAAATGACATTAAAGTATTAATATCATGCATTTTTAAGTTTCTTACATAATACTTTCCAAAAAGTTTGCCAAACCCTGACTGTTTTGGCTCAGTTGGATGAGCTTTGTCCCATGAACTGAAAAGTTGCTGGTGATTCCCAGTCAGGGCACTGCCTGGATTTCAGAGTGTAAGCCAAGTAGGGAGTGTGCAGGAGGCAGCTGGTCTCTCTCTCTCTCTCTCTCTCTCTCTCTCTCTCTCTCTCTCTCTCCCTTTCCCTCTCCCTCTCTCTAAAATAATATTAAAAATGTATATATTTTTAAAGTGCAGTGTCTTATTTTAAAAAATTTCACTATATGTTTATAGTACAACCAATGCTGCAAAAACAACAACACACTTTGCAATATATAGACTCACATCAATTTACCTGAATAAAAACAAACAAACAAAAAACATGTGCCCCACCTGTGTTGCTCAGTGGTTGAGCACCAACCCAAGCACCAAGAGGTCACTGGTTCCATTCCAGGTCGAGGCACATGCCTAGGTTTTGGTTCAATTCCCAGTAGGGGGCATGCAGGAAGCAGCTGATGGATGATCTGTCTCTATCATCAATGTTGTTATCTCTCTACCCATCTCCCTTCCTCTCTAAAAAGCAATAAAAACAAAACAAGACAAAAACTTGAATCTTAAAGGTGATATAAATATTAAAATCATAAAGGTGTTTAAAATCTTAAGCATGTTACAAATTCACTATTAATGTCTCACTTTAGATGATATACAGGAAATATTTTATTTTTATATAAATTTATCATAGATTCCAAAATAACTGAGGAGTGTAGTCAGTATTTAGGGAGCATATGACAAGTAAAAAAATAAAAAACCAAAAGGAAATATACAAGAAAGTATTAGTTTTAAGATAATAGCTAAAATTACTGTTTTTGACATTTTATATTTTGATGGCCTATTAATAATGAAACCAGAATTTCTAAAAATATAAACTTCCCTAGACTGCATAATTAGACATTGTAGTAAAGCAATATTATTTTATATTAAAATGTATTTTGATTTAATATTTTATAAACATAGATTTATATACATTTTAATATTTATATAGCTTGTGTTCCTTGAAATAACTATCTATCCTAGCAATGTTGGTAATAAAAATGCAAATTTGTCTTTAAATCCTATTTCATAGTTATATAACTGTGATTAATAATAAATCTTTCAGTTGCCAAGACCGGTTTGGCTCAGTGGATAGAGCGTCGGACTGCGGACTGAAGGGTCCCGGGTTCGATTCTGGCAAGGGCATGTACCTTGGCTGCAGGCACATCCCCAGTAGGGGGCGTGCAAGAGGTGGCTGATTGATGTCTCTCTCTCATCCATGTTTCTGACTTTCTACCCCTCTCCCTTCTGCTCTGTAAAAAATCAATAAAATATATCAATATAATCTTTCAGCCAATGGACTATAACATTTAAGTGTTTGTTGATCTTGAAAGAAGCTGTTTCACTGAAGGAGAAAAGCCTACCTGTTGAATGTTAAAATCAACGAAAATTAAATAAAGTAATCAATAAGTAAAGAAAATTTTACAATGATAATTCTGTCATTGATAGTAGAAGAAAACAATAGCTAGAAGTGGGTATAGTTTCAAGAATATCTGTTGCATTTAATTGTTTTTCTTTAATCAAGATGGGACATACTAGAGCATGTTGAGTGTTGCTGAAAACGATTAATGTGGAAGAAAGAAATGGGTAATGCAAGAAAATTAAAACAAGAGCAGTTGGAATCCAGACGCTAAAGAATTCATTTTCCTTTGAAAGGGACATGGATATACCTCCCATCCATATGAAAGAAACTGGAAAATCAAAGTGCAGAAGTAGGGAAGTTTGCATAGTGTTCTGCAGAAGCTGAGTGAGTATCCATTTAATTTACTCCATATTTTCTCTAAATTAAAAGGTAAAAGTGTTGCTCTGCCCGGTATTGTACACCTAAGGGGCATGGTTTGGAATTCCAGTAAAGGGCACATACCTCGGTTTCAGGTTCAATCCCTGGCCTGGTTAGGAGGTATGGAAGAGGCATCAGTCAATGTGTCTCTCTCACATCAATCTCTCTCTCTCTCTCTCTCTCTCTCTCTCTCTCTCTCTCTCTCTCTCTCTCTCTAAAAAAAAGTCAATGTAAAAATCCTCTGGTGATTGTTAGCAGGAGGAGAGTCTGTTAGAGTTTTTCAGGAAAAATAAAATAGTTATATGTTAAGGATCAGCATCATGGTTATAAAACGGGAAACATCAGGAGTACTGTGTCATGTCCCAAATCAACACTTAATTTCTTAGTTTTAGGCTGACATGATGTGGATGGTTGTGGTTTAACCTAGATCTGTTATCACTAGATGAGTAGTGATAACAAATAATATAGGAAAAAATAATATATGGGTATTTAAAAGTGAGATTAAGTAAGCAATATAAAGCCCATTAAAATTTTGGATATATAAAGGGATGATAAACCAAGAAATAATTATGGGGTTAACATTTTAGATGAATCAATAACTCAAAGAATTATTGAAATGAGTACAATTTCAAGATGTGGGCTAGTAATATCAGTAGTACCACCTGAGTGAAGATTACTGAATCTAACATATTGAAATTTGTGTAGCTGTTATGATGAGCAAAGTGTTTGCCAAGGAACTGGATATCTGTGGAAGAGGTAAATTTATTACAATAGTAATAACAATGACAGAAGTAGATATTGAAAAGATTATGAGCTACATATTAAATTAACCTGAATGGGAAACAGTTTTCTGAATTTGGGTAGACATTACATATGAAGTGAGATGATGATGTAATTTATTACCAAAAGCAAAAACAGAATTGGTATTGTTGAAAGTAAAAGCAGTGTAAATGGTTAAAAAATACACACTACCTCGCTTTGCTGTATGCATGGTGTGTGCACAGTTGCAAAGAGATGACAATGATTAATGGAAACATATTGAGTGGAGCAGTCATTTTTTGTTCGCTATGCCATCTTCCCTCCACTCACCTCTGACACCAACAATAACTATGATGGACTGTTTTGTGTTGAGAAACAGAATCTAACCTCAGATATCCTTCATGACTCTATCTTTCTACTTTTCTTCCTTAGGGCTCTCTCTGATGTTTGGCGCAATTAATATTTCCAGCAATAGCCTTCAACTGATGGGGCATGGGAGGTGGTACACAACTGCTGGGGAAACAAATGACAGAGCCTCTTGTCCTTCAGACAGGCCTGGGTATAGACTTAGAGGGCACAGGTGTGTTGAGTCCAGTAGCTTGCAGCAGTAACTTAATAAGCAAGCATCTTTCTGTGGCTGTTCCATATTTGCTGTCCCATACTCCTATATCCACTCCTTCTGCTACCTCAGACCATTTCCAAGTAATCTAGCTAAACCCAACTCTGTTTCACAGATTTTTCTTTCAGACATTGAGATCTACACATATAAAAGTTACAATTTAAAAAAAATTAAGTAAGTGATATGGGAATTAACTGTGAAGAGACCATTATATGATAATATTAGAAGATAAAATTCTTCTGGTTAGAATAGCAAGCTGACCCTAGTCCCCAAAACTGTAACCCACTACTTGTTACCATTTTATAGGGGTTAGAGACCCTTTCTATCCTTGTACATGTTTTGCATGTACAAGGTGGTTTGATTTACTTTCCTGGGACTTCTTGCCTTTTGGGGGAAGTGTGTCTACATGTTTCCTTGTCTACCACGTTGCAAGTAACCAGCAAACAAACAAACAAACAACAAACAACTTAGGTTCCAAGTGTTGATTAGGATGGTGAATTAAAAGCCAGTTTGCCAGATGCACCACCTCCACACATATCTATCTCTTTCTTGAAAAGGCCAGAAGTGTAATCCTGCTATTTGGAAAAAAAAAAAAAAGCTTTGCTTCAAAAGAGATTGACAGGTAGACATTACCATGAATGACAGATGGTAATCTCAAAGGAAAGCCAGAAACTAGCTAAGTGTAAGAAAGGAAAGAGCAATTTTAAAGTGCACAGTGGAATAACATAGCAAAATGGAAAGAGAGGGTATGTTGCTATATATGGAGATATAGAACACAGTATGAGGAAATGAATCCATGTTGGATGAAATAGGTTCCTGCAGTTCTATTGATGACAGTGATAGACAGGTTTGTGAAGTTTCTGATCTGAGTCCTAAAAGACATTTTATGGGAAAATATTCACTGTTTTAGTTATAATGGTTAGCAGGAGGTCTTAACTTTCACACAACCTTCTTTCGGGTGGGACTGTCATTCTTTTATCCTAAGAATTTTAGGTCTGGTGGTTTCCTGGCTTCTCCTAGTCATTAGTTTATTGAATGTGGTAACCTGAGTGCTTGGTGTGATAGTTTTTGTGGTGTATTCAGTCCTGCAAGAATTACAGGGCATTGTGAATGCCATCTTGGAGTAGGCATGCTGCAATAGCCATCTGAAAGTTTATCTTGTGGAACTTGAGAAGGTAATAGTTGTGAATTGGCAAGACTTAAAGTTGCTGCAATATGTTTCTTAAGATGCTCTCCTCTATGATTTCAGTCAGTGAAGAAATTACAAGTAAAAATGGTGCCCTAACCAGTTTTGCTCAGTGGATAGAGCATCGGCCTGCAGACTGAAAGGTCCCAGGTTTGATTCCAGTCAAGGACGTGTACCTTGGGTGCTTCAGTAGGGGCTGTGAAAGAGGCAGCTGATTGATGTTTCTTTGTCACTGATGTTTCTAACTCTCTATCCCTCTCCCTTCCTCTCTGTAAAAAATCAATAAAATATATTTAAAAGTAAAAATGGTGCTACAATCATCGATTGTAGTCTTTGCCATTTTCCATTAAAAACACACACATTTCTGTCACATATACTTTCACCATAATGTGTTGGATGTATAAAGGAAATAGACATGCTATTTTATAAAATGTGAAATATAATTTTTAAAATTTTAAATCAATTAAAGTCAGTAAACATCATTTGCATAATTTAAAGTAGCTTGGTAAGGTAGCATACCTAAGTAAATGAGATGACAATGAGAATTTGCCTGTAATTGGAACCTGAAATTGGCCACCTCTTATTTGGAATATACCTGTTACAATTTTAGGACTTGTGAGTATACTATCTAAAAAAAAAAAAGAGTAATATGCAAATTTGACCATACCTTCACTACACTCGCAAGCCAGGCCCACAGCTACACCCACCAGCCAATCAGGAGCAGATTATGGAAATAAACCACAACTGAGATGGCTGCCACCACTGAGAGCAGGAGGAAGGCTTGAACTTCCCTGGCAACAGAGGAAGCCAAGCTTTCTGCCTGCCATTGCCAGCCTAGGCCTCCACTCAGTGCTACAAAGTTTCAATTATAAAAGATACAGAAATGGCGGCAGACACTGAACTGGAGAGAACAGAGGCTTGGGATTTCCTGGCAATGGAGGAAGACAAGCTTTCTGCCTGCCACTGCTAGCCTATGCCTCCATTCCAGGCTACAAAGTTACAATTGTAGACATAATTAATCCCAGATCCCAGGGCCTCTGGGTTGCTGCGGGGAGTGGCTGGCCTGCAAATCACAACAGGCCCCTCGCACAGGCCGCACCTCACCCCAAGGGAACCCCCACCCTGATCTAGGACACTCTTCAGAGCAAATCATCTGGCCCCACCCATGCACCAGGCCTCTATCCTATCTAATAAAAGAGTAGTTTGCAGATTGACCATCACTCCAACACACAAGAAGGATGTCCACATGTGATCAAAGATCTTACCCCCATGTGGACACAAGATGGCCACCACAAGATGGCCAGCAGGGGAGGGCCATTGGGAGGTCCCAGACCCTGCAAGAAAGGGCAGTTGTGGGTGATCAGGCCAGCAGGGGAAAGCAGTTGGGAGGGAACAGGCCTGCAAGGGAGGGCAGTTAGGGGTGATGAAGCCTACAGGGGAGGGCAGTTAGGGGTAACTAGGCCCACAGAGGAGGGAAGTTGGGGGCAAATAGGCTGCCAGGGGAACAGTTAGACATCAATTAGGCTGGCAGGGTAGTGGTTATTGAGTGATCTAGCAGGCAGAAGCAGTTAGGGACAATCAGGAAGGCAGGCAGGTGAGAAGTTTGGAGCCAGCAGTCCTGGATTGTGAGAAGGATGTCCGATGGCCTAAACGGGAAGTCGGACATCCCTCGATGGGTCCCAGATTGGAGAGGGTGCTGGCTGGGCTAAGGGAAATCTCCCAACCCCTGTGCACAAATTTTGTGCATAGGGCCTCTAGTAGGGAAATAAAATGCACCACATGAAAAATGTGTCTCTTTGGCATGAGTGTTAGGTTAACCTGATTATTTTATAGAAAAACAGAAGACACAGGAAATTTTTCTTGTTATGTCCCCTAACTTCCTAAAATTTTTAAGATAGAAGGCCTGTTCCTGGCATAATTGTTAGTCACACTATATTCTGAACTAGGTTGTCACCAGATGTTCCAGTAAACATTTTTTACTAAACATTAACTTTTATCTCCTTGTTGCCTTACTTTTCTTTAAAGTCCCAGACCCTTAACTCTTTCTCCTTAGTCCAGATGGAGATAAGTACCTCATTTTGACTTACTGTCTTTGGAACTTTTCATTCTTATGTGAATTCCCTAGAAGTACATATTACACTTGAATTTTTCTTGTTAATCTGCCTTACATAATTTTAATTTTTTACCAGCCATAAGAACTAAGAAAGGAAAAGGGAAAGTTTTCCCTCCCCCAAACCATCCATATGGTAGTATTTAAAATGGAGCCTGCTTTACAATGATTTTTTTTCTATGAACAAAATCAATGATCCTTCAAAATATCCTCTCCTTAATATGAAGAACTGAGGGTAGAAATTAATCATTTATAATTCCACTGGGGAAACCCCATTGTTTATAAATCCTTTTTGCTTGGTAGTTTTGATACCTATGCCACCTCAATTTCATAGTTTGGAGACAATTTTTATCACATTGTCTTTTTTACTTTTAATATATTTTTATTGATTTTGAGAGAGAGAGAGAGAGAGAGGGGGGGGAGGGAGAAACATCAATGTGAGAAACATCACTCAGCTGCCTCCCCAACCCACCCTGACCAGGGATAGAGCAAAAACCCTTCTATCCTCACTCCCTGATCTGGAATCAAATCAGTGACTTTTCTGTGCATGAGACATTAATCAAATAGCAGAACCAACCAGCCAGGACTGTCACAATGTCTTTAATAGAGCAAGCTAACATTAGAATTGTGTTCTGACAAAGATCCATACATTATGCCTTAGAGAATGTAGTAAGACACAGTTGGCCTTCCACACCCAAAGGCTCTGCATTCTTACTTCAACCAACCACAGATAAAAAATACTCCAGAAAAAAAAGCCGCATTGTTGCTGACATGAACCAGTATGATGGAGTTAAACCTATAATTGTTGTGTTTGTACTGGACATGTACAGACCTTTTCTGGTCATTATTTTCTAAAGAATACAGCTTAACAACTATTTACATAGCATATACATTGTATTAAGTTTTATAAGTAATGCAGAAGTCATTTAATGTATATAAGAAGATCTGGATAGATTACTTACAAATACTAAGGATATTTTATATAAGGAACTTAAACATTCAGTGACTTTGGTGTCCAAAATGAGGGTTGTGTCCTAGAACTAAAACCACACATATACTGAGGGATGACTATAGACAAAAAATAATGTCCTCTTTCTAGTGGCAGACTGCCTAGTTCTTGCTGTGTCTTCAAGGGGTAGAAGAAATAAGGAATCTCTCTGGGGCCTCTTTTATAAGGGTACTTATCCCATTCTCAAGGGCTGCACCCTCATGACCTAATCACCTTCAAGAGACCCACCTGCCAATAGCATCACAATGGGCATTAAGTTTTCAACATGAATTTGGGAAGGACACAAACATCAGCCTATAGAAGTGTTTTTTCTTTACTTATTGATCATGGAAATCATTATTTATTAATAGTTATATTTAAATTTTTAATCTTGTAAGAATCTGAATTCTGATCACAAACTATGATTAAGTTCATCAATTCCAATGCATGGACCATTTTTTCCCCATACTAATATGCAATGTTGAGATACCAACTGAGTGTTCTGCAATTCAACTCAATTCTGACACTGTCTACTTGGAGATAGCATTAGATCCCTAAGATTAAGGGTTCAGTCATACAACACTGACCCCTCTTCACTTCAGACAACCAATTATCTGTTCTGTCTGTCACTTGTGCTTCTAACTGAATTGT
This sequence comes from Antrozous pallidus, assembly GCA_027563665.1. Lineage (NCBI taxonomy): Eukaryota > Metazoa > Chordata > Mammalia > Chiroptera > Vespertilionidae > Antrozous > Antrozous pallidus. The sequence continues at coordinate 33,172,144 of CM050519.1, forward strand.
AGGTTGTAGCTTCCAACAACCTCTTCTTTGGGTTTTATTATTTGCCAGAGTGGATCAAAGAACTAAGGGAAACATTGTATTTACTAGATTACTAGTTTATTATAAAAGAGTGTTTGTTACTCAAGAACAGCCAGAAAAAAAGAGATGCATAGGGCAATGTGAACCAAAAAAGATTAGCTTGATATAAAGCCCCCCCCCAAATTTACCTGCTAATATGGACTCCCCATGATCAACCAAGGGTCCAAATTTTATCCTATCTAGTAAAAGAGTAATATGCAAATTAATCATACCTCTGGCATGCAAATCAACCATACCCACAAGCCACACCCATGAGCCAATTGGGAGCGAGTATGCAAATTAACCCAACCAAGAAGGTTACAGCCACAGAGAGAGCAGAAGGCTTGGGTTTCCCCAGTGATGGAGGAAGTCAAGCTTCCAGCACACCCTGGCTGGTCCAGGCCTCCACTGAAGGCTACAAAGTTTTAATTATAAAAGTTAAATCCCAGATACCAGGGCCTCTACCTCAGTCGGTGGGGGTGTGGCTGGCATGAAAACCACCACTGGCCCCTTTCCCAGGCCACCCCATGCCCTAAGGGAATGCCCACCCTGATCTGGACACCCTTCTGGGCAAACCAGCTGATCCCCACCCATGCACCAAGCTTCTATCCTATCTAATATGCAGATTCACCATAACTCCAACACACAAGAGGGTTACTCCATTTGGTCAAAGATGACGGCCCCCATGTGGACACAAGATAGCTATCACAAGATGGCCATCTGGAGAGGGCAGTTAGAAGGGATCAGGCCTGTAAGGGAGGGTAGCTGAGGATGATCAAGCCTGCAGAGGAGGGAAGTTAGAGGTGACCAGACCTGCAGGGAAGGGCAGTTGGGTGGGATCCAAGCCTGCAGGGGAGAGCAGTTGAGGGGGACCAGGCCTACAGGGGAGGGCAGTTAGTGGCAAACAGGCTGGCAGGGGAATGGTTAGGCATCAATCAGGCTGGCAGGAGAGTGGTTAAGGGGTGATCAGGTTGGCAGGCAGAAGCAGTTAGAGGCAGTCAGGAAGGAAGGAAGGTGAGCAGTTGGGAGCCAGCAGTCCTGGATTTGGGAATGATATCCAACTGCCCATTTAGGCCCGATCCCAGTAGGACATCCCTTGAGGGGTCCCAGATTGGAGAGGCTTCAGGCTGGGCTGAGGGACACTCTTCATCCATGCCCAAATTTCGGGTACCAGGCCTCTCATAAATAATAAGAGCCTAGTAGTCATTTTCTGTCAGGGATTCCTCTACTTCTCTGTGTCCTGGGAAGACCCTCAGACTGAACTCTCAGTTTCCTGTACTATTCCATGCTTGTTTATGTCATCTGAGTCCACACTGTAGGGAAAACCTGATCCTGATATCATCTTTCTCCATACAACCAGAACTGTGTAAATTGTATCTCCATTTGTATCTATACTGACCAATCAGTACTGTGTAATTTGGACTGTACAATTTGGAAAACTCATTTGCATAAAATTGGGAATTTTGGCAGGAACTTTTTCTAGAAAAGATGGAGCAGACTTTAAGTTAATATCTAAATCTGTGTATTTCAGGGTGCAACATCCTTAGCTCAAATGTATGCATTTTACTCTTTATTTCCATGTAAAATCAATCTTAGTTGACAGCAAAATATGGTACAAGGGTTTGGAGCTTCCATGTTGTCTGAGCTCATCACTGTCCCTAAATCTTCACATGTTCACCAACCTGGACACTCTCTGAACCCTGTCCTTTTGGATTTTATAAAGGCTTCATTACATATATAGGGATGATTGGTCAAATCATTGGCAATTTATTCATCTTATACTCCCTCTCCCCTCTCCAGAGGTAAGGGTTGGATAAGAACTGAAAGTTCTAACTAACTAATCACATATTTGGTTTTCCTAATAATCAGCCCTGATCTATAGGTGGAGATTTAATTCATTAACTTAACAAAATACACATTTATTATTCCATCATTTAGGAAATTCCAAGTATTTTAGTAACACTATGCCAGAAATGGGACAAAAACCAGAGTTGACTCTTGAATAAATAAGGGGTTAGGGCCAAGGAACCACCCACAGTCAAAAATTTACATATAACTTTTGGCTCCTCCAAAACTTACTACTAATAGCCTATTGTTGACTTAAAACCTTACCAACAACATAATCAATTAACCCATATTTTGTAAGTTATATGTATTATATACTATATTCTATAAAGTATGCTAGAAAAAAGAAAATTTTATTTAAAAATAATAAGGAAGACAAAATACATTTATAATATTAATTGACAAATCCACATATAAACAAACACTTGTTCATACATGTGTGTTTCAAGGGTCAAGTGTATATTATTATTATAAATCACAATATCAAAAAATCATGTATAAGTAGTACAACAGAATTTTAAGAAATAATTTAGCCTGTCAAATGATACATTTGGTATATAGATTTTGAATTCATTTTCTGCTACACCTTAAAATTACAGCTTTGGTGTATTATATATTGACTTATTGAGAGATGAAAGTGGTATTCAAAGAAAAATCACAGCATACTTAAAATATTGAGTAAGCTACCAAAAATGTATTGCCATTTACCAAGTATGTATTGCCAGACTTACCAACCAAATTAGTATTTCCCAAGGTAATAGAAAAAATGTGCAAGAAAATAAATCACCTGGCCAAATGTAAAGCAAAAGTTTAATTTAAGGTACCCATCATATAGGTCAATATTATTGCAAACAGTATCATTCTTGCCAGATTTGATGTGCTTTATCTGCCATTTTCGTTACCCGACTAAAGGAATTCATTTGTCTACATGGATCAAAGCCCAACAGGACACAAACAGGAGTTTGCAGCTAGGACATAAGGGCTTCTTTTCAGAAAGTGGCCCCTCTGGGAGACACAAGTGAGCTTGTGCTCTAAGACCCAGCTCCATGATGGCTTCCAGGGGACGGGTTATCCAGGGGAGAAAATCATTAATCATGATGATTAAGGGAATTAGGGTATGGTCAGGGTAATGGTCTCTACTGATTGGTTGCTGCTAGGGTAGGGATAGTTGATCAGGGAAACTGCTCCTGATGTCATAGTGTCTCTTCATCTGGTTTTGCCAATTTCCTGGTCCTGGAGTGGAAACACAACTAGATGTTATCTCTAGTTTGACTGAAATTCTGTCTCTGGGGTCAACAAACCTGAGGCTTTGTTTCAAAGTTTCTTTGATGCTAAATCAGAATATCACTGTCTTGATGGCTTAATGATTAAGGGGATGGTCATGCAGGAATAAGGAGGCAGGTGAATCAGGGTGCTAGATGAGGCTAGTTTTAATCAAAGAGAAAGGTCATATTAAAGAAATGAAGTTTCTACATAGTTACATTTTCAGTGGTAGATCATGGGGCAGTGAGATAGAATGTTGGGAAAGGCATCATGGGCAGACTGTTGACCTTGCAAAAGAGTGTGTTTGGTTGCAAGTAAGTGTATCTTGGGTCTGGAACACTTCCTCACATGAATATAAGGAGCCTGCTCCCCTGTGGAAGAGTGCCTGCTGGATCCTCTTAAGGATAATTATTTCTCTCTTGCTGGTGGGAATTTTAGGGGAGGTCTCAGAGGAGGATCTCAATAGAATATTCATCAGCTTTATGCTGATGTAGCAGATTCAGGGTTATTCTTTTAAATTCATCTGTCCTTGCTGTGGTTGGCAAATGGCACTAACTGGGTTCTGTTATCTGTTAATGTGAGTTAGGTGATTTAAGCTATCTATCCTCTAGTTGGGGAGGAGAAATACAAACGATTTACTCTGAGGAGTCCCTGGTTTAGGGAAGACAGGATTTGGTAGATGGCTGCAACTGCTTGGCATCTAGATTTTCTTGATGATTGCAAACTGCTGTTTAACTAACTGGTCTCAGTTCCCTAATTTGCCTGTCCTGGCTTACTGGCCTGTCTCACACTTATACCACCAGTCTCTTCAGCAGCTCATCTGGAGAGACACTCTGGCCCTGGGGAATCAATGCTCACAATTGAAGCTGCTCCCACTCTGTCTTTTTTCCGCTGTGAGTATTGCTTAGTTCTATCCTCTCCCTGTGTAAGTTTCATCGCTCTTGGTCACTCTGAGGCTTGCTAATTGAGGTAGGTTGACATCACGTGACTGCTGCCCCCTTGTGGCAGGCATTGTTATCTCTTTGCTATAGTCCATCTAATGGGACTCCTCCCCTAAAGGTGGTAATGGTGTCACTTGCTTGAGAATTTACAATTATAAATTGTTTTAAATTATCATATGTACTTTATTATTAAATATAAAACTAACCTATTTTTTCACTTTTGTTTTACTTAAAATTGATGTTCCGCACATATGCTAAAACCAATTAAGAAGTACATTGATGCAAATAGGTTGAGAAATGAATACTTCCCAAGAGTAAAATTAGGTATATAACACTTGACATAGTTAATAATATTTTTTTAGCCCTAACCGGTTTGGCTCAGTGGATAGAACATTGGCCTGCGGACTGAAGGGTCCTAGGTTTGATTTTGGTCTAGGGCATGTACCTTGGTTGTGGGCATATCTCCAATAGGAGGTGTGCAGGAGGCAGCTGATCAAAGTTTTTCTTTTATCGATGTTTCTAACTATCCTTCTCCCTTCGACTCTGTTAAAAATCAATAAAATATATTTAATAATAATAATAATATTTTAAAAGGATAATGTCATTGTTCTGATTATCCACTCACTTATATTCCCCTTGGGATATAACTTTTCTTGCTCTTATAATGATTTAATATATGTCCCTATTAAGAAATTACTATTCTTTAGAATCCTTAGCTCCATATAACTATGTTGGCGTAATTTCTGGACAAATTCTAACTTGAACCATATTCTAGACAAAGTCTGAAATGTTTTTTCTTGCCTAGTTTAATTCTGCTTTTAAGAAAAGTTGAACTTAGCCAAGACCAGTTTGGCTCAGTGGATAGAGCATCGGACTGCGGACTGAAGGGTCCCGGGTTCGATTCTGGTCAAGGGCATGTACCTTGGCTGCGGTCACATCCCCAGTAGGGGGCGTGCAAGAGGCAGCTGATCGATATTTCTCTCACATCGATGTTTCTGACTTTCTATCCCTCTCCTTTCCGCTCTGTAAAAAATCAACAAAATATATTTAAAAAAAAAGAAAAGTTGAACTTAAAATGTATTTATTCTCTTTGTTTATTTTTCTGATTAATGAAAAGAGATTATTCAAACTCTTATTTCTGCTACAGCTTCAAGAAAGTTTCACTTGTTTAGTAGAATAATGAGAAGCATTATTACTCACTATCCTGTTAACCAAATTCTTCTCTGGAATCCTTGAATATCAAGTCTCCCTTTATCTTTTATTCATTTTAGAATTTGTCACCTTTTATTCATAATACTCTTCAATCTATTTTTCTCCTGATTACTTATAACACTTACAATGATACATTGCATTCATGATAATACCCAATTTTAGTTAAATTTTATAGTATTAAAATTATTGATTAAGAAGCAAATCTTTTAAAATAATTTCTCATAAAGTAAACTAAAAACAAAAATTAAAAAAATGTATAATTAAATCTGATAATCTTTGATAAATATAACTAATTTCTGGAAAATATATTTTTTGGGCAAATATATTGGCAATATATTATTTGTATATGTGTCCAGTGTCCTTTTGCTCCTTAATAATACATTATTACATACTCACTTTTTAACAGAAATAAAAATGGTTGAATTATAAAATCTTCTTTTCAATCACTACAAGCAAATAAAAACAAATGAAATATAAGTAACTAGAAATTTGGAGAGAAGATGTTGGCTGCTTAACAAAATGTGTGATTTTCTTCCTCCTGAACTCACTTGTCTTTCTGTTGACTGTGTTTACCTGGGGCCTGGGACGGCTTCCTCGGCCATGGCAAGCGAGAAGTGATGCAGTGTGCCATTTCCATCTTGCCTCCTGGATTTGACTCGCAATCTCTATTCTATGCTATGTCACCTTCTGAGTGCTAAATACTTCTCCCAGGGAAACTCTAGTGCATTAATAACTTCTTAAACCAAACTCTCTCAGCCCTTGAGCAAGAAAATAACACTGATCTATTATTATTCTTAGAAATATACTTCTTTTTATATTAAGCCACAGAAATGCAAGGACTGATTTATTATGGAAGATACTACAATCTTAAATTGATGCATTATGTCTATGTATTGTTAGGATATAGTGAACTGTGTTATTGAATTTCACATTTATCTTTCTTATAAATTAATCTGGATAAACTTATAAGTTAAGATAACCAATTATTCAGCTCCAACATTTAACAAAATTTTGTTAGCTTCTTTTAAAGTGATACACAGTAACTTAAAAAGAACACTTTAACCAACCTGAGATTGTTATCCTCATATAATAAATAAGCCATATGGAATATTGATAATGCTCAAGCCCTTTTTTTTTTCTTTTTTGTAATTTTCAAGGAGTAAGACATTAATAAAGAGCCCCTTTCTTTAAAATAATACTTTTCATTTTTCTTAATTTCTCTTCACATTCAGTATAAAAATAATCTACAGTATATTATGGAAAAGTAGAAAAAAACATAATGAAGAAAAGCAGTATAAATAAGACTGTCAGTCCAAACTTGCAGGTGTTTCTAGTGGAGATTCTGTACCTTCCTGATGTGACTGCTGACCATATAACCCATGAATCCAGAAAGGTAGATTTTGTTACCCGTTTAAATTTAGATCCCTTCCTCTTGTCTAGACAAATACCAAAAGACCTAATATTCTAAAAAATGAGAGAGAAGTTTACTGCAGTGTGGTTTCCTTTCATAGCTATTCAGTCTATAGAACAGCTGGGTCTACAGACTTGTGATTCTTAGGTGTGAAAGGATCCTGGCAGGTTTCTATCCTAAGTCTTCCTAGCCCATAGCATGCAAGAAGAGAGGCCCTGTGCCACCTGTAACATTTTCAAACTTATCTATAATAATAAAAGTGAAAATATACTAATTAGACCAGACAGCTGAATGACCTTCCAGACGTCCTTGCAGACAACCTTCAGGACAAAGCTGGGGCTGCCAAGAACCTAGGCAAGCCGCCATGGTTGCAAGAGCCCATCGCGGAGCCCCAGCTAGGTGAACAGGGCCTCTCTTGGTACAGCATCAAAGAGCCCTGGCAGGGTGGGCAGGCAGGCAGGGCCTCCCTGTGGGTGGCAATCAATGGCGGAGCCCAGGCCGAGTTGGCAGGGACTTTGTCTGCACAGCTTGGATCACAGAGCCTTGGCAGGGTGGGCAGGGCCTCCCTGTGGGCAGCAATGAATGGTAGATCCCAGGCTGGGTGGGAAGGGCCTCCCTCTGCTCTGCCATTGATCACAGAGCCCCAGTAGAATGGGCAAGGCCTTCTTCTGCGCAGCATGGATCACAGAGCCTGGGAAGGAAGGGCAGAGCCTCCCTCTGTGCTGGCTGTCATCAATCACAGAGCCCCAGCAGGTGGGCATCTGGGGGCCCTGTGATCCATCTCCCCACAGAGGGAGGCCCGAGCCAACAGCCAGCGACACTGTGGTGGGTGGGCTTGTCTGGCTAGTTATCTCCCCACAGAGGAAAGCCCAGGCCAGCCAAGTGATGGCACCCCATGTCTTTTGGCGGCAGAGGGAGGCAACTGATGACAGAGTGGGAGCAGTGCCACACAGAGGGCAAGCAGAAGCAGTCTCTGGGGTAGGGTCAGCTGCTGGCAGGGGGTGGGAAGGGGAAGGAAAGCACTGATAGACCCCTTCCCCCACCAACCACTTCCCCAATCGTCCCCCGCTGCACTCCTAACCCTGACAGGAGAGAAGAGGGAGCCTGATTCTATCTGTCTCTCTCCCAGCCTGTGTCGAGGACAGAATATGTCTAAAGGCCAACTATTGTCACAATGTACCTCTGAAGCTGAAAGAAGCAGGCAGTGTTGATACAATGTATCTGAAGACCAGCTATTGGCACAACACACCTCTGCAGCCAAAACAAAGCAGCATGGTCAACAGAATATGTCTGAAGACCAAATATTGGCACAATGTACCTCTGAAGCTGACAGAAGCCAGCATCAGTTACAGAATATCTCTGAAGAACAGCCATCAACAAGTACTACCAATAATGGTAGGAACTGCCTTCACAGAGAAAATGAAGTAAATTAGGATGCAATTATTGAGCACAGTTGTGGTGGAATGACTATTACATATCAATTTTGCCTATCACTAAATTTCTCTGATGAAAAACCATTTGATGGGAAATTTACTGGATGTTGGAGCAAAGATAAAGTTTGTCCAAAGGATATACCTTTTCCAGAACACCAGGCATATTTAAAAAAAATATTGATAAAGGAAGTTTTTGACAGTAAAATTTTCATGGGAAATATTTTCTGATAAATAGTTCTTTTGCTTCAACGGGTGCAAATATTGCATCATCATCAGAATATGGGCCATACTGTTTTAGAATACACAGACAAGTTTACCAATGTACTGGAACTTTACATCCTTCAGACGGTGTTTCTCAGAAGTTTGCTCAACTCTGTATTTTAGATACGGCCAAAGCGATCAGTAAAAGATTAGCAATGCCATAAAACTAAAGTTGCTCAGAAAGACTCATGATCAATATCAACAACCTCATGTATGAAGTAAACAAATTAACAAAATTGTACAAGATGCTACATGAGGTAGAAAAGGAAGCCCAATATGAAGCAGCAGTGAAAGGTATTGCTCCCATGGAAGTAACAATGGTGATTAAATATTATCATTAATAGGGATCTGAGCAGATATAATTCTCCCTGTGTAACCAAGAATTTAATTTTGTTATATACAGAAATAAATATGGAGAAACTCCTTTCGAAAGGGACTTGCTTATTCATTGTAAACCAGATATCAATAATCTGAATGCCACTAAAATGAAGCAAATCAGTATCCTATTTCCTACAATAGATGCAATGACATATCCATTTCTTTTTCCACATGATGAAAAAGGCTGGGGAACAGATATTGCATTAAGACTCAGAGACGACAGTGTAATGGACAATGATACTAGACAAAATGTAAGGACAGGAGTCACACAAATGCAGTATTATGGATTTCATTTTTTCATCCAGGACACATTCAATCCTATTTTAAATGCAGGAAAATTAACTCAACAGTATATTGTCAAATCATATTAAAAATGAAAGCCAATTGAATACATTTTGTTAAAGCAAACCAATCTAAGTTGAGAGTTGAAAAGTATAGTGGTTTGGTGCATTATCTTCCATATAAATCTGAAAATGACAATGTGCCCATTGGTAAAATAATAATACTTCCATCATCTTTTGAGGGTAGTCCCAAAAATATGCAGCAATGATATCAAGATGCTGTGACAATTGTAACAAAGTATGGCAAGCCCAATTTATTCATAACCATTACTTGCAATTCCAAATGGACAGATATTACAAACAATTTACAATGCTGGAAAAAAAGTTGAAAACAGACCTGACTTGGTATCCAGAGTTTTTAATATTAAGCTAAATGCTCTTTTAAATGATATATGTAAATTCAATTTATTAGGTGAAGTAATAGCTAAAATTCATGTAATTGAATTTCAGAAACATGGACTGCCTCATGCTCACATATTATTGATATTAGATAGTGAGTCCAAATTATGAACAGAAGATGACATTGACCATGCAGTTAAGGCAGAAATTCTGGATAAATATCAGCGTCCTCAACTTTTTCAAATTGTAAAATCAAATATGGTACATGGACCATGTGGAATACAAAATCCAAATAGTCCTTGTATAGAAAATAGAAAATGTTCAAAGGGTTATCTGAAAGAATTTCAAAATGTAATCATTGGAAATATTGATGGATATCCCAAATACAAACGAAGATCTGGTAGCACCATGTCTATTGGAAATAAAGCTGTTGATAAGACTTGGATTGTCCCTTATAACCCATATTTGTGCCTTAAGTATAACTATCACATAAATATTGAAATCTTCACATTGATTAAAAGTGTCAAATATTTATTTAAATACATCTATAAAGGGCACACTTTTGCAAATATTCACATTTCTAAAAGTATCAATCATGACAAAGTACAGGAGAACTTCATTGACTCCAGGTATGTGAGTGCTCCTGGGGTTTTTTGGAGACTTTCCAATGCAAATGCATGACCATTCTCATGCAATCACAAGATTAGTTACTTGTTAGTCAAATGATCAGAATTTGTATTTTCATACTGATGATTTTGCTGAAGTTATAGATAGGACTAAAAGGCATAACTCAACTTTGATGGCTTGGGTCTTATTGAATAGAAAAGATTCTGACATGCGTAATTAATATTATTGGGAGATTCTATGACATTATCTTACCTAATAATAGACAAACATGTAAATTGACCATACCTCCATTATGTCCATAGCCAAGCAGAGTGAGTATGCAAATTAGAAGGCCAAAGATGGTGGCCACCCAGCTGCTTCAGGTGCAGAGTGGCCAGGCGGGGCTGGATGCCTACTATGAGAGGGCGGGCTGGGGAGCGAAGGGAGCTACAGGAGCTGAGTGCCCAGTGAAGACAAGACTGCAGACTCCAGAGACTGCAGTGAAGACAAAGACGGCAGACTGGCTGGAGCGAAGGCCTGGTCCCTGGTGCCGGAGGAAGACCAGTCCTTGAAGCTGAAGGAAGGCCTATTGCATGAATCTCTTTGTGCAATGGGCCTCTAATGTGTTTAATTATTCTTTGTGGGGAAAACACCAAAAGGGCAGGAAAAAAGTATTAGGTAGATTGTTCAATGTAAGCTTTAGAGAACCAGAATGATATTACCTTAGACTTTTGCTTCTGCATGTAAAAGGTGAGATAAGTTTTGATGATCTGCGAACTATAGAAGGTGTAATTTATGATACATTTCATGAAGCTGCTAAACATCGAGGATTATTAGTGGACAACACTATATGAAAAGATATGATTGAAGATGTGATCATCCTTAATATGCCCAAACAACTATGGCAACTTTTTGCATATATATATATATATGTGTGTGTGTGTGAGTGTGTGTGTGTGTGTGTGTGTTTGGATGTCTTTCTGCTGCAGACAAATTATGGGATGAGAATAATCTTCATTTTTTTGAAGATTTTTGTTGGAATTTGCATAGAAGAGAAGGTGCCTGTGTGAACTGTGAAATAAATGCCCTTGACAAAATTCAAGAGGTATTCACATTGCATGGAATGAAATGTTTACATTTCAAACTTCCAGACTATCCTTTATTAATGAATACAAATACATGTGATGAATCTTATGAACAACAAAAGGCAGAGATATTGATAAATTCTCCGAATGATGAACAGTTGGCAGCCTTTCAGACTATAACTTCAGCCATTGCTGATCAAACTGTCCACCCCAAATGCTTTTTCTTGGATGGTCCAGGTGATAGTGGAAAAACATATCTTTATAAAGTTTTAATACATTATATTAAAGGTCATATTGGTACTGTTTGACCCACCATGTCTACAGGAATTGCTGCAAATTAACTTCTCCATGGAAGAACCTTTTATTCCTAATGTAAATTACCAATTTCATTAAATGAAACTTTAATTTCTAGACTTGATATAAACAGTGAAGTTGCTAAAACCACTAAAAAGGCCCAACTTCTCATTATTGATGAATGCACCATGACATCCAGTCATGCTATAAAGGCCATAGACATATTACTAAGAGAAATTATGAATTTGAATGTTGCATTTGATGGAAAAGTTCTCCTTCTTGGAGGGGATTTTTGACACGGTCTCAGTGTTGTGCTGCATGCTATACGATTAGCCAAAGTACAAGTGAGTTTAAAGTACTGCAATGTTTGGGGATGTTTCAGAAAGTTGTCTCTTAAAACACATAAGAGATCAGAGGATTCTGCTTATGGCGAACAGTTAGTAAAACTTGAAGATGGCAAACCTGATAGCAGTTTTCATTTAGGAATGGATATTATTGAACTCCCTGTGAAATGATTTGAAATGGATCTATTATTGAAGCTACCTTTGGAAATACTACATCTAAAGATAATATTAAAATATATATCTAAACATGTGACTCTTTGTCCAAAAATATGAACACGTTAAACAATTAAATGAAGAAATTCTGGATATACTCAATGGATATTTTCACACCTGAGTGATGATTTCATCTATTCAACGGGTAATGCCAAAAGTGAAAATTTTCCCATTGAATTTCTTAATAGTATTACTCTTTCGGGAATGCCGCGTGATAAATTAAAATTGAAAGTGGGTTCAATCATCATGCTGCTGAGAAATTTTGATAGCAAATGGGGTATTTGTAATGGTACAAGATTTATTATCAAAATATTGTGACCTAACATTATCGAAGTTGAAGTATTAACAGGATGTGCAGAAGAAGAGGTTATTCTGATTTCAAGAATTTATTTGTTCCCATTTGACACTGGCCTCCCATTTAAATTAATTAAAAGACAGTTTCCCATGATGCCAGCATTTGCAATGACTATTAATAAATCAAAAAGACAAACTCTAGATAAAATAGAAATATTCCTACCTGAACCCGTTTTCAGGCACAGTCAGTTATATGGTGCTTTCTCATGAAGTTGTAAATTAAAGCTGTAAATACTTTATCACGAGGGAAATTAGTCAAGCACTTTAAAAGTGTTTTCATTCTTAATGTGGTATTCAGGGAGATATTAGAATAAGTGTAATAAATTTTGGTCATTGTTTGTATCAATGTTGTTTTTATATCATGTTTTTGTTATTTTTATATCATGTTTTTGTTGTTATATCATGTTGTTATTATTTCTTTATTAATAAAATTATATATTATTTTCATATACATTTTACTAATTTTCTTTCATCTCTGATACTTCCATTATAGAGAAAGGGCAAATAGAAATATTAACTATTTCCTCTAATGAATTCCCTTTCAATGTGCATGGATTTAATACATCAGGCCACTAGACCTATCTAATAAAAGAGTAATAAGCAAATTGATCATACCTCGTATCAAGCCATGCCCACAAGCCACACGCACCAGCCAATCAGGAGCAAATAAACCCCAACTAAGATGGTTGCAGCAACTGAGAGAACAGGCTGGTGGGACCACAAGCACAGTGTCCGTGCCCTGATCTGGCCACATGGCGGAAGGGAATGGACAGTGCAGGCCAACTGGAGGCGAGGACGGCCAAAGGGGCGAGTACAACATCCACACACCCAGTCTGGCTGGGTAAAGGGAGGGAATGGGCAGTGCAGGCCAGCCAGGAAGAGGGAGAGACCGAATGGTGCAGGCAGGTAGGGTGGAGGGACACCAGTCCTCCCCGCCTACTGCAACTCCTAACACCCATGCATGAATTTCCTGCAACAGGCCTTTAGTCCTATATAATGAAAGAGTAATATGCAAATTGACCATACCTCCTATCAAACCATGCCCACAGCCATGCCCATCAGCCAATCAGGAGAAATTATGCAAATAAACCCCAACCAAGATGCCTGCAGCAACTGAGAGCAGGAGGGAGGCTTGGGTTTCCCTGGAAATGGAGGAAGCCAAGCTTTCCACCTGCCCTTGCCAGCCTACGCCTCCACTCAATGCTATAAAGTTTCAATTATAGAAGATACATCCCAACAGAAATGGCAGCAGACCCGGAGCTGGAGAGAGCAGAGGCTAGGGTTGCCCAGGTGATAGAGGAAGACAAGATTCTGCAGCCCTAGCACCTAGGCCTCCACTCTAGGCTACAAAGTTTCAATTATAGAATTTAAATAAACCCAAACACAAATGGCTGTCTCCATGGACCAAGCAGAAGGCTTGGTTCCTCTCCAGGCTACAAAATTTCAATTGTAAAACATAAATTAATCTCAGATCTGAGGACTTTCACTTGGGTAGCTGGGAGGTATGCCTGGCATGCAAACCACAACAGGCCCCTCGTCCAGGCTGCCCTTCACCTCAAGGGAACCCCCACCCTGATCCAGGACACCCGTCAGGGCAAACCAGCTGGCCCCCACCCATGCACCAGGCCTCTATCCTAATAAAAGAGTAATATGCAGAGTGACCATCACTCCAACACACAAGATGGCTTCCCCCATGTGGTCACAGATCCTGCCCCCATGTGGACACAAGATGGCCACCACAAGATGGCCAGCAGGGGAGGTTCCAGGCCTTCAAGAGAGGGCAGTTGTGGGCCATCAGGCCAGCAGGGGAGGGCAGTTGGGAGGGATAAGGCCTGCAAGGAAGGGCAGTTGGGGGTAATCAATCCTGCAAGGGAGGGCAGTTGGAAGGGATAAGGCCTGCAAGGAAGGGCTGTTGGGGGTAATCAAGCCTGCAGGGGAGGGCAGTTAGGGGTGATCAGGCTGGCTGAGGAGAGAAGTTGGGGGCAAACACGCTGGCAGGGGAGCAGTCAGACAGCAATTAGGCTGGCACGGTAGTGGTTAGAGGGTGATCAGGTTGGCAGGCAGAAGCAGTTACGGCAAATCAGGGAGGCAGGCATGTGAGCAGTTTGGAGCCAGCAGTGAGAAGGATGTCCGACTGCATGTTTAACCCTGATACTACCGGAATCAGGCCTAAACAGGCAGTTGGACATCCCTCGAGGGGTCGAGATTGGAGAGGGTACCAGCTGAGGTGAGGGACATCCCCCGCCCCCATGCACAAATTTCATGCACCAAGCCTCTAGTATATTAATAAAAGCAAAAAGTAATAAAATAAATAACTATATTCTGAGAAATACATTAATATATTTGTTAAGAAATATATTTATTTTTATAGGCTGATATAGATTATACCAAAATTCTGGGACTGGTTTTTAGCTCCTAACTAATAACATTGACTTCCTTTGTTTCTTTGAACTAGGTTTCCTTATCATAAAAGGGAGGCAATATAAGTTAGCTTATAGCTTTACACTAAGAATTGAGTGAGATAGAATTATTCCTATCACATAGAAATTGTCCAATAAGTATGATTTTTAATAATGGTGGTGATGGAGGTGGTATAGTAGGCATCGTGATTGTTTAGTTCTTTTTCAATTTTTGCTTGTTCACACAAATGTCTTTCAAATATAACTGTTAGATGAAATTCATTTCAAATCAGATACCCACACTGTTTCACAAATTTTAAACAAAAATTGGCATTAGCATTTATGAAAATAGCTGTTAGTAATTGATTACTATTTGCTAATTCACAAAAGCAGATTGCTGGACAGTGACATTTTATAATTGCCATAAACTGCAGCTGAGAAACAGTTTTAATTTTTTATGTGGCTTCAGGGACTATATCTAAATATATTAAGCAAACTCAGGGAGGCAAAATCCATTGTCTTCTTTTCAATTCTAGTTATTTTTGCCATATAATGTTTTGCAATGATAGCAAAAAGCAATGCCAGTACATAAGCAGTATATAAAACTTTAAAATCTTATGATTTAACATTCAAGATGCTGAATATTGAGGGGTAAATATGCATCATATAGAAATATTTTGTGCTTTTTTCCTAATGTTAGCTGAAGTAAACCTTGTAAATTACACAATAGCACTTTTTCAATAATTTAATCTATATTGAAATTCATTACAAAAAATGCATACTCTGTACACATTAAGCAAACAAGTTATTTACCACAGATAATAAGAAATAAGAACACAATCTAAGGACTAAAGTTTACTTTTTATAGACTGTTTTAAAATATAAATAATGAAATATAACTTGTTATGTATGATCATAAAACTGTGAATGTATTTCCACTGATATACACTTCCAGATTCATTAACTTATTTTATAGGCTTTCATTGATATTCTGAGCCTAAAAACTTTTAATGTTGAGTAATAATGCATGGGGATATGTTCTTAAAGTGTTACTAATTGTCACACTTATGTTTGGCAAGAAAAGTGGAAGACAAATACATGCCCTGTCCTTATTGTATTAAAAATAAGCAAAAACGGTTAGCACAGTTCCCTGTAAGTAATGAGAGAAAAAATACAAAGTTCTAAAAAAGCACAAATTAATTCTTATTCAGTTTTTTACTTAATTTGCTCTTTAATTTATAACATTCAAATAGTTTAGTTTCCTTGTAATAGTTATTTCAATGGACATTGGTTTTTAAATGGGTCAATAGCCCCATTATAGTAGACACAGTCATTTGGAATATTGAAATTATATTGTTATCTTAATTAATAAATCCACCTGACTCAGCTTAGAAGAGAGAAACCTATGTTTTTTTCAAGTATGAATAAGATAGAGAAGATAAATTAATTTATTAAATAAATCATTATTTTAAAAATAAAATAGTTACTTATGAAAGAAACTAGAGACCTGTTGCAGAAAGATTCCTGCAAGAATAGAGCTTCCTGTGGCCTGAGCAAAGCTCCCTCCCTTCTCTGTTGCCTCCCTCTTATCTCCACTACCTCGCTCTCTCCCATCTCTGCTGCCTCCCTTCCTCTCATCTCCTCTGCCTTGCTCCCTCCCTTCTCCCTGCCCTGCTTGCTTACTTCTCCACAGCTTTGTTTCCTCCTGCAGTGCTTGGCTTCCTCCTACATCATCATCTTGGCTGGGTTAATTTGCATACTTGCACTGATTGGCTTGTGGGCATGACTTGTGGGTGTAGTAAAGGTATGGTCAATTTGCATATTACTCTTGTATTAGATAGGATAATTTAATCTGAATGATTAACAACTCATTAATATTTTTAAGGAAGTAGTATTCCCTTTGATTTTTCCAACCAAAATTTATTGAACATTTCTTTTAGTTTGGCATTGTTAGAGGTGCTATTGACGCAGCAAAAAATTATTCTTTATTCTCTCATATAATTTATAATCTGGTCAGAATAGGGAGAAAATAGATATGATATCCAATAAGTGAAAAATTTCAAGTGGCAATTAATAGCATTAACCAAGTAAAAAGGACAGTAGAGTAGAGTTTGTGAGGTACTCTGCTTAGATAACTGGAGAAATGTACACTGGGAAGATGTGTGTGAGAGAGAGAGAGAGAGAGAAAAAGAGAGAGACAGAGAGAGATGGGAGTGGAGCAAAGAAAGTGAGGGAGGAAGTGAGGAAAGACAGAAGCAAGAGAGAGCATAAAGAAGACTCCTCTTTGTGTAAATCAATATGGTGGTGTTTCTGTACCATCCAATTCTCATAAGAGCCTAGACCCAACTCAGTTCAAGAACTCTTGAACTGGGAGGTGGAAAGCATCAATTGGGAAAACAGGGGACATCTGTAATACTTTCAACAATAAAGATAAATTAAAAAATAAAATGAGATGAGAGATTAAAAACCTGATCAAATCTTTGGCCAACTTCAGTTATCCTATTATTTTTATATCACTGGCTTATTATTGCTTTAACAGCTTAATTTGTTAATTTGATAAAACAGTTAATATATTATTTTAATAATTTAACTTTCTAATGAATGTTTTTGATGCAAACAAAAAAAGTTAAGTTTATCATTTACTTCGTGCTATTCAGTATGATTTGCACACACAGCTCCCCACCCCACTGCCCCAGCAAGAATTACTGTTTACTTTGACAGAAAACTAGAAAAGGCAATGAGGTGATAAAGCTTGGAAAATTTAAGCATGCCATATGTTTGGATGAGGATGCAAATAATCACAAACATTGGTGCCTTCAATACTCCAGGCAAAACTAGATTCATTTTTGTTTTCTTTTTGAAAAGTAGTGGGGGTTTTTTTGGTTTCTATTCTTTTGTAATTAAATTAGTAACCATTTTTAAAAGAAATTGTGTTATTTTGTACTATCAAAAGGTGTTATAGTATAGCACGACCATTGTGGCTTAGTGGTTGAGCATCCATAAATGAGCCAGGAGCTCACAGTTCAATTCTTGGTCAGGGCACATGTCCACGTTGCAGGCTCAATCCCCAGTAGGGGTGTGCAGGAGGCAGCCGGTCAATGATTCTCTCTCATCATTGACGTTTCTATCTCTCTCTTCCTCTCCCTTCCACTCTGGAAATTAATAAAAATATATTTAAGAAAAAAAGATGTCATAGTATATACATAAATATATTAGATATACCATTTTTCCTAACATATTTGACAATTTGTTCAATTATATCTGGAAAAGTACCAAAATGATAAACTGCCAAGTTGAGAGACTTAATTAAGGAAAATTTATACCAATTTAATTGCTTCTCATATTATTTTTGTCTTAATTAATTACCTCTGCTTTGGGCAAAATGAACAGAATTGAAATGAGTGGAAGATGAATCAATCACATTCCAGTCAAGTTGCTTGCTTGTTACTTTTGTAAAATATATTTGGGAGAAGAAAACGAATCCTTCGGCTATACTCAGATTGAAATTATATTTCGATTACTCATGCCGTTCTTTATTCCATTTTTATTAATGATCAAATTGAAATCATTTTAAAATGCTGGATGGGAAAAGCCAAATTATGTAATTTTTATTGGTAATGAGGAAGAATTTTGGAAAAACTTCACAAATATTTTAGAGCTTTAAGCTATTTTTCTTCAAGTTGATGAGTCTAAATGTAAGAATTTTTTCACACTTCTCTGTTAGATGAAATGATGACTTTATCAGGAAGGAAACCAAGGTTAAGCAATGTAAATTATCAATAACTCCAGGTTTTTATATGATTATTTTATAGTTTTAATAGCATTAGGCAAATTATATCTAGTTGGTAATTTTCTCTAGGAGATAAATGAAACTATGATGTGGATTGCCCATAATTGAAAACATAGTTTAGATAAAAATAATAGCATGATCTAAAAATCTAGTACTATTGGAGGGTACCAATGACAACATTTTCTTGATAATGAATGACCTATCAACTGAATTTATAATCTTAGAAGGTCATTTAAAAAAGTAAATGTTAAATCAACTTGTTTAATCAACAATCCCAAAGAATTAATATATCCCTAACCAGTTTGGCTCAGTGGATAGATTGTTGGCCTGCAGATTCAAGGTTCCCAGATTTGATTCTGGTCAAGAGCATGTACCTTGGTTGCGGGACAATCTCCAGTAAAGGTTGTGCAGGAGGCAGTTGACTGGTATTTCTCTCTCGTTGATGTTTATAACTCTCTATCTCTATCTTTCTCCCTTCCTCTCTGTAAAAAAATCAATAAGATATATTTTAAAAAAAGAATTACATACAACTGTAAACCAAATGTCTTTCCTGCTACCTGTCTTGCTGATTTTGCCTGACATTTGTTTTTACCCAAATGCTTATATTTAGCTTCTAAAAGAATATAAAATTTTGAACATTTATTGTAATGTAGATATGCATAAATAACTCATAATGAACTTAGAATAAACTTAGTAATGAATAAAACAAAACTTACTGATGATTTTTAAACATTATATATGTTTTTACTTTACATATATTAAAGATCAAAAGAAAAAAAGTAAATCCCCTAGGTACTGAGTTTCAAAATAAATTTAAATTCATGACAATTAATAAGAGTGAGTAGCTATTATCTTATCTAAGCTGGTCCCTTTTAGCCTCATTAAAGCTTTCTTAATGATAAGGGAAAGGTAAAAAAAATTGAATTTATGTTCTAGCAAAGGCAGCTATTCCAGAACCTATAAACTAAGACATTTCCAATGTAACAGAAAACATGCTCTTAGAGAAACCATCCTCCTATGTAATAATTCTATATAATAAAAGGGTAATAAAAATTGACCCAACAGCAGTCAACCAGTTGCTATGATGTGCACTGACCACCAGGGAGCAGATGCTCAATACAGGAGCTGCTGCATGGTGGTCAATACACTCCCACAGGGGAGCACCACTCAGCCAGAAACTGGGCTGACAGCTGGCGAGCACAATGGTGGTGGCAGGAGCCTCTCCTGCCTCCATGGCAGTCGGACATCCCCTGAGGGCTCCTGGACTGCAAAAGGGTGCAGGCCGGGCTGAGGGACACCCGCCCTCCCCCAGTGCACAAAGGTTGTGCACCCGGACTCTAGTAACTTAATAATCAAGAGAAATTATCTTGGAAGAATGCTATCAGATATAGAGATAGAAAAAACAAAAACATTAGTCCTGGCTGATTGGCTCAGTGGATAGAGCGTCTGCCTGTGGGTGTGCAGGAGGCAGCTGATCGATGTTTCTTTCACTTGGATAGATCTAACTCTCTATCCCTTTCCCTTCCTTTCTGTAAAAAAAAAATCAATAAGATATATTTTTTAAAAAGAAATAAAATAAAACATTAGTTAAGGTACCTAGTGACTATGAAAGAAAGAAAATAAGAAATTTGAGATTTATTAGTTTAAAGGAAAATGGTGCAGAATCTTTTAAAATTGAGGAAGCATTCAGATTGAAAAACAATAGTAAACAAGACCAGGAAAGGATAGTTAAAATGCTAAATGTTAATAAAGTAAAATAAAAACATTATCTATTCATAGTGAAAAATCATAAAGCAGATTTTTCCATGGAATAATAGGAAACAGGTTCAAAAGAGATTTCTAGTCAATAGCAGTAGATCACAGTGTCAAAGCATAAGGTAAAATATTTGTCAGTCTAGAATATTTTACTTAGCTGTTCTTTATTTTTTAATTTTAAACTATACTTTTATTGCTGACACTATTATAGAACTCCCACATTCCCTCCTCCCTGCTCCTTTGCCCACCTCACGCAGCCCCGGCCACTTCCTTCCCTCTGGCAATCACAATGCTATTGTCTGTGTCTATTGATTGTGCATATTTGTTCTTTGGCTAATCCCTTCACCTCCTTTAATCCAGTCCCCCCTTATCTTTCCTCTGACACCTGACAGTCTGTTCTATTATTCACAGTGCCTCTGTTTCTATTTTGTTTGTCAGTTTATTTTGTTTATTAGTTTCCACATGTAAGTGAAATCATAAGTGAGATCTCTGACTAGCTTATTTCACATGTTGTGCAATATATTTATTTATATTACATAAGAATATACACTATAATTATTTTAATGTCCATTATGAGTTAATTATTGAAGTGGCATAGTGTTTTCTTCTTTCCTCAACATGATTAATTTATCTGTGACAATGGATGAATTAAAAATTTGACAACTATTGTTTTTACACTTGGAATTAGGAAATACAGTTAGAAATTCAGGATGAAGTTAATTCATTTTTTATGTAATTTACAAAATATAAATTCTATAAGTTAGATATTATGTACCACTGAGTCTTAATATCATGAAATACACACATGAGTCTAATTGCAGCGGGAGAGTTAAAATCGTGTTTTAAATTATTAAGGGATTGTCAGATGATGGTAGAAATCTAAAATTGGGAATTAAGTTTTGTTGTTATTTGACCTATTGTCTCTAGTATTAAGTCATTTTCTATCTGACTTTTAATCCTAGGCCCACTTATTGAAATAGAAAAAAATAGCTACATGTACAAATATTGGAATAAAATATACATATGTATGTACTAGAGGCCCGGTTCATGAAATCTGTGCATGGGGTTGGGGGAGGGGTGGTCCAGACAGTCGGACATCCTTCTCACAACCTGGGACCGCTGACCCCTAACCCCTCTACCTGCCTTCCTGATCACACCTAACTGCCCTACCCTGCCAGCCTGATTGCCCCCAACTGCTCTCCTTTGCCGGCCTGATCACCCTTAGCCATCTCTGCCTTGGCCCCAGCCACCATGGCTTTGTCCAGAAGAACGGAAGGATGACAGGAAGATGTCTGGTTGACCTGGTCTAATTTGCACATTACCCTTGTGTTAGTATAGCTATTAGAATCAATACAACAAACAGCATGGGTTTTGATGATAGTTTGACTTAATAAAAACAACAACAAACATTACAATGACATGAAAACAACAATATATGTAAGAAACTGCAAGATAATTTTAATTATGTTCTGATCACCTTAATGTAATTAACCTGGGTGTTGTTGAGTGAGTTTGAGCTTTTAAAGGAGAAGGTTTCTAGAGAGAACAATAAAAATTTTGGGGGTGTAAAGTATTTCATTCTTTTCCTCACCTCTTTGCCACATGTTGTCATACAACATGCCAGACTTCATAGTGACATTAGGGTAAGAGAATTTCTTGTTAGTATTGAGGACCAACAAAAATATGTGCCAGTTAATAAGTTTATCTTTAGAGTTGACTCCCTTGATATTTAGCTGTCAAAATGTACAGGGCAGATTGTTGATTACCAAGAGCAATGTTTTCTTCAAATTCTGTTATCTCCTAAATAAATAAAAGATAAACTTTGAGCAACACACTTAGCTTTGATGCAGCAATAAACAAGATTCCGTAGTTATTTGATATCCATACTCTTTTCAGGGGATAATTTCTTCACTCCCCTGAAAATCATTGGATGAAGTGAATCAGAGTGGGACCTGCCTGTTTTACTCTCTCCAATATCATTCAACAAAAATCAGCTAACGCCTCCAATAGAATATGAACTCCAGACCAAAATAATAAAATGCTTTCAAATAAAAATATAAAAATAATCAACAGTTCATGCTATTGGTTATTGTTGGAAGGCACATAATCCTTGGTTGGAAAGTTTGTAAGGAGGACATTCTGAGAAAAGGGAACAGTGTGGAAGGCTACCTTCCCTGTTTATTGAAATTCTAACTTAGAGGAGTGCTGAAGGTGGTATACCCATGCAGACCAGGGTGTTTACTGGAATCCTTATACTTAATCTTTGAGTGTCCTTGCTTACATGACATTATAAACACATGTGTTTTCCCAATATAACTTACATTACTGAATGCATCTGACAGATAAACTTTTTCTCCAAATCCTGCTAACATAAAAACCTAATGATGCAGGCAAAAACCTTTAACCAGGCTGTCCCTTAGCCCTCTCTTTCACAGCAAACACTGTGTCAGAATAATCCACTCATCTGTCACTCAGGGTCTGCTGGTCAGTCCCAGCAGGTTATATCAGGTAGATAAAAATAATGATATTAAATATTGTTAAGAAAATTAAGGTAATATTTTAATAAAATGAAACAATAAGAAATCCAGAGAAAATACCAATTGTAAAAACAATATAAAATGAAGAAAGAAACTGATCTGATAAATAACACCATGGGTGTAGATAAGTAATAAATTGCTGAGTAGAAAGACCTACTAATGTCAGGAAAAATTAAAAACAAAATGTTAAGAGTTGTATTTTGTAAGATTATTGAAAGCGAGACAAAATAAAAGATTTCAGTGTCAGAGAACAATGTCTCTCTTTTTTAAATGAAGGGACATAAAATTTGAAATTAAATGAAAAATGAAAAACTAAGAATTTTCTTATTTATTCATAAAGTTCTAAATGAAAAATAACTAATATGCTCCAGACATATTAAAATAAAATTTAGCAACATAAACTATAATAAAATTCTTCCACAGAAAAACAAATGATCAGACAAAAAAGAAAAATTTCTAATTATATTCAGATTTGGATTAAAATACAAACTGTCTTAAAAATGAGTATAATAATTTTTCTTAAGGAAAAATATAATTCTATCTCCTGCCATATTTCATTTTAGTAATATACATATTTTAAGAGTCATATGAAAATTCTTATACTGAGTAAACTTTGTTTAGTTTACATATATTATTGAAATAAAAATATAGGGAGAGGGCTATCACAAAAAATAGTTATGTATAGTATGAATATTTACAGTTTTACTTTTTCCTTTCTAATTTGGATGCCTCTTATTTAATTTTCTTGTCTTATTGCTGTGGCCAGGACTTCCAATATTATCTAAACTTATATAAGAGAAATGTGCAAATTAACCATTTCTTCACTAAGCCCATCAGCCAATCAGGAGGAAATATACAAATTAAAAAGCCAAAGATGGTGGCCACCCAGCCACTCCAGGCCTGGAGCAGTTAGGCGGGGCAGGACGCCTGCTATGAGAGAAAGGGTGGGGTGGGGGAAGGGGTATGAAGGGATCTACAGGATCATAAATCAAATATAAGGTTTAAAACTATAAAGCTTCTAAAATAATGCCAAAAAATATGGTCTTGTGACCCTGGTTTGGGTGGAGATTTCTTGGACAAGTGTCAAAACTAAATGAAATATAATATTTACTGGGAAATAAGTTAAAAAATTCAATCACAAAGACTTAGGAAATACTGAGTAAGTTATAAAATTGCACAGTTTATAGGTGAGTGTTATTAAACCACAGGATATATATATATATATATTTTTTTTATTTAAACCTTTTCAAAATCCAGAACACAACTTAAAAGTCTCAATTCATTATTATACAGGATTTAAAGGCCAGGTGCAAGAATTCGTGCATGAGTGGGGTCCCTTGGTTGGCCTGCAGAGATTGAGCCAAAACCATCAGTCCACCACCACCTGCCACTCCTGCCTGCCACTTCTGCTCATGCTGGCCTCACTGTGCCCAGTCAGTCCTGATAAGGAGAGGTCTGTGCAGCTGCAGTGGAGCTCAGCAGCCATGAGCCCTGTGTCTGGGGCCTGTGGTGAGAAGGGTGGGCTGGCTGTGACTCAATCGGCCCTCCAGAAGGGTGGTGGAATGCCCATGCCAGCCTGGGATCCAAATCCATCCCTCTAATGTTTGCACCAGCTGTCTGGAGCCACCTGGTGGATGCTTTTATATCCTTTCTTCCTTTCAGAACATCTAGGAAGGGGAAATGGCTCTGGGGCCTGAGGCCAACTTCCAGGAGGCCAGCAGTGCTGTCAGGATCATGCCAGCAGTGCCAGTCCATAGGTGTCTGGCTCATTCTCTGGAGACTGGACCTGCAGAACGACTGTGGGAGTGAGTGGTTGTCACCAGGCTGGTGGGCCTCCAGGATGGGCTGACAGCTGAGTGGCACTTCTACTGTGGGAGCACACTGATCACCAAGGGGCAGCCACCTGCCTCCTGGTGGTCAGTGAATATCATAGCATCTAGTCCACAGGGTGTTCAGTCACTTAGGCTTTTATATATAAAGATAAATCTGAAACAGAGTCATACACAGATCTTTGAGAAATGTTAACCACCACACAAACTTACATAGGATCAGAGTCTGGGTTAGTATTTTGCAGAGAACAACACAGGAACCAAAATGATTGCCAACTGGCTGTGTATTTCCCATGGTGATGTGGCTGTGCCTAATTCTCTATTCCCGCTTTCTGACTGGCACTTGTCAGAGCCTGGGTGGCTGGTGACTATTTTAGAGTAGGTATTAATTAATTTTTAAAGATAATAATTACTTTTATGTCGTTGTTCCCACACTTTCTTTTATGATATTGTTATTCATCTTACTATTTTTCTGATACACAGATGCTCCTCTCCGTAAGATGGAGCTATGCTCAAAAAACCCCATCAGAAGTTGAAAATACTTAGGTCAAAAATACACTTAATATGCCTAATTTACTGAATAGCATAGCTTAACCTACCCTTCATTAAGCATGCTCAAAACACTTATATTAGCCTACAGTTGGGCAAAATCATCTAACACAATGGGTACATTATAGAGTATTGGTTGTTTGCCCTCCTGATCATGGGGCTGGCTGAGAGTTGCTGCTTGCTCCTGCTGCCTAACATCATGAGAGAGTACTTAAGGTATCTCACTAATTCAGAAAAAGTCAACTTCAAAATTTAAGATATGGTTTCAACTAAATTCTTATTGCTTTTTCACCATCATAAAATATACAAAAAACCCACTGTAAGTTGAACCATTTTAAGTCAGAAACTGTCTAGATTCATATTTTAAATAGTCTCTTTTATCTTTATTGCTGCAAGTATTGTAGATGTTCCCTCCCCCCCCCTACCTCCTTTTAACCCTTTCTAGCCTGTACCCACATCCCACCCCAGGCCTTCACCACACTATTGTCTGTGTCCATGGTTTGTGCATATATGCATATATATTATTTGGCTAATCTCTTCCCACCCACCCCTGCTTTCTCTTTGATTATATGTCTATGATTATATGTCTATGGATCTACTTTCTTCATCAGTTTATTCTGTTTGTTAGATTCCACATATGAGTGATATTATGTGATACCTGTCTTTCTCTGGCTGACTTGTTCATTTTAGCCTAATACTCTTCAGGTCGCTCCATGCTGTTCCCAAGGGTGAGTAATCCTTTTTTTACTGCTGCAGAGTATTCCATGGTGTAATTGTACCACAGGTTTTTTATCCACTCATCTACTGATAGGCACTGGGTTTAGTTATTTTAAATTGTGCTGCAATGTTTCATATTTCTTAGGATATATTCCAGAAGCAGGAACACTGGGTCAAATAGCAGTTCCATGTTACACATACAGTCTTTTTTGTTGTTATTTATTATATTTTCATGCTTGTAAGTAGGAGTTTTTTTATTACTCTTTGCTAAATAGTTAATGTTTCTTCTCAGAAAAGCTTATTCAGGAATAAGCCTAATTTATAGAATTGTTTTATTATTCCGATTATTGGAATTGATAAAGAGTAAAAAAGATATAAATCAGACAGATCAATTATTCTGTAGACAACTGAGAATGTTTTCAAAGAATTGTTTTCCTGAAAAGTGTTGGGCTCCAAAGCCAATTCTTTGGGAATTTCAAGGAATAGATAATGCCAAATGTTATTTAAAATGCTTCAGAGCCCAGAAAGAAAAGAGAAGCTTTGAAATTCTTTTAATACAGTCAGTATGATATTGATGCCAAAATCTAAAAGTACAGAACAATCTCACATGTGAATACTGAAGCAAATATCTTAAATAAAATATTGTAAGTAGAAGTCAGAAAAACTTTCAAAGGATTATGCAGCATTGTAAATAGGGCTTTATTTTGTGGTTCAATCATAAGAAATATATTTCTATATTTTAAAATACTAATATCAAAAGAAAAATAAAATCTTCACAGATGGCAAAATGCCTTTCGGTAAGCTAGATAGATACTAGTAAGTACATAGATATATGCATACATAGATAACATACTTAAGTTATAAAAAATATGTAAAAAATCAGAAATAATCTTAAAAATGCAACACTGGATGACTATAACCACCCTAGTCTTATTTTTGTAGTAACTTAACAATATTAGAAATTAATGTGGGGGGAATAAAGATTAAGTGGCTAAATTTGGCAAGGAAGCAAAATCATTATTATCTGGTATAATATAACTGAATTTTCAAAATTATCAGTTGAATAATTATTATATACCATATTAAAATGTATAAATATAATATATAAAATTAGTTTATTTTCTGTATTTACCACTTACTAAGTAGATTACACAACAGAATAAACATTTCTATTTCCAGCAAGAACATAACTGAGAAATACCTTTAAGCTGATTTGACAAAAAATGTTCATAATTTTCTGAGGTGAAGTTAGTTTAACTTTTCAAATCTCTTCTGATTGATAATATTATACTCACACTTTATTTTTTGTTTTAATTTGCAACTATTGAACAAAGTCCTTATGAAATATGTATGCATCTTAATTTTAATTCTCCTCAATCATTTACTTAAAGGGTGCCTAAAATGACCCTAAAACTGTTGTGTAATAGCATGTGAGAACCCTGATCAGAGTAAGATGGATATTCAAGGCCAATTTGAGTTTAGGGACACTGTCCAAAATACATCAGATGTTCAAGGCCAAGTTTCCAAGGCCAATTTGTCATATGCAGTTGCAAAAGGAAGGTCACAGTGATTGTACTGTACACAATGTGCAGGTGTGCCTTTCTGTAGCCCAAATATTGATATCACTATTTTTCTAGGTCTCTTTTGTCTAAGTTAGTATAAAGATGTGTTACTACCCAGCTGGTAGCTGGTTTGTCTCAGTGGATGGAGTGTTGGCTTGTGGACTGAAGGGTCCCAGGTTCAATTTCAGTCAAGAGCACTTGCCCAAGTTGTGTGCTTGATCCCCAGTAGGGGGCATGAAGAAGGCAGCCAATCAATGATTCTCTCTCATCATTGATTGATGTTTCTATCTCTCTCTCTCCCTTCCTCTCTGAAATCAATAAAAATATTTTTAAAACAAATAAAAAACTGAGAAAGATGTGTTACTGGCCAGCTAGTACAATGCTGCCTTTTTAGCAATGGCTCCCATGTTTGAGGCTACTTTGAAGAATTTGTTTTGTCTGATGGCTTTGAATTTGTCATGCCCTCTTTACACAAATAGAAATCTCTTCATGTATATTACATATACTACAGATGTACTATATTACAAATACATATAAATGCACACAAACGTTTCTAGATTGACATATACCAAAATTGGTGACATAATTATGTTTGAGAAGGGGAGCTAGCTCTTTTTTTTAAATGTAATGCTTTTATTGATTTCAGAGAAAGAGAGAAAAATAGAAACACCAATGATGAGAATAATTGAATTAATATTTCTTATGACAACAAATCTATTTTTGAAAATGTGAGTACAAGTAATCTTTGAACTCAGAAATATGACAAATAGCCTTTCAAACTGATAAAATATCCCATTTAACATCTTGAGTTTTCTAAGTGTACATCATATACTACTATGCTAAAGAATTTTAATAACAAATTTATCAATTATTTCTCTAATCTTAATTATATATTAATATTATTTTTATTTAATAAGCAATTCTTGAATATTTATAATTTTATGAAAATATTAACTGAGCTAAATTTTGCCTATATATGTTAAACATTGTTATTTCTATATACTTATAGAATTTAAATGTTCTCTATGCTCATAAGAAGATACTATTTTACAACACAATGTGTAAAATAAATTTATTGCTATATTTATATGTGATAACATTTTTTA
This sequence comes from Antrozous pallidus, assembly GCA_027563665.1. Classification (NCBI taxonomy): domain Eukaryota; kingdom Metazoa; phylum Chordata; class Mammalia; order Chiroptera; family Vespertilionidae; genus Antrozous; species Antrozous pallidus. Next base: position 33,200,765 of record CM050519.1, read on the forward strand.
ATTAGGGAAATATTTTATTAGCAGAAATGCTTATTAAGTTTCAATAGATTAAAATATGAATATATTATGCTTTTCCTTCCATTCATTGGGGAGTAAATAAGATATAAATCATATAATGTAGAATAAGAATTATATTAAAAGATGCCAATGTATGCTAATATTAAATTGCCTATTCTATAAAGTATTGGTATAGCATTTGGTGACTACATAATGAGGTACATCCTACCATTCCCTACAGGTTTTCTCAGGTTTCCACATTCAAATTGATTGTTGAATGACAGGATTATTACAGTCCCTTGTCCAAATAAGTTTCCTTTCTGGAGCTAACATTTACTTAAATTCAAGGAAGTTGATATTCATTTTTCAGTCACTGAACAATAGGAAATTTTCATAGATGATAATATATCATTTCATGTTCTTCAAGTAAATACTAGAAGACTATATATATATTTTTTTCTTTTCAGGTCTCCATACTATAAAATAGAATGCTTTCAGAATACATTTTTAGTAAAGATTCATGAAAATGAATAGAACTTCTGCTGTTTTTTTGTGATTAACAAATTATATTATCTAAGTCACTATTAATCATTTCCTGGCTTTGCACTATCATTTCATTTTTTCCCATTTTCTTTTTTTTATTATATTTTTTTCAATTACAGTTTATATTCAATATTACTTTGTATTAGTTTCAGGTGTACAACATAGTAGTCAGACAATCTTATACTTCACAAAGTGTTCCCCTTGATATGTCCAGTACCCACCTGGCAATACATAGTTATTACAATATTTTTATCATAGTTCTTTTCCTATGCCTTACATCCCAGTGACTGTTCTGTAACTAAAGAATTGTACTTCTCAATTCCTTCACCTTTTTCACCCAGTCCCCCAACCCCCTTGACCCTGGCAATCATCAGTCTGTTCTCTGTTGGGTTGTTGATTTTCATATTATTTCGTTTTGATAGTTTTTAGCAAAAAAAAAATAGATAAAGAGATTACCTGCCATATTTTCCATGGACTTGGATATGGACAATATGGTAGGTGTGGGGAAGAAGGTGGGTGAAGGTAGAAGATGGCATAGAAGGGATAAATGGTGATGGTAAAAAGAGAATGAAAGATAAGCTGAAAGTGGGAGAAAATATTTACAAATCACATATTTGACAAAGGACTTTATCTAGAATATATAAACTATCACTTCTTATTTTTAAAGATATTTTTTAATGTGGGTAGTTTATTTTGGAAGTGAAGATATGTATAACATGATACTTAAAGTCTTTTAATCCAAAGAAATAAAAATCATAGTAATCACATGTTTTCCACACACAAAAGCTATTTTTATCTACAATTTCCTCAGTAAAAGCAATGATTGTACATTACTTTGGATAGGGGAGAAAAGGTTAAATAGCAAACCGTGATCTTTATCTGAGGCTTATGCATTTGATAACTCATGGAAGTTTTCTCTACTTGCTGTCATAACAAAAGGAAATTGTAAATTGGAGCACTTTATTCTCAAAACTTGCTACTGAAAGTAATTTTTCTAAACTCTAGTTTGAATACATTTTAATCTTAAAGAATGTCAGTTTCTTAATACCCCCTAGAAGAATCCTTAATGAGTTTCTGTCACAGCTTATTTTCACGTTTTGTTAGTATAAATTAACACTTCATTTAAAAATATTCATTAATTAAAACAAGGTTTCCTTCTGTGGAAATGGTGGAGTAAGTATTTGAAACTATAATTAAGAGCAACTAATGGTAAGGTTTAGTGAATTCTTAGAATATATAATGTTACTTGATATTTTGCTTTATTTTATTATGGATGGTGGCAATATAGCTGATATTATAATCAATAGCATCTACACACACAACAAATATTTCAGATCCCGAAATAATATTATTTTACATTTTAATGTCCACAGAGCAAACCTGCTGACAAACATAGTCAATACAAAGTTTAATTACATCACATGGTTATGACAAAAGAGTATATTATAATGAATATTCACAGTAACTTAGAAACAGATTGTGCCTATATTCATGTTTTCAGGATAGTTTTCTTTCTGATAGTTTAAAAATATTTAGTTTTATTAGTGACATGATCATCTAATATATGCATGTCTATAGTCTTAGCTAGTTGATATCTGTTAAGTAACATGTTCATAAACATAGCTCTATTAATAAAAAAAATCAAATGTAAAATTTTGAAATATTATTGCATACATAATAAATTTCTTATAAGTCACTTACCTTACTTAAAAAGTAGTCAGTGAGATGGCAACTTGAACCAAAATGATTTATTATCTATATATATAAAAACCTAAGTGACTGAACAACTAAATTACCAAATAACCAGTTGATAGGTCATTATGACACGCACTGACCACCAGGAGACAGAAGCTCAATGCACAGGATCAGACTCCCTCCTGTCTGGATCAGGCCTGCGGAGATCAGGCCAAAACTGGCTATCCAACATTCCTGAGGAGTCCCGGATTGCAAGAGGGCACAGGCCAGGCTGAGGAACTCCATTGTTGCATGAATCGGTGCACCAGGCCTCTCGTATAGTATATAAAACATTGAGTAAAGAAGAATGACAAAAAACACCTAAAATACCTAAACAGTCTGCCTAGATGTCTAATGCATTCCTACCTACCTATTTTCTCTTGGTAATCAAGTTCACTTTCTCCTCTGGGTGATAAACCTCCAAATCTGCAAAACCAAGAGTTGAAAGGACATGAAGCACATATTTTCTAAAAAAGCCATTAAAATACCTCACCCAGGATTAAGCCTTTCTCTTGACAAACAATGGTTCTCCACACTCAAAATGTGGAAACTCGAAAAAAAAATCTTTCTATTGTGCCAGCCACAACTATTGTTAATTGTGTAACACATAATTTATTTTAATTTCTTTACTGATTAAGGTATTATGTATTTGTCCTCATCTCCCCATTACCTTCCCACCCTGGCCCTGCACTCATGTCCCCACCCCCCTGTTGTCTGTGACCACTGGTTAGGCTTATATGCATGCATACAAGTCCTTTGGTTGATCTATTCCCCTTACTCTCCCCTCCCCTACCTTCCCTCTGAGGTTTAACAGTCTGATTGTTGCTTCTCTGTCTCTGGATCTGTTTTTGTTCATCAGTTTGTGTTGTTCATTGTATTCCACAAATAAATGAGATCATGTGATATTTATCTTTCTTCAACTGACTTATTTCACTTAGCATAATGCTTTCCAGTCCCATCCGTATTGTTGCAAATGCTAGGAATTCCTTCTTTTTTAGTGCACCATAGTTTTCCATTGTGTAGATGTATCACAGTTTCTTAATCAATTCATTTGCTGATGGGCATTTAGGCTGTTTCCAGATCTTAGCTATGGTGAATTGCACTGCTATGAACATAGGGGTGCATATATGCTTTCTGATTGATGTTTCTAGCTTCTTGGGATATATTCCTAGAAGTGGGATCACTGGGTAAAATGGGAGCTTCATTTTTAGCTTTTGGAGGAGACTCCACACTGTTCTCCACACTGGCTGCACCAATCTGCATTCCCACCAGCAGTGCACCAGGGTTCCTTTTTCTCTGCATCCTCTCCAGTCCAAGTTGTTTTTGGATGATAGCCATTCTAACAGGTATGAGATGGTACTGCATTGTCATTTTGATTTGCATCTCTCAGATTATTAATTATTTTGAGCATGTTTTCATATGTCTCTTGGCCTTCCCTCTGTCTTCTTTCGAAAAGTTTCTATTTAGGTCGATTGCCCATTTTTTGATTGGGTTGTTTATCTTCCTTTTGTTAAGCTGTATGAGTTCCCTGTAAATATTGAAGATTAAACCCTTATCGGTGATAACAGTGGCAAATATGTTCTCCCATGCAGTGGCCTTTCTTGTTGTTTTGTTGATTATTTCTTTTGCTGTGCAAAAGCTTTTTATTTTTCAGTCCCATTTGTTTATTTTCTCTTTAGTTTCCACTGCCTTGGGAGCAGTATCAATGAAGAAGATCCTTTGCATATGTCTGAGATTTTGCTGCCTGTGGATTCCTCTAGCATTTGTATGATTTCCCCTCTGATGTTTAAGTCCTTTATCCATTTTTCATTTTATTTTTGTGTGTAGTGTAAGTTGGTGGTCTAGTTTCATTTCTTTGCATATATCTGTCCAATTTTCCCAACACCATTGTGTGTTCATGCCTCCTTTGTCAAATATTAATTGAGCATAGTGATTTGGGTTGATTCTATTCCATTGATCTATATGTCTGTTCTTGTGTCAATACAAGGCAGTTTTGAAAACAGTGGCTTTGTAATACATATCTGGTATTGAGATTCCTCCACTTTGTTCTTCATTCTCAGGATTGCTGCAGCTATTGAGATCTTTTTTTATTCCAGATAAATTTTTGGAGAGTTTGTTCTAGGTCTGTGAAATATGCTATTGGTATTTTAATGAGGATTGCATTGAACCTATATGTTGCTTTGGGTATTGTGGGCATTTTGAAGATGCTGATTCCACCAATCCATGAACACAGTATGTTCCTCCATCTGTTTATATCTTCCTCTATCCTTTTTTTCAGTGTCCTGTAGTTTTCTGCATATAGGTTTTGTACCTCCTTAGTTAAGTTTATCCAAAGGTATCTTAATTTTTGGTGCGATGGTAAGTGGGATTGCTTTTTTAGTCTCTCTTTCTGTAAATTCCCTATTGGTGTATAGAAATGCCACAGATTTCTTGTCATTAATTTTATATTCTGCTACCTTACCAAATAAATTTTTCCTTCTCCCAAATTCTTCTTCCTTACTATTGTTTTCACCTATATTGATTTCAAAACACTCTCTAGGATTATGGTAAGTGGGATACTCCAGCTTCCAGTTCTTGCATTTTGAACCATCTATTCTTCCTTCTAAAGTTACAGACCCATATAAGGGTCTTTCATATATTACAGTATATCATGTAAAAATGGCACCTTATTCATAAAGCATACCTTTTGAGCTGGATTCTGGAAACTGTAATTTTGAAACAATCAGTTGGTATCATGGTCTAGTCCTCATTTCTGTATCTGCTTTGTGTAACATGTGCCCATAGGTCTGATATGTTAGGTGAAATTTCATGTAGGTACATAATTCTGTAAATGTAAGGAGAGCAATGCTACCTGCAGCCAGCTCTCTCAATGCAGGAAAGTAACCAAAATGTTGAAATATATGTTCGTCCCTATAAAAAACATAACTGGTGTCTCTTCTAGGTCAGCAGAAGTCCAAGATAGCCAATTTTTAACTAAGTTTTCAAATGCTCTCCACAAGGGTTGGGGGCTCAAACTTTGTCCCTGTTGCTCACAGGTTGAATAGCAAAAGTGGTAACAGATTCACCAAGCTTGGTAAATAGGAATTCCAGCTGGCAGGCCAATGCATAGCCCCCGTGCACCCCACCACAGTGACTTCATTCGTGTGCTTCCCTGTGCCAACTCTAGAAGAGCTAATAACTGAAGGTGGCTAACTTCAGCTGACTAATTTATTTTGCCTCCTTCATTCTTTAGTTCTCTTCCACAGGGGATGCCTCTTTGGGACATTAACATGTGATAGGAGGATTTGCAATTCCCTATGTCTATTAGAGAAGGATAGGGAGAGAAGAGAAAGAGGAGATAGCTCTTTTATATTTGCAAAATTAACAACATAGTGCTTTCTTATATTTTAATAGACATTGATATATATAAAGCAGAAAATGTTTTACAGAGTTCTCTCACTCCTTATGGAACCTCAACAATAATAAATCAAGGCACAATGATTGCAATTATATGGAAGTCACTTAGAAGTGATAAAGATACATAAATTAAAAATTATATATATATTTGATTAAATACACAAAGTAAATACTTATTATCAATGTACAAAAAAAGACAAATGCCATGAAGGAGCTTCACTTTAGAAAAATATATGAAGCAAATTAAAAATGAACAAAGCTAAATGATTATAAAGGGATATCACAATCATCAAAGGAAATGAAAATATCAGCAAACAATCTGGTTATTACTGTGCAAATCATATGTCTCAAAGATCCATTAATCATCTTCTCATGGGCATTTCATACATGCTTTGTTCAGAGTTAATAACTAATTAGCACCTTGTCCCCAAAATGATTTGCTTACTGCATAGTCTGAAATAAAATTATACAAGCTAATATTAACTATTGAAAGTAAAAAACATAATGAATTCTCTCATGATGGAACAAAAATCTGCTTCAAAATATCAATACCTAGAGATAATGTCAAGAAAACTGTATAATCAATAGATTTAACCAAAATGCTAATGTGTAATAAATATATATACACTGAGCGCCCAGATTATCATGATCTCTGAATTTGTCACCTCCCCAGGCTGGGCAGGGGGAGGGGACATGGGCAGTTGGCTGGCCTGCCTGCTGGTCGAACTTCTGGTTGAGGGGAAATTTTGCATATTAGGATATACTCTGAGTGGCCAGATTATTATGCATTCAGAGATCATAATAATCTGACCACTCAGTGTATATCCATCAGTATATTAAAACAAAAAAAATGATCAAGTGCATATATGTGAACATATCCATATATGTGTCTATGTCTGTGTGTAAACACTTGCATGTACATGTGCATATGTATCTATATAAATACATATGCAAACACATGCATATGTACATATATTTTTGATGATATGAAATATTTAGCTGATTTAAAGCATAATTATTCCTTGATGTTTTGCTTTTGGGCTTAGTTTTGTGTCTTATTTATATTAAAAAAGTGTATTTAGATTTTGTGCTACTTTTTTATAAAATATAAACTATGTGCTGAAACCGGTTTGGCTCAGTGGATAGAGCGTCAGCCTGCGGACTGGAAGGTCCCGGGTTCGATTCCGGTCAAGGCATGTACCTTGGCTGCGGGCACATCCCCAGTAGGGGGTATGCAAGAGGCAGCTGATCAATGTTTCTCTCTCATCATTGTTTCTGACTTTCTATCCCTCTCTCTTCTCTGTAATAAATCAATAAAATATATTTTAAAAAAATAAAAAATAAAATATAAACTATGTGCTTATATCTTGTGAAATAAGTTTTACCTCATTAACATGTTCCTTTTGTTCCTGCAATGACATGTTTTAATAATTATTGTTTGTGATTTATAATCAGTTTTCTTACAATAGCCTACTTCAAAAATATGTTATATGTTATATATCAATGTTGTTTCAAATTATTTTATTGCTCTCATAAAATATTTTAACCACTTGGTTTTCATCAATTAATAAAACCACATAGTGACTGTCGCAAGCAATGTTTAAAGAAACTCTCTTGCTCCTTTTCCATTTACCGTTTATCTAAGAAAAAATCCAACACAATTTTTATAACACTCTTTTATGCCCTGGCTCAAAAATATATCATTTTAATGTAAATAATGCATTATCTATACATAAAGTTATTTTTAATCACCAAAACTCCTTTCTCAAATTACTACCATGTATATCTGAAACACCTATATTATTTTGATTTCTAAAGAAACATTTTCCTTCAGAGTAGAAAACTCCTCTGCCCATTTCTTAATGGATTGCATTGAGTTGCATGAGTTCTCTTTATATTTTGGATTCTAACACCTTGTTGAGGTTGTTTTTTTGCAAATATCTTCTTCCATTTGGTTGGTTACCTTTTTTGTTTTGGTGGTTTATCTTACTCTGCAGAAGCATTTCAGTTTGATATAATCCCATTCATTTATTCTTGCCTTAACTCTCCTTGTCTTTGGGCTCAATTCATAAAATCTTCTCTAAGATCACGCTCTACAAGTTTAGTATCTATGTTGTCTTCTATGTAATTTATTGTTTCAGGTCTTCATGTTTAGGTCTTTGATCCATGTTGTGTTAATTTTTGTATATGGAGACAAACTGTAATCTAATATAATTATTTTCAGGTGGCTTTCATGTACACTTGAAGTCTATATAATCTTATTAACAAATGTCACCCCACTAATTTTATTCATATATAGATAGATAGATAGATAGATAGATAGATATAGATATATATATAGCTATATAGATATATATATAGCTATATATATGGCTAATATCCTAAGTGTCTGACCATCCCACTGGTTGCTATGATGCACACTGACCACTAGGGGCAGACCCTCAAAACAGGAGCTACTGAGCTGCAGTGACTTGGCAGCAGTGGTTCTTGGATGATGTACCTTGAAACCAGAGAGGAGGGAGCCCGATTCCTTGCTGGGCAACCTGATTCCACCAGTGGGTTATGATGTTGCTGAGGCACTGCTACCCCTGATTCTGGTTTATTGCACATATGTGTTTGCTTTCCACTTTCTGTACAACAGCAACTTTGCAGAGTGCCCTCTCCCGCTCTGGGACCCCTTGGAGACATCAGAGAGTCAGTTTTGGCCTGACCCCCACAAGTCAGGCCGAGGGACCCCACCTGCTGGATGGACCCTGCTCACTACACAAATGCAAGCGAGGGGCCATGGGAGGTTGGCTCCAGGGTATGTCTGCCCCTCTTGCCCAGTCCTGCCCCACCAGCCACCTTCTAATTAATTTCCTTTCAATGTGCAAAAATTAGTGTTCTAGTTCTATCTAATAAAAGAGTAATACACAAATTGACCATACTTCCGATACACCCACAAGCCATGCTCACAAGCTATGCCCACCAGCCAATCAAGAAAAAATTATGCCAATAAACCCCAACCAAGATGGCTGTGGCCACTGAGAGCAGGAGGGAGGCTTGGGTTTCCCTGGAAATGGAGGAAGCCAAGCTTTCCACCTGCCCTTGCCAGCCTAGGCCTCCACTCAATGCTACAAAGTTTCAATTATAGAAGATAAATATATCCCAACAGAAATGGTGGCAGCCACGAAGCTGGAGAGAACAGAGCTAAGGTTTTCCGGGCTATGGAGGAAGCCAAGCTTTTGCAACCCTAGTGCCTACGCCTCCACTCTAGGCTACAGAGTTTCAATTATAGAATTTAAATAAGCCCAAACAGAAACGGCTGTCACTGTGGAGCAAGGAGAAGGCTTGGCTCTGCTCCAGGCTACAAAGTTTCAATTGTAGAACATAAATTAATCCCAGATCCCAGGGCCTCCACTTGGGTCACTGGGGGACATGGCTTGCCTGTAAACTAACATAGGCACCTCACCAAGGCCACCCCATGGCCCAAGGAAACCCCCACTCTGCTCCAGAACACCCTTCAGGGCAAACCAGCTGGCCCCCACCCATGCACAAGGCCTCTATCCTATCTAATAAAAGAGTAATTTGCAGATTGACCATCACTCTAACACACAAGATGCCTGCCCCCATGTGAACACAAGATGGCCACCACAAGATGGCCAGCAGGGGAGGGCAGTTGAGAGAGACCAGGCCTGCAAGGGTGGGCAGTTGGGAGGGACCAGGCTGGCAGAGGAGGAAAGTTGGGGCAAACAGGCCATCAGAGGAACAGTTAGACATTAATCAGGCTGTCAGGGAAGTGGTTAGGGGTGATCAGGCTGACAGGCAGAAGTAGTTAGAGACAATCAGGGAGGCAGGCAGGCTCGCAGTTTGGAGCCAGCAGTCCGAGATTGTGAGAAGGATGTCCGACGAAACAGGCAGTTGGACATATCTCGAGGGGTCTCAGATTGGAGAGGGTGCAGGCTGGGCTGAGGGACATCCCCCCCGCCACACCTGTGCATGAATTTCATGCACCGGGCCTCTAATTTAATCATTAAAAAGTTAAGAAAATTTGCATCCAGGTTTTTTAAAGCTAAAGCAAAATATCTAACTTTATAGCAGAATGTGAATGTTTAAAGTTTTTTGTGAAGAAGATGATTATTATCTTTGCTTTGGTACACTGGAAGGAATATTTCAGTGTTTTTCACAGAAAGAATTGAATTTGGAAAGAAAAGTCGCTCTTACTTTGTCTCTAGGATTTGATGTCTGGATAAATTTCTTTAGAAAGAATAAAACTTCCCTACCTTTGGATAAGGGAGAACTGCCTTTTCTTAATGACATGACTTGTAGTTAAACTGAGCTGTCCATTTCTTTTGAGCTAGATTTGCCAACACTGATTATTGTAAACAAAATGAAAAAGATTTGTGCACAGGATATAAGTGAATGTAATTGTGTTATAATGAAACCCAAAGATGAGAGACTGATTTACAATAAAACTTCTTCAAAAGATATGTTGAGAAATTCAGTTAAGAGAGAGCCCATGCCAAAGGTCAAGATCCTGAGCACAAGAATTGTGTTGCTTAGAGTCTGCAGAGCTAAATGCTTCATCTTTGCCTGAGTGAAACAAAAATACTAGTATATGACCTCTGCCCAAGAAATGTATCAGTAAATTTTCCTGGCTTCATATGAAAATAATCACTGCCTAAGATATTTTTGAAGAAAAGAAACAGGGAAGAGTGATTGATATAGAAGCAGGGAGGCATTGAACAGGCTGTCAAGCTACAGGGGGAAGGCTGGGATGGATGGGAGGCGGATGCTGGGGGAGATCAACGGAAGGACTTGTATGCATGCATATGAGCATAACCAATGAATGAAAGGCACTGGGGTGGGGAGGGGGGAAGGTGGGGGCATGTACTGGGGGGTAAGGGAAGCTGGGGGGAGGATGATGAGGGAGGAAAGGAAAACATATGCACTACTATTAAATATAAGCTATACTGCAAAATAATAATAATAAATTAATCTTAAAAAAAAGAAAAGAAAATAATCACTGCCTAGTATGTGACATAATTTATGGTTCATCACTATCTGCATATAATATGAAAACTTATCTCTGAATCATTTCTCCAGAACAATAGAGAAGCCAAAGAAAAACCTTCCCTTCCTCCAAAGCACATTTGTGATATTATTCTGCACTTGGAACTGGGTTAAGCTAAACACGGGGGTAGAATGAGTAGAAGATGTCACCTCTTGCAAGTAAACTTCAAAATGTTCTTGACAATTTCTAGTACCAAACAGCATTCCAAGTCATTTCATAGGTAAGAATAAGTATTACATATTAATCTGTAAACAAGAATTTTAAAATAGTCTGCATAGTCTCTAAGTGTTTTATAAACTATACTTACCCCTCTTTTTAATACTTTTTCTTTCTTAATTATTACCAATATTTCTTAATTTTAAATCTATAAAATTTACACTGATACATTTTAGGTATCACTCCTTTATTTCTTTTCCTATATACATATTTCTAATATCATTACAAATTTTCAACTATATACCAAAATCAAATACAAAGTATTTAAACTGTATTTTGAATGAGACTGACTTTTGTGTGTATGCCTTGCCGCCTGACCAATACTTGTGATTTTACTGCTTGTCTTCAAACTTTTCCATTGAGTTATGAGCTCTAGTAGTGACTGTGCTGCACAAAGTGAAAACCAAATTCTTGTTTAGGGTTCTTAATGAAAGCTGATAGACCTTTCGCTTAGTAAAATGGCTCAGAATAGTATATCTATTGTACATTTTGTTTCCAGAGTCAAAAATGATGAAACAACATTGTGCTTCTCTTTTAGGTGGTGGATGAATGGAGCTACAATCTGCATTTCACTCTGGAAGAAATATCCTGGTATCACTCCCCAACACATGCCACAACTCCCAGAACCTTCACTCAGGAGGAAGACTACTGCATTTTCATGAGGCTAATCGCTCAGCCTCCAGAATGCATATATCTTACCAGCTCATTCAGGGAACTGGCTTCTTTCTTCCCACTAGGTCTTGGCACTATGAATGTCACAGACCGATATGCTATGTTACGGGGTAGTGAAATGAACAAGGCCCCTGTGGGTTAATTAGAATCTTTAACATGAGAATTGATATACTAGTAACACGCAGGCAGGAAAATGAGATTATACTACTGTCTCCTGATAGATTGAACCAAATTACATCTGGTGTTTTCTCTTAGAGAAAAAGCCTTTAGGAGATGGATAGTTTTCATTCCAGGGGATGCATTAATTTTCTCCAACTTCATTTTTCAAGACATCTGTCTCCTGTGCAAACCAATCAGATAAGTTAAATGTGGATATGTGATCTGCACCTTTCAAGTTTTAGCAGTAGAACTTATTAAAATAGTTCACTTACTAGTAGTAATGTAATATTGCTATTGCTTTGCTATTTTTATAGGTAAGTTTACTTTTAGAGATTGTACTTATCCATCCTACAATAATTACTCTTACTTTAAAGGTTAGAAAACCAATGTTAACTGCTGTGTATGTCTATTTTAATATATTCAGGATCTTGGAAGGTATTTATTGGCTGGATGAATGAATGCAGAAAACTCCTAGTGACATGAAATCAGTTCAAAGTTCACTTCGACCAACAGACCACTGGTAGACAACTTCTGGATCACAAGGAATTACTAATAGCTCAGTAAATCAATCAAATAACTGGAAATGTTTATTCCTTTAATGAATGTTTACATTGGTAAATGGCAAAGTCTCTTTTTGGATGGAAGACTAAAAGAGACATTTATAGTACATAGTTAAGATAATAACCAGGATCTTTCATTAAATCTTAAATCTCTGTCTGCTCTTCCGTCCTTCCAGCGAATGATACTGCATGTAGTTTATGTTTTGTAAAACAGTAGCACAGAAATAAAAATACGTATTTGTTTTAAGGCTTCCTTTAAAAAAAAAATTATCTTCATTGTTGTAAGTATTACAGATGTCACCTTTATTATTCCCTATTGATTCTCCATCCCACACCTGCCCCTCCCAGGTCTTTACCACACTGTTGTCTGTATTCATGGGCTATGCCTAAATGATATAAATTCCCTGGTTCATCTCTCCCCCTGACTTCCTTCTGAGATTCCAGTGTGTTCCATGCTTCTGTGGCTCTGGATTTATTTTGCTCACCAGTTTATTGTGTTCATTAAATTCCACATATAAGTGATACTTATCTTTCTCAGACTAGCTTATTTTGCTTTACATAATACTCTCCAGGTCCCTTCATGCTGTCTCAAAGGGTAAGAGATCTTACTCTTTTAGTGCTGCATAGTATTCCATGGTATAAATGTACCACAGCTTTTCTAGCCTCTAATTTTCTGGGCTCGGCCTCTCCGCACCTTCATCTGCCAACCAGTTGTCAATCTCATCACTCCAAAGTCTGTTTCTGAAAGAGATTTAGGTAGAATTGGGAGTCTAGACCTCTGGGTCTCCCATGATGTTCAGATTCCAGGTAATGTGACCACAACCAGGTAGACAGGCAGGTGAATGATTAGGAGCCAGTAGTCCAGGATTGTGAGAGGGATGTCCGACTGCCGGTTTAAGCCTGATCCCTGGACCTAAACTGGCAGTTGGACATCCCCCAAAGGGCCCCAGCTTGGAGAGGGTGCAGGCTGGGCTGAGGGCCCCCTCCATGCATGAAATTCGTGCACTGGGTCTCTAATATATATATAGGCTCACACACATGAACCTTATCAATTGTTTTGTTTTAATACACTGATATGGTTGCTTACACATTAGAGTATGAAAGAACAGTGATATGCAGTGTTATTTAATTCTATCCAAACGTTTGCATTGCATACCACAGGTTCCAACTATTTTCTAACTTTCAGATGAGAGAACAGATGAAATGGATTACTGAACATAATTTAACAACCTGCAGGATAAGCTTCCTCTTCACCATGAGCTTTTCCCACAGCAACTGCCATTTTTGTCAAAGCCAGATCTTCACTAGGAACTCTGTGTTTACCGCTAAAGTTAACATCTTGATTGCTTTGTCATTGTATAACATGAAGATCCAATATCCTAAACACAAAGCAAACAAATGCTTTTGTAATCTACTCATCTAAAATATGAAACCTAGATTTCCATGTTGCTGAGTATAGTTACATTCCTGAAACAATTTTCTATTGGTCAGAATATAGGTGAGAACAAAATTCACTTTGGCTAGAATGAGGGTGGGGATGTGATCTCATAGTGTTAAACAGCTTGCTGAATTATATGAGTGCTTAACGAAACTTACTCCAGCTTGAGCTTCTGACTTCTAAAGCGAAAATACATTAGATGGGCTTCCTTAGAAGCTGCTCTATGTCATATTCAAAAAACCACAGAACTAAGACCAATACATTAGTAGATCTCAGCTATAAAATTTAGTGCCAGATCCATGACTTTCTTCTCCAATGAGAAAGTTTCCTGCTGATTTGCAGCTGCAAGAACTTCACCACCTCTGGCAGGATCTGGAATCTCCAGCACTGCCTCTTTCTGTTCATTTGTCTCAGTTCCACATTTAAGTTCAGTGTAAGTATAACTTTCTAATGAAATCTGAAAAACACTCTTTTTTAATGTTCTAGCCTCTTCTTGTTACAAATGATGTTGAATGTTTGTTAAATGAGGTAATCCTCAATATCAGCCATATTTTAAAAATCTCTCACCCATTGATAGATTCACTTGAATTTTTATTGTAATTAACACACCTTTTTTTTTCTTTTTAAAATTATTAACAACAATTTTCTTCACAGGATTGAGATTAAAGCATGTGCTCTCACAAGATCATTCCCAGACTTAAAGACTTTCCATAATCGGTAACCTTAAATATCTTGAAAGACTTTTCTAAGCACATTTTATTTTTAATGTATGCCTTTGTTATTATACTGAATGCCCTAAAATGTGCTGCCCTATAAGCATTTTGGGGAAAGAATTATTCCTAATTTCAATATGTCAAGCTGTGATTAATCAACCCTGTTCCCCCGAACATTAAATTACTACTGCAAAAGGTCAATAAATGCTAATGATTGTTATCTGGCCTTAGAGCTATGAATGGGATTCTTAAAAAAGATTTAAAAATTAAAGTTATTATAGACTAAATGATTGGAAAAGTCAACTGAATTTGTTAGCTTTGTTGTGAAAACCTTTATTTATGACTCAACATTAATGTCTATTCTTCATAAGATGTTGTGCTAAAAAGAACACCAGTCATATAGAATAAACATTGGTATTTATTATCATTGGAAAATAATGGAAAGACAACAATTGCACACGTTTCCTCAACAGTATACATTATATGGCTGGTACTTCTAAATATTCTTAGAAGTATATAAACAGGATACTGGAGATGTTTCTGGAGTTCACAAGCACTGGGCTATTAATTTTCATGCGTGCTATGTTATTTAAATTCTGGGGGGGGGAATTATCAGTATAAAAATAAAGGAATGAAGGCTCATATTTGTGAGGTTATTATATTAATGAGCCAAACAAAGTGTGTGTTATCAGAAATCCGAGAGCTATAACACCACGTTGCTTACAGTATGAAAGGACAGGCAGAAATGTGAACAACAGATTTTCCTAAAATGTGTAGAATAATAAGCATATCGGTAGAAATACAGAGTATTTTGGAAAGCTAAAAAGGAGAGTGATATACTTTGAATTAAAATACAGAAACTAATTCATGATGGAAAACTATGCTTTTGAAATTATCAGATTATCTTAACAAGCAAAGATTTACAGAAAAGCATGTATGCCTCTCAGCCTATAATAGTGGGTGATGTCTATAACATGACATTAGTAGAAGGATATATTCAGAGAAACTTGAAACAGAAACCCTTGCCTTAAATAGTTCACAATTAATTAAGGCAACTAATACAAAAAAAAATACAATAGAACCAACATAAGATTTTAAGAAAATACTAATGATAAGCCTATAAAATTTGGAGTCCAATGGAATATTATGGGTAAATGATATGGGAAACTAAAACTATTTCTGCTTGTTTTAGTATAGTAGACTGAAAGTATTTTGATGCTAATAGAGACAGCAGAGTGAAAAGTTTGGAGATGGTGTACAAAGTATGGAGATGGTATACAATTTTGAGACACTGTAATTTGCTTATAAAGATGTGGATATATCAAAAACTGGTCAAAATTCATTAAAGTCAAAAGATTAAAAGGTCAGAATAAAACTGTGATTTAGAAGCCATGCACGTAGAGAAGATAATTATGGTGGTGAGATTGAAAATTTATTCTGTAGGGTATTTTGTAAAGGTGCTGAAAACAGAATTTTACAAAATTCCTATACTTAAATATCAGGTAGGCAAAAGACTGATTTAGGAAAACAAGGTTAAAGAAAGAAGATCACAAGTAGAATACTCAGAAGCAAAAGAATAAGGAATTCAATCAGAACTGCTTCTCTCTCTCTCTCTCTCTCTCTCTCTCTCTCTCTCTCTCTCTCTCCCTTCTCTCTCTCTCTCAAAAGAGGAATAGTATGAAGGCTTGATAATTTGAATTTCCTAAGTTAAAAGTTGCAGTAGATTTGTTTGGAGTATTAGCTTTCCTCAAAATTTATCCTTTAGACTTCTAGACATATGTTATAGGTGTCATATATGCATTAAAAAGAAAAAAATGTATGCATATTCAAATTGGTTTGATAAAAATTATAGTATATATGGCTCAGTTGGTGTTTCCAGATATTCTTCAGCACATACAAAGCTTTGAGAACCTCTGAGGTAGATAAACCATATGAAATTTGCCTTTAAATATAGTGTTTCAATATTGAGATAATGAACTCAGACAAGAATAGAAAGTTGATATTAGAGAGAGAAAGTTTTACTGGAAAGAGAAAGTACACAATGTAGCCTTTACTAGGAATATTTTTCTCTAAGTATAATAAATGGTAATGTTTGGTTGGTTAACGAGCAATTTTTTGAGGATTTTATAGAGGATTTTAGCTTCCACTAGGATGTTTGTGAGGCAGATTTTGTACATACTTCCAGTTTACTCAGTGTTTACTTTTAGGTTTAAAAGAAACATTACTTTTATTAATGCAAGTTATTTAATATAAATAGTTGAATACAAAAATTAATATGAACAAATTATATAAAGGGAGGTTACTTTCATTTTGTTCAGGTCATTGATAGATAGTACTTTCATTATACATAATAATAAAGATGCAAGTTGCAAATGAACAAAAAAGTAAATAAGAAGAGTAAAATATTAAAATTACAGCAGTTCCTAATCTAAGACTTAAGTAGTGCAGACTTGAGTTTGTTAAATAAAAGTAGCTGAAGCATTTAAATGCCCTAATATTATATTTTCATTTTATTATTTTCCTATCTTATATTTTTTAATTGATCTTTTGAGAGAGGGAGAAGGAGAGAGAAACATCAATGTAAGAGTTAAACATCGATTGCCTCCTACATGCTGTATGCCAGGGATCAAGGTACAACCTGGGTACGTGCCCTGACCAGGAATTAAACTAGTGACCTTTTGGTGCATGGGACGATGTCCAACCAACTGAGACATACCAGCCAGGACTGCCCATTGTATTTGATGGCATTTCTATCCTTCCAATTGTTCAGTTCAGAAACATTGGCATGAGCCTTGCCTTCTCAATTTCTCCCACATCCACATACAAACTATTAGGAAATCATGCTGATTCTACTCATATTTACCATTCCACTACTTAGAACTTGGTGTGCTCCTCCAGCATCTTTTGCCTAAATCACCACACTATCTTAAAATTGGTACCCCCACATTTCCCTTTCTGCTCTACAAATCAATTTGCAAGAAAGTAGACAAGATAATAAGGCTTTTAAAATGTGAGCTTCAGGCTGAATATACTCCAATAATCCCCCATTTTACTATGAATAAAAGAGGTGTTTTGTTTTTTAATTTTGATTTTATAATGGTACACAAAGCACTACCTCAGTGGAATATCACATAAGGGGCAATTTACCCCCAGAGGACATTTGGCAATGTCTAAAAACAAGTTTGATTATCACTCCATCAGTAGAGGGCTCTACTGGCAAAAGAGGGGTGGGGTCCAGGAAAGTGCAAAATATCTTATAATGTGCAGGATGGCCTGCCCACAAAAAACTTATCCATTTCAATAGTGTGGAAATGGAGAAACCCTATCCACTGTATTTCAGATTTGATCTCTCACTAATTTCCTACCCCATTGCTCACTGGTTCCATTCTGTCACTCTACTTTCTTTTCCACAAACCAGAAATATTTACTTTAATTTATTATTAATTTTATTTTTCTAGCTTTATTGAGATATAATTGACCTATAGCATTGTGTGAGTTTAAGGTGTACAACATGATGATTTGATACATTTATAAATGACAAAATATTGCCATCACAGCATTAATTAACAACTACATCATGTCATATCATTAACATTTATTTTATTGTGGTGAGAATATTTAAGATTGAATTCAGGCTTTTATCCCATTTTTGTCTCTGCCTGAAATTGTTGTCACCCAGATATCCACTTACCCAATTACCTGATCTATTTCAAATCTTTGGTCATCTGTTATCTTTTAAGTAAAACATTGTCTACCTGTCTTCTCTGATCCACTTGTTTATTTTGTTATAGTCCTTAATAATTTTAGCGTATTATGTACTTAACATATAGTCATTTTGTATATTAATAAATTGTTACCTTTTACCAAAATGTGAACTCCCTGAAGAGATTCATTAAGTTTGTTTTGTGTGGTCATTTATTTGAATTATCTGACACAAAGCAGGCATTCAATAAATATTTATTAACTTAAGTAATTTACTTTTTACCTCATTTATTGTATTTCCAAGGAAATTTTGATAAATATCTTTATTAGTTTGTGTGAAAAAAAACTGCTAATTTTTTATCTTCCATCTGGGTTGGCATAATCTGTGGCTAAACATATTCCTGTTTGCTTGCTTTTTTCCCTTGGAGAAAGATAAAAATACATTGCAGCCTTGTATTTTCTATTGTTTATGTGTGGAAAAGAAATATGAAGATAAAAAAGGGGAACTGTTGATCTCTAAGGGCAAACAAAAATATTAGAATGCAGACTCCTTCTTAGCCAATATTTAGTGCTTTTATTCCTTAAAAAAAAAGTCCTAAAACTATTGCCCAAATTTTCCATTTACATATTTATATCTCAGTAAAACATCTCCATGTAGGTCATTACTGCTACAGCAGAAAACAATGTGTTGGGATATTGGAGACTGATTAGTTGCTAGGCTGTGCTTGTTAACATGCAGACTCTTGAGGGAAAATTACATTAGCATATTTCTTCCCTTGTCCAGGATGACACACATTTCTCTTTGCCTGCCTAATACTATTATCATGTTTGCACATTCTTGTCCTGGGAATTAATTTTTCACAAGTTTTTTCTGTTTGCTCCACTTTTTCAATCTATTTTTGATTCTTTTAAATTTTATGTTTATAGAATTCTGGCATTAGCTAGTGAATTGTTAAAAACAGCATTTTCTTTTATATTTTAATGTTAATTTTAATTTTAGGTTAGACCTTCAAAGAGGCTATGGTTAGGGTTTGACCATGGGATGCTGTGCTCTTTTACATACCTATCATTTATACGATTCTCTCTGCTTTCTTTCATATTGCATGTTCACTGCCCTAAACATTTCAAACTTATGCATTTTCTTCAAACACTCTCTACTCTGATTTTTATTCTAAGGAAATATAACTGTGCAACTGTCATTAAACATAAGACCTATTAATTGCAACAATTAAATGTATAAAGGTGTAATACATGAATCTGAAGGAAATGCATCAGAATGTGACATATACTTATAAATTTAAGTTTATAATATATCATCAAAGTTTTATACTTTAATGCAGGTTTTCAAATGAAGGAAAGTGAGAAAAACTTAATAAATATGAGATGTGTTTTAAAAGATAGCAGGCTAGGGGATCCCAAGGCAGGTGCTGGACGTGGAGGCCACAGGGGCATAGACTACAAAGGAGACAGAACTGAACTTCACATCACCCTGTTTGGCCCTGGAGGATGGCTGATTAGCCAGAGACGGGTAAGATTCCTCAGGGAAGGAACAACCTAAGACAGGCACAGTCGCAGAGGGGCCAACAGGAGAGAACTAAAGGGTCAACAGAGGTGGGGCACAGACCCTCATCCACAAACCTTGCAGGGGCTTGAATTCTCACGCCTCCTGAGGGAGGTCTCCTACCCCCACGGCTGCTTCGCCTCCCACACACAACTCAGACTGGGACCCAGGTGCCAGACAGAGACTCGGCCAGCAATAGCTGCTCTATATCTAAATTCAGTTTATTACCAGGAATGCTGAGGACCTACTCAAAAAGGCAAATATTCCTTTCCGCTAGTATTTACAGGGTAAACTAAGATTTCTGCTTGAGTATTAAAATTGACAGTAAAATAGTAATCAGGTTTTCAGATTAATTTAAATTGGCCAAGCGAAATAAGTGAATACTCAAGAAAATTTAAATGTACTGGACAAAAAGCTGTTCCTAAAACATTAACTAAAATATCTATTAGTAGTTCATCTCACTGTAAAATTGCCTAACATCCAAAGAACCTAAAGCAGTCATATTTGTGTGCAAAAATTAAAATTTAGAGTTACCAAGACTGCAAGATAAAATTTCCAAAAGCCCCCATTAATCAAAAAGGGGAGGGGGCAGTGGGGTAATATCATGTAAGGAAAAATATCCTGTAAGTAAAATACATCTAGAAAATTCTTACTCCAGAAAAGTAAATTCCATTTGTAAAACCAACTGCAGGACACCCATGAAAAAAACACACATGATGTCAAAATAAGCCAAAGGAAAATCATTTAGGCAAAAATAAAAAGAATCCCAAGTCTATTTTGCAGAGAGGATCCCTTTGTTAACTTTTGGTCAAGAATGTGTCTGTGTGTTTGCAGAGAACAACTCTAAGACCATGTGGGTTCCTGCGACAGTGAGGAACTGACAGGTCTGTTCCAGCCACGAGGATGGTCCAGAGATGGCGGATGCTGAGGACACCTTGCCATGCTATCAGTCGGCAGCTGTGCATGGCTGCAGGTGGCCCAGGACCATACCAGAGAGGATGGATCTTGCATTGCCACGATGTGTCCACCATCCGGATACCATTGCTGACATGTACACATAAAGAACTATTTGACATTGAAACTGGGACTCAGAACAGTTGGACATGGAAACTGACACTCAAACATTTTTTTGTTCTTATACATTTGTTTCTAGTATGCAGAGGCAAGATATTTTTGAAGAAAAAAAATGGGGGAGTGATTGAGATAGAGACAGGGTAGCCTTGAACAGGCTGTCAAGCTACAGGGGGGAGGCTGGGGTAGATGGGAGGTGGATGCTGGGGGAGATCAACTGAAGGACTTGTATGCATGCATATGAGCATAACCAATGAATGAAAGACACTGGGGTGGGGAGGGGGGCAGGTGGGGACATGTGCTGGGGGGTAAGAGAGGCTGGGGGGAGGACATTGCGGGGGGAAAGGAAAACATATGTACTACTATTAAATATAAGTTATATTGTAAATTTTAAAAATAAATAAATAAATAAATAAATAAATAAATAAATAAATAAATAAATAAATAAAAACTAATAAATGAAGGGTTAAACAATAATTTAAAAGGCTTCTGGCTTAAATGGCAGAGTAAGATTACACTCTGACAACAGATTTTCTCTATTCCCAACACATAATAAAGATAAATAATATGTAATAGTACAAATAAAAAGCCATAGATTATCTCAAAAGCAATGTAATTATCTCCTTTCACCAGAAAATTAAAAAGAAACTCACAATAATACTTACTAATACAGCAATGCCCACAGACTGTTGTTGCTTTGAATTTTGAGGCTGGCAATTTAAAGACACTAAAAAACTCCACCTCAACAGTCAAGTCCTAGGAACAAGAGGATGAAAAAGGTCCTGTCAGGGTAGCTCCATTGGTTAGAGCATCATCTCAACACACCAAGGTTGTGGGTTTAATCCTGTCAGATCAGAGTACATATAGGAATCAACCAAGGAATGCAAAAATAATTGGAGCACCAAATAAATGTTTCTCTCTCTCTCTCTCTCTCTCTCTCTCTCTCTCTCTCTCTCTCTCTCTCTCTCTCTCCTTCTGTCCTCCATCCTCTCTCTCTTTCAAATCAAAAATAAAAGTTAAAAAGAGGATGCAAATCATAACATTCTGTCCACAGATATTTAGATTAGATAAATTAATAATTTTGAAAGTGTCAACATAAAAAAAATCATTCAAACCTGTAAAGAATTTTTGTGACTTTAAGCCAAACTGTTGACAATTACCAAAAGCAGAATCTCAATGGACTGAGATAGTGCTATGGACAATGGAAGTTTTTCATCTTGTTTTATACATTGCCATCAAAGGAGGAGATATAAGACATAAAATTTACTGGTAAAAGATTAGGGAGGTGGGAGAAAGCAAAGTGACAGGGAGCAGGGACTTCTGGGATTGGATAAAAAGTATAATGATAGACACATGCTTCTTTTACACAGGTGGGCATAGGATAGTTAACAGTCCGCAATTAGCAAATAACAGTAACAATGAGGGAATGTGTGGTCTCAGCTTGTGCGCCTGGGCTGTGGCCTTAATGGAACAGAAAAAGGGAAGTTTCAAGTGGCCTTTACTTTTCACAGGTATGTTTTCTTAGATGTATGAAGACAGTAGGCTCAGTAAAGATCAAAGTTTATCTTTGTCAGGGAAGATACTGGCCTAGGACAGTCTACCCACTATAAACTGATTTTTAATTAAAGGTTTCGATTTCACACTATCCTTTGTGGTTATTTTAGGTCTCTTGAGTTTGCAAGACTGCCACACAGGCCTTTCCAGAGTTAGGTTAGTACCATGGCCCCTTTTCGTCCACAAAAAAAGAAAAGAAAAAAAAAAGAAAGAATAGAAACATTGGTGATGATGAAAAAGTCAACCTCAAGATTTCCTAAGGACCCATCCAAAATACATAGTCCAAATACCAAGAATGATCAATAAAAATACATTCACACCATCCATTTCATAATTACTATGGAATATCAAAATAAAGAGAAAAATCTTAATTACCAGAATAGAAAAAAAAGAAAGATTACTTGTAAAGAAAAGAATTGATAGAAAGCATTCTTCTTTATATGAGGAAACACATTCCAGGAATAAGAGTTATATCATGTGTTTGTTGGAGAAAAATGTTGTCTGTCCTGACTTTCTTGGACCACAGGATTTTCTTTCTCCTTTAGCTTCTTTAGCATTAGCAGATAATATGTATTGGTTTCCTTGATGAGTAGTATATGTAAAATTCAGATTCAACTATTTGGAAACAACCATGACACTGTAGTTATAATTTTTGGAGGCAGATTGGTATGCAGAAGTGACACCTGAGTTATCAAGTAGCATCGACCTATCTATATGGCTTAATAGATGTTGCTTTGCTCTAGCTTTGCCCTTGCTCATGCTCTAATGGTTGATGACAATTTGCATGTTGATTTAATTCATAAATCAGTAGGGAAATAAGTAAAAGAAGTGCCGAGGTTGTACTATACTTTATGTAATTGAAAGGGTTAGGTAGCTAGCTTACTTAAGAAGGTCTAGGGAATAAGGAGGATCCATGGGAGATGAATGCATAGATGGAAACTTGAAGACACCAGAATACTTATTATACTTATACAGAGGATAGAGAAATGCCACAGGAAGAGGGGGTCCAGGAAGATGAAAACTTTTCTGGCTGAGCAATTAAAACAACCATAAACCAAAGACAGACAGGGATATCTCTGGCCTGAGCAGCCAGGAGCTGAAAGGCAACTCCACCAGCAAGATAAGGGGGAGAGACAGAAGAGACCACCACATGTGCTTTGAGCTTTGAAAAGAAATTATATGTAGCAGAACGACCAATGAGGAAAACATGGGGTTCCAAATTAAAGAAAGGTCCAGCAAAGAACTGCAGCATATATAAATTGGAGACAAAGGGACGTGAGGCGGGATTTCTTATTTTTCCCATTAGAGAGTAAGAGTAGGCTTTCACCATTGGGGGGCCATCCCCATGGGGTCCCCTTTGGGGAAACCTCTGCCCAAATGGAATTTGTATCTGTTTTTTTGTTTGTTTGTTTGTGTTTGTTTTTTGTTTTGTTTTTTTTTTTTTACCACAAGTTTATTCTTCAAATTTCATGAGGACAAGTACCCATGGGAAGAAAAGTTTGCAGCCCAAGCCCCAGTTTCATAATGGGGCATACAAATAAATATATTTATTTTACTTGAATTAGACAACAGTTTAGTTATTTATGTGAAAATAACATTTGAGATGAAATACATATTATATAATATAGTATATACTTTTGTTATATAAATATTCCTTATATAGGGTATGAAATATATATATATATATATATAACAAAAGTGTATACTATATTATATAACTTATTATTTTGTTTTTTTGATCATGTGGTGAACTCTCTCAGAAAGTAGTTTGTTCCCTGGCTTTATAAGCCTGATTTACTGGGAATCTGAAAGAGAAAATTCACAGATCAGGTACCCTCAAAGTGCAGTCTTTAATTTACTTGCACATGAAACATTTGCAAATTCAAAACCTGAGTCATTCTACCAGGCAAAGAATCATGAGCATCCGAGTTTTTGTGTTTTGTTTTGTTTGTTTTTTATACCAAAGCGAACATGAAATATTTACTAGCAGAAAATAGTCATCAATGCCAGCTCTGGCCATATTCGTTGCAGAATTAAGGACTCTACTGGTTATAAGCAATGTATTTCTTGTTCTGATATGAGTATATTTGAAAATACACTTTGCAATTTATTTCTTTTCTCTCTCAATCCCATGCCATCTGACATAATATCTTAATAGCAGTTAATTGTATTTCTTGGTAATTACTGGGAATGTTAAAGGAAGAATGGGAATGTGAGTCAGCAATAAGAATAAACTTCTATAATGATGGATAAAGAAATGGCGTATCTTCTTTTCAGAGTACAACTTTGGTGTGTTTATAGCTGAGCAGGAAAGATTGCATTATGGTTGCCTTTTTATGCAATTTAAATTCACTTTGGACCTAGTCTGTCCTGGGGTTTTATATACTGAACTGCTCTGCTCCAGATAGTCAAGTTCAATAGCAGTTTCCTCTCACATTTACCAATTTTTTTTGTTTAAGAAATAGTATGTTTCATTTTTTAAAGTTTTATAATCATTTTATTATAAATTTATTTAAATCATTTTGGATCCAGCATGTTCTTAGGCTTCACCCATTCATCAAACTGCTCTGTTGTGAGATAGCAAAGTTCAATAGCAGTTGCCTTTGAAGTTGATCCATTTTTGTATGCTGTCTTAGAAATCTTTGCTATTTTTTCATACCCTATATAAGGAATAAAAGCTATCACAAACATTTTTCTATTGCCTTACTTTGAACTTAAGCATGGTTAAAGGATGTATACTGATGCCAAATCGCCAATGGGTAGACATCAGTGGACTGTGGTATGTCAATTTAGCACTACATTTTCCAAAAGGACAAATAGTTGCAGATTACTCTCAGCTACAGGAAACATTTTACACACATTTTTGCATCTAAAAAGCAGAAGGCAAATCCTTTTTATGGTTTAGATGCTGGGCAAGGTGCACCAGCTGCTCTTAAAGGGCATTCATGCTGTCACTAATCTATGGCATCAACAGTTCTCAGCAACTCCCTCTCCGGTTTCTGAATCCCAAGCCAGCATTTTTTTTATTTTCGATTCTACACATAAACTTCAACTTATCTGAGCTAAAGGGGGTAGTGGGCTGGTGATGAGTACTAAGGCTGATACCCAGGGTAGATAGTAGGATGGGGCATAGCCGTGAGTGTCGTCAGGCTTGGCACAGAGTGCTGACCCAGATCTTAGCAGGCTCTGTAGAGTGAAGAGAAACACTTGTCACAGGCAGCACTGTAGTTCCTCAGTGGGACTAATTGCTGTTATCAGCACTGCATGAAAAGCCAAGCCATCATTTTCCACCTGTGGGAAGCCATTGGGCCAGAGTCCCTTCGGCTTCTCCATCTCCTAGGCTATGTAAAAAGAAAAGGAACCAGCTTCTCCTGCTGGTTGTTATTTTGAGGGCATAGGAGTCAGAGAGCAGCGCAGGTTCCAGCTTTTCCTGGAAAATTCCAGTTTGTTTAAGCACCTCCACATTTTCCACCTCACATGCTGATTGTTATCCCTCTTGCCTGTCCTGATACTACAGCCCAGCACAAGACACAATCTAACATAACCTGTTTAACCACAGTTAAACTCTCACAGTCTTATAAAACTCTTACAGTTGTAGAAAGCTAAATTCTAATATAACCTGTTTAACCAGCTCTCACAGTTGTAAAAGCTAAATTCCTACAACAAATGCCTTAGTTTATATATTGTTAGTAATTTTGATCGTTGATGAAGCCAGAATGATGCAGTTCTAGAAATTCAAATGAAGTAATTGTGATCTACAATTAAGTAGTGTGTGTATTTCTCCAATCTTACCCTTCTGCTGTTTTGCTGGACACAATCAGGAATTAGTGTGCTCCATGTTATTGAAGTGATCCAAATGCTGGTATATTGGAATTTATACAAAAGACAATGATAATTCATATGCCTTCAAAGTGTGGTCTGTAGATTACCTGCATCTAAATAATCTTTAATCTCTGAGGTTTGATAAACTGTGGAATCTGGAACTGTTTCTCAGACATTCTGATGACCAAACCTTGAAATTTGTGCAGTTTTGGGTTTGGTGTTTTTTTTTTTTGAAATTTTGGGTTTTATATATTTGAACAGCATTCCCTTATATTCAGGGTAAACTTCATGTGGATTAAATATTTAGATAGTTGTATTTTTTAAAACTTTTAATGCATTTATCGGGGTGAAATTGGCTAATAAGATTATATAGGCTTTAAAGTGTCCATTTCTATGATACATGATAAGTATATTGCATTGTCACTCAAAGTCAAATCATCTTCTGTCACCATATATTTGATTGCCTTACCCTTTACTACCCACTGTAGGTCCCTTCCTTTTAGTAATCACCATACTGTTGTCTGTATCTTTGAGATTCAGTTTTTTAACCCACATATGAAAGAAATCATATGGTTCTTAGCTTTGTCTTAGTGACATTTCAGTTAGCATGATATTCTCATGTTCCATCCATGTTGTCACAAATGGCAGTATTTCATCTTTTCTTATGGCTGAATAGTTTTCCATTGCATATATGTACCATATCTCCTTATCAAAGGACACTTTGGTTGTTTCCATATCTTTACCACCATGAATAATGCTGCAATGAACATAAGGGGCATATATATTTGTGAATAAATGTTTTCAAATTTTTGGGGTAGATACCCAGAAGAAGATTTAAAAACCAGAAATGAACCAAAAGAAATCATAAGTGACTTTATATTTATTCTTAGGGAAGAAAATAGTTTAGCCTAAAGGTTTAAGAAATTTGAAAATTCAGATGAATAAATTTGATTATATAAACATTAAAAAAGCAATATCATAAAAATATCTTAAGTAAAATTTATTATAATTAGTAAATGGGAACAAAATATCCTGAGCTCGTATAAGAAATATAGTAAATCTTAGAACTCATAAGGAAACCTCAACAACAGAAATTTACAAAATATATCAATACTTAGTGCACATAAAATAAAATAAAATAAAATGTCTCTAATATATTAAAAGTATATTCAACTCCACTTATAAAGTAAATTAAACTAAAATATAAGAAGTAAAATTTTTAACCTAACACTTGACAAAGCTCCCTAAATTTGAAAGCTCACACCTTCTGTGAGTCTTTGAGGGAACAGACATTATTATGCATTGATAGTGAAAGTGAAAATTCCTATCACTTGAGAGTGATTTGGCAACATGCATCAAACTTCAAGTGTATTTACTTATTGACTGTGCAATTTGACCCTTAAGACTTTCTTATATATATATTTTGAAGATTTAAAATGACATTTGGATAAATTATGGGGTTTTTTGCATATTAGAATTGTAGTTTGAGCAAAAAATGTGAAACAAGGTATCCCTTAGTAGCACCATGAAGAAGTAAAATAAAGAATGATAATAACTTATAATGCCATACCTTTGTTAAAAAATATGGAGAAAGCACCTGACAAATATTGTAGAAAAAAATGACCAGGATTCATTAAGTTAAAAGAATGTATAAATGTATACAAATATAGTGTGTAAGATTATATATATATATATATATATACACACACACACACACACACACACACACACACACACACACACACATACTAATATATTAAAAGTATATTCAACTCCACTTATAAAGTAAATTAAACTATAGGCCCAGTGCATGGATTCATGCACCAGTGGGGTTGCTCAGTCTGGCCTGCACCCTCTCTCAATCCAGGACCCCTCAGGGATGTCAGACTGCCAGTTTCAGTCCCATCCCCATGGCCTGAGGGGGTCAGGCCAAAATAGGCAGCCCAACATCCCCCGAGGGATGTAGTAGTGAGGGAAGTGGCAGACAGCAGGGAAGGAGCTGGAGTCTGGGCCAGTTGCCAGTTGCCGCACCGCTTCCTCCTCATGCTGCCCTGCTGTACCTGTCACTGTCCCTCCTGGCTAGTGCTGTCATGGAAGTGGGAGAGGCTCACATCACCGCACCTGTGCTTGCCAGCCAAGAGCCCTGCATCTTGCGCCTGTAGGTCAGCTGAGCAACACTCCTGCTGTGGGAGACACTGACCACCAGGGGCAGCTCCTACATTGTGGATCTTCCCCCTGGTAGTCAATGTGCATCATAGCAACCAGTCATTCTGATAGTTCTGATCGTTCAGTCACAAAGGTCTCTTAGGCTTTTATGTATAATTGAATTTGATTAAGATACACAAGAAAATAAAAAATAGTGACTAATTGGTTAGAAGAAGATATAAAGGTAGTTGTTAGGTTGATGATAGCTGGAAATTTCAGTGTATACTTAATTTTTTTTGGTACCATGTGAATATAATTTCGATGTAGAAATGAAACTGAAGAAAAGTAAGATAAAATGACATGAAATTAAACCAGGTTGTTCAGATGTACACTAAGATTTGAGAAACACTGACTTACAGTACATTATTGGATTAGATAACACATAAACTTCTAAGTGTCTACAGTTTTTAATTCAATGTTTACTCATGTTTCCTGATAAAAATGTATACATTTTCACATGCACACATTCTATATCTTCTCTCCTTTATAATATAAACAGAACTTCAACATTCAATTCTCCTAAGTCTTTATTAACAATATTTTTCCCAATAAAGAAGTATAGCTCAGATTTAGGTGGTAAGATAAATAATTTTAGGAGGATTGTCACAAACTGAAAAGTCTTTTTGCCCAAGCAAGCACTAGTGTGTGCATGTGTGTGTGTGTGTGTGTGTGTGTGTGTGTGTGTGTCTGTGTGTGTGTGTGTGTGTGTGTGTGTGTGTGTGTGTAGCATCCTCCAAGGCAGAGACATAATGAAATCTGGAGACTGACTAGATGAAATAGCCCATTTGAGCATAGAATTCATCACCAAACTCTTCTGGGCCCCCTCCTTATATAAATGACTTGGTGGCCATGATTGACTTTCTTCATTGGCTATAGACAGCATTTGATATCAAGTTCAAAGTAGGCCATAAGAGGGTCATGCGAGAGATTCTGATTTCTTCTTTTCTTCCTAGTTATTTTCTTTTGCATGTCCTATACTTTGGAACGCCATTCACACAAATTATTCGAACCCTGGCTTTCATGAATACTGCTTTCTGATTTTCTCAACTTCATGCCTGTTCACTGTACACACATTCATATTTCTTACCAGTGTCTCAAGCCAGGGGTTACTTTGAAAGAATCTTTTTTCCCCTTTATTCTTGGTTTTATTTATTTATTTATTTATGTTTGCTCATTTATTTATTTAAATCAAACTTTATTGTTGAAAGTAATATATATATATATATATATATATATATATATATATATATATTCCTATTTCCCCCCATTGCCCTCTTTTAGTCCACCCCCACACTCCACCCCAGGCCTTTACTACCCTATTTTCTGTGTCCATGGATTATGCATATATGTATACAAATTCTTTGGTTGATTTCTTCCTACCCACTTTCCCCAGCCTTCCTTCTGAGACTCAGTCACCTGTTCATGCTCCTATGTCTCTGGATA
Organism: Antrozous pallidus; assembly: GCA_027563665.1. Lineage (NCBI taxonomy): Eukaryota > Metazoa > Chordata > Mammalia > Chiroptera > Vespertilionidae > Antrozous > Antrozous pallidus. The sequence goes on from CM050519.1 coordinate 33,230,604, forward strand.
TACTTTGTTCATCAGTTTATTTTGTTCATTAGATTCCACATATGAGTTAGGTCATGTGATACTTGTCTTTCTTTAACTGGTTTATTTTGCTATCTTTCCCATACCTGTACCTCAGGTTATGTTTTATTCTCTTTCATAACATTTTTCCATAACTGACAATAATGTTGTTTAAATTTTATTACAAATTTCTGGATACTGATGGGCTCTTAGTGCCTAGTAAAGAGAGAGTGCATATTGTTAATATAGGTGATCAAGTACACAAATAATATATATTGAATTAATTCAACATGTATTCAATTCCTGCATAATGCCAAGCATTATTCAACATCTGGAATCCCAGCAGTGATTAATTCAGGCTCATTACTAATTTTCTTCAATTTTCTGCATAAGACTTTAAACTCTTTGAAAGCAGGCAAGACTTATCAATGCTATATGTCTTGTCATTTAACAGGTATCTATTGAAAGAATAGAAATGTTAGATATTTTTTGCATTGTACATCCAATTTGTAAATAGCTCTTTATAGGAGCTACTTTTGGATGACCTTTGTGCTTTCCTTTGATTATAAGAGGAGAGATCTTCTACTAATCATATATATATATGACTAATATGCAAATTTTCCCCTTGGGAGCTCAACTGGGAGACTGGGAGTTCAATTGCTTGCTATGACGTGTGCTGACCACCAGGGGATGGCTCAGAATGAAGGAAGTCCCCAGCCCCCTGGCTGGCAGGGAGGTCCCAGCAGGCAAATGGAAGGCTGCGATTGGCCCCCATCACTGGCCAGGCCTAGGGACCCTACCCATGCAATAATTTTGTGCATTAGGGCTCTGGTAGAATTACAAAATTTTAGAATTATTCAGATATCTAAATTATATTGTGATAGAGGATGATTTAACTTTGGGTAGTGGGGCCACAATGAAATATTCAGATCATATAAAAGAAATGTACACTTGAAAGCTATATGGTCTTATTAACCAATATCACACCAATGCATTTAATGTAAATGAAAAAAACTATATAATAAAGAGGTAATATGCAAATTGACCATCACACCATCACAAGATGGCTGCCTTCTCCCAGGCTAGCAGGGGGTTAATGAGGGATGACCAAATGACTGAACAGCAGGGTGCATGGGGCAATCAGGCTGGTGGAGGGGAGGAGGCAGTTGGGGTGACTGGGCCTGCAGGTTGGCAGAGGAGCAGTTAGGTGTCCATCAGGCTGACAGGGGAATCATTAGAGGGTGATCAGTCTGGCAGGCAGGCAAGCAGTTGGGAGCCAGCAGTCCCAGATTGTAAGAGGGATGTCCATGGGATTGGGCTAAAACTGGCAATTGGACATCCCCTGATGACGCCCAGATTGGAGAGAGTGCAGGCTGGGCTGAGAAACACCCCGATCCCCCAGTACACAAATTTCATAAACTATGCCTCTAGTACTAGTATAAAAATAAAATAGTCTTGTATCCATATATCCAGAGATGGCATCCCTTTCTTTCGGTCTTCTAAGACTGATACCTTTTAGCCCACAAAAATAACTTTATAATTATCTAAGTATAAAAGGGTATAGGTTTAAGATGCACTTTAAGTATGGGAGCTAAGAGTTTGTAAATAATAAGCTACAAATTTTCCAGGATTCTACAATGAATCATTTATATTAACTGGCTTTAAATGATAATAAATATTGCTATAACATTGCTAAGATAGTGGTGTATATTTTAAATATAGTAAACTAGAGGCACAATGAACGAAATCTGTTCCAGCCGACACTCTCTCATAATTAAGGATCCCTAAGGGGATGTCTAGCTTAAATCAGCAGTCGGACATCCCTCTCACAATCTGCATATAGGTGAAAATCATCTTGCTATTGTATCTTGTTTTGTCCTGATTATAAAAAAAGTAGTTCATAACATGATCATTCCGAGGCAGTAGTACCATTTTCCCCATCTTATGGGTGGAAAACTGGAGCAGAGAGGAGTTAAGTAATTGGCTTTGTCACACAGTTATACATGTCAGAATTAGGGCTGACCACAAAATGTGCAAGCCAGAGTCCTTGCATATCATCCTGTTTTTTCAGTGTCAGAGTAGCCTTGTCAGATTTTAATTTTTAAATATAAGACAGAGTTCCCAATATATGGAGTAGAATTCCTAGGCTTGTCTGGTGATCAGGGCCATCTATGGGGTGACTGGAGGGCAGGGAGATTGGGGGGCTCCTGCTGGCACCTCCCTTGGCTGGCAGCCTGTCGCTATCTGCTGGCCAGCCCCAACCTCGCCACCACCACCTGTCACTTCCATATGTGGGGTGATCAGCAGGCAGAAAAATTGGGCAGCCCCCAATGGCAATCATCTAGGCTGGTGGCCAGGTACCATCTGCTGACCAGCACCATACCCCCACTATCTGCCACCACCAGTTGCCTCCCTCTCAGGGGGGCAGACACTCAATGAGGCCAATTTGCATATTAGGGTTTTATTATACAGGATGGGATATGACATATTAACTATATTTTCCAGATTTGTTAGAATTCTATACAGATTGATAGGCAAATCTTGAATTTGGATCATTCTTTTATAGAAATGAAAAAAGGAATAGAAAACATAAGAAGAATACCAAATTGCCATTAGCAATAAATGTATCTACAATAATAAAAGAGAAAAATGCTAATTGACCATACCTCTGCTATGCCCACAGCTGATCAGTAGTGATATGAAAATTAAACCAGCAAAGATGGCAGGTAAATTTGAATATGCCGACAGCGGGGGGAAGCACCATAAGCTGTCTGCTGGGTCCAAGCTGCGTGATCACAAGGACTCCGCAATCACAGGGAGAAGAGGCCACAGGCCAGGCCAAGCCGTGCCCTATGATCAAGGGGTGAAGAGGCCAAGCAGACCACCCTGCAATCCCAGCCAAGAAGGCACTCTGCTGACCAACCTTGGCTAGGGACCTGTTTGGGCACATGGTGAGGAGTCCAGGGCCTCTAACCTTCAACCATGAGAATTCTCCCTCTCCCCATAGTTAGGAGCACCAGCCCAGCTCTACCCAGTGGCCTGATCCTGACTGCAGGGGGGTGAGTTCCTACAGGCTGGGGGTTGATCTCCACACAGTAGCAGTAGGAGACCAGTGCCTTTGTTATTGTTGCGTGTCTGGGTTTTAATAGAACAAATGCCCAGTGGTCCTGAAGGCCAGTTTAGCAAAATCTTTTATGAGTAGAATTCTGTCTGGGTTTCCTCAAATTCCCTCAACCCCTACTCACCCCTATGTAAAGGCACAAAACAAGTGATGACCTTAAATAAAAATCAGAGATCTCTAGTAATGGTGGGCCTCTCTCATCACAGTCATTTGACCTTTGAGTATTTATCTAGGCACCATGACAGAGAAACAAACTCAAGTCATGATCTCTGCCCTTAAATAATTCACAATCTTATTAGAGCTAGTGAATGATAAAAATGCAGTAATAACATCAGAATGTAAGGAAACAATACAGAGAGGAACAGAGGCAAATGCTAGGATGATTTTCCAATAATTAGTACAAAGAGTATGTACTATGAATTAAATTAAAAAAATATGTGTGGAAGTAGCTGCTTCATGAGTATGGCATCCCTTCCCATTTTAAAGGAAGCTGAGTTCCATGTGAACTGTGTGCTATGCTATGATACCTGAGACACAGGACAAGAGAGGCCCTATGTGTACTATGCTTTGATATTTGAGTCATTCTTTATTGTTCAATGTAATTTATTTCTGTATGCATCCATTTGGTAATAGATAAATTACTAGAATAATACATATTGCTATAAATATTACTAGAATATCAAATGATCTGGTGACATTGTTATTTTCTACAAATTAACACAATCTCTACTATGCTAAAGTGATAGGTATTATAGAAATATTCAGATAGGGAGACCAACAGGCTTGATTACAAATGAGACTTGCTATCACAACCCAAATTCATTGCTTAAAAAAAAACACAGAGAACCAACTAGAAACTGAACCAAATATAAGCCTTGAAGCACAAATATAAATTGGATAAGCTTTGCTATTACAAGAGCAAGAAGAAAAATTCAGGTGCAAGAATGAAAACCACATTGCATCCACTCTATGTAGCTGTTAAAGAAAAAGAATGGTATATTATGAAAATACTTAATACAGATTGTAAAGACATTTGTTCAAAGATTTCCTAGAGTAGGTGATATTTCAGTTATTTTTTTAATATGAAGAGGTTAGCTAGATAAAAAGGAGTAGGAGTCCCGAATTGCAGAGGGTGCAGGAAGGGCTGAGGGAACCACATCCCTACTCTGTGCACGAATTTCATGCACTGAGCCTGTAGTCTATATAATAAAAGCCTAAGCAACCATTATGGAAGGATGACCAGCATGCCTGGTCACTATGATGTGCACTGACCACCAGGGAGTAGATGCTGAACACAGGAGCTGCTCCCTGATGGTCAGTGCGCTCCCACAGGGGGGCACTGATCAGCCAGAAGCCAGTTCATGACTGGCAAGCACAGCAGTGTGTCAGAGCCTCACCTGCCCCATGGCAGAGCTAAGGAGCAGTGAGCTGAGCAGGAAGGAACAGGGAGCAGGCAGGCAGTAAGGAACAAGGAGTCTCAGACTGCAAGAGGGACATCTGCCTGCTGGCTTAGACCTGATCCTGCCAGACTTCAGGCAGACATCCCACAAGGAGTTCTGGACTGCAAAAGGGTGCAGGCTGGGCTGAGAACCCCCCCCCTCCCCAGTGCATGAATTTTGTGCACTGGGCCTCTCGTATAAGATAAACTGCCTTTCTTTGCTTCAGCAAATAGTTTCAATATGTCAAAGCAAAGTAGTTGCTGAAGGCATAATGTTAAGCTATAATATCTAAATTTCTAACTTTAATTAATTTTAAGAAATTTTAAGTAACTTGAACTTTCAAATTAAAACAAATATATTGTTTGAAAATTTGCTTTAACTTTAGTTAACATTTCTCTGATGCCCAATAGATAGAGGCATGATTATTCATGTGCTAAATAAAGTGTACTTAATCACAAATTTGAGTTACTGACCTCAAAACAATTATGATACTCACTTGAACATAATTTTCTTTCTAATTACCTGAATAAATTGTTGTGTTTACTGCTTTTCATTTCACTTTACCTATTGTTTGCTCTCAAACCTGACTCAAAAATCCTGAAGATGCTTTTATGGGAGGCATTTCATTTTCTCTGATAGAAATAATAGTTTGAAGTGATTTTATTCTATTCTCTGACAAGTGATACAATAGAAAATGGCCATCACATTCTGGAGACCATATATATTTTTTTAATGTTTTAAAGAAACATCCAGAAATGCTAAAAAATATATATATATATAGAAACAAAATTTAAAAATGTAGTGCCCTCAAAGGTAAACTCATTTTGTTTTACAAAATTCTAAGTTGGCTTTATAGTTGAAGTGTGGATACATACATTTGTTATATTCAATTAGAAACACTTTAGTGCATAATGAATAATTGACACTTAACTTAGTATTATTTTTTTCCTAATAATATTCCTTTGTAAGACTATTCTTTTGGGCTATTATTCTGGGTTGCACTCATGATTTCCAACTCACCATAATAAAAAATACTATTTTAGAGCAATATGAATTTTTTTCTTAATTGTCTGTTAATTATCACCTCACTGGAAAAAGAAAAAGAAAAGAACAAGCCCTTGCCAGTTTCTAAGTGACACAGGATGGAGGATCAGTGGTTTGATTCTGGTCAAGAGGTCATTTCTGGGTTGAAGGTTTGATCCTTGGCCCCAGTTGGACTGATGCAGAAGGCAACCAATCGATTTGTCTCTCACACATCAATGTTTCTCTCTCTTCTTTCCCTTCACTCTCTCTTGGTTCATGGGTTAATGCTCAATCACTGAGCCACACCAGCTAGACAAAAACATGGCTACTTTTAAATGCAATTGATAGATAGTAATATATAAATTTGAACTACTTCCAAAGACCAAAACTTCTAAATAAATAATGGACTTCATAATTAAAATCCAAATTTTGCTGAAAAACTTTGTCTTAATAGTCATAGTAAATAAAATACTTTGACCAATTATCCTATTATCCTATTATCCTATTTTATTATTAACTGTATATTACTTTTTTTAAAATATTCTCACCCTAGAATATGTTTATTAATTTGAAAGAGGAGGGTGGGAAGAGAGAGAAGTGAGAGAGAATCATAGATCTGTTGACTTCCATAAGTATTCCTACCAGGGGACCAAAGCCTACGTAGGTATGTACCCTGACCAGGAATTGCATCCATAACACTTTGCTGTATGGAATGACACTCCAATCAACTGAGCCATCCAGCCATGGAAAACTGTATATCAGCTCTTAGTTGCATAACTACAACCATCCTTTTCCCTTCTTAAATGTAAAACATGGATTTCATAATAAATGTGATTAAAGTATAATATATTAATTTTCTTATACATTATTTTCTTATTTATATTTTACACATCCCTATCTTTTCCTCCAGCGTAAAACTTTTTTAATATTGCAATTCTGTAATCAAAAATTAAATTTAGGATATCTCCCAGAAGACCAAGAAGAAATGAATATATGATTTAGCTATTTTCCTCTCTTTCTTTTCTATTTCTTTCTTTGGGATACTCTCTGTTTACAGCATTTATTTTATTGATTGATAGTTCATCACTATGCCCCCATGGTAAAATTCAACAAAACACTGTAATTAAGGTTCTAATTCTGTTTAATAACTTTACCAGGTAAGTATTTATTATGTGCTTAATATGTACTATCAGTTGTTCTCAATACTGAGAATGCAAAGATAAATAAGACATTCCTTCTAACACAGAGGGAGCCATAGCCTAAAGGGAAATGAAATAGGCTTGTACTTCTGCCTGACATTTTCATTCATCCTTTTCTTCATTATGGGAGTTCTTGATAACTCCCTGCAGTGTGTTAGTTTTTAAAAGTAATCCAGAGTTGAATTAGAAGGTACTTAACCAACTAAGGACTCATATTTTGTTGTTTTGCAATATCAATCTTGCCACTAGTCAGAAAACAACCTAATTGCCTATTTCTAATCATTGAAGAATGTCTGTGTTTTATACTATTTTTTGTAGGACCAGAATTTAGCATATCCTAGCAAAAAGTGAATGCTTTCAGCAATGACAGGGACACATGAGAAAGAATAGAATGATCAGGAAATAATAATAAGGTTTGTATGGATATATTATGGAAATGATTCAGGAGGCTGTGAGAAGGCGGAACTGTATATTGGACTATAAAGAACCTGGTGTAAAATGATAACAAATTTGCACTTTATCCTCTGGCAAATGTTGGTTTGTTTGTTTTTAAGGATCATATACGTGCTTTAGAAAGATAATACTGGTGTAATTGTGAGGCTGGATCTGAAGAAAAAACAGCAAAGAGTCAATGACAACACTTAGAAAGTGACACTGCCTAAGAATAAATCATGATTTTCTTAGGCATGAATTAGGTCATTTTGAAAAATAATAGAAAAAAATAATATTTAGTTCTTCTATGAACAGTATGTGAAAAAATGCATGTGATTTATTCAACAGTGAATTGCAGTGAATGAAACGGAGTGCTATATTCTATGGCGAGAGCAACAGACAAAACTGACAAAAATTCTGATCATGTGGTGCCTAATTTCTAGTAGGGAAGACAGACATTAATCAAATATGCAAAAAAGTATTAAAAATGATGACAAGTACTTTTATAAGAACTTGAGATGGGGACAAAAGAGTAGTAGACATTATAAAGAGAAAGCCTTAATGACACCTTAATTTCAGGCAGGGAGTCATACAGTTCCTTGAGGAAGCACAATCCAGACAGAGTGAAAGGCAAGTTCAAATTCATTGTTTGGATGAGCAGAAGAGTAGTGAAAAACAAGCCCAGACAGAAGAGAGATATATAAAAGGTGTTTCTACATGGTCAGTATTGCCTATAATTGAGTTGCAGAACCAGAAATAGATTTTTACTCTACAGTTAGATTTGAGTTGGATTTTGTAAAGATTTCAGTTTCCTGAAGAAAATCCATGAGAAACATCCACTGAGCTAATGAAAGTTTGGCTTGACAGTTCAGAGAGCAGATCAGGGATACAGAGTAAGAGGAATCATACAAGTTTGAAAAATACCAGTCTTAATATAAGAATAAATAAAGGCCTGAGTCAAAAGCAATAAAAGGAGAGCTCAAAAACATAGAATGTAGACATTATTGAACAAGTTCTAGAGAAGTCAGTTCAGAAAAAAAAACCTGAGAATATATCATTGTATTTGACAATTAATGTTCATAGCAGCATTATTTACAAGAGGCAAGACATGGAAACAACCTAAGTGTCCATTGCTGAATGAATGCATAGAGTATTATTCAGCCATAAAAAATGGCAATTCTACTATTTGTGACCACATGGGTGGATCTTTAAGTTTTTAATCTATGTGAAATAAGTCAGACAGAGAAAGACAAACATTGTATTAATTAACTTATGTAGAATCTCAAAAAAAAAAAACCACCACCCAAACAAAAAAAAAATTAATTTAAAAAAGAGACCAGACTTGTGGTTACTAGAGTTAGGATAGAAAGTGGGGAAATTTGAAGAAGGTAATCAAAAAGTGCAAACTTCCATTTATAAGATAAACAAGTAATAGAGATGCAAAGTACAACATGATGACTGCAAGCTAACACTGCTATAATGTATAGGGAAGTTAGAGAGTAAATCCTGAGTTCTCATCACCAGGAGAATTGTTTTCTTTATTATTTTCTTCTTTCATTCCTTTCTGCTGTATCCATATGAGAAGATGAATGATAGCCAAACCTATTGTGGTATTCATTTCATAATATCTGTAAATCAAACAACCATGCTATATACCGTAAACTTCACTGAGAGGAATGTCAATTATAGAGGTATGTCAATAACACTAGAAAAAATTTTAAGTATATAACTATTTTTTCATCTTTATTTTTTAAATACTAACAAGGTATTTTTAAAAAAATATTTTTATTGATTTTTATAGAGAGAGAAAGGAAAAAAAGAAAGAGAAACATCATTGTGAGGGAAAGACCAAATAGGCTGCCTCCTGCATGCCCCCTACACAGGATTGAGCCCTACACCCAGGCATGTGCCCTGAATTGGGAATTGAGCCAACAACCTTTTGATGCAAGGGATGACACCCAACCAAGTGAGCCATACCAGCCAGGGAATAAATTATTTTTATATCGAATTATCAGTTATACAAAAAAAATGTTTACAAACTAAAGTACTCTATACCTATAAAGTGTATGTTCTACAGGTTTTCACTGTAATTTTATGTAATTAAATTTTACCTCTAACTGGTGTTTATTTAAACTATAGATCTTATGATTCTAAAGCAATCTTTTAATGGTTCTGCAACAGTCTCTATTTTGCATATAGACTCTTAATTTTCTTTGTGAATAATATTTCATAACCTTTGGATTGAAAATTTTATATAACTTTAATGTCAATGTTATTCTTTGGAACTCTATTTCTAAATCCTTCCATATAAAGTAGAGAAGGAAACATACTAGAGAAATAATTGTCATAGTACATTCCAGGATAAGGCACAGTGTGTTAACTCATTACTTATGCTCACTTATCCTCTGCTTAAAAAGAAAAAGTCAGATTTATGATGCTGATATTTAAGCATGTGTATTTCTGGCACTCTCCTTTAATATGAAAATATAGTTAAGATGCATTCACACTTTCAATAAAACATCACTTATTTGTCTGCATACCTGGTATGCAGAAGACATGAATCTTTTTTAGCCAATATCAACAAAATGCTTCCTTGTAGTACATTAGTTGTGTACTAAGGTGTTTCTATCAATAACTATGTTGAGAAAATGAGTTTTCAAAGGGAGATGCATATTAACTAAACCTAAAGATAGTGAAAGTGATAGCTATGTACCCAATCCTGGTAAATACTGATTTTAGATTCTCAGATTGTGAGACCTAAATTTTGCATTTTGTAATTAATGAATCCTTCAGCAGGGTTTCTTTCTCTCCCAACCATTTTATTATTTTTTTACCTTTATTTTGTTGAATAGAGTTACAGTGAAAAGAGCATGGGTTTTCACATGACAGAACTATGCATTTTAATGCAAATGACCTTTGAAACTTTACTATTGAGCAAGTTTCTTAAACCTACACAATTTATTTTCTTTAAAATGAAAGGATATGTACACAATTACATTTGTTTGTTTTGTTAATTAAATCATATGTACATATTGCCTAATGAAAACAGAACCTCAGTAAACACTGATTGTCTCAGCATCAATGGTTGTGTTGTATCCATTTTAATGTAAACTGTTTGAGATTATTTTATAGAAATAGGTGGATTAATATCTTAACAAATGTATATTTATTACAAAAATTTACTTGTGAACAAGATGAAGGTAAAAGATATAGTGGAAACTGACCATCATAACAAGGATAATCTACCATAAATAAATTACTCCATGGGTATTATTTAATTACTCCTGTTTTTTTATTAATTTTATATTTGCCAAATTTAATCCTGTTTAATTATTTATTTTGGGGAATTTCTATAAACAATTATGTGGTGGTAAAAAATTCTAATGCATTTGAAATAAAACACATTAAGAAATACTATGAACTGAGAAAATGTATTTTGTTATTGATAAACAAATTTTGTTGTTTTTATGAAAGTATTGTTTACTGAGAATGATTCCCAATTAAGCAAGGTTTTATTGGGATATGTCCCTTGACTGTACACTCTCTGACATTTTAAACCAGTTTGTTAAAAAATTTCAATTTACTGTATTTATAACGGTGCATATCTGATACTAAAACTGTTTCTCAAAATAAATGTCTGGAAAATCATATCATCTTTGAATTTAGAAAATGAATGTAAGTGAAAGATTACTAGACTAATATTCAGTCTCTAAATATTCATCTTTACCTCAAATCAATATATTTTGTAGAAAACAACTTTCTATCACAAAAATAATTGTTCTGTGATTCAAAGTGTAAAAAGTTCACAGAGAATAAAATATATGTCATAGTGATCAAAATTACTAAATTATATCCGGATTTTTATAGACACAAAACTTCTATAAAATCTTCAAATGCACCTAAATATTAATGACAGAACATTCACAAATATTGCTATTGCTCAGCATGTGCCGATTATTGCTGAAATTCAGAAGATAGAAGAAATAGAGTAGTTTCAGAGAATTAAACCATTAACCAAAATTCTAATTCACATGGAAAGAAATGGGAAATTCAAAAATGTGTATTTTCAGGAAAAATTCTCCCAGTTTAAATGCAACTATGTGATGTTATAATTTTGCTAACAGTACTAACCAGTATTCAAAATATTTATACATTCTGCACTGACCAAATGCCCTATTATGTTAATAATTTTTGTTTCAACAACATTTAATCACATTTACTATAAACTGCAATGAGAAGGATTTTTAAATGATCATCATGTGCTCTGTACTATGTGAGCACACTTTGGCATTTCTATTTCTATAACTCAGAAATTTAAACTTGACTTCACACTTAAACAAGAACCTACCTAAAATATGAGTTATTGAGTGTTCTGTTTAATTGAAAAAAATGTTATTGTACATACATACACACACAACATGTAAACTAATACATTTACTGAGGACTGTAGATAACACATCACATGCCATTATTTCTCAAATGTAGCATACACTGGAGTTCTATTTGTGGAATTTTACTTCAGTTGGCTGTCTTCCATATATTTTTTTTCCAAGTTGGTCTTATTCAGAGAGTTATAAGTCTACTTGGAGTTTTGTACATAGCAAAGATAAATATGTATCGTTCTAACATTTCTTTCTCTTGCTTATATTTAAGGCTATCATGTTCATGTCATGTTTACAGCATCATTTTCTTTATAGGAAAAATACTCCGCAGTTGCAGTCTTTCTGCCTTAGTTGATTTATGATTTGGTATATGAGTTAATACTACCTGAAAACATTTTTGAAGGGCATGGGAGAATAAGAATTGAATAGAGATGAAGGTGTCTCTTGGACCAGGTCTCCTAGGAGCAGCCCTATGAAGTCAGTATATGGCAATATAAATTGCCAGGTTGCTCTACTGTGTTTCTCTCTGCTATATAATGAAGCACTGGTTTCTTATAGTCATGCATACAGTGAAAAGAACATTAAAATAGATATAACATTTACTTTTAAATATAGAAACTATCTTCAATATCCTATTTTTCAAATAATTTTCATAGCAATTCTCTTACTTAGCCCCATAGATATGAATAATAAGGATGCCTACTTATTTTCTAAAACATATACTATCTCTTAGCTTACTCAAAAGCATTATTAAACATATTTTTGAGGTATAAAAATATGTCATTTTTCTTATCTAAAATTAGCATGCACTTTTATTGACCTATGTAGTTCAGTGAAAAATAATTGTTTGGTTAAATTGTACTCTGAGATGTCATTAGGATCATAATTTTTCAAAAATAAATTGAAATTCCAATTATATGAGTTCACTCTAAGTCTTCTAAATAATTTTTAGCAGTACTATACTGTGAGCTTACTACTTTTGTTTTAAAAAGTATTTATGTGTTAACATGGACTTCTTCAGTACATTTGATTTGTCATGCATAAAACAAAAGATACATTTTTCTATAGAATACAACACATTAAGGATATTTTATCACTATATTTTTAAAGAACCATTTATTGAAGATATAACTTGAAGACCATCTAACGCATGTGGTATTATGTTATTATCCCCTTTTAGCAGGCATATGCTTTTTGTGGAATAATAAGTCACAAAAAGGTATATTTTGCGACACAAAAAATAAAGCATATTTCAATAAAACTTTAATCTTGGTCTAACTGTAAATATATTTTACATAAACTGCTACTTTTATGAAAACACTAAAAACAATATCTACCTAAAAGAATGACATGCATTTCTGTAAAGTGCTTTTTAAATTTTCTTTTAAAGTATTTAATATACTGGAGGAACACCAAGATGGCGGCATAGGTGAACACCTATTGTTCTGCCCCATGCAACGATTTAGGAACTACAACATAACAGCAGAACAGACAGCACCCAGAATCGCCAGAAAGCTGGCTGAATGAAAACTCCACTAACTGGAGTGGAGGTGGGACACTGAGACTCAGGAGCAGCAGAAATGCAGCCTTTCAGATGGAAACAGGTTAGGAGCCGTCCTGGTCGCACGTGCGCGTGCGGTTTGGGGCTGGAGCAGCAACACCCGACCCACTGCCCGGATTCCCCAGCACCAGGCGAGATCCGTCCCACTGCCCGGATCCCCCAGCGCCAGGCGAGGTCTGGCCGAGGTCCAGGGGATGCACGCTGGAAGCAGGGCGTGGCAGAGGCTCCTGAACTGCGAGTTTCCGCAAAAGGGTCACGCAAACCCGTGACTTGCCCCCTGGAAACTTGTCTCCTGGTTCTGGAAACCATTTATTTTACAATCCTGGGCTGGACTTTTGGTGTGCAGGCACATTTGGGGAAAGGCGGAGTGGTCTGGCAAGGGGAAGAGACTAGTGGCTTTCTCTTGGAGGTGTCTGCAGCCATCCCCATCCAACAGAGACCCGCACGTGCGAGCACTGCATAGCACCCAGCTGACGCTGCCACTGCCCTGCAGCTCAGAGACTCCGCCCATCCAACCTGAACACAGTCTCCCTTCACAGACAATTGGCCTGGAGGTCAAACCCTCCTAGGGCTAACAACAACAAACTGGGTTTAAATTCAAAAATACTGAATACAATCCATAAAAGATTGCAGTAAGAGTACCCACCTCAGGTAACTGGGGAGGCTGAGCCACTGTCCCTTTGAGGATATCCACCACATAAAGCAGCCACCATGCAGAGACATGGAAAGAAATCAGGTGTGAAAGAAATGGAGGAGAAAAGACGACAAGACATAGAGTTCAAAACCACGGTTATAAGGCTTTTCAAGAGGCTCCTACAAAAGGCCGATCAACTTAATGAGAATTACCAGGAAATAAACAAGACCAACCAGCAAATGAATGAGAATTACAAGGAAATGAATGAGAACCTCAAGCAAATGAATGAGACCCTCAAGGAAATGAACAAGGCCTCTGAAGATATGAACCAGACCTTCACGGATAAAAAAAGGACCAACTAGAAATCAAGCTTACACAGACTGAAATAAAAAATAATACACAAAGTCCTAAAAGCAGTCCAGAGGGCCACAAGAACCAAGTCAAAAATTTGAAATACAAAGAAGCAAAATCCACTCAGCTGGAAAAGCAAGAAACAAAAAGAATTCAGATAATTGAAGATAGCGTAAGGGGCCTCTGGGACAACCTCAAGCATGCCAACATCCGAATTATTGGGGTGCCAGAAAAAGAGAGAGAGCAAGTTAATGAAAACCTACTTAAAGAAATAGTGACTGAAAACTTCCTCCACCTGGTGAAAGAAACTGACTTAAAAGCCCAAGAAGTACACAGAACCCCAAAATATAGGAATCTAAAGAGGACCACACCAAGACACATCATAATTAAAATGCCAAGAGCAAAAGATAAAGAGAGAATATTAAAAGCAGCAAGAGAAAAACAGTTGGTTACCTACAGGGGAGCACCCATACGATTGTCAGCGGATTTCTTAACAGAAACAATGCAGGCCAGACGCGAGTGGCAAGAAATATTCAAAATAATGAAGAGCAAGAATCTACAAGCAAGATTACTCTATCCAGCAAAGCTATCATTCAGAATTGAGGATCAGATAAAGTGCTTCGCAGATAAGAAAAAGCTAAAGGAGTTCATCACTACCAAACCAGTATTATATGAAATGCTGAAAGATATTCTTTAAGAAGAGGAAGAAGAAAAAGGTAAAAATATAAATTATGAGCAACAAATACACATCTATCAACAAATGAACATAAAACTCAAGTGAATTGATAGGCTGATGAACAAGATAAACTGGTGACTATAACAGAAACATGGACATAGAGAGGGAATGGACTGACAATTCTTGGGGAGAAAAGTGTTGTTGGAAGTACAGCAAGAGATTGGACAAAAATCTTGCAACAATGGGAGAGGACATTGGGGAGGAGGAGGTGAGGGTGGAGGGTGGGATAGGTACAGGGTGGAGGGGAGATATAGGGGGATAAAAAGGGGGAAACAATGTAATTAATAAACTGAACAATAAAGAAAAAAATATTTCAAAAAATAAATAAAAAATAATAAAGTATTTAATATACTGAAATAAAATAAATTCTTATCTTTAAACTAAATTGTTTCTGTGACCTACTACTTAAACAAAATTTGAATGTAAAATTCTAAAGTAGATACAAATTCAGAAGTTCCCTTATAATTAATAGATTCTTATTTCAATATCAAATGAATGACATTAAATAAGCGCTGATTCAAATTATATTTAAAGTTATTTATATATTATATAGTCTAATTCTCTCCATGTACCACAATATAACTGGAACACATGAAAAAAGTACTAAGGATCTGTAGAAAGAATTTTAATTACTAAGAGTTTTATAATGACAAACTTTTACAGATTTGAGAAAGTTTGCAGGCCAGCCTGCAAACCACTACAGACTCCTCACCCAGGTTACCCCACACCTCAAGGAAACCCCCCACCCTGATCCAGGTCTTCTTTCAGGTCAAACCAGCTGGCCCCCACCCCTGTACCAGGCTTCTATCCTATCAAATAAAAGAGTAATATGAAAACTGACCGTCTCTCCAACACACATGATGGCTGCCCCCTTGTGGTCAAAGATCCTGCATCCATGTGGACACAAGATGGCCACCACAAGATGACCAGCAGGAGAGGGCACTTGGGAGTGACCAGGCCTTCAAGGAAGGGCAGTTGGGGGTGATCAAGTCTGCAGGGGAGGGCAGTGACAGGGGACCAGGCTGGCAGAGGAGGGAAGTTAGGGGCAAGCAGGCTGGCAAGGGAGCATTTAGAGATCAATCAGGCTGGCAAGGGAGTGATTAAGGGGTGATCAGGCTGGCAGGCATAAGCAGTTAGAGGCAATCAGGATGGCAGGTAGGCAAGCAGTTGGGACCCAGCAGTCCTGGATTGTAAGAAGGATGTCCTACTGCCCAGGATTGGGCCTAAACCAGCAGATGCAGATGGACATTTCTCAACTGGAGGAGAGGGTACAGGCTGGACTGAGAGACAACCCACCCAACCCCATGCACAAATTTCATGCACCGAGCCTCTAGTTTATAAATAAAAGATAATTTTAATACTTATGTACACATTCATTCACAGATTCACAGTTTTGGGGAAGATCATCACATATTTGAATTATGGAAAAATATAAAGAAACATTACAAAGTAAATATTCTTGAAACAGGTATTACACAATGATACTATGGTACCTTTCCCAAAAATGAAAATTAGTCTTCCTATAAGAGCAGAGTTATTAATCACATACTAATAGTATATTTGAGTATTAGGTTCAGGCAGCAGATGTGACCAGTTGTCATAAATGAAAGTATGTGTGTGTGTGTGTGTGTGTGTGTGTGTGTGTGTGTGTTTCTTATATGTGGCTACATGGTTTGGTCTTTTAAAATTTAGTAATAATCTTGATTATTTTTTAACAAAGAATGCTAAGGTTAAGAGTTCTATGCTAGCACTATGAAGTCTGGACCGTGTTTGAAAGTACCCTACATTCAGCTCCGGTTGTAATCCAGGATAGAAATAAAAAGATCCTTAAAAGAATGTAGGATGGGGTTGCCTGGTACCAGATAGAAAGCAGTTGAAAGTTATTGATTGCAGATAGTGATTTGAACAAATTTAATAATTATTTCAGATATCAGAAATGAGGGTATAAAGGAATCTAGACTTTTTATATCACGAACCTCAGACAAAAGAATTGTATTTTAGAGCACATAGTAATAAGTAGTTCAACAGAGACAATCACCTGGCAATAGGACAGAGATGAATCATATCTGGCACACCTGAATTATATCACATTACAACATGAGAACCTCTGCTCCACATCACTTCTAGGCTTCTGCTTTAAAGCTAAGTGAATGATAGAGGCAACCTTCAAGTATTGGTTTTGAGGGCAGCAAAGTTCTGGAGAAGTTAAATTAATCATAGTGCAGATATCAACATGCAATTAGAAATTCTGCATTTCAAGAGAAAGCAGTAATAGGAAAGAAAGATTTAAGAATTATCAACTATTAAGCACTGGCAAAAAGGGATGTGTGAACTTAATACAGAATATAAATGAGAGAGCTCAGCAAAAGAATCCAGGGGCCCCTAAAGTTTAAGGAGCTAGACTGAGATGAGAATCCAAGAAAGAACACTGGCAGTAAAAATATAGAAAAGTTTGAGGAAAGACAGAAAATTTTATCACAGAAGCAAAATGAAAATGAGTGATCAACAACATTAAATGCTCCAAAGCAATTCCAGGTGTAAAAAGCAACAACTGTTGAAATTGGAAGCTAAGGTATTTTGACAATACATGGGAGAACAAATAAGTGGAATGCTAGGCATAACACTAAAGAATGAATATGAAATTTGAGTTAAAGGAACACCGTAGGGTACTCTTTTAAGAATTTGTACTGTTTGGAGAAGGGAAAGCTGCACTAACCACACAGGTATTGTGATGGAATGGCAATTTTTATTATTAGTTTCTTATGTCCATTTCCTTTTTTTGTTTTATTTTTTAAAGGGAAAGTCATGGGCAAGGCGGAAAGAGTAATACTAGAGGTTAAAATATGTCATAAAAAGAAAGAAAAGACAAACAGGCAGGAAGGTTAGGATATAGATAAAACAAATGAAAAGTTGCTTCCTCCAGGATAATAGAAACAATTGCATCTTGGAAAGTTAAAAGGGAGCTCATTTACAGTGCAGACAATTTTCTAGGACAAAAAGGTAACATATTGATAAAACCAGGCCCTCATTAAATCTATTAATTTGTGAATTAGGAGGCAAGATTGTCTATTGTGTGAGAAGGAGTCTGTGAAGCAAGGAATCAAAGAGGGTTATGATTCAAAGAGGGTTTAAGAATCAAAGAGGGTTATGATTCAAAGAACCCAGAATGACTGTATAAAATTGAGAAGTATTTTTAAATGAAGTTATTGGGGTGACATTGATTAATTAAAATTACATAGGCTTCAGTAGAACAATTCTATAATACATCATCTGTACATTGTATAGTGTGTTTATGAACCTCAAGTCTCCTTCCATCACCATTGTGCCCCCTTTATCCTCTTCTACCTCCCCCCACCCACTTTCCTCTTCACCATACTGCTTCCTGTGCCCAAGATTCACTCTTTTTTAAATTTCCTTTCTCCCTTCTGAGATCTTATGAATTTGCAGATCATGGTTATGTGATATTTTTCTACTTACATTCAGAAGTAAAATTGGAAAAGGCAGAAGTCTGGTTTAAATAATATTTAGGTTTAGGGAACTGAATTGATAGAAAACCAGAAATGTTTGGGAAGAAGATTAATGTATATAGTAAATCAAAAGAAATTACTGTCAGAAATAGACTTATTTAGAATAAACGGAAGGAAATATATGTTCTGAAAATTATAAAATTTTGGATAAATATTCAGAATTGCTATTGTATGCAAAATGTTGCATTTAAATTTCATATTCTTATGGAATATGCTGTTTAATTTCAGAAAACGCATACAAAATAAGTAATTAAGCATAATTTCTTAGATGATCCTCTCAGAAACTGTAATCACAATTCAGACTGTACTGCCAAATTAGACAAAAAAATTATAGACTGGCATAGAAATCACAATGTATGAGCAAAGCAGAGAAGAGTCTGGTCTGGTATTGCTGTTGAAACTATATCTTTTTTGCTACATGAGTGTGTGCTGATGCAGAGGTAGCATATGAAGTCCATACATAATATTTGCAACAATGTCGATTATACCAAACAAAAAAACAGTAGTTGTTTCAGTCATGAGACATCTCCACTCTATACTCTGGTATTTGTGTAGCATACAGGACTTTTAATAGAAAGCCATGTTCATAAATTCATACATTCTAAATGTGTTTGTTAAGCAATTCAAAAGGGTATATCCTGATAAGAACATTCCTTAGATAAGGGCTTTTCTACCAGCAAGTATTTTAATATGTTTCAAACAGGTGTCTCATAGACTGTTTACCAGGAGATTTAACCAGACCATCTTCATTGTTTCTTATCTGCAGACATTCCTCCAGCGAAGTGAGAGGCTCATCTGTAAGCCTACTACTAACCATTCTATTCCAGCACCATACTTCTAGATATGACCATCTCTGATCTCCCACATTCATTTAAATGTCTAGCTTCTCCTGGTGGAAATTATAATATACAAATAATAATAATAATAATAATAATAATAATAATAATAATAATATCTATGCCCTCATTATTAAACAATGATATCAAGTAGCTTTTGATTATTTTCTGCATATTTACAACTCTAACATCAATACAGTTAAACTCCTCAGGTAAAAAATATTTTAGATAATGTCAAGATCTACTTTACTACTAGTCCATTAGTTGGTAAACTTATACCTCCTGGACTGCTCTGAAAATGGCTTGATTTAGAAAAAGGATATTTGGTTTTATTTGTTCTAGCCTACTAACAAATTTTGATTGTATTTATGTAAGTGTGTGCACATGCTGCCTGTGTAAGTTTAGTCCCCTATACTAGGAGGTAACAGAATGAGAAGCTAGAGTTGTGCAAATGGATATGTCAGTTATGGAATATAACAAATACCCTATGTCTTCATGTATTTGGGGCACAAACACACTTCTTTAAATGTTCAACATGAAGTTTAAAAATTGTCCATGGCACCCCAGAATATTACAAACTACCTAACACTAATGTATAAGAAAGAAAATTTGGCCGAGACCGGTTTGGCTCAGTGGATAGAGCGTCGGACTGCGGACTGAAGGGTCCCAGGTTCGATTCTGGTCAAGGGCATGTACCTTGGCTGTGGGCACATCCCCAGTAGGGGGCGTGCAAGAGGCAGCTAATCGATGCTTCTCTCTCATCGATGTTTCTGACTTTCTATCCCTCTCCCTTTCTCTCTGTAAAAAAATCAATAAAATATATTTTTTTTAAAAGAAAAAGAAAGAAAATTTATACAAACAGGGAAGAAGACAGGTCCCTACAGTAGAAATGACCTTACTAAACAGACATTTAAACAGATCACTGAGACAGAATACTTTGAATTGGTTTTACTTTTATTTAAGAAAATACTACCAGAATCTATAAACCAGCCAATAAAAGGTCATGATTAACTGCATCAAATACTGCCAAAAGATCTAATAAAATCAGGACAGACAAGATCCATTGTTGCAATCAAAAGGTCATTATTTACTTTCAATACAGCAGTCTCAGCACTATGATAAGGATGAAATCCTGATTGTAATTGCTCAAATAAGTCAAATTGCATCATGTGTTAATGTAATTGATTACAACCTCTTACACTTCAAGCAGAGACTAAATTAAAAAATGAATGATGGTATTGCACTTTGTCTAACACTAATGAAGCCTTCTGCAGCACTTCTGGCTCAGTATAAATTCATGGTCATTTGAAGAGTTGACCTAGAGCTAATGATAACAACAACAATAACAACAACAAAAATAAAATCTCTTATAAAGCTCACAAATGCCATTATAAATATTAATATTCTATTGCAAGGTAGAGAACTGTAAACTGCTGAGAATTCATCTCCTATTCTAAGAAAACCAAGTAAAATCCAAAAGACTTTATTAAACCCAAAAAATAATTGTCAAAAAAGTAAATGAAGGTTATAAATTATAGACCATTTCTTTATATCTACCTAGGTGTGTACAAATAGTTACTATCCTGAATTTAATGACAATTTTCACATATAATGCTCCTCTCAAGGCTTTGCTATTTAAGGATATACAAAGTACATACTGTTAGATCTTAGTGGCTCTCACTCCCTGTGGTTCCTTCCTCTCACAGATTATGAAAGACAGGAACTTGTCATTGACCATAAGAGGATTGCTCCAAAGGCATTTCATGAGCATCCTCAAATAGACAAAATCAGAAAAAGTGCTTCAAGGATCATAATCAAACCTGACTCATCAGGTAGGCATTTAATTCATTTAGGAAAAATAGATTAAGAAATAAGTGCTGTTATGTAATAATAATAACAAAGGTAACATTTATGCAATGATTACCTTTTTTTTTAACCAGGAATTATTGTGAACAATGTATCTACGTTTGAACGTAAATGTTTGCTTTAGATCCATAAAATGAATAACTCCTGATCTGCAAAGTAATTACAGTTTTGCAATCAGAAAACCAAACACAGAAAAGGGATTAAACTAATTCACTCTGATACAAATACAAAATTTTCAAACTAAATTCAGATATTCTGGTTCAAGAGCCTACACTACTATCTTACAACATCATTTCCCCTATGTGTGCAGCAACCCCTTAGGCGTTTAGTAACAAGGAAAAATACATTTCAACTTTTAAAACATTTTTTTATTATCATTGGTTTTAATCATCATCTGAGGACATTTTCCCATTGATTTTTAGAAACAGTATAAGAGAGAGGGAAAGAAAGAGAGAAAAATCAATGTGAAAGAGACACATCAATTGGTTGCCTCCTGCAAGGCCCTGACTAGGGCCTGTGCTGGGAGAAGCCTGCAACCAAGGTATGTGCCCTTGACAGGAATTAAACGTGGGACCCTTCGGTTCGCAGGCCAAGCCTCTATGCACTGAGCCAATCTTGCGAAGGCCATTTCAACTTTTATACCACATTGCACTAACTTTACAACAGTTATGTATACTTTGGTGCACTGAAAAATCCATCCATCTATAAAATGCTCAGAATGCTAAAGGATAAACTCCTAACTGCTATTATATATGTAAATATATACTATGTACATATGTATGAAATAAGTTTATCATAACTTTATTTCAAAAAAAGCATACAAAAATTATGAGGATATATTTTCTTTGTATATCACTAACAATTTGGGTAAAAGGATTTCTCAATATCATTGAGTAGCTATGCAAAAAAATCACACATAAAAACACATTTTCTTTAATAATACTCCAGTTTTTTCTTTAGTTTCTTTTTCTTTAGTAATATTCTCTCTATAATAAACTGTCTTAGCAAAATGACATGGCAGTCAATCTATTATTATATATTTACACTTAGAGACACACAAATTGAGCATTATATTTTAAATATGTAAGGTATAACAAGAAAGAAATCTAAAATATTTTGAACTGAAGTAATTATATATAAATAATTTCAAACAAAATTATCTCTAAATTCTGTTAAGCTCATCAGTTGTTCATCAACTGATTTTTTGAAGTGGCAGAGTGACCTAGCATGCTGTATCTAATGACAAAGAAAGTGAAAAATGCAATTAAAATCCAACCTAGGGCATAAGCTAATAACTGACAAATGAAGAGAAAGCACTAAAGATATGCTAAAATTGTGAATTAACCTTGAATGGAATAACGCCAAAAGCTCTAACTAATAAATTTCATAATAAGTTTCCAAATTCTGAAGTCAATCACTCATAATTTTAAGTCAAGTGTCCAATTAACTATCTCAAAGTGGTTAGGAAATGCTAACTTCCTTTTATTTCTGAGCATTTTCAAGTTCTTCCATCAGTAGTTACTTTACTTTTAATTTGTTTCCTATATTTATTGCAGATTCTGCTCTTTTCAATTTTTGTCCATGTTTCATGCTTCTGACTTCTCATTTAGTCACATTATAGGTTGTAAAACTATACTTTATTCAAAAGACCACTGAGCTTACTTAGCCGACTATTTAATGGACCTTGAGCAGAAGAATCGTGGTTGAATTTCCGTTTTACCACTTAGTTGGTTAGTGGAGTTGAAATTAACCTCTTGAATCTCTGCTTTCTCCACTGCACAGGAATTTAAAAATAACTACATTTGCAGATCACTTACAAGGAACAAATGTGTTACTTTGAATGTATCCTTCACTTATACAGATGTAAAATATTTTCAATGATAAATGACAGTTCAACAATACCCAAGGGTACAATTAGGAGAATGAAAAATGGCAATTTGTGTCATGGATTTTAAGAGGTATAAAATAATACAGTTCATCATATTCAAGTCAGCTTTTTTATTTTACTTTATACAAATGAAGAACTTATTGTCACAGAGATAAATGTATCCAAGCTCCCACAAATATCAGACTAGGGACTTCAGGAAAAGTCTCTTGAATCCTGGCTATGTTTATTTTTTTACAATATAATCATTCAGGATATACTAAGCCAAGAAGTTGCAGATATATACTGACAGGAAGGAAAAGCATGAGATTCTGTTTCCAAATTGACACTGGGCTATTTTAGAAAGTCATGCCAAATATAAAACACTAAATAAAGAGACTAGAGCAGTATTTCAAGTCTGCCTTTGAATTTGTGACTGTGGAAAAGGTACAAATTCAGTCTACTCCATTTCATTCATTTGTAAAATAAATAGAACAAGATCATCTATAATGTCCTTTTGCTAAGGCACTCAGCTTCCTATTAGACATCATTATTGCCTGTAACATGCAAGGCTTAAGAATTTGGCCTTATAATAAAGATCAAGTAGTTAAATACTGGCTCAGCCAGGTACTCTCTTGAACTTTGACAAACTACTTGGTCTAAACTGTTCTTTAAATTGAAGCTATAAATACTAGTACCCATTCATAGAGATGCTTTGAATATTGTTATAATTAACAAAAAGCTCTCTGCACATGGGAAGTGTTCAGCCAATAGGAGCTAGCCATTTCTACTAGGATCATGCACGTGCACCTACTGGTACCAGCAGAGTCCATCCAGAGCAAGTGCTTAAGTATGAAAACTGCATAGAAAACGGGGTCAAATTTTTTCTAAGCTACTTGTGTATTATTCTGTAAGTGATACAATAGGTACAGATCAAAATTTTTTAAAAAAAGAAAAGAAAGTTCAAAGATTAGAAGTTTAAGGAAAATATGAATAAACCTAATAAGTAGCAGTCACAATAAATTGGTATCAGGACATTAGTATATTAATTTTAAGAATCTGATATCTTATATAATAAAAGTGCAACATGCAAATTGACCCTAATGGTGGGTGTAACTACCAGTGTCTATGACGCACACCAACCACCAAGGGGCAGATGCTCAATACAGGTGCTGTCCCCATGCAGCTTGTGAGCCATGGTTTGCCACTCTGTTGACTAATGAGTCTGCCAACCACTGACCTAGACTCTCGATTCCAATAATTACAAGCTGTTATTGTTCTTTGTGATTAAGCCCCTATCCCAGTGGTCAGCAAACTCATTAGTCAACAGAGCAGTTTGCCGATTACTGGCTAAGTATGTCTGACTGTGACTTAGGCCCCCTTCCTGTGGAGAGAAAGCCTAAGCTGTTGGGCTGCCAGAGTGATGTCTGACTGCTAGCTTGGGTCCAATCCCCTGGGGAGCAGGCCTAAGCTGACAGGTGGACATCTCCTGAGGGATCCCAGGCTGCGAGAGGGATCAGACTGGGCTGAGGAATCTCCCTGCCAAGTGCATAAATTTTTGTGCACCAAGCCTCTAATACCAACCTAAATTAAAACAAGCACTTCTTTGTGTTCATTCATGCCTCATTATTATTTTACTAAAATCCCCTGTCATATAAATGTTGCATATATGACTGTTTATTTATCTTTTGACATTATTTATTGAAAGAGTTGTTATAAAATGGTATTCATTCAGACTGGAAATAAATATATTTTTAAAGACCCTGATATAGCAGGGATTATCAAAATTTTAATGGAAAAAGAAATGAGAATACATCAAAGAATTTATAAGTGCTGATTCAGAGAGGATAGAGAGTTATCAAAAAAGACATTAGACTAACATCTTTGAAGCAATTTTGTAGTGGGGTTTGTATCTATGCTTTGATATTTATGTAGTTTTGAATGATACAGCCTAACCAATAGTTAATGTAGAAGGATTATGTCCTTTCCTGGCTTTGTATTGAACTCTAATGGAGTCCATGGCTTCTGGTATAATAGCAGTGCTCTTCTGCGTGTGTGTGTATATATTTATTTTCTTCTATTTATGAAATCATACATATGTATTGTTGAGACATCGTAATATTTGCAAATAAAAGTATTAAAAGTATTAAAATCACCCAAACTCACCACACACAAGTTAATAAATAGGTTTATATACAGATGGAATTATATGGGGTGTGTGTTTTTTATTCTGCATGTGGAAAGGAAGGACTTCCTACAGGGACGACTCTTTGTTTTGCCCTTCACTATTAGGGGTATCAGCACTGTGCAATTTATTAGGCCCAAAGTTTTGTGGAGAACCCAAACTATCAGGATGGTTAATAAAAAAACATTGTAAAATGATAGGTAAAAATTATCACACATATTCTGATTATCAAAGATTTTTCAAAATCCTAAGATTTGATTTGCTTCATAATAGTGATATATATATATATATATATATATATATATATATATGAAAAATACCTCATCAAATTTATGTAACTATCATGCAAGCAATTCTGCATGAAGTTAATTGCTTGAGGTAGGCTTAGTATTTAACTTTAAAGTAATTCAATTTAATTTATTTGAAAGTAATTTTAAATGTCTATGCCACTTTACTAGAACAGAGTACTGTTTACTTAATGTTTTCACTTCTTAGAGAAAGTTTAGAAACTGGAAATTTAGGGTTATCCCTGTGGCTCAGATTTCTTTTCACCATTCCCATTCTTCCTTTCATCAGGTTTCTGTTCTGAGTAATTCAGTGTTTCTATTTATTGAGGAATGAATTATGTTGGAAACCTATCTAGAACAATGACACCACTTGGTAGTTTGGGGAGATTTACATCTAATTTAGCTTTTGAAATGTTTCACTTATACTCATTTAGTGCAGTTTGAACATACATTTATATCTTATAAAAAATGAACCACAAACGCAGTCCTAAAGCTTCCAGAAGGCAATCAGACCATAAAACATACTATCCATTCTATGTGAAGTACTTTCAAAAGAAAACAAATGCAAATTATGTCAGATTTCCTTAGAATTTAGCAAGAAGAAAAGTGACCCAATTCTCACCATTTTGCACAGGACGAAAAATGCATTTCCTTTTTAAAAATCAACTGTATCAAAAAAGAGAATTTACAATTAACACATGGATTAATATGTTTTCTTCAGAAAAATAAAACATAAGCCAGTTAGCAAACCCCTTTCTTGTATTCAGGTTTTAACAAAGTATCCCAAAAGCAGGGATATGAACTTGTGTTTTAATTTCCCACCTAACACTGTAAACCCTACCTCAAGAATAAAGCTTGACAACATAAAAAAATAACCTCTATTAAGTATGAATCTGCTGCAACAGCTCTGTAAGCTAAGTAACGTTGCCCTTATTTCTTTGTGGGGCTGCAGGTTTCTCAGACAGGTTAAGTCATTTGCTCAAGGTCACCTCCCTAGGATGAGGCAGGCAAGCCAGGCTTTACACTAAAGCCCATGCTTTGTCCAAGGTATCAAGTTGTCTCCATATAAGTAAAGATAAAATGATGGAGGAAATCGATGAGTAAAAGAACTAGGCTGCATAACTTAGGAAAAAAATATTTTGCTTTGTCACAAATGAAATGTTTCCACATCTGTGGAATGACTGTTCATTTTATGTCTATGTTTTGATGTTTTATTTTGCAGTTTTGTCTGTATTTTTTTTCTTTAGTTTTTAGTTTTCAAACCACACATTTGTCTGCAGCTGTTTTCAGTTTTTCCCCTTTAGGCTCTATTTCTCAGATAATGTTGTGTGCTTTCTGGTAGGATCATTTCTTAATGAGGTTTATTTAACTAGGAAGCAGTTATCTGGTTAGTAAAGTGTTACATTTTTGGAATATTTACATTGCTTTTTCTTTAATCAGAGATCAAATTTTATTACATATACTTAACTTTATATTTAAGAAAACTAAACAATGAATTTAAGTCATTATGATTAGCTTTCTAACTTACCTGTTATGCTCCATTGCAAACAACAATTCAACTGAAACTATAAAAATAATTGTGCATATTAATGAGATTTTCTTTTAATTTTAAATATGTACTATCTGTAACAAAATTATTTTGCTTCAATATTGTACTGTGTAATCAATGTCACGAAATAACTACACAATAGAGTGTTCATGCACTAACTTTACAGCAAAACAATTACTTGTTATAAAAACATGTTCAAAATTAATAAGTGAAATATATCATTAACTCCACATAGCTGGAAAATATTAACTTGATGAATATAAAAATTGTATTATGATGTTTCCCTGTGATCAAGTATTCACTATATAAGTATATTCAGTCTTACGTGTTTATGCTTGTAAATACAAATACATACGTTTATATGTGTGTATGCAGAGAAAAAGAGAAATGTCCAAGGAGCTTGCATCATACAATATAAGAGTGCCACCTTCTGGATTTAATAATTTAGTGACAGGTTTTTATGATGTCCTTGGCTTCCAAAAAGTATTTTATGATTAATGATTTTTCTTGTTAGTTTTCCTTAATTTTACTATTCATATTTAAATACTGTATTAATGTTACTATTTGTTAACATACCTGGATTTAATTTTGTATGGAGAAAGATTTTCTAGATAATACAGATTTTGAAATTTACTCCTGATGTAGGAACTTGTACATCAGCCAAACCAAAAGAAATGTAATTCATTTCGTTCATTTTCTATCATAATGAAGTCAGTAATAAATACAGATTTACCATATCTTATACAAAATGTAAGTGCAAAACACATTTTAAGACAGATTTCACTGGACTGATATTCTAAATTTATATACACCTTGGTTTTATATTAAAAGTATTAAAATTTATGAGAAAATTCAAATAAGTATATGAATATTGTGCAAGTCCATTTACATTAAGAATGATCAGACATTATGTGAATTGAGCGAACATATTTTGGATTTACAGCTGTAAAATATACTTTATCCTTTGATACAAGGTTCCCTTATCTATAAGGAAGCTGAATCATGATGTCCTTCCTTCCACAACCAAGATTTCACATAGCATATAAATTACTACTTAAAATCTGAGTCATTTTCAACAGTCTAATAACTCATTTGAAAGAGTAATAAATAGTAGTTGTTAATTTTATCTATATAATAAAATATATTGATCATTTTCTATTAGGTAAATGTCAATGCTTTGTGAGGGCACCTTGTTGACTGTGGTATTAGGGTCAATTTTACTTATATATTTTCTTTTTGCTGATAGTTCTTCCTCTTCTCTCTATATTTTTGGGTATAAAGAGAAAATAGAGATTTTCCTGAGACTACAAAGAATATCCCGTATTTGAAAGTTTTTTTCTGCACATGGATAAAACTAATCTTGGTAATAAATATATCAAGTATGCCTAAGAGTCTTATGTATGTCAGAAGAGATACAATATTTTTGTGGTAGATAATATTTTATAATATATTTTAATTATTCTTAGCCACTGTAATATGAATGCTATTTTATGTAACCTTTTTTAAAAAAGTCTCTTAAAGAACTTTTAATTATCTCTTCTTTGGAGGAGGATTGGGAATTCAAGAATCATGACACCTCCATTATATGTGTAAAATTGTGATAAGACACTACTTTAAACATGGAATAATATCCTTGTCCAGATTCCTTACACTACAAACATTATCCTCTCACTCTTGAATCCCCAAAAGATAGCTTCTCAAATGTATTCAACACATGAGAATATGCAGTGTACTGAAACAAAATGAAAGTAAGGAAACAATCTATCTATTAAAAGAATAATATAAAAATTGACCATAACTCCAAAACACAAGATGTCTGTCCTCATGTTGTCAAAGATGACTGCCCTCATGTGGACACAAGATGGCCAGCAGGGGAAGGCAATTGGGAGAGACCAGGCTGCAGGGAAGGGCAATTGGGAGGGACCAGGCCTGCAGGAAAGGGAAGTTGGGGGAAAACCAGGCCTGCAGGAAAGGGCAGTTGCGGGGAAACCAGGCCTGCAGGGGAGGGCAGTAGGGGCAAAAAGGCTGGAAGGGGAGTGGTTAGGAGGTAATCAGGCTGGCAGGCAGAAGTGGTCAGGGACAATCAGGAAGGGTGGCAGCTGAGCAGTTGGGAGCCAGCAGTCCTGGATTGTGAAAGGGATGTCCAACTGCCCATTTAAGCCCGATCCTACCTGGCCTAAACGGGCAGTCAGACATCCCTTGAGAGGTCCCAGATTGGAGAGGATGCAGGATGGGCTGAGGGACACCTCCCACCCAGCTGTGCATGAATTTTGTGCACCGGGCCTTTAGTCCATAATAATAAAAGCATAATATGTTAATTAGACTGAACATCCTTCTGGATGTCTTTCCATCCTTCTGGATGAAGCCAGGGTTTCAAGGGAAACCCATGTCCCGGGTGCCAGAGAGAAGCTAGTGACAGCAGTCGGTGGAAGGAAGGCCTACTCTTAAATGAATTTTGTGCATCAGGCCTGTAGTTAATTATAAAAGAAAAGAACTTCAATCACTTATGCCTTAGAAATCTATATGTAATACAAAGAATATCAGAGTGTTGTGGAAGACGATTCTCCCATTCTATCAATATATCAACAAGCTCGTGTTTTGAGGCTCTTGCACTAGTTTCTGTCATATAGCTCCCAATAACATCAGCATCTGTTCCAAATATAACAGAAGCACAATTTTTACAAGAGTTTGCAGCTTTATAAAGAGTAGTATTTTACTTTCTATATATAAGAGCTTAGAAATTATTAAGCCTAATGACAAGCAACTTCATTAGTATGTGAGCTCTCTTTAGATGTATATATAACCATTATGAAAAACAATAGGAATTAAACATAATATCAAAAGGACAACAAATTATTTTATTTCTTTGAATTTCTTAAAAGGAGATTTCCTGCAGTTTCCAATACAGATTTATTTAATCTGAAATTTCTTTTATCAGCCAGTATGTTCCAAAAAAGTACAGTTTAAGTAAATAATTGAAATCTTTATATTTTGAATACAATAAGATAAAGCAGAATATAAATTAGCATATAGAATCAGTAGTCTCTTAACTGAATGGAGAGTACAGTGGGATTTTCAAAGACAAAGACACATATGTGTATATTTTGTAACTCAGAAATATTTATTCAGACTCAGTGAGAGAATTCTTGCAGTGATTCTGCTAAGGATCTGTGTGAATGAAAGACTCAGAATTCTCTTGATGAGAATCTCTTCCCAATGAAAGTGAAAGCTGAAGAAGTAGTTGATGCAAAGAATGGTCAACTATGGAAGAGAAGGGTACTTATAAGTGAAGGTTGACACACCTATGCATTACCTTATGTTAGAACTTTCAGATTCTTTTTGGATTTCAAGAACATGGTGCCACCCTAGAAGCATACCTATATAAATAAAAGAAAACTATCACTGAAACTTCTACAAACAACTGAAAGCCCATTACTGGAGCTTGGTAATTTTCCACAATTTTGGAAGAAACATATTTTTCCAAATTTTGGAGTGGTGACTCTATTGATTGAAATGCATGTCACCCTAGTTGCTTTTGGAATGGTGGAGAAAGTCTCCATAGAAAATGGGACTCAATGGTTCCAGAAAACAATGCCATACACAGCAATTTCAAAACTATAACTTAACAAAAGAACAAACATCATCCAGAATCACCAGAAAGCTGGCTGAGTGAAAATTCCACAAATAAAAGTGAAGATAGGACACTGTCACTCAGAGGAGCGGCTGAGGACAGCGTAAAAGATACGCACGGTGTCGGAGGTTTGGGGCCGTGAGTGCGCAAGCAGATAGGGTGCGCGGCTGCAACCCAGCCAGTTTTCTCAAATGGGGGAGACAAAGATTTCCCAATGCACTGATTCCCCAGCTCTGGGCAAAGTCCGGGGAACTCACAATCATACAGGTAAAACTGGAAAGCGGGGAGGCACGCTGAAACTCTGGCGCTGCAAGTGTCTGCAAAGTTGTGGAGAGGACGAGCTTGTGCAGAGTGCGCACAAATTTGGGAACAGCAGAGCTGCATGACTGCGCAGAGAGAACTCGTGTCTTACTCTCTCATTCAGGAAATCACCAGACTGCATTGTTTTACGACCCTGGGTGAGACGTTGGGTGTGCAGAGTCATGTGGGGAGAGGCTGAATCATCAGGCAGTGGGTGGATCTTAGTGACAGCTCTCTCTCAGAGGTGCTTGCAGTCATTGCCACCTGGCACAGAGTCCCAGGTGGTGCATAGGGCAGACCTGATGCTGCCTGCTCAGCCTGGAGATTCCCCCCATCCAACCTGAGCACAGCTGAACCTCACAGCCAATTGGCCTAGAGGTCAAACCCTCCTAGTGCTGGAAACAATAAGCTCCGCTTAACTTCAACAAGACTGTGCAACCCATATCCACCTCAGGTAACTGGGGAGGCTGAGCCATTGTCCCTTAGAGGACATCTACCACACAAATCTAATCGACCTACTCAGGAAAGCAGCCACCATGCAGAGACATGGAAAGAAATCAGATGTGAAAGAAATGGAGGGGAAAAAACTACTGGACATAGGGTTCAAAACCATGGTTATAAGGCTTTTCAAGAGGCTCCTAGAAAAGGCCGAGACCTACAAGGAAATGAAGGAGACCTATGAGGAAATGAACAAGACCTACGAGGATATGAACAAGGACCAACTAGAAATTAAGCATACACTGACAGAAATAAAAAATATTATACAAAGACCTAAAATACTCTAGAGGACCGCAAGAACCAAGTCAAAGATTTGAAATACAAAGAGGTAAAATCCACTCAGCTGGAAAAGCAAAAAGCCAAAAGAATCCAAAAAATTGAAGATAGTGTAAGGGACCCCTGAGACAAGCTCAAGCATACCAACATCCGAATTATAAGGGTGCCAGAAAAAGAAAGAGAGCAAGATAATGAAAACCTTGTGGAGGAATAGTGACCGAAAACTTCCCCCACCTGGTGAAAGAAATTGACTTAGGAGTCCAAGAAGCACACCGAACCGCAATATATAGGAACCCTAAGAGGACCACTCCAAGGCACATCATAATTAAAATGTCAAGAGCAAAAGACAAAGAGAGAATATTAAAAGCAGCAAGAAAAAACAGTTAGTTACTTATAAGGGAACACCCATATGATTGTCAGTGGATTTCTCAACAGAAAATATGCAGGCCAGATGAGAGCGGCAAGAAATATTCAAAGTGATGAATAGCAAGAATCTACAACCAAGATTACTCTATCCAGCAAAGCTATCATTCAGAATTGTAGGTCAGATAAAGTGCTTCACAGCTAAGAAAAAGCTAAAGGAATTCATCACTACCAAACCAATATTATATGAAATGCAGAAAGATATTCTTTAAGAAGAGGAAGAAGAAAAATTTAAAAATAAAAATTATGAACAACAAATACACATCTATCAACAAATCAATATAAAAATCAAGTGAATTAAAAATCTGATGAACACGAAAAACTGGTGAATATAATAGAATCATGGGAATAGAGAGGGAATGGTCTGACAATTCTTGGAAAGAAAAGGAGTATGGGAAGTGCAGTAAGAGACTGGACAAAAATCATGCTCCTGTGGGAGAGGACAGTGGGGGGAGGTGAGGGCAGAGGGTGGGATGGGTACTGGGTGGTGGGAAACTATAGGTGGAAAAAAAGGGGAACAAATCTGTTACTTTGAATGTATCCTTCACTTATACAGATGTAAAATATTTTCAATGAAAAATGAACAATGTAATTAAAAAACTGAACAACAAAGATTAAAATATTTTTTAAAAGTAGCAGAAATATCAGTGTCAATAAAAAGAACAACAACAAAAAATAATAATATATTTTACTCTCCATCTACCACTGAATCTTTTAAAGTTCTGTCAAAACCAATTTGACACCAGTTTATTTTTAATGATTTTCCTTATGAGTTTCTCTAAATTATTTAACTTAACACATATACAGTAAATCTAATTTTTCTGTACTTATATATCATCATTTTGGATGTTATTTAACTAAAGCACATTAATAAAATAACTGTTGTGGAGCAGAGGTGAGTGAATGACCACTGGAGCCCAGACCAAATTAAAATTTAGGGAGCCTTTATTAGCCAGCCTGGAGACTGCTCTGCCATCCTCCACTTGGAGACCAGAGAGCAGCCCCAACCCTTTGTGCAGGACCACTTTTAAGCACATTAACCACATCCTGTTTTTGCACAACAAGCAACCAAAGACAAAACAGTTTTTCCCAAGCGACATTAGGGTCATGCCATTGATGACCATGCCACCCACAGGGTCATCTTGTTCTTCAGAAAGCTGACAGTGTTCTATCTTGCAAGGCCTACGTGCTGGGAAGGAGCCATGAGACCATATCTCAAGGCCTGGCCTGGTGTCACCACTGACAACTCTATCTGGGGCATAGTCCACGGCCTCAGTAGTGCTCAAAAATTCTCACTCTACAACATAACCACATGCCAAAATTAGAACTAATAGTCACAGGATTCATACAACTAATTCTTGGTAAGCACAAACACTCCAAAAATTCTCAATTTCCTTGATTATTCTATACTAGAGGCTTAGTGCACAAAAGTCATGTACTTGTTGGGGCTGGGGGGGGGAGTTCCTCCTCACTCTCTCACAATCCAGGAGCCTTCACTATCACAGTCCAGGAGCCCTCAGGGGATGTCTGACTGACGGCTTAGGCCTGCTCACCAGGAGCAGCCCAAAGCCATCAGTCGGACATCCTTAGTGCTGCCTCAGAGGCAGGAGAGGCTCTCGCCACTGCAACTGTGCTGGCTTTTGGCTGAGTGGTGCTCCTCCTGTGGGAACACATTGACCACCAGAGAGCAGCTTCCTCATTGAATGTCTTCGCCCTGGTGGTCAGTGTGTGTCATAGTGATCAATAAATCCATCATTGGGCTGAAAACGGCTCTCCAACATCCACCGAGAGGGCCCAGATTGCAAGAGGGCACAGCTCAGGACAAGGGAGCCCTCTGATGCATGAACTTGGCCAGGGAGGGACACAGAAGTTAGACAGCCAGGATGGAATTATGGGAGAGCTCCAGGGTATGTCTGGCCCATCTTGTTCAGTCCTGATCTTCACACAGCGAGCGGTGTGAACTTAGAAGTGTTGTTATATAATTATCTTATATAATAAAAACCTAATATGCTAAGTGTCCAGTTATCTGGTGGGCCATTCAACCAATCAAAACATAATATG
Organism: Antrozous pallidus; assembly: GCA_027563665.1. Lineage (NCBI taxonomy): Eukaryota > Metazoa > Chordata > Mammalia > Chiroptera > Vespertilionidae > Antrozous > Antrozous pallidus. Next base: position 33,264,782 of record CM050519.1, read on the forward strand.
CTAATGATATGCTAAGGCCACTCAACTGCTCACTGTGATGTGCACTGACCACCAGTGGGCAGACTCTCTGACCAGTAGGTTAGCTTGCTACTGGGGTCAGGCTGATTGGACTGAGCAAGACGAGATGGCCACTCCCTGGAGCCCTCCTTCAGTCCCTCCCTGGCTGGCCAACCTTCCCTCCATGGACCCAATCATACACCAGTGGGGTCCCTTGGTCTGACTTGTGCCCTCTCGTAATCCAGTACTCTTCGGGGGATGTCAGAGAGCCAGTTTCAGCCCAATCTTGCAGGCCAGGCCAAGAGACTCCACTGGTGCATGAATTCCTGCACTGGGCCTCTAGTTAAATAAATATAAATATTGGTTAATCTGTTGTGTCTATTATATGGAAATAAATTATAGAAGTTTTTACTGAAATGTTTTGTCGGCAATTAAACAATATTCAAAAGAAAATACCAGAACCCATTTCTAAGTGAAACCTCTCATTCCTATAGAAGAATTAATGTCTCCTAAATGAACTATATTCTTCCTTTAGGCATATTTATTTCTGAAAATATTTTATATACTATCATTTCTCAGCTGTAACTACTTCAGTCATTCTCTATGGTAAACAGGTTCATTTCTTCACTTAGCATCTGCAAATTTTGTTAGACTAACTTCAGCCAATCCTGTGAATATACTTTTCTAAAACTCCAGCTGGTCAATAAGTCACATAAGAACATTTTAGCACAAGTACAATTTCCAGGAAATATAAAAAATACAATTGCTTCTTTAGAAACAAGTGCAAAAAAAGGTATATGTATCTTTTTATGATCTAGCCCCAAATTTCCTTAGAAAATAGTGTTTCTGATGCAAAATTGAAATATTCAAAACAATATATATGAAAATATGCTTGTAAGGTATAAAGTTAGAAGTTGATATAGAAATCACTTATGCGGTGTGTTTTTTAAAATACTCACATGCACTTTATCCCAACATAGCTTATTCTACTTGGGCATTGGGCTATACTTTGTATTCTCCCCAAAATTCAAATGTTGAAATCCTAACTCCTTATGTGATGGTAGTAGGAGGTGGGGCTTTTTATGCAGTGTGTCCAGAGAGCTCTCTCACCTTCTTTCCAACAAGTGAGGGAACAAGAAGACGGCAGCGGGCAATCTGAAAAAGGGCCCTCACCATTTTGTAATCACTAGAAGCTTGGTGCATGAAAGTTGTGCATGGAGGGGAGATCCCAGCCCAGTCTGCATCTTCTCCAATCTGGGACCCCTTGGGTGATGTCCCACAGGGATCAGGCCTAAACCGGCAGTCAGACTTACTTCTCGCAATCCAGGATGACTGGCTTCTAGCCACTTGCCTGCCTGCTCGCCTGTTAGGCCCTAATCCCTCTGCTTGCCTGCCTGATTGCCCCTAACCCCTCTGCCTGCTGGCCTTATTTTCCCTACCTTGACCCCTGCCGATCTGATCATCCCTTCCTTGCCCCCTGTCTGATGATTGCACCTACCTCTCTACCTGCCTGCCTGATTGTCCCTAACTGCCCTCCCCTGGCATTTGACCTCACCCCTAACTGCTCTCAACTACTGACCTGATCGTCCCTAACTGCCTCTGCCTGCCTGATCACCCCTAACTGCCACTGCCTTGGGCACACCACCATGGCTTTTTCTGGAAGGAAGTTGGACATCTAGAAGATGGCTGCTCAACCAAGTCTAATTAGCATATTACACTTTTATTGGTATAGATAGATTATATAGAATAGGGTTGCTTAAATGGAGGGGAGCCTTTTGCAGCATAAAGAGATGCACTTCGCAGACAAAAACACATTATTTCTATATATGAACTGATAGCCAGCCATACGCACTATACTGCCAAATGGGTCATTAAAAAATTGAATCACCGAGAACCAAGATGGCGGCATAGGTTAAACACCTATCTTGCCATCATACTCAACAATTTTAATACTACAACTTAACGAAAGAGCAAACACCTTCCAGAATCACCAGAAAGCTGGCCGAGTGAAAATTCCACAAATAAAAGTGAAAATAAGACACTGTGACTCAGAGGAGCGGCAGTGGACAGCGTTGAAAGATTCGCGAGCCGCCGAGAGGGCGGGCGGCTGAAAACCGGCCAGTTTTCTCGAACGGGGAGACAAAGACGATCCACTGGACTGATTTTCCAGCTCTGGGAGAAGTCCAGGGAACCCACTATCATACGGGGTGAAAACTCGACAGTGGGAGGGCACGCCAAAGCTCGGGCAATGCAGGGGTCTCCCGGCTTGTGGAGAAGGCAGCTTGCACGAACAGCTCGGCTGCGTGATGGTGCAGACAGCAATCTGCGACTTGTCTCTCATTTGGAAAACCGTCAGTCTGCTTTGTTTTATGACCCTGGGTGAGACATTGGGCGTGTAGTCTCATTTGGGGAGAGTCTGAATTCCCCGGGAGCCAGTGGAGCTCCACAGCAGCTCTCTCTCAGAGGTGCTGGTGGCCACTGCCCCAGGAACAGAGTCCCTGGGGCCACACAGGGCGGAGCTGACGCTGTCTGCTTAGCCCGGAGACTCCTCCCATCCAACCTGAGCATAGCTGAGCTTCACAGACAATTGGCCTGGAGGTCAACCCCTCCAAGTGCTAACAAGGATTAACTGAGCTTAACTTCAGCAAGACTATGCAGCCCATATCCACCTCAGGTAACTGGGGAGGCTGAGCCACTGACCCTAGTAGGAAGTCTACCACACAAAGCTAATTGACCAACTCAGGGAAGCAGCCACCATGCAGAGACATGGAAAGAAATCAGATGTGAAAGAAATGGAGGAAAAAAAACGACTGGACATGGAATTCAAAACCACGGTTATTGGGTTTTTCAAGAGGCTCCAACAAAAGGTCGAGGCCTATAAGGAAATAAGCCAGACCACAAAGGAAATGAATGAGTACTACAAGGAAATGAACAAGACCCTCAAGTATATGAAGGAGACCTGCAAGGAAATGATCAAGACCAACGTAGAAATGAAGGAGACTCTCAAGGATATAAAGGAGACTCTCAAGGATATGAAAAAGGACCAACCAGAAATTAAGCATACACTGACTGAAATAAAAAATATTATACAAAGACCTAAAAGTGCTCTGGAGCACCCCAAGAACCAAGTTAAAGATGTGAAATACAAAGAGGGAAAATCCACTCAGCTGGAAAAGCAGGAAACCAAAAGAATCCAAAAAATTGAAGATAGTGTAAGGGGCCTCTGGGACAACCTCAAGCATACCAACATCCGAATTATAGGGGTGCCAGAAAAAGAGAGAGAGCAAGACAATGAAAACCTATTTGAAGAAATAGTGACCGAAAACTTCCCACACCTGGTGAAAGAAATTGACTTAGGAGTCCAAGAAGTGCATCGAACCCCAATATATAGGAACCCTAAGAGAACCATACCAAGGCACGTCATAATTAAAATGCCAAGAGCAAAAGACAAAGAGAGAATATTAAAAGCAGCAAGAGAAAAACAGTTGGTTACCTGTAAGGGAGCACCCATACGATTGTCAGCAGATTTCTCAACAGAAACGATGCAGGCCAGACGGGAGTGGCAAGAAATATTCAAAGTGATGAACAGCAAGGATCAAGATTACTCTATCCAGCAAAACTATCATGCAGAATTGAAGGTCAGATGAAGTGCTTTGCAGATAAGAAAAAGCTAAAGGAGTTCATCACCTCCAAACCAGTATTATATGAAATGCTGAAAGATATTCTTTAAGAAGAGGAAGAAGAAAAAAATAAAAGTGTAAATTAGGAACAACAAATACACATCTATCAACAAATGAATCTAAAAATCAAGTGAATTAATAAGCTGATGAACAGGATAAACTGGTGAATGTAACAGAATCACGGATATAGAGAGGGAATGGACTGACAACTCTTGGGGAGAAAGGGAGTGTGGGAAGTGCAGCAAGAGACTGGACAAAAATCATGCAACTATGGGAGAGGACAGTGGTGGGGGTGAGGGCGGAGGGTGGGATGGGTGCCAGGTGGAGGGGAACTATATGGGGGGAAAAAGGGAACAATGTAATTAATATACTGAACAATAAACATTAAAAAAAATGAATCGCTTTCTTACATCAAACACCAAACAGCTATTTCTCTTAAAACCTCTCCTCAGCCCCCATCTTACTTCTGCCTTTGCAGTAGATTCTGATTGGTCAGTTTCAAAAGCTCCGCCTGCTAGGAAGCCTTTGGCTCCTTGCAATTCACCCACATTTGGATCTGCTTGGTCAGTTTCTATGCCAGTTAGCATTTTCAGGCCAGTCTCTGGACCTAATCATAGCGGTGGGGCTGATTAGCAGCCACTCCAGGCTGCTGGCATGCAGGCTGAACTGCTGAACTCTGGGAAAGAGAGAGGCTTGGCTGCTGGCAAGGCCTGGAGAGAGAGAAGCAGGGTCTGATGAACAGTCACAGCTGCTTGGATCAGACCTTGCTTCTTTATCTGGTCCTCGCCAGTAGCTGCGGCTGCTACTGATCAGCCTCGCCTCTCTCTCTCTCTCTTCGAGAGGTCAGCAGTTCAACCTGCTCACCTGCTGTGTGCACAGCCTGGCATTCGGTTGAGCCTTTGGTTGTTATGACCCTGGCACTCTCTCTCTCTCTCTCTCTCTCTCTCTCTCTCTCTCTCTCTCTCTCTCACACACACACACACGCTAGAGGCGAGGTGCCCAAAATTCGTGCAGAGGTGGATTGGTGGCCCTCAGCCTAGCCTACACCCTCTCGCAATCTGGGACCCCTCTGTTAGGGTCCCTAAGCCTCATCTATGGACTGAGTCTATCAGGGCTTTCCTTCTCCCCAGCTGGCCCTGTTCCTGCTGCTGCCACTACTCGCCATCTGTGTGGCACTGCCCACCACCCCACCACTGGTCACCTCCCTCTGCAGGTGAACAGGCATGAGGTACAATCTCTTGGCTGGCCTGGGCCTCCCTCTTTGGGGTAATGAATCGTGGAGCCCCACATTGATTGCCCCACAGAGGGTGGCCTGGGCCTCCCTCTGCAGGGTGATAGTGGAGTGAAGGCGGAGCCTCCAAACCAATTGCATTGTACCTGCCTTGGCTGGCACGGTGCCAGTGTGTGTAATAGCATGGTTGATCAGAAGGTCATCCAGATGGTTGTTCTGCTGTTGCATCATTTGGTAGATTTGCATATTAAGTTTTTATTATTATAGATACTGTACCCTGATCTCTGACTTCTAGCCTCTGGAAATGTGAGAAATACATTTCTGTTGTTTATAAGCCATTCAGTTAATGGTATTTTACTATAGCAGCCTCAGGAAACTAAGGCATGTATGTCTACTTGAGAGTCAGTACTTGATATTTTATATTTTTCAAAGCTTCACAGTGATTCTTAGATGGGCATTTCTACATCTGAGAACTGATTGCTTACAGTTGTCAGCCATCGATCACAGAAAAAAAATTGCTTGGTGGAAGGGAATAGAGAAACAAATGTAGATAAAATCAACAGAAGTATGTTTGGGTTCAAAATCACTAAAACATTGCTTCTTTCTGGCTCGATTTAGAATCCAAACTATGTGAGTGAAAATGTCACTAGATAGAACTCTTCTGTCACATGACTAATTAGGATACTGTTTTCTCACTGCCTCTGGAAAATGATGTTCCCCTTTAGACTGTGATATCCGAAACACTTATTCCTGAGGAATTATCTGAGGCTTTCTTCTTTTTTATGTTATTTTGACTACTATGCTACTGAATGAAATGAGAATTCTAAATGAAATAAGAATTTTTTTTTTCTTTTTCAAATGAGAATTCTTAATATTAGGAGAGAGAATCCATCTTTTTCTTCTATGGCACGAATGGGTCCCCTATGTTTCTCCATTACTTGGATTAGAAAATGTCCTCAAAGAGATTATTGAACTAAAATTGGTTGTGGTGGAGCCCTCTCTGGCTAGGCTCAGCGGACAGAGTGTCAGCTTGGGTACTGAAGGCTCCTGGGTTTGATTCCAGTCAAGGGCACATGCTGGAGTTGTGGGCTTGATCCCTAGTATGGGCTGTTCAGGAGGTAGCTGATCCATGATTCTCTCTCAGCATGGATCTCTCTCTCTCTCTCTCTCTCTCTCTCTCTCTCTCTCTCTCTCTCTCTCCCTTCCTCTCTGAAATCAATAAAAAATAATTAATTAATTAATTTTTAAAAATTGGTGGTGGTGGAGGTGGGATGGGGTGATGTTCTTTTAGCCTCTATCTTCCAACATTTGTTCTTTCTCAAATCTCTCTAAATTTGGACTTTGACTTTTCAAACTATAAATACTTTTACTTCTTCTATTCTTACAAAAAGTTTGACCTCTCTGTCAGTTAGACAACTTGACTGGGATTCTTGTCATATTACCTTTTCTTCCCTATTTTCCTTCTTACACCTATCAAATGTAACATGAACCTTTAAATACTAATTCCTTTTCTAACATATTAAGGACCAATACTGCTTCTTGAATTTAAACAGTTCTTCCTATTAGAAAGAAAAGAAAAAAGACTTTTCTAACAAACAAAAAGTCTTTAGGCTGATACATGCTTTCTCTAATTTGGGATGTTTTCTTTTGAAATCCCAAACTCTGCTGTTAACATTAGAGACTGGGAAACATTTTTACTTCTCACTGCTGTTTTCCTCTGGTTCTAAGCAAACATGAATCCTAGAAGCAGTGTATTTCCAACATAGACTGTTTACACTTTCTGCTAAGCCACTGTTTGCCACACTTTCATTGATTTTTTCCTCCCCTCCAATTCAGGAAGGTAATTCGTGTGTTGTAAAGACCCTATTTCTCTTTATTCATTGATGTAGTCTCCTATAGCACTGAGTTTGAACCTACACTCAGCAACTCTGAAATATATAGCCATGATCAATGGTTATCTAATCAACAAAGCAGATCCAAATTGAGAGCCTGAGATAAATTGCCACAGGCTATAGGATTTCACAGAAGTTCATCCCATAATGAGTCCTTTTGTGATCCTGGATGTTATTCTAAACAGAATAAAGAGAGAGAAGATTTGTGATGGTCAATATAATTCCAACTAAAGCACCTGGAATTAAGGATCCATTGCCTGAAATAAATCACACAGGCAAACTGCGCTTTATTGAGCGGGTTCACCCTTACCCATATAAACTTCATTGCTTTTACAATTTGAAGTCCCAAACAAAACTCATAAGGTCCCATCAATGAAGTCCTACACATTCCTCTGTCAGAATGTGCCTGCTTTGAAAGTTGCCTCCCAGACTAATAGCAACATTTAAAGTTGATTTATAAATACAAAGGAAATCTTATTCATTCATTTACTAATGCATGCATTCATTTACTAATGCATATATTTCCTGGGGAAAAATATAATGAATAACTTAAATAATGAACAAAAATAGATCCAGCGACATAGAAGCATCAAACAGACCATCAAACTTCAGAAGGAATGCAGAGGAGGGGGAGGGCTGGGGGAGTAAGAGGTCAACCAAAGGGCTTTTATGCATGCATATGAGCATAACTAATGGGCACAGACAATAAGGGGATGAATGCATGTACTGGGAGTGGGGAGTGGGAACAGTCAATGGGGGGAAAAGGAGATATATGTAATACTTTAAACAATAAAGAATTTATATTAAAAAAAGACTAAAAAACAAGTCTGAAATATTCTTCTAAGCATATGTAGCTAGCTGCTTTAGTGAAAAAGAGTAACAACACATATTCTATTATCCAGAAGGTATCTGTAACAGAGGTGATACTGAACAAAGGATTAACAACTAATTTTCTAAAATTAAGTCAAACAGTGAAGGAAAAACACAGAATGCAGGTTAGGGACTAACTTAAAGACAGTTTCCAAGTCATAAACATTTCCATCTGATAATATACCAGACATAGACATGATGCTTTAAGTCATATTATCTGTGATAGCCTGTAATATGTCCTTTGTCATTCTTTATATAATATATCTGTCTATAATGTGTGTCGTTAGTCCATTGGCAAAAGCATGTAGTACAATGTAAAATAGAAATGGACATAGAAAAGCATGTGCATTTGGTTCCCATACTCAGAGGAAAATCATTCAATAGTTTCCATTAAATATAGTTTTATACAAAAATTGCTTTCTTTTATTTTTTTCTGAGATACTCATAATAAAATTAAACAAATCCTCTTTCATTTTATATATAGAATTTTCAACATCAGCATGTATAAAGTTATACATTTTTCTTATAAAATTAGACAATTATATATTTTTACCTTTTTCCCCTTTGTCAATGTGCAATTATTGTTTTTCAAATATTAATTTTCCTCCCCTCAAAATTTTCCACACAAATTTTGTTTTTGAAGTTATTATGGGCTCATAAAATAAGGTGGCAATTGAACCTTCATTTACTTCTTTCTGGAAGACTACATAATTTTGGTCATATTCATTCTTTAACAATTTCAAAGAATTAAGAAATAAAGTAATGTGAGCTTAGAGTTATTTTTGTGAAAAAGTTAATTCAATTACTTTAAAAACTACAGGGCTATACAAATCCCATATAATAAAGAGGTGATGTGCAAATTGACCTTCACTCCAACACACAAGATGGCCACCCCCATGTGGTCAAATATGGCTACCCCCTTGTGGACACAAGATGGCCAATATAGATGGCCAGAAAGGGAGGATAGTTGAGGGTCATCAGGCCTGCAGGAGAGGGGAGTTAGGGGTGACCAGGCCTACAGGGGAGTGCAGTTCGGGGAGTCCAGCCCTGCAGGGGAGGGCAGTTAGGGGCAACCAGGCAGGCAGGGAAGGGCAGTTTGGGGCGACCAGATTGTCAAGGGAGGTCATTTAGGGGTTACCGGGTCAGTAAGGGAGGGCAGTTGGGGGTAACAAAGCCTGCAGGGGAGGACAGTTAGGGGCCAACTGGCTGGCAGGGGCTCAGTTAGACATCCATCAGGATGGCAGGAGAGTGGTTAGAGGGTGATCCAGCTGGCAGGCAGAAGCAGTTAGGGGCAATTAGGTAGGCAGGCAGGTAATCATTTTCGAGCCAGCAGTCAAGAAGTCCCAGATTAGATAGGTTGGAGGCTGGGCTGAGGGACACACATATCCCACCCTGTGCAATAATTTTATGCACTGGGCCTCTAGACCTATTTAATTAAAGGATAATATGCAAATTAACTATACCTCTGATCAAGCTATGCTCACAAAGCCATGCCCACCAGCCAATCAGGAGCAAATAAACCCCAACCAAGATGGCTGTGGCCACTGAGTGCAGGAGAGAGGCTTGGGTTTCCCCGGCAATGGAGGAAGCCAAGCTTTCTGCCTGCTGTTGCCGGGCTAGGCCTCCACTCAATGTTACAAAGATTCAATTATAAAAGATACATAATCCCAACATAAATGGCGACAGCCACAGAGCTGGAGAGAGCAGAGGCTAGGGTTGCCCAGGCAATGGAGGAAGCCAAGCTTCTGCAGCTCTGGCTGGCCTAGGCCTCCACTCTAGGCTACAATGTTTCAGTTATAGAAGGTAAATGTCCCAACAGAAATGGCTGCCACCACAGAGTGAGCAAAAGGCTTAGCTTTGCTCCAGGCTACAAAGTTTCAATTGTAGAACATAAATTAATCCCAGATCCCAGGGCCTCCACTTGGGTCACTGGGGGGAATGGCCTGCCTACAAACCACCACAGGCCTCTCACCCAGGCTGCCCCACACCTCAAGGAAATCTCCACCCTGATCCAGAACACTCTTCAGGACAAACCAGCTGGCCCTCACTCATGTACCAGGCTTTTATCCTATCTAAAAAACAGTAATATGCTGATTGACCATCACTCCAACATACAAGATGGCTGCTCCCATGTGGTCAAAGATCCTGCCCCCAATGTGGACACAAGTTGGCCACCACAAGATGACCAGCAGGGGAGGGCAGTTGGGAGCAATCTTGCATGCAGGGGAGGACAGTTGGGGGTGACCAGGCCGGCAGAGGAGAGAAGTTGGGGGTAAACAGGCTGGCAGGGGAGCAGTTAGACATCAATTAGGCTGGCAGCAGAGTAGTTAGGAGGTGATCAGGCTGGCAAGCAGAAATGGTTAGGGGCAATCAGGAAGGCAAGCAGGCGAGCAGTTGGAAGCCAGCAGTCCTGGATTGTGAGAAGGGTGTCTGACTGCCTGTTTAGGCCCGATCCAATGGGATTGGGCCTAAATGGGCAGTTGGACATCCCTCAAAGGGTCCCAGGTTGAAGAGGGTACAGGCTGGGCTGAGGGTCAATCCGCCCAACCCCGTGCACAAATTTAGTGCCGGGCCTCTATTATTTTATATATTTGTATGTGTGTCAGTTGTAATGAATCATGATTTCTAAGAAATTTATCTACTTTAGAAAATATTCCAATTTTTAACTTTGCATGCTATTTTCAAGATCTATCAATGTTATTGCATATGGTAATATTTCTTTCTTAATATTTTCTTATGTACTACATCTTGTTTATACAATCATCTAAAAACATTGCTTACTTCCATGTGTGACCATCATGAATAATTTGCAATTAATGTAGGGGTGCCTATATCTTGGCAAATAAATGTTTTCAAACTTTTGGGGTAGATATCCAAAGAAGAGTACTTAGGGTTATATGGTACCTACATTCTTATGTTTTTCAGAAAACTTCATACTGTTTTCCATAGTGACTGTGCCAGTTTTCATTCCCACTAGCAGCAACTGAGGGTTACTTGTTCTCCACAACCTCTGCAACAGTTGTTATTACTTATCTTATTAATAATATTAGGTGGTATATCATTGTGATTTACATTTCTCTAATAGCTAGTGAGTTGAGCATCTTTTAAGATGTCTGTTGTATGTCTTCTTGGGAAAAATGTCTGTTCAGGTACATTGCTCATTTTTTAATTGGATTGCTTTTTTGTTATTGTTCAGTTGTATAAGTTCTTTATATATTTTGAATATTAACCCATTATTAGAGGTGTTTTTTGCAACTATCTTTTTCCATTCAGTTGGTTACTTTTGTTGTTGTTGATGACAGTTTTTGTTTGTTTGTCTTTTATGTGCAGAAACCTTTTAGTTCGATATAGCCCCATTCATTTTTTTTTTACTTCCCTTACCTTTGAGGTCAAATTCATAAAATCTTCTATAAGGTCCATAAATTGAGTACCTATGTTTTAGGATTTATGTTTAGGTCTTTGATCCATTTTGTGTTAATAGTTGTGTAAGGTGACCAAATAGCCTGGTTTCATTCTTTTGCACTTGCCTTTGAAGTATTCCCAGCACCACTTATTAAAGTTCTTTTTTTTTTTTTTACTGTATGTTTTTGGCTCTTTTGTAAAAAATTATTTGTTCATATACATGTAAGTTTATTTCTGGGCTCTCACTAAGTTCCATTGGTTTGTGTGTTTGTTTTTATGACAATACCATACTGCTTTGATCATTGTTACTTGTTGTATAATTTGAAATCAGAGAATGTGATATCACTGCATTTGTTCTTTTTTTTCTTGGGCTTGCTCTGGTTATTTGCTCTGTAGTGGTTCCATACAAATCTGATTATTTTTTGTTATTTCTTTTAAAAATTCCATTATGATTTCAATAAGAATTGCATTAAATCTATATATTGATTGGGGAAATATGACCATTTTGAACTATATTGGCTCATTCCAATCCTTGAACACAAAATATCTATTTTTTGTATCTTAATTTTTAATAATATCTTATAGTTCTCAGTATATATGTCCTTCATATACTTTGTTAAATTTATTCCTAGTTTATTCTTTTTGTTGCATTTGCAAAAGGAATTGGTTTAATTTATTTTACTGAAATGTTATTTTTTGTATATAAGAAAACAATGGATTTTTATACATTGAATTTTATATCCTGCAAATTTATTCTGTATTTGTTATTGTTTTCAATATTTTTAGGGTGAAGACTTTAGGACTTTTTATATAAAGAATCATGTCATCTGCAAAAAATGACAATTTTACTTCTTCATTTTCAATGAGAATGCCTTTTTTTTCCTTGCCTGATTGCTCAAGCTAGGATTTCCAGTACTTAACTGAAGAATTATGAGGCCAACATTACCTAACGTTACTTTGGAACACACACACACACACACACACACACACACACACACACACAAGAGAGAGAGACCAATATCTCTGATGAACAGAGATGCAAAAACCCTAAACAAAACATTAGTAAATTGAATACAACAATACCTTTCAATGATGATACCTAACGTTAGTTCTTCAAAGAGACTAATGCTTATTTACTCTCAAATTTGTCTATCTCAAGCTATAATTTTTTAATCTAAAGGATTTTCTTTACACTATATATTCAGTATAGCCATAACCATTAATTAACTTCTATTCATCTGAAAACTGTTTTATTTCAAATTCTGTTTTAAAGGATTTTTTAGTGTAGATTTCTAAGTTGACAGTTCTATAATCTCAGCACTTTAAAATGACATTTCATTGATTTGTGGATTCCATTATTTCTACTGAAAACTCATGAATCCATTTTATTCGGCTCTCTTAAAGGTGACGTGACTTTTGGATAAAGGTAAAAGTGATCAAATTAGAGGTCATTAATAAAATAATCTATTACAAGGAGTCTTTATTCTATTGAATAGTTTTTCTCCTGTTCTCTTAGTTTTTTCTTATGTCACAGTTTTATAATTTTTTTAAATATGAATTTTTAAATTTATATTTTGTGTCAGTAGCAATAGCTACTACATTATAAGTGAAAGCAGACATTCCAATAATTTTGTAATTATATTTTATTGCATTCTATATAGACATATTTACCCACACTCTGGAAATAAGAGGTAAATATTGACATGTTTTCAATATTTCGGAAAAATTGCAATTAGGACAAAGGTGGTTGGTTACTCATTAAAAATCTTAAATGTCTTATTTAACATATAATTCTGTGTAACACTGATTCAATCTTTTAAATAAAAAATACGAACTAACAGACACTTTGAACATTCAATTGGACCACACATAATGAAGTTCTATTTTAAATAGTATAATTTGTCTTATAATTTCCAATTACTATCAATTATTCTCTAAAAGCTATAAAAATAATATATTTTAATGCTTATGTGAAGTATGCTCTAAAACCATCATTATTGCTGTATATGCTGCCTGAATAGTATTTTACTCATTAATTTTAAAATGTTACTATAAATGCCTTTTGTACAAATTAAATAAATAAAAAGACAAGAACCAAATTAGTGCAAATTTTACATATTTATAAACAATAGCAATCTTTCCTGTGAAATATGCTCATATTTATTTGATATATTACCTGGAATAAAACACACTGTACCATAATTACAGATATGGAAATTTGTTTCTTAATAAACATCCTATATTATAAACAGCTAATATGCAAATGGTCATCACACCCTCATGCCATCAGGCTGTAAGAGCTCAGATACTCAACACCAGGGAGAGAGGAATGGGGACCAGCCAGGCACAAATGAGCTCCCAAGAGAGGAATAGGGAACAGGCGGGAACAAATGTGCTCATGAGAGAGGAATGGGGACCAGCCAGGCTGCAACCTGGGAGAGGGACAAGCTGCATGCCCCATAGTCCTGGGCTCCTCAGGATTCAACCCAAGCAAAGCCATTTGTCCACGGTCCCCTGAAGCTGTGGCAGGCCAGTGCGAGGTCAACCCGAGTCCTGGGTGCACACAGCCGGCCAGAGGGAGGAAATCTCGAGTCCTAGTGCCTGTGACCAGCCAGAGGAGGAAATCCTAGGTCCTAGATGCAGGGCAAGGCAGAGGCAATTAAATATAATCAGGCCGGCAGAAGCACAATTAGGGTTGATAAGGCAGGCAGGCAGAGGTGGTTAAGGGTGATCAGGCAGGCAGGTGAGCTGATAGGAGCCAGAGGTTCCAGATTGCAAGAAGCAATCAGACACCCCCGGAGAGGTCCTGGATTGGAGAGGGTGCAGGCCAAGTGGAGGAACCGCCCCCATCCCCTGACCCAATGCACCAGGCCTCTAGCTGTCTATAACCTGACTGTAATTATTAAATATTAGTTCTGTCATTTCACTTTCCCCAAACTCACTTGTTGTCTTTTAAACACTAAGCCACACATTTTCAGACAGAAATGAGAAAAAATCTCTAGCTCATGCTCCACAATGATTTCCAATAGCTAATAAATTGCATTACCTGAATCTTGTTACCTAATCTGAAACAGTTAAGGTAAGTATTCATAACGTGGCATTTTATTATGGAATCGAAAATAGCTTGTACCTTCCATGTTGATTACAGTACTGCTAATCCTATTTAATAAAAGAGTAACATGCAAATTGACCTTACCTCTGCTATGCTACCAGCCAATCAGGGTAGGGGGCAGGGAAGGGGCATGGCTAGGGGTCATGGCCAGCACACAGGGGGTGAGGCTGGCAGGGGCGTGGCCACAGTGCAGTGAAAGCAATCACCATGCTATAAGCTCTCCCCACATGGTACTTAAGGGCCAGCCGTCCTTACTCTTATGGTGACTGAATCACATGCAAATGAGTGTCTGGGGTCTCTGCATGCCCCTCAGCCCAGCACCCACAATGGGAGTGAGGGGGGCTGCTGCCAGTCTCTGGGGTGTGTGGAGATCCTGGTGGCCACCACCGGATGGAGAAAATTCACAGTGCTCTTGGTTGGTGCAGGGGATCAGGAGCACCAGGAATTCTGGGAAATACAGTTTTGAGCTCTGTGGTGAACATGTTGGGGCTGTGACCTGGGTTTAGGCGAAACTTCAATTAAAGCTGTGAACTCTCTGTAGGAGAGAGTTTGAAGTACTGAGCTTGGAACACGGAAGCGACCAGGGGCCACAGTGGCAGCACCCCACGGCCCCCCAGCCGCTTGAGCGCAGAAGCAGGTGGGGGAGTGGACGGCGGCATGGGAGCGCTGTGCAGACCCCTGGCTGTTTGAGCAAGGAAGAGGCTGGGGGGAGGGGCTTATTTCACAGCTTTAATTGACATTTCACCTAAACCCAGGTCACAGCCCCAACATGTTCACCACAGAGCTCAGATTATTGGTCAATTCAGGGAAAATGGGACAGAAAAACTCACTAAGGATCAACAGCTCCCTGAATCTGTTCACTCATATCCTATCTCATCCAGAAATGCAGGAAATTACCATCAGACACATCACAGGATCAAAGCCTTTGCGTCCAGGAGAAGCTTAAAAGAACACAGATTTTCCTTTTGCTCTGCTCTTCCCTCCACAGGATTATCTTCTGAAATCCCCAAGTGTCTATCCCTGACACAGCTTTCTCACATACCACACTGCCCACCCTCCCATCTATCCCCATCCATTTTAAAGCACCTGGCAAACACAAGAAGGAGAAACAAAGGGCAAATGCCAGTCTGTGGCCTCTGTCTGGACTTAGTCAAGCATGATATCTGTGGAATGGTGTGTGGAAGTTTCCATGGCAACAAGACTTCAAGGCAGGCAGGGGAGTCACATATTCTTTCTACCAAGGTAACAGAAACATGGAGGCCACCCAAGGGATGCTGAAGGGGGACACAGCGAGTTCAGAGTTCTCTGGTAATTCCAAGAACCTAGGTCATCATTGCCTCCTCTCCCACCCTTTGCTGCTCCTTGAAATAATCGATCATCCCTCTTTTGGGGGAAAAGAAGGGACACATTAAAGAAGTCTTCTCTAAAGGGATGCTTATGAAAAAAAATTTAGAAAGGACTACAAGAGAAGAGTGTTTTCTTTAGTAGACAAAGCAGCTCTATTAGGCAACAGGTTTGGGAGCCTGGACAGCCTGAGCTCACGCTGGCTACCTACAGGGGCGCTGGCACTTCCACCAAGCTTCTCTGCTTTACATTGCAACATGGTCTTCTTGGTGAACCCAATCCATAATGAAAAACTCCTGAACTATACAGATGGTTTTTTAAAATTGTCCAACTGATGGCTGTAGGCCTTGGGCAGGTTGTGGGTGAGCCATCAGTTGGACATCCCATAAGGACTCCCAGTATGTGAGAGGAGGCAGGTTGGGCTGAGGGACCACCCACCCCCAATGCACGAATTTAGTGCACTGGGCCACTAGTTATATATATTTTGACTTGGGTAAAGCATAAAGCATTATAGACTTAAATAAATGGATGTGGAACTACAATTTCTAGCTTTCAGAATATAAATTGCTTGCCATTTGCAATTTTCTCAATTATTTTCATTTTTTTATTTTAGGACAATTTATTTTTAATTATTT
Organism: Antrozous pallidus; assembly: GCA_027563665.1. Lineage (NCBI taxonomy): Eukaryota > Metazoa > Chordata > Mammalia > Chiroptera > Vespertilionidae > Antrozous > Antrozous pallidus. The sequence goes on from CM050519.1 coordinate 33,280,945, forward strand.
AATCATTTAATTATTTAAAATGTTCACTTTTAAAATATCTACTATGAGCTAAATCTATGAGGGATAAAAAGAAAATTGTCACTTTAAATAAAGATTCCAATAATATAACAGAAAGACATTAAAAAAATGATTTTAATTTCCCAAACACTTAAACATATTTTTACTAAATCATCTAGATTTTGTCACAAATGTAAATGTAGAATTAAATGTATGTTTTTTTTGTCATTCACACATGCTCAACTTTTCATTAAAATTAAATTAGCATGAACTATGTAGAAAACAAAGCTTTCAAGTTTTAATTGGCTTAATCAAAACTTCATTTAACTTCAAATATACAAATAAAAAACTTTCTTCAATATACAAAAATATTACCGATGAATTAAAACTATGAATTTGAGAGTTGAAGAAACATGATTGGAGATTAAAGACCATCATGTTAATCATCATTATTTCTTTAACTAAATGAAAAGCAATTTAAAATTAATTGAAATTCTTTAATTAATTATAGTAATGAGTATGTTTGATTAATGTGATTGTTTCTAACAGTTTTATATTCAGGCAGAATGGAATGCTGAATTTTAATATATAAACTTTTCACAATATTATAAAGTGGCTTTTTAATATTTTTTATTCTTTGAAGTATTACAAATAGTAGTACATATGTTTTCCTTTTTCCCTCATTGTTCTCCCCCCAGCTTCCTCTACTCCCCCAGCACATGTCCTCACCTGCCCCCCACCCCAGTGCCTTGTATCCATTGGTTATGCTTATATGCATGCATATAAGTCATTTGGTTGATCTCTTACAACCCCTGCCCCCCACCCTCCCTTGGAGTATTTAAAGATGGCATAGTCAATCTATAAATGATTCAATTTCTTTTTTTTTATTTGAAGACATGTTATATATAGATCCACACATTACTTTTTTTCACTATGTCAATTTTTAAGCATTTATACTAGAAATATTATTTACCTTTCCAGGCACTCATATAAAAGAAGTTAACATCTAACTCACAGAATTGTGAATAAAAATGATGCATATAATTAAAATTCTTTGTAAATTTTCTAGATATACATAAGGTATAATTATAACACATATTTTAAAATCATAAAATGTGTATGACCATGAAGTATATACCATAGAATATGTATGGTCTCTGTCATACAGCCATAAAGGCTCAATTATGCTTAATTCTACCCTTGTACTACAGACAATATATAGGCAAGGAGGTGTGGCTGTTTTTTAAGAACTTATTAACAAAAACAAGTAGATTTTATTATATACTGTCGTTTGGTATATATGTTAATAAACATTAAATTTTAACAAGTCTAATTATGAACCACTGTTAATATAAGGAATACATTTCATTTAAAGTATACAGTTGAGGTAAATGACTCCTGTTCAAATTAGAGAGACCTTGCCAAGTCAAGCTTTTTTGTATATGTACAAACAAAATGAAACATATACTTCACATAATAGCATATCAGAAATGAAAGATACTCATAGTGGATATAGTGCCCATAACAAAATAGGAAAACCATTTGCTATAAAAATAAAAACAATGGATATATTCAGAGATTTATTTAGAAAGAGTTATTTAAATCCTAGAATCATGCCAATGGGGAGGGGAGCAGGCGTTGGAAGGGTGACATCCATAATACATTCAACAAAAAAAGATAAATTAAAATGTTATTAATAAAAATAAAATAAATTCCTGAATCACACAATTCTGTAAAAGTGAAGAAAAAATCAAAACAGAGTTGATGGATATGACTTAATTTCTAGTTCAAATAATTTCAGAAGGATTTTGTATGCTTCTTAAAATTGACATAAAATAAGAGAAATTCATCCACTCAGCTATTTCTACTTTGCTTTTTTATGCTGTTGGGTCTTTCTGACTGTCACACAGATATTACCATATGACACAATTTGAATATCTCTATAACAGGCAGATGGGTCCTTTAAGTGTATGAACTACATAATGTCCATCTAAAAAATTGGCTAACATTTTTTTTCTAACTTAAAGTCCAGACTGCTTTTCTTGGTCCACAAGAACTTTCATAAAATGGTTTCTACCAATTTAAGGATGTAATTTACTCACTGATCTTTTCATCAGTCTCTGAGCTCAAACCCACTGTTTTATCTGGTAGTTGAAATGACAAATTCATTTATGTCTAATGGCCTTCATATTACCAATTCTAAACTCCTTCCAGATTTTCACATGGCTGGAAGATCATTCAAGTTTTATCAGATTAAATATAATTTGGGAGTGGCTAGTAGGTATTAACAATTACATTTACATGCATTAATTTAGAGATGTTGGTGAAGCATCAGAATCAGAGATGATAAGTAGACAATAGAATATATGAATGGGAGTATACCCAAAAGCACTATACTGAAGAGTGAAATATAAGAGATGTCAATATTTGTGTTATTTACAGATATAGGAAATGATTAAATTACTTAAGAGGTTAAGAACATGGTAGTAGAGAAAAGTTCCCTTTTCATAACATATGGAGATGAAAGACATGCTAACAGAAAAGTGAGATCATAGAAACTGAAGGTTGAGCATTTTAGTAAGGAGATAGAGACTTATTCTCTAGTAAGCTGCCAAAAGGCAGAATATGTTAGGTGAGAAAAATATCCATTCAATTTCTCAAGGTGAAAGTTCTTATCTTTATTGACAAAAGCTAATTTCAAGGGTTGGTTGGAATAGAAAACACATGAACCAGATCATAGAGGGTTAACAATATATTGATATTAAAGCATTAGGGACAGTTGAATAAATCACTGTTTTTTGGAAATTTAAGATCAGGAGAAAGACTAAGAGATAAAGCATAAAACAATAATACAGAATGGGAAAGAATAAAAAATACTGTGTAGTTGTTTCATTTTGGGGGAAGGCTCTGATTTCCTTGCTTTATTTTAGAAAGGAGATTTCAAAGCTTATGTGTATCCTTTTGGATGCATCAGAAGAGAGACAGAGCTTGATAATACAAAAGCAAAAGGATTTGCATGTACAGGCAAGCCCAGCAGAGGCAGCCACGAACCGAGGATCTCTTGTACCTTGAAACAGGTAGCCAAAGGCATGGCATAGACAGTGTCTAATATTGGCTTGCACCATAATCCCTTCCAAGAGGCCTAGAATAAACATACCAAGTGGCCAGCTTCAGACAACATTGGAGCAAGATTCAATAGGCTTCACAAGTAACATAGCCAAAGGGAGGTCAGACCAGGCATTAAACTCAGCTGAGGCAAGCTCTACTTTTTTTTTTTCCTTTTTTTTTCTTTTTCCATTTTTTATTCTATTTTGTTCTTTTTTAATTGTTTTCCATTTTTCTTTTGTTATTATTAATGTTTTTCTGTTCACATTATTTTTTTATTTTTTTTTATATTTTTCTTCTTTTCTTTTTTGTTTTGTTTGTTTTGTTTGTTTTGGTTCCATCAGCACCTGTAGAAGCTTTTTGCACTCTGTGATCAGGGTTGAGTCTCACAGTCAGCCATCCTCAAGGCTGTTTTAACCCATGAACAGACCAACACAAATGAAGTCCTAATTACAACAGAAGAGCCTATATAATGAACAAAAGAGACATTCCCAGAACACCTGGCTCATGGGAACAAGAAGACTTGGACACCTATAAGACATCTACTACATAAGGCCTCCACAAAGACTGGGAGTTGTAGCATTATATCTAATACATAGAAACAAACACAAAGTAATAGCAAAAATGGGGAGACAAAGAAACAAGCCCCAAATGAAAGAACATGAGGAATAGCCAAAAAAAAAAGCACAAAATGAAATGGGGGCAAACAACAGATTTAGGCTGAAAACAATGGTTGTAAGGATACTCAAAGAACTTAGTGATAACTACTACAACATAAAAAATGACATAGAAACCATGGAAAACAATGAGTTATAAATGAAGAATAAACTGGAAGGAATAAAAGTAGGTTGGATGAATTAGTGATTTGGAAGAAAAGGTAGAAAAATCCCCCAGAGGGAAAAAAAAATTACAAAGAAAGAGGCTAATTTAAGGACAACATCTAAAATCAACTTGGAATTTTGAAAAGAAAAATTATTAGGGAATTATTATAGAGTTGTTAGATAGTGTTGAATATCATTTTAGGTATGTAATTCTGTATTTATATAAATCCTGTCATACAGACATTGTGATGAGACACAAGTTATTAACTTACTAGAGGCCCAGTGCATAAAAATTCATGCACTGGAAGAACGGATCCCTCAGCCCAGCCTGCCCCCTCTCTCAGTCCAGGAGCCCTCAGGGGTGGGAGGCGACCCGGTGATCAGGAACAAGTGATGCCCCATCACACCTTTGCTGCTGCCACTGCCAGCAGTGCAAGCCTTGGCCAGCCCTGCTTACCTGAGCCTCAAAGGGCCACCATCCAAGGCTTGCCTGCACTTCTGGCTGGTCCTGGGTGGCTGGAGGGCTGAGGACACTTGGGGACTCCACAAGCAGGCACATGGAGTGGAGAGCCTGCCTGGAGGCAGGCCTGACCTTGCCACATGCCTGCCACCCCCACAGGGCTGAATTGACTGAGTGCCATCATCTTGTGGCTATGGGCACTGCCATTTTGAGGGTGTGACAGTCAATTAGCATATTCCTTCCTTATTGGCTGTGGGTACCACCATCTTTGAGAGAGTGGCAGACAATTAGCATATTTGCTCCTTATTGGCTGTGGGTGCCACCATCTTTGCAGCAGCATGAGGATCAATTATAGAATTGCTTTGGGAACACTACTTTCCTTGACTTGATATAGATAGCTTTTGCCTGGGCTATTTTTTTCCAATAAACAATTAGTTCAGAAATACTTTGACATTTGACATGTTTATTGGAGTCTCAGCAGACAGAGCTTTACTCCAATTCTATATAATAAAAGAGTAATGTGCAAATTGACATTACCTCTGCTACACCTGCAAGCCATGCCCACCAGCCAATCAGGAGCATGTATTCAAATTAACCCAACCAAGATGGCTGTAGCTATGGAGACAAAAACACCGTGCCTCTAGTGTTTAAATAAAGATTAGCTACATGGAAATTTATGTTATAAAAATGGTGACAGGAGTAGAAAAGGACTAGAATTCTAAAAGACTGGATCTAGTAACCAGGGTATCTCAACAAGGATATACAATATAAGCTTCAAAGGAATAGAGATATGTTCTTCTTTGCCTCCTCCTACTCCTCCTTCTCTTTCACCTTTTTTTTCTTTTCCTTATTCTTCTCTTCTTCACCATTATCTTTTTCATTTCCCCTTTTTTAAAATTTTCTTTATTGATTAAAGTATTACATTTGTGTTCTTATTGTCCCATGCCCTCTCCCACTCCCTCTCTTACCCTTACGCCCCTCTTGTCTGTGTCCATTGATTAGGCCTATATGCATGCATACAAGAACTTTAGTTGATCTCTCCCCTTTATCCCCATCCTCCCCTACCTTCCCTCTGAGGTTTAACAGTGTGATAGATACTTCTCTGTCTCAGGATCAGTTCTTGTTCATCAGTTTATGTTGCTCATTGTATTCCATATATGAGTGAGATCATGTGATATTTATCTTTCTCTGACTGGCTTATTTCACTTAGCATAATATTTTCCAATTCCATCCATGCTGTTGGAAATGGTAAGAATTCCTTATTTTTGCCACCATGTAGTATTCCATTGTGTAAATGTATCACAGTTTTTTAATACATTCATTTGCTGATGGGCACTGAGGCTGTTTCTATATCTTAGCTATGGTGAATTGCACTGCTATGAACTTAGGGGTGCATACATACTTTCTGATTAGTGTTTCTAGTTTTTAGGGACATATTGCTAGAAGTGGGATTACTGGGTCAAATGGGAATTCCATTTTTAATTTTTTGAGGAACTCCATACTGTTCTTCACATTGGCTGCACCAGTCTGCATTCCCACCAGCAATGCACAAGGGTTCCTTTTTCTCTGCATCCTCTCCAGCCCGAATTGTTTGTTGATTTGTTGATGATAGCCATTCTGACAGGTGTGAGATGATACCACATTGTCATTTTGATTTACATCTCTCGGATAATTAATGACTTTGAGCATGTTTTCACATGTCTCTTGGCCTTCTGTCTTATTTTGAAAAGTATTTATTTATGCTCTTTGCCCATTTTTTATTGTGTTATTTATCTTCCTTTTGTTAAATTGTTTGAGTTCCCTATAAATGTTGGAGATTAAACCCTTATCCGTGATAACATTGGAAACTATGTTCTGCCATGTAGTGAGTGGCTTTCTTGTCTTGTTGATGGTTACTTTTGCTGGGCAAAAGCTGTTTATTTTGATGTAGTCCCATTTGTTTATTTTCTCTTTAGTTTCCATTGCCCTAAGAGCAGTATCAGTGAAGAAATTGCTTTTGTATATGTCTGAGATTTTGCTTCCTGTGGATTCCTCTAGTATTTTTATGATTTCCTATCTTATATTTAAGTTCTTTATCCATTTTGAGTTTATTTTTGTGTATGGTGTATATTGGTGGTCTAGTTTCATTTTTTTGTATGTGTCTGTCCAAGTTTTTCAACACCATTTATTGAAGAGACTGTTTTGACTCCGTTGTATGTTCATGCCTCCTTTGTTAAATTTTAATTGAGTATAGTGGTTTGGATCAATTTCTGGGTTCTCTATTCTATTCCATTGATCTATATTTCTGTTCTTATGCCAGCACCAGGGGGTTTTGAGAACAGTGGCTTTATAATCCAGGTTGATGTCTGGTAGTGAGATCCCACCTACTTTGTTCTTCTTTCTCAGGATTACTACAGATATTCAGGGTGTTTTTTTATTTCAGATGAATTTTTGGAAAGTTTGGTCTGTGAAATATGCCACTGGTATTTTAATAGGGAGTGTATTGAATCTATAGATTGCTTTGGTTAGTATAGATATTTTAATGATGTGGATTCTACAAAATCATGAAAAATACGTTCTTCCATCTGTTTATGTACTCCTCTATCTCTTTTTTTAGTGTCCTGTAGTTTTCTGCATATAGATATTTTACCTCCTCAGTTAAGTTTATTCCTATGTATCTTAATTTTTTTTGTGTGATGGTAAATGGGATTGCTTTTTTAGTTTCTCTTTCTGTAAGTTCACTATTGGTGTATAGAAATGCCACAGATTTCTTGGCATTAATTTCGTATCCCGTTATATTGATGAATTCATTTATTAAGTCTAATTTTTTATGGAGTCTTTAGGGATTTCTATCTACAGTATCATGTCATCTGCAAATAAGGACAATTTTAACTCTTCTTTTCCAATTTGGATGCTTTTCATTTCTTCTAATTCTCTAATCACAATGGCTAGTACTTCCAGCAATATGTCGAACAGGAGTGGTGGTAGTGGGCTCTCCCTGTCTTGTTCCTGTCCTTAGGGGAAATGGTTTTAGTTTATGCCCATTGAGTATGATATTGGCTGTAGGTTTGTCATATATGGCTTTTATTACGATGAGGTATGATCCTTTTATTTCTACCTTGCTGAGAGTTTTTATCAAGAAAAGGTGTTATATTTTGTCAAATGTTTTTTCTGCATTGATTGATATGACTATGTGATTTTTATCTCACAATTTGTTTATGTGATGTATCACGTTTATTAATTTTCAAGTATTATACTGTCCTTGCATCCCAGCGATAAATCTTACTTGGACATGATTTGCTAGAATTTTGTTGAGGATTTTGGCATCTAGTTTGTGAGTGATATTGGCCTATAATTCTCTTTCATTGTGATGTCTGTATCTGTTTTTGGTGTTGGGGTAATGCTGACATCACAGAATGAGCTTGGAAGTGTTCCTTCCTCTTGAATTTTTGGAATAGTCTGAGGAAGATAGGTTTTAGTTCTTCCTTCTATGTTTGTTAAAACTCCCGTGTGAAGCCATCTGTCCCCATGCTTTTGTTTGCTAGAAGCTTTTTGATGACTGCTTCAATTTCTTTCATAGTTACTGGCTATTAAGGCTTTTAGAATCTTCTTGATTGAGTTTTGGACGGTTGTATTTTTCTGGGAAATATGTCCATTTCCTCCATGTTGTCCAGTTTGTTGGAATAGAGTTTTTCATGGTATTTATTAACAATCCTTTGTATTTCTGTGGAGTCTGTTCTTTTTTTTTATTTTTTTTTATTTATTTTTTTAATTTTATTTACAATATAACTTATATTTAATAGTAGTACATATATTTTCCTCCCCCCCAATATCCTCCCCCCAGCCGCCCTTACCCCCCAGCACATGTACCCACCTGCCCCCCTCCCCGCCTCAGTGTCTTTCATTCATTGGTTATGCTCATATGTATGCATACAAGTCCTTTGATTGATCTCTCCCAGCATCTGCCTCCCCTCCACTCCAGCCTTCCCCCTGAAGCTTGACAGCCTGTTCGAGGCCACCCTGCCTCTATATCAATCACTTCCCCCTGTTTCTTTTCTTCAAAAATATCTTGCCTCTGCATACTGAAAACAAACGTTTAAGAGCAAAAAAAGTTTGAGTGTCAGTTTCAATGTCCAACTGTTCTGATTCCCAGTTTCAATGTCAAATAGTTCTTCATGTGTACATGTCAACAATGGTATCCAGATGGTGGACAAATCGTGGCAATGCAAGATCCATCCTTTCTGGTATGGTCCTGGGCCACCTGCAGCAACACACAGCTGCCGACTGCTAGCATGGCAAGGTGTCGTCAGCGTCCGCCATCTCTGGACCATCCTCGTGGCTGGAACAGACCTGTCAGTTCCTCACTATCGCAGGAACCCACATAATCTTGGAGTTGTTCTCTGCAAACACACAAACACATTCTCGACCAAAGGTTAACAAAGGGATCCTCTCTGCAAAATAGACTTGGGATTCTTTTTATTTTTGCCTAAATGATTTTCCTTTGGCTTATTTTGACACCATGTGTGTTTTTTCATGGGTGTCCTGCAGTTGGTTTTAAAAATGGAATTTACTTTACTGGAGTCAGAATTTTCTAGATGTATTTTACTTATAGGATATTTTTCCTTACATGATATTACCCCACTGCCCCCCCCCTTTTTTGGTTAATAGGGGCTTTTGGAAACTTTATCTTGCAGTCTTGGTAACTCTAAATTTCAATTTTTGCACACAAATATTACTGCTTTAGGTTCTTTGGATGTTAGGCAATTTTACAGTGAGATGAACTACTAATAGATAATTTAGTTAATGTTTTAGGAAAAGCTTTTTGTCCAGTACAGTTAGATTTTCTTGAGTATTCACTTATTTCACTTGGCCAATTTAAATTAATCTGAAAACTTGATTACTATTTTCCTGTCAATTTTAATACTCAAGCAGAAATCTTAGTTTACCCAGTAAATACTAGTGGAAAGGAATATTTGCATTTTTGAGTAGGTCCTCAGCATTCCTGGTAATAAACTAAATTTAGATATAGGGCAGCTATTGCTGGCCGATGTCTCTGTCTGCCACCTGGGTCCTGGTGTGAGTTGTGCGTGAGAGGCGTAGCAGCCGTGGGGGTAGGAGACCTCCCTCAGGAGGGGTGAGAATTCAAGCCCCTGCAAGGTTTGTGGATGAGGGTCTGTGCCCCACCTCTGTTGATCTTTTAGTTCTCTCCTGTTGGCCCCTTTGCTACTGTGCCTGTCTTAGGTTGTACCTTCCCTGAGGAATCTTACCCGTCTCTGGCTAACCAGCCATCCTCCAGGGCCAAACAGGGTGATGTGAGGTTCATTCCTGTCTCCTTTGTAGTCTATGCCCCCGTGGCCTCCACATCCAGCACCTGCCTTGGGGTCCCCTCGCCTGCTGGCGGGGTCCCGGTACTGATCACATATCTCGGGTGACCCAGGTTTCTTCTCCAGAGAGAGCCCAGCTCACGCCATTGGTCGAGAGACAGATCCATGGTGCCACCTGCCCAGAGGCTTCAGCCACAGCTCGAAATGAAAGTTCATGCATTAGCGGTGTGTATTTGGATAATAAGAAGAGGGTCCTCTTGGCAAAAGGGCCAGAGGGGCCAATATAGAATGCTCGGATTCCTTCCCAGTGCCTTAATCCCTTCGGAAAGGAATTAATTCCTTTCCTATCCTTTTTTTAAGTTGCTGCCCAACATTCAAAGAATTAGTTTGTAAGTTTATTTGGGATAATTGTATAATATGCTGTTGTCAAACTGTGGAGTCTGTGCTTATTTTGCCTCTTGCATTTCTGATTCTGTTTAATGGGGTCTTCTCTTTTTGCTGCTTGGTAATCCTGGCTAGAGGTTCATTTATATTTTTTATCCTTTCAAAGAACCAGGTCTTGGTTTCCTTGATCTTTTGTATTGTGTTTTTGGTCTCTATTTCATTTATTTCTGCTCTGATCGTTATTAGTCCCTTCCCTCTGCTGCTCACTCTGGGCTTCTTTTGTTGTTCTGTTTCTAATTCTTTAAGTTGTAGAGTTAGATGATTTCTTACCATTTTTATTTATTTATTTATTTATTTATTTTGAGGTAGGCCTGCAGAGCTATTAACTTCCTTCTCGCCAAGACCTGTTTGGCTCAGTGGATAGAGCGTCAGACTGCGGTCTGAAGGATCCCGGGTTCGATTCCGGTCAAGGGCATGTACCTTGGCTGCGGGCACATCCCCAGTAGGGGGCGTGCAAGAGGCAGCTAATCAATGTTTCTCTCTCATTGATGTTTCTGACTTTCTATCCCTCTCCTTTCCGCTCAGTAAAAAATCAATAAAATTTTTTTTTAAAAAAAAAAAGAAAGATAAACTTCCTTCTCAGGACTGCTTTGACTGTGTCCCATAGATTTTGGATTGTTGTGTTTTTATTGTAGTTAGTTTCTGGGGGAGGGGTTTAATTTCCGCTTTAATCTATTTGGTAACCCAATATTGTTTAATGGCATGCTATTCAGCTTCCACGTGTGTGATTTTTTTTTTGTATTGTTTATATTGTAGTTTATTTCTAATATTATATCATTGTGGTCTGAGAAGATGCTTGCTATGTTTTCAATCTTCTTGAATTTGAGAAAACTTTGCTTGTAAACTAATATGTGGTCTACTTTTTAAAATGCCCTATGTGCACTTGTGACGAATGTATATTTCATGGCTTTTGGGTGAAGTGTTCTGAAGATGTCAATTAAGTCCATCTGCTCTAGTAAGTTATTTAGGATTGCTGTTTCTTTGCTAAATTTTTGTCTAGAAGATTTATCCAGTGATGTCAGTGGTATATTAAAGTTCCCCACTATAACTCCATTATTGTTGATCTCTCCCTAGATATCTTCCATAAGTTTTTGTTTGTTTGTATGTTTCTTTGTTTGTTTTATGTATTTGGTTGCTTCTGCATTGGGTGCATATATGTTTATCAGGGTTAATCTTCTTGTTGTATTGATCCTATCATTTTAGTATTATGTAGTGGCTTTCCTTATCTCTTATTATGGCCTTCACTTGAGGTCCACTTTGTTAGATATAAATATTGCTACCCCACCTTTGTTTTCACTTCCATTTGCCTAAAACATAATTTTCCATCCCTTCATTTTCAGTCTGTGTGACTCCCTTGCCCTGAGGTGGGTCTCTTGTAGCCAGCATGTATATATAGGTCATGCTTTTTTATCCATTCAGTCACTCGATATCTTTTGGTTAGAGCATTTAGTCCACTTATGTTTAAAGTTATTATTATATATAAAGTTATTATTATTGTAGCGATTTTTATTTTTATGCCTGTGTTCCTCCTCCCCTTTTTATTTATTCTTTTTACACCAATCCCTTTAGCATTTCTTGCATTTCTGGGTTGGTATGGATAAACTCCCTTAGCCTTTTTTTTTTTTCTGTGAAGCTCCTTATTTCCCCTTCAATTGTGAATGATAGCCTTGTTGGATAGAATAGTATTTAATTCAGTCCCTTGCTTTGTATCACTTTGTAAATTTTCTTCCATTCATTTCTGGCCAGATGTGTTTCTATTGAGAAACCATTTGATAATCTAATGGTAGATCCCTTGTAACTTTCTGTCTCTCTCTTGCAGCATTTAGGATTCCCTCTTTGTCCTGCATATTTGCCATAGTAATTATGATGTGTCATAGTGTGGGTCTTATCAGTTTCATCCTGTTTGTGTCTCTCTGTACTTACGTGACTTTTTTCTTCCCCACATCAGGGAAGTTTTCTAACATTATTTCTTATTCCTCTTCCTGTTGTTATGGCACCTCTATTATTCATATGTTGCTTCGTTTCATGTTGTCCCATAGCTCCCTTGAGGCTCTCCTCTTGTCTTTTAATTTTTTTTTCTGCAATTGCAGGTCAGTTTTCATGTATTTTGTTTCCCTGTCTTCTAATTCATTAATTCAGTCCTCCGCTTCTCCTAGTCTACTGTTGGAACTTTCCATACTGTTTTTTATTGCAGCTATATAACTCTTCATTTCTTCTTGATTCATACATAAGTTGTTGATTTTTTCATCAATCCAGTTTGTGAATTGTATGACCCTTATTCTGAATTCTTTTTCTGACATATTGCATGCCTCTGTTTCACTTAGCGGCTTTTCTGGCAATTCCTCCTTTTCTTTCCTTTGGGGCTTTCTTTGTCTACCCACTTTTTATCCCACCGACAGATATAGATGTTGAGGTGTGCAGGGGCTTCTCCTTGGGTGGCATTGGCTCCTTGGGCTGCAGTTGCTCATCAGGCAATTGTGGCAGTGGCTACTCCTCAGTTAGCAGCAGCTCCTCTGGTAGATGCAGTTCTCAGTAATGGTGGCTCCTCTGGCTGGCAGGGGGAGGCTGCTGAAACAGCTACTGGTCCTCGGACGGGTGTGAACTGATCACTAGGCTGGTGCTCATTGGATTTGGGCAGGCTGCGCAAGGCCACTGCTCCTCAGACAAGAATGGACTGACTGCTCACATGGTTGCTTCTCCTTGGAGAGGTACATGTTGCTCACAGGGCTGCTGCTTCTTATATAAATGTGGGCTGCTCGTGCAGCCACTGCTCCTCAGATGAGGGTGGGCTGCTCAACCAGCTGCTGCTCATCAGACAGGTGTGGGCTGCTTGTGGCTGCTGTTCCTCGGATGGAGATGGACTGCTTGCAAGGTTGCTGCTCCTTGGATGTGGGTGGGTGGCATTTGTAGCTGCTGCTCCATGGCCTGTGGTTGCAGTGCCTTTTCTCCAGGGTCCTCTGCCCTTCCTGGCTGCAAATTGTCTCACCAACTGAGTCTCGTCTCCATTGCCAATTTGGGGTGGATGTTATTTGTTTCAGCTGCTCATTCTATCTGCTCTGGGACAAGGCTTCCAACACAGGCTGTCCTGTTTTTCATCTCCTCAATAATCATTTTAATACCTAACCAGGTATAGCATCCCTAGGTGTGGCAACTAGGATGCTGCACTGAAGTCCAGAGCCAGAAGCTAAAGCATCCACTGTACCAGTCTCCATGGAGGCTCTGCCCTATCTTTTTTTTCTTTTACTGTTTATTTATCTTTCCAGAAAAATATAAAGAACTACTTTGGATATGTAAATGAAGGAAAGAAGAGAAAAGAGGAGAAGCACAATAATGCTCTCAAGCCAAGGATTGAGAAATATCATACTTTAGTTCTTCAACACAAAAAAATCACAGGCATCCTATCTAATAAAAGAGTAATATGCAAATTGACCATACCTCCACTATGCTACCAGCCTATCAGGAGCAGGGAGCATGGCCAGCAGACAGGGGGCATGGCCAGCGAGCAGGGGGAGTGGCCAGCAGACGTGGCCAGCAGATAGGGGGCACGGCCTGCATGGCCGGCGGAGGCGTGGCCACAGTGCCGCAGAAGAAAGCATGCTATAAGCTCTGGCGGCACAGTATTTAAGGGCCGGCGAGATCCTTTCTTTCAGTGACTATGACTGAGTTGTGTCCTTTTGTGGTGACCTTGGGACAGTTTGGGGAACTTGATGCCATGGGATCCCCTCACGAGGCTTGCATATTGGTTCCTCTGATAGTTAGGCTGCAACTGAGCTATGGGGTTTATCTGTCATGTTGGACATGCAAATGAGCTCCCGGGGCACCTTGGGTAGTGGGTGCCAGACACAAGGCGGGGCTGTGAGTCATCAGACATAGGTGCTGGGTCGTGAGCTCTGAAGCCAAGCGACAGTTTGGGTCCACGCCTCCAGCCCAGCGCCCATGACAGGGAGCTGGGTGCTGGCCTTTGGAGCATGCGGATACCCTGGTGGCTGTCACAATGTGAGGCCCAGGGGTCCCTGCATGCCCCCCCAAGCCCAGTGCCCACGATGAGGCTGGCTGCTGGCATCCAGGGGCCTTGGGAGACAGGGATGTTCCCACCCTGTCCCCAACCAGTCCCTGTTGTCCCTGGCCGGCTGTTCCACCACTGCATAGGGGGCCCACAGAGTGCAGGCGCGGTCCCTCTCACACTGGACCCAGGTGGCCCCAGTGGTCCCTCATGTCCCTGGCCGTATGAATTAAAGTTGGACATTAAATGTTATGCTATGACTTTTGTCCTTATACAGAGTATCAGTTTGCTTGCAGAATGGCTTCCTGGCTTGCTGCCAGCCTGTGCATAGTCCAGCTTATGAGTTCAGGATCTATGACAATGTGAATAATTCAGATTTTTATAATAAAAACACATGAATACATGAATTCACTGATGTTAATGTTAAAATTCATGGAAAAAATAATTCTTTGAATCTTTGGTGGTTAGAAATTAAAGACTTAAATTATGTGTAATAAACAATAAATAAAGTTACACTGAATGGCAAAATATATATATATTAGGGGCCAGGAAATGTTCAAAGACCTGGGAACTATTCCCAGATCAGGAAGGGAAGTCACAGGGTGTATATTATTGCTACAAATACTGTATTTCCTACTACCTACAACATATACAATATAATGTATTAGATGCCCTCCTATCTCATGAAGTACATATTCTCTTAGGTAATATTGGTAGATATGTTATAGTATGGCAGTATGTCATATCCTATCTATATTAATAAAAGGATAATATGCTAATTAGACCATGAGACATTCCAGATGTCCTTCTGGTCAAAGCCAAGGTGATAGGGCCAAGGCAGTGGTGGTTATGGTTGAACAGGCCAGGAGGGATGGCAGTTGGGAGTGATCAGGTGGCAGGGGGACGCAGTTTGGGGCAAGCAGGCCAGCATGCACAGTGGTTAGGGGAGATCAACCAGGCCAGGCAGGTTAGCAGTTAGGAGCCAGTAGTCCCAGATTGTGTGGTGGTTGTCCAACTGCCAATTTAGGCCTGATCCCACAGGGGTCCCAGATTACAGAGGATACAGGCCAGGCAAAGGGACACACCCCCTCCACCACCCTCCAGTGCATGAATTTCATTCACGGGGTCACTGTTATTTAATAACTGCATATATAGAAACCCCTCCCAAATATAATTTCTGTTTTGAATGATGGGAGGGGAAAATGTAGACTTTGTAGTCTTAAACTTCAAAGTAAGAACTTTTAGCATGCATTTGAAATATTTGTAACTATAAAACATTTAGGATATATAAGGTGGAGCAAAAGGAGGTTTATATTTGTTTGTATGGAAAATAATACAGTAATTAATAAATTATAATACAATAATAAACTATTTTTTTATACTCATAACTTCAAACTTACATTTGCCACACCCTGCATAAAGGAATCACTTTCACTTCCCCTGTCTTCTTCTCTGTATGAGTTTTGTGTTATATAAATTTTGAAAATATGTGACATGAAATTCTATTGAATCTGGAATAGAGAATATTTTTTAAGTTTGCTGAAGGAGGAACACACAAGGCCAAAAGGGGTAAAAAATTATGAATTCATTAGGTCATCTGAAAAACCAGATGGGCTGAATGTGAAAATGGTGCCAGATCCCAAAGACAGGAGTTAGAGGTTTTTAAAGGACTCTAAGTGGGCTTTTTCTGGGCGGAGAATTCACTGTGCATGTATGGATCCTGAGAAGATTCACAGGGAATATATAATGGTTGTAGCCAGTAGAATGTGGTCTAAGCTAAAGGGAATGTTCATTGTGAAGTCACCTACCAGTAAAGGTCAATTCCCAGAGGAGGGGTATTGATTTTTTTTTCAGAACAATTCTTATAAAATTCAGAGACAAAGAATCCCTAAAGAATGATTGAATAGTCAAACGACAGCTAAATAATTGTTGAAATGACCAAAAGCAGTTGAAAATCTGAAAAATGCTCTGAAAGTTCATTCTAGCATTGTACCCCATTTATTATGGCAAGGGTTAATCAACTTAGTGAGGCTAAATGTTCAATTATTTTTTAAAAGAAAAATATTAATATATGCGGGTAACAACATAGTGACCCTGTTAAGGACTGAGTAGTGAGTAATAGGATAAGTGGGATAGCTCTCTCAGATAGCACACAACTGTGGATCCTTAACTGAGGCAGTAGAGAAAATTGTTATGACAAATATGTTACAGAATTGGGTACTTGTACAACAGAATTAAATTATGTATTTGTAGATTCTAGGATAGTAATCTTGAATGGAAAAATGTGGTGCTTGAAAACATTTTTTTATGAAGAATGTATTATAGGCCTAATAATTCACAGTTCTGCAATGACCACTGGGTGTGTAGGAGTCTCTCTGTGAGAGAACAAATATACTATCCATAAAATATTATCTCAGAGCCTTTGGAGTATCTAACAAACTAATGGATGAAGCTGGTGAGATAAGACTGATTATTTTAGTACATTCATTAATAGGACTGGAGGTCCAGTGCACAAAATTCATGCACGGAGGGGGGTTCTCCTCAGCCTAGTTTGTACCCTTTCTAATCTGGGACTCCTCAGGGGATGTCTGACTGCCAGCTGGCCTGGGTGCCCCCAACTGCCCCCCAGCCTAGTCGCCCCTAATTGCCACCACCACCAGACTGGTCACTCTTTACTACCCACTCTGCCAGCCTGGTCATCCAAACATCCTGCCATTCAGTCGTTTGGCCATCCTTGACTAATGCCCCTGCCAGCCTGGTCGCCCCATGCAGCCTACTGATTGTTACTCTTACTGTGATGGCATCCAAGATAATTTGCATATGCCTTTATTATTACTATAGATACTTTTCAATGAAACCAGCAAGTAGCATTTTTAGAATCCTCTTTATTATAAATGTTCTTGAACATTTGCCTATAACACACACATATAACTTATCACACTGATATAATGAAGAAATATGATCATTTAATTTTTACTTCAACCATCTTATATGACTTAAGAAACTCATACAGAGGAAGGTAGTCTATTATGTTTAGCCATATCATTTATCATTCCATTGTTCTTTTACTTCTGAAGTTTGTGGTCTTCTGCTATTATTTTATTTCTATTTGTAGTGTTTTTTTGGCCATTCTTAAAGGTGACAAATTCTATTTGGTTTTCTTCATCTGAGAATGTCTTTATTTCTTCTTAATTTCTTTTTTTTTATTTAATATTTCTTTATTGTTCAGATTATTACACTTGTTTCTCTTTTTCCCCCCATCGCTCCCTTCCACCAGTTTCCATCCTGCCCTCTGTCCTTACCACCCCCCCACTGTCCTCATCCATAGGTGTACGATTTTTGTCCAGTCTCTTCCTGCACCCCCACACATTCTTTTTGCCCTGAGAATTGCAGTCCACTCCCTTCCTATGCCCCTGATTCTATTATATTCACCAGTTTATTCAGTTCATCAGATATTTTTATTCACTTGATTTTTAGATTCACTTGTTGATAGATATGTATTTGTTGTTCATAGTTTTTATCTTTACCCTTTTTTTCATCTTCCTTTCCTTAAAGAATACCTTTCAGCATTTCATATAATACTAGTTTGGTGGTGAACTCCTTTAACTTCTTCTTATCTGTTAAGCTCTATATCTGACCTTCAATTCTGAATGATAGCTTCACTGGGTAGAGTAATCATGGTTGTACGTTCTTGCTATACTTCACTTTGAATATTTATTGCCACTCCTATCTGGCCTGCATAGTTTCTTTTGAAAAATCTGCTGACAGTCATTTACCTGCTCCCTTGTAGGTAACTAACTGTTTTTCTCTTGCTGCTTTTAATATTTTTCTCTTTGTCTTTTGCTCTTGGAATTTTAATTATGATGTGTCTTGGTATGGTCCTCTTTGGATGCCTTTTGTTTGGGATTCTCTGCACTTCCTGGACTTGTAAGTCTATTTCTTTCACCAGGTGGGGAAAGTTTTCTGTCATTATTCCTTCAAATAGGTTTTCAGTGTCTTGCTCTCTCTATTCTTCTAGCACCTCCATAATTCCGATGTTGGTATGCTTGAAGTTGTCCCAGAGGCTCCTTACATTATCTTCATATTTGGGGAATTCTTTTTTTTTTTCTTTTTGGTTGAGTGTTTTTTGCTTCTTTGTATTTCAAACCTTTGACTTGGTTCTTGCAATCCTCTAGTCTGCTGTTAGATCTCTGTATAATATTTTTTTATTTCAGTCAGTGTATGCTTAATTTCTAGTTGGTCTTTTTTCATATCCTTGAGGGTCTCACTAAATTTATCAGCCTTTTCTAGAAAATTCTTGAAAAACCTTATAACCATGGTTTTGAGCTCTATATCCAGTCATTTGTTTTTCTCCATTTCTTTCATTTGTGATCTGATTCTTTGTCTCACATTTTGGCTGTATCCCTGAGTTGACAGAGTGGCTTTGTGTGCTAAGAGTCCTATAGGGCCCAGTGGCTCAGCCTTTACAGTTACCTGACGTGGATATTCTTGTTGCACCCTTTGAGAGCTATGTGCACAGTCTTGTTGTAGTTAAGCCTTGATTATTTGGTATCACTGGGAGGAATTCACCCCCAAGCCAATTGGCTTTGAAGATCAGCTGTGTCTATGCTGGGAGAACTTCTATGCTGAAGTCAATTTAATGGGAGAAGATTTGCAAAAGCCTCTGTGCTCAGCTTGAATGGGGTGGAGTCTCAGGGCAGAGCATACAGCATTGGTTTCCAATTAGCTCTGCTCTAATAGGCCCTTGTGTCTCAGTGTCCCATGGTAATTGCTATATGCACCTCTGAGAGAAAGCTGCCTTGAGGTCTGCCTGCTTGCCAGAGAATCCAGTTTCTCCCTAAATGAGTCTGGGTCCCCAGAGTCTCACCTGGAACTAGATTTCAGTGCAGTTGGGAGCTTTTGTCTCCCTCCCACTTGAGAAAGCCAGCCATGCACACAGTTGCCAGTCCTCTCTGCTTGTGTGTCTTGGTACCTCTGCCTCCTGCAGCTCCTCTGAGTCACATTGTGCATTTCTCTTTCCTTCTAGTTGTAGAATTTCCACTCTGCCAGCCTTCCTGTGGTTCTGGATCATGTTTATTTTGTCTTTTGGTTGTAGTTTTGAAATTGTTTTGTGAGGCAGCAGTTTAGGTGTTTACTATGTTTCCATCTTGGTTTCTCCTCTTCTTAATTTCTGACATTTAATTTCCTCAGATAAAATATTTCCAAATAACATTACTTTCATTCAGCATTTGGAAAACATGTTATTTCACGATTCTAAAGAAAGGTCCTGTCATTCAAACTGGTATTCTTCTGTATGTAATGCATTGATTATTTCCTTGATGTTTTCATATTTTTCTTTATCTTTAGTTTTCATAATTTTAATTATGATTGTGGGTGACTGAGTGGATAATTAGGTTTATTTTATGTGTAGTTCGCACAGTTTCTTGGATATGTATTTTTAGGTATTTCATTCAAATTTGAGAAGATATAAGCTATTATATTTTCAAATACTTTTTCAGCCACATTCTTTTTGAGACTGATGATATAACTATATTAATTTGAAATTTTTGGTATTGTCTCACAAATACATGAAGTGCTTTATATTTTATTTTCAGTCCATTTTCTCTGTTGGTTAGATGGAATGGATTTTACAGTTCTGTCCTCAAGTCTCTAATCAGATCCTCTGTCATGCCCACTCTACTGTTAAATCCATTCAACAATTCATTTTATTTCAGTTATTGTATTTTTTCAGTTATTATATTTTTTAGCTACATAATTTCCATTTGGTGTCTTTCTGTAACTGCTTTTTTTTGCTGATTTTTATTTGTCTTAAGCAGAGTTATTTTTATTGGCGTATTATTGTGGTGGTTGTGGTTATCTTAAAATTGGTCAGGCATTATGAACATTGCATTCACTTTGGTGCTAACATCAGTTAATTGCCTTTTCTTATGAAGTTGAGTTTTTTCTCCTTCTTGGTGTGACTAGAGATTTCTTTTTATTTTATGTTGGACATATTGGATATTATATTAAGAGACTTCTGATTTTACTTAAATTGTCGGTCCCAATACTTAGGATATTGTGTAGGTTCTAGCTTGTGCCAGCAGACTGACTCATAGATGCTGTCTGGTGCTGTGGGGGATGGATCTACACACAGGCTTTATTAACACTGCTGCAATTGCTAATCAAAGAATGACTCTCACAATCCACTGACACTAATGTTGCCATGCCTTGGGCCACTTCTGACCCATGATTGATATGGGACCCTGATAAAGCTCACACAGCTGTGGATCAATCCCAACCTATCCTAGAAGCAAGACCCTCTTCTGTCCAGCACTGTTCAGGGTACAGAATAGATCCTAAGATCTCCAGCCAGTCTGCCTTCTTTTTTGCCAAATTTCAACATCTTTTTATGATCGTGTTTTGATTTTCAGCTAATTTAATTGCATGTAGGAGGGAGAAACAGAGAAATGACTCTATACCATCATGTCCTAGATCATAAAATTTGATTTTTTTTTTAGTGCATAGAAATATTATCTCACACATCGGGTTATTAAGGTTATTGTATGAATGAATACACAGGTTCACATGTGATAATGCATAATACTTCAAGGACATCATGTACAACTTTGCAACCAAGCGATAGAGTAATAAATGCTGTTGTCATTATTATGATAATTAATCATGTATATCACTATTCAGTGAACAATTCTTAGGTACTCAACACTGATTTTCTTACCTCCCATTATGATGCTCTTATCTCTTTTGTTCATGTCCATGCACATATTGTGCTTAATAATTTTAAATGTTTTCATTCCACTTTAATATGTGTGCAGTCCTTAAATGCAAGGTTCTGTGTCATATAAATAAATAGTATTTTAGTAAGAAACATGAAAAGGAGTAATCAAATAACTGCTGAAGTAAAAATATCATAGCCAGTGTAGTATAATCATCCATCTTGAAGTTCCAAATTTCTTCTGCAGAATTAAAAATTAACTAAAAAACTTCAGCCAGTTGAAAGAAGAATTTAACTGCTACCAGAATGTATTCATGCTGGGTGACATAGCACATTCCATTTGTTTATTCCCTTGATAACTAAAATTGAAAAATAAAATAAGTGAGTAATCAATTGTTACAAAGATTACTCCTTACCAAAGAAAAACAATGATGGCTAAAATATATTTTGATATATTTATTGAATTTTAAAAGAAATTACTGAAGTGAACATAGAATGAATAAATTAAGTTATAATAAAAAATCAAAGAGATGTATATCTTCGTAGGACCCTACTGGAAATGTTACTTAAAGAAGAATGTATTTTCAAGACCCTTCCAGTGTTTTATGTGATTCAATGCAGAGAAACATATTTTAATATATAAACATACTTTTTATTTTCTGAAACACCTTTGTGTTAGGCAGAATCCAGATGCCAGTAAAATCAAGAAGATATTTTTTAAAATGCCTTCTCACCTAGCTTCTATCCTCTCCTCTATGACAGCTGTCAGCCAATTCTCTGTATCTACAAGTCACTTTTAATTTTGTTTGTTAGTTTATTTTGTTCATGAAATTCAAATATAAGTGAAGTGATATGGTACCGGTTTCCTCTAAAGGTACATCGTTGCACATACACTGACCAAGACCACTTTGACCTCATACCACTTGCTCTTTGTTAAAACCAGACACCATTTTAGTTATTGTTATCCTATCTAATAAAAGATTAATATGCAGATTTGACCATATCTTCGCTACACTCACAAGCCACTCCAACAGCCATGCCCACCAGCCAATCAGGAACAGATTATGCAAATAAACCCCAACCAAGATGGCTGCCACCACTGAAAGCAGGAGCCAGGCTTAGGTTTCCCCAGCAACAGAGGAAGCCAAACTTTCTGCCTGCCATTGCAGGCCTAGGCCTCCACTCTAGGCTACATAGTTTCAAACAGAAATGGCTGCTGCCATGGAGCCAGTAGAAGGCTTGAATCTATTCCAGGCTACAAAGTTTCAATTGTAGATATAAATTAATCCCAGATCCCAGGGCCTCTGCTTGGGTTGCTGGGGGGCGTGGCCAGCCTGCAAACCTTCACAGACCCCTCGCCCAGGCTGCCCCTTGCCCCAAGGGAACCCCCACCCTGATCTGGGACACTCTTCAGGACAAACCAGCTGGCCCCCACCCATGCACCAGGCCTCTATCCTATCTAATAAAAGAGTAATTTGCAGATTGACCATCACTCCAACACACAAGAGGGCTGCCCCCATGTGGTCAAAGCTCCTGCCCCCATGTGGACACAAGATGGCCACCATAAGATGGCCAGCATGGGAGGCCATTGGGAAGTTCCAGGACCTGCAAGTCAGGGCAGTTGTGGGTGATCAGGCCAGCAGGGGAGGACAGTTGGGAAGGACCAGGCCTGCAAGGGGGTGGTCAAGTCTGCAGGGGAGGGCAGTTAAGGGTGACCAGGTCGGCAGAGGAGGGAAGTTGGGGGCAAATAGGCTGCCAAGGGAGCAGTTAGACATTAATTAGGCTAGTAGTGTTTAGCTGGTGACCAGGCTGGCAGGCAGAAGCAGTTAGGGGCAATCAGGGAGGCAGGCAAGTGAGCAGTTTAGAGCCAGCAGTCCTGGATTGTGAGAAGGATGTCCGACTCCCCATTTAGGCCCAATCCTATCGGGATCAGGCCTAAACAGGCAGTTGGACATTCTTCAAGGGTTCCCAGATTGGAGAGGGTGCAGGTTTGGCTAAGGGACATCCCCCGCCCCCCCCCCCCCCATGCACGAATTTCGTACACTGGGCCTCTAGTTTCTACTTTCATCTTAAATATTTCTCATGTGTAATTCCTTCTGCTTAGAAGGTCTGTTCTAGATTTTTTATTTCATAGATGGCTTCTCATGTTCAGTGTATCTATCCTTTTGTCCAAGAATAATTTAAATCCCCTTTCATCTACCAATGTGATGGTAGGATTAATTCTGTTTGGTTTTAGGCCGACAGATATGAATTCTCATTCTGCAATCAAGTAACTGAAATCTTAACACAGTAATATACCTTTCCATTTCTCATTTTATCTATAAATTGTAGCTAATAATTAAATCAAAGTGATTAGTGTGTTTTAAAGATTAAGTACAGTAAAGCATAGAAGATGACTGACTTAGCACAAAAAAAAAACATAGAAATTTATTAAGATGTATTTACCAATTATATATACAGTATTTTTTTCTGTGTAATATTGTCTCCTTTTTTATATTTCAAAGAAAATACTAGGAGTAGGAGGATACTAGAGATTTGAGGCCTATATTACATTTTTTTGAAAAGTAGAGGTTTCTTCAATAAAATTAATCCTGAAGATTTCCAGTTTTTAACCTATTAGGTTATTATAAACTAATATTATAATAAATATGAATCTTACTGTTTTTTAAATATAAAAGAAATAGACATGGAATAATTAGACACAATATTTTCTTTAGCCTTAATTATGTTTAATGTAGCTATAATATTTCTTGGTTACTTTCTTTTATATTTTTTACTAGTTGATGAACAATAAAATAGCATGACGGACTGATAATACCTTTAAGTTGCTTTGGCCTGTTTGGTGTTTAATATGCAGGTTACAGAATAGTTTGTTATATAATTAATTGTCTCTTCCAAAAACTTCTTTTAAAATAGGTTATAATGCCGGCATTATAGAGTAGATAATTTTACTGATGGACAGTAGATTATTTTACACCAGAGAATATTTACATATGAAATTTCAGTCACATTTTCAAACATTTCACAACTTTACAAATTGCACTAATGGGTACTTTCATAGGAAGGAAATTCTGCACTGTGAATTTTAACATATTGATGTCCTGGCTCCAATACTTCCTTAGGAATGTCCAGGGTTGTAAATGAACTTTTAAAGTAGAAGTCAATTAAACTACATAGTCTTCAGTACCTCAATTATTTAAAAATTTCTGCAGAAGTTTTAGCTATACAGAAACATCCTATTGTTTTATACAAAACTATATCTTGCTAAAAATTTAATTATTATTCCTTAAAATATAAAGCAATTAAGTTTTGTAAATGGCTTTCCAGTAGCCTAATAATAGATCAAATAGTTTAAAGATTTATTATAAGATGTAATTGTGTGATGAGGAATCTATCCAATAAAAGAGCAATATGCAAATTGACCATACCTTTGCCACACCTACCAGTCACGCCCACCAGCCAATCAGGAGCAAGGGGCAGGACTGAAACAGCCAGTCTGCCCTGGCCAGGGTGAAGATGGAGGAGCCAGCCATTGGCCTCATTGCAGGGCGATGGCTGGATTCCCAAGGCCTAAAGCCTTGGCCAGACGCTTTCAGCCTTGGGCAGGCTGGGGGTGAGGGATCAGTAGAACATCCCCTGAGGGCTCCCAGTATGTGTGAGGGGGCAGGTTGGGCTGAGGGATCACCCACATCCAGTGCACGAATTTTGTGCACCAGGCCCCTAGTTGTTAAATAATTATCATAGTCTAACTTGAATATTTTTTAGGTTAAATACACAATAAATTACCAAATAAGAATTTACCTTCCATGCCCTGGTGGGTGTGGCTCAGTTGATAGGAGCATTGTTCCCATACACCAAATGGTCACAGGTTCAATTTCTGGTCAGGGCACATATGTAGGCTTTGAGTTCAACCTCTGGCCCTGGTTCAGGGCATTGTGAAGACAATCAATTGATGTTTCTCCAATATATGTTTCTCTATCTATAGATCTATTTATCTACCTACCTATCTATCTTTCTATCTATCTATCATCTACCTATCATATAACTATCTATCATCTATCTCTATCTTTCTATTCCCCTCTCTCTAGAAAATCAATAAAAAATGTCCTCAGGTGAGTATAAAAAAAAATAATAAAAAGAATTTACCTTTCACACATTCATTGCTTAAAAAAGAAATCACTGTCCCTTTATGTTTTTTGTTATCCAAAGGGAAAACAACAACAACAATAAAACATTTATCTGAAGCATTAGAAACATTCAAATGTTAAACTGTTACATTTCCATAAAATGTATTTTGGAAATTATAAATACTTATGAATTATTAATGAAGGCATATATATCATTTTATAGTGCCTATAGAGTGTTTATTGGCTATAAATATGACAAAAAGGTAATAAAATAAGACAAATTATAACAAAGAAATGGATACATAAGGCATTGAGTTATAGGCAGGTATTCATTTTGGATTGAGTTTGCTTACCCACATGTATTGTAAAAACAAACATATCAGACTGATTGAAACACAAGATTACTTCAGGAATATATATGGAAATAAAATATTCCTACTGGGTAACATGTATTGTAAAAACAAACATATCAGGCTGATTGAAACTCAAGATTACTTCAGGAATATATATGGAAATATTCCTACTGGGTAACGTGGTCCAGCATTGAGAAAGCATGTGACATTAGTGACCTTGTTTCACATATTTAACTCAGACTACAATATGTTTACTAATAACATGGTGTATTTGAATATGCTAACCACTATTTTAATATTGAAACATTAGAATAATCTAGTAAAATTGTAAGAAAATCCATCGATAAGCATCAATTATACAAGAATATCACATCTGGATTATGAAAATTTAAGAGAAGTAAAATTTAACAGAGCTAGTCAATACATCAAAGAGAGAGAGAGAGAGAGAGAGAGAGAGAGAGAGAGAGAGAGAGAGAGAGAAAGGGAGAAAGAGGGAGAGAGAGAATACCCTGATAAATAATAAGACAAGCTCTTTGAAGCAATGGTGTTTTAGATAGGCTCTTAAGTAAAAGGGTAATTTATACAGGCACATATTTAGAAGGGAATTTTTTTGAAAATAAAGAAGAATCCTATCTAATAAAATAGTAATACGCATACTGACCATCACACCTGGACACAAGATGGCCGCCACAAGATGGCCAGCAGGAGAGGGCAGTTGTGGGAAGTTAGGGGTGATCAGGCCAGCAGAGGAGGACAGTTGGGGTGACCAGGCCAACAAGGGAGGGCAGTTGGGGGGACCCAAGCCTGCAGGGGAGGGCAGTTGGGAGTGACCAGGTCTGCAGGGGAGGGCAGTTTGGGGCAATCAGGTCAGCAGGGAGGGCAGTTAGGAGTGACCAGGCCAACAGAGGAGGGCAATTGGGGGAGACCAGGTCAGCAGTGGAGGGCAGTTGGGGGGTACCAGGACTGCAGGGGAAAGCAGTTGGGCAGGACCCAGGCCTGCAGGGGAGGGCAATTGTGGGGGACCAGACCAGCAAGGGAGGGTAGTTGGTGGGGACCAGGCCTGCATGGGAGGGCAATTGTGGGCAATCAGGCCAGTATGGAGGGCAACTAGGATTGACCGCACCAGCAGAGGAGGGCAGTTGAGGGGGAGCAAGCCTGCAGGAGTAGGCAGTTGCGGGGGAGGCAAAACCTGCAGGGGAAGACAGTTGGGGGTGATCCAGGTATGCAGGAAAAGGCAATTGGCAAGCACCAGGCCAGCAGGGGTTGGCTGTTGGGGGAACCATGCCTACAAAATAGGACAGTTGGGAACCAGCAGTCTTGGTTTGTGAGAGGGATGTCTAACCATTCATTTAGGCTTAATCCCAGTGGGATCTGGCCTAAACAGATGGTTGGACATCCCTAAAGGGGTCTCAGATTGGAGAGTGTAAAGGCTAGGCTGAGGGACACCCCATCCCCCATGCATTAATTTTGTGCACCAGGCCTCTAATGTAATGTATAAGTACAAAGTGTGTTAAATGATAAGTCATGGAATCGTTTGAAGTGTCA
Source organism: Antrozous pallidus (assembly GCA_027563665.1). Lineage (NCBI taxonomy): Eukaryota > Metazoa > Chordata > Mammalia > Chiroptera > Vespertilionidae > Antrozous > Antrozous pallidus. Next base: position 33,307,815 of record CM050519.1, read on the forward strand.
TGTGTGAAGTATGAGAGTGAAAGGTAGGATGGGACCATATTGTAGAACATCACTATTTCTATGGTTAGAAATGATGACTAAAATCACTGGTGGTGATGATTCATTATGTATTGAAGATCACAAAAGCATGCTTGGAATTGTTTCAAAGTAATGATTCTCATATTGTGATAAATAAAGATGGAGATGTGGGAAGAGGCAAGGATAATTAGCATGTCCTATAACAAGAAGTCATAGTGAGAATAGGAAATGGATAGATTTAAAATAAAATACAGGTTAGATATTTTAGAGTTGTGCAGCTGATTAAAATAGGGGGCAGATGAGCTAAAACTCATAGACACAGAAAACAGTATGGTAGTTACCAGAGGGAAGGTGGAAAGGAGGTAGTAAGGGTAAAGGGCTCCAAATATACAGTAATGAAAGATGATTTGACTTTGGGTGGTGGGTATGCAATGAAATATACAGATCATGTATTGTAGAAATGTATATGGGAGCACAATGACCACCAGAGGGTAGCTCCTGTATTGAGTGTCTACTCCTGGTGGTCAGCGTGCATCATAAAAACAGGTCATTCTGCTGTTGGGTCTATTTGCATATTATGATTTTATTATATAGGATAACAAACCCACAGAACGAGAAACTATAAAAAATCAACCCCATTTACTTTTGCAACAAAAAAATTAAGATACCTAGGAATAAACTTAACTAAGGAGGTAAAAGTCCCATACTTGGAAAGTAAGTTTATTTTAATAGCATCTTGAACATGAGTAAAATTAAATAAAATGAAATCTAAGAAATATAGATGTATGCCAAAGAAATAATAAATATGGTGAAAGAGAAACCAACAACAAAATTCTTGAGTTAACTAGTAGATTCCACAAACTCAAATGGAAACTGACCCTATATTTATATATGGCATTGATCCTAAAAGAATTATTTGAATTGTATGCACCTAGAGAAAATATTAATATTAGTGCCATTGATGAGAATAGATGACTAAAAGCAAACAAGTTTGCTCAAGATAACACTCCAGTCCCTATATTATAATGACATTATAACAGAAGATATCCAAAAGTATTTGCTTATTATAGCCCAGTGGTGAGAGGTAAGTTGCAATTGCCCATTCAAAATTATACCATTTTAATAATCTTGTTATTAATAACAGAAAAGGAATGAAAGGAAATCTAGATAATATTGGCATGCTATTTGTATAGCTTTGCCAGGAAGCTACAGTTTAATTCTTTCCAACTGTTCCCCACAGATCACTGGGGGAAGGGACTGGACAAGAGACACATGCCCAGTATTGTTTGGCTAAAAAAAGAAATTGCTTGCCAGTTATATCTGGGAGCAGGGCATTGGCTAAAATAGGTGTGGCCACTGCAGGGGTGCGATATCTGAAGTACATAGACTGGTGAACAAAGGGAGTTCCCTCCCTGGCCTCTTGCTCTCTTGTTGCAGAGGGTGTACTCTTGTGCTCTGCACCTGGCTAGATGGCCCATAGCAATGTGGACCCCCAACACAGTGAACTAATGGATTGTGATTAGCCTGACACCAGGCTGGACTAAACTTCATAGTGGAACAGAAACTCTAGACACTGGTTTTGCTTCTGGCTATCCTGCAGCCCCAGCTGCAACTTTTCCAGGATTAGATGAAGGGAAATGGGACTTTGGAAACTGATGGATACAATTACATGCATATAAAAAGCACCCATTCTTCTGTGCCAGTCTTAGAAAATTATTTTTCTAAGATACCATATTCAAGATATCATATTAACTCCACTTCCACTACCAGCAGAGAAATTCCACCTATAAATTTCTCTGATAACAAATGAACTAACTGTGATCTATGGAATAGTAAAGAGCAGAAACACAGCTGATAGTTTTCCCATTCATATTTCTCCCCTCACTAATTTCTATCACCACTGACATTGTGGGTACCTGAGCAGGCCCATATCCATTCCCTCCTATGTGTTTCTAGACTTGCTGTTTGTATCTGCTTCCTTTGTTCTGATTCTTCAGGAGCAGCATTTTCATCAATTAAGTTTCAACCTCAGTTTAATCTATTAAGAAAGACTTTCTTTGACTATACTATATGAAATAGTACATGGAATTTCTTGCTTTCTAAACAAAACTTAACACTTCTTACAAAGCTACCCTTGTTATTTGATTTATTATTTATTTATCTTCTTTCCCTGCCTCACCTCTCCTTCTCCTCAACAACTAAAATACAAGCCCTATAACAGCAAGAAACTTGCATGACTTATTCATTATTGCATTTCTAAGAAATATCAGCTAACAGAGATTTTATTTGCCTTCTCCATGGTTGTACTCAGGGAATAGATAGTTTTTAACATTAAGAAAAATTTAAGTAACATTACTTAAGTGAACGAATGACTAGAATGAATAAATAAATGAACAAATTAATGACTAAAAAATGATGGACAAAAGTTGGCATGCGAATATTTAATAAATGAGTGAATGAATCTCGATGAATATCAAAATGTTGGGTACAGGAGGAAGAAAACTCACAACAAAAAAGCTACCAGTATGGTAGGAGAAAAAAATGGGGGAGAGCAGCATTTGGAAAAATCCTCAAAAAAAGAGAGAGTTGCCAGTACTCCAGAAGGCAAAAAAGATAAGGTCTAAAGATACTGTGTGTGCTCAGCCAGTATGGCTCAGTGGCTGAGCATTGACCTATAAAACTAGGGGGTCAGGGAACACGCCCAGATTGCAGGCTTGATTCTCAGTCCAGGGCATGCAGGAGGCAGTCGATCAATGATTCTTTCTTATCTTAGACATTTCTATCTTTCTCTCTCCCTTCCTCTCTGAAATCATTAAAACATATTAAAAATATATACAACAGGAGAGAACTAAAAGGTCAACAGAGATGGGGCACAGACCCTCACCCACAAACCTTGCAGGGGCTTGAATTCTCACCCCTCCTGAGGGAGGTCTCCTACCCCCATGGCTGCTTTGCCTCCCACGCACAACTCATACTGGGACCCAGGTGGCACACAGAGACTCGGCCAGCAATAGCTGCTCTATATCTAAATTCAGTCTATTGCCAGGAATGCTCAGGACCTACTCAAAATTGCAAATATTCCTTTCCACTAGTATTTACAGGGTAAACTAAGATTTCTGCTTGAGTATTAAAATTGACAGGAAAATAGTAATCAAGTTTTCAGATTAATTTAAATTGGCCAAGTGAAATAAGTGAATACTCAAGAAAATCTAACTGTACTGGACAAAAAGCTTTTCCTAAAACATTAACTAAAAAATCTATTAGTAGTTCATCTCACTGTAAAATTGCCTAACATCCAAAGAACCTAAAGCAGTCATATTTGTGTGCAAAAATTAAAATTTAAAATTACCAAGACTGCAATATAAAATTTCCAAAAGCCCCCATTAATCAAAAAAAGGGAGGGGGTAGTGGGGTAATATCATGTAAGGAAAAAAAATATCGAGTAAGTAAAATACATCTAGAAAATTCTGACTCCAGTAAAGTAAATTCCATTTGTAAAACCAACTGCAGGACACCCATGAAAAAACACACATGGTGTCAAAATAAGCCAAAGGAAAATCATTTAGGCAAAAATTAAAAAGAATCCCAAGTCTATTTTGCAGAGAGGATCCCTTTGTTAACTTTTGGTTGAGAGTGTGTTTGTGTGTTTGCAGAGAACAACTCCAAGATTATGTGGGTTCCTGCGATAGTGAGGAACTGACGGGTCTGTTCCAGCCACGAGGATGGTCCAGAGATGGGGGACACTGATGACACCTTGCCATGCTAGCAGTGGGCAGCTGTGCATGTCTGCAGGCAGCCCAGGACCAAACCAGAGAGGATGGATCTTGCATTGCCACGATGTGTCCACCATCCGGATACCATTGCTGACATGTACACATAAAGAATTATTTGACACTGAAACTGGGACTCAGAACAGTTGGACATTGAAACTGAGACTGAAACATTTTTTGTTCTTATACATTTATTTCTAGTATGCAGAGACAAGATATTTTTGAAGAAAAGAAACAGGGGAGAGTGATTGATATAGAGGCAGGGTGGCCTTGAACAGGCTGTCAAGCTACAGGGGGAAGGCTTGGGTGGATGGGAGGTGGATGCTGGGGAGATCAACTGAAGGACTTGTATGCATGCATATGAGCATAACCAATGAATGAAAGACACTGGGGCGGGGAGGGGGGAGGGTGGGGATATGTGCTGGGGGCTAGGGGAAGCTGGGGGGAGGATAAGAGGGGGAAAGGAAAACATGTACTACTATTAATTATAAGTTATACTGCAAAATATCAATAAAAATATATTAATATATATATATATATATACACACATACTATATGGGATTTATCAATTAATAGTCAATTTTGATAAATTTTGTTAAAATGCCAAATGATGGAAATTTAATATTTAGACTTCAGACATAAACAAATAAATAATGATCCACTTTCTTACCCATGCTCTTGGTCTACCTTCTCAGGGTGGATTTTACTCATTATCCTAAATCAAAAACTGAACTCAAGTAAAAAGATTATTAAAAGGACAATAATTTCTTTCAACCATTTATGAGTTTACTTTTTATCACGAACTCTTTTTATTTCCTACAATAAACATTTTAAATTGCTAAGGATAAAAAGATGAACAGTAGATGTAGAGCAGGAAGCAGAAATTAAGTCATTTCAAAAATAAGTAGTATGTGGAAGAAGGGTTAAAAGGAGATATCAAGGCTACTGTGAAATTTTCTTAGAGATCAGCTCTGAGCAGAATTGTAATGGAAGACTTCCCTGAGATAGTTCAATGTAAGTTGTGCTTTGTTAATTACCTATGCAAAGGGAGATGGTAGGATGGTATCATTCAGAGGCTAACACTCATCCAAAAGCCTAAAATGCAAAGGTGAAGTCATTTGAGAAATAAACAAAAAAGCCTAATACCCAATAGCTGGGGCACAGTGAGCAAGATGAAGAGAAGCATGGCATGTATTTAAAATGCAGGCAAAAGCCAGATTATTCAAGGCCATACAGATTACCAGTATGTTAAAAATTGTATTTATCTCAAAAGCAATACAAAAAAAAATATGAGGGGTAAAGTTACTGCATTGAGAATGGTTGGGAGTAGAAAAAGGCATTGATAAAGTAAGATTTTTAAGTAAGGAGAACAATAACTCTTGGTTTGTCAAGAAAGTTCTTGTCTAAGTCTATTATATTTGTATAATTACTTATATCAGACTTTTTATGTGCAAAAGTGCCCCAATCTGAAAAATAAGTTATTATAGTCAATATAAAAATATTTTTGTGCTTCTCAGGAATTAGGGATTGAAGATATCGTCAAGTGGATGAATTTAAGCTGTTTTTAGATGTTGAATGTCATGATTAGAGAGGAATATAAGTATGAGAATGATAAGTCAGAAATGATATCAATCAAGAATTTTAGTTTGTACAACTGGAAGAGGGTAGTCCCACTCATCAGAAACACTGGAACATGGTGCAGTTTTAATGCCAGAATTGCCAGGAGTACAAAACAAGAGGGGCACTGAATAAATTCAACTTTTGACACCTGGAGTTTTAATGGTCTATGATACATATTATTGGACATATCAAATAGGTAGAAAAATGGACCTGACACTTCAACTATAGTTCTACACTGTATTTCTAAATGGTAATTGAAAATCAAGTCTGGATGGAGTCCTATGGTAGAGGTAACTGGCTGACAAAAGACCAAGAACTGGTTGTCAAACATAAAATAGTATAAAAAAGGAAGGTAAGTTATCAATAGATACCAAAAGACCATGAAGAGGGAGAAGAAAAATAGAAGATATTCCAAAATCTTACAGAAAAGACTATTTCAAAAGCAAATACTGAAAAAATGGAATTAAATTCTCCAAGATGTTATATATGACTAGAGGCCTGATACATGAAATTCTGCACTCAGGAGTGGGGGTCCCACAGCTGGGCCTGTGCCCTCTCACAGTCAGGGAGCCTGCGATCGATTGCTTCTCGACGGGAGGCCCTGGCACCCATTGCAACAACACCACTAGGTAGCCTAGGCCTCTCTCTTTGGGGTGGTCACCCTGTTGGCTGGGCCTCCCTCTGCAAGGTGATCAAGGGCGATGGTGGGGCCCCCTGACCAATTATATCACACCTACCTTGGCTGGCCTGGTGCCATTGGTTGTCAAAGTGTGGTTGTCCAGAAGGTCAATTTGCATATTATGCTTTTATTATTATAGATGAGGCCCAGTGGAATTGACTACTTGGGTGCAGTCTAAGGAAGTCTTTGATGTATTTACATAGAAATGAAATAAATCCCATGAAGCAATCATAATTTTAACCTTCACCAAATTTTTCTTTTGAACACAATGTCAATACATATTGTTATTCCTTTGCTAGTTTTGCTGTCCTCTCCCATTTGTTAGCTAATGTTTTGGGACATTTCAAAAATACAATATAATCTTTTTCTGATTTTCATGTCATGTCATTACTGCATTGTCAATCTTCAATTGTTGGCAACCATGCTGACTATTTTCCCTAAATTGCTGAATGTTATATGAGAAAGCCACAAAATCATGCTAGTACAATAGTCCATTCAACAAACGTTTAATGTGCCAGGCATTTATTATGTGCCAGGCTCTATGCTAAACAACGGGGGCACCAGAATGCAAGCAAATGAGCAGATGGAGTTTTCTTCTAAGTGAGGACATTTGGCTTAATATTCTGCAGTTTGCGAGATACTTGACTTTTATAGACTAAAACATATAGCTTCTAAAACAAAAATGTCACTATTGCATGAGAATAAGCACTTGTCTTATTTATAAAAATGTGTGATTCTCATAAAGAAAACTGGAAAATAAATTATATCATCAGAATATTCACTTATATTTGTGACAATCATATATATATGATTGTGGGTGAAACTAAGAGAAGACATGCTACTATAGACAAAAGACCTGTTTATTTAATCACGTAAATTACTTGCTAATCAGGTAAGATATTTATAAAATATTCACACTAATATGATTGTTAATCTCTTACATATATGCATTAACTGTTTCATTTATGCTATTCAGAAATCCTCTTAGCAAGTTGCATTAACATGTCACATATTTCATTATTTCTTTCTAAAATTATGCAAAAAAATAATTAACTTTGTATAGTAACTCATCTTATTGTTGTGATCATTTCAATTATACCTCAATTTAAAAAAAAAGAAAGTAAAATAATGTAGCCACATAGACAAACCTCAAAAACATTAAACTGAATGAAATTACTTACCAGGTGTACCAGTTAACAATGCAGATATTTTTTCAATAGATGGAGTTACTTATACATTTGTATATGTGATTTGATATCTATTTTATTTTGTTGTATTGACAGAAAGTTTCAAAACTTCGTATGTCAAATTTTCTGAAGGTGTTAACATCATAAATATTTTTTGATGCTTAAAAATATGGAATTCCAGGTCAAAAAAAATTAAAAAAGAGCATTTGAGGGAAGTTTTAATTCATTACTTTATTTTGAAGAAAAGTGCTTCTGAAAGTTATCATATACTTCAGGAAGCTTATGGTGATGATGCTCCATCTCAAGATAATTGTGGACACTGGTTTAAATGCTTTAAAAGTCATGATTTCAATGTGAAAGACAAAGAACATCCAGGTCAACCGAAAAAGTTTGAAGTCCAAAATTTACAAGCATTATTGGATGAAGATGGATGTCAAACTCAAAAACAACTTGCAAAAATATTAAATTTTGCACAGCAAACAATTTCCAATAGTTTACAAGCAATGGGAAAGATTTTAAAGTAAGAGAAATGGGTGCCACGTCAACTGAACGAAAGACAAATAGAAAACTGAAAAGTCATTATGAAATGTTGCTTCAAAGGCACAGAATAAAGTCTGAATTGTGACTGGCAATGAAAAGTAAATTTATTTTGAGAATCCCAAATGCACAAAATCATGGGTTGATCTAGGACCTAGATTCGAGGTCAACCATCAACATCTACTGCAAGGCCAAATTGCTTCGGGAAGACAATGCTCTGTGTTTGTGGGATCAGGAAGATGTGGTGTGTTATAAGCTTTTAAAACCAGGTGAAACCATTAATACTGATTGCTTTCCCCAACAGGATAATGAATTTGAACCATGATTTGATCATAAAACCACTGGAATGGGCCAGAAGACGTGGCAAAGTAAATTTGCTTCATGGTAATGTAACATCACACACTTCAAAACCAGTTAAAAAATCTTGACTGGGAACTATTAACCCACCCACCCTATTCACCATACCTTGCTCCTTCAGATTACCACTTGTCCTGATTGATAGCACACACACTTTCTGAGCAGCACTTCAAAACATACAAAGAAGTGGAAAATTGGATCTCTAAATGGTTTGCCTCCAAACAAGAAAAGTTCTATTGGGACAGTATCCACAAATTACCTTAAAGATGGGCAAAATGTGTAGCTAGTGATAGACATTACTTTGAATAAAGCACTTTTGATGTTTCTCTTGAAATTATGTTTTCTTTGATTACAAAATTCGCAATATTAACTGGTATATATACACAAAAATAAAAGTTAATCACTGGTACTAAAAACAATGAGAATTGCTACTGCCTCTCAAAATGTAAGGCATAATCCTATATAATAAAAGAGCAATATGCAAATTGACTGTCACTCCAACACATAAGATGGCTGCCCCCACGTGGTCAAAGATGACCGTCCCCATGTGGAAACAAGATGGCTGCCACAGGATAGTCAGCAAGGGAGGACAGTTGTGGATGATCAGGCCAGCAGGGGAGGGTAGTTGGGAGGCACCAGGCCTGCAAGGGAGGGCAGTTGGGGGCAATCAGGCATGTAGGGAAGGGCAGTTAGGGGTGACTGGGCTGGCAAGGGAGGGCAGTTAGGGTTGATCAGGCTGGCCAGGGAGAGTAGTTGGGGGTGACTAGGCCTGCAGTGGAGGGCAATTAGGAGCAGCCAGGAGGGGAGGGCAATTAGGAGCGACCAGGCTGTCAAGGGAGGACAGTTAGGGACAACCAATCTGGTAGGTGAGGACAGTTAAGGGTTAACAGGTTGGCAGGGCAAAGCATTTAGGGGCAACCAGACTGACAGTGAAGCAGTTAGGCATCAATCAGACTGGCAAAGAGTGGTTAGGGGGTAAGCAGGCTGATAGGCATAAGTGGTTAAGAGCAATCAGGTAGGCAGGCAGATGAACGGTTGGGAGCCAGCACTCCTTGATTGTGAGAGGACAGTCGGACATCCCTCGAGGGGTCCCAGATTGGAGAGGGTACAGACTGAGCTGAGGAACACATCTTAAACAGGTAGTCCGATATCCCTTGGGGGTCCCAGATTGGAGAGCTTGCAGGGTGGGTTGAGGGACACAACCCTGCCCCAATGCATAAATTTTGTGCCCTGGGCCTCTAGTTTGTCAATAAAAGGAATAAAGAAATTTTCCAAGATGATGATACTTATCTACATCTTGATAGTGGTTTTGGTCACAAGTGTATACATTTCTCAAAGCACATCAAAACACATTAAAACGATCCAGCTTCAATGGCTCAGTGCTTGAGCATCATGCTGCTACTCTCTGTCAAGGCCCATGCCTGGGTTGAAGGCTTGATCCCCTGTAGAGGGTGTGCAGGAGGCAGCCAATCAATGATTCTCTCTCATCATTGAAGTTTTTCTCTCTCTTCCTCTTCCTTCATCTCTGAAATAACAATGTTTAAAAAAACACATTAAAATATATCCTTAGACTCCTTCATTTGATGTATGTTTTATCTAAAAAGTTTATAAAAAATACAGAATTTTAGTTAATTTTAACATGTTAAAATGTAAACATGGGTGACATATAATGATATATTCCACTTATTTTGAAATTAATAAAACAAGAGGAAAATGGATAGATTGATGGATGCATATATAAATAGATGACAAAATATTGTAATTTTTTCAGAGTATTAAAATGTTTTTATAATTTTAATTTATTTTGATAGTTTAAAGTATTACAAATATCACCCCTTTCCTCCCATTAAGCTCTTCTAGCCTACACCTGATGCCTGCCCCAAATATTGTAAAACTGATTTGTCAAATCTTGGTAATAGAAAATTATATTCATAGAACATTTCATTTTTGTACATTTAAAAATGTAATTATAAAATTTCAGGATAAATGTTAGTAACTAATAATGAAAATAAACCCTTTATATGACCTTTCATGCAGAAATTCTGATTTAAGGAAAAGGGTGATGGCATTAGACAGAGATATTTATATAGGCTACTTATATAATTTAAGAAACCTTATCTTGAATATAAAATTAGGCCCAAATAGGTAGGGGGCATAGGATGCCTGGTAGAGGCGAATAATGTACCTACTTGCATAGCTACACCATAAACCAAAATTAAACTTCTGAAAACATTAGCAGAACATAAACTTAGAAGTAAATAAGAAAAAGAAAGAGAGTGAGGGAGGTGGAGGAAGAGGTAGAAAAGCTGAGAGAGAAAATAAATCAAATGAAAGAAGTATCAGTATGAGAACAAATAGCAGGAAAAGATATGCCCTCAACTTCATATAATGAAATTTTCATATCCTATCTAATAAAAAAGAAATATGCAAATTAACCACCACTCTGTCATACCCAAAAGCCATGCCCTCAAGCCAATCAGGAGTGCGCATGCAAATTATCCCAACCAAGATGTCTGCAGCCACAGAGAGAGCAGGAGGGAGGCTTGAGTTTCTCAGGCAATGGAGGAAGCCAAGGTTTCTTCACACCCTGGCTGACCTCCACTCCAGGCTACAAAGTTTCAATTATAAAAGATAAATAAATCCCAACAAAAATGACTATGGCCCTGGAGCTAGCTAGGCTTGGTTCTGCTCCAGGCTACAAAGTTTGAATTGTAAAAGATAAATAAATCCCAGATACCAGGGTCTCTGTTTGGGTCTCCAGGGGCATGGCCAGCCTGAAAACCACCATAGGCCACTTGCCAAGCTACCTCATGCCCCAAGGGAACCCCCACCCTGATCCGGGACACCCTTCAGAGCAAACCAGTTGGCCCTCACCTATGCACCAGTCCTCTATCCTATCTAATAAAGAGAAATATTTAGATTGGTCATCACTCCAACACATAAGATGACTGCCTCCATGTGGTCAAAGATGACTGCCCCCATGTGGACACAAGATGGCCACCACAAGATGGCCATTTCAAATTTCTCAAGAGAAACTTCAATCAGGAGGAACCAAGATGGCAGCATAGGTAAACACCTATTGTTCTGCCCCGCACAACAATTCAAAAACTACAACAAAACAACAAAACAACAAAACAAACATCACCCAGAATCACCAGACAGCTGACTGAGTGAAAACTCCACAAATAAAAGTAAATGTGGGACACTGAGACTCAGAAGAGCAGTGGGAGTGCAGCCTTGAAGATACGTGCGGAAAACAGAGGTTAGGAGCCGTCCTGGTTGCACACGCAGGCTGTGGCTGGCAGCAGCAACCCCAGCTAGATTTCGCCAATGGGGAGGGCGGAGACGTCCTACTGCACGGATTTCCCAGTGCCAGGCAAGGTCCAAGATCTGGGGTATGTGGAGAAGTCCCACTGCACAGATTCCCCAGCCCCAGGCGAGGTCCGATGTCCCGGGGACGCACCCTGGAAGCCGGGTGTGGCAGAGGTCTCCTAGTCTGAGGAGAAACCGGGTTGCTGAGAAAAGCAGTTTGCGTGCGTAAACTGTGCGACAGCACAGACGCGCGACTTGGCCCCTGGTCTCTGAGACCACCGGACTGCTTTGTTTTACAACCCTGGGTGGGACTTTGGGTGTGCAGACTCATTTGGGGAGAGGCAGAGTTGTCTGGCAAGGGGTCGAGACTAACAACTTTCTCTTGGAGGTGCCTGCAACAATTACCACCCAACAGAGACCCACACACACGAGCTTCGCATAGGATGTAGCTGACACTGAGGCTGCCTGCTCAGCTCAGAGACTCTGCCCATCCAACTGGAACACAGTCTCCCTTCTCAAACAATTGGCCTGGAGGTCAAACCCTCCTAGGTTTAACAACAACAAGCTGGGCTTAAATTCAAAAATACTGTGCAACCCATAAATGATTGCATTAAGAGTACCCACCTCAGATAACTGGGGAGGATGAGCCACTGACCCTTAGAGATCATCTACCACATAAATCAGCCACCATGCAGAGATATGGAAAGAAATCAGGTGTGAAAGAAATGGAGGAAAAAAGATGACTAGACATAGAGTTCAAAACCATGGTTATAAGGCTTTTCAAGAGGCTCCTAGAAAAGGCCTATGAACTTAATGAGAACTACAAGGAAATAAACCAGACCAACGAAGAAATAAACAAGACCAACCAGGAAATGAATGAGACCTACAAGGAAATGAATGAGACTTCCAAGGAAATGAATGAGACCTACAAGGAAATGAACAAGACCTCTGAGGATATGAACGAGACCCTCATGGATATGAAAAAGGACCAACTAGAAATCAAGCATACACTGACTGAAATAAAAAAAATATTACACAAAGTCTTAAAAGCAGTCCAGAGGGCCACAAGAACCAAGTCAAAGATTTGAAATACAAAGAACCAAAATCCACTCGGCTGGAAAAGCAAGAAACAAAAAGAATCCAGATAATTGAAGATAGTATAAGGGGCCTCAGGGACAACCTCAAGCATGCCAACATCCGAATTATTGGGATGCCAGAAAAAGAGAGAGAGCAAGGTAATGAAAACCTTGAAGAAATAGTGACTGAAAACTTCCCCCACCTGGTGAAAGAAACTGACTTAAAAGCCCAAGAAGTACATAGAACCCCAAAATAAAGGAATCTAAAGAGGACCACACCAAGACACATCATAATTAAAATGCCAAGAGCAAAAGATAAAGAGAGAATATTAAAAGCAGCAAGAGAAAAACAGTGGGTTACCTATAGGGGAGCACCCATACGATTGTCAGCGGATTTCTCAACAGAAATGATGCAGGCCAGATGGGAGTGGCAAGAAATATTCAAAGTGATGAACAGCAAGAATCTACAACCAAGATTACTCTATCCAGCAAAGCTAGCATTCAAAATTGAAGATCAGATAAAGTGCTTCACTGATAAGAAAAAGCTAAAGGAGTTCATCACCACCAAACCAATATTATATGAAATGCTGAAAGATATTCTTTAAGAAGAGGAAGAAGAAAAAGGTAAAAATATAAATTATGAACAACAAATACACATCTATCAACAAATGAATCTAAAAATCAAGTGAATTAATAAGCTGATGAACAGGATAAACTGGTGAATATAACAGAAACATGGTCATAGAGAGGGAATGGACTGACAATTCTTGAGGAGAAAAGGGGTGTGGGAAGTGCAGCAAGAGACTGGACAAAAATCTTGCAACAATGGGAGAGGACAGTGGGGAGAGGAGTGGAGGGTGGAGGGTGGGATGGGTACAGGGTGGAGGGGAGCTATAGGGAGATAAAAAAGGGGGAACAATGTAATTAATAAACTAAACAATAAAAATAAAAAAATAAAAATAAATAAAAAAAAACTTCAATCATTGTACTGTTCACTTGGCTCTGTTCAGTAATGAGTTTGCTGATCACTGTCTTAGAAGAAACAGAAAATTACTAAACAATTGGCACTACAAAAAATAATAATTCTGTATCCCAATAGTTTTAAAGTGGGGCCCTATTAATAATTAAAATAAACATAATCCCAATGTGACACAAATTGTTCCAGTAAATGAAAAAAGAATAAAAGATGTGCTTTATTTACACAATACAATATTATGCAGTTATAAAAAAGAAAGATCTCCTACCCTTTTAGATGACATGGAGAGTACTATGCTAAACAAAATAAGCTAGTCAGATAAAGAAAAGTATCATGCTCTTACTTATATGTGGAATCTAATGAACAAAATAAACTGAAGAAAGAAATAGATCCAGAGACATGGAAGCATGGAACAGACTGAGAAAATTTAAAGGGAAAACATGATTGGGGTAGGAGGAATAAATTAACCAAATAATTTACATGCATATATACATATCCCATGGACACAGAAAATAGTGCTATAGGCTTGAGGGAGGGTGTGGAAAAGGAAGGTGCAGGGTAGAGAGGGGCAATGGAAGAAAAAAGGAGGACATATGTAATACTTTCAATAATAAATAAAGATAAGGAAAACTTTCAAATCCTTTCCATGAAACACAAAATTTCTACTTAAACCCTGTTAAAGATGGTGCAGAGAACTATACAAACATCTGAAGTAAATATTGATACAAAAATCAAATAGAACAATAACAAATAAAATTGCACTATAAATTTCAGAAATATATCATGGCTAAGTGAATTCTGTTGTAATATAAAAGTGGTTTAAGAAAGATTCAAGTTGGGCCAGTGTCGCACAGAACCAACTCAAGGTTCAGTGTAGTCAAAATGATATTTATTCTAAGGCCTCTGTGTGTAGATGGGCTGAGTTCAAGAAAGAAGTCAGCTGCAAATGGGTGAGGGAGAAGGTTTTTTATGTGCTTAGGAAGAGCTGAAGGTGGCTTCTGCTGGTGCATTGTATCTGGGTTGTGCAAGAGTTGAGGTTTCAGGAGTTCCTGTAAGATAACTGCTCAAGGAGAGCTTGTTTTTGCAAAGCTTAGGCTTGCAGAACAAACTTGATTTCTGCTAAGTTAGAGCCCCATTTCTTGATTAACCCTATCAGTTTGTTGCAATAAATACTAATAATAGAATATACTATATTAATATATCATAAAAGAAAAATCATATCATCATCTACATAGGTCCTGATAAAGACTTTGGTGCAAGTCAACAATACCTAAGTATGAATTGATGATATTTTATTTTTTATTTTTAAATATTTTATTGATTTCAGAGATAAAAGGAGAAAGACAGACAGAAACATCAACAATGCAAGAGAGTCATTGATCTGTTGCTCCTGCACACTCCTCACTGGGGAATGAGCCAACAACTCAGGCATGTGCTCTTGGCTGGAATCAAACATGGGACCCTTCAGTATACAGGCTGATGCTCTCTCCACTGAGTCAAATAGGCTAGGGGTTATGATACTTTCTTAATATTATAAAATGTGTAGAAAAACTTAGATGGCGGCAGAGGTAAACACCTAAACTTGCTGCCTCTCACAACCACATCAACATTTTAACTAAAAGGAAGAACAATTACCACCCAGAACCATGGGCAGGCTGGCTGAATGGAAGTTCTACAACTAGAGAGGTGAAGAAAATACATTGAGACTGATAAGAGTTGTGGAGGTGTGGAAAGTGCTGGCACATGGATGTGCTGCTGTTTTAATTAGGAGGAAGATACAAGCTCCTGCTTGCTCTGAATTCCAGTTCTGGGTGAGATTCTGGAAGACCCAGACACATACAGGCAGATACTGGACTGTCTGGCATTGGGACAGGAACATGAGGGTGGCTTTCTCTCAAAGGTGCTTGTAGCAATCATTGTTCCTGCATGGGGGAGCAGGACGTAGAGACCCAGAGTCCTCTCTGATGCAGGGCTGAATGAAAGTCATTGCTGTTTGCTCTGCCCTGGTGATTCCCAGATACCCTGCCCCACTCAATTTACAACCTCACCCAAGCTGTGTGCATTGGCTTTTGCATAGGAGAATGGCCTGTCTTTCTACACCTAAAACCTATCAAACTGCAGCTGGGTCAGAGAGCCCCAGAGCTTCCAAAAAAAGGCACAAGGTCTTCACAACTGTACCTCATCTGGGCACTTCCAAACCCCATACAAAGAAGAGGAATCTGCTAATATCTCTGTAGTTCCTACTGGACGGCCCCAGACAATGGCTGAACTTGCACCTCCTTGGAGATTCAAGAGCCAGTGTACCCAGTGGTCAATGTGAGACCATACCAGCTTACAAATCTTCACATATATAAGAGACACATTCAAGGGACAGACTCAGTGTGCACCAAAGTCCCACTGAAGCAAGTCCTGCCTCAAAAGTGTATCTTCTGTGCAACAAATCTTCCAGTGTAGACACAGCTGGTCATCACAGCCAGTTTGCCTGGAGGTCAACTCCTCCCAGTTTTACTAACAGCAATCAAGGGTTAACTACAACAAGACTGTGCACACAGCCCACAGAGGGGTGCACCATGAGTGTCCACCTCAGGTGACTGGGGAGGTTGAGCCACTGGGCCCTGTAGGACACCTGCTACACAAGGCAACTCTATCAACTTAAGGAGACTTAGAAGCTACCCAGTACATAGAAACAAACACAAGGAAGCAGCCAAAATGCAGAAACAAAGAAGTCACAAATTAAAGAAATGGATGAAAGCAACCTACTGGATATAGAGTTCAAAACCATGATTATAATGTTACTCAAGAATCTTCAAGAAACCTCCAATAAGTTTAGTGAGACCTTCAAGGATAAGGAAAAGGACCAATCAGAAATTAAGCATAATCTGACTGAAATAAAGAATAATATATAGAGATTCAACAGCAGACTAGAGGATCCCAAGAATCAGGTCAAAGATTTGAAATACGAAAAAAGCAAAAACACCCAACTGGAAAAACAAAAAGAAAAAAGAATCCAAAATATGAAGACAGTGTAAGGAGCCTCTGGAACAACTTCAAGTGTACCAATATCCAGATTATAGGAGTGCCAGAAGAAGAGAGAGAGCAATATATTAAAAAAATATATTTGAAGAAAACATTCCCTACCTGGAAATAGATTTACAAGTCCAGGAAGCACAGAGAGCCCAAATAAGTAGAATACAAAGAGGACCACAACAAGACACATCATAATTAAAATGCCAAGAGCGAAAGACAAAGAGAGAATCTTAAAAGCAGCAAGAGAAAAACAGCTAGTTACCTACAATGGGGTACTCATACAACTGTCAGCTGATTTCTCAACAGAAACTATGCAGGCCAGGATAACCAAGATGGCGGCATAGGTAAAACACCTATCTTGCCATCATACACAGCATTTTTAAAATTACAACTTAACAGAAGAACAAACACCATCCAGAATCACCATAAAGCTGGCTGAGTGAAAATTCCACAAATAAAAGTGAAGATAAGACACTGTGACTCGGAGGAGTGGCTGAGAACAGCATTGAAGATACGCGTGGAGAGAGGTTTGGAGGAGCGCACATCAGCGGATAGGGCAGGCGGCTGAAAACCGGCCAGTTTTTTCGAATGGGGGAGAAAAAGGCGTCCCACTGGACTGATTCTCCAGCTCTGGGAGAAGGCCAGGGAACCCACTATCACACAGGGTAAAAACTGGAGAGTGGGAGGGCACGCCGAAGCTCGGGTGCTGCAGGGGTCTGCCGGCTTGTGGAGAAGACGAGCTTGTGCAGAGTGCATGTGAACTTGGGAACAGTGCAGCTGCGTGACTGGGCAGAGAACACCCGTGCCTTGCTCTTTCATTCGGGAAACCATCAGACTGCTTTGTTTTAAGACCCTGGTTGAGACATTGGGTGTGCAAACTCATTTGAGGAGAATCTGAATTCCCTGGCAGCTGGTGGAGCTTGGCAGCGGCTCTCTCTCAGAGGTGCCGGTGGCCATTGCCTCCGGCACAGAGTCCCTAGGGCCGCAAAGGGTGGAGCTAACGCTGTCTGCTTGGCCCAGAGACTTCACGCATCCAACCTGAGCACAGCTGAACTTCACAGACAATTGGCCTGGAGGTCAACCCCTCCAAGTGCTAACAACAATTAACCTGAGCTTAACTTCAGCAAGACTGTGCAACCCATATCCACCTCAGGTAACTGGGGAGACTGAGCCACTGTCCCTTGTAGGACGTCTACCACACAAAGCTAATTGACCAACTCAGGGAAGCATCCACCATGCAGTGACATGGAAAGAAATCAGATGTGAAAGAAATGGAGGACAAAAAACACGACTGGCCATGGAATTCAAAACCACGGTTATTGGGCTTCTCAAGAGGCTCCTAGAAAAGGTCCAGACCTATAAGGAAATAAGGAAGACCGACAAGGAAATGAACAAGACCCTCAAGGATATGAACGAGACCTGGAAGGAAATGATCAAGACCAATGTGGAAATGAAAGAGTCCTACAAGGAAATGAACAAGACCTACAAGGATATGAATGAGACTCTCAAGGATATGAAAAAGGACCAACCAGAAATTAAGCATACACTGACTTAAATAAAAAAAATATTATACAAATACCTAAAAGTACTCTAGAGCACCCCAAGAACCAAGTTAAAGATTTGAAATACAAAGAGGAAAAATCCACTCAGCTGAAAAAGAAAGAAACTAAAAGAATCAAAAAAAAAAGAAGATAGTGTAAGGGGCCTCTGGGACAACCTCAAGCATACCAACATCCGAATTATAGGGGTGCCAGGAAAAGAGAGAGAGCAAGACAATGAAAACCTATTTGAAGAAATAGTGACTGAAAACTTCCCACACCTGGTGAAAGAAATTGACTTAGGAGTCCAAGAAGCGCACCAAACCCCAATATATAGGAACTCTAAGAGGACCACACCAAGGCACATCATAATTAAAATGCCAAGAGCATAAGATAAAGAGAGAATATTAAAGGCAGCAAGAGGAAAACAGTTAGTTACCTATAAGGGAGCACCCATATGATTGTCAGCGAATTTCTCAACAGAAACGATGCAGACCAGATGGGAGTGGCAAGAAATATTCAAAGTGATCAATAGCAAGAATCTACCACCAAGATTACTCTATCCAGCAAAGCTAGCATTCAGAATTGAAGATCAGATAAAGTGCTTTGCAGATAAGAAAAAGCTAAAGGAGTTCATCACCATCAAACCAATATTATATGAAATGCTGAAAGATATTCTTTAAGAAGAGGAAGAAGAAAAAGATAAAAGTGTAAATTAGGAACAACAAATACACATCTATCAACAAATGAATCTAAAAATCAAGTTAATTAATAAGCTGATGAACAGGATAAACTGGTGAATGTAACAGAATCATGGACATAGAGAGGGAATGGACTGACAATTCTTGGGAAGAAAAGGGGTGTGGGAAGTGCAGCAAGAGACTGGACAAAAATCATGCAACTAGGGGAGAGGACAATGGAGGGGGGTGAGGGTGGAGGGTGGGATGGGTACCAGCTGGAGGGGAGCTATAGCGGGGGAAAAAGGGAACAATGTAATTAATAAACTGAACAATAAAGATTAAAAAATAAATAAAAACAAAAAAATTCTAAAAAAAAAAAAGAAAGAAACTATGCAGGCCAGAAAGGAGTAGCAAGAGATATGCAAAGTGATGAATAGAAAGAACCTACAACCAATATTGCTCTACCCAGCACAGCTATCATTCAGCATTGAAGGACAGATAAAGAGCTTCACAACCAAGATAATCTAAAGAAGTTCATCTCTACCAAACCAGTGTTACATGAAATGCTGAAGGGTATTCTCTAAGAAGAGGAAGAAGAAGAAAATGGTAAGATGAAAAAATTATGAACAACAGATTCATATCTATCAACAAGTGAATCTAAAAATCAAATGAATATAAACCTGATGAACAGAACAAACTGGTGAATGTAATAGAATCAGTGGCATGGAAAGGGAGCAGACTGACAATTCTTGGAGAGAAAAGGGAGTGGGGGGAATGGAAAGGAAGCAGACTGACAATTCTTGGGGTAAGGGGTGTGTGGGGTGTAGGGAAGAGATTAGACAATTCTTGGGGGACAACAGGTGTGTGGGGTACAGGGAAGAGATTATACCTATGAACAGGGTCAACAGGGGATGGGGAGAGGGAGGAAGGCCTGGAGTGGGGTGGGAACTGAATGGAGGAGGGGAGTTATGGGGGGGGAAAAAGAGGAACATCTGTAATAATCTGAACAATAAAGATTTAAAATAAATAAATAAATATCCAAAAAATTAAAATATATAATTAAAATGAGTATTCTTTATTATTAAAGTCAGCAGATTTCTCAATGGAGAAAGACTAAAGTTAATTGAGGAATAAAAAGTGACCACTATCTCTATTACAAAGTAACACTTTATTGGAGAAATCAGACAATGCAATCGGGTTAATATAAAATTAAAAAAAGCAAAACAAAGAAACACATACAAGTGTTGTAAGAGTTCTGACAAAACAGTTTTATACTTATATTAGAGGCCCAGTACAATAAATTCTGCACTGGGGGGATTCCTCAGCTCGGCCTGCACCCTCACGCAGTCCAGGACCCTTGCTCCTTACCACCTGCCTGCTTGTTGCCCCTTCCTGCTCAGCTCACTGCTCCTTTGTGCTTCCATGGAGGTGGGAGAAGCTCCTGCCACCACAAATGCGCTTGCCAGCCATGAGCCCAGCTTCTGGCTGAGTGGTGCTTCCCATGTGGGAGCACACTGCCCACCAGTGGACAGGTCCTGCATTGAACATTTGCTCCTAGTGGTCAGTGTGCATCATAGCGACTGGTCATTCTGGTCATTCTGTCTTAATGGTCACTTAGGCTTTTATTATATAGCTTGATAAATTAAGGGCAAAAGAACAAAATTTGATGGAAAATATGAAAGACATAAAAGACAATATAAATATAAGTACACAATACATTTTTACAATAATAGAATTGAAAATTTGAATACATTGTCATACCTCTTTTTTCTACTTGTCAAAAATTCAAAACCTTGAAATCATAGACTGTTGGCAAGTCTTTGTTTAAACTGATCTATCCATAGATGTTTGCAGGGCTGCCAAATGTTATACCAATGAGAGGGAAATAACTTTTATTTATCAAAATTATAATTATGCTTAAAAAAAGCCATCCTTCTTTTAGGATTTATATCTCCTCATATATGAAAATGGTCATGAAATTATATATTCTGTCATCATTTATCAATAAACTAGAAGTATGAAAGAATATTAACTTAATATTCATGTATATATATATGTGTGGGGGGGTGTTTTTGTTTACTTAATATTGGTAATATAAACTATATCTTATGTAATAAAAGGCTAATATACAAATAAACTGAATGGCAGAACAACCTAATGACCTTCGTGATCCACAGGTTGAGAACCACTAGCAGGGTCGCCTAAGACCATCAGAAAACACAGATATTTACATTACGATTCATAACAGTAGCAAAATTACAGTTATGAAGTAACATCAAAAATAATTTTATGGTTGGGGGTCACCGCAACATGAGGAACTATATTAAAGGGTCTCGGCATTAGGATGGTTGAGAAACACTGCCTTAGGGGATGTCAGAGAGGCCCATTTTGACCCGATCCCCGCAGGCCAGGACAAGAAACCCCACTGGTGCATGCATCCATGCATGGGGCCCCTAGTTATTAACAAAATGGCTTTCGATAGGAAATAATGGGAACAATTTACAAGCAAAGTGATAGAAACAAGATATTTCTGTTTATTTTTAGTAATCAGGAATTAAAGCTAAAACAAAACAAAATTTTAACTAAAAAATAATAGAACCTTATTTTATATTAACATTTAAGTACATATAAAAAAGAATAAATTCCATAACTTTAGAACACAGAGCTATCAACAATCATTTGGGTTACATTCTGAGGACCAAAAGACTATAATTAATATGCAGTGTTGACTAAAGTCAACAGTTTATATACAATATAGTTCCTTGATACTCACAATAACCTTAGGATATAAATATACTGTTATTTAGCCCTACTAGTATCATTTGTAAATAGGGCATTTAAGGTGTACAATAAATTTGCTGCAGAATGAAAAATTGGATAATATGGCTTCACAATCTATAGCTGCACTGCTGCTATAATTTCCAAGTGATTTTATGTCGCCATTCCTAAGTTTATTTTCCCTAAGTGGACAATATTCCACTAACGGTTTGAAATGTTCGATCTATATAATACAATTACTAAGAATATATGCCAGATAAACAAAGGGGGAAAAGTCACTCAAAAATATCAATAATAAAAATATATAACAATGGTATATACACAGAATGACTGGTCTTTTATAGAGACAAATATTTGTTTCTGTACTTATTGTGTTCTAATATTTAATAAAATAAAAGCTTTAGTGTCTATTAAATGAGGTAAGCAGTGATAAGAAAAATAATTTATATTACTGCAATTTTCACATCTGTAAAATGAAAATTCTGCTCTTATTTTTTCTGAAAATCATGTTATCTTGACATTTTAATCTTAGTAAATATTAAAAAAGGTATTTTTTTCAAATTTGCACTACTTTAAAATATGTAGTTATTTACAAAAATCACTGGAAAGTCTGAAATGAAATTGTTTAAGGAAGTAAAATAGACCCATAGAAAGGTCAAATTTTTTTTTAAATTAAAGATCATCCAACTAGCACCAATCTCATTTTTGGAAATTTAATCTAAATTATTGTATTTGCATTTTATGCATTTTAGATGACCCAAGGCTTCTCATTTAACGTTGAGCAGTAATTCCTCCTTTTATATTTAACTGAAAAACCATTTAACACTTATGATAGTAAGCCTACTTTGTCATATATTTTCAGAAGACAATATTAGGGCTTTTTTTTTTTTTTTTAGTCTTCTCTTCTATGAATACTTATAAAGATATCGCAGATACATTTTTTCTTTAAAAAGCTAATTTTCAGCCGAGACCAGTTTGGCTCAGTGGATAGAGCGTCGTACTGGGGACTGAAGGGTCCCGGGTTCGATTCTGCCAAGGGCATGTACCTTGGCTGCAGGCACATCCCTGGTAGGGGGAGTGCAAGAGGCAGCTGATTGATGTTTCTCTCTCATCGATGTTTCTGACTTTCTATCACTCTCCTTTCCGCTCTGTAAAAAATCAATAAAATATATTTGTTTAAAACGTTAATTTTCAATGATGATTACATGAATGTTTTGAAAGGACACACATTAATGCTTGTTATTGTCTGATACAAACGTTATTAAAATCTTAAATAAACCAACATATTATGAGCTGTTGTTTATTCCCTAAGGCAATACAAAAGGATTCAAGAAACACACTGCAATGGGCCTCTCATAATTATTCTGTCCATTACCCAGTGAATGCTTAAATATTTCTCTAAAACAAATGCTTTTTCATTGAGAATCCTGATGAGTTAAGTACCCTTCATTATGATGAGCACCTATATATTTTCCTTTATGCACAACTTCAAGGTAACCAACTTACTGAATTATATCCATGAGGAACAAAAGTAAACATATTGTGTGTAAAGAAGATAATAATAAGTTTTACACAGCTGCTATTTCACAATTTACTTCATGCCAAAGTCATTGAATACAAAATCATTGGCATCTTTACTGAAACCCAGCACCTCTTGCACAAAAAAAGCAGTAAATCAATCTAAGAGAGTGATGAGGGAAGCAAAGCAGGCATATAACATCTGTTGAGTAGTTTATGCATCTGGCCTAAAGAAAGGGTTTCCTCTTTTCACACAAGGCAATTTTACCAGACTGCTTGTGGGAGTAAAGATAGACCTTTACAACAAATCTTTGAATAGATGACAAAGGAATTGAAAATAAAGTGTATTTGTATCCTTTCTTGATACAAGATAGAAGATTCATCATCTGGAACACAGCTTTGCACACATAGTGTTGACGAATGGGCCAGTGTCACCTAAGACTTGAGTATGTGTCTTAGGCTGGACTACAGGAAGTTCTGACTTGGGCACATGAGACCTTTTCATAGGCATGCTCATGTGTGTGACAAAATGTCCCTAAAACACATAGTAAGATAAATAAAATTCATAGAGATAATAAAAATAGCAAATAAAATGTTATGAGAAATAGCCCATTGTTATGTAAGGAAATTGGGAAGGTTTATTTTAAGTAAAATATTTTTAAAATAAATCTAATCATTAGAGAATGGGGGAGAGGAGCTTTACAAGTTAGGAAAAAATTCTAAATAAGTCTTACCAGACTACAATATCAATCAATATGTGGCATCAATTTGACATTTTAAATGTGTTTTCCATTAAAATATATTTAATAACAGAAGAGGAAGTCATTTCATCATTAGTGGTGGTAATTTATTATACTTTGCACTCACTGCCACTCCTTAAGAGAAACACTGACCAACATTGAATATCTAGCGGGTAGAGACAGTCAAAATATCTAAAATTACAGAATACAAAGAAGCACAAAGACTAACATGACTATTTTACACAGACAAGGTATAAAAGAGTGATCTATTTTTTCATATTCAATATGTGACAGACTTTAAACTATATATTCTAGGGGTGACATAGAAAACCTCATATATTTGTTCTGTCTTTAGAGGCACAGGTATAGAGCCTTGATGTTAGGTGAAAATTTATAAAAGGGATAGAATCATGAGAGATACATTTTTGGGACATGTGGGAAAATGACTTAAGAACAACAGGATCATTTGTGATGGTAAATGTTGCTGAGACTTTAGGAAAGTTTCAGGTTGTGTCCAAAAAAAAAAAAAAATCACTGAGGCTTTCAAAGGAAAACAACTGCAAGTCAGACTACGAGGGTATCAATAACATATCTGGGTTAAGGATAACTAAATAAATATTGAGAATAGTTATATTTTTTTTAATTGAGTACCAGTAAAAACCATGATTTTAAGTATAGCATAAAAAAAGCAAAATGTTTTTGCAATATAAACTATAGCTTTTAAAAGGAAGTTATCCCTCTCCCTGCTGCCTCCCCCTCCCCTTCCCTGATCCAGCAAAATAAAGGAATACCACTTTAACCCATCTCTCTTACTGAAAACATTGGACAAAATCTAACTAGCTGAGGATTCTGAAGGTACTATGAAATAATGAGTTGTGGAGAGGAGTCAAAACTTGAAGACTTCTTGGAAAGAGAAGGAGCGAGTTGCTTTTTCTTCTCTTGCTTTTCACTCATGATTTTGACCCACAGTGGACCCTAATTGAAAAAGTGCAAGCAACCACATGTTGATGGCTAACCTGCTACGAGAAGCTATATTTTCTGGCAAGAGTAATTTGAAAAAGGAGTCAATGTTGGCTAGAACGTACAGGATGGTTCTGGTGAAAAGAGAGTCGAGTAATGAAATTCTACAATTCTGTCTGTAAAATTTTACAAGTCAAAAAATCAACCAGGATAAAGTACTTGTAACAGCATCAGCAGTGGACTAAAAGACAATTATTGAATACTTCCCAAACAACAGCAGAAGATACAATATTTTCAAGTGCACATTGAACTTCCACCAAGAAAGATCATAATCTCTGTCAAAAACAAAACATCTTTATATATTTAAACAAACAAAACAAAACAAAAATCACACAAAGCATATTTTCTTACCATAAATAAAATTGAATAAAATAACCAGACAGAAAGATACCTTAACAATCTTTCATGATTTTTAATGTCTCTCTCATGATTACAAATATTTAGAAGTTAGAGATCACATATCTACATAATCCACAAAAGGAAGTTATAAGTAAAGTTTAAAAAAAATGAAAAACTGCAAAACCTGTGAAATTCTGCCAAATGTTTCATGAAAGAAAATTTATTGCATTAAATGTTATATTAGGAAGAGATATCTCAAATCAATTGCATGGTCTTTCACTTTGAGAAGCTAGAAAAGGAAAAGTTAATTCATAGCAAGTAGGATGGAAAAACTAAATCTGAAACTAGAAATCAATGAACATAAAAACAAAAACAATATAAAAACTTTCTGGAAGTAACTTAGTTTTTCAAATAAATCAAGAAAAAATGGTAAACTCTAAGCAGAAAAGAGTAAATTACTAGTGACAAAATAAAGAGTAACATGGACTCAAAACATAGACTTTAAAAGTACATATTTGGCAACATTAATGATACTAAATTCTTAGACATAAACCAGAAACATTTATTAATAAAGAAATAGATATTTTGATTATACTATATGAATTTTTAGTTTTCAAACTTTAACAAGAAAAACTTAAGTCTAGATGTCTGCATTACCAAATTATACCAAATATCTGATTTTAAAATATATATATAATTTCTATAGAAACCACCAAAATTCAATAGGAGGAAGTACTTTGCAACTCAATTTTTAGGCCAGTTTTCCCTAATGCTAAAACCAGAAAACTCTATTATAATAAAACTGCAGATTAATATGATATACACAAAAAACAAATGTAATATTTACCAATAAAATTTTAACAAATTGAATCCAATGATATAGAAAATGATAAAATATGAACAAGTCAGGTTTGTCATGTGAATGCAAGGTTAAATCAATATTTGAAAATCAATGAATATCACTCATCATATGAACATATTAAAGAAGTGTAAGCATAGGTTATTCCCATGGATATAAGAAAAATATTTGCTAAAATACAACATTAATTTCTTACTAGAAATAAAAAAGCCTCTCAGCAAATAGCAATAGAAGCAAACATTCTTAATCTGATAAAGGACATACTATCTAATAAAAGAGTAATATGCAAAATGACCATACCTCTGATCATACCATGCCCAAAAGCCAATCAGGAGCAAATAAATTCCAACCAAGATGGCTGTGGCCACTGAGAGCAGGAGGGAGGCTTGGGTTTCCTTGGCAATAGAGGAAGCCAAGCTTTTCACCTGCCCTTGCTGGCCTAGGTCTTCACTCAATGCTACAAAGTTTAGATTACAGACGATACACAATCCCAATAAAAATGGCGGCAGCTGCGAAGCTGGAGAGAACAGAGGCTAGGGTTGCCCGGGTGATGGAGGAAGCCAAGCTTCTGCAGCCCTAGTGTCTAGGCCTCCACTCTAGGTTATAAAGTTTCAATTATAGAATTTAAATAAACCCAAACAGAAATGGCTGTCACCACAAAACAAGCAGAAGGCTTGACTCTGCTCCAGGCTACAAAGTTTCAATTGTAAAACATAAATTAATCCCATATACCAGGGCCTCTGCTTGGGTCGCTCAGGGGTGTGGTCAGCCTGCAAACCACCATAGGCCCCTCGCCCAGGCCACCATAAACCCCAAGGGAACCCCCACCCTGATCCAGGACACCCTTCAGGGCAAACCAGTTGGCCCCCAACCATGCACCAGGCCTCTATGCTACCTAATAAAAGAATAATACACAGACTGGCCATCACTCCAACACACAAAAGTGCTGCCCCCATGTGGCCAAAAATCCTGCCCCCATGTGAACATAAGATGGCCACCACAAGATGGCCAGCAAGGGAGGGCAGTTGGGAGGGACCAGGCCTGAAAGGGAGGGCAGTTG
Source organism: Antrozous pallidus (assembly GCA_027563665.1). NCBI lineage: Eukaryota > Metazoa > Chordata > Mammalia > Chiroptera > Vespertilionidae > Antrozous > Antrozous pallidus. The sequence continues at coordinate 33,334,906 of CM050519.1, forward strand.
TGGGTAATCAAGCCTGCAGGGGAGGGCAGTTAGGGATGGCTATGCTGGCAGAGGAGGGAAGCTAAGGGCAAACAGGCTGGCAGCAGAGCAGTTAGACATCAATTAGATGGCAGGGTAGTAGTTAGGGAGTGATCAAGCTGGCAGGCAGAAGTGGTTAGGGGCAATTAGAGAAACAGGTAGGCAAACAGTTTGGAGCCAGCAGTCCTGGATTGTGGGAAGGATGTCCAACTGCCCATTTAGGCCCAATCCTACTGGGATCGGGCCTAAAGAGTCAGTTGAAAATCCCTCGAAGGGTCCCAGATTGGAGAGGGTGCAGGCTGGGCTGAGTGCCACCCTCCCACCCCCCATGCATAAATTTCGTGCACCGGTCCTCTAGTATATAATAAAACTAGACGTAACATTATACTTAGAAATAAACAAGTTAAACATTAAGAATATCCACACTTAACAGTCATATTTTGTTCATTAATTGTCTTTTTTTCACTCTATTCTTACTTAAATTTTTTAGGGTAACATTGGTTAATAAGATTAACCAATGTAAGTTTTGAAGTTTACAATTTTATGATACATCTTCTGTAAATTGCATTGTTTGCCCACCATCCAAAGTCAAATCTTCTTTGTCACCATATATTTGGTCCCCTTTACCCTTTGTTACCTTCCCAATGTCCTTTCATCTGATAAGCATCATACTGTTTGTCTCTGACTTTTGTTTGTTTTTCTTAATTGTTCACTTGTTACTTTCAATTTTATATCTCACATATGAGTTAAATTATATGTTTATGACATTTTCTGTCTGACTTATTTTGTTTAGCATGATATTTTAAATCCATGTTGTCAGTAATAGCAGTATTCTATCTTTTCCTGTGGCAGAGTAGCATTCCATTGTACATACATACCATATTTTCTTTATCCAATCATCTTTTGAGGGATGCAAACCATAGCTGTCACATGTTTTTCATGAGTCTATTCAATAATCATGGGCCTTGAGAACATCACTCTAATACCCTATTGTCCACAAATAACTGTTTGGCACCCAGCATATGTAATTATTGCAATAATTCAGATAAATTCTCCTTTGTCTGAGAAATCTTTAAATTAATTTACTTCGCCTTATCTATCTCTATTTATTCATTACTAGAGGCTTGGTGCACAGAATTCATGAATAGGGGGTTGTCCCTCAGCCCAGCCTGCAGCCTCTTCAATCTGGGACTTCATGAGGGATGTCCAACTGCCTGTTTATGCTGGGATCGGGCCTAAACAAGCAGTCGGACATCCCTCTCACAATCCAGGACTACTGGATCCCAACCACTCGCTTGCCTGCCTGCTTGATTGTCCCTAACTGCTTCTGCCTGCCAGCCTGATCACCCCCTAACCACCTCCCTGCCAGCCTGATTAATGCCTAACTGCTTCCCTCTTGGCCCAATTGCCCTCACCTGCTGACCAGGTCACCCCCAACTGCCTTCCCCTGCAGTTCTGGTCCCCTGCAACTGTCCTTCCCTGCTGGCCTCATTTCCCCCAACTGCCCTCCTCTGCTTGCCTGGTTCCTCCCAACTGCCCTCTCCTATAGGCCTGAGTCTCCCCCAACTGTTTTCCCCTCCTGGCCTAGTCACTCCCCACTTCCCTCCCCTGCTGGTCTGATTGCCCAACAACTGCCCTCCCCTGTTGGCCATCTTGTGGTGACCATCTTGTGTCCGCATGGGGGCAGCCATCTTTGACCTCATGGGAGCAGCCATCTTGTGTGTTGGAGTGATGGTCAATCTGCATATTACTCTTTTATTAGATAGGATTTACTTTGAGAATAGGAAGTATCCACTAATATTTGTTTAAGATATATATGTGTATATAAATGAATGGATGCTTGAAGGAATACATAAATTAAAAAAAATTAAAACTTAATTAATTACTTAAGACTGTAGAACACAAACTTTAATGTGCATTTGAATCACATGAATTACCTATTAAAACATAGATTGCTGGGCCTTATTTCAGAATTTATGTTTCAGAAGTTTGTTCTTAAAAACATATATTTCTAACAAGGTCCCAAATATACTGATGCTGCTAGTTCATGGACCACATTTAGACAATATTTGGTTTAAGAGAATTAGTCTACCAGTAGTGAAAATATTAGACCATTATGATATGTTTTAAATAAATTCCTGTGTTAAAAATTGACTGTGTTGTTTCAAAAATCCTAAATCACTTAAAATATAATATGCTTAGAAGAAATGCAACCAAGTATTCCTTAAAATACTTAAAGTTGAATATTACCAACCTTTTTTTACCCATTTGTTTTTTTCTTTTATCTTTTCAATTTTTTAATTCTAAGAAGAAGCAGAAAGTATAATAAAATCAATACTATATGCTCCTCACCGGCCCCATTCACCAAATGTTAACATTTTACTTTTGTCCAGAGTTGTAAACGTTTGCCTATTATTTTCTTCTCTTTCTATCCTTTTTCTCTCAAACACACAAACACATACACAAATATACATTTTTCACTTAATAAAAAATTAAATTTTAGGCATCAGGCTACTAGGGTACTTCATGCTTAAATATACAAATATGCATATCCTAAGGTAAAGAACTTTCCCATACATAACCACAGAACTACAATGGCATCTAAAAAATGCAATATTGACACACAGTGCTATTTTGTACTATATGTTCATTTTTAAGTTTTCTGAAGTGTTTTACTCACTTTTTAAAAATATTCATTTAATATCATGAAAATATCAAGTATTATTCCCATTGACAAAACCTCTCTGAAGTTGAAAAGAAGCAGAATAATGTCCGAATGGAATCTTTTAAACACAGCTTGTTGTAATTTAATAAATTTCAAACTATTTCATCTTTATTGCCCATTTTTATTTGGTCTCATAAGCTCATGATAGATCATGTGAAGATGGAAATATTATGTCATGAATGTTTTATTATTTCTTATAATTGAAAGGGAGAATGTGACCAAATCAGATTAAGAAAACATGATATTCGTTCAGAGAATAAAATGGTGAATATTAGTCTATTGCCATGGCAAGATGAAATTTTCCCCAAAGATATTTTTGCTTTTAATAATATTACAATAACTTTAGGAGGTATTTTATATTCCAAACTAATATTACAAAAAGTCATTTGCAGCCCTAGCCAGTTTAGTTCAATGGATAGAGTATCAGCCTATGGACTGAAGGGTTCCAGGTTCTATTCTAGTCAAGGGCACATGATGTGGTTGTGGGCTTGATCTCCAGTGTGGGGAGTGCAGGAGGCAGCTAATCAATGATTCTCTCTCATCATTGCTGTTTCTATCTCTCTCTCCCTCTCCTTTCCTGTCTGAAATCAATAAAATGTATTTAAAAAGTTATCTCCAAAAAAATAGATTAATGAAGGTAAACCAAATAATAAATAGAACAGGAATTATTGCATTATTTATATATTGATTATTAAGAGAAAGTGAAGAGCATTGACCTTTTGGGCAATGTAGACTGCCAAAATTTAAATGCTATCAAACTAAAATTACAAAAAATGTTTCTTGAATATGTTACTCCTTCTATAAAGTGATTCATTTATAGCTCCAATCCATAGGTTCACAGCTGTTTATATTTTAGGAAGAGACAGTCAATGATTAATCAAATTTTAACAGCTGTAATAGTACTGACAAATGGTATGGAGAAGTACAGCAATGCATAATAAATAACAGAAGAAAATATTTGAAGTACACATTACTGGTAAACAGTAAAAATGTTACATAAAAACTCTTCTACTTTGACTTTAATAGGTAATAAAATCATATCCATCTAAAATGATCTTTTAGAAATTAACCTTATCTAGGAAGAAATTGTACTTGGCCTAAAATTGATTATCATAAAAAACTTGAAAGCCAAATCATAATCCAGTAGCAATCAAAAGAGCATGAATCATATGATTTTAGGTATTATTAGGGTCCTTCAGATGGTTAAGTATAAATCCTCAAATTTAAGAAGAGGAAAGTATTTAAGTTTCTAGGGTAACATTAGAAGACAATAAATAACAATCCAGATTTAATTATAGCCACTGCTCCTCCCAGGATACAAACATTCATGATAAGTTGATTGTTTTATTTTAGAAATCATTGAGTTCATAAGTTTCAGTTTTCTATCCCACATTGAGTGAAATCATATGGTTTCTTACCTTCTTTTGACTGACTTATTTCACTTAGCATAATGTTCTCAAGGTCCATTCATGTTGTTGCACTTGGTGCTATTTCATCCTTCCTTATGGCTGAGTAGTATCCCATTGTGTATATGTACCAACTCTTCTGTATCCAGTCCTCTATTGCAGGACGCTTTGGTTGTTTCCATGTCTTGGGCACCATGAATAAAGCTACAATAAACATAGGGTGCATATATCTTTGCGAATACATGAGTGTATACCCAGGAGTGGGGTTGCTGGGTCATATGGTAGCTCTATTATTAATTTTTGATGGGCACACAGTGCCATATACAGCTCTTATAACATAGAAACCCACATCTGAAACCTGTATCTTCACATTGACCAATGTCATCCCAGCCAATTTAACAACAGCAACAAAAATTTATGGTCACACACAAAAAGAAAGCATTGAGAACTGAGATCGAAAGGACATTCACTGAAAAAAATTAGCTGGTAATCCAGGCAGGATACATATTTAGAAGTTAGTGAAAAGTTAAGGATTCTGAGGTTTGCTTTACCTAAAATACCAAATACCAGTGAATGTGGGAGGTCTTCTGAGAAAATGTAAGATTTGGGTAGAGAACAACAACAGATGTTTGTCAGATTCTTAAGTGCAATTCATCAATCAGGATTGAACAGTTTAAAACAACATAGAATAACAATTTTATTATAGTAAGATAGAACTATTTAATTTAAAGAAAGAAATGTTATCCTAGAAATTGTCTCATATTCTGGGTAGACACTTGCTAGTTTTTTAAAAATTAAATTTACTGCTAATTTTTAATCTCAAAAATGTTAGAAGATGGGAAAAAATAATATTAATCAAAATATGTATTTCCTTCTGAATATTTTCCAGATCTCAATTAAACCTACCATCTGTGTTTATGGTTGCATTTAGTGCAAAATTTACTAAATACTTTAAATATATATAGTATATGATACATATTATACATCTATATGATATACAATGTCATACACACACACAAACACACCTACACACACACACACACACACACACACATACACACAAGTCAGGTGTGCCATAAAGCTACTGCATGCAAAGAGACTCTGACCATTTCATTGCTTCATTGATTTTTGTTTCTACCAAACCCTAGAGGCATCTTCACATTTAATAGCTTGTTGTAGTGCAGGAAGACTGAATAGCAGCGTGCCCTTCTTGTACAAAACCTTAGAGGCATTTTAGCAGCTAAAATCTCTTAACAGCAACTTCTAAACTTTGATTTATTCACTGCCAAAATCATTCAGTTAAGACTTCATTCATCTTATTTGGTTGGTCCAATTTCTTTGGATAAAAATGAAAGTAGTTCTCTGAAATTTCCTTTGAAAATTATAAATATGCAGCAAGGTCATTTTTTTTTGTTAGATCTTGTGAATAAAAGCTTGGCTACTGGCAGACTGTATTACCAAGACACTTCAGTGACCAAAATCACTACAAAGCTGGCTACCACCTTGATACATTGGTGCATTTATTTAGAGGAGCAGATAAGCAGTTGGAATAGCCTTCTCCATATTTCTCAAAGGCCAAATGAAAGAGGAATTAAGAAATCCATTTATGGTTTATTTAGGGAAATTACACAAAAGTTAAGTGTTTATTTTAATTAATACTATCCAAATCAAGCTATTATTATTAAAGTGTCTTGATAGAGAGACAAACCAAGATGGCGGCATAGGTAAACACCTAGGCTTTTGCCCTGCACAACAATTTCAAGGATACAAATGAAGGACAGAATGGACACTGTCCAGAACCACGGGAAGGCTGGCTGACTGGAAGATCTGAAACTGGAGGGACATAGAAGTGCACACGAATAATCAGAGGCTCTGCAAAGCCCAAATAAGGTAGGAGACTTGCGTGCACGAGAGGACGGGGTGTCTGAACCTGGCAGGGGTGCTCTGGTGGAAAGGAGACAAAAACTCCAGGCTGTGCTGAACCCAGTTCGATTTGCACTCAAAACCCAGGGGAACCAGGCCCTTATGGGGAGAACCTAAATTGTGGGCAGAATCCCAGGGGAAGAACAAAAGGCAGAGCTCCGGAGGTGTGCATGCAAGTGAGCACAGAGAGGATGAACAGGTTGCTGGGGGTGTCTGGCCTGAGAAAGGAGCTCTGGGGGCACGCACAAGTACTCACGGTGAGGGTGTTCTGTTGACTGCGTGTCTGGCATCTGGCAGAAGGGAAAAGGAATTCCAATTGCACTGAACCCAGGTGCCAGGTGAAAATCTGAGATTCCGGATCCATTGGGGACTGGATGTTCTGGTGGCAGGCAAAACTCATAGAGATGGATGTAGTGATTGCCTGCTGACCTAGGACCCAGCGACCTCGTGGGCCTGGACTGACTGGAATTCAAGGCTGTCGGCTCCACCCTGAAACTCCGCCCCACCCAGAACCCCCACCCCATCCAAACTGAGCACAGAGACTTTGGCAAGTTTGCAAATCCTGGTGCATAAGGCTGTCTCCTAAAGTAGACACAGCTGATCCTCATAATCAATTGGCCTGGAGGTCAATTCCTCCCAGTGATACCAACAACAAACAAGACTTATCTGCAACAGGGCTGTATACACAGTCCACAAAGGGGTACACCAAGTGTGTACATCTCAGGTAACAGGGGAGGCTGAGACACCTAGCACACAAAGCTACCCAACCAACTCAGGGAGGCAGTGAAAATGGGGAGATAAAGAAACAGATCACAAACAAAAGAAATGGAGGAAAACAAATTAATGAATATAGCGTTCAAAACCGCAGTTATAAGGTATTTCAAGAGGCTCCTAGAAAAGGACGATAAGCTTAACGAGAACCTTGAGGATATGAGCAAGACCCTCGAGGAGATGGTCTTGAATATGAAAAACGACCTCGTCGATATGAAAAAGGACCAACTAGCCGAGACTGGTTTGGCTCAGTGGATAGAGCATCAGACTACAGACTGAAGGGTCTCAGGTTCAATTGCGGTCAAGGGCATGTACCTTGGCTGCGGGCATATCCCCAGTAGGGGGCGTGCAAGGGGCAGCTGATCAATGTTTCTCTCTCATCGATGTTTCTGACTTTCTATCCCTCTCTCTTCTGCACTGTAAAAAATCAATAAAATATATTTTTTTTAAAAAAGAAAAAGGACCAACTAGAAACTAAACATAAACTGACTGAAATAAAAAGTATTTTACAGAAACCCAACAGCAGACTAGAGGAACGCAAAAATCAAGTCAAAGATTTGAAATACCAATAGGCAAAAAAAAAACAGAAAAAAGAAAAGAAAAAAGAATCCAAAAATTTGAGGATAGTGTAAAAAGCCTCTGCGACAACCTCAAACATACTAACATCAGAATTATGGGGGTGCCAGAAGAAGAGAGAGAGCAAGATAATGAAAACATATTTATAGAAATAATGACTGAATACTTCCCCCACCTGGTGAAAGAAAGAGACTTATAAGTCCAGGAAGTGCACAGAACCCCAAGCAAAAGGAATCCAAAGAGGACCACTCCAAGACACCTCATAATTAAAATGCCAAGAACAAAGGACAAAGAGAGTAAATTAAAAGCAGCAAGAGAAAAACACTTAATTACCTACAAGGGAGCACTCATATGCTTGTCAGCTGACTTCTCAACAGAAACTATGCAGGCCAGATGGGAGTGGCAAGAAATTTTCAAAGTGATGAATAGCAAGAACCTACAACCAAGATTACTCTACCAAGCAAAGCTATCATTCAGAATTGAAGGTCAGATAAAGACCTTCACAGATAAGAAGCTAAAGGAGTTCATCAACACCAAGCCAGTATTATATGAAATGCTGAAAGGTATTCTTTAAGAAGAAGAAAAAGGAGAAAAAGGTGTCTGCTTCAAACTAGAGCATGGATGAAACTGGAGAACATTATGCTAAGTGAAATGAGCCAGTCAAAGAAAGATAAGTATCACATGAACTCACTCATTTATGGAATACAATGAACAACATAAACTGATGAACAAAAAACAGATCCAGAGACAGAAAAGCATTGACTGTCAAACCTCAGAGGGATGGTAGGGGAGGGTGGGAGTAAGGGGAAGAGATCAACCAAAGGACTTTTATGCATGCATATAAGCCTAATCAATGAACATGGACACCAGGGGGGTGAGGGCATAAGTGGTGACAGGGGGAGGAGGGGATTGGAAGGGGTAATGGGTGATGAGGACACATATCTAATACCTTAATCAATAAAGAAATTTAAAATAATAATAATAATAATTAGGACAGAATTTATAAGAATTTATTAAATAGGGCAGAATTAAAAAAATAAATTACTTTTACAAAAAAAAATAAAGTGTCTTGATAGTTATTTTATGAGGTTGAACAAAATATTATTCACAAATATATTTTAATTTATTAATTGTCCTTAATATAAGCTAAACCTTGTTTGAATTTTAAACATTTTCCAATATGATGTCTTTTAATTAGGGATGATATTTGTTGTTCAAATCCTTTTTGTTGACAATTGTTTTCTGATGGATAGCATAGAACATATAGGAATGCAATGCAAATATTTGATTGAATTAATGGCAAAATAAAAGTATTACCCATGATTGGAAGCAAGAGGAGTAGGAGAAGGAGAAGAAGGAGAAAGAGAAGGAGAAAAAAAGAGGAGAGGGAGGGGCGAAAATAATTCCTGACACTACAAACTAAATTCATTTTCCTTCAAATTATTTCTGATAGATAACAAGTAAGCCTGTTTTTTACTGTGTTTTAGTTCAAATAAAGGCAGTAATACCTCAAAAAAGTGCAACAGAAAAATGTTTTTCATTCTTCTCCCCCACTATTGATTGCTATTTTTTTTCTTCCCCTAAATGAGCAATGTGAGAAGTGGTGCTATTGTTCTTATCAGTTACTTCAATATTACTGGAATATTTTTGACATTGAAGTAGTACTACTAGTAGAGAAATAAAAGTTGTAAGATGTCAAAGTTAGGGTGGTCCATTACTTTCTCTGCAAAATCATTGTTTATGTTCTAGAAATACAAACTTTACAGTTCAGCCTTTTCTCTGTGTTTTTCTGGTGTGACAAATTTTCAATAAACATTATTTATATAAAGTCATTTTCTAGACACTATTTATTCTGATAGTGTTTCCCCTTATTCAAATTTGTTATTTGGTCTGCATGATTTTATTATATACTCTGGAAATACAGATGTTGGAAATATAATGAATATCATGAATATCATGAATCCAGAAACAAATTGCTTATTTTCAATTTTCAGTGACTAATTCACCATGGTGTTAATCTCTATGTAGAACATGAAAAGTTTCTGGTGTGTATATACTGAGTGGCCAGATTATTATGATCTCTGAACACATAATAATCTGGTCACCTAGTATATATCTTATATAATAAAAGGTTAATATGCAAATTGTGCCCTTGACCAGGAGTTCAACCAGCAGGCAGGCCGGCCAATTGCCCATGTCCCCCTCCCCCTGGCCAGGCTGGCCAGACCCCACCCATGTATGAATTCATGCACCAGTCATCTAACATACGTTCACTCTCACGTGCACGAGCGCACACACACACACACACACACACACACACACACACACAGTGTGTGGCCCAATTATTATGTTTTCAGAAATCATAATAATCTGGCCACTCAGTGTATATGCTGATAGCTCCAACAAAGGTTTCATATCCAAAATATATAAAGAACTCATAAAACTCAATACCAAACAAACAATTAAAAAATGGGCAGAAGACCTGAACAGACACCTTTCCCAAGAAGATTACGAATGGCCAAAAGATATATAAAAAGATGTTCAAGCTCACAAGCAATTAGTGAAATGCAAATCAAAACTACAACAAGATAGCACCTCATACCTATTAGAATGGCTATTATCAACAAGAAAAGTAATAATAAGTATTGAAGAGGTTGTGGAGAACTGCTGGTGTGATTGTACACTGGTGTAACCACTGTGGAAAACAGTCCAGTTTTTCCTCCAAAAAATAAGGAAAGAGTTACCATGTGATACAGCAATCCTTTATTGGGTATGTACCTAAAAAACTAGAAAACATGTATTTACGAAGATATATGCATTCCTGTGTTCACTGTAGTATTAGTCACAGTGGCCAAGACATGGAAACAACCAAAGTGTCCTATGATAGAGGACTGGATACAGAAGACATGGTACATATACACAAAGGAATACTACTCAGCCATAAGAAAAGATGAAACAAAACAAAACAAAAGATGAAACACTGCCATTTGCTGCAACCTGGATGGCATTGATAATATGCTAAGTGATGAGTCAGTCATCAAAATCTAAGAAACACATGATTTCTCTCATGTGTGAGATATAAACACTTGATGAAAAACTGATTTTGCCTAGCAGCTTATGAGTAAAAAATATTGTTTCTTATTGTACTTTGTTGTTCACTTTTAAGGATAAGCAGCAAGTTAAAGAATATTTAAAATCTCATCTGCACACAAACACATACACCCACACCTCTTTGTGTGGATAAATGACTATAAACACATGCACAGATTTTGCACTTAAAATATATGTAAATAAATATCTATAAAGACATATGTGTATTCATAATTTATATATAGACTCTATGTTTATTTTATAGAAATAAAAAGAAAAGACAAAATACATAATTCAAAATGTATCTGTGTGACGTCCTTGGTTTGATTCTTGGTATTATTGATAAAGACATATTAATAATGATATTTATTCATTGATTTCTCAAAAACCAATAGATTTTATTATTTAGGAAAAGGAAAAGGAAACTCCACACTGTTTTCCAAAGTGGTTGTATCAGTCTACATTCCCACCCACAGTGTTCTAGAGCTTCCAAGTTTTGGCAATGCTGAATAAGCTACTATAAAACCTCTGTGTACAGTTGTTGTTATGTGTGTGTGTGTGTGTGTGTGTGTGTGTGTGTGTGTGTGCGCTTCTTTGGGTAAATACCAAGTTGAACAATTGCTGGGTTATATGGCAAGAGTACTAGTATGTTTGATTTTGTAAGAAACTGCCATTCTTCCAATATAGCTATGTTCTTTTGCTTTCCCACAGCAATGAGTGAGTGTTCCTATTCCTTCATAGCCTCAGCAACTTGGTTCCAGGTTCTGATAGGTATGAAGAGTTACTGCACTATTGTTTTAATTTGCATTTCTCTGATGACATATTATGTGGAACATCTTTTAATGTTCTTATGTGCTAACGGCAAATCTTTGGTGAAGAATCTGTTAAAGTCTTTGGTCTCTTTCTAACAAGTTTTTTTTTTTTCATTTTCTTAATGTTAAATTTTGCAGATATACACTTTTAGATTTTTTTCTCTCTCTTAGGGCCATCTGTCTACTCTCTTGACCTCTGCTATGCTTTACTGGTTATTATCATTATCCAATATGTGATGTAAAGTGTAGTGATTAAAATAAAATAATGAGTCCTAACCAGTTTGACTCATGGACTGAAAGGTCGCAGATTCAATTCCAGTCAAAGGCATGTACTTTTGTTGTGGGCACACCCCAGTAGGGGGTGTGCAGGAGGCAGCTGATTGATGTTTCTCTCTCATTAATGTTTCTAACTTCCTATCCCTCCCCCTTACTCTCTGTAAAAAAATCAATAAAATATATTTTACAAATAAATATAGATAAAATACAATAATGATAAAAGTGAAATAAAAACTTTAGTTATTGAGGGGAAGATTTCTATGAAAACAAATTTGAGAATTTACTTTACAGGAACATAAATTATCATTTTACAAACATGATGTTACTCTGCCAGTTGAAAGAAAAGATACTCGGACACTTCAGGAGCAATTCCAAGTGAAAAAGACATTGAATACATTCTCAAGAGCAAGCAGCTTCAATCAATAGGGTTGTGCTATTTGGGTAAAATCAGTCACAGTCCTCTGTCACAACAAAATATATCAATTTCAGGAAATTATTTGACATGAGACAGCAACCAATAGTCTGCGAGACATACTATTGAATAAGGTAGAAAGTAATGAATTCTAACATTAACATAAATAATTTAATTCTAATGACTGATTGGTTACTTGGGAGGAAGGGGAAGCTGGTGGTTCTACTGTTTCCTTAATCTTTCCCCAGAGCATATTCAATCACATCTACTGCGACACATAAGTTACCAATTCCCTCCCCAAATCAGCATTCATGAGGTAGCACAACGGTACAGTCTTAATGCTTTCATCATAATTATTTTCTATTCAAAGAATGTTTCAGACACTTGATGGTTTTTTTATATATAATATCTCATAATATTTATATATAACTAGTGGCCCGGTGCACGATATTCGTGCATGGGCGGCGGGGTCGGGGTTGTCCCTCAGCCCGACCTGCACCCTTTCCAGTCTGCAACCCCTTGGGGGATGTCTGATTGCTAGTTTAGGCCCACAGGGATCAGGTCTAAACCGGCAGCTGGACATCCCTCTTGCAATCCAGGATCACGGGCTCCTAACCACTTGCCTGCTGGACTGATTACCCCTAACCACTCTGCTTGGCAGCCTAATTGTCCCCAAATGCCCCCACTTCAAGTCTGATCACATCTAACTGCCCCCCCCCTGCCGGCCTGATCACCCCCAACTACTCCCTTTGCTGGCCTGATCGCCCCCAACTGGCTCCCCCTTTCTGTCTTGCTTGCCCCCAACTGCCCCCCTTCCAGCCTGATCACCCCTAACAGCCTCTACCTCAGCCCTGCCACCATGGCTTTATCTGGAAGGTCTCCAAGTCTAATTAGCAATATTACTCTTTTATTAATATAGATTTCTATTTTAATACCTGCCTGCCACATCACTCCTCTGTTCTTTCTGGCACCCAAATAAACACAACTTGATGCCAGGTCTTCATTTAATGTAGCCAATTTGAGAGACAGGTGAGCCTGGACATGTAAGATCCAGTTACTAAGCACTGATTTATAAGCACTGGGACTGTCCTGGTGATGTTACACACATCACCTTATTTCATCTTCACAGTATCTCTCTAGTAGCGGTGGCATGTTGCTGTTTACCGATTTGGAATCAGAGGTTTAGAGGGGCTTCAGTAACTCTGCAAGAAAAGTAGTCTACCCAGGATTAAAACTCAGTTTTTAGCCTTACTCCCAAACCATTGCTTTTGCTCCTGTGCAACATCACTTCCCCTATAACTTGACCTACTTCAGAAATAAATTTATCTTGGAATAAGCAGTTTACTCTCCTGGTGTTATGACCTATTTTCTGTTTTGTAACATTGCCAGGTAAATAATTTAAGACTGTGTGTGTTTTTAATTGTTTGTCTATATGTCATTGCTACTGTTACTTAAAGCAAATAAACAATAACAAAGATCCAGTAGCCAGGAAGCCAGCCTGCACATAGGAAAAAAAAAAAAGGAGAGAAAAAGTAGCTGTGCTAAGTGAGTCATCTCTTCACCTGGTGTCATCTCTCCACTTGGGCATATGTGTTGGAGCACTGGGGTCTCCGGGTGGTTTTTATTGCCTTAATTGTTTAGCTCAATAAGTCTTCCCTTGTGCTTTTGCAGTAATGTGTATCTCTTTAATAGAAAGGGATGAACACTGTATAGTATTGAGGTCATATAATGAAATTCTGATTCAACAAACCACATGAACATCAATATTGACTGGAACTGGTGGATAACCAAATAGTTGTTTCATTATTTTTGTTTGTTTTTTTTACAAATGTGAAAATTAAGGTCCGGACCCCCTGCTGGGCCTGGGGCTGTGGAAATCAGGACCACAGCCACCACCCCAGGCTTGCCAGGGCCGGGCTTTGGGTTCGGTCGCCATCTTGCTTAGGGGTTAATTTGCATTGGCTGGTAGTGAAGGTATGGTCAATTTGCATGTTTCTCTTTTATTAGATAGGATATATAATTTACATATAATATATTTATATGTACAATAGATATTGTCGCTTTGTTTCTATAAAGAAAGTTTTAACTTTAAAAATGGTAAATAGGTAATTTTTTCAAATTTATATCACTGGTAAGGATTCAGAACATGTTTAGTTTGAAAAAACATTGACTTTCTCTCTTTCTATTATTATTTTTACTTCCAGTGTTTTTGGTCTCCACATTGTTGATCTTGGAATACATTCTCAGTCTTTCTTGCTATCTCCTTCATTTTTTTTCCTATCTCCAGCTTTTCCAAATCCTACCTATTTTCAGATGATATAACTCACTTCCATAAAGTCTCTTTTAACTCTTAATTAGTAATGAACTTGCAATGCCTCCACTGGCGTAACCTCCCTTTACTATAGTTGGCATTTGTCCCAATCTGGCATTAACAATCTCTAGTTTTGTATTTATGATCATTACTTAGTTAATATTTCTTGAGACTACAACTGTTACCTATCTTTTTAAGAATGAGGTAATTCATTAAAAACTATTGAGATATATTAAATTAAGAATTTTCTAATTAACAATATAAGTAGTTTATAATCTACATATAAAGAGTTGATATGCAAATTAGGCCGGGACACTGTAATGGGTCATGACCAAACAGGAGGAAGTTGTGCACATAGGTGAGCGGACACAGATAGGGACAGAGGGGCCAGCCCGCAACTTCTGGAGCTGAGCACAGGCTGGGAGAGGAGAGAGAGATTCCATCCACAGCCTCCTGGTCCAATAGTGGGCAACCAGTAAAACGTTGACAGCAAGTCCTTTCAGTATAATTGGAACATCAGAACCCACAGAATGATCATTTCCTTTCCTATGAAACATAATTCTAACACACTATTTACAATTAAATAATGTGCCATATATTTTCACATTTTACAGCCCTGGAAAGTTATATATAATGATCAGCAGAGTGAGAAGATGAAAAGAACGTTTAGGCTTTTAAAGATGTAACTAATTTCTGTCTAGAAGACACACCAATTCAAAAAGTGATGTCCCTTAGGACATTAGCCAGATTGTGTCTAATTCAGCAGTTTTACATCAGGCTTTCATCTTTGGCAATCTCATTTGAACAGTATTATCATCCTGCCAGTCCCTTCACTGAATTAAACAAAACTTGTGCATCTGCTTTTATGTATTTGAATAAGAATTATGTATTTAATGCAGGCAAAATTTTATTTTGACACAATAAAACAGAAAATCATTTGATTGTTCCCTGGAACACAGAAAAGCACAAACTTGAATCATTGCTGTAGCTTAGGCTACTTTTTCAAATATTGTTAATAAAATTCATGTAGGGATCTTCACAGAGCCAAGAATCTCTATTTCAGGACTACATATTCAGCATCTTCAAGGAGGAGGTCTGTTATTCTGTGCTTTGTTTTGTTTTTTAATACTCACCAGAAGATTTTTTTCACTGCTTTTTAGAGATAGTGGACCGGAAGGAGAGGGACAAAAAGAAGGAGAGGAGAAGGAGAGAGTCTGCTTGCAGCTGAGGGCAGGCCCTTCCAAACTGTCCTGTCTCTGTGTGTGAGCAACAGAGAAAACACCTTTTCTGACCACTCATTGACTAAGCTCCCCATACACTACTCACAGTGTTCTTGGTAACTTGATTAATAAGAATCCAAGAAGGTGATCTAGGGTTTTTCCACCATACTCCTGAAGGAAAAAACAAAGGTCTGCTGCTGGAGGGGCTAAGAAATGTCATATCCTGCCCTAGCCAGTTTGGCTCAGTGAATAGAGCCTTGGCCTGCTGACCACAGGGTCCGGGTTCAATTCTGGTCAAGGGCATGTACCTAGGTTGCAGGCTCCTCCCTGACAGGGGCCCAGGTCAGGGAACATGCAGGAGGCAACCAATCACAATGTCTCTCTCACATTGACATTTCTCTTTGTCTTTCCCTTTCTCTTCCATTTTCTCTAAAAATCAACAGAAAAATATCTTTAGGTGAGGAGAAAATAAAAAAGCAAGCAAGAAAGAAATGTCATATCCAATGAAAGACACATCGAAAATTACTCAAGAAAGTTATCTTTTTTTCGTGGTGAAGGGACTGGAGTCTGTGTTGATGAAAACACCTTGGAGGATGCAGTGGCCAGCAGTGGCAGCAGCAGCAGGGTGAGGGAGGACAGCACCTTCCCCTGATCAGCCAGATTGCCTGCTGCAGAGGGAGGCCTACCAAACGGCTTATGCCCACAGGGAGGGCCTTCCCCTGAGGGCTCCTGGACTGTGAGAGGGGCAGAGTAGGCTGAGAGACCACCCCAAGGGCACGAATTTCATGGAACCGGCCTCTAGTATTAAATAAATCATTACCTACAGTAAACACAAAATATATGTAGTACCCCTTATATTTGAACTTTTTAGTTAAGAAATTATTGAAGTAAAACTGAATTCCTAGGAAATAGATGACAGAAACTTTCTCCATATATATCCAATGTACATAAAAATACATGAAAAGATTTTGCCTTCACAGCTTTGTTTACTCTTTTATATCACATATAATCAATTTTCATTCTCTGATCTAGAACTATTTCTTTCTATTTTGACCTAGATATTTTCCTGAACCACTAGCTCAAGTGATTAGCCATTCACCCCTTTCTTTTGAATCATTAGCCTCATGCATCTTATTGAGTTCTTCTACTCAGCCTAAAATATGCTCAATATTCTTGCTCTCTAGCTATAGGACTATTATTCTTCAAATGGTGTCTTCACTGTCTATCTTCTTGTTCAAGGTCCTCATTCACACTTTTAGCCAAAGCAATTTGAATTTTAGACTCACCATTACATTAATGCATTTTATACAGCAATCAGTTATTTAAATGCCCAATAGTACAAATGCTTAAAAATCTGCAAAATTCAAAATATATACCACCTACTTTTCATGAAGTTTTAGCCCTTTTTTTTTACACCAATTTTCTTGGTTTTCAATTATATCTTTTGCTCTGTTGAATCTTGTTCACAGATTTCTCCTCAATCTTGTACCTTAAATGTTTTCATGGCCCAAGTTCATACAATTATTATCTATTCATTAAGCAATTAAGACCTTAGTAAATATCCTATATAATTTAAAAGATAGTAGGCAAATTGACCATAAGGGTGGAATGACCAAGGACCACTGATTGCTATGACGTGCACTGACCAGGGGGCAGACTCTCAGTGCAGGAGCTGTCCCCTGGTGGTCAATGCACTCCCACAGGGGAGCCCCGCTCAGCCACACGGAGGGCTGATGGCTGCTAGTACAGCAGCAGTGGCAGGAGCCCCTCCTAACTCTTTGGCAGTGCTCAGGATGTCTGATTGTAGGATAGGCCCACATCAATGGGGAGCAGGCCGAAGATGTAAGTCAGACATTCCCAGAGGCCTCCTAGACTGCGAGACGGCACAAGGCCAGCTGAGGGACACCCACAAGTGCACAAATCTCCACGTACTAAGTCTCTAGTCATCTATAAACATTGCTTCACCATTAACTGTGTACACTCTTGAAACATTAGTGTCCTGCATGTGTTTTTTAATGAACTATATTGAGGTATCTATATATATAAAAGCCAAGCGATCAGAACGCCAGAACAACAGGAATGACTAGTTGCTTTGATATGCACTGCAGCTCCAATTGGCACTCCCTTTGCCCTGACTAGGGTCCGGCTGGCTGGTCAACTTCCCATGGTCCCTCTCACTGGACCCCTTCCTGTGCATGAATTCATGCACCGGGCCTCTAGTATCTTATATAAAAGAAAGTGAACATATTACATGTTTAGTTCAGTGAATTTTGACAAACATGCACTTTATCAGCATCTGAATCAAAATATAAAATACATCCAATAAAAATTTCCCTTATACCAATTTGCAGTCAAACCTTCCCCATTCTTATCCAGAATTCTACACTGACTTTATTTCTAGCATGATAGACTTGTTTTGCCCCTCTAGAACTTCATATGAATGAAATAATATAATTTGTAAATCTTGCTTCTGGCTTTATTCATCTAAAATATCATTTTTGAAATGAATCATCTTGTTGTCAGATCATTAGTTTGTTCTTGTTTTATTGCTGATTAATAATGCATTGTATACATATGCCAAGATTTGTTTGTATAAAATTTGTTGATGGACAATTGGCTTACTTCCAATATTTTTGTGGACATATGTTTTCATTTCTCTTTGGTAAATACTGACAAGTATTATTTTGTTGGATCAAATTACTTTTGTTGAATTAAGTTTTGTTGCCTGTATTAGCTTTTGATTATACCTCATTATTTTTGCTTTCTAATAATTGTTCTAGTATTTCAAACATGCTTGTGAAGAGTGTCTCTATGAATTTTTTTCCTTTATATTACCACAGTGATTCAGAGGTTTGCTTGCTTGTTTGTTTTTAACCAATTTCAATATAATAAAAAGAAAAAGAAAAGGGACAAGCAAAATGGCTAGCATAGATAAAACTCCGTATTTGCTAGGTGCATACATAAATAAGTGCTTTTCACATATTAAAATACTTAATCCTAACAACATATAGTTACTACTACTATCAGCAATGTTTTCAGAGTTTTGCTCAAGGTCTTAGGGTTAGTAAGAGGTGGAAATAAGATTTAAATAGAGCCAATCTTACTCTCAAGTACTACTCTTTACTACTCTGCATATAGCTTCCATGATATTTCACCATAATATGTATCAATATTTATTGAAAATGAAAGTATATGAAAGAAAGTGAGATGATTGTAGAAGCATGAACTAGAGAATTATTTATTTTTTCATCAGTATTTAGTTTCAAAGCAAACCTTTTCTCCACAGACATTTCAAGTGTTTACAATAGAATAAAATATGCTAACTTTCTCAAATATATTTTTAATTAATATCAGTGGGTATAATTTTTATTAAAATACATAGATTTTATTTATAGTCAATTCCAAAACATCACCAAGTGGCACATCCTTTCCTTAGAGCATTTACTTAAAACAAACAAACTTGTAATTGTAAATTCTTTTGCTGTCCCTTTAAGATGTATGTAAATTTTAAAAAAATTATTTTGCCAATTTTACAGTCCAGTAGTCTTTCTCAAGGACCTAGGATTCAACTCTTTGAAATGAAATACAACAAAAGAGATAGCACTCCTATCAGTCTCTGGGGGGTGGTAGAAGCCTAAGACTGATGTATGGTGCCAATTGTCAAACACAGGTGGCCTTGTCACAGAGAAAAACATTTGCAAACTCAAGAATCATGGAAAAGGCTCAACACATCTCATTGAACAAACACCTTCATCTCCCACCCTTTGTCTCAGCACAGTTAGGTCCAGACTAAGTTCTGGTCTCTCTCCTATTGAAATAGTCTTGAATAAAGTCCCCTTTTGCCTAATTAAGATTATCCAGTGAACTTTTTGTTTTGACAAGAGAAAGTTGGGAAAAGATTAATACCTTTTATGGAGAGTGATCATGATGACTGGTGCAGAGGAAATGTTCATTTTTCAGGCTAAATACCAATACTCAGCACACAGGATTACTGTTCTGGAGAAAACCTCTAACAATGACCTCAGGAAATAAGATTTGAATGAAAACACGGGGAGCACTACAGAGTGGGAGAATCTGAGGCCACATGGGCCAGAGGGAAAATGGCGGTTCCTTAAACACCTCAGGCATCACACTGTCTGCCTATTCTTTAGTAAAAAGTGATTTGTGTCACTTTTTAGCAAAGTAGTCCCTTGAGCTGACATATAAAGAAGTAGACTTATAATTATCTTGTGCCCAGACTTCCCCTCCAGGCTGGTATGGCCTACAGAATTATCTTTAACATGACAGAGAATGATGGCAAACTAACTGGTGGTTAAAAATAGTTCATATACTGATAACCATTTGATTTCTAATTTACTTCCAAAATAAATCCCTGTGCTCTTTGAGGTTTAAAAAACTATATAGCTTTGAATTAATTATATGAGTTTCAAATATCTCTGATATTGAATCTAGTGGTTTAATTAAAAAATATAGATATATTCATATGGATTTGTTATTCTGTGAGAATCATATTCATCATTATACTGTTTTCAGTTTGATAACTGGAACAATTTTAAGATTATATGTTTAGAAAAAAAGTATATTTTTACAGACAAATCCATTATAGACCTCACAATTGAGCTATTCTGGGAAGCTATTAATTTGTTTTTCTTAACTTGAATATTAACTTTTTGATTAATCCTCAAAGTTTAAACCAAACATTTCCCATTTCAAACAAGCAAAAACAACAAAGCTCTCTAAACATATACACACAGACCTCTTACAAAGAAGACTGCTTTGAGGATTATCTAAAAGCCTACTCTCCACTCACAACATCTGAAAAATTATCACCCTATATAATGAAAGCTTAATATGCTCCCTGTCCGCTCATCCAGTCGTTCATTCACCAATTAAAGCATAATATGCTAATGATATGCTAAGGCCGCACAACTGCTCGCTATGACATGTTCTGACCACTAGGCAGCAGATGCTCTGACCAGTAGGTTGCCTTGCTGCTGGGGTCCGGCTAATTAGGACTGAGAAAGGCTGGACACACCCAGCTGGTCAACCTCCTGTGTACATCCCCAGCCCCAATCATGTACCTGTGGGGTATCATGGCCTGGGCCTGTGCCTTCTTGCAATCTGAGACCCCTCAGGGGATGTTGAAGAGCCAGTTTCGGCCCGATCCCCCAGGCCAGGCCAAGGGACTCAACTGTTGCACAGATTTGTGCACTGGGCCTCTTGTACAATTATGTTTACATGTCCTTATTTACCCAAGATGATTCCATTTTATGTCAGTTGCTCTAACGTAATTATTGACAGTGACCAACATTGTTTCCTACTGTATCTCAATTTTTAAAATAATTTATATTGTTGCCCCCAAAATATTTACTAGTAACAGTTGGTATTCCTTGTTTGCATGTACCCTCAAGAAAGTAGAATAAAAGTTTTCCTTAACAGAAACAAATAATAGCAAACATTAAATGTGAATTATGAAACTAACCTTTCATTAAACCATAGTTTACATAATCATCTAAATTATTGATGCACAAGCCTTCTCTCACTTGTCATTCTATCCTAAGATTTCTGACACAATCCTGCTTCTTAAGTTTAATCAATTTTACCAATATTATCTCTGTAGCTAATCTTCATTTGAAGGATTTGCTTGCATTCCTTTTTAGATTCATGATTATCTTTTCTCCAGAGGAGTTTTTCACTCTCCTCCAAATAAGCTTCAAAAATGGAGGAAGATACTTTGAAGAACTTGTTTTAAAAAGTTGTCATAGTTATGTGGGGGTTTTGTATGTGTGTGTGTATATTGTGCTCTTGAAAGCTTTCACTTGATGCCTTTCTGGAGGCTATAGTTGCAAGACTTCACTCACCTTTCAAGTGGAAACTGTAAGGTTTTAATCTGAGATGTAAAATTTAATCTGACCGAAGCCAATAAATTGACCAAGACAAGCAGGGTAAAAGCAAAAGATCACGTTTATTGAAAACTTTCGGGTGAGGTCCCGCGGTCCCAGAGCACAGGCTGGGGGACTCACACACACCTATGCCTGGCAGAGTTTCTTTATGCTGCTGTTGGACCAATCAGGTTTATCCGAGGTAGTTTGTGGCAGTTGATTTATGAGTGGGAAGTTCGTACAGCTGCACCCTGCCTGGCCATCCTAAGTCTCAGATGGTCATTTATTGTCCAGCAGGATGTTAGCACAGCTGTGGCTTGGTCACTCTGATATGTCCCGAGGGACCACTATTGTTCAAGTCAGCAGGTAAAATCGGGAAAGTCCCTATTTTCCAAGCCCCAGACTTTACAGAAACATGTCCAGTGAGTTGTCCACAATTATAGATGTCCATAGAGATTGCCAGTGTGGACTCAGACAAAATTAGAATGGTCTTAAATAATTCCTTATTCCTGAGAAATACTTGAATGATATACCAAAATTTAAGTAAAGAAAATATAAAATAAATTGTATTAAAATCACAGAATGCTAATTATGTTAATTATGCATGAATTAAACTTCCCAAAAGTTAGTTATTTTTAATATTTTCAAAAACTAAAATTAAAAAATAATATTTATACACAAATTATAACTTACTGTACAGTTTTCTTCCCTTGCCTTCTTTTCCCCCCATTATAATTAAAAGAATGTTTATTCTCAGCATTACTGATCAGGAATCCCCTCTTCTAAATATTTCATTTTCTCGTGTCATCAAACTAGTTCCATTTTTCTTCTCAACATTCCATAGATAAGCTCTCAATTTTACTTTATTCAAATATTATAATTTTGCTGGGGTTGACAAGTTTATGTCACCAGGTCATACCTCTCTTCTGACATGTGTATCTATCTTTCTACCAAAAACCTCCCTTGGATATCTTACAGATATTTCAAACTTGGTATCTTTCTGTTTCTTACAAAATTTTCCCTCTTCAACTCTAGTATCTCTAAGGAAGGTTTACATCCATCTCATAGTTAAAAGACTAAATTAAGGACAGAGAGCTATACATGATCCTCCCATCACTTACTAACCAAATTCCAATCCACTCCCATGTCCAATCAATTCCTTCTACTACTTAAATCAGATCCATTTCCTCCTTAGTTTTAACCATAGTCAACTTAAGTCGGACTTTATGAGCCTAATAATTTTTCTTCCCACAGCACCTCACTGTTATTCTGTTTAACATAGAATAAAATCCTAGCATTACCACAGTTTAGAATGCAATGCATTGTCTGTCTGCTATTTCTCCTGCCCTGTTTCTACTTGGTAGTTATGCCCAATAGCACATACATTTAGATTTACTTTCTCAGCTATGTCAGGATCTTTCCTATAGCAGTCCATCTGCAACATGTAGTGTTTTTCCTCTCTTCCTCCTGTTTGTTTGGCTATCTTTTTTTCATCTTGTATCTATGAGCTTGAATTTTCAGAAAATCCTTGCCTGATTGTCCTAATTTAAGCAGGTTTCCTTCTGTATTCTAACTTAGCAGCAAGTTTATTTATTTATTGCTTGAATTTTGTTAAAGATTGCAATCGCTCTGGCTAGTGTCATTCAGTTGGTTGACCATGAACCAAAAGGTTGCATGTTTGACTGCTGGTCATGTCACATGACTGAGTTGTGGGCTCAATTTCTAGTAGGGTGCCTGCAGGGGCAGCCTATCCATGAATTGCTCTCATATCAAAGTTTCTTTTTCTCTCTTGGTTCCTCTCTGTCTAAAAATTAATAAAAATATATTTTTAGAAAACTACAATTAGCCCTATCCAGTTTTGTTCAGTGAATAGAGAGCATCAGCCTATAGACTAACGGATCTGGGGTTTGATTCAGGTCAAGGGCACACGCCGGGACTGTTTGCTAAACCCCCAGTTCAGGAGGCAGTTGATCAATGATTGCCTCTCATCATTGATGTTTCTATCTCTCTCTTCCTCTCCCTTCCTCTCTGAAATCAATAAAAATATATTTTTTAAAGTTACAATTATTTTGTTTTTTTAAATTTAACTCCTCCAAAATATTGTTTCACAAAGTTAGATAACATGTATATAGATGTGAATCACTTCAAAATTTATGTTTTATAGACAAAAAAATCATCACTGTAGAAAGATGACAAATGATTATATCATGTTTTGTTTGTGAATTCTAAATTTCCTAATATGTGTTGATTTGAAATAAAATAATGTTGGCAGTTTAAAAATAGCTGAAATTATGTAGTAATTACAAGTGCTAGTAATTATTATATTGACTGCTCACATACATTAAATTAGTAATGTGCTAACCATGGGAATGTCAATACATATATTAGCATTAATTACAGCTATGATAGTACAATTTAGAGTCCCTTGGACATTGTTCCTGACCATTATTATTATTACTATTACTATTAATTTGTAATCAAGAAAAAACAACATAGGGCTAGAAAACAAAACAGTATTTTGAATGAACTAGGCACATATATTGTTGAACATATGATTTTATAGTTTACTTAAAATTGAAAGAAAACAAACTATCCCTTTAATCTCATTTAAATGCAATGCACAAATATAAATATAAACAGAAACAAACTTGAATATTGTTACAAATATATAAACTAATAATCATTTTAAATATTTGCACTTAATCTTATATTTTTATATTACAGATACATGGTTTCCTTTGCACAAAATCTACAAATAATCATAATTGATATTCTTACTCCTAAACACAGGAGCCATCTGTTCTAAGTGCCCTGGCATGCAGACACAAAACTGGTTTCACACTATGCTCCAAAATAGCATATACCATTATAATCATCTGATTATATGCTCCAAAAAGAGCATAACATTCAAAAGCATAAATGAAACAAGAAGAAAAAATCACATCTCTGAAGCTAAGGACTGAATATCATTTGGGGAAAAATATAAAAGAAATCACTCTTGCTATATCAAGCCATTGTTACGAATTTTATCTGCAAATCATACTTGAAAATGTTACATATATGGGGCAATTATGTATACAATGCATGTTGGTTGGATATTCATTATCACAGAGATTTACTGTATCTATTCTGAATTTACTAAATTAAAACCAAAGTGTCCTTATTTTCTCACAATATATATTGAAGACTGCATCAAATCCTATCTAATAAAAGAGTAATATGCAAATTGACTATACCTCTGATCAAGCCACACCCACAGCCAATCAGAAGCAAATTATGCAAATAAACCCCAACCAGGATGGCTGCTGCCACTCAGAGCAGGAGAAAGGCTTGGGTTTCCCCAGAAATGGAGGAAGCCAAGCTTTCCCCCTGCCATTGCTGGCTTAGGCTTCTATTCAATGCTACAAAGTTTCTATTATAAAAGATACATAATTCCAACAGAAATGGCAGCAGCCATGGATTTGGAAAGAGAAGAGGCTAGGGTTGCCAGGGAGATGGAGGAAGCCAAGCTTTTGCAGCCCTAGCCTAGGCCTCCAATCTAGGCTATAAAGTTTCAAACATAAATGGCTATAGCCACAGAGCAAGCAGAAGGCTTGGCTCTGCTTCAGGCTACAAAGTTTCAGTTGTAGAACATAAATTAATCGCAGATACCAGGGCCTCCACTTGGGTCACTGGAGGGCATGGCCAGCCTGCAAACCACCATAGGCCCCTCTCACAAGCTGCCCCACAGCCCAAGGGAACCCCCACCCTTATCTAAAATACCTTTCAGGGCAAACCAACCAGTCCCCACCCATGCACCAGGCCTCTATCCTATCTAATAAAAAAGTAATATGCAGATTGACCATCATTCCAACACACAAGAGGGCTGCCACAAGATGGCCAGCAGGAGATGGCTATTGGGAGGTTCCAGGCCTGCAAGGGAGGGTAGTTGTGGACCATCAGGCCAGCAGGGGAAGGCAGCTGGGAAGGACCAGGCCTGCAAGGGAGGGCAGTTAGGGGTGACCAGGCTGGCAGAGAAGGGAAGTTGGGGCAAACAGGCTGGCAAGGGAGCAGTTAAACAATCAATTAGGCTGGCAGGGTAGTGGCTAGGGGGTGATTAGGCTGGCAGGCAGAAGTGGTTAGGGGCAATCAGGGAGGCAGGCAGGCAAGCAGTTTGGAGCTAGCAGTGAGAAGGATGTCTGACTGCCCATTTAGGCCAGATCCTATTGGGCAGTCAGACATCTCTCGAGGGATCCCAGATTGGAGAAGGTGCAGGCTGGGCTGAGAGATACCCCCCGACCCACCTATCCTGTGCAGGAATTTTGTGCAGTGGGCCTCTAGTATATAATAAATCTATTTATAAACAAAGCAATAGTTTTCACATTTGTTTTAACTATGGCCTTACAAAAATAGTCATTATTTATTCTTCAAGATATATGTTTAATATTTTATAAATATTTTGTGAATGTCACATCCATTTGTGGCTAGGGCTCAAGGTCTGGAAAAGGGGATGACATACAAATGGATACACTAGACAAGAAATATAAATTTAGAAGGCCTCTGGGAGCCAGGCGGAGACCTTTCTCTAGCAGAGTGGCTACATTTCCCTTAGGAATGCAAACAGGCATATCAATGATAAAGTTTGGTAAACAACAAAAGGATTATCAGGTTAGGGGATTGTCTCCAGCCATTTGGCTAACAGCAGGGCAATATGCTGATGTTCAGCCCTGCTGAATATCAAAGTCCATTAGCCTTCCAGAGGAGTTCTCACGTTTATTATGCTAACTACTGTTGGTCTTTGGCTCCAGCACTATTTCAATAAAATTACTGAAATAATTTCTACCAATGCCTTATGAAATTAAGAGTTTCCTAACTTTTACTGTTTTAAATACCATGGGAGTATATGTCATTTTCTCCAAGTTTTCTATTTGAAAGATAAACTGACAAATTCAATCAGCCAGAATGACAAACAGAAATGGTGATTAAGATGTGCTTGTTTACTGTTTGGGGTCAAAAGGGCTAATATGAAAAAGTACATATGGTCCTGGCTGGGTAGCTCAGTTGGTTAGAGTGTTATCGCAATATGCTAAGGTTGTAGGTTTGATCCCCCAATCAGGACACATACAAGAAGTCAGCAATGAGTGCACAGAGAAGTGGAACAACAAATCAATATTTATCTCCCCTTTCCTTTCTCTCTCTAAAGTCTATAAAATGGTACAAACTAAGCATATTGAGAAAGTACATAATAAATGTCATCCAAACACAAATTTTTTTAAACTCAAAATCATAATAACAATATAAATTATTTATTAATCATCATTTTTTTTTACTATCTTCCTAGACATCTAGATTTTTACTTTTGGCTCTGACAATTTTATTGATAACAAAAGTGCTTTTTCAAAACTCATAATTAATTTCATATTTATTCAAATGGACACTAATTACCGTTTACTCTGTAGAATTCCTGAAATAAAGATGCCTGTGACATAATCACTCTGATCAAAGAGCACACAAATGAGTTTGGAACCCTGACAGAGCATTTGAATAACTATTGATTCCCACAAATAAAAATATCCAGGGTAGTGGACTAACTTCTCCACACATTATACATGACTTTAGTCTGTGAAGAAATTAATGGCTTTGATCATTGTAGAACAAACTTTAGGGAACTAAAAGATCATCTTTATTCCAAATATATAGTCATCAACAATATTCTTGTTTAAGTTAACACTCTTTTTTAAAAATATATATTTTATTGATTTTTTACAGAGTGGAAGGGAAAGGGATAGTTAGAAACATCAATGAGAGAAACATCGATCAGCTGCGGTACATGCCCTTGACCGAATCGAACCTGTGTCCTTTCAGTCCACAGGTGATGCTCTATTCACTGAGCCAAAATCGGTTTTGGCTAAGTTAACACTCTTAATGCATGTACAATAGATATATGCATACCGAAAGACATGGCTGAATGATGTTAGAAAGAGTGGAATAATAAGCTATAAGAATTTGGGTATTTGGTTTTGATTGTTCTTATATTTCTTAAACCTATTGATTTTCAGAAATGTGTGCCATCTTACTCATTTTTTCCTTGAAGTTCCTAAGAAGAAAAAATTACAAATTTGAATTCAATAATCTAGGTTTAAAATTTTAAATTAGTGTTTAATTCTTTAGAACTTCTTTTTTTTTATAGGGTTAGTACTGTAATTCCTTTATACCATATTTGTTAGCTATTTAAACCAGTTTTTCATTTTATTTGGTTTCCATTTTAACCATTTTTATTTATTTGTACTTTAAACTTTAAAGTAAAATTTATTTAAACATTTTAACATTTTGCTTAAGCTGCTTATTTCTTTGCACAATGTTTTCTTTTTATTTAGTATATTCCAAATGTGCTTTTGAGGAACTTATTTCAAAGCATGTTATTAAAGAAAGGGTATTTCAGTGGTCAAATAATTTCTCTATTGTAGGATTTCCTAGAACCTTGCATAAATTTATTTTGAATCTCAAAGGGGTGAATGTAGCTGTAAAATATCATAGATACTTTTTGACCAACAGACTCATCTTCAATAGAACACCTTGCAACTTACTCCAGAGAATGAATATAATTAGATATCAAATGTTATGATTTATTTTATTATTTAATTTTTAAAAGTATGAAATAGTGGTGATAAAGGAGGATGTTTAAACATTTTTCTTTAATTTTATTTTGCAGCTACTCTTTTAAACATATTTACTAAAGTATACCTTTCTTTGTTCTTTTAATAACAAATTTATTATAAAATATAGTGCCTTTAAACTAGAATTTTATATAAGAATTTTACTTATAACAATACGATCTTTGAATCCATAAAATGTTTCCTTTTTTTTAGAAAAACAATTTTTATTTTACTTTTTCTCATCACCATTTAGCCCCTTTCCCACTTCTGCCTTCACCTACACTCTTCCCCCTGACCATCACCACACTGTTGACCATGTCCATGAATTTTTTTTTCATTTTTGCTCAATCCTCTACTCCCATTATCCCCTAATCAGAGTTGTCTGCCTGCTCTCTACCTATGAGTCTGCCTCTATTTTGCTTGTTAGTTCAGTTTGTTCATTACATTACCTGTCATCTATGTGAATAATAATAATGATAACAAAGGGAATAATACTAAATACTAAATAACATTTCTGAAGCCCTTTCAGATACGAGGAGCTACACCAAAATTTGTATAATTTTCTTGAATCCTGGTAGCACACTGAGACACTGAGGTTTACAGATGAGGGGTTGAGCTTACTGACTTCCAAGATCATGGCACCAGTGATAAAGCTGACCTTTACCTCCAGGCATGTTTGTTGCCTTTAAGTAGAATACTCCTTTGATTGTGACTGATGTGGTTTTAAATATATCAACCTCATGTAATCAATAGATATTAATGAATTCCTATAAATTTATTACTCCAGATAAGCAGGCTAAAGCAAGTATAAAATACTAGTGGCCATTGCACAAAATTCATGAACATCAAAAGGGAATTAATTAGCCTGAACTGGTTTGGCTCAGGGGCTAGAGAGTTGGCCTGAAGACTGAAAGGTCCCAGGTTTGAGTCTGGTCAAGGGCGTGTACCTTGGTTTGGGGCACATCCCCAGTAGGAGGTGTGCAGGAGGCAGCTGATCAATGTATCACTCTCATCGATGTTTCTAACTTTCTATCCCTTTCCCTTCTTCTCTATAAAAAAATCAATAAACATTTTTTAAAAATAAAAGGGAATTAATTAGAGGAAATATTTTAATATTGCTATTTGCCCTTTCGCTATAATAGAAGTGTCGGAGATAAAAGAAAATTAGTAGAATGTATATGAAAATCTCCCTCCTGTCATACTCTGGGGCGTACTGCAGGACCCAGAGTAAAGTCCCTGTCCACCCATCTGTGCCTCAAAATTGTGAGAGACCCAGACCCAGCCAGTCCCAGAGCTCTCACACCCCAAGTCCCTCCTCCATTAAGCTCCGCTGGGTGGGGAAACAGCCTCAGCTTGGCCTCAGATTCCCCTGCCCAGCCTCAGGTCCCTCGAGGCCCCAGTGCTGGGGTGGGGGGTGCATCCTTAGGTCCCCTGGCCCAGCCTCAGGTCTCCAGCCCCCAGTGTGAAGGCACACAAGGGTGTGATGACCATTTGCATATTAGCTCTTCATTATATAAGATTATTGACAAAATAATCACCTACATAATGTATTTAACTTTTTATTGTGGTCAAAAAGTCATAGCATAAGATTTGCCATATTAACTATTTTGAAATATACATCCAGTAATATTAATTTTATGCACAAAGTGTACATCAAATCTTTAGAAGTTTTTCAGCTTGCAATAAAGAAAATAAATACCTATTGAACAACAATTCCTCTTTTCCCTCTTTCTGGCAACCATTATTCTACTCTCTGTTTTCAAGACTATTTTGGATACATCATATACATGAATTAATGTATTATTTTGTTTTGTGATAGGCTTACTTCACCTAGCATTATATCCTCAGAGTTCATGTATGCTGCAACGTAAGATAGGATTTCCTCCCTATGTTAAGGCTAAAGAATATATATATGTGTGTGTGTGTGTGTGTGTGTGTGTATATATATATATATGTGTGTGTGTGTGTGTGTGTGTGTGTGTGTGTGTGTGTATTCATTTGTTGATGAACATTTAGTTTACTATTACATCTTGGCTACTATGAATATTCAATGAGTATAGTGTACCACTTTCTCTTTGAGATCCTGATTTTAATGTTTTTGCATGTATCATTGTTAATAGTTGTTATAGCAATAGTAATAAGGATAAAATACAATATAGAATAAGTATTAAAGTATGGAGTTAAAGTGTGATATTAAAGTGTGAAATCTGAAAATATGGAATGGAATGTAACCAAATTAATAAGCACCTTTGAGTGGCCTGTATGTAGAAAATAAAGTGATCTGTACCCCATATGTAAGATCAGATAGCAAGGCTCCTGGGACCCACTGATAAGACACACTGAAGACACCCATCTGAGCACAAAAAAAGAGCAAGCCTCAGAGGAGATCAGAGACGCTCGTTCTGCTCCTCCACAGACGGTTGCTCTCCACTCTCCTACCTGCATCTGCCTGAGCTCTGCTGTGGACCGTGAATCTGAACCATGAGCCATGAAACTAAGGCCTGAAACAAGACGCCGAGCTGCAGCTGCAAGGACCAAAGTCCAGTGTGTGTTTGTGTCTGTCGGCGCAGATCCCCGAGTGGCCTGCGGAGGTCTGAAAACCACCAGGACTCTGGTAAATAAACCATGTGTGACTCGTGCATTGCATGTCTGTCTCCTGTGTAATTTATGCTCGGTCAATATTAAGTAAGTACCTTGGGTTGTACGTGTCAGTGTCTGTTTAGAGACTGACTGAGGCACCCTCGGGCACTTGTGCTTACGTCCCACAAGGAAAAATTGGGATAATAATTCCATTTTTTATTTTTTGAAGAGACTCCATGATGTTTTCCATAGCAGTCACACCATTTTATATTTCCACCAAAACTCCATAAGAGTTTTAACTTCTCCATTTCCTCACCAATACTTATTTTACTTATCTTATACTTATCTTATTTTTTCTCTCTTCTATTTCTTTCTTTCTTATTTTTTAAAAAATAATAGCCATTCTGTTTGCTTATTTGTTTTTATTGATTTGAGACAGAGAAAGAGATGTGAGAGAGAAACATCCATCAGTTGTCTCCCATATGCACCACAACTGGGGATCAAACCTGCAACCTCATTATGGGTGTATGGAACAATGAAACAGATTAGGAAGTACCAATATAAAGTCTTACATATATGGCCAAATTATCTTCAACAAATGTGTTTTATTTCTCTTTTTTGCCTAAATGAACTAGTTAGAATTCCACCAGAAGCTAATTCCAGCACATCATAAATACAAGAAGTTTCATCAAAAGGTTAATGGAAATTGGGGATTCAGGAAGGCTGAATACATATTACCTGCTGTTGGAATGGCTAAGGGCATTTCACCACACCTAAAGAATTGCATATGTTATTGCCTATTGCCAGACAGTTGAGGGTATATTAATCTACGTGTTATTGCCTCCCGCTGGCTAAACACCTGAACAGCTGAAGGCAGTTCCCCCAAAACTAACAATGTCTACTGTATACTAAACCTTAACCTTTGATATTCATATCTACTTTGCCTTAGGACAATTTATGTCAATAAAGAACAAGGGGTTCAGAAACTCAGAAGAACTTGGTTCCTATAGCTAAGCTTCCCCTGGCTTCCCCATGGATTACAAATGTATATTTTATATCTAGTCTCTTTATTAATTTATGCCACAGCATCTTCTCTAGATTCTTGAACTTTTCTGGATGCTGGAAAAGACCCCTGGCATTAGAATTCCCAAAAATTTTAGTTTTTTTTTTTCCCCTTTAAATATAATGTTGGTCATTGGCTTTTCATATATGGCTGTTATTATATTGAGGTAATTTTCTTCTATCCTTACTTTGGTTAGTTGAATTTAGTCAAATTGTTTTCTGAATCAAATGAGATGATCATGTGGCCTGTCTTTATTCTGTTAATATAACTAAATGTGGTTAATGTGCCATTTGCTGATTTGTCAGTTGTATGGACTTATGCTATTGTTCCTCTATTAATTTATTTATGCTATAATCTTCATTTTATTTTCATTTCCTATGTTTAGTTTTAATTTCTTCTTGTTCTGGTTCCTTGAGGTGCAAAGTTGGGTGGTTGATTTAATATTTTTTTTAATGTACAAATTTCCACCATAACTATTAGTTCTATTTTTGTTGCTCCCCATAAATTTTGCTATGTTGTGTTCCCACTTTTATCTGTCTCAGTGGAGAAACAGATAAAGTAGAAGCGGGATTCAGATGTCACCTATGAGATTACTTTCATTTATTTTAATACTCATTTGCCAGTAGAAGTTTAGCATGTCTTGGGTTCCAACATTGCATGTCATTTTTCTACAAATTATGCCACTTCAGGTATTCAAAAGTTTTAAACTATATCCTATGTAATAAAAGAGAAACATGCAAATTTGACCATACCTTAGCTCCTGATTGGCTATGCTACCAGCCAATCAGGAGCGGGGGCGGGACCAAGTGGCACAGCACCCAGCTGGGGGTGGAGATGAAATGGTAGTGGTGGTCAGCTCTCAGCCCTCCAGCGCTGTGAGGGAAAGTGGCGGCAGCAGCAGTGGTGGTGGTGGCTGCAGGGAGCACCCGGCCCCAGGCGCTGTGAGCAGAAGTGGCGGCGAGGTGGCTGGGTGGTCAAAGGCAGCCAGAGCTGAGCTGAGTAGGGCGATGAACAGGCTGGGGGTGAGGGGTCAGCAGGACATCCCCTGAGGGCTCTCAGTATGTGAGAGGGGGCAGGTTGGGTTGAGGGACCACCCATCCCCACTGCATGAATTTTCATGCCCTGGGCCTCTAGTATATATAGAAAAAGCCTAAGCAACCATTGCAACCGAACAAACAATTGAACAGGCTGTGTGGGGCAACTAGGCCAGCAGGAGGGTTAGTGAGGGACAACCAAATGACTGAGCAGCAGCCACATGGGGTGACCAGGCCTGTTGGGGGGGACAGTTCAGGGAGACTAGCCACATGGGGAGTCAGTGAAGGATTACTAGGCCAGCAGAGGGGCAGTTAGGGGACAAACTAACCAGCAGTGTGGGAACAGTTGGTGGGTACTATGCCTGCAGGCGGGAGCAGTTGGGGGTGACTAGGCAGTTAGGAGCAATCAGACAAGGCAGGCAGGTGAGCAGTTAGGAAACAATGGTCCCAGATTGTGAGAAGGATGTCTGACTGCCCATTTAGGCCCTATGCCCAGGATCAGGCCTAAACCAGTAGTCAGACATCTCTCGAGGAGTCTCAGATTGGAGAGGGTGCAGGCTGGGCTTAAGGAATCCATCCCCCCATGCACAGATTTCGTGCACCAGGCCTCTAGTATATTTATAATTCTATTCTACTCTATTTTAAACATGTTGTGGTTTCAAAAGTGTCCAAAGATTCTTTCTTTAGCCTCTACTCCTTTAAGGTTGGCTGGACTTAGTCAACCACTTCAAGCAAGCAGAATATAGTGAATTTGAGGATGTGGAACTTTGAGAGGGTCATAAAAGACATTATGGGATTCCTCTTGTTCACTTTTAGGGATATTCATTGCCATTTTGTGAGAAGTCAAGCCACCTACATAAGCTTCCCCTGATGAAGAACTGAGTCATTCTGCAGAAAACCATGCGAGTAAGTGACTCCTTTGGCCTCTGTGAAGCAATTGATGAACTTAGCCTTCAATAACAACTTAGCTGTAACCACTGGTTAGAATTTGATCAAGAAACACCCAGCTAAACTATCTATGTACACTTTTTCAACCCACAGAAACTGTGAGGTCATCAATGATTATTGTTTAAAGCCAATGAGACTGGAGTAAGTTATTGTTCAGGAATAGATACCTAATGTTAATATATGTATCTTTAGTCATTTATCTTGTTTTGCAATCTCTCATTTTGGAACTATCTCTGGCATTACTTCAAATGTCTGTGATGCTGTGACTCATTTCATCCAGATATTGGCATTTGTAGTTCCATTTTCTACCTAACATTCATTCACTACTTTACTATGATTTGTCACTGCTTCCTGTCTCCATTGTTTTTTTTCCCCTTTTTGAAAAAAAAGAGGCTGAAAAAGATATTGCTGTTTTTAGAAGTTAATCTTTTTTTAATTCTGAATGGTTTAAATATATCTTCTTGGATTTTAATAACTTTATTCTAGTGTCCTACATATCTTATATTTATGTTAATTTTGCTTAGTTTCAGAGGTTTTTTTTTTTACTGTGGCTGGCTATCTGTCATATGTTTGATAAAATTCTGAGTCATCACTTCTTGGATCATTATTATTTCTCTCTTATGGAGATTTCAAATTTTATATATGATTAATGTTTCCTGTGTATCCTAAATTATTGCATGTACACTATAGCTTTTTGTCCATGTTTATATTTGTAATTTACTTCCCTAATAAAGTCAATTATTATTACTTAGAGTAGTTATGTCCTATGTAAGATTTCTGTGGACACTAAATTACCAAATACTGAAACATTTGTCCTTGGGCAATACAGGGCTAGATACCTGAAAATATTTTCATCAATTAATCAATAACCTTGTTTTGTGCATGTCTCTGCTTAAAAAATAACTTATTTAGTATACATTGTTAACATTAAACTCATGCCTAACAGCATTGCAACTCATGCCTGATGAAGCCTACCCAACATATATATTTTTTTTCCTTATGGCAAATCACAGCTTTCTTGCATTTAGGAACACTACACAGCAATTATGACCTATGTTCTGAGCCATTTTAAACAGTGGAAGTATCAGTAGAAAGCATAGCTATACACGAATTGTGACATTAAAAAGATCATAAAAGCACATTTGCTTAGTATATGAGAGCTGATATAAGAAAGGAGAGTGCTGTCTTGCTTGATCTCAGCTGGGCTTCGTGCATGAGTAATTCAGTCTTCACTGTTCTGCACAGGCATACTTCCTGAATGACTGGGAAGCACTGTGACCAATGATTTTGGAGTTAAAATAAATTGTGCCAAGGAGGTGAAATCACAAATATAAAATTTGTGAATAGTGAGGACTTACTGCAGATCCCAGTGTGAGAATACACACTCAGGGTTATCTAATCCCTTTATAAACTGATATATTAGACATGCTAGTTTAGTTTTTCAATTGTTATTGGTTTTCTGCCCAAATATGCAATATTACCTTTTATTTCCTTAGTCACATTAGGTATAATTCTTTTTTAAATGTTGTGAATAACACTGACATCATCTGACTTCCCTTTATCTTTCTACTACATATTGTTTTTCTTGTTTTTCATCATATAATCTTTCTTATATGTCTAATCAATTTTTATACTGACACTATATATTGTGAAAACGTTGGAAATAATTTGCAGTTCTGAGAGATTTTACCTTTCTCCAGAAGGGATTTCACTAGAGGATAGAGGACCACTAGGCTAAAAGCACTAGCAATGCACATCACTAATCCATTGAAGATTTGAGATGAGTCAAAATTAGTCTTAACTCCCTGCAAAGATGGGGTTAAGTTCATAGTATATTTTGTCCTCAAAACAAAGCTATTTAAAATTATGCTTAGCTTTTAAACCAGGCTTTCGGGAACACATACATGTATTAAATGTCTCACTCACCTTTGTAGTCCCATGCATTCCCCCCACTTTCACTCATTTTGGTCTGCAATTCCTTCCAAAATCTGGCCTTCTTAATTTCTTCAAACAAACATTAATACATTCTGTGTAGCTCGTGCAAATATTTCCAGTAGATATTTGGGTATAAAAAAATATCAGCTGCTATTTCTAAGCTGTTACCTTATTTCTTTGGTAGGTGTTAGTTTTTAAGGTTAAAATTCTTCTTTTCAATTTTAAATTATGACAAGTACCAAGCAATTACAAAGAGAATATTTCTATCTCTGTTATTTTAAAGTGAGGAGAACAGGTATATCCATTGCATAAGTTAAATTTGCTCATTATCCTTGATACTGAAATGAAAATTCACCTTTGATTTTACTTGAGTGGAAATGTTAGTATGACCTTTCAATATAAATGCTCTGTAATTTTTGCTATAATAAAGATATAGGTTTATTGTGAATGTGTATAACTTAAAATATGTAAGCATATCATTTATTTCATAATCAAGTCCTAAAATGGGATTGTGGCTAAACAAAAATTAGTTAGAAATCAGAACATCTTATATCAATTCCTTTTCAAGAATATTATGTTCTCAGTACAATTACTTTACTTTTCTATAAGAATATATAGATTTATACATATGCTTGACATATATGTACACATATGTATGCATTTTACACATTTTAATTCAACTAGTTTTTAAACTTTTGATCTCTTCTATGGTGGTTTTATAAAGTGAAAAACTATAATGAAAACAATTCCGTACTCATAGATATTCTACTTAAAATGCTTAAAATTTTAATACACCTCAGCAAAATATGTAATATTTCTAAATGATAATAAAGGACATCTGTTTGAAACATGAATATTGTGTGGCAACTAATATCACTTAAACTTGATAAGAAAGTAAGGAAATATTCAGACCTTACTGTTTTAAGATGTACCTTCTTTTAAGAAAAAAAATCAAAGGGGAAAATAAATTAGGTCAATTGGTAATCATCACCTTGAATAACAGTTGTAGAATGTAATGTATGCATTATGTCCATTACAAGTCTGAAATGAGAGGCAGCCACTGTAATTGCTTTGGCAGAATAATTCCTTAGAGCTTTGGCATGAGCAGGAAAACAAAAAACCCAAATCCCTTTTCCTATTGGTTGCAATATTTGAAAACCACTCAGTTTTCTTATATATAATTCTTCATTGTTAAAAGCATTACATAAGTCTCCTTTTTCCCCCATTGACCTCTCCCCAGTCATCCCCACCCATAGCACACACCCTCCCCACGCCCCCATTTGTGTCCATTGGTTATGCTCATATGCATGCATACAAATTCTTTGGTTGATCTCTTACCCTCTCACCTATATTTTTATTGATTTCAGAGAGAAAGGGAGAGGGAGAGGGAGATGAAAACATCAATGATGAAAGAGAATCATTGATCAGCTGCCTCCTGCATGCCTCCTACCGGGAGTCATACCCACAATTTTGACATGTGCCCTTGACTGGAATCGAACTCAGGATCCTTTAGTCCACAGTCTGATGCTCTATCCACTGAATCAAACTAGGGGAAAAAAACACTCAGTTTTCAACAAACAAGTGGTTATTTTCAGAAAATAACTTTTTTCCTCTTGGCTTACAGATAAATTGCATGAAATATTAATTCTAAGGGAAATTTATCATAAACCATGTAGAATGAGGAGCAAAAATTATATTTATCATATTTACATTTTTTACAAAATAGCTAGATAGTTCACTAAATTGTTATTGCTAAAGATTATGCAGGTGACAAAAGTTCAATTTATGTATTATGTCAATGAAAGAAAAAAGGAAGAACATAAACATTATGTATCAATAAGATTCTCTTGAAACATCCTATCTAATAAAAGACTAATATGCAAATTGACCATACCTCCAATACATCCACAAGCCATGCCCACAAGCCACACCCACCAGCCAATCAGGAGCAAATAAACCCCAACCAAGATGGCTGAGGCCACTGAGAGCAGGAGGGAGGCTTGGGCTTTCCCGGCAATGGAGGGAGCCAAGCTTCCCACCTGCCCTTGATGGCCTAAGCCTCCACTCATTGCTGCAAAGTTTCTATTACACAAGATATATCTCAACAGAAATGGTGGCTGCCATGGAGCTGCAGGGAGCAGAGGCTAGGGTTGCCCAGGCAATGAAGGAAGCCAAGCTTCGGAAGCCCTAGCGTAGGCCTCCACTCTAGGCTACAAAGTCTTAATTATAAAATTTAAATAAACACAAACAGAAATGGCTGTCTCCATGGAGTGAACAGAAGGCATGGCTCCACTCCAGGCTACAAAGTTTAAATTGTAGACATAAATTAATCTCATATCACAGGGCCTTCACTTGAGTCACTGGAGGGTATAGCCAGCATGCAAACCACCACAGGCCCCTCACTCAGGCTCCCCCGTGCCCCAAAGGAACCCCCACACTGATCTGGAACATCCTTCAGGGCAAACCAGCTGGCCTGCACCCATGCACCAGGCCTCTATCCTACCTCATAAAAGAGTAATATGCAGATTGACCATCACTGTAACACAAGAGGGCTCTCCTCATGTGGTCAAATATCCTGTCCTCATGTGGACACAAGATGGCCACCACAAGATGGCCAGCAGGGGAGGGCCACTGGGAGGTTTCAGGCCTGCAAAAGAAGGCAGTTGGGGGCAATCAAGCCTGCAAGGGAGGGCAGTTAGGGGTGACCAGGCCAGCAGAGGAGGGAAGTTGGGGGCAAACATGCTGGTTGGAAATCAGTTAGACATCATTTAAGCTGGCAGGGCAGTGGTTAGGGGGTGATCAGGCTGGAAGGCAGAAGTGGTTAGGGGCAATCAATCCAGCAGTCCTGGATTGTGAGAAGGATGACCGACTGCCTAAATGGACAGTTGGACATCCCTGGAGGGGTCCCAGATTGGAGAGGTTGCAGGCTGGGCTGACGGACACCCCTTTCCCCCCAAGCATAAATTTTGTGCACTGGGCTTCTAGCATAAATATAATAATGTTTAATTTTTGTTGTATGCTATAAAGAAATGAAAACAAAAACACTGAGCTAAGCTAATATTTTGCATTTTCTAGAATCCCAAACAAAAGCAAAACAATGAAATTGATTAAAGACTAAAGTTTGAATATGCAAACTATGGAATTTACAATCATCAAATATTTCAGTTTTTTATGATTTACAGCTGTGTTTAAATAAACTTATCTAATTATACTGAAGCCTGCCGTATAATCATAGAATAAAGCTGTTTGCCTGCTTAGAAAATGATAACAGTGAGCTCCACTGGGCAATAAAGATTGAGATAAACAAATCAGGAAGTTTCTATACTAATCCTAGGTATTTTTAGGGTTTTTGTTTGGCATCATACTTCCAACAGATCATATTTTTGACCTTAAACTAAAACTAAGAAAGATAGATAAGTCAATGCTTGACACTTCCCCTCAAAGACTGGACCATCTGTGCGCTTTATATTTGTAACAGGTGCTTCTGGGATTTAGAGCCTAATTCTGGCCCAGATTCTGTTCTGTATGGATGACTCTGTTGCTGTGTGCAAGTGTGCATTGCATTAATTGAAGAGAATGGAAAAGGCCAAGCACAGCAATTAGTCAGTTGGTCATGCAGAAAAGAGTCTAGCAGCTTGAGCCATGAAATGTTGAATGCACAGATGCACAGCACCATCCGTTTTCCTCTCAGTGGTGTGCTCTGAGTCTGTGACAGGTAAAATGCCTCTGTGACTTGATCCCAGTTTTCCACCCCCTTTAAAGACAAACTGTTTTGGAATCACAGGAGAGAGAAAATGCTACATTGACACAATATGTTTGGTATATCTAATAGAATAACTATTAAGTAACATAGTTACTTAAAACTTCAGTTTTCTCCTTCTAAATTAAGAGTATTGTCAATAATCAAAGGATATGAGTGACAAGAATGATAATCACATGATCAAATAAGATGACCCCATTTTATTTGGGATCAAATAAATAAGGAAAAAAGAAACAATTAAATTATAACCCTCAAACATTGAGACTATTTTAACATTTAAAGTTTCTCTACTCATTTTTAGAAATTGAATTATGGTATTTTTCACACTTTATGGTTTATTACTATTGAGATGGTAATTTTATGTGTCACCTTCACTAAGAAGATGAACAGATACCTAGTAAAACATTATTTAGCCTGTGTGAGAGTGTTCCTGGAAAAGTTTGCATTTGGATTAACATTTTGTTGTTGTTAAACCTCACCAGAGGAAATTTTTCCACTGGTTTTTAGGGAGAGTGGAAGAGAGAGGGAAAGACAGAGAGAAACATGGATGTGATTTGGTTGCCTCCTACAAGAACCCTGACCAGGGTCTATGCGGGGGAGGAGTCTCCAAACAAGTTTGGTGCCCTTTACCGAAATTGAACCCGAACCCTTTGGTCTGCAGGCTGACACTCTACCCACTGAGCCAAACCAGCTAGGTCTGAATTAGCATTTGGGTCAGGAAAGATCACCCTCACCAATACAGGGAACATCATCCAATCCATTCCTTAAGTGCCCTAATAGAACAAACAAACAAAAAGCAGAGGAAGGGAGAATTTGCTCTCTGTGTTTGAGCTGGGATATGCATCTTCTGCCTTTAGCCATAGGCTCTTCTGGTACTTGGGCCTTGGGACTCCGATCAAATTACACCATAGGCTGTTCTGGTTTTCCAGTCTAAAGGTAGCCAGCCAATCATGAGATTTCTTGGTGGTCATAATCACATGATCAAATCCCTATAATTAATTTCCTCATGGATATATATTTTCTATTGTTTGTGTTCTCTGGAGAACTGTAACTAATATAGCCACTATACTTTGTAGTGTTTCCAGTACTTTATTCTCTGTTTTATATGTCACTAGTGCAACTTGTAATAACTTAAATAATAAAAGTAGTGTTAAAATTGTGTACAAAATAGAGACCAGACTTGAAAATTCTCTGAGCAGACAAAAACATTTAACCCACATAGCAAAACTAAATATACCTTATTTAAGGAACATAAGTGAAACTTACCTTAGATTGGAGTCCTAAAAATGGGATAAGACAATCACATTTAACCAATCCTCTGCCATCTGGAAATTCCCAGCGTAATAACCAGTCACTGCAGAGATTAAACAGTTTCCTCATTTTCCCTTTATAAACCATCCTGTAATGAATGTCATGCCTCTGAGCCTCATATCAGTTTGAATTTGTTTTTTTGTTTTTTTTTTAATATATTTTATTGATTTTTTACAGAGCGGAAGGGAGAGGGATAGAAAGTCAGAAACATCGATGAGAGAGAGACATCAATCAGCTGCCTCTTGCACGCCCCCTACTGGGGATGTGCCCGCAGCCAAGGTACATGCCCTTGCCAGAATCGAACCCGGGACCCTTCAGTCCGCAGTCCGACGCTCTAGCCACTGAGCCAAACCGGTCTTGGCTCAGTTTTGAATTTGAAAGCTCTCAGTTTGCAAACTGTTCTTATATGCACAATAAACTCTTACTAATATTTATTATAGTGATCTTGTGGTTTTAATTTTGCTATTTCTGGATTTTTGACAATAGGTGTTATTAGTTTAATATGATAACCAAATATTGTGAATACATTCTATAAATCAGGAACTGTTTTAGGTGGGGAAGCACCCCTGACCTATAGAGCTTACAGTGTGTGCATGAGTGGAATCATAAAACACGAAGTTTTTAAATAATAAAAATTAAAATAAATGGCTGGTGTCATGTAAACGAAGAAAGCAAGGTAAAGAAGGACAGTCAATAAAAGCACTATTTAAGTCAGTGAGGCCAGGAAAGAACTTTTAAAGATGGTGATATTTACATAGAAACTTAAATGAAATGTCAAAGATCTTGAACACCTACGGGTAAAGAGTGTTTCAGGTGTGAAGGTGGGAAAGGGACAAACAGAGAGAGCAGCAGGAGCCAAGGACCTCAGGTGGCATGGGCTGGTTGTGGAGATTCTGTGACCCAGATCCGTTTTACTTCTGATATGCAGATAGGCTCCATAGCAGAGTGATTGAACTCAAAATCCCTGAAGCCAGAGAATTTCACATCCAGAATCTGGCATTTGTTAAATATTTTTTCATTGTAAAATAGAGGTTACAATAATAGTGATGACATGGTACTGTTAAAAAAGAAGGAAATGCACATCTTCCAAAACCTGACATATTTTATGAAATGCATAAATATTAGATATCATCGTCATCATCATCATGTATAAAGTATTAATTATTAGTATGATTCTCTTAATAGGGAAGTCAAAACTCAGATTTCCTTAATTCTGGAGGTTTTGTTTGTATTGTAACACTTTCAAGCAGCTTTTTGTAAAAATTAATTTTATCTAACCTCTACAGCTGTTCTCTTAGTGGAAGGATTAGTCTGCTACAAGTTATTTCTTTATAATCAAAAGGAAAAGTCTTCCCAAGAAAACATTGTAATGTTTATAAGAATGTGTTTTCCATACAATTAAAACAAACATTTAAACAAAAAACCCTCTGATACCTATACTTTTATTCCATAAAAGCTTGAAAATATTCCTATCGATGCATCAGAATTTGAAAAATCTTGTTTTATTGGACAATGTGGTTCATCAAGAATTCCATCCTTAAGGTCTCTGGCTCAATTGTTTTAAGACTGAGATAGTATTTAAGACTCCAAAGCTTCTGAAAAAAAAAAAAAGATTTTTTTGTTTTGTTTGTTTTTTGATTTTTGTGGGGAGGAGTGTTTTGTTTTGCTTTTCTCAGAATAGCTTTTATCATCTGTAAAATAGAATAAAATAAAGTAAAAATAATAATAAACTTGAGAATCATAGAAATTAAAATAAAACAATGTGGACCATCTCTTTCAGGAATTATTCTTTCCACATTGCCAGAGCTGCAGTGCTCTCTAAGCAATATGCAAATTGAAATCTCTGATCTCAGGGGTAGCCCATGTGCTCAGCACTTTTTTTCTGCATTGTGGCTCTTAATAATTATTCCTGTGGTGGCCGAATGCGTAATCACTAAACTTTCATTCCCATCATAGTAGCAATACCTGGTCCTCAGCTTACCGTGGCTGCTTCTTGTAACTCTCTGATGTCCATAGTGGAAGCATATTCTAAACACTATTTTATATGTTAGATCACTTTTAAAGAGCCATGGATTTTGATGGCCATATTTGTTAGAGTCCTGATCCCTGCTAGCCTTTTGTTAGTTGCTACTATGTCCTAGGAAATTTATTAAGTTATACTAGAGGACTTCTGGAGATTTGCTGGAAAATAAATGTACCTATACAATCACTTAAACTTTGTTTTGTGTTTAAATGAAGGGGAAGATAACTCACTTCCTTTGAATCAGAACAGAACACTGATTAAAAAGAATTTATAGCTCATCTTTGC
Source organism: Antrozous pallidus (assembly GCA_027563665.1). Lineage (NCBI taxonomy): Eukaryota > Metazoa > Chordata > Mammalia > Chiroptera > Vespertilionidae > Antrozous > Antrozous pallidus. The sequence continues at coordinate 33,377,902 of CM050519.1, forward strand.
ATCTTCTTCAGATGTCACTGGCATTGTTGCTCTAGTACATTGCTTCACAGCATTTATGGTTTCAAGATTTTCATTATTGGCAAATACATTGTTTTCAGACCTTTTCAGATAAATCATAATTTTAAGGGAGTCTTGCCTTTGTGTCATTTAAACAAATTAAGTAGAAGAGAGGCAAAGAAAGTAACTACTTGGTTGTTTATCAATCAGTAATATTAGAAGATGCAGACTCAATGAAAGGGAAACTAATGCCATGTTTAATGGCAAGAACATTTACGAAAGGAAAGTTCTCAAGCTTTCTAAATTTATTATAAATATCTGTTTATCAATTTGGAGATAAATTATCTGGTTTCAGGCTTTTAAGTTATTTAATATGTTAATTGCTGTTGTAGAGTGGGAATTTTTGAGCATTACTGAGGCCGTGGACTATGCCCCAGATAGAGTAGTCAGTGCTGACACCAGGCCAGGCCTTGAGATATGGTCTCATGGCCCCTTCCCAGCATGTAGGCCTTGCAAGATAGAACACTGTCAGCTTTCTGAAGAACAGGATGACCCTGTGGGTGGCATGGTCATCAATGGCATGACTCTGACATTGCTTAGGAAAAACTGTTTTACCTTGGGTTGCTTGTTGTGCAAAAACAGGAAGTGGTTAAAAGTGGTCTTGCACAAAGGGTCGGGGCTGCTCTCTGATCTCCCTGCATGGAAGATGGCAGAGCAGTCCTCAAGCCAGCTAATAAAGGCTCCCTAAATTTTAATTTGGTCTGGGCTCCAGTGGTCTTTCACTTGCATCTGCTCCACAACAATTGCCATGTTCATATAATAATGTAATTACATTTGTTCATACAATTTCAGATTGTCTGGTAGAGTAGATAGTAAAGATTCTAAATCATGTCTTCAGGAAATTTCCTGTAGTTGGTCAGACTGTCTATACCTATACTTATATCACTTGATATATTACCTACACCTATAAATGTATGCAACAGATAACTTATATACATTTATAAGGGTAGAGGCTGGGTACTTTCTCCCTCCCCCTGGCCACTTCCAACCCTGGTCAAACACCCAGGCAATTCTTGGTCAAGAAGACAATTTGCATTCTATGCTTTTATTATATAGGATAGGCAGGTATAAGTAGGGCATGTGAAGATTTATTTCATGAAAGGAACACTTCAATGCAAAAGAAACAAAAAACAAAACTCTCTTAAATATACTCAAGAAACACAATTTAGTCACTACAAAAATATTGTACAGTTGTTTGAATAAAACAAATTCTTTGTCAACGATTTCATTGTCAAATGATATGGTCACATATGACTTGAACTCAAGACATTTTTAAAAACTATATTAATGATTTAAATCAACTTCCAAGCATTTAAATTGCATTCAGAGAGTTTATTGATATGAACTTTGTAAAAAATTATATATTGTTGATTACTTTCCACACCTTTTTCAAAATGGGGCTTAGAGACAGAGCAATATTTGGCAGAAACAGCAAAATCTATTGTTTGTTAGGGTGGGGTTTGATTTTTTTTTTTTTTGCAATTTTTCAAAACTGTTGTTCTACTTGAGGCACTCTGTTTTTTAGTAAAATAGTATTGATTTTCTTTACTTATAAGTCTGCTATCATTCAGTAGGCTGTAATAAAGCAAACACAGAAATTTACAGGCCATGCTTAGTCCCTAAAGATGTTGGTAGAAGTGGGGTCCTCAGTGGAATTCTTGTGATATTCCAAGAAAAAGAATATTCTGGGAGAACAAGTGATGTTTATTAGTATGGAATTATAAACTTGAGATTCCAAGGCCCCATCTCCTTCAGTTCCCTATCAAGTAAATGTAGTTATGGTTTAAATAGGATTAAAATGAGCCAGTGTCCAAAGTTTCCCTGCCATATTGGAGCAGTGTCCAATCCAGCATCAGGCTAGCTTAGATGTGTTCCCCACTGCAGTCCATCATTCCATTGCATATGGAGTCTGCAGGGCCTCAGGGCTTTGGAGGAAGCATGAGGACATGAAAGGAAGCATGAATGAGAGCCCCAGGAGTCAAGAGTCACAAAAGAGAGAATTACTTTGTTTAGGAGATTATGTGTTTCCAAATTTTCAAAAGGTTGCAGTGGCCACACCCATTCAGCCCAACTGTCCCTGTTCCAAAGTTTGACTGACAAGCAGTCTAGTTGGTTTTTGCTTTCCTATATCACTCCCGCTTCTTTGGGCATGCATCTACCTTCTCTTTGTTGAACTCCTTCCCCCAGTGATCAGCAGGGAATGGGCCAGTGTTCCTGGGAAGTGTGAGGTTACAGCTTCCTGGTGAAGCTGCCCAAGGGTATAGCTATAATGTCTGGCCTCCTTTTTCTCCTTTCCTATTATTAATAATTAGCTAATTATAATGTTATCAAGTATATAAATAATGCAAATGTCAGTAACATACATATGATAAGAACAAGACACATGACAAAGGAAAGCAAAAACCATCTATACTAATAAAAGGGTATTTTGCTAATTAGAACAGACATCTTCTGGACGACCTTCCAGACAAAGCCTTGGTGGTAGGCTGAGGCAGAGGTGGTTAGGGATGATCAGCACAACAGGGGAGAGCAATTAAGGATCAGGTTAGCAGGGGAGAGAAGTTAGGGGGATCAGGCTGGCAGGCAGGTGAGCATTTAGGAGCTAGCGGTCCCAGATTGCAAAAGGAAATTCCAGTTGCCAGATAAGGCCTGATCCCTCAGAGATCGGGCCTGTGGGATCAGGCCTAAATCGGCAGTCAGACATCCCCTGAAGGGTCACAGATTAGAGAGGGTGCAGGCCGGGCCAAAGGACCATGGCCTCCCCACCTTCCAATATGAATTTTGTGCACCGGGCCTCTTGTATACATATAAAAGACCATTATTATGTAGTTAGGTCTATTTTATCAAAAGAGTACAATTTTGAAATGATGGCAATTTACAGAGAAAATGAAAACAGACAAAGGAATCTGGGCCAATTTATTATTCATCTCCAGTAACAGTTGACAGGTTGACTTACTTAAATTCCTTACATAAGCTTATTATCAATGTAAAGGAACAGACCTTTTCAGAAGGATATTTAATCTTGCTTATTGAAGAGCCTACTAGTTTTTCTGCCTTCCTGATTTTCTTTGAACTGCTTCCTTCATCTTCATTCTGTCAAATTTTATTAGTTATTTTCCTACCAATTTACTTAATCCCTACCATAAATACCCCTTTTCCTTATATTATCCTTCAAGCATTACAAGGTTTATTGCCTCCCAATTTAGTGCCTGAGAATATCTGCTCAGCACTAATTATGTATGTCCCATGTTTTCTTTAAGTGTTTATTCAGAGTGCTCTCAGTTCACTATGTGCTTCATGTTTTACCTGATACCCTCAATTCATTGTTCATAAGTTAAATGCAGGGATCACTTCTGATTTACTTTAAAAATATCATATGTGCTTTTGATCTAAGTTTAGTGAATGTTTGTTAAGTGAATATGAGCTCCTAAAATAGGTTTTCTCATCTCATAAAGAAAAATAAACTTCCTAGCATTCTCCTCTTCAATTATCTCCTCTAGCTATCATTCTCCAGTGAAGATCTGCTCAAAAGTACTACCTCAGTATCTATTCTACTCCCCTTAGACAAATTCAAGAATGTATAATCAGCTAAGGATTTAATAGGAATCTTACAATCACAAACAAGTACTTTGTGACTCAGGAGTGACTAGAGTACATAGATAAATGTATTTATGGATTGTCTAGGAAAATCATGAAAGGATTTTCTTCTTTAGGCTCATGTAAAATCAGGAATTAAAAAAAAAAAAAGTTCTCCTTAAATCGCAAAATAAAACCTCCTAGAATTTTCACTATTTAAGAAGAAATAAAAAAATTTTACCACTCAGTATAAAGCCAGCTATTAGATACAAAAAAGTACTCTGGTCTCCCTGTCAAATATCTTGGCTCTGTTGCTAACTAGTGATATGGCCTTAGGCATGAAGCTTAGTCTATTCTCCACATCGGCATGTCTATCTAAAGTGAAGATGTAGGATTCAATTATCTCTAAATTCCCTTCTAGCTATGGAAGGTGCTATAAAAAGGCACTTTCTTAGTTTTACTATGAGATATAAACTACTCTAGTATTGTTAAAATTATACTTTCATTCCTTCAACCCTAAATATCAATGTTGTTTTTGTAAGTATGTTAGGCTCCTTTCTATACAGTATGTGTGCCAGCATATTTATTTTTAAAAGTGTATCATTTTTATTGAGCAGTTTAGTGCATGTGAATATTATTCTGAGGGTATTGAAGGAAAGAAGAAAAGATGCACAACTTTTTCTGTTCTCTCCTGGAACTCATCAAGGCTAAATGGTGAGAATAGCTGAACATTTACATAATTAATTTCTTTTATTATTTAAATTACCCTAATAATTGCTTTAGAATAATAGTCATTTTGTGCATCTTGCTTTTAGGCTGCAGCTTCATTGAAATGTAAATATGAAATCCCATTCTTTAAAGCAGAATGCAGAAACAATTGGTGCAGTTGCCCCTTAGGAAATATCAGTGGCAACAAGGTACCTGGACAAGAGAGAATAATAAGCCTATGTTTCTGCCTCTTCCATTATATGAATTTGTGGGGTAGAAATGATTTAAGAAAATATGGAGAAGTGTTTGCAATATTTTATCTCAAAGTTCTTTGTTTCTTCTGCCTTTTGAGTGAGACTTTGAGAGACCCATTCTATGACCTCAGCTCTTCTAATCCTGTGGGACATACATTTGTTGTCTATGGCTAATAAAATGAGATACAGTAATATTGATAATTTGACTTGTTAGAAATAGTTTATGATCTCTTTCTTAATAACATATTTTAAATAAAAAAGTGAATAAGTTATGAAAGTTTTCCATAGTTATAGTCCCTGTAATTATTCAGGAAAATTTCTTTAAAAGAGAAGCAAATGAGGCATGAATACTGTTTGTGAGTGTGTGTAAAGAAAAAGGAAACAGACACATTCACACTTAAATAACTAAAGACCTAAAAGATACCCTGAATGTATCTTTAGCTTCTAAACCAACCTCTTCATTATTATTTCTCTAGTATTAATTTCTTATTTAAACTCATAAATAAAATCACCTTTTGTATTATTGTTGTGTTTATTTATTTATATATTTATTTTCTCTAAGCCACTTGGTTTATATCATGTTGGCATATCTATCCTCTGATTTCCTTCCATCTCAAACTCTGTATCAGTCCCTCTTTTCTGGGACATCTTTAAAATCATGTGTACACACAAATATATAATGATTTTTGGAGTTATCAACTAATTATAGCTATGAGTCAAGCAGGAAAAAGCATGCTTCACTCAATATAGGGTGAAAAAATTTCCCCCAAAATTCTAAGATTCTTGTATCCCTTCGATCTGTGAAAATACACAGTATAGAACAGTCACAGATTTGTATCCAAAATCCTCAAGTTCTACCTTTTCATAGTAACCAAATGACTGAATGGGAGCAGAATATGCCACACCAAAATATGCCATTTTGTCATATTAATTATTTTGAATGAAAGTTACTTTTAAAACAGTCTGTATGCCCTAGCTGGTTTGGCTTGACAGATGGAAGCACCAGCCTGTGGACTTCAGGTTTGATTCTGGTCTAGAGCACCATGCCTGGGTTTTGGTTTTGATCCTCGGTGTCGGGGGACATGCAGGAGGTAGCCAATCAATGCTTATCTCTCATCATTGATGCTTCTATCTCTCTCCCTCTTCCTTCCTCTCTGAAATCAATAAAAATATTTTAAAAATAGCTTGTATAATAAGAACACTCATTATACATATCACATCTTCTTTATCCAATCATCGACTGAAGGGCACTTTAATTGTTTCCATGTCTTGGCCACCATGAATACAGAATGAAATACTACTGAGCCATAAGCAAAGATGAAATACCAGCATTTGCAACAATACAGATAGATCTTGTGAATATTATGCTAAGCAAAATGTCAAATGTAAAAAGTCAACAACCATATGCTATCACTCAGATGTGGGATATAAAACTGAAAACAACAAATTTATGCCATTGTAATAACCTAGTTATCATTTAACAGGAAAGAAGGAAAGGGAAAACCAGATATAGGCATGGCATTTATACAACTTTGTCAAAAAGCTGCATTTAACATTCTCCAAATCTGTTTCCCCCTGACTGACCAGGGGAATGGACAGGACAAAGGGAATTTAGATGCATAACCAATAATGTCTGAGTGATGTGGGAAGATGCTTTCCCATCAATCATACCTGTAAACAAGTCAGTGGCCAGAATAGGACCTCTCCCTCTCTCTCTCTCTCTCTCTCTCTCTCTCTCTCTCTCTCTCTCTCTCTCTTTCCCCCCACATGTGTAGGGCCCTCTTAGGACTCCTGTTGTAGGGGGTTGCATTCCCCTGCACCCACATGACTCACAGCCATGTGGGAGACCCTAGAGATGAATGTACTATAATTAGCTTGGGTGCACTGGCCTTGCTTTTGGCTCTATTGGACCACTAGCTGTATCTTTTCCAGGACTGGCTTAAGGGGCAGAGAGCTTTGAAAGCGGAGGAATGTAACTTCATACAAATAAAGTCTTTTTCCACATCTCATCCTCTCATTTGAATCTTAGAAAATTATTTTTCTAAGTATATTGCAGTAACTGCCACCTTGCTCCCACAAGTGATGGGGAAGTTTGATTATTCAATAACAATAGGAACAACCAAGACAAACAAAAACTCATAGACACAGACAACAGTATGGTGGCTAACAGAAGGGAATAGTAATGGTTGGGTATTTTAAGGGCAAAGAGGGTCCAATGTATGGTGACAGAAGGAAATTCAACTCTGGGTGGTAAACACACAATACAATATAAAAATGATATATTATAGTGTTGTACACTTGAAACCTATATAATTTCATTAAAAAGTAAATTTATTAAAGTAAAGAAGAAAAAAAAAAAAGAACACAAAACACCATGACCCTCCTTTGTCCCTCTGAAAGCAGAAAACAAATCTTCCATGTGAAAGGTACCCTCCCTGTACCAGGAAGATAAAGGAACTCTTATCAGTATAAATAAAGAATTAGGGACAAAAAGATTGGATAAACAAATCTTGTTACTTCCTCACTGGTTTATTGCCCTATTCCCAAACTTCTTTGTTTTTAAATTTTATTTTATTGTTTAAAGTATTAAGAATAGTAGTACATATGACTGCTTTTTTCCCCATTGACCTCCCTCTGGCCTCCCCTACCCCCAGCACATGCCCACACCTTCCTCCCCCCTCCAGTGTCTTACGTCCATTGGTTAGACTTCTATGTGTTGTCTATTCTTCAAAATTTATTTTTTTGTCTTTTTTTTTGTGTGTGTCTTAAAAGTAAATCATTTGTCTGCTTTGGTCACTTCTTTGTCTCAAGTTTTTTTTTTTTTTCAGGAGACTCCTATAAATATAAAATCAAATTTATTTTTCTCTCTTGTTAATAAGTTTTATGTCAATTTAATTATTAGATCAGCCAAACAACCTAGAAAAGGTTGTGTACTCCACTTCTACATGACTCTGAATAAAGCATAAAACTATTTTGCTTTTAACTATTATAAATAAGTAGATATTTTACTTAATATTCTAATTTTATATTATTATTATATTTATAAAGTTTTCATAAGAATCAAATGAACTGATGTATGTGAAAGCAGATTTTCAAACCACAAAATATTATAAAGATTTAAAATTTTTCTGCCAATGTTATAATAATACCTACATTTTACTTGGAATTCAAAATATACATTAATATAATAGTTGCAATTAATTTCATTCACCTCTAGTAACACACCTTCAATTTTTTTTTATAGAATAAGTTGTTTACATCTCAAAGTAAACCTATAACAATATACTATTACTATAATTATTGATGAGAAAAATTAACACTGAAAAAATGAGTCAAATATCTCATTCAATTTCTGGCCATTGAAATTTCTTATTGTTTTCATTTTTGAAATTTAAATGTCTATCATGAATCAGACCACAATAATTTCTTGGGAAGAAAATAGCTGAAGTGAAAACACACATATCACTTTTGCTACAAAGTATACTGAAGATGTGAGGAGAACCGCATAACACTTTAAAAATGTAATATGTGACATGCACATTCCACTCTTCATGCTGTAGTGTGACAACTACAAAAAAAAAAAAAAAAAAAAAAAAACCAGAAAAAAACACACAGTAAAAATAAAATCACTAACATGATAACCAAACACAATGAGAATGCATTTGAAAAGGTTAGGTCACCATAAAATCAGCAAATCACATCAGAACCTCACATTTCCACTTCCAAATCATCTTTGCCCAGCAGGGTGGAAATAGAGACTCAAACTGCATAACCTTTCATGCAACACCATTGCTGTGCTAGAGAGAAGGCTTAAGTAACTTAATGTTTCTCACAAAACCTGATGTTGCTATTTGGCAGCTTCTCTAATCTGGCTGGGTGCCCTGACATGAATTGCAGATTCTCTGTGCTCCTTTTAAGGGGAGTTTGAGGAGGATGAAAGCAGATGCAGACAAACACAGATGGAGCCCAGAAGCCAAAAAGCATGAGGCTCCTCACGACAACAGGAGTAGATTTGGCAGCCTCATGCTGTTTTAAGGAAGAAAGGTAATTTTCTATAAAGTAATTAGTCTCTCCACTCACACAAACCACTACGGTGATTGCATTTTGTTTTTGTAACTTTAGAAAATGTTCTTTGAATGTAAGTTAAAATTATCCAGGTGTTTTTTATTTTGATTATTGTTTTTTAAAAGGTAATAAGTGGAATTTTAGGCTTGAAAGTGATATTTAAATTGGAACATATCATAATTGATTTCCACAACTGAAATCCAGGTTGACCTTTGCAAACAGATACAAGAAAATGAAAGGCTGTTTGTTGTTGCCTGGTCTGGCAATTTTAAGTTTTATTTCCAAGTTCCTAACTTTTCTGGCCATTTCCTTAAGCTTCTTAGGGTAGCATTACTTACCTTTAAACCTGAATTCTTCTAGAACTGGAGGCTCTCATACCTATTCTTCCTGTCCTTCCATCAAGAGATATCCCCATGGAAGGTCTCTATTCACTTGCTACTTCTTGTGAGAGCGAAAGGGAAAAGCTGTTTCACTTCCATTAGAAGCTTCTCAATGACTGTACTTTCTGATCTCTCCATATCACTTCACTCATTTTGCTTTAGATTGGTAGAGTGATTCATCTCAAAATGGTATGGATTATCTCTACTCTTCTTACCCACGGAAAGTACTATTAAATGATCTCTGTAAAGTTTTGTTTTACAATCTCCTGTCCCTCCCTAGGGCATTTGGAGTTTTGAGCAGTTGATTTCAGAGACCGTAACTTATACTCTTTAGATAATGTAAAACATAATACAAGAAAGTAATTTAAGGAAGCAATTAAGGTTACCCATGTACTGGATGCACACATTGGGCCTTGAATTTTGCTTTGTGGGCAAGGTATTTTAAAACTGGGAGATACTGTCCTAACCGGTTTGGCTCAGTGGATAGAGTGTTAGCCTGTGGTATCAAGGGTCCCAGGTTCAATTCTGGTCAAGGGCATGTACCTTGGTTGTGGGCACTTTCTTAGTAGCGGGGTGCAGGAGGCAGATGATTGATGTTTCTCTCTCATCCATGTTTCTTTCTGTCCCTCTCCCTTCCTTTCTGTAAAAAATCAATAAAAATATATTAAAAATAAACAAATGAACAAAAAACTGGGAGATAATGCCCTACCCGTGGATTAAGTGTTGGCCTGGGAACTGAAGTGTCCCAGGTTTGATTCCAGTCAAGGGCATGTGCCTAGGTTGCAGGTTCAGGGCAAGAGTGAGAGTCAGCCTGTCAAAGTGTTTCTCTTGCATTGATGTTTCTCTCTCTGTTTCTCTTTCTCCCTTCCACTCTCTAAAAAATCAATGGAAAAATATCCTCATTGAGGATTAACAAAAAATAAAATAAAATTGCAGGTAATATTTTTATAGTTGAACATTTGACTTTTTATTCCCGAAATCCAAGCACGATGTATAAACTGGCTCTTTGGTGACTTAAGGGACTTGAGCCAAGATAACACCTTAGGAAAGATGTTCAGAAGAAGTGATGGAGACCTGTAGGCTTGGCAAAGGTGTGCGGACCTCAGAAAAAGCTCCTGAGGGACCAACTGCAGTGCTGTAGTATTCTGTAAGATTAACTGAGTCTTAACAGCCAGCAAAACTTCCTCACTGAGGTCTGAAACTTTGAGGTTGGCTTTGCGGGGTTAGTAAGCAAAAGGCACCCATTGGCTTTGCGGGGTTAGTAAGCAAAAGGCACCAAGACCACAGGCTCCCCTCTGCAAGGACTAGATGACTTGTGATCCTGTAAACAAACAACCATACCTTTAGCTGGTACACATGGCTTCAGCATGCCTGATTTCACTGCTTACTTCACACCTTCAGCTTTTCCTAAGTAAGCATAGATGAAACAAATGTTCACATTTTGGCAAAAGAAGCACTTTACATCTTGAAAGTTCCTTTATAAACTGATTTACAAAATATTTGCTGTTTTTCAATCATGTGGCAGCTGAATTCTGTGAGCACTTCACAGAACTAGGGGAGTTCTAGTTTTAAATTGTTAGCGCCAAGCCTGTATGTGCAAGGCTAGATCACCAGCACCAAATCTTTTTAATATTCCAAGTTAAGAGGAAACACAAGCTTTCTAGAACCTCAAGTTGGTTCCTTCATATAAGAAAGAAACATTAAGTGTAACAATTCCTTATGAGGCAGCAAAGAAACAGTCACTGTGGTGCATGACCAAAAATACTCTCACACGCCCTGACTAGTTTGGTTCAGTGGATAAAGCATAGGCATGTGGACTGAAGAGTCTGGGGTGAGATTCCAGTCAAGGGAACATGCCCGGGGTTAAGGGCTTGATCCCCAGTAGGGGGCATGCAGGAGGCAGCCAATCTGATTCTCTCACATCATTGATCTTTCTATCTCTCCCTCTCCATTCCTCTCTGAAATCAATAAAATATATATTTTAAAAATACACACAAGGGAGTAGTAATAATGTTAGCCATAGCACAAACTGAATATAGAAGTGGGTGTCGGAAATCAGGGACTCAAAGGGAAAATAGAAATTATAAGGTTGTGCAAAAATGGTAATGTAGAAGTGTGAAAATCAACCTGTTAATGGTCAATTTCTTCCATGAAATCTAAATTCACAGGTGAATTTTTTATTACTTAAGCAGAGAAGAATGATGCTTTTATTAGTCTGCTAGGACTGCCATAAAAAAATATATACCAGAAACTAGATGGCTTAAGCATTGGAAAAAAAACAGGATGTCCCTCCAAAATGTATACACACTTTAACAGCAGCTAGGCTCAATTGATGTTTCTTTCTTTTCAGATTTAACCCACTGAAGTTGATAATTATTCAAAGTATGTATACATTTGGGGAGACACATGTATTTTCTCAAAGTTCTAGAGGGCAGAAGTTCAGCATCAGGGTGTCAGTAGGATTCATATCTTCTGAGGTTTGGAGAGGGTGATCTTTTCCCTCTGAATTCAAAAGGTCTTCTCTCTGTGCTTATCTGTGTCCAAATCTCCTCATCTTTAAGACACCAGTCATACTGCATTAGGACCTACACTAATGACCTCATGTGAATTCAATCACCTATTTATAGACCTTATCTCCAAATACATTCCATTCACATTATGAAATACTGGGGGTTGGCACTACACAATATAAATTTTTGGAGGGGGCACAATTCACATAATAATAATGCTATTTGGTTCCTCAAAACATCTTTAAAAAAAAAAATATATATATATATATATATATATATATATTATTCATTTTTACAGAGTGGAAGGGAGGAGGACAGAGAGTCAGACACATTGATGAGAGATAAACATCAATCAGCTGCCTCCTGCACACTGCCCACTGGGATGTGCCCACAACCAACATAAATGCCCTTGACTGGAATCGAACCCGGGACCCTACAGTTTACAGACTGACATGCTATCCACTGAGCTAAACCAGCCAGGGCCCTCAAAACATCTTAATGATACTACATTCATCATGCTTGATTCCTACTTGTCTTATTTTCCTTGTGCTATTTTCCCTAATCTCTAGAACACAAATAACTTTTGGAACATACTTAAAATGTAAGAACTATTTCATCCTTTACAACTTCTCCATCCTCTCCTCAAATGTCTCTGGTCCTGATATTCCTGAGGCTGCTCTTCTTCAGAAGGCCTGATTTTACATTAGATAAGAGTCACTTAGGCTGACTGGTAGAGCAGCAGCAGCTCCCTCTCAGATGAGATGTTAAGGTCATAAAACTGAAAAGTGGCCAGGCCAGGGCCAGTCTGCACTAGTTCAAATGTCAAGACATTTTAATTTTAGAATGATGATTTTGTAAAGACCACATTTTTTACCCATCCGTAAAATATTTTTATTTAATTGATATATGCAAAACCTTCAAATAAAAAAGCACAGAAAACAAATCATGTTAGCTATAAAATAGTGCTGGATTCCTGACCAGTTATAGGAAATGTCCTGAGGCCAGGATTTTCAATCTTTCTATATTCTCTCTACAGGACAATCTGCAAGTATATGAACACTATTATTACATTACTATATGAGCATAGCAATAGTCAACACATTAAAATAAAAGCTTGAAATCAGATGATTAATTTACAAATTAATAAATGAATATAAAAAATTTAGAAAACTTGAAAACTTTCCTCTCTAGAATTATATTGTTATTAAACACTAGTGTCCCAGTGCGTGGGTTCATGCACATTAAAAGGAAATTAATTAGAAGGTGGCTGGCGGGGCAGGATTGTGTGACAGGGAATGGGCACACCCTGGAGCCAGCCCCCCACTATTCCTCCCCAGCCAGCAGCACCTGTGGTGGCACCTTGGCTCTAAGGGCATCTACATTCACTATAGCTTGCCAGTAAACCAGATTTGGGACTGACAGTGCCCTAGCAACAACATAACCCACCGCCAAAGGTGGGATCACATGGCCTCACAAGGAATTGGGCTGCCTCCTCTGGTTCCGGGGTGCATCACCTGAAAACTGCAGCTGCCAAGTCACTGCAGGTTGGCAGCTCCTGCGTTGGGCATCTGCCCCCTGGTGGTCAGTGCGCATCATACCTAATGGACTGTCAGAAGGTCACATCTTTTTATATATATAGATGACATTTATTTTCTTTTAACTGAAACTGTAACTTCTGATATACCAATTAATAAATAGCCAAAGAGTTATTTTCTTTGCCTCTCTTTAACTTAATTTGTTTAAATGACACCAGAGAGACAGTCTTAAAATTTATGATTTAGCCCTTGCAGGTTTTGCTCAGTGGGTAGAGCATCAGCCTGTGGACCAAAGTGTCCCAAGTTCGATTCCAGTCAAGGGCACATGCCAGGAGTTGCGGGCTTGATCCCAGTAGGGAGTGTGCAGGAGGCAGTCAATCAATGATTCTCTTTCATCATTGATGTTCCTATCTCTCTTTCCCTCTCCCTTCCCCTATGAAATCAATAAAAATATTTTTTTTCAAAAATTACGATTTACTGAAAAAGATCTGAAATAATGTATTTGTCAATAATGAAAATCTTGAAACAGCAAATTTTATAATCCTGGGGCAATAATGCTGGCAGCATTTGACACAGATGTAAAGATAATCTACAAGTTGTTTTCACTATAAGCAAATAATAAAAAAAAATGGTGATGATGATGGTGGTGGTGGTAGTGAATCACACTTATGCCAGACAAATGTCTAAGTTATTTACATGTATTTTACATCAAAAGAAAGATCAGATATTCCTGATTATATTGTTCATGACATGGAGATGGAAAAAAGTTACCTTGCTCAAGACAGGACTGTTCTTAAGTGACAGACTACTATAAAAATAAACACAAAGAGCCCTAGCCATTTTGGCTCAGTGGACAGAACATCAACCTTCGGACCAAAAGATCCAGGGTTTGATTCCAGTCAAAGACACATATTAGGCAAGCTCGGTTGCAGGCTCCTCCCCAGCCTGGCCCTGATTGGGGCACATGCAGGAGGCAACCAATCAATGTGTTTCTCTCACATCAATATTTCTCTCTCCTTCTCACTCTCTTTCATTCTCTCTAAAAATCAATGGAAAAATATCTTCAGGTGATAATTAAAAAAAAAAAACCACAATGGTATGTCAATTCACACAATAACACTTGTGCCTGTTGTCTTCTTACATTTTTATTTTTTAGTAAATCATGCATGCATAAAAATGTACAAATTATGTGGATGGTTCTATGAATTATCAAAAATGAACAAATTTAAGGAATTCCCACCTAGAACTAAAAATTGGACATAGTCACCATCCCATCATCAGCACATCTCTACCTCGCCAAAGTGATCTCTACTCAGATTTATAAGAGCATATATCATTACTTGATTTTGTATTTTATTCAGATGAAATAGTGTGTGTGTGGGGGGGGGCGGCCCCAGGCAAGAGACCTTGAGCATTCCTTATCTGTATGTGGGCTAAATCCAAGGTGTCTGGCTATCCCTTTTGTTCTGGTTTGGGATGTACCCATTGCCCTTGGCAGGCAATTTCAGTAACTGGCAGATTATCTATCTTATCAATAAGGATTTACATAATCATTTGATGGGGAAATTGCTTTAATTAACAATGTTTTAGCTCTGACATTTCAGAGCCAATTAAAATCATTTACCAACTTTCTGCTTCCTATCCACTTCTTTCTATTGGTGAGACGGGGATTGGATTCCGGCACCTTTGTATTGTGGAATATAAATAAATGTAGCTTCGTGGGCTCAGGTGTGGCTGTGTCTCCATGAGAGGGAGAACAGATGCCCACCCTGCCCCAGCTTTTTATTCCTACTTCTATGTCTTTCTCTTTTATTCTTCATTTTTCTAAATCCTCAGCTCCTCCACTCGGAAACTGAACCCAGTCTCTCTCCACACTGGATGTGGGAGAGAGAGGAAAAAACACCCCCCATAAAATAGTATCACATGTATTGCTTATTTCACTTTTCTTTATCATTTATGGGATTCATCAGTTTTGTTCCAAGGAGCAAATGTTCATGAATATGTGTATTTGTTCTGAACTTCCTGTTCTGATCCATTGGTTTACATATTTATCCTTAAGTTAACACTACACTGTTTGATTGACGATAGATATTTAAAAAGTTGATTTTCTTTTGTTTTTAAGGTACTTATTTCTGGTGCAGTTAAGAGAGATATAAATGATTATAATTTATCAAGCATCACATGTATTTGAGTTAAAATTTCTTCAGTGTTACTAAATAAAATAAAATATGATGATCCTGTGATTAAAGTAAAAAAAAAAAAAGAGTTGATTTTTTTTCAAGATTATCAAAACTATTCCTGCATTTCACTAGTAATATGAGAATCAGCTTTTCAATTTACACATGCAGGCCTACACAAATTGATGGATTATTTTTCCAGGAAACTCACTGAACATATAAATCACTTTAATAAATTTTAACATACTTCCAATATCACATTTTCCAATCTTAAACAAGGTTTATTCTCCCTGTTATTTATATATCTGTAATCCCTCTTAGTAATGTTTATACTTTTCTGTATAGAGATTTTGCATAGATTTTTTTCTAGGTGCTTTGCTGTTGCCACCAACATAAATAATAAATATTTATAAAATTTATTTTTCAATTGTTTGTTAGTTGAATATATATAAATGAAGCTGATTTTAGATTGATCTGATATCCAATAAGCTTGCTAAATCTTGTTTTAATAGTTTACTATACTTTTATTCTTATTATAATAATAATATTGTATTACAAATATTTGCAATGTTATTTGCAAATATTGAGAGCCTTATTTTCCCACCAATCCTTACATATTTTACGTCTTTGCTTGCAGAAGTAAGAAAGTCTAGGACAGTGAAGAATGTAAGTGACGATAATGGACATTCTTATATATTTGTGAATTATTAGTATTTCATCATCTGATATGTTTCTGCAGGTGTTTTATTTTAATACTAATAATTTAATTAAAGAAGTTCTTTTCTGTTCCTAGTGCACTAAGGGGACATTTGTGGTAATGATATTGTTGATTTGGTTTTGGTTTTGAATCATGAAAGTGATTTTTGTTTTAGTGAATGCTTTTTGTGCTATCAAATGCTGTCTCTGAATCTACTGAAATTACTTTTCTCATGGCAAGAGATGAAATTTTTCTCCTTTGTTCTGTTTATGAGTGTAAATTATCTTAATTTTAACTCAATGTTAACTCAATGATTTTTCAATGCTAACTCAATCTTGCATTCATGATTAAATGCAGTTTGGAGATTATATATTACTTATTTTGTGCATCGCTGAACTTGTGCTAATTTTTTGTTTAGGATTTTTTGCACCTGTGTTTAAGAGATTTTTTACAATATAGTTTCCCTTTCTTGTGAGGTTCCTATGGTGATGTGGTTTTAAAATAAATTCTTCATTTTTTTCCTACCATCTGAAATAATTCATGGAAAATTTATTTCTTGAATATTTAAAAGAATTCTCTAATGAAGCCATGTGGGCCTATAGTTTCTTTGAGGGAAAGGTTTAAATTATTAATGCAATAGATCAGTGGTAACAATTTTTTTTTCTTAGTTTGCCCTTAAACCTCAAGAATTACAATATTCCAATACAGAATGCCCAGAGTTCTTTGTCTTTTAGAACTCTTTCTGAATTTTTAGCTGCCATGGTAGCAGTATCAAAACAACAGAAACACTAGTATAAAGAAAGGGGGAATGAGGATGGAAGAGACTAACGAAAGAATTTATATGTATCTATGCATAACCAATGATACAGAAATAGTGAAATGAAGGCCTGGGGGTGGGAGACAGACGGGTAGAAGAGCTCAATGGGGGAAAAAAGGGATATCTGTAATACTTTCGACAACAAAGATAAAAAAATAAAAAGGTGGTGCATAGTCACATGAAAATCTTTCTCAATATAATTATAAATGAAGATCAAATGGATATTTCATTTACATCAGGATAAAAACAAAGTAATCAAACAGTTTCACATGGATCTTAATTTTATATTAGCTTTTATGTCATAAATTTTTTTAGTATTTTTACTAAGTTTAATAAAGAGTTATGAATGTGTGAGAAAAATACATGTTTCAAAGTTGTTAAGTAAATATAATGTAAACAGCTGCTTAGAAAAAGCTGGTTTCATGAATAAATTGCCTAATCTTTAATCAAGTGTGAGTAGTTTGGGTTTATATATGTTATCATATATTCAAATTTCAAATTTATACCTTAAGTCAATGATAAATTATAAGTATAAATAAAATATTGAGACATCTATATATTATGAAATAATTTAATACCTCACCAAAAGTTTACATTTAAAAATTATTAAAAAATATATTCTTTTGTTTTATATTCCAACAGTAGATATATGTTGAAGACAATAAAATTTATCTTAAATAAGATTACTGAAATTAAAAATTGCCAGTGCTATTTCCTTTATATACAAATTTAACTAACATTGATTATTCAGCAGTAATTTTAAAGTCATTTAAAATATTTTCACCTGGGGAGAACCAAGATGGCAGCATAGGTAAAACACCTATCTTGCCGTCATACACAGCAATTTTAAAACTACAACTTAACTAAAGAACAAACACCATCCAGAATCACCAGAAAGCTGGCCGAGTAAAAATTCCACAAATAAAAGTGAAGATAAGACACTGTGACTCAGAGGAGAGGCTGAGGGCAGCGTTGAAGATTCGCACGGAGTGAGGTTTAGAGTGCGTGCCAGCGGATAGGGCGGGCGGCTGAAAACCGGCCAGTTTTCTCCAACGGGGAGACAAAGACGTCCCACTGGACTGATTCTCCAGCTCTGGGCAAAGTCCAGGGAACCCACTATCACACAGGGTAAAAACTGGACAGTGGGAGGGCACCCCAAAGCTCGGGTGCTGCAGGGGTCTGCCAGCTTGTGGAGAAGGCAAGCTTTCTCCTGAACTTGGGAACAGCACAGCTTCCTGACCACATAGAGAATGCTCTGTGACTTGCTCTCTCATTCAGAAAACCGTCAGACTGCTTTGTTTTACGACCCTGGGTGAGACGTTAGGTGTGACCTCATCTGGGGAGAGTCTGAATTCCCCGGCAGTCGGTGAAGGTCCACAGCGGCTCTCTCAGAGGTGCTGGCGGCCATTGTCCCCGGCACAGAGTCCCTGGGGCAGCATAGGGCGGAGCTAACTCTGTCTGCTTGGCCCGGAGACTCTGCCATCCAACCTGAGCACAGCTGAGCTTCACAGACAATTGGCCTGGAGGTTCAACCCCTCCAAGGGCTAACAACGATTAACCTGAGCTTAACTTCAGCAAGATTGTGCAACCCATATCCACCTCAGATAACTGGGGAGGCTGAGCCACTGTCCCTAGTAGGACATCTACCACAAAAAGCTAATTTACCAACTCAGGGAAGCAGCCACCATGCAGAGACATGGAAAGAAATCAGATGTGAAAGAAATGGAGGAAAAAAAAAACGACTGGACATGGAATTCAAAACCACGGTTATAGGGCTTCTCAAGAGGCTCTTACAAAAGGTCGAGACCTATAAGGAAATAAGCAAGACCGACAAGTAAATGAATGAGTCTTACAAGGAAATGAACGAGACCCTCAAGGATATGAAGGTGACTCTCAAGGATATGAAAAAGGACCAACCAGAAATTAAGCATACACTGACTGAAATAAAAAATATTATACAAAGACCTAAAAGTGCTCTGGAGCACCCCAAGAACCAAGTTAAAGATTTGAAATACAAAGAGGTAAAATCCACTCAGCTGAAAAAGCATAAAACCAAAGAATGCAAAAAATTGAAAATAGTGTAAGGGGCCTCTGGGACAACCTCAAGCAATCCAACATCCGAATTATAGGGGTGCCAGAAAAAGAGAGAGAGCAAGATAATGAAAACTTATTTGAAGAAATAGTGACCGAAAACTTTCCACACCTGGTGAAAGAAATTGACTTCGGAGTCCAAGAAGCGCACCAAACCCTAATATATAGGAACCCTAAGAGGACCACACCAAGGCACATCATAATTAAAATGCCAAGAGCAAAAGACAAAGAGAGAATATTAAAAGCAGCAAGAGAAAAACAGTTAATTACTTATAAGGGAGCACCCATACGATTGTCAGCGGATTTCTCAACAGAAACGATGCAGGCCAGAAGGGAATGGCAAGAAATATTCAAAGTGATGAAGAGCAAGAATCTACAACGAAGATTACTCTATCCAGCAAAGCTATCATTCAGAATTGAAGGTCAGATAAAGTGCTTCACAGCTAAGAAAAAGCTAAAGGACTTCATCACCACCAAACCAATATTATATGAAATGCTGAAAGATATTCTTTAAGAAGAGGAAGAAGAAAAAGATAAAAGTGTAAATTATGAACAACAAATACACATCTATCAACAAATGAATCTAAAAATCAAGTGAATTAATAAGCTGATGAACAGGATAAACTGGTGAATGTAACAGAATCATGGACATAGAGAGGGAATGGACTGACAACTCTTTGGGAGAAAGAGGTTGTGGGAAGTGCAGCAAGAGACTGGACAAAAATCATGCAACTATGGGAGAGGACAGCGGAGGGGGGTTAGGGTGGAGGGTGGGATGGGTACCAGGTGGAGGGGAGCTATAGGGGAAAAAAAAGGGAACAATGTAATTAATAAAATGAACAATAAAGATAAAAATATAATAAAATAATAAAATAAAATAAAATAAAATAAAATATTTTCACCTTTGACTGTACAGTGTTTACTACTTCTTGTCAACTTCTAGGATATAATAATTAGAAGTTATTTAGCTAATAGCAAAAATCAGTGTTTCAGATGAAATTTAACAATTTATATGCAAGTAATGACTAAATACATATTCATTTAATAATAGAGAAAAGCATCAAATTTTAATTTTTAAAAAAAGCGTCTCAAGTGGTCACAAAGTAGCCAGAATGTAAAACATGAAGGAAATGATATTTCAAAATTTCCATTTACTTTCTTGTCCATATTTCCAGTGTCTGACATATATTCCCCATCATAATAACTCAACACATAACAAATAGCAATGTATTGTTTAGGAGGGGTTTTCTTGGCAATAATGGCCAGTAATGAAGGGAATTATTTAACTAGTAAAAGGACTTTCAAAGGAAATACCTTCTGAGAAACCAAAGAAAGCATTAAAGCTTTAGAAACAGTTGCAGTTAGCAGAAGTTAGAGAAAATGGATGGAGACAAACAAACAATAAGGCAGGGTTCCAACAACCAAAAATTAAATTATTATTTTTTTCTTTCCTAAAAAAAAAACTAAAAAACAAAACAAAACAAAACAAAACGAAACGAAACAGCCAAGCACCCTGTATGGCCTTCCTTTGCGTCACCACTATGTGACATCACTATAGATGTCACAGAATGTTGCCTTGGTTTTTTTCTGCCACCAAAAAGGAATCAAGCATGCAGGGAATTCAGAGGCCACAGAAATGTAAGTAGGGATGGCTGGCACTAATAAATGTCTAAGTAAACATGGGGAGAAGAAACTACAGTGTATATAACCCCTTTAGAAACTGTTTTCTGGTTCTTACCAAGCCAGACAGGTCTGTTTAAGTGCCTGGTATTTTTTCCACATTAATACAGGTAAGTTAACTCTAAGTAATGATTATATTAGTGAACTATTAATAGTTTGGTAATAGTTTAGAACATAGTTGGGCACCAAAAAAGCAGTTGAGTGTATTAACCATGAACAATATTCAATCTGTAATCTAGAATTGTGAATCTGTCATTTATGCGTCAAAATCTACTTAAACTTAGTTTGTTACATCAACCTAACAGTTCCTGTATTGACTTTTCTTCATTTTATCCCCGTTTTCTCCTGCAGTGGGCCTAACTAACCTTGTTTAGTAGTACTCCTTGTGCAAATCGAAAACAGCAGCCAATTGCATAGGAACAAATTCTCGACAAATTCAGGACCTTTTTTGTTTGTTTTTGTCGCAGATATTAATTCAGCTTAGCTTGTACCCAGTACACTTGCAGTTTGTACAGTTTGCTCACGTAAATCACTAAAGAGACAATGGTTGGCTCAGAATCCAAGCAGATTAATAGAGGAAAGCTCTTGCGCATGTTCTCCACGTTCTTCTCTTGCATCCAAGATCAAAATAAGCTCGAACAGGAATCTCAGAGGTTGAAACAAAATATCCAGAGAGACAACAAGGTGTCCCGGAGCGAGAACATCGCTCTGAGAAGAGAAAACAGGTGCCTCTGGGCAGAGAACAGAGCCCTCCGAAGGGAGAACAGAGGCTTCCGGATGGAAAACCAGTCGATCCGGGAGAATAATCAGGCCCTGAGACAGGTGAACCAGGACCTCTGGATGGTGAACAGCATGGTCTTCAAGACCTCAAAGACACCGTGGGAGAAAATCAATGTCTTGAGCACAGAAACCAAGTCTTACCGGCAACAGAACAAAGCCCTGAAGGCTCAGACCAAGGCGCTCTGGGAACAGGAGATTGCCTTCCGGAATGAGGCCAAAGCTCTGCAAGAAGAGATCAGGTCCCTGCAGGAGAACATCAAGAGCCTGCAGCACCTGGAGCGAGCCTTCCAGCTGGAGGAGCTGGCCCTGAGGAAGGAGGGGAACGCGCTGGAGATGGAGGAGGAGGCTCTGTGGAAGGTGGAACTGGCCCTCCGCGAGGAGAACAAGGCCCTTCGAGAAGAAAGCAATGCCCTGCAAGAGGAGGAAAGAGCCCTCCTGGAAGAGACGAAGGTGCTGGAGCTGTGGAACAGGATTCTTCAGGGGCAAGAGAGCAACCATGCTGGCCAGTAAGGACATAGAGCAGGAGACGTGTTATAACCAGCGAGCCATGAAAACCATGGGCATTCCAGAAAACAAATTCAAACTTTTGAAGGTGATAGACTCTTATTGGGGTTGAGTCAAGAGCCTGGAAATGTACATTGCTCTGTACCTGATCTTAGAAACGAAATAAAGTTCTTAAAAAAAAAAAAAAGAAAGAGAGAGATATCTAAGTTTACTTAAATGTTACACTTCTATTTATTAGTGGTTGTTTTTACTTTAGAATGCTAAGTATGTCCTGCAAGAAATATGATGCTTGAATGATCCAACTGTTCGTGCTGTTAACATTCAGAGAAAGAGGGAATAGTTGCTTTAAAACGTGCCCTTTGAATTCTGAACCATGTAGTAAATATAAAGTTTTACATAAGTATTGTGAAAAAAGATGTGTAAGAATATCATTTCTGCCTCCCTATGCTTATCCCAATAATATCAATGAAGAGGCTGATAAAAAAATCAGAATTTAAAATTTATGTGGCAGTACAAAATATTTCAATGAGAGCTCACAGGCTTCCTCACTTCCTCTTTGTTTTTCCTTCAGTTATCACCCTCCTTTACCTTCCTGGGAGGGTGGATGTTCGATCTCATGGAGTAAAGAGAGAGAAGGGAGTAAGAGAACAAAGGTCTTCAAACTAGGAGTGTTGGAGCTTGCAATGGGATTCTGTGTCTCAGTGTATGTTCAAAGAAAATGTACAAGAAACGGAGTTTTCAGAAGTGTTAATATTGATAATTGATCTAGTTCAGCGATTTTTCAATCTTTATCATCTCATGGCACACACAAACTACTAAAATTCATGGGCACACCAAGGAATATATATATATATTTTTTTGCCAGTTGCCGTGACCTTCATGGTGGGGTTCAAGATCTGAAGGGGTGGGCTGACACACAAATGAAAATGCTATACAAGAATATGAATTTGGAAAAACACTGGAGGCCAGGGAGAGCCTCTTTCTTGAAGAGACAATCCAACTTCTGGCCTGGTCCACTATTTATTTAATTGAATACACATTTTCCCTTTAGCAATGCATACAGGCATATCAAAGGTAGAGTTTGGTAAACAGTAAAAGGATTATCAGGTTAGGGAATTGCTTTGAGCCATTGAGCCCACAGCCAGGCAATATTATGCTGATTTTTCAGCCCTGCTGAATATCAAAGTCCGTTGGTCTCCCAATGATTCTTTTTTGCATTACTATGATAACTGCTGTTGGCTTTAGCCTCTGGCAGTCAAACTGACAAAAAGTAGGTATAATTTTGATTCATTCACTCCAGACAGCTACTAGTATTGTTGTGTTGGCTGTTGTCATTTATTTGACAAGAAAAAAGAGGTCAGTTTCCCTGACTAGTCAAGTACTGCATGTTTTAAAAATTCTTATAGCACACCATTTAAAAATCACTAATCTAGTTGAATACTGTTTAACAAAAACAACAAACAAAACTATTCTGCAAAAACTGAAATACATGTACTCATGATAGATTTATTAAAGGTACAGATGTAGTTGCATAACATTATATTACAAATTGCGAGAGGGCTGGTGCTGTCTGTACCTTATTTTTCATTATTATAAATTTTAGGCACTTAAAACAGGGTAAATATTTAATGCTTCTAAAAATATCTTTATTGTTTAAAGTACTACATATATATTACAGACATCTTTTTCCCTCATTGGTCTCTCCCCAACCACTCTCACCTACCCCAGCACATACCCTTAATCCCTTTTGTCTGTGTTCATTGGTTATGCTTATATGCATACATGCAAGTCCTTTGGTTGATCTCTTACCCTGTCATCCCTCTGAAGTGTAAAGGTCTTTCAACGCTTCTCTATCTCTGGATCTATTTTTGTTCATAGCCAGTTAGAGAAAGATAAATATCGTATGATCTCACTCATTTGTGGAATATAATGAACAAAATTTAATGCTTTTTATTGAATACTAGAGGCCCAGTGCACCAAATGTGTGCACTGTACCCTCTTCAGTCTAAGACCCCTGCACCCTCTCCAGTCTGAGACCCCTCGGACATCCCTACTACAATTTGGGACTGCTGGTTCCCAACCGCTCGCCTACCTGCCAGCCTGATTAACCCTAACCACTCCCCTGACAGTCTGATTGACACCTAACTGCTCCCCTGCTGCCCCAATTGCCCCCAACTGCCCTCTCCTTGATGGCTTGATTACCCCCAACTGCCCTCCCTTGCTGGCCCAGTAACCCTCAACTGCCATTTCCTGCAGGCCTGGTCACCCTCAATAGCCCTCCTTTGCAGGCCTGATCCTCCTCCAACTGCCCTCTGCTGCGGGCTTTGTCACCCCTAACTGTCCTCCCCTGCTGGTCTGATCACCACAACTACCCTCCCCTCCTGGCCATCTTGTGATGGCCATATTTGACCACATGGGGTAGCCATCTTGTGCAAGGGTGTGAGTGTGAATTTGCATTTATTATATAGGATAATAGATACTATCCTGATTCTTGTGTGATGTTGGTGGCACAGAAGAATAAGTAGAGAAAGAGAACACATTTTTCCTTTCCTAGATGCTGCCACTTATGCAAAAAAGTCAACGTATATCTATTAGGTACCTTTAATTAGCACTCTATAAAGCAATACAAATAGATGTAATTATAAAGCATGAAAAGATGTATCCTTGATTTTAAGGATTCCAGAGCCTACAAAGGAAGATAAACATTTTTAGTTTATAGCTTGAGAGTCCACCATCTGATAAAGAGTTTACTGATCACTGTTCTCTGAGCATACAGGGTGGGGCAAAGTAGGTTTACAGTTATTCATATGGGAAGTAATACAATAATTAATAATAATACAAGAATAAACTTTGTTTCAATACTCACAACTGTAAACCTACTCTTCCCCTCTCCCCCATCCCGTATACAACTACCATTTAAATAAAATGATTCATCCTTGGGAGAGACAGGATTTATAGAGATGTTCTGAACTGGCTTGTAGTCCAATCTGGTCAGGGAAGAAATGCAAGCTTTTATCATTTTGCCAACCTGAAAAGATGCATTAGTAGCCTTCAGGAAGGGGAATGGCCAAGCTTGTGTTCTAGGATTTATGGATATGAACTCTGTTGACTACACATTTATTTTGATGTGTAATTGTTCATAGAAAAGGGTCCTTGCCTATTTCACTCTCCAGTGGTGAGGTCAGGAAGCTCGTGGGTCTAGTTATCACTGACTCCTCTCAGGGAAAAATCTGACATTATTATATCACAGCTAAATCAGCAGCAGCTCAGGTTAGACTTAAGGAGTAGGACATACTGATCAAAATTTCAGTCTTCTCTTTGGATTCAAATGCTGAACTGAGGATTGACACTGCTACAGAGAAGTTTTTATTTTATAGCATTTGTTTTTATTTTATAGCATTTGTTTTAAATCTATAGCATTTTATAGATTTGTTATCATTTGTTTCTATTCTTAATTGTCATGCTGTAAGATCCTTATGATTTACAAGTACAATGACTAAAAAATGTGACCACTATTGGTTGAGCATTGTCCCGTGCATGAAAGTTTCCAGATTTCATTTCTGGTCAGGACACATGCCAGGGTTGTGGGCTCAATCCCCAGTTGGGAATATGTCTGATTCTCACTTTGATGTTTCTCTCTTTCCCTTCCCCTTCATCTCTCTCTAAAAAATAGTAAAAAATATATATATTTTTAAAAATGTGAATTTTCCACTTTCTGAATAGAATTCTTACACATCTATCTGATCTCCGTACTTACCCAACTCATTAGCTGCATCTGCATATGAGGAATTATATAATTAAAGAATAGGTTTAAAACAACTTATGTTGATATCATTCATCATAATGTCTATATTTCACCTTCACAGACTTATAAAAATTTTCTACTAAAATTTCTAGTTAATGTCATTTTAATGAAATACTATATTGAAATTATATTTCCTCATGCAATAAGTTGTGTATACTTAACTGTACATTAAAATGTTTTCATGTGTCTGGCCAGTCAGGCTTAGTTTGTTGGAACATTCTACCATACCTGGAAAGGCGATGGGTTTGATTCCTAGTCAGGGTTACATATCCAGGTTGTAGGTTCCCATCCCCAGTGGGGATTTGCACGGGGTAGCCAAGGTATCTCTCTCACATCAATGTTTCTCTCTATCTCTATCTCTATCTCTATCTCTATCTCTATCTCTATCTCTATCTCTATCTCTATCTCTATCTCTATTTCTATCTCATCTCTATCTCTATCTTTGTATCTCTCCCTTCTTCCTCTCTAATATCAGTAAAATAAAATAAAGACATATCCATGGTGAGGATTAAAAAAAGTTTTCTTATGTATTGAAATACATCAATTTTATTAAAATTATTTGTTAAATAGATGAAGTATTTAGAATGTATTGTGATGCTCAATACATTTACTATTAATAGTCTTTGTTTCTTTTTGTCCATTTCTAGATCTTTCTTCATGATTTTCAGAAAGGACAGCCACCTAAAGGATATCTGAATATGTAATTCTCCCCAAAAGCTCCAAATATCTTCTTAGCCAGGAGGATCCTTTAGGAGATCAGGTCTAAGCTCAATTTATTGAATGATCGAAGTCTCAGGCTTACAAGCCTCTTTCATTATGCTCCATCATGCTCTTTCTATCCTCTGAAATGTAGCAATTCCACAAAAAGTACTACATTCCTAAAATATTTTACCAAATGTCCTATATCTTTAACCACTTTTGTGAAAGTTGCTTTTGTCTGATACTGCCCTCTCAGTGTGCCTTTTAGAGGAATACTTTTAAACATTAGTACAGATGGATCTAGTGTGGGCTTCCTCATTTCTCACTACATTTCTAAAACCTTTATCCTATTTCCTTCTATGAAATATTTTGTTTCAATGAAGCACATGGTATGAAGTACCACTTTCTATCCTATGTGAAACTTCATATTAAGACTTCTTCTTTATGATCATTCAGACATGAAAATCATTGAAATCTGGCTCATAATAGTACTCCTCCCTACCCCTTCTGCTTTTATGCTGTGTATGACTTCAGATGCACACAAATGTTTAGTCCAGGAATGTGCCACACACATCCTTGGACCTTCTTATCTTTAAAAAACAAACTCTTGTTTCCATATCATTTGTTTCTATTCTTAATTGTCATGCTGTAAGATCCTTATGATTTGCAAGTACAATGACTAAAAAATGTGACCACTGTTGGTTGAGCATTGTCCCGTGCATGAAAGTTTCCAGATTTCATTTCTGGTCAGGACACATTGCCAGGGTTGTGGGCTCAATCCCCAGTTGGGGATATGTCTGATTCTCACTTTGATGTTTCTCTCTTTCCCTTCCCCTTCATCTCTCTCTCTAAAAAGTAGTAAAAAAATATATATTTTTTAAAAATGTGAATATTCCACTTTCTGAATAGAATTCTTACACATCTATCTGATCTCTGTACTTACCCAACTCATTAGCTGCATCTGCATATCTCAGTATGATCATACCCCAGCAATAGTCTCATTTCTCTTATCCAGCTTAGATTTTGGTACTATATTATATGGTTCAGAACACTATTATATATTTCAGAGAGGAAGGGAAAATAAAAAATAGAAACATCATTGATGAGAGAGTTATTGATCAGCTACCTTCTGCAAGCCCCACACTGGGGATTGAGACTGCAACCCAAGCATGTCCCCTGACTAGGATGCTAACTGTGACCTCCTGGTTTCTAGGTTGATCTACTACTGAGCCATGTCAGCTGGGCACTCTTTACTTTTAAACTCACTCTTCAATGCACTGACCTGAAAAATGTCCAATCTGAATCTCTGTAACTATGTGCTTCTTCTTTGTCAATACTTTATCTTGTCTCTTGTTTATTTACAGTACTTGTGTTCAGAGTAGCTGAACATAGCCAGAGATATTTTACTATTAGCACAGAGAAAATAATATATACTGAGTATCTAAATATTTACATATATTAACCCATTTTACATTTAAATACAACCTAAGTACTTTCAGTATGCCCATTACACAGCTGAGGAAACAGAAGCACAAGAAAATTTTACCTTTGCCAAGATCACTTTATAATTTATTTCAGAAATGGGATTTGAACTCATGTAATCTGACTCCAAGCTCTGCCTCTTCCATCTCTATAGTGTCTTATCTACATAAAATATGTAATATTAACACTATAAAATCCCCAAAATACAAATAGAAACTTAATATTTTTCAAAAAATATTTGTCCTGCTTTCCAGTAAACTTTTCTTTTTCAATACCTCAAATAAATCTCACATCTCTCAATAACAAATGACAAACCTGCTTTAGGGGTTCCTGGGAAAATATATAAAGAATTCTGATATTATCACTCTACCACAAATACAATTTTACCTACTCTGTGCACATAGTGCTTATTTTCCTTCCTATTAAAAGGAAAACAGATTTATCAAAAGTTAATCTCTCTATACCCACGCAGAATTTCATTCTGTCTTTTCTTCTCAAGGGATGTATTCTTATCTGTATTCTCTAACATTTAACACTCTCAAAAATGAAAGCCAGCCTTTTTGGATTTTAGTCATTCTAGTGGATATAAAGCATTAGTCCACTGTGATTTAATTTGTATTTCCCTGGTGGCTACTGATGCTGAACATATTTTCATATGCATTATGGCCACTAGAATATCTTTCCTATGAAAGCAATTGTTAATTGTTTTCTTACAGTTTTTCTGATGGTTTGTCTTATTTTTTAAAACTCTTCATTGTTGAGCCAAAACTGGTTTGGCTCAGTGGATAGAGCGTTGGCCTGCAGACTGAAGGGTCCTGGGTTTGATTCCGGTCAAGGGCATATACCTTGGCTGCAGGCACATCCCCAGTAGGGGGTGTGCAAGAGGCAGTTGATCTATGTTTCTCTCTGATCGATGTTTCTGACTTTCTCTCTCCCTTCCTCTCTGTAAAATATCAATAAAATATATTAAAAAAAATAAAATCTTCATTGTTGAGAGTATTACAGATGTCCCTCTTGTTTTCTCCCATTGGCCACCTCCCCCAGTTCTTACACCTCCTCCTCCAGGTTATCACTATCTTAATGTCTTTGTCCATAGATAATTCATATATGGATATAAGATCTTTGATTAATCTCTCTCCACCTTCCTTCCCCCATCCCTCTGAGGTTCTTCAGTCTATTCCATGTTTCCAGTTCTATTAATTCATCAGTTTATTTTTTTATTAGGTTCCTTGTTCATTTATTTTGATTTTTAGATTCACTTGTTAATAGATATGTATTTATTATTCATATTTTATACGTATTTTATTGTTCATATCTTTCTCCTCCTCCTCCTCCTCCTCTTCCTCTTCCTCCTTCCCTCATCCTCCTCCTCCTCCTCCTCCTCTTCCTTCTTCTTCTCCTTCTTCTCCTTCTTCTTCTCCTTCTTCTTCTTCTCCTCCTCCTCTCTCCTCCTCCTCCTCCTCCTCCTCCCCCTCCTCCTCCTCCTCCTCCTCCTCCTCCTCCTCCTCCTCCTCCTCCTCCTCCTCCTCCTCCTCCTCTTCTCTCTTCTCTCCTCTCTCTTCTCTCTCTTCTTCTTCTTCTTCTTCTTCTTCTTCTTCTTCTTCTTCTTCTTCTTCTTCCTCTTCTTCTTCTTCCTCTTCTTCTTCTTCCTCTTCTTCTTCTTCTAGAATGCCCTTCAAAATTTCATATAATACTAGTTTGGGGTAGCGTTATCCTGGTTGTAGGTACTTGCTATTCAACACTTTGAATATTTCTTGCCATCCTCTTCTGGACTGCAAAATTTCTGTTGAGAAATCAGTTTAAATTTGTATGGACATTCCCTTGTAGGTAAGTAACTACTTTTTTCTTGATGCTTTTAAGATTCTTTCTTTGTCTTTAACCCTTAGCATTTTAATAATGATGTCTCTTGGTGTGGGCCTCTTTGGGTTGATTCCTCTTGTTTGGGATTATCAGCACTTCTTAGACTTGTAACTCTATTTCTTTCACCAAGGAAGGGAAGTTTTCTGCCATTATTTCTTCAAATAGGTTTTCAACATCTTGCTCTCTCTTCTCCTTCTGGCACCCCCATAATGTGAGTGTTGGTATGCTTACAGTTGTTCCAGAGTCTACTTATGCTATATTCGTATTTTTGGGTGAAAAAGTGTATGCTTAATTTCTCAACACTAACTGAAATAAAGAATAATTTACAGGAATTTAACAGTAGAGTAGAAGATTTTGATAATCAAATAGAAGATTTGGAATATGAGGAAGCAAAAAACACCCATACAGAAGTACTTGTATTCTTTTTATTAAAATTTAAAAGTTACTTACGTATGGAAGGTGGTTTTTATAGATTTATATGTATTAAAAATATTTTCACCATTTTACTTTTTAATATTTCAACAATGAAATGTGAAGAGCAGAAGGTTGGAATATAATTTATCCATTTTTTTTTCATTTACCAATGTATTATATTTACATCTACTGTCTTATTAGCAGTTGTGTCCTCTATTTGAATTAAATATTTTTGTCCAGATATATGGATTCATGCTAACAGTCTTTTCTTGCTTATGTATAAACTATGGTCAATAATAAGTATTTGCGTGCATTCAGCTGCAATTTTATCAACACTAAATTAGGCATAGTAATAACTAACATCTAATGAGCTAGATTAATAATATCTTGCGAATATATTAGTTAATCCCTAAATTATATCCTATAATTAGGTATAATTACTATTCATATTTCTTTTTCAGACGGCAATCAAGACTTTAGAGTGGAAAAATAAGTTGTCCAAATATGTATAATAGCAAGTGACTACAAAGTAACAAAACAGTTATTTGAATTCAGGAGTTAAAAATTCTGGTTAACATCCAAAGATTTCTCAGAATTATAATATGTTAAAGTGTTTTAAACTTTATATGTTTTTATATTTTTCTCACTTGTTTGGTAACCATACTTTAAAATGCATCATATTTCAGTACCATTTCAACTAACATTAAGCTTTCTAGGTAGATTCAGAACTTTCTTTATCTTTTCACTTGTTACAACTTCATGATGCTTAGTAGTGAATCCTTCACATAGTGAGAAACAAAGTTATACTGAATTATTTTAAGACACAACCTTTTAAACTAGAAATATTGACTCCTATTTTGTCCTAATAATTATTAGCAATTCTTTAATATTTTAAAAATAATAAAAGTTTACATTATAAGTTTAAACTTATAATTTAAAAGTTTAAATTATAAAACTTTTTAAAAGTTTAAATTATAAAACCATTGTTTGTTGAGAAGAAACAATGATTTGCTGAGTGCATTGACCTACTAACTGTAATTCTCTTGCTAATATACAGTGAGTGACCAGATTATTATGATCTCTGAATGCATAATAATATGGCCACTCACTATATATATATATATATATTAGAGGTCCGGTGCATGAATTTGTGCCTAGGTGGGGTACAGCCAGCCTGGCCAGGGGGAGGGGACATGGGCAGTTGGCCAGCCTGCCTGTTGGCTGAACTCCTAGTCAAGAGGACAATTTGCATATTAGCCTTTTATTATATAGGATATACAATGAGTGGCCAGATTATTATCGGTTCAGAGATCATAATAATCTGGCCACTAAGTGTTGGGTTCATGTATATATTATCTCATATAGGAACTATTAATAAAAATGTATCCTTTTAGGGAGAAAGATCCAATAAACATTATTTTATAGAAAGTGAACCCTGGAAACTGTGAATAAGTAAATAAGGACTGTAAGGACTGAGTAAATGTGCCCTTTAAATGTGTTGCTCAGCTGGTTTACTGTAGCCCCTCCAACATTTAAATGCTGTGTCATGTAAATGTGATGATCTCTGGTTCACTGTAGCCCCTGCAATGTAATCTACTTATACCTTGCCTACATCCGCATAGATACTTTCTATTATCAATTCCTGTAGGATCCTTCATTGTCAGAAGAGCAATGAGAATAAGCTACATCTATGTCTACTTTACTTAAAGAAAATGAGACAAACTGTCCAAGAACTCAGGGATGCTGGAGCCCACTCAAACTTGTTCACAGTTGGCTCAAAGAAATTATTGTACATATCACTTCCCAGCTTTGAATTCATGACATTATGTCCATGTCTTGAACTTTGCTAGTATATGTTCTAAGTTAGTGTTGCTGTTGTTTTTGTTGTTGTTTTCTGGTAGAGCTGATTGTTAAATATTTACCATCCCAACATGAGTCAAAGTACTTAAAAACTGCTTAGAGAAGAAAAATGAAATGTAAATGCTTTAGAATCCTTGAATATGTGTGTATTTTAAATAAGAGACTATTGTTCAATTAATTTCATATAGTCATATCATCAGTTATTTATTTTTCAAAAAATATCACAAAATATTAATGATCTACAATTTGTTGACCATGATTTACATTTTAAACAGGAAAAATAAAAGGATAATGGAAACAACGAAGCAAGACCATTTTTCTCTAAAACACTATTACCATTATTTTATTTATATTAAAATATATTTTAAATATTTACATAACTACTTCAGAAGCATGCATTAATAATTTACTGTCTTCAAAGTATAATTAATACATTAGTATTTTGTATATGGCAAATGAAAAGCATGAAAACAACTGGAAAATTATACAAATTCAAAAATAATTAAAAATAGATCACTAGTTATTTTATTTTCAGGATATTACACCTTATGTTCAGGGACTGTAATGGGCCAGACAGCAATCCTGAGAAAATGGCTCATTAGGGGTCTCCAAAGGGAAATCACTGTATAGTTAGGGACGCTAGAGAAATATTAGAGCTGTTTAAAATTATCGATTTTGTACTGAAAGAATTGTGATACGCTAAATTAAATTCAGATTGCAACCCAAAAAGACATACAATTGAATCAACAAAGAGGAAAGTGTTTGTGCTTGTTTATTTTGCTAAATCCAAAAGAAAATACACAAATAATTATGATCCATATAATTTTTATATTCATATTATTTTTGAGGAAACTCATGAAAGAGATGTGGTTAGTTAATAATATTAAAGTAGAATAGCTAGTATTATCTATGATTCTCTATAACATTTAATTTTTAAACTCTAAAATCCCCGAATATATCTTTGAGGCAGGACAATTACATCTCTAAAGATAAATTTTGCCCTCCTAAAAATACTTAGCTCTATACATTTTCTAGAAACCATCACTATTAGCACTGCATAGTGCAAAAGGTGAGTGGTAATTCTATCTTTAATAAATTTTATTACACTTTATTGCAAATCTCAACAAAATTTATTGCATTGGGATAATTATAATAAAATTTGAGTCATTGCAGCACATAAAGCCATAACAAATGAGATCCAAAAGAATTTCTACACATTTTTTCTATAAACACTAAGGATTCAGTTTCCTAAGTGTGATAGTTTGAAAACACACTTTTACTTTGTCACAGTTGCTTATGTTCACCCCAAATGTTATTTCACACTGAATCCAGGCTTACCCACTTGACTTGTTTTGGCCAAGAAGATATTAGCTGACTCAAGCAAAAGCTCATTAAAAACTTAAATAAATAACACTTGTCTATTTTTACTTCTGCACTACTACCTCTATCACTAACCTCAGAGCATCTTGGGTTAGTTTGTTTTAAGATGGGAGACATGTTGAGAACATTTAATTTCCACCAGTCATTCCACTGGAGGCCAATAGCTGTCTGACCATAGGCATGTTCATGATTTTAACTTAAACCAGAAGAGCAACCTGGAGGAGCCGAGTCCAAATCACCAACGCACAGTCCTTTGAACCAAATACATGGTTATTAAACTTAGTCACTGATGTAGTGCTTTTATCCAACATGACTGAGGCAATAAAGAGAATACTTATCTGACAAAGCAAATTCTAAAAAATATTTTATTGACTTTTTTATAGAGAGGAGGGAGAGGGATAGAGAGTTAGAAACATCGATGAGAGAGAAACATTGATCAGCTGCCTTCTGCACACCCCCTTCTAGGGTTGTGCCTACAACTAAGATACATGCCCTTGACTGGAATCAAACCAGGCATCCTTCAGTCCGCAGGCTGATGCTCTATCCACTGAGCCAAACTGGTCAGAGCTAAACCAAAATTTTTGTATTCCTTCTATGCTATTATTTCATGCTTTTTACTTGTTTGAAAATTCTAAGGTTTAAAAAAATGTTCTTTTGTATACATTTGTAATTTTAACAAAATATATATTTAGATATAAATTAATTAATTTAAATAAACACATTTTATTTAATCATTAGCAAAATATGTTTGACTAACATCTACAATAGTAATGTTATCTAAAAGATTATTAATAACTATTAAATTTAAATGAAAGAATAGAAATAATCATGCTGTTAGTAAATGAAATTTCAGAATAATGTAAGCTACTTTAAAGAAAAGATGAGATGGATTATTAATTGCTCACGTATGTCAAGAAAGAATGCATGTACTTTAAATTACAGCAAAAGTAAAAACAAAAACACACACGTCTAAATCATACTGCTCATCTATAATTTCACCTAGGAGACTATATCAATAATTATAAATAATTTCTTCATAAAGGCCAATATTTTAAATTATTTGTCTTTGTCACATATTATTTAATATGATCCTTCTCTACACAGTACAAATACCACAACATTAAAAAAAGAGCATAGGTATTTTTTCCTTGATAAATGACACATTACTTGAATAGTAAGAAAAGCAGGATCAAATACAAAAAAAAATTAAGTTTGTTTAAATAGCATTTAGATCTACTTCAATTTTGTCTCTGACCAGCTGACCCATCCCTAGCCAGGGAAAGAGCTGAGCTGGTCAGAGGCAGGGAGGAGGGGCCTGACTAGCCACCCAAACATGGCTGGCCGGGCCCTTTAGTGGGCACTGCCGGGATAGGTAGAACCTGCCCCCTTCTCTTTAACAAAGGGCAAATAGGAAGGAGCCCCCCAGACTTCAGTTGTGGCAGATGTGAGGTCATTCCTGCTGGCAGGGAGGGAGGTGGCAGTGCCCCCTCCTCTGCTGTCAGTGGCCACTGGAGGGAGCCTCTCCCCGGGGGCTACAGATGGATGGCTGTGACATCTGTGGGAGTGCTGGTCTGGCTGGGCCCCTGGCTGCTGGAGCCTCTGGGAGCTTTGGGTGCTGGGCTGGGGGACGACTGGGAAGCTTCCCTGAGGCTCTCCCTGAGTGCAGCTTCAATCTGCTCCTGACAGGCTCGAAGGCAGTCCACTTCAGTGCCTGTGATCCCTGCTAGCAGCTCCGTGAGCTCATCTCCGGATCCGGACCAGGCGCCCAGGCCCTGCACTGCAGCCCCAGTGCTGCCTGTGGCGATCATGGACGGTGGGTACATGGCAAAGGTGTAATCTGTAGCACAGAGGGCCAAAAATGTCTGAGCATGATTGAAGCAGATGGAATACGTACACCAGCATTCCTTATTGAGGCCCCCTGTTTCTGGGGCTCTCATGCTCTCAATTGCCAAAATGCCCTGGTGCCTTAGAAAGGTGCTGCGCCTTCTAGAATTACTGCATTTGGATTGGGGTCTTTCTGAAGAAATTTCTGATATTCTGAGGGACACAGTCTGGACAGCTCCTCAACATACTTTGGAGAGCCCTGCAAATCCATGCCCGCAGCTGCTCCTAGAGGGAGGGGCCCAGGCCTCTGTCAGAGGTTCAAGAATCAACCAGTTCCTCCTTGCTTTGCTTTCTGCCCAGCTTCTCCTGTGATTGAGGGGGGGTCAGTGCTGAAGGAAGAGGTTGTTTTAATTTATTAATTGTGTTGAATACAACTGTAAGAGGGTGTGGTAGGGCCCACCAGCACACGTGGTGACCCTGGCGGTTGCTGCATCCCTCTGCTACTGGCTAGAGGATCTTTGTGACCAAGGAGCCGCTACAGCCTGGGAGGGGCCAGGCCCTCCTCCCGCTTTGGCCCTCTGCCCCACCCCTCATCAGGGGATGAAGCAGGGATGACCTGGAGGTGACCGAGCCCCCTGTCTGGAGATGCAAGCCCTGTTAACGCAGGACTTTCCGAAGGCCACAAGGTCCAGTTGGTGGCCCAGGACCATGCTACCTTAATAAAAACTTGGGAATAAAGTTGGCCTTGGCTTCTTGGATTAGATGGAGGTGTGGGTAAAAGCATGAGGTAAAGAGGGCAGAAATCAGTGGTCCATCAAGACTTTAATGTAAACATATTTTAGGCCTGAGGGACAGTAACTGTCACATGTGGTCAGTGCTACTTTATAATGGAACGTGATCATTCCTAAAAATTGTACTTTGCAAAACTGCCTAGTAAAATCCATAGGATGTATGTGTATGGGCACAACATGCAAATAAATAAATAAATAAATAAATAGCATTTAGACATTGAAAAAATAGATGAAGTGAAAAATAAATTTTTTGAATGTCATTGCAGGGTTACAATAGAAATATTGAAAGTAGACGTCTATTGATATAATTCCAGGAAGCAAAGTTTAAGTCCAAATCAGTCACAGCTCTGACTCAGACATTAAAGTGTGGGTTTTTTTTTTTTAAATCCACTTTGTGCAAGTTGTTAGTGAACACATTAGTTAATGACCTGAAGGCAAATCCCTGACAATGTGATTTTGTGTTAATTGTGTGGAAAAATATTCTTAGCTTTAAAAATGTTACATTCTGAGATGCTATAGGGAATTCATCTTTCCTACATGAGCTATTCTGTTCAACCTTCCTCAAGGGCACTGAATCATATTGAATGAGTCATCCATCTAGCATTCACTTCATATCTAAAACCAAGGAAACCTCTCAAGAAGCAATGTAAGGGATTAAGCATTCCCATTTTGTTTATATTCAGGTGGCATTAAAATGAAAAATAAATTATTAAATCAATTTTAATGACTATAAATATTTTCATAGTGCTTTATATTAAATTAAAAAAGTAGTTACCCTTGTTTTAAATTGATCTTCTTTAAAACAGTTTTATTGATTATTAATCAAATTAAAATAAACCAAGCACACATCAAAATAAATGTATGCTTTGGTAGTATTCTTATGAATGGAAGACTTATACTTTAAAAGTCTTAGGTTGAAAAATATTAACTTGAGGTATGTTCAAGAATGAAGCTGTAAAATATATGTGTATATAAATATATATAGTATATACAATGTAAAATTTTAATTGTAAAAATATCTGCTGCTATCTTTAATCCTATCTAATAAAAGAGCATGACCATCACTCCAACACACAAGATGGCCTCCCCCATGTGGTCAAAGATGGCCACCTCCATGTGGACACAAGATGGCCATCACAAGATGGCCAGCAGGGGAGGGTAGTTGTGGGGAACCTGTTCTGCATGGAAGGGGAAGGGCAATTGGGGGTGACCAGGCTGGAAAGGTAGGGCAGTTAGGGACAATCAGGCTGGGAAAAGAGGGCAATTAGGGTTGACATGGCCACCAGGGGAGGGCAGTTGGGAGAGATAAGACCTGCAGGGGAGGGCAGTTGGGGGGATCAGGCCTACAGGGGAGGGAAGTTGGAGGGAACCAGACCAGCAAGGGAGGGCAGTTAGAGGCAATCAGGTTGGCAAGGGAGGGCAGTTAGGGGTGACCAGGATAGCAGAGGAGGGCAGCTGGGAGGGACAAGGCCTACAGGGGAGGGCAGTTAAGGGGCACCAGGCCTGCAGGGGAGGGTAGTTGGGGGGGACCAGGCCAGCAAGGGAGGGCAGTTAGGGCCAACCAGGCTGGCAAGGGTGTGGTTAGGGGTTGATCAGGCAGATGAGCGGTTGGGAGAGAGCAGTCCTAGATTATGAGAGGTATGTCAGACTGCCCACTGGGATTGGCCCTAAATGGGCAGTCAGACATCCCTCAAGGGGTCCCGGATTGGAAAGGGTTCAGGCTGGGCTGAAGGACATCTGCCCCCCATGCACAAATTTTATGTACCGGGCCTCTAGTATGATTATAAAAGCTTTTTGATTCATAACAAAATAAATTTACTGTTTCTGTATTAAATGTATGCATGATTTTACTTTCAATAAACTATAAATATGAATACTCTAAAAACATAGAAAAACGTCATCTTCATAAGTTAAGATTTCTGACATTTCTCCCTTATTTTAACTGCATTTTTCACATAACACCAATTTCCATGGTCCACATACACACACTCATGGCATTATCTCTACTATATTTAATGCATATATTTTCAGTCTATCTACATTACACTAAATTTAAATGTTTCTATTAATAGTAATTATCTATTCATTAAAATATAGAACTCACCTGTTAAAAACTGGGATTTGGGCCCTGGCTGGGTAGCTCAGTTGATTGGAGTGTTGTCCTAGTACACCAAGCTTGTGAGTTCAATCACAGGCCAGGGCACATACAAGAAGCAGCCAGTGAATGCATAAATAAACAAAACAACAAACTGATGATTCTCTCTCTCTCTCTTTTTCTCTTTCTCTCCCTCCCTCTCTCTTTTTCTCTCCCGCTCTGTCTCTCACAATAAATAAACATTTTAAAGCTTGGGTTTGGGGGAGTTGCAGAAGATTTTTTTCTAATATTTTCATTTCTAGAATAATTATTCCTCCTTTCAAGATTTCTACTTTTTTCCGCTGCCAACTTTAGCATTTTGTAATTAATGAGATGTGCAGTTAATCTATATTAACTATTATAATATTAATAATTTATATTAACTAAAATATAGTTAATTTATATGAATTATGTTTCCAAATTTATAGATATAGGTTAAGCAATATTATTGAATAGTTCTTTAAAACACACTCTGCAGTTATTTATATCATAGAACACTTGGATACTATATTGCTTTACTATCTCCTCTCTTTCTTTAAAAATATTTTGCAATCTAAGAAACATGTAATAATAAATGACTTAAAGTATAAAGATAATTTTAGATACAAATTGAAAAAGAGTATAACAAATCAAAACAATGTGAAATTTTGTTGTAGTAGCACCACTGATGATTGGCTATTGAATTTAGTGTCATATAAGCAACAATACATTTCTAAAGTTCATAAAATAATAGTAACTGTAACATAAACATAAGAAAAGGATATCATTTTGAAATTTAGAAAGAACAGAGAAGGGTAGTGTTCCTATTTTTTTTTCCATTTTTGTAGGAATTCTTTAGCAGTTGTAGTCTAGGGAACATTGGAGTGTCGAAATCAGTAAAAGCATAAAGGTGGAAATTTGTTCCATGAGCTATTATGTATGGGTTTCACATAAGGATTTCTTATGTAAACTCAATAATTACCCTCCATAAATTTCAGAACTAGCATTTTTTTCATATTTTATCTGGATTACCAGTCTGTATATGTTTGTGAGGAAGTATGTATTTATAATCCTTGGGTGCATATTACATAAATGCTTATGTATAAATGACTATAAAATTTGAGTATATACTTTAATACCAACATTGTGCATATTACATGGAAAATACTCCATACTTCCAGTATATGCAAAGATGGAGAATATAACTTGTGGACATATTATATCTAAAAGAACTAATACAATGGTGACAGCTGCTGATGCCAAAGCAAGGTGAAACAAGTGTAAATGTGATAAGAATTGTAGAAACTTATGATAAATTAAAGGAGCTAGATTAATGAAATTGTACTGACAAAAAGTATCTTATGGTCCTCACCTGTTTGGCTAAGTGGGTAGAGCATCAGCCTCAGACTAGAGTCCCAGACTTGATTCTCATCAAGGGCATGTACCTTGGTTGTGGGCATATCTCCAGTAGGGGGTGTGCAGGAGGCAGCTGTTCGATGTTGCTCTCTCATGGCTGTTTCTAACTCTCTGTCCTCTCCCTTTCTCTCTGTAAAAAAATCAATGAAACATATTTAAAAATAAATCCTTACCTGAGGATTTTTTTAAAGTATCTTATGTATCAAATACTACAACTCTCCTATTTATAAAAAATGACATTCAGTGACTTTCTTTGGAAAAAAAATAATTGAGACTGGAATCTGTACTCTTGATTTCTATCTTACAGTGCTTTAATTCTAGACCTATGTTAGGAGAGACTTTTCCTGTCTACTTCACAGATTAGTCACGTTATTGATGTTGTATGTTCCATTAACTCTCTTAGGTAGAAAATGGTAGAGAGAAAAAAAAAACACATCTCTAGGGATGAACAGCAGACAGTGGGAGAGATAAAAATAGGCCACCACAAGTCCAACTGTACTATTTTATGTATCATCATTGCCAAAACCACTTATCTTCTGTTTCCTTGAGTTTTAGCTGCCTGAGGCTTGAAAGTCACTTATCTGAAGCACCATTGCTCCCAATCTAGCTGGGAAAAAAATGGAATCCTATTCTCCCTGGAAGCTGTTTGCCCTCAAAGTGTCATATGCTAAGTTCTTTGTCACTGCTGCCAAATCACTTTTTTGTACACGATGCTACAACGCAACAAAAGTTAGTGTTCACTTCTACCCTTTGGCATTTTTGGAATTTGTACTTACCCTGTTAATTTAAAGTTTGTGAATCACCTTAAAATCCTTGAAGTTGACACATGCATTGTAAAAATAGAAAATACATAATATAACAAGGAGACTGCTAAGGAACACCTTAGGTATTTGGCATACTCTGAAGAATAAATATCAATGACAAAGTTGGCCCAGAAAATAACACAGGAGTCATGCTGAAGACCTCCAACAAATTGGTCTGAGTTCCTAATTCAAATGAATATAGTCCTTTACATAAAATAATATCCTTTAGAGTCCGGCAGCAAATATTAATTTTTGAGTTGTGTTGTTGTCTTGAATTATTCATGTTTCTCTATGTCTTGTTTGGATTCTATATTTCCCCAAGTATTGTGACCAGGTAAAATGTTCTTAAATTTTGATTATTAGTGCAATGGTTTATTCATCAATGAATTAAAAAGATTAAAATAAAATGATAAGTTTTCAATTGTGTGTTTTATCCAAACATAAATGAGATTCACAGGATGGCTATATAAATACATAGTTCTAAAAAATGCAATTTTCTGATAGTTATGAGGTTTATTTATAGAGAAGGATACACTTTTAGACAATATCAAGATGTAACATCTAATGTATAACTTTATTAAAAATATTCTTCAAATCTAATTTTCAGATATTAAATTCAATATTATATATTTAGACGTTTCTAATTTCATATATTGTCACTAGTAACTTTTAGTAAAAAGGAATTAACTATTACATTTTCATTAGATTTCAATTTGACTTACAATATACTGCTAGTCTTTTCAATGTACTTCTAAAACAAACAAACAAAAAACTAATAAACATAATTAACGTATTTAAAATAAAGTGGCACATTAATAGAAGAGTATCATATAATCAGCATAAATAACATTCAGATGTTCTCCCTTTACAATTCTGACTTTGGGATATTTAAAATTAGGAAGAACATATTAGTTAACACTATATCTAACTGTCATTGCTTTATATTAATTGGCCTTTTATTTTATCTTAATAGTTTCATCATTGAATGTATTTTTTTACTCCAAAGTACATAGATAGAAAATGAATGTGATGATCTCTCTTAAAATCACAAACATAGTATTGTTGGTATTTCTTTAAGTGATCTGGCTTTAGATTGTATTCTCTGACATGTGTGCAATATAATAGGATTCTCATTCTCCCACTTGGGATCTTCATGCTGCTGAAGGGAAAGAAGCATCCCTTGGAGAGTCAGAGATTTGCAATAATGAGATTACCACGATCTTCCTTTTTCTTATTTGTGTACCTCTTCCCTGGTAGATGAGGAGGAACTATGGGTGATGTACACATAATCCGTGTACATACGTATGCTAATCAATCTCACAAAGGTACAATTGAGGACAACACCATATACCCATGTAATATAGTCTTCTTATTTCATGTTACTATTTAAGGCTCTTTTCCTAAGAGAAATTAAGAAAAAGAGCAAAACAAAACATTGGATACTATTTCTGACTAAGTTGCAGAAAAAATGGCATGCAAAATACTGATCTTATCGACTTTTTGTTCCCATTTCCTCTTTCCCCTGTTGATTTATTCTCCATCATTCTTTTTATCTTTGTCCCTTCATCTCTTTGATTGTAATTCTTCTTATAGTTTTCCTACTTTACTAAGCTTTGTTTAGTGTAATATTTTTTGTAGATGTTGGATAAAACTATTCTATTTTCAATCTTTCCCCATCTAGAAAAGACAGACTTGTTTTCTCTTCTTGATACATACAACACTATAATGCTATCTATTACAGTAGAGCTAGTATTTTCATAATGATGTATAACACAAAGTGTATCTATTTTATCACATCCTAAAGCTTTGGTAAATTAAAATTAGTATGTTAGAAAAAAACATTGATTTCATTGTTTAGTTTATCCATTTTTCACCTTCAAATATCTACATGTCTGCAATATTGCAGTTATGGAAGTAAAATTACAATATTCATTATTTTATCTATTTAAATATTGGTTACATATGCAAATGCTTAAAATAGGATGTGATGATTTACAGCACCATCCTTCTTCTCCAATTGTTAGAACCACCCTTAATATATTTGTTAGTGGGTAAAAAACAAAATTGCTATCATTCTATTTATCTGTGTGCATCTGAAACAGTGCACAAACCATCCTACTTGCCTTTGCTCATTCCTGAAACACTACATAAATATACATACATTCACCCACTCCTAACAAAGCAGCCAAATGAACTAGGCAACAGATGGGAAACCGAGAGTCCATGTGTTCACACTACTACTATGCCAATAACTTGCTGGGTGATCTTACACAAACCACATATCTTTAGCTAATTGCCTTCTCTGTAAAAGAACAGAGCCATAGGGCCTGGATATTAGCTTTCAGAAGCCAGTAATGAATTTGTCTCACCATCCTTCTTAATATGGAAAACATATTCAAATAATAAAGAGCTAGAATTGATCTTATTATCATTGCATAATCTCACTAGATCTTCCCTGCTGTTCTGAAGTCTATAACCAAATGCTTTGCAAAACCCATTAAAAAAAAGAAAAAACAACTTTCTCTACTACTACAGTAAGAATTATGAAAAAATCCTCTTATGCATACACAAGCTACCAAAATAAAATAGGCACATTCAATTTGTCCAAAGAAGGTATACAAATAAACACATATGCATGAAATAATTCTCAATATCATTAGCCTTTAAGGGAATGGAAATAAAAACCACAACGAGACCCCATTATACACCTACTA
This sequence comes from Antrozous pallidus, assembly GCA_027563665.1. Classification (NCBI taxonomy): domain Eukaryota; kingdom Metazoa; phylum Chordata; class Mammalia; order Chiroptera; family Vespertilionidae; genus Antrozous; species Antrozous pallidus. Next base: position 33,420,894 of record CM050519.1, read on the forward strand.
GGATAGCTAACATTAAAAATGTAGACAAAAACAAAATAAGAATTGGTAAAAATGTGGAAAAACTGGAACCTTTATACACTGATAATAAAATTTTAAAATGGTTCAATGACTTTGAAAACAGTATGCATGTTCTTTAAAATGTTAAACATATTGTTACCACATATTTCACTACTAGTTATATATCCAAAAACATTGAAAACATAAGTCTACATAAAAACACAAACACAAATGTTCATCAAAGCATTATTCATACTAATTACAAGTTAGAAACAATCCAAATAGCCATCAACTAAAATTGGATTAAAAAATGTGATATATTTATAAAATGGAATATTATCCTATCTAATAAGAGTAAAATGCAAATTGACCATACCTCCACTACATCCACAAACCATGCCCACAAGCCATACCCACAAGCAAATCAGGAGCAAATATACAAATAAACCCCAACCAAATGGCTGCGGCCACTGAGAGCAGGAGGGAGGCTTGGGTTTCCCTGGCAATGGAGGAAGCTAAGCTTTCTGCCTGCCCTTGGTGGTCTACGCCTCCACTCAATGAGACAAAGTTTCAATTATTGAAGATAGATAAATTCCAACAAAAATGGCTGCAGTCACAGAGTTGGAGAGAGCAGAGGCTAGGGTTGCCCTGGCGATGGAGGAAGCCAAGCTTATGCAGCCCTGGCTGGCCCAGACCTCCACTTAAGGCTACAAATTTTAAATTATAGAAGGTAAATAAATTCCAACAGAAATGGCTGTTGCCACTGAGCAAGCAGAAGGCATGGATCTGCTGCAGACTAACAAGTTTCAATTGTAGAAGGTAAATAAATTCCAGATACCAGGGTCTCCGCTTGGGTTGCTAGGGGGCGTGGCCAGCCTGCAAACCACCACAAGCCCCTTGCCCAGGCAGCCCCACCCCACAAGGGAACATCCACCCTGATCTGAGACACCCTTCAGGGCAAACCAGCTGGCCCCCACCCATGCACCAGGCCTCTATTTTATCTAATAAAAGAGTAATATGCAGATTGACTATCACTCCAACACACAAGACAGCTGCCCCCATGTAGTCAAAGATCCTGCCCCTATGTGGACACACTATGGCCACCACAAGATAGCCATCAGGGGAGGGCAGTTGTAGAGGATCAGGCCAACAGGGGAGAGCAGTTAGTAGTGACCAGGCTGGCAGAGGAGGGAAGTTGGGGGTGACTGGAAAGGACAGTTAGGGGTGACCAGGCCTGCAGGGGAAGGCTTCTGGGGGGGACCAGGCCTGAAAGGGAGGGCAGTTGATGGTGATCAAGCCTTCACGGGAGGGCTGTTAGGGGTGAACAGGCCAGCAGTGGAGGGAAGTTGGGGGCAAACAGGCTGGCAGGGGACCAATTAGACATCAATCAGGCTGGCAGGGGAGTGGTTAGGGGGTGATCAGGCTGGAAGGCAGAAATGGTTAGGGGCAATCAGGAAGGCAGGCAGGTGAGTTGTTGAAAACCAGCAGTCCTGGATTGTGAAAGAGATTTCCAACTGCCTGGTAGGATTGGGCCTAAACAGGCAGTCGGACATCCCTCAAGGGGTCTCAGATTGGAGAGGGTGCAGGCTGGGCTGAGGGACACCCCCCTCATGCACGAATTTCATGCACTGGGCCTCTAGTTTGGCCATAAAAAGGAATGAAGTATAAAACATGTTACAACATGGATGATCCTTGAGACATAATGCTAAATAAAAGAAGGATGTCACAAAACATTACATATTATTTGACTAGAGGCCCAATGCAGAACATATGTGCTCTTGGGGAAGTGTTTCCCTCAGCCTGGCCTGCACCCTTTCACAGTCTGAGAGAGCCCTTGGGGGAAGTCTGACTGACAGATTAGGCCTGCTCCTGGTGGGGAACGGGCCTGCGCTTCAGAACATCCTTAGCGCTGCCCAGGAGGTGGGCCGCTGTGCTCTCCAGCCATTAGCCTGACTTGTGGCTGAGCAATGCTCCCTCTGTGGGAGAACACTGACCACTAGCGGGTAGCTCCTGTATTGAGTGTCTGCCCCATGTTGGTTAGTACACATCATAGCAACCGGTTGTTCCACCATTTAGTCAATTTGCACATTACCCTTTTATTATATAGGATACTATTTGTATGAAATATTCAGAGTGTGTAAATCCATAGAAACAGAAGCTAAATTAGTAGTTGCCAGGGGCTGGCTTAATGTTGTTCAATGTCACCTCAGTTTACCCTCATAAGCTTTAATAACTGTATTGCAAGAAGATACTATTGTATGTTAGGCTTTTTTCTCCAAAAACAAGTGCCTTGAGAAAACATTTTTCTACAGATTGTGATTTTGAACAAAACTGAAACAGAAATGGACTGATACCTAACATGAGATTGCATTATGGACCAAGAAAACACTGTAGACCAAGGATTTTTAACCAGTGTGCCATAAGAATTTTTAAAAGATGCAATATCTGACTTTTTAGTCAGAGGCACTGACGTTCCCCCCTTAGATTGTCAAATGAAAAATGGCAGTAGCCAACACAATAATAGCCATCCAATGTGAATGAATAAAAATTATACCTGCCCGAGCCATGTGGCTCCAGGATAGAGCATTGGCCTATGGACCACAGAGTCTTGGTTTCCATTTGATCAAGGGCACATGCCTTGGTTGCAGGGTTCTCTCTGGCCTGGGCCCTGGTCAGGGCTTGTGCAGGAGGCATCTAGTCAATATGTTCCTCTCACATTGATTTTTCTCTCTATCATTCCCTCTCTCCCACTCTCCCTAAAAAAAAAAAAAATCAATGGGAAAATATTCTTAGGGCAGGTGTGTGTGTGTGTGTGTGTATATATATATATATATATATATATATATATATATATATATATTTGTCATAAAGACAAAATATATATTTTTATATGTCACAGAATTTTTAGTAATTAGTTTAGTGTGCCAAGAGATAAAAATGTTAAAAAAAATTGCTTGCTATCAATGACTGTCATTCAGTCTATGGGAGCACATGAGCTATCCCATCCATGACACATAATGATCCATGTAAAATATAACTCAATTATCTGCTTGAGGGAGGAAAAGGGGATCATTGATCTGTCATTACCCATTGCCCATTGGTCCAAGTTGACCCAATGCATGTTACAACCCTCACAATCCAGTTCATGCATACACAGAAAGCCTAGTAGTTCTCACAGGCATCCTTGTTGGAGGGCTAAGAGAAACCCCTGAGAAACACAGACTATAACTGAGGTTAGGTGATGTCTGGTTGCACTTGCTAAAATATTGTGCAATGGCTAAAGAAAAGTTATATTGAGTGACTATCATGTTGAAGACAAGGACCACATAGTAGTCTATTCTTCATTCCCAAATGTGTATAGTGGTGTGTTGAAGCTCTTTGTACATGAGATCTGGTATTGTATATTATTTGTCAATTCTGCATGCAGTAACATCCTTTCAATATCTTGAAATTGGTCATGGGGAAAGTGTTTGCACAATGACAATGGCCAAACACTGCACATTAGCTTTGTTTTTTTTCTTGATAGTGGAAGATGAAACACTTACCAACAAATATCCTACTCATTATTCTTCCTAGTTTTGCTAACAAGACACTATACTAGGAAAACAATGTATTTATCTATATGCCTAAAAATAAACTACCTCTGACCCCCTTCTTTAGTCTTATTGTGAAAAAAGACTAAAGAAATATGAGGGGAGGAAGACTGTGGAAGCACATGTTAATAGCAACAAAAACCTGGCACATATGAAGAATATGCTTTATATATTATATTTACATTTCCCATCATTGCTGCCCCATATTTAATACATGTATAACAGTATATAAAAGTACATACTACCCTTAGAACACCAAATATATACAAAGTACTGCAATAGATTTTTAAATAAGCTATTATTTTGTTGACTTTTATGATAATCCAATGAGATAAGTAATTTTATTATACTCACTTTACCAATGAGAAATTAAGAATTATAGTGATTCAGCAATTTATACAAAATACCAGAGTCAGAAGTTATTTAACTTTAATGCAACCACACTTATTTCATATTCTTAATGTCAGTGATTTTTATACCATACTTTAAAAGCCACCATTATTAAATGTTATTACCAAGAATAAAGGTGAATTTTATTAAATAAACTTTTTTTTTATCTTTTTGATCAATGATAATATAGGTTTTTTTTTTCTGGTATGAAACCAATTCCACTGATAAATTCAATAATATCAATTACACTATATATGAAATTTTTTTTATTTGTAAGAATACATTTTTTAGAAGAGTAAGGCTGTCACTTTTTGTCTTCTCCCCTCATAAGGAAGGACAAACATTGCTCCCATTACTTTTTATGGCTTTTACTCTCATGTCACACAAAAAATTGTATCTACATTCAGCAGGCAAAACAGCAGACAGAATTATGGTGCCTTAAAGACACGTTAACATTCCTGACTGCTCTTTAACTTCCCTGTTTCCAAATCTGTTTATCTAAACAAGTGACTCTATATTTCACAATTTCTTCTACTCTGTCTTAAGCATTCCCTTGCTACTATAATTTCCCTACATTTATTTTATAATGAGTTACTGTCAAGTTCTGAGCTCAGTACATCAGGCTAAGGGGCAAGGAGCTTGGCTACTTAAGACAACTTAACTCTCAAAGTGAGGGAGATATGCCTTCTTTGCTATATGCTTTATTACTGAGACTGTTTTAACTTATTGTGGTGGTATAAATTTAACTTTAGTTTGAGAAATTAAACATTCAGGAATTCAAGACTGAAAATTAAAATTTTTCTAGTGGCCAATGGCTAACGCAATCCAGCAAAATTCTGAAATTGGAGGTGAGGTGACATGTGGAGGAAAAAGGGACCAAAAGTTTTCAAAGCCCTTAAAAAAGCACACATTGTTTTCCTCTTGACATGAAAGAAAGAACATTATGAAGGTCAAGATATTATATTCCATTTTAACTTCTTCCATATCGGGGGTTGATGTGGAATTATATGACTGCATTTACAAATAAATTAAAGCAGAGTTTTGTGAGACGAGCCCAGAGATATTACTGTGGCAGAGGTGAAACGTAAACCAGCCTGCTGATGAGTTATCAGTGAAAATATTTCCGTTCCAATAAGGAATCTCACGTGAGGCAATTACAGGCAGAGTCAGTGACAATGATTATTAAAATAGTGTTTTTGCTCACTCTGTTTGTATTTTTCTCACTCAGGTACACAAAATGAGACTTTAAAATGAAAAATAAAACAATTAAAAAGAAAATCATATACAACAATAACCAAAAGTTTTTAATGTAAGATTTAAGGTATTAATGGACAGTAGCAAATGGTCTGACTTATTCTACAATATTTAAGGCCATGGAAGAAATTCTCACAGGAATAACTTAAATACTTTTGCCATTCCCAGAAGCTCCTATAATCACCTCTGATCCCATGTTTTCAAACTACCTCTGACATTCATCCAGATTACAGTTGTGGCTTTTGGAAACCCACAGTCTGTGGATAAATCAGCTTCACAGTGGGGTATATTTGTTCAGTGAACAGATAATGTAGAACAGAGATTTGATACTCTAAGATATCATACACTAAGCTGAGATAAAGAAAAAAAATCAGTGTAATTACTATAAACCCAAGGGCCAAGTGGCAATTTTAAAATACTGTTCTCATAAACACTTTGCCAGTTGAACTTAAGGTTGCACAGAGACATAGTAAAGAATGGAATGAGTTTAAAAAGCAGTATTTTAAAAGTTAGAATTGAAACTGTGTTGAAAATAAAGTAAAACCAAGTGATGTTGACTTAGCAAGAGAAGAAAGATTTACTTAGAAAAGGGGAATGTTTTAAACAGAAATCTACAAAATAAAAAGAATGCTAATTTTCTCATACTTAAATACTTTTAAAATAAAAATAGTAAAATTGAAGCTATATTTTTTTTCTGGACCAGAGTCAAATATATTTTATATATTAGAACAGAATAAAGATGTAAGCAATTCTTTTTCTTTTTCTTTTAATTGTGAGGCTTCTATAAGAAAGGTGGAAAGTAGAAAATTATACAATCACATCTTCAAACAGTGTTCTTTGCTTATTGGAACAATTGCACTGACTTATTAGGATCCTAAATAATGTAAAACAAAAATATAATCCTACATAGGAAAGCAGGTAATTCTTCCATTATAAAAGAACAACAGACTTTACATGATACTTTATAGAGGATGAGATGCACAAGTTAAGCAAAACATGAAATAATAAATAAAATCCAGTTTTTAGGAATTCTGAACAAGTAGTTGATAACTGTCTCAGTGGAATTACCCTGAAAGCAAAGAATATTTTTTGAAAGAAGCGGATGTTCTTTCATGCACAGAATTCAAAAATTGCATCTTTTATTCCAACAGACCTATAAAGCAGGATCAGGAAGAATATATTAGTAAAACAAACATCTGGACCCAAGACAAAGTGAAAAGAAAGGAAAAGGTGATCCTTCAATAGTAACTTGTGTTTTGCCTGTATCAGATAAAGAAGAAACAGAGCTGAGGTTAAAAGCAAATTTAAATTGGAAAAAAAAAAATTGTCAGGTCTTGCTTGAAGGGTCTAAGAGTCTAATAGAAATAAATGGAGCAAAAACACTCACTCATAGGTATATTACTTTCCCGTGGCTGCCATAACAAAATCCCAAACTCAGTGGCTTACACAAATTTATTGTCTGAGGGTGGCAGCTACTAGAAGTCTAAAATTAAGGTGTCAACAAGGTTGATTTCTTCTGAGATCTTGGTGGGAGAATCTGATCTATGCCTCTCTCCTATCTTCTGATAGCCTTAGGCATTTCTAGCCATATGAATGGCATTCTGCCTGTGTCTGCAAATGGCCTTCCATGTATGCATATCCATCTCATTTCTGAATATCCCCTTTTTATAAGAACATCCGTTGTATTGTATTGGAGATCATCCTAATGACCTGGATGATCTTAACTTGAGAATTTGCAAAGGACCTATTTCCATAGAAGGCCACACATACATATACTAGGGGTTACAATGTCAACATGTTTTGAAAAGAAATAATTAAACCATAACAATAGGAAAGACAGTAATAGATAAGAATGTTTTTGATGTCTCTGAAACAGCCCAAATTTTCTAAATCTTGTGAAATTGAAAAAGAAAACACTGAAGAAGGGAAAATATTTTGTTGTACACTTTACAACATAGCCTATAAAGGTTCTCATTAGAGAACCTTGCTTTCTTAAGCTTCTGTAGCTGAGTAGATTTAATTGGGAATAATGTTAAGGCTGAATCTCAAACAGGGAAATGATAAGGTCAGAAAGAAAATATGGTTGGAAGCAGAAATCATGGACCTAGAATTAGGCTTCAGGAATCTGCAGCAGATTCATTAAAATGGAGAAGAAACAAATGATCTTTCTAGAGAAGGAAATATAGAAAAACCTGAACAGAAGGCTTTGGAACTTTCTAAAAAATAATGCTAAATATAAAATTAAAAATAAAATTACTTTTTTGAATCAATTTGCTATAAACTGAGAGTGAATAATTAACTATTAAGATATTTCTGAACTGAAAAATCACTGAAGAGCATTTAAAAATTATATATATATATATATATATTATATATATATATATATATATATATATATATATTCTGACTGGATATATACTTGATCTCTTTGTAGTGCATCTTAGAAGATACCCAGTTATCAAGTAAATCAATCTCAGTGTTAATATGCATGCCCCCCTTACTCCCTCCCCACACACAGATACACAGTCTGTGTAGGAAGTATGTCATATACAAGAAAAAACTGATATTGATTTCAAGCTGATATGTGATGAAGCTGATATATGTTATGATATTTATCACTCTACCCTTGTGTAGCTAATTAGGCTGCTCTGCTCCCCACATGATTGTAACAGTAAGTTATAATTGTAAATAAGGAACAATTTATCCCATTACTGGTGCTCCTTTAAATCAGGCTGAACTCAGAAACCTCTCAGATATGTAGGTATTAGAGGACAAAAATGACAATGCCTGCTAAAACTAGCCAAAAGGGAACAAACAAAGGCCATTTTGAAAGCAGAATTTACTTCAAAAATGATAAAACTATATCATACATACTTGAGGCCTGGTGCATGAAATTTGTGCATTGGAGGGGAGGTCCCTCAGCCCAGCCTGCACCCTCTCATAGTTTGGAAGTCCTCAGTGGATGTCTGACTAACAGCTTAGGCCCAGGAATCAGGCCAAAGCTATCAGTCAGATATCCTTAGCACTGCTGCAGAGGCAGGAGAGACTTCTGCCACCGCTCTGCACTTGCCACCTGTGAGTCCAGCTCAGGGCTTCTTCTAGCTGAGCAGCACTCCCCCTGGTGGTCAGTGAGCCCTCTGGTGGTCAGTATGAGTCATAGTGAAAGTTTGGCCATTTGGTAGATTTGCACATTGCTTTTCTGTAGAATAGACTGAGACTTGATAGGAGAAAAGGCCAAATAGATCCCATAATTACATAAACTCCAACCAGTATTTCATTTATAGACTTTGAAAATGAGTCCCTTCACTGAGGGCTCAAAGGGTTCTAATATAACAAGCAAATATCTGTTGCTCTCTCACATGCATGAGTATAAAGAACTTTTGGCATGAGTGAAAGGAATTTTAGAGACAGGACAGGCAGTTAAGGAATGAGAAGATCCATGGGAGAGAAATGTATAGGTGAGGGCTTGGAGCCACCAGAATGTTTATCTTACTTTTACAGAGGATAAAGAAATATTACAAGAGGAAGGCATACATTCACAGAAGATAGAAGAACGTTGCACACTAAGGGCGAGAGGGAGACAGGGGCACCAGGTGGGCTTTGACCTTTGAAGCTGATACTCTGCAGAAGAATGACCAGTTAGGAAAGCATGGGCATCATAAATTAAGGAAGGGTCTAATTAGAAAGAGTCATAAAGAGACAAAGACCTGCAGACTTTATAAAACCAGAGACAAAGAGGCTCAGATGATTCACTTTTTTTGTGTTTTTGTTTTCCCATCTTAGAGAGAAAGCAAGCAGGTTTTTCTCCTTTGGGGACCCCTCTCCAAGTGGAATTTGGTGGTATTTAAATAAAAATGACAATTCAAAAGTTTTATAAATTGATTGTGGGAAAAGATTAATAGTAATCAATGACAAATTTCTCATAAAATTTCACAAATTTATCAAGTGAAGCCCTCCAGGTGATCAAGCAATACTCCATTTGTAATTTTTTCATATATTTTGAAATTATATTTGCATATATCTGTATACAGATGTGTGTGTATGTGTATGTTGTGTGTGTGTGTGTGTGTGTGTGTGAGAGAGAGAGAGAGAGAGAGAGAGAGAGAGAGAGAGAGAGAGAAAGAAAGAGAATGTATACACTAATTCAAATAGGTGTATGTGTATATCCTTAGGCTATCATATATTTAATTAATTCTTATTGATTAACAATCAGTTTTAAAATTGCTCATCTTTTAATGCCATTGTGTTGGCTTCATACTTGTTTTTGCAGAGAATATCTAATATAATAAAACTCTAATATGCAAATTGACCAAACAGCAAAATAGCCAATCACTATGATGTGCACCAACCACCAGGGGGCAGATGCTCAATGTAGGAACTGCCCCCTGGAGGTCAGTGTGTTCCCACAAGGGGAGCACTGCTCATCCAGAAGCCAGGCTCATGACTGGCAAGTGCAGTGGTGGTGGCAGGAGCTTCTCCTACTTCCCTTACAGGCAGGTAGAAAGGAGTGAGGGGTCCCGGCCTGCAAGAGCCCCGAACTGTGAGAACCCTGGACTGTGAGAGGGATGTCTGACTGCCATCTTGGCCCCAATCGTGGCAGGCAGACATTCCCTGAAGGGTCCTGGACTGCAAGAGGGCACAGGCAAGGCTAAGGGGCGCCCCCTTATTATAAGAATTTCATGCACCGGGCTTCTAGTCTATGCTAATAAAAGAGAAAGATGCAAATTGACCATACCTCCATAATACCTATAGCCAATCAAGAGTGAGTATGCAAATCCATCAACAAAGATGGAAGGTTAATTTGCATATGCAGGTGCTGAACAGCCTGGAAACATCCTTGGGATCCAAACCATACTGAGCCTGTAGGCCAGCCCATAGGCCCTGAGCAGCTGGGGGTCCCAGAACTCCCTGGTCAGGAATGGCCTACAGACACTGGCGCCAAGCAGCCTAGGTCCCGGGATGAGTGGCTGGGGATGCCAAGCAGGCTTTGTCCTGGGACAAGAAGAAGTTTCTGCCCCACAGCTGCTTGTATGTGTGCCCATGCCAAGTGGCCAGTGAACATGGGGCTTCCAGGCTTGGGGAGGGGTGTCCCCAGTTGCCAGGGACATGCCCCTAACCCAGTGGACAGAAGATAGGAAATCCTCTGGGTGTGGTCTGCAGAGTAAACACCTTTTCTTTTTTTAAATATATTTTATTGATTTTTTACAGAGAAGAGGGGAGAGGGATAGACTGTCAGAAATATCTATGAGAGAGAAACATGGATCAGCTGCCTCTTGCATACTCCCCACTGGAGATGTGGCCCCAACCAAGGTATATGCCCTTAACAGGAATCAAACCTGGGACCTTTCAGTCTACAAGTATGTGCTCTATTCATGGAGCCAAACCAGTTTGTGTGCAAATACCTTTTCTGACCGCTCATTGGCTAAGCTCCCTGTACTCTGCCACTTGCAGTGTTCTTTGTAACTTGGATTATAAGCATTCAAGAAGGTGATCTAGGGCTTTTCCATCACATTCCTGGAGAAAAAAAAATGAAGGTCTGCTGTTGGAGGTGCTAAGAAATGTCATATCCTGCCCTAGACAGTTTTGCTCAGTGAATAATGCCTAGGCTCAGGTCCAGGTTCTATTCTGATCAAGGGCATGTACCTAGGTTATAGGCTCCTCCCTAGCTGTGGCCCAGATCAGGGCTCATGCACGGACAATCAAATTGCCCCTCTCTCACTGATGTTTTTTTCTGTCTCTCCCTCTCCCTCTCTTCCTACACTCTCTAAAAATCAATGGAAACATATCCTCAGGTGAGGATAAAAAAAAGAAAAAAAAAGCAAGGTCGTATCCTATGAAAGACACATCTTGAAAATGCCTAAAGAAAGTTGTCATTTTTTCATGGTGAAGGGACCAGAGTCTGTATTGATGAAAACACCTTGATGGCTGGGGTGGCTGGCAGTGGCTGCAGCAGTGGGGTGATGGGGTGGCTCCTTCCCCTAATCATCTTGGTCACCTCCGGCAAAGAGAGGCCAGAGTGCAGCTTAGGCCCACTCCCCATGAGGAGTGGGTTTAAGCTGTTAGTAGGACATCCCCTGTGGGCTCCCAGTCTATGAGAGGGGATAGCTTGGGCTGAGGAACTGACCCCCATGCATGAATTTTGTACACCAGCCCCCTACTATATATATATGTGACCAAACAACTGAACAACTGAACAACTTTGACATGCTATGACATGCACGGATCACCAGGGAACAAATGCCCCCTGGTGGTCAGTGTGCTTCCACAGTGGGTGTGCTGCTCAGCTGAGCAACAGGTGCCAGATGCAGGGCTCACAGTAGCCCAGAGACAGCAGCACAGCGGCAGCAAGCCTACCAAGCAGTGTCAGTGGCAGGTACAGCAGCGCCAGGATGGACAGGAGCAGCAGGCAGGAGTGGCAAGTGGTATTGGACTGCTAGTTTTGGCCCAATCCCCACAGGCTATGCCAAGGGACCCCACTGGTTCACGAATCTGTGTACCAAGCCTCTAGTTAGTAATAAAGACTTAGACTTAAGTAAATTCATTAAAATAAAAACAAAGCTCTTCAAATATGACTAGTACTACTTATTAATGAAATAGTAACTCTTTTCTGCAGTTTTACTTCCTTTGGTTTTGATTACCTTTTAGTCAACCGTGCAGTCAACTAATATGCAATAATATTAAATGTAAAATGCCATAAAAATTAATACTTTTTAAAATTGCATACTGTTCCAAGTAGTATGATGAAATTTCACGTCATCTTGCCCAGGATGTGAGTCAATCCTTTGTCCAACATCTCCATACTCTATACACTTTTCACCTGTTATCAGTTATCAAATCAACTGCCAAGGTATCACAGTGCTTGTGTTTAAGTAACCCTTATTTTACATAATAATGTCTCATTCAACTCACTTCACCTCATCACATAGGCATTTTACCATGTTAAGTTATCACAGAAAGGAGTACAGTACAGAAACACATTTTGAGAGAGAAAGAGAGTGACCACATTCACATAACTTTTATTACAGTATATTGTAGGAAGAGTTTTATTTTATTACTGTTAATTTCTTGCTATGCTTAATTTATAAATTAAACTTTATCATAGATGTGTATAGAAAAATTATGTAGTCTTATAGGGTTTGATACTATTTGCATTTCATGCATCCACTGGGCTCTTGGAGGAAAACTGTAATAGTATGTTTTATGTATAATACTTTACATTCTTATCATTACTAATATGAATAAACTTTATAGGTAAAATCTAGGATAATGTACATTGATATGTCCATTTTTTCTAGAAAAAGGCATTTTATAAAATGAAATGACATAATTATAGAAAAGATTAACTTTTGAAAATTTAAACATTTTTTTTGCTGAACTAAATGTAACTCTCAAAATTCTTTTAAACTTGTGCAACCAATATTTTTACAAGATCTCCCTCTTCTGGCCAGAAAAGTTATTTCATTTATTTTTATCTTTAGTGGCCAAAATCTGCAGCAACGTATGAGCAAAGCTAATTTATACTAATCTGGCATCAAAAAGATAAATAAATGGACACTCCTAAAAATGAAAAACAGGAAGGTCTTTTCAATATCTCTAATACACATACAGTTCTATTAAAGTCTGTTTATCTAATTTCATTTAATTTTTCTGCTTCACTGATAGTCTGAGGATTCATTTGCCAAGCTTGGTAATAAGTTAATAAATGAATTGAATGCTTGAGGTGTTCCAGATGGACCTAAATTGTAAACGCTGTCCTTCACAAAAGAGACTGAGCTCATACAGCAGAAATGAAAGCTTCCAAATGTAGAGTCACCTACGCACTTGAAAATAGAAGTTAGATGTAAGTTCCTTTAAATAACCTTTCAGAACTTAATTTTTCATCTCAAATTTGCAATCTGATTGAAAATAACAAAGCAGATGTGAGAAATATAAACAAAAGACAATAAATACCTTGAAACTTACACAAGAACTGACCAAAAATATTTTAAAATATGTACTTGTGCCACTATCACATGTTTATTAGTCTAATCATTAGATTTAATTTTATAAAATTCAGGAAACCATAAATGAAAAGTTTGGTGAAAGCTACTGTTCCTATGAAGCACATCAAATGATTGCACTAGAATTCCGAGTATCCATTACTTGATAAGTGCCTCCATTTCCTCAAAAATATTCGCTAGGCAATGGCAATTCAAAACAAATAAAACTTAGCGGTCTCAAGAAATTCATGGTATGGTGTTAAAATTTGGTTACATTAAAAAGGTTCAATACATTTGGAATCCCTTGAAATGCTCAGCTTGACTTTGTATGTATGTCCAGTTTCCAGGAGAGAGGGTATATAGATCTTACCAGATATTTTAAAATAGTAATGATCCCCCAAATTTAAGAACAATCAAGTAAGATAAACACATAATTATAAATTACATAATATTTGATATTTTAAAATACCAATATAAACAAAACTCTAATCATACTTCATCATAAGAGAATCAAGAATGGTTTCTGAGGAATGATAATATATGCTCTGGCTTTTGAAACTCAAGAAGTTTTCTAGCAAGAGAAGAAAGAGAAGAAGACATCGAACTGTTTTAGAATATATATAAAAGCAACATGGACTACTAGAGCCTTAACAGAGTCATTGGAAAAAGTTTTTTGGTAGGACTAAACTGACGGGTTCTTACTGGGAAATTTTGTCTATTGCATTCATTGTTGTAGTTCTTTCTTTTATAAAAGTACTTGGCACATAATATGGAGATCTACAGTGTATATGAAAAAGGAAATAGGTTTAAAATCGGGGGTGGAGAATCTTTTTTTCTGCCGAGGGCCACTTGCTTATTTATAATATCATTTGTTTAATGTAATTCACTTAATATAAATTTATGTTGTTAGGAAAAAAGCTCCTAGATTGATGGAATGACTTGACAAGGGACAGAAGAGATGATTTTGTGGGCCTTATATGACCCGCAGGTGAGAAGTTCCTCACTTCTGGTTTAAATGATAAAATGGCATAAGTAATACAATTTATTGAGAGCCTGAAAAATAATTTTGGTCTCTCTCCTTTTATTTGTTCTTATTCATTTTGTTTCACTTTTTCCATTACCACTTATCTCCTCTATGCTCTCTTCCACCTCCACCCATCTCCCTTCTCCCCTGCAGCCACCACACTGTTGTCCATGTTCATGTTCTCTCTCTCTCTCTCTCTCTCTCTCTCTAATTTTTTCTTTTTGGCTCAATCCCTCCACTCACCCTCACCTCAAGCTGTCTGCCTGCTATCTTTAAAATTATTTAAAAAGTAAAAAACAATTTGAGTTTTGTTGTTTGTTTATTTGTTTTGTTTTTATTATTGTCATATTTTTAGAGAAAAAAATCATCAGATTTAAATACAATGTAAATTATGTGCAGAAGTAATATTGACTCCTAGAGAAATGATAGTAGTACATCAACTAAAACATCAGCAATACTGGAGAACAATTAAAAAGGCATGGAGTTAGATAGTATCTGTAAAGAGAAGTAGAGATTTAGATAATTAAGGAAGTGAAAGCAATGAAGGAGTGATTGAGAATAAAACTCAGTTTTTTAGCTTAGAAGACTTAGATGTAGCTACTATTACAGCATTATTTTTTATTGAAGGCAACAATTTTAAAATGAAGTTATGTTTGGAGCAGTGACAAGGAAAATATAAACAATTTTGTGGTGTTGTGGTTACATAAGGGAATGAAGAAAAAGAAATTGTTAACTGCAAAATTAAAAAAAACAACAGTAATAATAGTTGAAGTTTGGAGGATGTATAGGCTATATTTACAATCTTAAAAGGAACGGTTAATTACATACACAGCCATGAAATTAAAAGTTGGTTGGTGAATAAAACTAGGATTTTCTAACAACAGATGATGTTAAATTAATCAAGTGTAAAGATTTGACCTTATATTTTGTGCATGTGAAAGATAATGAGGTGATAGTATAGAGTTCACTCTATTTTCTGTTTTCTGATGTTTTAGACAGGTTTCTTTTCTTAGAATACATCCAGCCAGTTACACAATGTCAAAAATGTCACCATGAAGCAAATAGTACTTTTTTCAAATCCTTTGTAAAAGTGGAGATAATATTGGGTAATTTCTAATAGAAAGGCATGATATAATTTTTTTTCTGATAGAATGCATTTATTTGCATAGAAAGTCTGCATCCTAACAGAGTCAATTAGGAATTTAAAGAGATATAATAGAGTACACTTTCCAGCATGTAATTTTAAATATCATCTAAAAAACCCATGTCTTTAATTGTATGTCAACATATTTTAATTTCATATTTCATATATATGATACATTTACTTAATTGACTATGAAGAAGTTTCTCCCTAACAAAAAAAGCATTTGTGATACCTCCCTTTGCTCCCCGTGAAGCATTTGGGTTTTTAGTTTACTGAAAATCATTTTAGATCTTGTATCACACTATCTCCACTACAAAAAAAAAACACATAAATAATTGGTGATAATGGAGCCTATTTTTGCTTTACTGTACATACAACATTAAAATTTTCATTTAGCTTTCTGTATAGAAATTAATATTTATTCCTTAGGCTGACATAGCCAAATAAGCAACTATTTGGATTATGGACTCATGTGAGCAATTTGTTTTTCTGCAATCAATCAAATCAACTACATTACATTTCAAAGAGCCAAAAATGACTAAAGTATGTGGGGGGCTTTATTATGTAGCTTCCCCACAAAACTGATAGTTCTGTTGAAGCAGCTGGACATGGGAAGGGTGACTGCCCAGAGTAGAACTGCATCAATCCCAATAATAACTATGTATAATTATTCAGCAGAGATTAATTGGGGCAAAAGATTAAAAAAAACAATGTTTCTGAGAGATGCAGAATTTCAATCTGTTCCAAAATGCAAACATATGCAGAGTACGACATACTGTAACATACTGAAGTGCTATTCCTTTGTGATTTACTGAGCCAAACTTGGTCATGGACACCAAGTATAGCCCATTTCTCTAACCCATTTTCCTATTCTGCCACTTTTTATATCCCTATTTCATTGCATTTAAACTTGTGCAAAATCAACAAGTCTAAAACAACTTGCCTCTTTGATATAGCAATAGAAAGTTCTAGAAATTTATTTTTGCCTCTCTCATTCATCTTCTATGAACATTGTCTGCACATCACCTAAAGTCTCTGTAGCAATTTCAAATCCCTGAGCTTGCAACAGCAGCAATAATAACAACACTTTGATTTTAGTCAATATCATATCATTCTCTAAATGGCATTATACCTATTTTGCTTATGGCAAAGGACCTATGTTTAATAACCAAGTATATTCTATATCTTATTTCTCTATATATGTAATGTTGAAAAACAGTTTCAATTAAGATAATTTCTAGATGTTCTTGGGCAATAAGTCATCATTTTCATAATTAAAACATAAGTATGAGCCCTGGCCAGTGTGGTTCAGTTAGTTGGGTGTCATCTCATGCACTAAAAGGTTGCCACTTTGAGTCCTAGACAGCGTACATGGTTGTGGGTTAAATTCCCAGTAAGGGGCATGTAGGAGGCAGCCGATTGATGTTTCTCACATCAATGTTTCTCTCTTCTCCATCTTTCTTATTCTCTCTAAAAATCAACTAACAAGCCGAAATCGGTTTGGCTCAGTGGATAGAGCCGTGGCTTGTGGACTGAAAGGTTCCAGGTTCGATTCCAGTCAAGGGCATGTACATTGGCTGCGGGCACATCCCCAGTAGGGGGTGTGCAAGAGGCAGCTGATGGATGTTTCTCTCTCATCAATGTTTCTGACTTTCTATCCCTCTCCCTTTCTCTCTATGAAAAATCAATAAAATGTATATATTTAAAAAAATAAAAATCAACTAACAAAATAAGTTTTAAAAGTATCACTGAGAAGAAATTAGAGGTATTACAAAAAATGCCAGTTTTGATGGAAGTCACTAGCTAACTCTAGTATATAGTAACATAATAATAATAATAACAACAGTGGAGTATGCTATTGCTTCAACTTAGCATTTTGATTCTAAGCGCCACAGCTTAAGAGGAACATATGTTTTTATCGGACATACTAGGAGCTTGGTACACGAAATTTGTAGACTGGGGGGTGTGTGATTCCTCAGCCCAACTTACCCACTCACACATACTGGGAACCCTCAGGGGTTGTCCTACTGACCCCTCATCCATGGCCGAAGCATTAGGCCTTGGGCACCCAGCCATCACCCTGCAATTGGGCCAATAGCTGGCTCTGCCCCAGCCGCCTCTGCCTCACACTCCCAGCCCCTGGCCTTAGCCCAAGTGACCGCCTGGTGACTACCCAGTGACTGCCCTGCCCCGAGGGGCCCCCATGCTCACCAGATGCCTCAGCCCTGCCCGCTTCCCCAGCCCAGGCGTTAGCCCCGCAGTGACCACCCAGCCCTGGGGGCACCCCGCACTCAGCAGCCTTGCCCATGCCTGGGCCCCACCCCCTGCCTTGCAAGAACATCAGCCCCACCTCCCACGTAGTGTGCTCGCCAGCAGCATTGGCCTAGGGCCACCCCACTCCGTGCTCACTGGCTGCCTCACACATGCCTCGGCCCCGCCCCTGGCCCCGGCCCACCCATGATTGGCTGGTGGAGGTGGCTGATGAACATGGCTTGTGGGTGTAGGTCTTTCTTTCATAGCTGAGTATGACTCTGTGTGTGTGTGTGTGTGTGTGTGTGTGTGTGTGTGTGTGTGTTTTTTTTACAGGCCCCATGCATGAATTCATACATGATTAGGGTCCAGCCAGTCTGGCCAGGTGGAGGGGACATGGATGGTTGGCTGGCCTGCCTGCTGGTCAAACTCCTGGTTGAGGAGAAAATCTGCACATTAGTCTCTCATTATATAGGATATTCACTGAGTAGCCAAATTATTATGCGTTCAGAGATCATAATAATATGGCCACTCATTTTATACATATACTGCACTAAACTATGAACAAAATAAAGCAAGGGGAAAAGTAGAAAAGAAATATTTCCACAGTTAGAAAAAAATATTTTTTGATAAGATAAAATTTGAACAAAATTCAGAAGCAAATGAAGGAGTAAATTTTGCAAATCTAGGAAAACATTGCTCTACTATAGAAGCAAGTGAGGCTTGTAAAAATTGGATCAAGAAGGTTCTAAGGCATTCAAGTTAATTATAGAAAGGAACTGGTGGGGGGGTTTTAATCAGGAAATTGCTATGATTGGATTGATATTTTAATTATATACATAATAAATCATTGCCAAGTCTAATGTAATGTTATTATTTCAAATTTTTATTTGTGGAGAGGTTGATAGCCTATTTTGCATTAGAGCACTATGCTTGTGTGCTGGATACCTCCATCCTCACAGATTTTACAGTCTATTAGGAATGGATATAAGGCCCTGTCAGAATGGTTCCGTTGGTTGAGCATCGTCCTGTGCACCACAGGCTTGCCAGTCCTATCCCCAGCCAGGGCGCACACCTGACTGTTGGTTCTATCCCTGATTGGCATGGGTATGGAAAACAACCAATTGATGTTTCTCTTTCATATCAATGTTTCTTCTCTCTCTCTCTTTCTCTCCCTCTCTCTCTCTCTCTCTCTCTCTCTCTCTCTCTCTCTCTCTCTCTCTCCTTCTTTCCTCCTTCTTCTCTCTAAGCATGTCCTGTGGTGAAGGTTAAAAAATAAAGAGTGAAAAAAAAACTGGATATAAGCAAAAGTTGAACACCAATATATAGACAAAAGCTGATTATGATGCATGATTGGAGGTCAAAGACATCAATAGGAAATTACCAAAAAGGACCCAACCAAACATGGGAAGCTAATTTGGGCTTGTTGTGTGGTTTCTTAATTTAGGAACATCAGTGAAGCAAGTAAACAGAGGACACTTGGAAGCTTTTTGATTTGAACATGTGATGAAAATGATACATATTGATACCAAAAGCAATTTAGCTTTATTAGATTGTAAAATGTAAGGCATTGGTTTATAAAATATTCTAGATTTTGAATATGTGATTAAGAAGACTGAGATTATTACAGTGAACTAAGGGAGCCATTAAAGTATTTACATAATCACTTAAAATTGCATTTGATGTGTCACTCTGACATGTGTAAGAAGGGCATATGTAAGGACAACAAGGAAAGGAAGCAACAGTTACTAAGGTTTTGTTTTGTTTTTTAGTTATAAGAAAATAGATATCAGAAGGAAGGCAAAAATAATAAAAGATAGAGGAGATAGAATGATTGCAAAAATACATGGAGAGTGAAATCAGAGAATAGAGGATTAGTCACAGTAGGAAATAAGGGGAAAATAAATCAAGAATGAATTCTAGTTTCTAAGATGTGTTAATAAATCAAACAGTACTGCTCATAGAGAGAGAAAATACAAAAGAAATAGGCCCTGGGAGGAAGAATATTTGTTCAATTTTGACATTTTTGAAGCTTTGTGTGTTGCCTTTGTTTGTATAGCAAGCCAACACTTTGATCAATTAATTCTAGATTGCAAAGAGAGGTCTAGGAGGGCAAATAAAAGTACTATATGGAGAAAGAACAAGAACCAAAATCCAGGATGACTAAGGCTGGGTCAAAGAGAGAGGGGGGGAGAGGGAGAGAGAGAGAGAGAGAGAGAGAGAGAGAGAGAGAGAGAGAGAGAGAGAGAATATCTTTCAAAACTAAAAAAGAATAATGAAGAGTTTTGTCCATCAGGAAAACTGAAAGTAGAAAATTTCAAAGAAGAGAGTTCTTCCAAATTTGACTGTGAGCTTCTTAAGGGCAAAGATGTTGCCTTTACCTCTATTGTGTTAGGTCCTCAACACAGAACATAGAAAATTTTAAACTCTTAGTAAAAGACTTAATAGACTAAATGAGAAGAAAAGAAGGGATGTAATTAAAGATAAAAATTTAGATTAAAACTTTTAAATATAAGGATCACTGCATTCAATGAATGAAGAAGATGGAGAGTCTAGTAGTGCTTCATAATAGAGAAGCACAAAACAATATGAATATATTTAACTTATTTCCACTTCACATTTGTTAATACCACCTTAACTCCTAAATCTGTATTATATTTGCAAAAGGATACATTTTGGGGGAAATATGCAAAAAAAAATTTAAAATGGTAAGATCTAATTTGATACTTATCATTATAATAGAAATAATTTGATTCAAAGACAGTAAAAATCAAAATTAAGGAACTAATAAACAGAATAATTCAACATCACTATCCTTTAAATAGGGAGCCACTATGATGTACCTCACTCTGAGTTGTGAGTGTAAGTAATGTTATGAGGCATAAAAATGACTATGGAGCCAGCAGGAGGCTTGGGTTTCCCTGGCGATGAAATTACTAAGCTAGATTAACTAGGAAATAAGGTTGGAAAATGAAAAAGGCTGATGGGCAAGTTAGTTGATAAATCTAGTTCTGTGGAAAACTTTCAAAGGGATTTTAGCCCAATAAATTGATATTTTTTTTCATGCAATTCTTCATAAATGTATAAAAATAAAATATAATTTGAGAAAACTTATGGTGATTTTCAGTGTTAAAATAGGTAAGTTAAACATTTCAAATATGAGGAATATGCCAGATATCATTTTCTTACTTTTATGGCCTGATATATAGAGTAACATTGGAAAAAGAAAATATAAGAGAGGGTGTTAAATAAAGATATGTATAAAAAGGGAGAGAAAAAGAAGATGAAGGAAACAATTAAAAAAAAGGAAATGACATTCAAAAATATAAAGCAAACTGTAAAGATAAGAAAATAATTTTAAAGAATTTTGAAGAATTAGAATCTAGTATGAAATGGCAAATGGGAAATTATATATATATATATATATATATATATATATATATATATATATTGCTACATTGGTTATACATGTCTTCCTAAATATGATAGAACTAAAGAATAATGTATGGGTGGGTTTACATCAAAGGTTCTTGGATATATTTTCAGACTAATAAATCTTAGACCTAGTCAATTTAATAAATGTAAAACTCAGAATCAGATTTGTAAGATAAGCCAGGGTACAAAACCAGATCATATTTGAAAACAGGCAATAGTTATGATGTACATTTAAGGATTTTTTTTTCAGAGCTCAAAAACACACAGAATGACAAACACAAGATCAAGAAATAAGATGGTCTCCAGCCAGTGTAGCTCATTTGTTGAACGTCAACCTATGAACCAGGAGGTCACAGTTCAGTACCCAGTCAGGGCACTTGCCTGGGTTGTAGGCTCTATCCCCCGTGTGGGGCATGCAGGAAGCAGCTGATGGATAATTCTCTCTCACCACTGATGTTTCTCTTTCTCTTCCTTTCCCTTACTCTATGAAATCAATAAAATTAATCTTTTTAATAAAAAGAAAGAAGATGGTATGGATATACGAAAAGGTCTACAGTCTCATTATCTCTGAAGAAGACAAAACCTTAAAGGTTGAAGGAGCCTTAAATATTAGAATTACTTTTTTTTTTGTATGATGGAGAGGAGTTATTCAGCATTTAAGTGTCTGGACTATTATTATAAAACTAGAGGCCTGATGCATAAAATTCATGCAAGGGACTCAGCTCTTGCAGCCTCGTCTGCCTTGGCCAGCCTTCACAGCTCCTCACAGCCCCAGCTTCATAAAGAAGGTTGTCTGGACAGTTGTTCTACTGTTTGGTCTAATTAGAATATAAGCTGTTTATTATATAGGATTATATAATCTCTTTATTATATAGGGTCATATAATAAATATATAATAATGAGATTAAGATCTATCCTTGAAACTAATGAATTATTGCTATGCCAAGGTATCAAAAATGAGTTGCACCCAGTTTTAAGCATATTAGGTTCAGCAACTACTTGTTGGAGGTTTTGGGGCCCTCCTGAGAGCTCCAAGGAGCAGGACTATGCATCCAAAAATGAAGTGCTTTGCTTCATACAGTCTACTTCTTCAAAGTTTAAAAAAATACTAAAAATAGACTCTTGTTTCTGGAATACTGTACTTTAGCAAAACTCCATTGTCCATTTTCTCTCTACCTCTCAAGATTTTACAAATTTAATAAAATACTGCTAAGCATGTAGCATTTTCGTTTTTTCAGTTAATTATTCTAACTGTTGTGGAGCGAACGTGAGTGAACGACCACTGGAGCCCAGACCAAATTAAAATTTAGGGAGCCTTTATTAGCCGGCTCAAGGACTACTCTGCCAGTCTCCATGCAGGGAGACCAGAGAGCAGCCCTGACCCTTTGTGCAAGACCACTTTTAACCACATTAACCACTTCCTGTTTTTGCACAACAAGCAACTCAAGATAAAACAGTATTTCCTAAGCTACATCAGGATCATGCCATTGATGACCAAGTTATTCACAGAGTCATCCTCTTCTTCAGAAAGCTGAATGTTTTATCCTGCAAGGCCTACATGCTGAGAAGGGCCATGAAACCATATCTAAGGGCCTGGCATGGTATCAGCACTGACAGCTCTATCTGGGGCATAGTCCATGGACTCAGTAGTGCTCAACAATTCCCACTCTTTAACATTCCCCATTGGTTTTATGTACATGAGTCAAATCATTGACTCTTTTGGGTCATTGTTGGTGACGGAGTTATATTGACCCATGAAGACTATAAGCTTGATAGAATTAATTCTCTGCTGAATGGGCCTGTTTAAAGTAAGGGCTTAAACCAGGTGTGATGAAGCCACGTCAGGATCCCCTTGACCTTTACTGCTGTGGAGGAGGTCCTTTCCAGGCAGGTGTCAATCCTTGTGTGGCAAATTTCTTTACCCAAACAGAGTCACCAAGGTGGAAGGATGCTTTAGACATGCTTCTGGACTTCTTTCTGGGTAGACTGTAAAGCCTGTAAGAACTTGAGTAAAGATTGGTTATGGATTTCAGCTTTTCTAGATTGGGTTTCCATGTAAGCTGGTGAGGTGGGTAGATCAGGGTTTGGAAGAGTCACTAGAATCTGTAGAGGCCCCACTGGTTTTAGGGCAACCTTTTGGGCTGCTTCATCTGCAGCCATATTTCCTCTTGCTTCTGGGGAGTCTCCTTGTCTTATATAGGTAGAGATGAATAGATTTAATTACCTCTGGTAGTGATAATATGCCTAATGTATTACCTAAAGGATCCTGGTTCTGAATTCTTTCAGAGAAAATGGATGTAGGTGGGCTCCTTCTAGCTACTTCCTGCTGAGGCAGGTCAGAAGTTTGTCTCAGAGCCAAGAGATCCTTGCTGTCTGTCAGAGGGACAATGATACCTGGGCACAGAAGGAGGTGGGCTTATAACCTGGGGGAGACAAACTGTAATAAATGGTCTGGTGGAAGGGAAAGAAAACATTTCAGTTTTAATAACTTCTATTGAAATAGAATTTTTCTCCTCAAAATTACCTCTATGTTTATTTAAAAAGCCAAATCAAGACTAATTTATCGATTGTATTTAATTTGGCTTGATTGTTTGCATAAACATAACAAGAATGGTAACTGACTACCTTTACTGAAATTTCATGATTGAGTCTTAATGTGCCATGTAGGGCCAGGAAGCCAAGCCATCCACCTGCTGTCACGCCTTCCTGTAGTATCTGCTGAGTTAGGTGAAGTCCTCACTTATAGTGGCTCTAGCCGGACCCATGCCCTAGGCTTCAAGGCCCATCTCAACAGCCCTCCTACTCGTCCAGCCTCAGAATGTGTGGGGGTCCTGCGGGGACACAGAGGCACCCTTATTGCTCCTCTTCTACTCTGACCAACCACCAGTGATGGTAGGCATGGGCCTGATGCTCTAGCACCAGCTATTTTTAGGGCTACCAAGCAGGATACCAGGATTTCTTCTTGGCATTCTTATTGGCTTGAAGTCTTAAGAGTTGAGGCAAGGCTCTTTAAAACATGATATTCCAGTCAAAGTTTCTGGTTAATAAACCACTATTGGAACCTGGTCTTATTGAACTTATGCAAAGAAATGTGTTGCCATGATTTGTTTATTCAGTATTGCCAAACTTTGGAGAAATTGTATAAGGAGAAAAACATACTGACCTTCTTTAGGGTAGAATTTTTCTTGCCAGTCCTTTTTATGGACTCTCCAAAATAATATTTTCTGAATGTATTATAACAAAACAGCAACTGTTATATTTCTTTTATCAGTCCCTCCCTAAGTACTTTGGCTTAACTATTTACCTCCTGTTTAGGAAGGCAAAATGCAAATTATTTACTCTTCTTGGCTTACTGGCCTGTATTATTTGATTTCTTTATAATGTTTCTCTTCTCCTTATCATATGCACAACCACCTTTATTATCACTTTTAAATTAGCCTTCAAACCTTCTTTCTATGTCCTTTAAAAATGCATAACCATGCCTCAGACCTTCTACTCAGTATTCCTTATTCTTTGAAACCTCAATCCTTTAATGAGTAAACAGCCAGAATTTCTTAGCTTAACATTTATGACTTAGACCTTTTGCGATAAAACTAAGAGTAGGTAAAAATAAAACTTAAGCTAGTTGTCAGTCTTAAAGATATTATATCTTAAAATTCCTTTGCTGAATTGGAAGGGTTAAGAAGAAAATGGGGCAGAGAAAGATCCACTTTGTTTTGCTAGCATAGTTCAGATAAGCAAGAAGCCAAGGACGCCAGCAGAGCGGGTTGTAGCCAGTAAAATCAACAAAAACCCATCTTTCCCTGCTCTTCCTGCGGATGCCCCCCTTTTCCGCATTAACCATTTACTCTGTCCATAGCAGGGGAGATAAGGCAAGCGGTCTGAGAGCCTGTACAACCAGGCTTTTTGCCCTAAGGAACAGCTGCTCTCCTTTCAGATGTTCCTTCTTTACTCTAAGGACCCAGAAGTATTTACTCAAATACTCCTCCTCCTTCACCACTTCTGGTATCTCCAATCATCCCCTGTCCCCCGCCTAGGGCTTCTCTATCTCATCAGGCTGAGAGTGAATTCCATGGCCTCTACCCTTTCTCACACCTGCTCCCCAGCAGGTTTCAGCTCTCTTCCTTCCCCTGGAGACCGACTGTAAATCCATCAGGAAGGGCAGGCAGATTGCTGTTCTCGGGACTCCATGATTCTCTGTTTGCTAGCAGGGTTGAAAACAGCTTACAAAGCAGTTAGTTATGATTAATCTTAACCCAAAAAACCTTTGTTTAAACTTCTCTGGATTGGCAACCTTCACAAATTAACCCTAGTATTACAAATTTTTAAACTAACACAGTAAAATTATAAACCAAGGAAAAGCAATTAAAAGTTCTCTACTGTCTCCCCCTAAAGTGGGGTTTGCACTATCGTTAAGCAAATTAAACGATAGAAAGAGATGACTAATACTCTCATGTGTACAGCGAGATGGCACAAAGTAGCTTTCACTTCACACAGACTCTCACACTTACATTTACTCCTGGAGGCCTGTCCAGCTCCCCCAAACCCCAAACCCGGTCCATTCACTGGAGGCCTAAAGGCCAGCACATGGCGGTGCTCCTGCGCCAGCACTTCCATGTTCCTGTCAAACTGTAATTTAATTTCTGTAAATCAAAAGCGTTAATAGAGGCTCTGTAATCATCTGCTTGCCGCTTGAATTCCTGACAATTTTTCAAAAAACATTGCAGGGGAGTATAGACAGAATATGAAGTAGACTAACCCATTCTAATGATAGAGACAATTAGACCACAGTAACACAGAATAACAAAGACAATGACAACCAACTGAGGATCACCAGGCACTGTGATATATATATAATTGATTTTTAAAATATATATAATTGATTTTTAAAATATATATAATTGATTTTTTACAGAGAGGAAGAGAGAGGGATAGAAAGTCAGAAACATCAATGAGAGAGAAACATCCATCAGTTGCCTCTTGTACACCTCCTACTGGGGATGTGCCCACAACCAAGGTACATCCCCTTGACTGGAATCGAACCTGGGACCCTTCTGTCCGCAGGCAGACGCTCTGTCCACTGAGCCAAACCTTTTTTGGCTGTGCAGGACCACTTTTAAGCACAATAACCACACCCTGTTTTTACAGAACATGCAAACCAAGATTAAACAGTTTTTTTTCTAAGCTACATCAGGATCATGTTATTCACAGGGTCATCCTATTCTTCGGAAAACTGACAGTGTTCTGTCTTGCCAAGGCCTACATACTGGGAAGGGACCACTGGCCTAGTGTCAGCACTGACAACTCTATCTGGGGTGTAGTGCAGGGCCTCAGTAGTGCTCAACAATTCACACTCTTTAACATAACAAAAGATGTACATGTCTGTAACAGTTTTAGCTACCTTGTGTTACAGAATCCTATTTATGTAAGTACCATAAATGCAAAGCATATACAGTATGCAAAACAGTGTAAGTCACTAGGATACAATGGATTGTACATAATTTTCTATACACACTAGAAAATACAGACACAGTTCAGAATAAATTTATTAGGAATCTAACACAACTGTTTCTATTTTTCTTATGTTTAGATTCTCAACAATATAATCACAAATAAGTTTTTACTATCTTTACAAATTTATCTAGAACTTTTTTTTTATTATGGTATATTTTATATAATCTCCTTCGCTTTACGTTAGAAATATTATACTAAATACCTACCAGGTCATAAACTGAATTTCCACCAGGTGTCAGTATACGAATGCAAATATTTCCATTTGAACTGAAGTGCAAGGTGTTTGAAGTGCTATTAAAAGTTACTCATGGCATGACATCAGAGAAATAACAGAGAGATTCCCTTAGTCTCTCCCTTTGAAGTTTCATCAATTTGAACATCTATAATTAAACAAAAGATTCCCTGCTCAGTGCACAAGCATGTCTGAGAAATCAGTGCATTGAAGCATGTAGTTTGCAAATCGGGGAGGCAGGAAGAGAGAATAACTCGAAGGAACCAGAGACACAGCCCTGCAACCCATAGTTCATTGTGAGGCTCAGCCCTCAGAAAGGAGGAATCAGGTGTGGCTGGCACTCCCTTCAGCTGGGAATAGCAAAGAGAATTACTAAGCATTTCTGCAGAAGTGGTAAGTACACAGTGCAGCTGAGCCCTGTGACCTGGGCAGGCATGAAGACAGAGATGCAGCCACAGTCTGACAATTGTCATTTCAGTCAGAGAAATGAAGTCACACAATATAATATAATGAATATATAAGTTGAACAGATGAAAGAATGTGAAGAGCTCAATAATCATGCTAAAATTAAGAATAAACAATTGAATGAGGTCAAGTCATCCTTTCTACAGAAATGTTTGCTACTTAATCTGTATTAACACATTAACTTACTTTGTGTGATTTAGTCATTGATAAAAACTTGTATGTTGAATTCCCACTATGTGTCAAGAACTTTACCAAATATTTATTATAAGAACTGTACCAAAACTCAGTAAATATTTGTGCACAAGACACGCATCTCTGCCTTGGGTTTGATGATATTTAGAGATAATGTATTCAGACTGCGGAAATGGTAGAGAGACCAATAACTAGCACTTTCCCCTTCAGGGCTAAACTCTTTTCAAACCTATTCACTGTATGTAATGGAGATATTTTATTAAATAATTTTTCCTAGTCTTCCTGACTACCAGCCTGTGATGTGCACATGACTTAGTCAGGACATTTTTAGGATTGTGTACCTCTGTGTTTTTATTTCTTTTTTTAAACTACCACTTCCATTTCTGCTAAGGGATTTTGCCAATGTAGTTGAATTAAGGATATTCAAGTGGGGAGATTATACTAGGTTATCCAAGGGGACTCAATGTGACCACAGGGTTCTGATAAGAGAAAAGGGGAGGCAGGAAAGTGAAAGAGAACAAATTGTTACCATGAAAGCAAAGTTTGAAGTAATGAGTGAATGCAAACTAAGGAATGCCATCAACATCTATTAACTAGAAAAAGCAAGGAAACAGACTCCCTTAAAGTTTCCAACCTTGTCTACCCATTTTAGACATCTGAGCTCCAGAAATGAAAGATAATAGTTTGATGGCATTTTAAACCACTAAATTGGTTTCTAATTTGTTACAGCAGTAATAGGACATTAACACAGGTATCTTCAGACACAGCTTTCATATAGTGTAAAAAGCACATTTAAGTCCAGCTGGTGTGGCTCAGTGGTTGAGCATAAATCTATGAACAGGAGTTCATGCTTAGATGCCTGGTCACAGCATATGCCTGAGTTGTGGGTTCAATCCCCAGGGATTGAACAGGAGGGGGATGTGCAGGAGGAAGCCGATCAATGATTCTTTCATCATGATGTTTCTCTCTCTTTCTCCCTTCCTCTCTGAAATAAATAATAAATAAAAAAGAAGACATTTAATTTTTTTCCTGTCTAACCTAATCTTAGAGTTCAAAAGAAGCTGGCACATATTGTGAAAGATATGAAATAGCAGTGAGCAAATTTTTAAAAGTGAAGGATTATTACCATTCTGGTTCTGTTCTATTAGCTCAATTGTTGATGAAAAATGTTCTGAGAGTTTAACAACAATTTAACTGTCAATACTCCAGAGTGTTTTGTTTTGTTTCAGTGGTAGTTTCATTATGATCTTTATAGTCCTTGTTTCTTTTTCTTTGTATGTTGCTAAAGATGTCAGGTTTTCTACTTTGATGATATTTTAAATCAAGGGTATAGAAATTGCTTATCTCATCATTTAGGTATTGATTAATTCTTTAAATAGCAATTTGATTAAACAATCATTATATCGGATCTCATCGAATTTATAGTCACAGTAAGAAGACAGTCACTAGACAAGTATCTAAAATTAATGAATATTTCAAAAGGGGAAAATAGATAATCTGAGATTTTATGATAGGAAGAAATCCCTTATCTAGGAAGGTTCAGGAAGATATCCTTAAGGAAGTGAAATTACTATGATTTACTACATGAAACTAGAGTATCTGAATGGGAGAGATGAATACCTGAGAGCAATGGGAAGTTATTGAAAAATTTAAAGCATTAATGTAGCATAATTCTCATCTTTGAAAAGAACATTCTGACTGCAATTTAAAAATAAATTTATACATAGAGTGCTTTCTTCAACTGTTGCTTTAGTAAACATGAAATATTTAACACAATTCAACTATTATTATAATAGAGGCAATATTTGTGATTTTCTTTACTATTACTTGGTTATAAATGTAAAGTAAACATTTCTTCTTGGTAAGACTGTTCAATTCTTCCTACCGATGTGAGCAGGCCAAACCCTCCATTTCAACTGGTGACTTTTATCCAGAGATGCACCATGCAATACAAATGGGAGCGAGAAAATAAGTCCTCAACCTGCTGTATAAATATTTCATAAGCTGCTAGATGAAAAGGAAACACTGCTGAGTAAAGTGTGTGGTCTTTGTGACATCTATTTCTCTTTCTGCTCAAAGATTATATTATTTTTTATCTATGTTGTGCTTATTTTGTGCTTAGAATTTGTTAAATATTATATTACATAAATTGCATTGTTATATACAATTTAATGTTTTCCTCACACCTAGAAAGCATAAATTGCTTGCTGTTTCACCCTGAAACTGTTATTATATTTATAATAATATAATAATCATATTTTAAATATTGCTCCCATGAAAATAATATGTTAGCTTTGGTAGCTGGCTAGATATGCTAAACACTAACATTTCCATTATAGAGTGCCAAGTTCAACCTCAGTTGTTATATTATACACTAATACCAAGAAAAATCTTTCTTACAAATGGGCAACACTTGTAGCTAGAATGCATGAACTTCAAAATGTCTTTGAAGATTAAAATAAAGGGTAACTATAGTGCAACTGTGAACATACATTTGCAAACATATTTTCAATATTCTGCTTTCAATTATTTTTATAAACATCTAGAATTTAGATTACTTGATGTTATGGTAGCTCTATTTTTAAAATTTTTGATAATCTGCCACACAGTTTTTCATAATGACTCCTCCATTTTGTAATATTAGTAACAGTGCACAAGACTAAATTTACATCCTCACCAACATACTGTAAAGGTATAAAGAGTACAAATGTTAATCTTCAGATGAATGGGTGAACAAAATATGGTCTAGACACACAATGGAATATTATTCAGCCCTTAAAAGGAAGACAGTCCTGTAACATGGAATAACATGATGAAACTTGAGGACAATATGCAAGTAAGTGTTATAAGTCAGTCACATAAGAATACTTTAGGATTTCACAAACTGGTATATGTGCTGTGCAAGGTGATCAAATTCATACAACAACAAAGTAGAATGGTGGATACCAGTATCTGTCGGGTAGAAAACAGGGACTTGTTGTTTAAAGGGTATAGGGATAGCTTTGCAGATAGAAAAGTTTTGGAGATCTATAGCATAACAGCAAGAATATGCTTAACACTGATCAGCACAGTAAAATCTGGTTATATAGTATCTTTTATTAATAAAAACACGTTTGAATAAATTTTCAACATAATCTTAATTAGGTTTTGGGGGAAAAAAGCCAAAAAAGAGAAAACACAATAATGCTATTAATTTCTAAGTGCCAATATTAAGTTCTGTGGGTACAAGTATAACCCTATATGTGCTTTGTTTCTACTTACTGATAACTAGAATTTAGGATTTTTGCTGTGGAATATAAAAATGCAAATAAATGTTTCTATAGTGGCGCAAAATAAAATAAAATAAAATAAAGGGTAACTGATTTTAAGGAGTACAATACTATGAGATTTTTCTCTCAGCCATAATGAAATTTTCCAACATTCGTCCATTCCTAAAAACAAGGTGATTGAATGAATGTTCATTTGCTATTAATACATAGCATTTAGCATTTAAAATATTTTAATGTGAATTTCTATATAAAGCCATTTTTCTATCTCATGCTATTTTCTCTTTTGATATTAAAGAAATATGAATTTTTAGATATACCTATTATTATTCTTTCTTTAAAGATATCTGTAAAGTAAAACACTTTTGTCTTTCCAGAAATATAGCCTTTAGGGATTTTGATTATCTAAATTTTCTCTAGCCTTTGATTTCTCTGATCTCCTCCCCGGAAAATCTTTTTTCCCCTCCCTGTTTGCATAGCCATAACTATGCTTCAACTTCTGTAATCTCACTTGATTCTTCTGCTTCTGCTCCAGTAGGGTTCACTGCCAGTCAAGCTTCTGCTGTCTCAGGTTGAGGCCCTCCTCCCCAAACTGCAACAGATACCTGGAAGCTTAACATATAACATAGAAGGAGTGTCTAGAATGTATGTGTATGCCGTATATGGGAGACAAAGAGCCCCACTTTGTTCCAAGCTCAGCCTCTGGAGGCGACTCTGCTGAGCCAGCACTGGTGAGAATAAAACAGTTCTTTTCTGAATCTCGGAGTGCAGAGTGCATATGGTTTGTCCCTTCCTGCCAGCCCAATTTCTGCCATTACAAGCTCAGGCAAATATTCTTATAGTTTTTTATTTTATTCAAGTTATTGCATTTCAAAAGCCATTCCTGACACAATATTCTCAAATAGAAACCCTATCACTGTTTCTTCCCCCTTGAATATAATTTATAGATTTATAGCATAACATTTATAACAATTTATATCATTTCTTTGTGTCCTCCTCCCCTTATTTCTGAATAAGCTTCTTCAAAGCAGTACCTATACCTCTAATTGTTTTTTGTAACCTTTAAACACATGGGCCATATTTAAGTCATTAAATAATATTTAGATCTTGAGTCAGCTCATTTGAAAATAAATCATGATGATCTGAATATAGATTGGGCAAATCTTCTAAGCACAAAAATATTATAACATATAGTTGATGAAAGTAAGAACTATCATTTGGAAACACAAACTATGTTTCCCAGTACAAAATGTGAATCATTAAACACTTGATATCTTTTATCCAAGATTATGTAATAACCAGTGTATATTATAAATAACCTATAATTTAGAAAATATCAATGTCAACATCTCTACATAACTATCCAAATTTACATATATATATATATATATATATATATATATATACACACACATATATACTTTTTGTCTACATATATTGATGCTCTATATGAATATTTATGTACTAGAGGCCCAATGCATGAAATTCATGCGTGGGGGGCCAGGGGGGTGTCCCTCAGCCCAGCCTGCGCCCTCTCCAATATGGGACCCTTTGAGGGAAATCTGACTGCCCATTTATGCCCGATCCTACCACAGTTGGAGATCCTTCTCACACTCCAGGACTGCCAGCTCCAAACTGATCACCTGCCTGCCTCCCTGATTGCCCCTAACCTCTTCTGCCTACCAGCCTGGTCATACCCTAACCACTAACCTGCCAGCCTAATTGATGTCTAAATGCTCCCCTGCCACCTTATTTGCCCCCAACTTCCCTCCTCTGCCAGCCTGGTCACCCCTAACTGCCCTCCCCTTCAGGCTTTATAACCCCCAACTGCCATCCCTTGCAGGCCTGGTCCCTCCCAACTGCCCTCCTCTGTTGGCCTGATTGCCCAAAACTGCCCTCCCTTGCAGGCCTGGAACCTCCCACTGTCCTCCCTTCTGGTCATCTTGTGTCTACTTAGGGGCAGGATCTTTGACCACATGGAGGCAGCCCTCTTGTATGTTGGAGTGATGGTCAATCTGCATATTATTCTTTTATTAGATAGGATAGAGGCCTGGTGCATGGGTGGAGACTGGCTGGTTTGCCCTGAAGGGTGTCCCAGATCAGAGTGGGGGTTCCTTTGGGGCCTAGGGTGTCCTGGGCGAGGGGCCAATGGTGGTTTGAAGGCCAGCCATGTCCACCCCTCAGTGACCCAAGCAGAGGTCCTGGGATCTGGGATTAATTTATGTTCTACAATTGAAACTTTGTAGCCTGGAGCAGAGGCAAGCTTTCTGCTTGCTCCATGGCAACAGCCATTCCTGTTTGGTTTTATTTAAATTCTATAATTGAAACTTTGTAGCCTGGAGTGGAGGCCTAGGCACTAGGGCTGCAGATGTTTGGCTTCCTCCATCGCCCTGGCAACCCCAGCCTCTTCTCTCTCCAGCTCCATGGCTGCCGCCATTTCTGTTGGAATTATGTATCTTCTATAATTTAAACTTTGTAGCATTGAATGGAGGCCTCGGTTGGCAATGGCAGGTAGAAAGCTTGGCTTCCTCCATTGCCGAGGAAACCCAAGCCTCCCTCCTGCTCTCAGTGGCAGCAGCCACTTTGGTTGGGGTTTATTTGCATATTTGCTCCTTATTGGCTGGTGGGTGAGGCTGTGGGTGTGGCTTGATCAGAGGTATGGTCAATTTACATATTACTCTTTTATTAAATAGGATTTGTGTATTCATGTGTATTTGTGTATCACTTTGCTATGAATATCCTTATAAATACAGGGAGTGTGCATGTTTAAGTTTAGAAGATAATGAAATATAATGTTACAAAATTATTTTAACAATTGACACTATCTATATATATATAAAAGCCTAAGTTACTGCTATGACTGATGATGGACAACCAGATGACCAGCCGGTAGCTATAACAAGCACTGACTACTACGGGGCAGATGCTCAATGCAGGAGTTGCCCCCTGGTGGGCTCCCACAGCTAACTTCTTATGGCCAACCAACCTCCCAAAGTCCCTCTCATTGGCTGGCCTGTTCTGATCACCCAATGGGGACTGAGTGAGAAGGCCCTGATTGGCTTCAATTTTCAGCCAGGCCAAAGGACCCCACCCATACATGAATTTGTGCACCAGGCCTATAGTTATTAATAAAATATAAGATTGACTTATGTTTTGCATTTTTAACAACCCTAGCCAATGAAAGAGTGCAATTATCTCAAAGTGGCTGAGAAACTGTCCATCCTATTTCATGGGTCCAAAGGTGTAGGTTGATAGTGAAGGAAATACCAAACAGATCATTTTGCTTCAGGTACAAACTGCACATTACCTATATTTTGATCTCTATCTCATTTTATATTTCCTTCCTAATTATTTCAAAATGTGGACTTTAAGATTATATCCAAAATTGTTACTTTCACAGTCTTACATATAGAGCCTTGACAGGGAAACCTTGAGTACCTGGCAAAAGAAATGATATTTTAGGATCAAAATAACCCATAGTGATAACTAGCTTCTTGATACAGCTGTTGTAGCAAGTCTGTTCAGGCAGGTGAATGTTTGTAACAGGTGCAGTTCTGAGCAGTGCATGGGTTGGGAGAAGAGATTGTGGTTGGGTAAAGAGATTGTGCACTGTATCCAACAAACCTCAGCACTTGGCCACAGCTGGTTCTGTAGGTATGGGAGAAGGGCAAGGTAGCATTTTGATGATTAAAGTCTTTAATGACAAAGCTTATCTAAAAAGTGGTATTGAAATTTCAGGTATTGGTGGGTTTAACCACTTTTACTTAGTTCATTCACTTTCTCAGGTTGGACAACATTCTTGGGTAAAACCAGAAAGGTGCTAAAAATGGCACAGGCTACCAATTATTCTTCCATCATATTTTGGCCTTTAAATTATTAATGTCAGAAATAAGTAAGCAATATTAGAAAACCTATATGGAGAAGTGTCTATTAGATCCTTTACCTATTTTTAAATTGTATTATTTGTCGTTCTTTTGTTGAGTTCTTTATATATTTTTGGAAGTTAACCCCTTATCCAATGTATCATTGGCATACATGTTCTACCATACAGTGAAATTTGTTTTCATGTTGTTGATGGTTCTCTTTGCCGTGGAGAAGCTTTTTATCATGGTATATTTTATACACAAATAATAAATTCTCAGAAAGAAAAACTAAAAAGCAATGCCATTTACCATTAAATAAATAGATAGATAGATGATAGATAGATGATAGATAGATAGATAGATAGATAGATAGATAGATAGATAGATAAGATGCTTAGAAATAAATTTAACTAAGGAGATAAAAGACCTGTACTCTGAAAACTATAGGATGTTGAATAAAGAGATAAAGTTATAAACAAGTGGATGAATATACCATGTTCATGGTTTGGTAGAATCGACATTATCAAAATGTCCATTCTGCCCAAAGCAATCTATTAGATTCAATGCAATCTAAAATACAAAGGGCATATTTCACATACCTAAAACAAAAACTCCAAAAATATACATGGAACCAAAAGAAAAGCGTCAGAATGCACCTCAACCTTGGACAGAACCCAAAATCTAGTTATGTGCCCTGATGGGGAATGAAACCTGTCACCTTTCAGTGGACTAGATGATGTTCCAAACAACTGAAACACACCAGTTGAGACCATTTTGTGACTTATTTAGGTATTGTTCTGTTAATGTATATTGTCTCCAGATTTTTAGATACTATATTATGAATAATTTTGTTTATGAGAATTTTTGTATATTTTATTCCTGTTTATATTTTATACCTAAAAGTGGAATTGCTTGACTTGAAGATAAAAAAATATATAAGATAATGCCAAATTATTTTTCAAAGTTTTTGCAACAAACAACTCGCCTACAACATATGAGTTTTTCTTATTCAATAATATTTTCTATTTATTTCTATTGTTCCAAAACTTCGTATTTTTTCTTAACTTTCTACTTTTAATGGTTACCCTTGAAATTCTACTATTTTCTCTTTCAAAATATTATGTTAATTAAATGTACTATTTTCCTTACAAAATCAAATACTTTACAAAATTTTAATGCTAACATAGTGTTCTGCTCTAAAATTTTCTATTTCTCCAAATTATATATTGTTGTTAAGTATACATGATTATCATTTTGTTTAACCTTTATATTACATTTTTTTGTTTTATTACCAATGTTTATACCCACCATTCCTTTTTGTATTTCAGGTCTTCTTTATGTGATATTTTTCATTATTATTGAAGTGAATATATCTTGCTGATAAATCCCCTATCTTTATTTTTGTACATTATCATTGTTCTAAAAACATTCACATACAGTTGAAAAGAAAAGTGAAAATTAAAGATGAGATCAAAATGTTATAATATTCAGCTGAACAAATCTGAATTAAGGAGGAGGAACTTGAAGACCTCTAGGAGAATAGAGATCATTATTATCTACGTCATACACTGAGGAACTCCAGTGGTCTAAAGGAGACTTAAATATATTGTAGGGTAATTATTCTTTGATGTAATGTGTGCGAACAGAGAATTGGGAAATTTGAAGCATATGCTTCACCATAGGAATCAAGTTATTAAAGAAACACAGGTGCTACTATTGAAATAGTAAAGTTATGCAAGGATAGAAAAATTCCAAAGCTGGGGCAAGAAATGTCTGGGAAAAAGTTAAACAAGGTTCTTGGTCCTCTTTACAACTAGTGAGCATTGCGTCTTCAAACACTAATAATTGTTCAGTGCTAAAATCAGTGGTAATTGATTCTCAATTAAAAAAAATGTGGGGATATGATTGAGTTCTTTTATTTAAGCACATCTAGTAAGTTGAAGATATTTTAGAGTAATGCCACACAGGAATAATATGACTCAATGACCCATTGGATAAGAGAATGGCACTATGCAGAATGCCAGTTTTCTTGAAGAATAATTTGTTGCAGGTGTTTGGTATCTGTTCACAGAACAGGCAGGAAGTTTCCATATGATATGACTCATAATCAGTTCAGAACTTGGTGTCAAAGAAGGTTGAGGAATAGTGGAAATTATAGGGTTTTAAATATCTATATATCTATCATCTATCAATCTATATAAAAGACTAATATGCTAATTGTCCCTCCAACCATTCAAACAGTCACTATGATGTACACTGACCAGCAGTGGGCAGACACTCCGACTGGTAGGTTAGCTTGCTGCTGGAGTCCACCTGATTGGGCCTGGGCAAGATGGGCTAGACATGCCCTGGAGCCCTCCCACGGTCCCTCCCTGGCCAGCCAACCTCCTGCAGTGCCTCCCCAGCCTGCCAGCTCCAGTTGACTCCCATCAGAACTGGAAGAGATGGGCTGGACATACCCTGGTGTCCTTCTGCAGGATCTACAGGGGAATCTACTATTGAATAAGGAAGAAAACAGCTCCAAAAAATAATGATTTAAGCTAATCAGAATACATTTATAAATATAGTAAATAGGCAAGATATCTAAAATACAATTTTAGTGTGTGATGATGGATTTTACCCTTTCTCCTCTTCATATCACACTCAACTGATGGGAAATTATTATTAATTTAGTTTAAAATATAAAGGATCATATCCAATGTGACAATTTTATTTGTCAACATGGCTGGATCATAGAGACCATATAATGTGGTCAAATATTATTCTGACTGTTTCTGTGGGGGGGGGGGTTGGATGAGATTAATATAAAATCAGTGGAATGGCCATTTTAAGACTCAGTTTGGTGCCAGCAAGGAGCCAATAGCTTGCAGGACTAGTGGAGGTTTCTCAGAGACGCTGTACATGATCTGAATCGGTGTCCAGTATATGGTGCTATTCCTCAAATAGTCCAGATCGCAGATACAGGAATAAAAAAGTGGAAATGGCCCCTAACCGGTTTGGCTCAGTGGATAGAGCATCATCCCACAGACTGAAAGGTCCCAGGTTTAATTCTGATCAAGGGCATGTATCTTAGTTGCAGGTACATCCCCAGTAGGAGATGTGCAGAAAGCAGCTGATGGATGTTTCTATCTCTCTATATCTCTTCCTTCCTCTCTGTAAAAATTCAATAAATACATTTTTAAAAAAAGAGTAGAAGAACTTACTATTGACTCTAGTGACCATTAGCAAAGTGTTTATTTCCTGCCTTTGCTGTTGTTATTATGTTGGCCTAGAGGTCTCATTCCCAGAAGAAGGAATGCTTTCATGAGAAGACAATAGTTCCAGTGAACTAAAAGTTATAACTAACTTCCCATTACTTTGAATTCATCATGACTCTGAATTAACAGGCAAAAAGAGATTTACTGTATTGGCTGGGGTAAAAGATCCTGACTACAAGGGATAATTGGACCGCTCCTCCATAACAGAGAGAAGGAAGAGTACATTTGAGATATAGGAGGTCCCTTACAGTGTCTCTTAATATTATCATGCCCCATGATTAAAGTCAATGAAAAGCTATAGCAATCTAATCCAGGCAGGTCTACTAATAACCCAGGCCCCCGAGGAATGAAGGTTTGGGTCTCCTCACCAGGTAATGAACCAAGACCAGCTAAGGTGCTTGCTGAGTGCAAAGGGAATACT
Source organism: Antrozous pallidus (assembly GCA_027563665.1). Classification (NCBI taxonomy): domain Eukaryota; kingdom Metazoa; phylum Chordata; class Mammalia; order Chiroptera; family Vespertilionidae; genus Antrozous; species Antrozous pallidus. The sequence goes on from CM050519.1 coordinate 33,459,170, forward strand.
GAATAGTAGTAGAAGAATGCAGTTATAAATACAAGCTATGATCATATGACCAGTTACAGAAACAAGGACTGTAATGGTCATGTGTATTTCTTCCTTATTTTGTTATGAATATGTTTATGTGATTGATATATGTATGTTTTATATGAGTGTGACATATATAATTCATATATAATATATATTTGCATATAGACATATATAAAAGTATCTGTTTTCTTCCCACTTTTTATGCCCCTATCAAGTAATATAGGATGTATTGATTTTGTATCACAGTATTTGAGTATTGAGTATTTAAGTTATAGGAAATAGAAAAGAATAAACATTACTTAAAGGTTTTTCTCTCTCTACTGGGTAGGGTATGTTTTCTGTTTTATGCAGGATAGTTGTATCGTATAAAGTGTAGGTGTGTCTTTTTATTGTTTTTAGTTGGAGATTAAGTATGGTTTAAGGGGATGCATTGTGTGCAAAGTTGACAGGATGTGCTGGGCAATGGTGTCCAAATATGTAGTGATCCTTTATTCTGAATGTTTCTGTGAAAACACTTTTGGATGTGATTAGCATTTTAAATTGGTGGGCTTTGAGTGAAACCAAGTGCTCTCATTGATGTGAGTAGGCCTCTTGTAATCAGTTGAAGGTCTGAATAGAACAAAAGACTGACCTCCCCAAACAAAAAGGAATTCTGAAAGCAGATGGCCTTTGTACTTAAACTGCAACTTCGGCTTTTCCCTGTGTCTTCAACCTGACTGTCTTTGGATATGAACCATAGTATTGTCTCTAGCCCACTCTGTAGATTTTAGACATGCCAGCCTTCACAACAGTATGAGCCAATTCTTAAAATAAATCATAACAGCAGCACTTATGGTTGAATGAAGAAGCCAAGTTTAGGGAGACAGAAATACAGAAAGAAACCAAAATAAAGAAAGACACATAGGCTAAGATAGAGCAAGAGAAATTAAGAAAAGAAGGCATACAAACATCAGAATGTAACACTAATAGTTTTGAGCTTGGGTCAGAGTACAAATTCAATAACTGTAGCCTCTATCATCATAACTATTATTAACTGCATTTGTTATCAAATACAGATACAAAAGAAAAAAAATTAGACACCCCATAGCTATGTTGATTAAAAAATGCCCAATCATGAGAGAGCTGAATTAAAGTTGTACTTTTCTTTTTCTTTTATTTTATTTTATGTTTTAATTTTTTATTTACAATATAACTTATATTTAATAGTAGTACATATGTTTTCCTTTCCCCCCCCCAATATCCTCCCCCAGCCTCCCTTACCCCCCTGCACATGTCCCCACCTGCCCCTCTCCCCGCCTCAGTGTCTTTCATTCATTGGTTACGCTCATATGCATGCATACAAGTCCTTCGGTTGATCTCCACCAGCATCCGCCTCCCACCCAACCTTGTAGCTTGACAGCCTGTTCAAGGCCACCCTGCCTCTGTATCAATCACTCCCCCCTGTTTCTTTTCTTCAAAAATATCTTGCCTCTGCATACTAGAAACAAACGTATAAGAACAAAAAATGTTTGAGTGTCAGTTTCAATGTCCAACTGTTCTGAGTCCCAGTTTCAATGTCAAATAGTTCTTCATGTGTACATGTCAGCAATGGTATCCAGATGGTGAACTCATCATGGCAATGCAAGATCCATCCTCTCTGCTATGGTCCTGGCCCTCCTGCAGCCATGCACAGTTGCCGACTACTAGCATGGCAAGGTGTAGTCAGTGTCCCCCATCTCTGGACCATCCTCGTGGCTGGAAAAGACCCATCAGTTCCTCACTGTCGCAGGAACCCACATGGTCTTGGAGTTGTTCTCTGCAAACACACAAACACATTCTCGACCGAAAGTTAACAAAGGGATCCTCTCTACAAAATAGACTTGGGCTTCTTTTTATTTTTGCCTAAATGATTTTTCTTTGGCTTATTTTGACACCATGTGTGTTTTTTCATGGGTGTCCTGCAGTTGGTTTTACAAATGGAATTTACTTTTCTGGAGTAAGAATTTTCTATATTTATTTTACTTACAGGATATTTTTCCTTACATGATATTACCCCACTCCACCCCCCCCCCTTTTTGATTAATGGGGGCTTTTGGAAATTTTATCTTGCAGTCTTGGTAATTTTAAATTTTAATTTTTGCACACAAATATGACTGCTTTAGGTTCTTTTGATGTTAGGCAATTTTACACTGTGATGAACTATTAATAGATATTTTAGTTAATGTTTTAGGAACAGCCTTTTTGTCCTGTAAACTTAAATTTTCACTTATTTCACTTGGCCAATTTAAATTAATCTGAAAACTTGATTACTATTTTACTGTCAATTTTAATACTTAAGCAGAAATCTTAGTTTACCCTGTAAATACTAGTGGAAAGGAATATTTGGATTTTTTAGTAGGTCCTCAGCATTCCTGATAATAAAATGAATTTAGATATAGAGCAGCTATTGCTTGCCGAGTCTCTGTCTGCCACCTGGGTCCCGGTCTGAGTTGAGCATGGGAGGCGAAGCAGCTGTGGGGGTAGGAGACCTCCCTCAGGAGGGGTGAGAATTCAAGTCCCTGCAAGGTTTGTGGATGAGGGTCTGTGCCCTACCTCTGTTGACCTTTTAGTTCTCTCCTGTTAGCCCCTCTGCGACTGTGCCTGTCTTAGGTTGTTCCTTCCCTGAGGAATCTTACCCGTCTCTGGCTAACCAGCCATCCTCTGGGGCCAAACAGGGTGATGTGAGGTTCAGTTCTGTTACCTTTGTAGTCTGCTCCCATGGCCTCCACATCCAGCACCTGCCTTGGGGTCCCCTCGCCTGCTGGCGGGGTCCCAGTACTGATCACATATCTCGGGGGACCCAGGTTTCTTCTCCAGAGAGGGCCCAGCTCACACCATTTGTTGAGAGACAGATCCATGGTGCCAGCTGCTCAGAGGCTTCAGCCACAGCTTTAACTGAAAGCCCAGGGATTAGCTGTGTGTATTTGGATAGTAAGAAGAGGGTCCCTCTTGGAAAAAGGTCAAGAGGGGCCAATATAGAATGCTCGGATGCCTTCCCAGTTCCTTAATTCCTTCTGAAAGGGATTAATTCCTTTCCTGTCCTTTTTTAAATTGCTGCCCAACATTCAAAGATTTAGTTTGTAAGTTTATTTGGAATAATTGTATAATATGTTGTTGTCAAATATCAAATATTATAATGACATTGTAGAATAATATCATGTAAGGGTATTATGGTGTCACGGAAGGTTAAGGAGGGCCTAGCCTAAGGACTGGTGTCCATAGGAGATGACAAACTCTAGGTCATATTAATTCAATCTCAAACTAGCTGCCAATTTTTTTATAACTTTATATAAACTTTGTCAGGGATGTAAAAACATAAATTACTTAGCTTAGTTCAAGAGTTCAAATATATTGTCTTTTCCCCTTACTCCCACCACCTGCCACTTACCCTGAGGTTTGACATTCTGATAGACTTTTCTCAGTCTCTGGATCCATTCTTGCTCATTAGTCTATGTCATTCATTATATTCCTCAAATGCGTGAGATCATGTGATATTTGCCTTTCTCTGCCTGGCTAATTTCACTTAGCATAATGCTCTTCAAATCCATCCATGTTGTTACAAATGGTAGGAGCTCCTTCTTTTGTACCGCAGCATAGTATTCCATTGTGTAAATGTACCATAGATTTTTAATCCACTCATCTCCTGATGGGCACTTAGGCTGTTTCCAAATCTTAGCTATGGTAAATTGTGCTGCTATGAACATAGGGGTACATATATCCTTTCTAATTTGCATTTCAAGTTTCTTGGGGTATATTCCTAGAAGTGGGATCACTGGGTCAAATGGGAGCTCCATTTTTAGTTTTTAGAGGAAACTCCATACTGTTCTCCACAGTGGCTGCAATAGTCTACAATCCCACCAGCAGTGCAGGAGAGTTTCTTTTTCTCCGCATCTTCGCCAGCACTTGTCATTTGTTGATTTGTTGATGTAAGCCATTCTGACAGGTGTGAGATGGTACCACATAGTTGTTTTGATTTGCATCTCTTGGATAATTAGTGACTTTGAGCAAGTTTTCATATGTCTCTGGGCCTTCCTTTTGTCTTCTTTTGAAAAGATTCTATTTAGGTCTGTTGCCCATTTTTTTATTGGATCATTTGTCCTCATTTTATTGAGTTGTGTGAGTTGCCTGTAAATGCTTGAGATTAAACCTTTATCCCTGATAACATTTGCAAATATGTTTTCCCATACAGTGGGTTTTCTTATTGTTTTGTTGATGGTTTCTTTAGCTGTGCAAAAGCTTTTTATTTTGATGTGGTCCTATTTGTTTATTTTGTCTTTAGCTTTCATTGCCCTAGGAACAGTATCATCGAAAAAGTTCTTTTGGCATATGTCTGAGATTTTTTCCCCCTGTAGATTCCTCTAATGTTTTTATGGTTTCCTGTCTTAGGTTTAAGTCCTGTATCCCTTTTTGAATTTATTTTTGTGTATGGTGTAAGTTAGTAGTCTAGTTTCATTTTTTTGCATGTATCTGAAGAGGTAAGAGATCAACCAAAGGACTGATATGCATGCATATGAGCATAGCCATTGGACACAGATGGGGGTGGGGTGAGGGCATGTGCTGAAGGGTGGGGGGGGCCGAGGAGAGGTCAATGGGGGAAACAGGAGGCTTATATAATACTTTAAACACTAAAGAATTTATACACATACACACACTAGGGGCTCAGTGCACAAAATTCATGCACTGGGGGTGGGTGATCCCTCAGCCCAACCTGCATCTGGCAATAGAGGAAGCAAAGCTTTCTGCCTGCCTTCAGGGGATGTCCTACTGACCACTCACCCCCAGCCTGCCCAAGGCCTAAAGCTTCTAGCTGAGGCTTTAGGCCCTGGGCACAGATCCATTGCCCTGCTCAGCTTGGTCATGGCCTTATCCCCAGCTGCCAGAGAGTGCCTGGCCCTGTGGGCTGCATGCTCAACCCAGCTACCTTGGCTCATTCCCCCCAGCCCAGGCCTTAGCCCTGGCTGGCTCCGCCCCAGCTCCTGAATGGCTGATGGGCATGGCTGGTGGGCATGGCTGGTGCGCATGGATTGATCAGAGGTATGGTCAATTTGCATATTACTTTTTTATTAGATAGGATGTGTGTGTGTGTGTGTGTGTGTGTGTGTGTGTGTGTGTGTGTGTATGTATTATAGACCTGGTGCATGACATTTGTGCACAAGGGGTGGGGGATCTCCCTCAGCCCAGCCTGTACCTTCTCCAATTTGGGCCCCTTTAGGGATATCTGACTGCCTGTTTAGGCCTGATCCCATTAGAAGCGTGCCTAAAAGGGCAGTCGGACATCCTTCTCACAATCCAGGACTGCTGGCTCCAAACTGCTCACCTGCCTGCCTCCCTGATTGTCCCTAACCCCTTCTGCCTGCCAGCCTGATCACCTCCTAACTACTCCCCTGCCAGCCTAATTGATGCCTAACTGCTCCCCTGCCAGCCTGTTTACCCCCAACTTCCCTGCTCTGCCGGCCTGGTCACCCCTAACTGCCCTCCCCTGCAGGCTTGATAGTCCCCAACTACCTTTCCTTGCAGGCCTGGAACTTTCCAATGGCCCTCCCCTGCTGGTCATCTTGTGGTGGTCATCTTGTGTCCACATGGGGGCAGGATCGTTGACCACATGAGGGCAGCCCCCTTGTGTGTTGGAGTGATGGTCAATCTGCCTATTACTATTTTATTAGATAAGATAGAGTCCTGATACATGGGTGGGGATTGGCTGGTTTGCCCTGAAGGGTGTCCTGGATAAGGGTGGGGGTTTCTTTGGGGTGTGGGGCGGCCTGGGTGAGGGACCTGTGGTGGTTTGCAAGCTGGCCATACCCCCAGCGACCCAAGCGGAGGCCTTGTGATCTAGGATTAATTTATGTTCTACAATAAAAACTTTGTAGCCTGGAGTGGAGCCAAGCCTTCTGCTCGCCCCATGGAAACAGCCATTTCTGTTTAAATTCTATAATTGAAACTTTGTAGCCTGGAGTGGAGGCCTAGTTTCTAGGGCTACAGAAGCTTGGCTTCCTCCATCCCTTGGTACAACCTTAGCCTCCTGCTCTCTCCAGCTCTATGGCTACTGTCATTTTTATTTATCTTCTATCATTGAAACATTTTAGCATTGGGTGGAGGCCTGAGCCAGCAAGGGCAGGCGGAAAGCTTTGTTTCCTCTATTGCCAGGGAAACCCAAGCCTCCCTTCTTCTCTCTGTGGCCGCATCCATCTTGGTTGGGGTTTATTTGCATAATTTGCTCCTGATTGGCTGATGGGCATGTCTGTGGATGTGGCCTGATCAGAGGTATGGTCAATTTGCATATCACTCTTATATTAGATAAGATATCCTCTCTAATAAAAGAGTGATATGCAAATTGATCATAATTTCAAGACACAAGATGGCTCTCCCCATGTGGTCGAAGATCCTGCCCCCATGTGGACACAAGATGGCCACCATAAGATGGCCAGCAGGGGATGGCCATTGGGAGGTTCCAGGTCTGCAAGGTAGGGCAGTTGTGGACAGTTGGGGGTGACCATGCCTGCAGAGGGGGGAAGTTGGGGAGCACCAGGCCTGCAAGGGACAGAAGTTGGAGAAGACTAGGCCTGCAGGGGAGGGCAGTTGTTTGGGGACCAGACCTGCAGGGGAGGACAGTTAACGGGAGCCAGACCTGCAGGAGAGGGCAGGAAGGGATGACCAGACTGGCAGAGGAGCACAATTAGGCCAGCTGGGGAACAGGTAGGGGGTGATCAGGCTGACAGAGGAGTGGTTTGGGAGTGATCAGGTTGGCAGGCAGAAATGGTTAGGGGCAATCAGGCAGAGGCAGGTGAGAGCAGTTGGGAGCCAGCAGTCCTGGATTGTGAGAGGGATGTCTGACCACCCATGTAGGCTGATCCTGGTAGGATGAGGCCTAAACAGGTGATCAGACATCCCTTAAGGGTTCCCAGATTAGAGAGATCATAGGCTGGGCTGAGGGACACCCCACCCCCCATGCACAAATTTCATGCACCGGGCCTCTACTGTGTGTTTGTGTGTGTGTGTGTGTGTGTGTGTATTTGATAAAGAACATGTGAAAGAACATTTTTACATTTGCAACAGCATGGAAGGACCTTGAGGAGATTACACTAAGTGCAATAAATCATCCAGGGAAAGACAAATACCATATAATTTTATTTATACGTAGAATCAAAAGGAAGAATAAAACAAGACAAAAACTAATTCATATATATAGAGAATAGACTGGTGGTTAACAGTGTAGAAAGGGGTTAGGAAATAGATACAATTGTTAAAGGCACTCATTTTACAGTGATGAATAATATCTATACACACTGTATAGTTATAGTAACAATATTAATAGTCACATTGTATTCTATGTCCATAAAAATGATGCTGATCATTTTGTGGTGGATACAAATATCAATTTATAATGTTGTACACCAAAAACTTTATATTATTATATACCAAATTTATCCAATAAAATATATTGGATGAAAACTTTAAAATGAAAAAATTTAAAGTGTCCTATCTCTCATACATAACAAACATATACACAAACTGCATCATCAATTTCAATAAAAATCTTATGTCAGATAAAGAATTTAACAAAATCTAACATCTTTTTTTTATTAGAAACACTCAACAATGTAGGATTAGAAGGGAAGTTCTTTAACTTGATAAAGGGACTCTATGAAAATCCATAACAACATCATACATAATGGATAAAAACCAAATTTGTTTCCCTTAAGATCAGAAACAGGGTTGGGAACCAGTGTCAGTTCTGGCCACTTTGAATCAACTATGTTCATGAGGTTCTAACCAGGGCATTTAAACAAAACAGATCAATAAAAGTCATTCAGATTAAAATGCAGAAAGTTAAACTATCTATTTACACATAACATGATCTTATGTAAAGAAATCCTAAGAAGTCCTCTAAAAAATATTAGCAGTAAGTTCAGCAGGTTGAAAGAAACAAGTTGCAAACACACAATTAATTTTATTTCTATGTACCTCCAATGAGTAACAGAAAAATAAAATGTTTAAAATTCTATTCAAATAACATTAATGTGTATAAAAACCTAGATATATTGCACACTTTTATACTTTAAATTACAAAATACTATTGGAAGAAACTGAAGAAACTCAAAATAAATGGAAATATATACCTTTTTGATGGATCAGAACACTTATCATTCTAAGTATAGTGACTGTGTGAAATAATACCCATACATGCAAATGAGAGTGTAAAATGGTATAGTTACTTTGGGAAACTTGCAAAAAAAAACCCCAAAACTTAGACCTTTATATGCCCTGTGATGATATGACTTCCTAGCTATAAATTTACTAAAGAGAATACTAGTAAGGTAAAATGTCCACAAAAAAATATGTATACGAAAATGTTCATCGCAGCTGTTTTCATAGCAGACAGAAACTGAAAGCCACCAAAATATTCAGAAAGGATAGGCCAAACCATAGTGTATTTTTATACATTAGAAAACTATTCATCAGTAAAAAATAATGATCTATCAATTTAAGCAATAAACTGCATGAATCTCAATAATATTATGATAAGTAAAAGAATTTAGGCACACAAGACTACATATTGTATGATTACATTCACATTAAGTTAAAAGCAAAAAGAACCAATCAAGTTACCAGATATCAGAAGAGATGTGGTATGAGAATTTTTGACTGGAATGTGGCATAAATAAACTTTCAGAGTTGATAAGATTTTTTTAATGGAAGATATATTACAGTATATATATGTGTATATAGATATATAACAGCATATACATATCCATATGTCTATATGTGCACATATAGATATATATTTAGATATAAGATAATTAGGACAATATTAGGATAATATTTTATTGAATTAGATCACAAATAAGAGGCAGAAGAAGAAAGTGGGATATAGGCTGTGCTAGTCAAAGTTCTCCAAAGAAACAGAGCCAAAAGGATGTCTGTGTGTACACAGAGCCAATAGGAGACAGAGGAAAGAGGAAGATAATTATTTATTCCTTAAATATGATTTTATATTTATTTTTACTAGTACAGTATAAGAAAGAATAAATCACCCTCAGCATTTTTTGCTCACTGTGATCATATTGACCTCATCTCCTGCACAAAGCTTCTTAACAGTGACTACTGCACATGATGCTACAGAATTGGCACTGTCCATTTCCTTCTATTCTCAGCCTATTACATCCCCATTGTATTCTATGAATAGATGCAGAAAAATAAGAATTTACCTGCCTGAGAAAAAAATCTGCTGTCTTAGATAATACTCAGCAAAAGATTAGAGCTGCATTCCAGGGAGCCAATATTATATTAAATAGACCAGGAATGAATATTATTTATGTCTTCTTTATAGTCTTTAATGCTGCTGCCTACTGGTCCTCCCCTGCACACTTTATAGAGAGTCTACTGACTGTAAATGAGTTTCTCAATCATAAAGTCTGAAGTCTGTATTTTTTTCTAAAATATATAATCTTATTTATTTCAATACTCACTTTTTAAAAAGTTTCTGTTTAACTTAATGGGATTTAATTGGGAGTTTTAGTATCACTAAATATCATTGCAACTAAATAGTTTTAAGGTAGAAAAATCAATAAATACAGAATAAGAAAAGTCAGCCATAGGCTTTAGATGATAACACAGGTGGGTAAAATTACATTTATAGGAAACACAGAATTTATTCTTGTGTTATTATTTAGTAACAATAAAGCTATAGAAATAATCATTGTCTGCATATATTTTTCCATAGGAACAACTGTAAACCTACTTTTGCCCAATACCTGTATAGTTACATTTCAGAAGTAATGTGACAAATACTGCAGACTGGCTTACTCAACAGCAAATGGCTTTTACCTTGCCTCTAAAAGAGAGGCTGAAAATTATCTTAAAATACCTAACATGTTTTCAAACTCCTTTGAACCCAGAGGGTTCATGTCACTCACTTCTAGTCCATGAAATAAAAGGAAGTCAACTGTCAGTACCTTGAAGACGTTTCTGTCTTCCATTATAGAATGCTGGTGACAACTGGGAGCACAGTAGTCATCACTGAGAAAAAGGTAATGAATATAGAAGAAACCCATCCCCTGTCATTACTGAGGCAGAATCTCAGTTTTAGACTACCACTCATGTTTATTTTTTAATGAGATAAATGAATCCTTATTTGCTTGAGCTACTGAAACCAAGTCTCAGATATATAGTAAAAAAGAGAGCCTTAATGAAAATATGATAATGAATACCATTAAAACAAGAGTTTATGTTCTCTAAGTTCTAAACCATGTCCAATATTATTAGAAAAATAAAATAAATTTAAACATGAGCATAAATTCACTTGGTATTTTAATAGGAAATACATTTGATAAAATAAGAAATCTCATTTCTTATTTTAAAATTTTAAATATTATATATCTGACAAAAATATCAATATTCTGAACATATCAGTATAAGCATGTATATATATGTGTGTATATATATATATATATATGAAACTATTAGGTTATTCTAAAATAATATTTTCAGAAATACTTTTGCATTTAATCCTATTGCCTCTCATTGTGAATTCTACTCACCCAATCTGTTAATTGATAATAATGTATGACAATAAACAAAGTTTGTCATTTCTGTTTCTCAGTCCACTCATTGATATGTGTACAATTCTTGATGAGTAAATCATCTGCTCTGACAATTTTGCTTGAAGCAATGATGTTCATCACCATGTACATCCCTGTACATTGTAGACAGACACTCAATTTTTAAAAAGTCTGGGTATTGGTATGACTGTTAATTATTTTAACGAGAAGTTAAAATAATTTTCATATTCCTGGATTTTAAAAACAATAGAAACCCCAAACTCATCCTGGAAGATGAATATCCTGATAAACAGTGGCTTCTCAGCTACACGACCTGACCATCAATTCCTGAATATCTCACTAGGGATCTCTTACTCTGCCAACTCCAATTCAGCAGCAAGCACAGAAAATCAGTCTCAGATAAATACTTTCCCTTTCTTCCCCTTGGAAGAGTTGAAAAAGAGGAAGTTTTAGAAACGTTTTACTAAATAAACATTTGCATCATGAATGATGTAAAGCTGGTTTTTAAAGTGCAGCTTGTGCACCTCAGCTAACATGTTTATCTCATGAAAGAGATCAAATTTAAGTAAAGTGTACGAGCCTGCAACTTTCTCTTTTTACCTCCCATTCTATATTTTATATCCATTACTCACAAAGATATTAGACATTTAAAGTCTACCAAGGGATGCAGTCTTTTTTTCACAATCCATCTAAGACACATTTATTCAATTCTAGCTCCTAGTAATAAGGCACATGTTTTTTTTTTTTTCTTTTCAGTAGGAGGATTATATGATTGCAACATTCTGGCAGACATTCAGCTAACACAAATGCCCACCCCCCCAAAAAAATATTTCCCATTACAGGAATAAAATTATATCACAGATTAATGAAACAAAATTATTTAATAAGTCATATTAAACCATTGATAATATTACTCAAGATCAGAGAAGTAAGAAAACATCTTAATAAGTCTTTTGACTTCCAACATTTTGTATGACACTCATTCATTAATCTATTTATATAAAATCCTAATATGCAAGTTGACCAAATGGTGGAATGATCAGCGGAATGACTGGTCCCTATGATGCACACTGACCATGAGGGGGCAGATGCTCAATGCAGATGCTGCCCCTAGCCTGTAGGCCCCAACTGGTGGTGGCAGTGGGGGACAGAGCTGGCAAGTGAGCAGCACCTGGCCAGCAAAGGTGGGTGAGACCAGGGGCCCCATCCACTCCACTGGTCACCTTACAGATTGGCCCTCATCGCCTCCAAGCCTAGGGACCTTACCCATGTATGAATTTTGTGCAACAGCCCTCTAGTTTTTTAATAAAACACTATCTTACTATATGAGCCAAAATATGCCAGATATTATACTTTGTACTTTAGGAGGGTATGGGGGTAGGATAGGCAAATCATAAACAAACTTTACATTTCAAGATTTCTCAACAGTCAAAATGGGTAAATAAATAAATAAATAAATAAATAAATACATGTGATGTCATATGTTAGTTGGATTTTCAAGGTGATTATATATCAAAATAATAGCACAGCTAGAGAGATGGTTACTTTCCTCGGGATGCTATATGGGATCAGTAGGCTGCCTTTATGATTTAATATTGAATTTCTATCTTAAAAAATTAATATGAATGCATTATGTTATAAAGAATAGGAAGAGTATTCCAAGAAGAGCAACAACTCCATGTTCTCCATGATCTCCCTCCCAGAACTAGCTGAAAGGGTGATTGTGCATTTCTAATTATTTTGACCTGAAAAGTCACTTGAATTTAAACCAAAATCTGATTTTTAGTCAATAATTAATTTCCATGAAGAAAAATTATGTGTGTTATATGTATATCAATATTCTTTTTTCCCCCAAATAGTTCACATTATTGGCATCTGAGTGAATGAAGTGGATGGAAGGAATACATAAATTTATGCCAGAGATGGTAATTTCTTCTTGCACAGACATATTGTACTAATATGGCATGATTTTCTCAAAATGTGTAAATTAAAAATGGCTTAATCTCCATGAGGACATCTCAGTTTGTGTTGTTGTTTTTTTCTCAATTATGTATCCCCAGTGTTTAGGATAGCACACTCGCTACATAGTTGTTACATAAATGTGTGGAATGAATAAATGAGCAAAAGAAAGTCAGTTAAATTTCAGTCTTAATTTTGGTAATTCAGCTAGAGTTGTCATACATTAATTATAATTGCATTTGCATTTTAAATAGATTTTACTAACATTTGTTAGCAATTATATAATTAGAAATTTATTGTTTTATTAAGGTCCCCCTTGATACAAAGTAATAAAACAAGGTAAATGTGGATTCAGTTAATAAGAAGAAAGTTACACAAATTTCTGGAGGAACTTCAGTTACAACTAAGGAATAGAACATATGCAAAAAACAACTTAATAAGTATTATTGAATATTCTGTAGGTTTGAAATTAATATATTTAAAATATGTAATCGTTAAAGTTATGAAATATAAAGAGATAATATTGAAGTGGTATTGAGATATAACATACAATTTTTACAAAAATAGTAATATCTCCATTGGCAATTCAAATTAAATCTAATCCAAAGAAGAATTTGTGATTTTGTGATAGTGTAGAAAAGATACTGGACTTCTTTGAAATATTCCCCTTTTCAAATGGTTTGGCAATTTTCTTAACATTTCTGCCCTCAATTTCCTCACTTGAATTGGGATATTCATTGCCCTTCTGTAACTGCTTCAAATAATATACTGTCCAATATATTACCATTATTAACCTAGAAAAAGTGTTTAATAAAAATTATCAGCAGCAGCAGGAGCAGCATCAGCAGCAGCAGCATAATGTCACTTTAAAATTCATGGTATTTTTGAAAAATTTGAAAGTGAGATCCCTTCTAGAAGGGTTCCTCCACGTCTGATGAACATATAAATAAACTATACTCATGCTAAATAAAATTCTGTCCCTTGACAGATCCAGTCCTCCTTCCCTTGATTCGGATTTTATTTAAAAACAAAACAAAACAAAACAAAACAAAACAAAACAAAACAATTAGTGGCCCAGTGCATGAAATTCGTCCACATTAAAAGGGAATTAATTAGAGGAAATATTTTAATATTGCTCTTTGCCCTTTCTTTATAATAGAAGTGTGAGAGACGAAAGGAAATGAGTAAAATGTATATGAAAATAATACATAATTTTATTAAATAAACATTAAAAATGATATAATAATAACAAAACATGATAAAACAAAAATATATTAAAAAACATGGATGCAAACAATGACTGATAAAGTGATTAAACTTATTCTAATATCTCTCTTTATACCACATTAAGAGTGAAAACACTTTCAGAGTGCTTGATTAATTTTCCTTGGGATGAAGTATTTACAGCTTTAACTGTAATGTCACACGCTCTTCAAACACAAGAGAAAGCAACATGTAACTGACCATGTGCAAAAATGGTTTCATATAGGAATATTCCTACTCTGTCTAGAGTTTGTTCTTGTGATTTGTTAATAGTCATCACAAATGCGGGCATCACGAGAAACAGTCATCAAATTAATTTAAATGGGAGGCCAGTGTCAGATGAAGACAAATCAATTCTTGGAATTAGAACAACCTCTCCCTCTGCAGATATTGTTAATACTTCAGTTTCAATTATGTTAGATCATAATCTTTTGACAATAAATCTAGTACCATTACAAAGACCCCATTTATTATTAAGATTTCTCAATAGCATGATGATTGCACCCACTTTCAATTTTAATTTATGAGATGGCATTCCTAAAGAAATAGTATTATTTCTTAATACTATTAAGAAATTTAATGGGAAAATTTTCCTTTTCAGCATCATCTGTTGATTCAATGGAATCATCACTCAAATATGTATGAAAACCTCCATTGAATATATCCAAAATTTCTTCATTTAATTTTTGAACGTGCTCAATATTCCATGCAATGAAATACCTTCTGAATTTCATTAAGGGCATGCATTTCACAGTTTATACAGGCACCTTCTCTTTAGTATAATTTCAAACAAATTTTCAATAAAATGAGATTTATTCTCATCCCATAATTTATCTGCATCAGAATAACATTCAAACACATTTATGTATGCAAAAAGTTGTACTAGTTGTTTGGGCATATTAAGGATGATCACATCATCAATTCTATCTTTCCAGATAGTGTCATCAAGTAATAATCCTCGATGTTTAGCAGCTTCACAAAATATATCATTAGTTACACCTTATACAGGTCGCAGATCATCAAAACTTATCGTACCTTTTACATGCAGAAGCAAAAGTCTCAGGTATTATTGTTCTAGTTCTTTAAAGCTCACAGTGAACAATCTACCTAATACTTTATTCCCACCCTTTTAGGTTTTTGTCCACAAAGAATTATTAAATAGGTAATGCTGTATAATCTCCCAATAATAATAATTACATACATCATAATGTTTTCTATTTACTAAGAACCAAGCCATCAAAGTTGAGTTATACCTTTTAGCCCTATTTAAAACTTCAGCAAAATCATCAGTATGAAAATACAAATTTTATTCAATTGTCAAATGAATAGCTAATCTTATGATTACATGAGATTGGTCATGCATTCACATTGCAAAGAGTCTCCTCACAGCCTCTAGGAGCACTCACACACCTGGAGTCAATGAAGTCCTGTACTTCATCATACTTGATAATATTTTTTTCAGAAATTTGAATATTTGCACAATTGTGCCCTTTATAGATGTATTGAAATAAATATTTTACACTTTTAATTGATGCACAGACTTCAAAGTTTATATTTAAGGCACAAATACAGGTTATAAGGGACAATCCAAGTGTTATCGACAACTTTATTTCCAATAGACATGGGGCTACCAAATCTTTGGTTGTATTTGGGATATCCATCAACATTTCCAATGGTCACCTTTTGAAATTCTTTTGGATATACCTTTGAACATTTTCCATTTTCTATACATGGACTATTTGTATTTTGTATTCCACATGGCCCAGGTACCATATTTGATTTTACAATTTGAAAAAGTCCAGGGCACTGGCCTTCATCTGGAATGTCTGACTTAACTGTACCATCAATGTCATATTCTGTTTGCAATTTGGATTCACTTTCTAATATCAATAGTATGTGAGCATGAGGCAGTCCACTTTCTGAAATTCAATGACATGAATCTCAGCTCTTACTTTGCCAAATAAATAGAATTTACATCTATCATTTAAAAGAGCACTCAGCTTAATATTAAAAACTCTGGCTACCAAGTCAGGCCTGTTTTCAACTTTTTGCCAGTGTTGTAAATTGTAATATCTGCCTATTTGGGGTTGCATATCATGGTTATGAATAAATTGGTCTTGCCATACTTCGTTACAATTGCCACACCATGCTGATATTGCTACTGCATATTTCTGAGACTATCCTCAAAAGATTATGGGAACATTATAATTTTACCAATAGGCACATTGTCATTTTCAGATCTAGATTTGAGATAATCCATCAAACCATTATATTTTTCAACTCTCAACTTAGATTGGTTTGCTTTAATGAAAATTATCCAATTGATCTCCATTTTTTGAATATGAATCCACAATAAATTGGTGAGTTAATTTTCCTTCATTTAAAACAGGATTGAATATGAACCTCAGAGAGATGAAATCTATAATACTGCATTTGTGTGACTTGTGTCCTTGCATTTTGTCTAGTATTATTGTCAATTACACTGTTGTCTCTGAGTCTTAATGCAACATCTGTTCCCCAGCCTTTTTCATCATGTGGAAAAAGAATAGGATATGTCATTGCATCTAATGTATGAAATAGGATACTTATTTGTTTCATTTTAGTGGCATTCAGATTATTGGGATCTGGTTTACAATGAATGATCAAGTTCCTTTCAAAAGGAGATTCTCCATATTCGTATCTGAATACGATAGCGACCTTGGTTACCAGGAGAGATATTTTCCTGGATCACTGTTACAATCATATTTTATTGCCACTGTTACTTCCGTGGGAGACCTTTTGCTGCTGCTTCAGATTGGGCTTCTTTTTCTACCCCATGTAGCATCTTGTAAGATTTTGTTAATTCATTTATTTTGTGTATGAAGTTGTTGATCATGAGTCTTTCTGAGCAGCCCTTGTTGTTTGGTATTGCTAATCTCTTACTTGTCACTTTAGCTGTATCCAAAATATAGAATAGAGCAAACTTCTGAGAAACACCATCTGAAGGACATAAAGTTCCAGTTTGGTGGTGAACTTGTCTGTGTATTCTAAAATAGAATGGCCCACAAGGTAGTGGCATAGGTAAACACCTATCTTGCTGCCATACACAGCAATTTCAAAACTACAACTTAACAAAAGAACAAACATCATCCAGAATCATCAAAAAGCTGGCTGAGTGAAAATTCCACAAATAAAAGTGAAGATAGGACACTGTGACTCAGAGGAGCGATGGCCAGACAGCATTGAAGATATGCACGGAGAGAGGTTTGGAGCAGTGCACGTGCCAGCGGATAGGGCAGGCGGTTGAAAACTCGGCCAGTTTTCTCAAACGGGAGAGACAAAGACGTCCCACTGGACTGATTCCCCAGCTCCAGGCAAAGTCCAGGAAACCCACAAACATATGGAGTAAAATCTGGACAGTGGGAGGGCACGCCAAAGCTTGGGTGTTGCAGGGGTCTGAGGGATTGTGGAGAGGGCGAGCTTGTGCGGAGTGTGTGTGAACTTGGGAACAGCGCAACTGCGTGACCGCACAGAGAGCACTCATGACTTGCTCTCTCATTTGGGAAACCATCAGACTGCATTGTTTTGCGACCCTGGGTAAGAGGTTGGGTGTGCAGACTCATTTGGGGAGAGGCTGAATTCTCTGGCAACTGGTGGAGCTTGGAAGCGGCTCTCTCTCAAAGGTGCTAGCGGCCGTTGCCACCCAGCACAGAGACCCTGGGGCCGCATAGGGCAGAGCTGATGCTGCCTGCTTGGCTCAGAGACTCTGCCCATCCAACCTGAGCACAGCTGAACATCACAGACAATTGGCTTGGAGGTCAACCCCTCCAAGTGCTAACAACGATTAATCTAGGCTTAACTTCAACAAGACTGTGCAACCCATATCCACCTCAGGTAACTGGGGAGGCTGAACCACTGTCCCTTAGAGGAAATCTACCACAAAAGCTAATCGACCAACTCAGGAAAGCAGCCACTATGCAGAGACATGGAAAGAAATCAGATGTGAAAGAAATGGAGGGAAAAAATGACTGGACATAGAATTCAAAATCATGGTTATAAAGCTTTTTAAGAGGCTCTTAGAAAAGGCCAAGACCTACAAGGAAATAAACAAGACCTATGAGGAAATGACCAAGACCTACAAGGAAATGAATGAGACCTACAAGGATATGAACGAGACCCTCAAGGATATGAAAGAGGACCAACCAGAAATTAAGCATACACTGACTGAAATAAAAAATATTATACAAAGACCTAAAAGTACTCTAGAGTACCACAAGAACCAAGTTAAAGATTTAAAATACAAAGAGGTAAAATCCACTCAACTGGAAAAGCAAGAAACAAAAAGAATCCAAAAATTGAAGATAGTGTAAGGGGCCTCTGGGACAACCTCAAGCATACCAACATCCGAATTATAGGGGTGCCAGAAAAAGCGAGAGGCCAAGACAATGAAAACCTATTTGAAGAAATAGTGACTGAAAACTTCCCACACCTGGTGAAAGAAATTGACTTAGGAGTCCAAGAAGTGCACCGAACCCCAATATATAGGAACCCTAAGAGGACCACACCAAGACACATCATAATTAAAATGCCAAGAGCAAAAGATAAAGAGAGAATATTAAAAGCAGCAAGAGAAAGACAGTTAGTTACTTGTAAGGGAGCACCCATACGATTGTCAGTGGATTTCTCAACAGAAATGATGCAGGCCAGTCGGGAGTGGCAAGAAATATTCAAAGTGATGAACAGCAAGAATCTACAACCAAGATTACTCTATCCAGCAAAGCTATCATTCAGAATTGAAGGTCAGATAAAGTGCTTTTCAGATAAGAAAAAGCTAAAGGAGTTCATACCGCCAAACCAATATTATATGAAATGCTGAAAGATATTCTTTAAGAAGAGGAAGAAGAAAAAGATAAAAATATAAATTATGAACAACAAATACACATCTATCAACAAATGAACATAAAAATCAAGTGAATTGATAGGCTGTTGAACAGGATAGACTGGTGAATATAACAGAGACATGGACATAGAGAGGGAATGGACTGACAATTCTTGGGGAGAAAAGGGTTGTGGGAAGTGCAGCAAGAGATTGGACAAAAATCATGCAACAATGGGAGAGGACAGTGGGGAGGGGGAGGTGAGGGTGGAGGGTGGGATGGGTACCAGGTGGAGAGGAGCTATAGGGGGGAAAAAAAGGTGGAACCATGTAATTAATAAACTGAACAATAAAGATAAAAAAATAAAAATAAAACAGTATGGCCCATATCCTGATAGTGATGCAATATTTGCACCCATGGAAGCAAAACCAAAAGAACTATTTATGGAACAAGTATTTTCCATGAAATTTTTACTCTCAGAATCTTCATTTA
The DNA here is from genome assembly GCA_027563665.1 of Antrozous pallidus. NCBI lineage: Eukaryota > Metazoa > Chordata > Mammalia > Chiroptera > Vespertilionidae > Antrozous > Antrozous pallidus. The sequence continues at coordinate 33,478,341 of CM050519.1, forward strand.
TCATTAATTTTTAAAAATATGTCTGGTATTCTGCAAAATGTACATCATTTGTATACAACATTGAGTAAATTTCCCATTGATTGGTTTTTCATCAAAAAAATTTAGTGATAGGCAAAATTTACATCTAACAATCATTCCACCACAACTATATTCAAGAATTGCATCTTCATTTACTCCATTTTTTCTGAGAAGGCAGTTCCTACCAGTGTTGCTAGTACTTGTTGATGACTGTTCTCTAGACATATTCTGTCATTGCCATGGGCTTCTTTCAACTTCAAAAGCACATAGTTTCCGTCCATGATGCCACCTTTTTTCAGCTCCAGAGCAATGTTTTTCCAATAGTTGCACTTCAGATACATTCTTTTGCAGGTGCTGCCTTCTTTCAAGATCAGATGCACGCTGTTCTTCAGACATTTTTCTGTCAATAATGCCTGCATCTTTTGGCTGCAGAGCTGTGTTGTATCAATAGTTGTTCTTTAGACATAGTCCCACTTCCCTGCTGTCATGGTCTGAGATGCAGATGAATGAGAGTCCTGGCTGTCAGACCACTGAGAGATGACTTACCAACAGGTGATTCTGGCTGATTCTGTGAGAATGGGACTTCGTAATGCCTGCTGTCAGTCTCTGTGGTGGCAATGAGGAAATCGGGGTGACCAATGGAGCTAAGCCCCCAAGCTGCCTGCTCTCCGTCCAATCTCCACCCACTTTCTCACTCTACTCTCTGACCAGGCTTGGCATTCTGGGTTGCTGGGGCCAAATCCTTCCACCCCCTCCCTCACTCTCAAGGTGGTTCCATGGGTCTGGCCAGTGTAGTAATCTTTGTCATGTCAAATTGCATATTCCCTCTTTATTGGCTGTGGATGTCACCACCTTTGTCATGGAGTTATGGTTAATTTGCATATTACTCCTTTATTAAATAGGATTAGTTAAACATATTTATTTTATACAAACTACATGACAGGCATGGTGAAATGGCTATACTGAAATAATAAAAATAAAGATGTTTCCCTCAAAAATTTTCTATCCTGATGTAAAAGACAAAAAGGACATATCTCTGATGTCTATGTAATTAAACAAACATAAGATGGCAAACATACAGAGTGCTACAGAGCATGGAAGAGGAACGCTTAAACCATCCAGTTAGAAAGCATCAAAAGCAGAAATATGCCTAGACTTGAAGGAAAAAACTATAAATGAAAGAAAAGAAAAGACATGGAGCTGCCATTTCTCTCAAAAGAAATTGTACGAATGAAAGAATACAACTATGAAGTGATATACTGTGTTAAGCACATGGTAAGAAGTTTGTGGTATGAAAAAGCAGAACAGGAAGCATGATCTATAAAAGAGGGCCAATTCATGAAAGGGATTATGTATAACACTTAAGAATTTACATTTAACTGTTAGGGAGGTAGGGAGTAATTGAAGAATTTAAGCAAGAAAGTGAGTGACACACAAGCTTTGATTTTAAAATAGATTTTCATACTACAGAGGCTTGCATGAGTAAGGTAGCTCAGTCACTGTATAACAGGGATACTGAGAAATTTGCTTGAATTCTGTGAATTTCAGATTCTTCATTGCTTAGAGGCTTAAGTGAGAAATACAGTCAAAGACAAACATAAAATCAATGAATGCACATGATAACTGCAAGATGCAGTAAGAATTCAGCAATATGAAAATGGCATCTGCATATTCTACAAGTGAGATGTGCTACAAGTGTCTTAATGGATGATCAAGAGAATGTTCTCAGACTGAAATTTGACTGTGTGATGATAACGCTACCACAAGAATGGTCAATGAAGAATAAATTATTAGTTGCAGTTGTGGAAACATGGACTCAGGCATACCAAGTATACAGGGAAGAGAGATAAATTTAAAACTATAAGGATAGAACTGTGACTACAGTGTGGATACAAAGAAAATCCAGGTAAGAGTCTTATAATAGCTTCTGAGCAAATTCACAGTATTAAAAAAAATAAAAATAGAAGCATACCATTAATGGGGGCTGTGGGAATTAGGAAATTAATCACTGACCACAATACTGACAGAAATCCCTAAGAAGTTTTTATTTTAAGAAGATAAAAAGAATTGTACAAGAAGCTAGAATAAAAAATGGAACTTTCTTCCCATTGTCATAATTAATTCAATTCATGCATATTTATAATATTCTCTACAAGTATTACAATGTTCTATACTAAGACATGTCATTTTTCTTATGAAATGTAAAGTTGATGCAAAAAAAATTATATTTTAGAGCGAGAACCAAGATGGAGACATAGGTAAACACCTATTGTGCAGCCCCGCGCAACAATTCCAAAATTACAACATAACAACAAAACAAACATCATTCAGAATCACCGGAAAACTGGCTGAGTGAAAATTCCACAAATAAAAGTAAAGGTGGGACACTGAGACTCAGAAGAGTGGCAGAGTGCAGCCTTGAAGATATGCGCGGAGCCAGAAGTTCTGAGCCATGGGGCGTGCGGTCTGTAGGGCTGGCAGCAGCAACCCCGGCTGGATTTCTCAAACGGGGAGGGTGGAGATGACCCACTGCACAGATTCCCCAGTGCCAGGCGAGGTCTGAGATCTGGGGTATGCACCCTAAAAGCTGGGTGCGGCAGAGGTCTCCAAGTTTGAGGGGAGAGTGCACCCTAAAAGCCAGTGAGGCAGAGGTCTCCAAGTTTGAGGAGAGTGCTCACGCTAAAAGCCGGGCACGGCAGAGATCTTCGAGTCTGAGGAGAGTGAGCTTAGCTTGGAACAGCAGTTTTGCATGTAAAGTGCGTGACAGCACAGACGCGTGACTTGCTCCCTGGCAACTTGCTCCCTGTTTCGAGACCCCACCGGACTGCTTTGTTTTACAACCCTGGGTGAGACTTTGGGTGTGCAGACTCATTTGGGGAGAGACAGAGTTGTCTGGCAACAGGTGGAGACCAGCAGCGGCTTTCTCTTAGAGGTGCCTGCAGCCATTACAACCCAACACAGAGACCCGTGTGCTGCATAGGAATTAGCTGATGCTGACACTGCCTGCTCAGCTCAGAGACTCTGCCCATCTAACCTGAACACAGTTCCCCTGCACAGCCAATTGGCCTGGAGGTCAAACCCTCCTAGGGCTAACAACAACAAGCTGTATTCAAAAATACTATATAACCCATAAAGGACTGCAGTAAGAGTATCCACCTCAGGTAACTGGGGAGGATGAGCCACTGTCCCTTAAAGGACACCTACCACATAAAGCTAATTGACCAACTCAGGAAAGTAGCCACCATGCAGCGACATGGAAAGAAATCAGGTGTGAAAGAAATGGAGGAAAAAAGACGACTAGACAGAGTTCAAAACCACAGTTATAACGCTTTTCAAGAGGCTCCTAGAAAAGGCCGATGAACTTAATGAGAACTACGAGGAAATGAACAAGACCAACGAGGAAATGAACAAGACCTATGAGGAAATGAATGAGACCTACAAGGAAATGAATGAGACCTACAAGGAAATGAACAAGACCCTCAAGGATATGCAAAAGGACCAACTACAAATCAAGCATTCACTGACTGAAATAAAAAAAATATTACATAAAGTCCTAAAAGCAGTCCAGAGGGCCACAAGAACCAAGTCAAAGACTTGAAATACAAAGAAGCAAAATCCACTCGGCTGGAAAAGCAAGAAACAAAAAGAATCCAGATAATTAAGATAGTGTAAGGGGCTTCTGGGACAACCTCAAGCTTGCCAACATCCAAATTATGGGGGTGCCAGAAAAGAAGAGAGAGCAAGGTAATGAAAACCTCCTTGAAGAAATAGTGACTGAAAACTTCACCCACCTGGTGGAAGATACTGACTTAACAGCCCAAGAAGTACACAGAACCCCAAAATATAGGAATCTAAAGAGGGCCACACCAAGACACATCATAATTAAAATGCCAAGAGCAAAAGACAAAGAGAGAATATTAAAATCAGTAAGAGAAAAACAGTTAGTTACCTATAAGGGAGCACCCATACGATTGTCAGCGAATTTCTCAACAGAAACGATGCAGGTCAGACGTTAGTGGCAAGAAATATTCAAAGTGATGAATAGCAAGAATCTACAACCAAGAATACTCTATCCAGCAAAGCTATCATTCAGAATTGAAGGTCAGATAAAGTGCTTCACAGATAAGAAAAAACTAAAGGAGGTCATCACCACCAAACCAATATTATATGAAATGCTGAAAGATATTCTTTAAGAAGAGGAAGAAGAAAAAGATAAAAATATAAATTGTGAACAACAAATACACATCTATCAACAAATGAACCTAAAAATCAAGTGAATTAATAATCTGATGAACAGGATAAACTGGTGAATGTAACAGAATCATGGACATAGAGAGGGAATGGACTGACAATTCTTGGGGAGAAAAGGGGTGTGGGAAGTGCAGCAAGAGACTGGACAAAAATCTTGCGACAATGGGAGAGGACATTGGGGAGGGGGAGGTGAGGGCGAAGGGTGGGATGGGTACAGGGTGGAGGGGAGTTATAGGGGGATAAAAAAAGGGGAACAATGTAGTTAATAAACTGAACAATCAAGATAAAAAAGAAAAAAAAAGAAAATTATATTTTAGAACAAACATTCAATATATCCTTTTTCCCATACATAAGTTTCCAAAATATTCCTGACAATATGGAAAGCATTAATCCTATCCTCAAAGTTTCTCTTGTGACTGTATCCCTGTCCCTCTCTAGGCAAGGTGTGATCTTTTCAAGTCAACTTAGGGTATGTCTCCACCCGATCTGAAGACCTTCAGAAGAATGTTAATTACCTTTAACCAATCAACACTAATCAAAGTGTAAGATGCAAATTCACCATACCTTAGTGACACCCACCAGCCAATCAGGAGTGGTTATGCAAATTAACCCAATAAAGATGGCAGATTAATTTGCATACACAGATATCAAGTGGCTAGCAAAGGTGCAGGCTTTCTGCACTGCCCTAGTTGCTCCAGGCCTCTGGGCAGCGTGGAAGGTGGAAAGGCAGCTCTAGCTGGACCAAAGGCAATGCTGATAGCCATGGGAAGAAAGGCCCATTTTTGTACAAATCTTTGTGCATCAGGCCTCTAGTGCAATATAAAATAGAGGAATAAAAGAAATCCTTGGATAAAAAATAATTGGGAGCAAAGCCAAGCCATTGTTGTTTCATAGCTTATAGCCTGGTCAAAAGAATAGTATAAACTTTTTACCCTGATAGTGGAATGATTTTTAGATGTGTTTTTTTGTGTGTGTTTACTTCCTGTTTTTTTTTTTTCTGGAAGTAGTTTCTTTGTCCATTACTCTTACCCCACCCCCCATGACTCTCTTGGTTCTGACCTTTCAGATGAGTCCCATATTAAGAGTATTATTAAGACTACATCTGAGATAGAAACTAAAAAGGAGGCAATTATTGGGTGTTGAATGTCTTTACCAACTCACTTCCTTCAAGTTTGCTTGCAAGTTCTTCATATGTGTGTGAGGAGTGCAAATGTAACTGGGATGTTGAACTTTCTAAATGAAAGACCAACTCCTTTATTAATTCTGGACATTGTGAAAGCAGCTCCCGTAAAGCCAGATACTGTGCTATGTTATATTTCCTGTTTTTAGCGCTGGAATTTAGGATATCTGTTTACTAGTAGCAATTTTCATTTATTGAGATTCTCATTTATTGAGGGCTCACTTCCCTAGCCCTCATTTTACCTCCACTGAGCCATTTGTTTTGGAAAATTTGAGACAATAGTTCAGGATTGGTAGATATAGTTACTCTGTACTTGTCCCTGCTATCTGTACTTATACCATAAATGATTGTTTCCTATGTCTGTCTGCTAGTATATAACTAGAGGATTCATGAAAAGAGTGTGTGGGAATATCTCAATCTTACTGCCAGTTTTGGTTCTGGCCTCCTTAATGGCTAACACTGACAAGCTTTTTGAAAAGACCTTGTTGAGTCTTTTCATCTCAACAAGGCTCTAGGTTATTACTCTCAACCATCCTTGGAGGTTGGCCAGACTTTTCTTTCCAGAGTCAGTTTTTACCTAAGCCTGTATCTTTACTACAGTATATGAATCTATAAGAAGGAAAAAAACTAACCCATTCTAAAATCAACTTAGGCCTGCTGCCCAGGGGATTGGACCACAGCAGGACATCTCCCTGGCAGCCCAGGAACCCTCAGGAGATGTCCTAAGCCACAGTCATACATCCTTAGTGCTACTGAAGAGGCAGGAGAGAGTCCCACCATCACCACTGTGCTCCCAGCTGTCAGCCTGTCTTGTGGCTGAGCAGGACTCCTCTTGTGGGAGCACACTGACCACCAGGGGGCAGCTCCTGCATTGAGGGTCTTCCCTCTGGCAGACAGTGTACATCATAGAGAACAGTCATTTTCAGTCATTTTGCTGTTAAGGTCAATTGGCATATTACCCTTTTACTATATAGGATACTGATATACAACAATAAACTCTTCCATTTTTAACTTTCACATAAAATATAACATTTTCTAAGACAAAGGATTGAAAAGACAATTTCCAGAGTGAATGAGAGGGAGAGAGGGGGAGTAGTGAGAAAGGCAGGGAAAGGGAGATGGAGAGGCAGAGAGAAACATTTTGTTTCAGGCACTTTTGTTCCAGAATAACTTAAGTCCATTGATCAAGTTATTGTGAAAATAAACTCTGTAGTCTCTTTAACTTTTAAATTAAGCACAAGAAATTGAAATTATAATAGTGTTGGTAGGTTTCAAGGCCCTGCTGAGTTCAATTATGGCTCAAAATTGTATGTCCAAATATTTCAGGGGTTGCCTTCTCAGCATATGTTGGCCTCAGCACAGCTGAAGAGCCCTCTGTGCTGAAATGGAAGAGTTTAACTATCGTAGAACACTATTAACACCTTTAACTTTTATAAATGAAGACATAATTCAGCCTACAAATACAATGCACATAATTGGGACAAAAAGTATTACCTAAAAAATGCAAAAGGATACTTTCTTTTAATGGTAATTATAGTAACTCTTTAAACAATGCTTTCAAATGTCATAACTGGCATTGATGGTCTTTCAATTAGCTCTCTCAGAGACACGACATTTTCCATGCCCTTAACCTCTGCTTTTCCAATGTTTATCACTTTAATAAAGTACCAATATTATGTTAAATTTTAATGTGAGTCATTTAAACTTTGCTTAAATTATTATTAATTCTGAATTATAGACAATCCCATTATAACTACTTAAGGACTGACAGCACAAGTTCCTGATTTATCATAATAATTGCTTAGCGATTGCTTATTGAAATGAATTGACCATGTGGCAGAGATTAGCAGATCCTTTACCAATCCTACTATCTCTATTTCCTGGTTCTCTGGGTCCCTTATTAAATCCCTAGTTGTAATAATGCAATGAGTTCTGACTATGGGATACAGTTACACATCAGTGTATCACTTTCAGATCTAACCACCTAAAAGCTTTTACACTGTCCTTCTTTTCCCTTCCATGATGAATTGTGAAACCATGTGTTGGTGATGTTGGAGTAAAACAAGAGCAGGACCTTGGATTTTTGAATCTACATTTGGAGAATTGGTTTCTAATCAGGAACACTTGCTTGGATAATTACATGAACAAGAAATATTGTTTTCATCATTATTAACTCATTACATATTTTTAATATAAATAGTAGCTACTCTTACCTTATTTAAATCAGACCTTATTTTTATTTTTTTTCTAATCAAATCTTTTTAATTTTTTTATCTTTATTGTTCAGTTTATTAATTACATTGTTTCCCCTTTTTATCCCCCTATATGTCCGCTCCACCCTGTACCTATCCCACCCTCCACCCTCACCTCCCCCTCCCCACTGTCCTCTCCCATTGTTGCAAGATTTTTGTCCAATCTCTTGCTATACTTCCCACAACCCTTTTCTCCCCAAGAATTGTCAGTCCATTCCCTCTCTCTCTCCATGTTTCTGTTATATTCACCAGTTTATCCTGTTCATCAGCCTATCAATTCACTTGATTTTTATGTTCATTTGTTGATAGATGTGTATTTGTTGTTCATAATTTATATTTTTACCTTTTTCTTCTTCCTCTTCTTAAAGAATATCTTTCAGCATTTCATATAATATGGTTTGGTGGTGATGAACTCCTTTAGCTTTTTCTTATCTGCGAAGCACTTTATCTGATCTTCAATTCTGAATGATAGCTTTGCTGGATAGAGTAATCTTGGTTGTAGATTCTTGCTATGCATTATTTTGAATATTTCTTGCCACTCCAGTCTGGCCTGCATTGTTTCTGTTGAGAAATCCACTGACAATCGTATGGGTGCTCCCCTGTAGGTAACCAACTGTTTTTCTCTTGCTTCTTTTAATATTCTCTCTTTATCTTTTGCTCTTGGCATTTTAATTATGATATGTCTTGGTGTGGTCCTCTTTAGATTCCTATATTTTGGGGTTCTGTGTACTTCTTGGGCTTTTAATTCAGTTTCTTTCACCAGGTGGGTGAAGTTTTCAGTCACTATTTCTTCAAGTAGGTTTTCATTAACTTGCTCTCTCTCTTCTTCTGGGACCCCAATAATTCGGATGTTGGCATGCTTGAGGTTGTCCCAGAGGCCCCTTACACTATCTTCAATTTTCTGAATTCTTTTTTTTTTCTTGCTTTTCCAGCCGAGTGGATTTTACCTCTTTGTATTTCAAATCTTTGACTTGGTTCTTGTGGCCCTCTGGACTGCTTTTAGGACTTCGTGTAATATTTTTTATTTCAGTCTGTGTATGCTTGATTTCTAGTTGGTCCTTTTTCATATCTGTGAGGGTCTGGTTCATATCCTCAGAGGTCTTGTTCATTTCCTTGAGGGTCTCATTCATTTCCTTGTAAGTCTCATTCATTTCCTTGTAAGTCTCATTCATTTCCTCGTTGGTCTTGTTTATTTCCTTCTAATTCTCATTAAGTTCATCGGCCTTTTCTAGGAGCCTCTTAAAAAGCCTTATAACCGTGCTTTTGAACTCTATGTCTTGTCGTCTTTTCTCCTCCATTTCTTTCACACCTGATTTCTTTCCATATCTCTGCATGGTGGCTGCTTTATGTGGTAGATATCCTCTAAGGGTCAGTGGCACAGCCTCCCCAGTTATTTGTGATGGGTACTCTTACTGCAATCCTTTATGGGTTGTACAGTATTTTTTATTTTAAACCCAGCTTGTTGTTGTTAGCCCTAGGAGGGTTTGAACTCCAGACCAATTGGCTGTGAAGGGAGATTGTGTTCAGGTTGAATGGGCGGAGTCTCTGAGCTTTGCAGGCAGCCTCAGTGTCAGCTATGTCCTATGCGGAGCTCGCGCGTGTGCTCGCGGGTCTATGTTGGATGGGGATGGCTGCAGACACCTCCAAGAGAAAGCCGCTAGTCTCTTCCCCTTGCCAGACAACTCTGCCTCTCCCCAAATGAGTCTGCACCCCCAAAGTCTAGCTCAGGGTTATAAAATAGATGGTTTCCGGGGCCTGGAGACAAGTTTCCAGGGGGCAAGTCGTGGGTTTGTGCGACACTTGCGCCCAAACTTCTTATCCCCGCCTCCAGGTTTCTCTGCAGACTAGGAGACCTCTGCTGCACCCCGCTTCCAGGGTGCGTCCCCCGGACCTCAGACCTCGCCTGGCACTGGGGAATCTGTGCAGTGGAACGTCTCCACGTACCCCGGATCTCGGACCTCGCCTGGTGCTGGGGAATCCGTGTAGTGGGACGTCTCCGCCCTCCCCATTGGCGAAATCCAGCCGGGGTTGCTGCTCCAGTCCCAGCCTGGGCTCGCATGACCAGGACGGCTCCTAACCTGTTTCCGTCTTCAAGGCTGCACTCCCGCCGCTCCTCTGAGTCTCAGTGTCCCACCTTTACTCTTATTTGTGGAGTTTTCACTCAGCCAGCTTTCTGGCGATTCTGGGTGATTTTTGTTTTGTTGTTATGTTGTAGTTTTTAAATCGTTGCGCCGATCAGAACAATAGGTGTTTACCTATGCCGCCATCTTTGTCCAAACCTTATTTTTAAAACTGATGTTTCTCTTTAATATAATCCAGAATACCATCCTTCAGAGACAAAAAACCACTGTCAGCCCTTAGAAACATATGGCATTCTGTGAGCTCTCCCTTTTTCTCATTTATAAATAACTTTCCTAAAAACCCCACACAAGGGTTCTTTGGGGGAATGCAGTGTGTGTTAGCTTCCAATAGCTGTGGCGTTAAAGTATCATAGCCTGGGTGACTTAAACAGCAGTTCATTCTCTCACACTTCTGGAGGCTAGAAGTCAAGATCAAAGGGCCACATCTGTCCTAAGTCTGAAGAGAAGAACTCTTCCTTGCCTCTTCTGGATTCAGGAAGTTTCTGGCAACCTTTGATTTCCTTGATGCATGTCTGCGTTTCTTGTCCAAAAGTCTCTCTAGGGCAACAGTCATATTGGACTTCAAGCCGATCTTAATTCAGTAGGACCACATCTAACTTGGTACATCTGCAAATGAACATGATGTTGAGGCAACACCAATTCAAAATTAGGTAAGGGGAGCCTTTATTCAAAAAAAAATTACTGCACTAGAGATTGGGGGATATGACAATATGGAGACTACTTCAAACATATAACATCTATAAACCTTTCAAAGGTCAGGCAGAAATGAATTTTATTTCTAGGAATACGTAAGCAAAGCTGGGAAGAACACAGTATGAGACTTTGTGATGAGCAGGTGGTGTGATTAGGAAGTTAACCAGGGATATTTTTCAGCTGATTCTCAGAAGCCCAGAAAGGAGGGACATAGGGAAAGCTGATTAAATTTCGGTCAAATCAGATGGCCTGGCATTTTGTCCACATTGGCCAGTGGCACAAAGAGTTCCGCTAATCGTTTATGAGACAAAGGATGGGAATTTGGAGGGTCTGTATCCAGCCTTGTCCTAGATAAACAAGAGGGTTATCCAGTGAATCTTATTGAGGTTATATGGCGATAGCTCTTTGCAATAGGCCATTTCCTAAATCACAAAATGGTAGGGGATGGTGTTCTTACCTGTGCTTTTCCAGAAGCACATGGCTCAGATAAAGTTCAGCACTGTCAGGGGAGACTAAGCCAATCGAAATCGAGAGACAGCTAATACCTCTAAATTGGTTAATTTGTATTATTACCTAAATCCTTGGGCATCACATGTTTAAACTGTCATATAATTCAGGTGAGCTGCATTCTATGCAATTAATGTCCAAGTACTTATTAAATACTCACCATAAGATTAAAAATATAAAACATTTCTTTGTTTACTTTTTCTTCTACTCACAGTTTGTAAAAAACATGCATCTTGTCTGGAAAATTAACATATAAATAAGATGATTAGTTATAATTCCTCCTCAAGAAGTACAACAATCTTAATTGTAAATCCGTTAAGTAAAGATCCCTTACCCTACTTTAAACTTCAGATTGTTGCCCTTGCTGGTTTGGCTCAGTGGATAGAGTGTTGGTACTAAGGACTGAAGGGTCCTGTGTTTGAATCCAGCCAAGGGCAGGTATTTTGGTTGCAAGCTCTCTTCCAGGCCCTGGTCAGGGCACCTGAGGAGGCAACCAATTGATGTGTCTCTCTCACATTGATGCTACTCTCTTTCTCCCCTCCTCTCTTCCACCCTCTCTAAAAATCAATGGGAAAAATCCCCTCAGCTGAAGAATAACAAAAAATAAATAAATTTTAGATTTTCAATTGGTTAGAAATAATTTATTTGCTCAGTGATTAAACCTGTTTACAAAAGAAGTACTTGAAATATAGTACATAAATGAACTGAAATGTAATAGGCCTGTGTCAGGACTAAAAGAAAAGCCTGCGTGGATTCACTCTTCCTTCACTTGTGCTGCACAATCAAGCATCACATTGGAAGTGTAGGATGCTTTCCTATAAATGCTTATGATTATACATAACTATATCACTTTGGCTCTTAGGGAAAAAACAACATTGCCAAGGTTTGTACTTTTATATTTTAGTATGGATTTAAATCCTTCTGTAGCAACTCTGTATATTCTGCAAAATAGTCTTGAGTTTGCATTTGTATAACCATTATCTTAAAATACCAGAGATTAAACTTTTTTTTAACTTTTATTACATTATTAGCCTATGAAGCTAAAAGAATTTCCCAGGTGGTCATATATGTACATGTATTTGGGATTTTATATCCACATAAAATGGTTTATATAAAATTTTATTTAAAATGTGATTTTTTTTCTCTCTCCTTTGAGGAAAGTGGCTCAAATATAATCTCCTCTGCAATAACATAACATATTAAATTGTTTTGCAGGTGCTTTGGAATTTTAGTAATCTTTTGGAGTAACCAGACTTATTCAGCAACTTCCAATAGGAGTACTTTTGTGATTTTTACTTGTCATATCACATTTCTTGAATCAGAAGGTCACTGTGGGCAATCAGTAAGAAGTAAAAAAAAAATAATTAGAGTAGTAGACTTCAAAACCAGAGGCAGAAAATAGGTCTTTGCTGTTACCACAGGATTTATTAGGCAAGTCACAAAAAGCACTGATATAAGAAAAATATTAAAAATTGAACCTCAGTAAAAACTAAAAATTTCTGTTAATAACACCATTAAGAATACGAAGCCTTGTCCAGTGTGGCTCAGTTGGTTGAGTGCTGTCCCCTGCATGGAACAGTCACCAGCTGGATTCTGGGTCAAAGCACAGTACACAGGTTTCAGTTCCATCCATGGTGGGGGTACATGCAGGAAGCAACCCATCCATGTTTCTCTCTCACATTTGTGTTTCTCTTCCTCCTCTTCCTTCCTCTCTCTCTAAAATAAATTAGACCAAGTGTGGTGAAAGCCTGGGGTAGGAGTGGGTGAGGGCTACCAGAGGTCAATGGAGTGAAAGGGGGGATCTATAATACTTTCAACAATAATTTTTAAAAAAATAATAAAATCAATTAGAAAACATTTTAAAAAAAGAAAATGCAGAGACATCCCAGGAAGGAAAAAAATGTTACAAATATATGTCAAATTATTTATAATCTGAATATCTGTCCACAATGTATAAAATAATCTTACAAATCAGTAATAAGAAAGCAATGTATTTCAAAAATGTGGGCAAAATTGAATAAAAACCTCACAAAACAAGATATACAAATGGCCAATAAATTCACGAAAAAATAGTCAATATTTTTTATCACCAAAAAAATTCAAATTACAATTATAATGTTCTGTCATTTCCCACTCACCAGCATACATAAAGCCAAAGTCTAACAAAACGTTGGTGACGCTGTGGAGCAACTAAAACTCACACACTGCTGTTAGGAGTAGTAAGTAGTATAAATATTCTAGAGAATTGTTTGGCATTTCTTAACAGTATTAAAAATAACACTGTTACTTCAAATATATAATTGCCTATGTAAATACTTTGGAGTAGAATTTCTGGGTCATGTTGTACATAAACATTTAACAGTATAAAACATCGACAAATTTACAATAAAAAAAACAATATTTTTATAATCTGTAGATTCTTTCAGAGAAGAACAGGAGAAACTACTGACTGGGATAATAAAGCTAATTTTAGTATCATCCCAGTACGTGTTTAACAACTGCATTTTGAGGCTAGTTTCACTACCAACTCCAAAAATTCTTAAAAATTTCTTTATCGGTTCTTCCAAAAGTCAGCTTTAGTACCCCACTGGTCCTATAATGTTATTTTCAGTAACAGAAAAACTGAAGGAAAAAGAAAAAAATAAAGCTAGGCAAGTCACTGCACCATCTGGCCTATCTCCTCCTGAAATCTCTCTATGGGAATGGAATAGATAATTAAAAATGTTTATCACATTCTGAATATATGCTAAGTACTTTTGATGAACTATCTCTTTAAATCACTGAATACCTACAACAATGCTAGGATCAACATACATTTTTAATAAAGAAACTGACACACGTTAAGTAAAATATTTTCCAGAGCCAAATGCTGAACTTTATATTATTACATTAGAGATCCAGGCCACACAAAATTGTGCGCCAGTGGATGAATCCGCTTGCCTCAGCGGGCCGCCCTGCCCATCGCCACTACTAGCTTGCACCGCGCCCCGTCCCACCTGCGTGAGAGCTGCTGCTCATTTGGTTGTGATGGTGTTCTTGCCTTATGGCCATGGACATTTTATATAAGAGATAGCTTTCATTCTTGTAGCAATAACACCAAATTTTGTTTACCACAAAATATTAGTTTGTTCACTATTTTAAACCATAACTAGCTAGAGGCCCATTGCATGGATTTGTGCACTGGTGGCGGGCGTGGTCAGAGGGACTCTGCCTGCTGTGGGAGCACCACACATCCTGGTCAGCGGAGCGGCACTCTCACTTTGGGAGTGCACTGACCACCAGGGGAGCAGCTGCGGCATTGCACATCTTCCCCCCTGGTGGTCAGTGCATGTTATAGCAACTGGTTGACTGGTCGTTCCTCTGTTCAGTCACTGGGCTTTTATATTATTGACAGGAAGAATAGATACTTGATAGTAAAAAATGTTCAATTATGTATTACACAGGCTTTATAGATTTCTCATATTTATAGGAGGGGAGAGTGAAAGGGGGAAAAAACCTCTAGAGATTATAATTATACATAAAGACAAATTTGAGACCTAGAATCAAGAAATCATGAAGAAAGAATGACTTTGCATTGTATTCAAAAGCAATTCACCTTAAATTAACATTATCTTGTCAATTCTATAAATCTTCAGGAAAACTGGATAAAGGATGTGTTTACTTATTCATAAGATGTCTACATATGTAACAAATTGTTGCTGCAGAATAAAAACTATGTCTCAAGTTCACCAAAGTTCATCTCCTGGACAAAACTGAAATGTCAACTCCACAGTGAGCACTGATAGCAGAAGGTTAAAGCGCCCGGGGAGGCTGACCTTTGCACTCTAAAAAAAGGCAGCAGGGAGCTGTTAGCCTTGTCAAAAGGAAGTTGGCTCCTAGGTGCTCATAAGAAGAAGCCAGCCTCTGACCTTTCATTACTTTGAGCAAAACATTTGCAAAGTTTTCAGGGCAGGTGGGGCTTGAAGCAGGAGAGCATGAAGGAGGAAAAGGATAAGGGAAGGCATGCAGCTGGCATCTACGGTGGCAAAAGAGGAACACAGAAATCTGAGGCTGCAAAGCTACGTGATTCAAGCTGTTGTTCAGCTGGCCGGGAGGTTGCTGTAAAGTGGAACCTGGCTACTCCGACATGCGGCAAAAGAAGATGGTTTCAGAGCTTGTTCTGTCTTGCAAGCTCAAGATATGCAGCTTGCTGAGTGGAAGGACCTCCAAGTTGTTGTAATAGATATACAGCTTCCACTTATGCCCAGCCATTGGGCCCAGACAAGGAGCTGATCGATCACTCAGGAGTCAACGCAGTGATTTCCGGAGCTCCTCACAGCACGTGGACAGCATGCAAGCTGGGTATCATCTTCAACTCATGAAGGCCTACTTCATCTTGGGATGAGTTTTTGAAGGGGGAGTGATGTCCAGACACCTCTGAGAAGAGTGTGCCTGAGTTTGTGGAGCAGGCCAAGCTGCTGCCGCTGGAGGATGAGTTGTAGGGCAGTTTGCTGGGGGAGTTGAGTCTGGTACAGTCTTTGCTACAGGCCAGGCGGAGCTGCGGGGAGCTGCTGGAGAGGCAGGCAGAGCAACAGACAGTACTGCTTCTCACGTGTACCTCCCAAGCACGTTTCCTGATGGGATCCAACTGCCCCTCCTCCCCTCCCCCCGTGCTACCTCATTTTATTATTATTTTTTAATCTTTTAAAATTACAATTTACTGTCAGCATTTTGTATTGATTTCAGTTGTATAACATAGTAGTTAACAATCTTATGCTTCACAAAGTGTTCTCCAGATATTTCCAGTGCCCACCTGGCATCATACATAGTTATCACAATATGTTGTGATGCAATACGCCTACGTCCCTGTGACTATTTTATAACTATTAATTTGTATTTTTACAGTGGCACCCAGGAGGTTTCAGTGGCAGAATTCTCACTTGCTATGCAGGAGACCTGGTTTAACTATCTGCCTCACTTTCTTTTAAAGGGATCTGTGGGCTCAGGAAGACTCAAACATCCATCCCCTACATCCTGTTTCTCCATTTCCCATTAAAGGTTTTAGGAGCTTGGAGGCAGGAACATGTGACCAAAAGACAGTTTCTGTTTGGCTTTCATTCCTGCTTTTGGAGAACGAACATTATCCCAAACTTCCTCTCCTCTCATAAAAAATATACAAAATGGAAAAGGTTCTCCCTGCCCCATAGCCTACCTCCACCTTTTTCCTGGGGCAACCAAGGCAGCTCTTCTGCCTGGGAGGTGGCTTTTGTGTATAGAGAGGGAATTCCTTTTCCCTCAACTGCCCCCTCCTCTTCTTTTTTGGCTGCAGTGGGGCCTCTGTCCACTTGGGCTGTATGGAATTCTGGGCCCTGTCCCTCCTTCACTCCATATTTTGGATGAGGCTGGAGCTAAGGGTAACCAACCCACCCTCCGCCCTCACCTCCCCCACACTGTACTCTCCCATAGGTGCATGATATTTGTCCAGTCTCTTGCTGAACCTCCCACACCCCTTTTCTCCCCAGGAATTGTCTGTCCATTCCCTCTCTATGCACATGATTCTGTATGTTCACCAGTTTATCTTGTTTATCTTGTTTATCAGATTATTAATTCACTTGATTTTTAGATTCATTTGTTGATAGATGTGTATTTGTTGTTCATAATATTTTTATCTTTTTCTTCTTCCTCTTCTTAAAGAATATCTTTCAGCATTTCATATAATATTGGTTTGGCGGTGATGAACTCCTTTAGCTTTTTCTTATCTGAAAAGCACTTTATCTGACCTTCAATTCTGAATGATAGCTTTGCTGGATAGAGTAATCTTGGTTGTAGATTCTTGCTATTCATTACTTTGAATATTTCTTGCCACTCCTGTCTGGCCTGCATTGTTCCTGTTGAGAAATCCGCTGACAATCGTATGGGTGCTCCCTTATAGGTAACTAACTGTTTTTCTCTTGCTGCTTTTAATATTCTCTCTTTATATTTTGCTCTTAGCATTTTAATTATGATGTGTCTTGGTGTGGTCCTCTTTAGATTCCTATATTTTAGGGTTCTTTGCACTTCTTGGGCTTTTAAGTTGATTTCTTTCACCAGGTGTGGGAAGTTTTCAGTCACTATTTCTTCAAGTAGGTTTTCATTAACTTGCTCTCTCTCTTTTTCTGGCACCCCTATAATTCGGATGTTGGTATGTGTGAGGTTGTCCCAGAGGCCCCTTACACTATCTTCAATTTTTTGGATTCTTTTTGTTTCTTGCTTTTCCGGCTGAGTGGATTTTTCTTCTTTGTATTTCAAATCTTTGACTTGGTTCTTGGGGTCATCTGGACTGCTTTTAGGTCTTTGTATAATATTTTTTATTTCAGTCAGTGTATGCTTAATTTCTAGTTGGTCCTTTTTCATATCCTCATAGGTCTTGTTCATATCCTCATAGGTCTTGTTCATTTCCTTGTAGGCCTCGGCCTTTTCTAGAAGCCTCTTAAAAAACCTTATAACCGTGGTTTTGAACTCTATGTCTAGTCGTCTTTTTTTCCTCCATTTCTTTCAGATCTGATTTATTTCCATTTCTCTGCATTGTGGCTGCTTTCCTGAGTTGGTCCATTAGCTTTTTGTGGTAGATGTCCTCTAAGGGACAGTGGCTCAGCCTCCCCAGTTACCTGAGGTGGATACTCTTGCTGCAGTCCTTTATGGGTTGTACAGTATTGTTGAAGTTAAGCCCAGCTTATTGTTGTTAGCACTAGGAGGGTTTGACCTCCAGGCCAATTGACTGTGAGGGTAGGCTGTATTCAGGTTGGATGGGCGGGGTCTCTGGGCTGAGCAGGCAGCGTCAGCTTTGCCCTATGAGGCACCTGGGTCTCTGTGCTGGGTGGCAATGGCTGCATGCACCTCTGGGAGAAAGCCGCTGCCGCTCTCCACCCTCTGCCAGACAACTCAGCCTCCCCCAAAATGAGTCTGCACCCCCAAAGTCTCGCCCAGGGTTGTAACACAATGCAGTCCGGTGGTCTCCCCGAATGAGGGAGCAAGTCATGATTCCTCTCTGCGTGGTTGCGCACTTCTATTCCCAAGTTTGGGTACAAACTGCTGATCCCAACTTTACGCGCACTCTCCACTAGCTCGCACTCTCCACAAGCTCGCCCTCTCCATAACCTCGCAGACCTCTGCTGCACCCAGGATTCAGTGTGTTTTCCCACTGTCCAGTTTCACCCCGTATGAGTCGTGGGTTCCCTGGACCTCAGTGCAGTGGGACGCCTTTGCCCTCCCCGTTGGAGAAAGCCAGCCAGATTTGCAGCCACCTGCCCTCTCCGCTGGCGCATGCACACTTCTTCAAACTTCTGTCTCTGCATGTATCTTCAACTCTGCGGCTGTGCTCTGCTTCTCCTCTGAGTCACTATGTCTTATCTTTACGTTTATTTGTGGAATTTTAAGTCAGCCAGCTTTCCAGTGATTCTGGATGATGTTTGTTCTGTAGTTAAGTTGTAGTTTTGGAATTGTTGTGTGGGGCAGCAAGATAGGTGTTTACCTATGCTGCCATCTTGGTTCCTTTCAGCAGTTTTTATCCTGGATCGTCCACTTCTTATCTGGCCTTAAACAAATGATTTCAATGTTTGTAAATACTCATGTATAAAATGGGATATTCATAATACTCATGTATAAAATGTGATGTTGCTAGCCATTTCATAGCATTTTCCTTATGTTGTAATGTATCTATATATATAAAAGCTTAAGTGATCAAACAACTGAATGATCAAGCAACTGGTTCACCAGTTGCTATGATGTGCACTGACCACCAGAGGATACACTCTCAATGCAGGAGCTGCCCCCTGGTGGTCAATGTGCGCCCACAGCTGGAATGTGGCTCAGCTGACCAACCCATCCTGGTGGCCCACCAGCCTGGCAGCAGCCATTCACTCCCATAATAGTCCTGCAGGTCCAATCTCTTGAGAATGGTCCAGGCATGGAACGACCAGTGCCACCAGCATGATTCCAATAGTGCCTCTGGCCTCCTGGAAGTTGGTCTTGATCACCACCACCACTTGCCATCCCTACACACTCCACAAGGAAGAAATAATATAAAAGCAGCTGCCAGGTAACTCCCAACAACCAGCATGAATATCAGCAGGATGGATCTGGATAATGGTCCCATAAGGTCATCCCACAGCCTGCCTAGAGGGACAATAGCATCTTGGCCCCCCACACAATCTCCTTTGGACAGGTGTCAGATGCAGGGCTGACAACTGGTAAGTGCTGCTGTGGTGGCACCAGCCTCTCCTGATTGGGACTGATGGGGTGGGAGCCCACCACAGGCCCAGTAGGACTGCAGTGAGTGGTAGTGGCAGGTAGGAGTAGCAGGTGGTGTTGGAATGCCAGTTTGGGCCTGATCCCTGCAGGCACCCCCGAAGGATCCCCAACCCCACCAATGCACAAATTCATGCACCAAGCCTCTAGTAATAATATAACACAATGTCAGAAACATAATGAGTTTATGTGTTTAACTTCTGTTTTATTTTCCAAAACAATTTTTATCCTCAGTTTCATCATAATGTCAGTGAAAAATACTTATTTAGCTCTTATTTTATTCAATTAGTGTCATCTCCCAAGTTTAGGCAAAGTTGACTAAACAAAACTAAAGCAGAAAACATTTCATATTCAGTACCATGAAGCCAGTTATATATTCTCTCTTATGTTTTCTCAATTTACACTTTCTTTTAACTATAGTCACATTTATATAACATTCTCAAATGTAATTTCTCTACTCTTCTAAATCCTGTTGATATTTTTCAAATACTACTTTGCTACTATATATACTGCTTTTATGTCTATTTAGGGTTTTGCAGGTTATTTCTGAATTAATGCAATGTTTTTCTACCTTACTTACCTGCTCCTACATCATTGCCTCCTAACCATTTTTCCACACTAATGGCAAGTAATTAATTTAATCATGTTAATCTCCCAATAATAAAATCCTTATGGTTAATTTTATTTTTCCAATGCCTTCTATGAAAACTCCAAACATCTTCTCATGGAACGCAAATCCTTTCATAATATAAAATCTATCTTTCTTTGTTGACCTTGGTATTGACTACCATTGGTATACCATAGGCAGGTATCAATGCTCCATTCATTCATGAGTGTCTATATGCCTGTATTTGTCAGGGACATTACTTTTGTATTGTTTTGTTGCTAGCTTCTATTAGAATTCATAACCCCCTAGATATTTTTTTCTTCTCCAGTGCTTCTTTTACAATGTTCCTGATCCTCTATGTCTTCAATTGAGACACCAAACAAATTATTGTGTATTGATCTGCTTATGTTTTTCTCTCAGTAGACTATAACTCCCCAGTGGAATAAGTAGCTAGCATATTATCTGGCACATACTATCTTTGACACTGACCTCTCACCTACTCTTCCTATCACTACAATCATCACTACTAATAGAAGTAATAGGTAAAATGTGTTGAGATTACTATGTACCAGACAGTATGCTAAGCTCTTTTCATCTATGGATCCATCTCTACAACATTCTATCAAGTCCTATAAATGCCCCCATTTTACAGATCAGGGAATGAAGATACAAAACTTTGACATCACTAGCTCATGGTCACACAGCTAGTAAGTGACAGATCCAAAAGTCAAGTTGAGAGGTTGACCTCTTCATCACTATAAATTACTGATTATGATCAAATAAATATTTGTTCAAAATTGTAAATATAACTTAAACAATAATCTATATATTTGAGACACTTTATATCAAGCATTATATTGTATTAAGTTAAATAGTTTTATAATAAATTAAATTTAGATTTTAAAAAGTCAGATAGAAATTTGAATAATCATATATAAATGCTGTTAATGAAGACAACTAAAGAAGGTGTTTTTCTTGTCCAAATCCTAAATTAGTGTTAAGAAAATGTGCTACATTATAACAATAATGTAAGGAATTTATAGGATTTCTTTGAAGTAGCTTGAATGGAAAAAGGCCCTCAGAATCCTGGCCAGTGTATCTCAATTGGTTGAGCATCATTCTGTACACCAAAAGGTTGTCAGTTTGATGTCCAGGCAGGGCACATGCCTGGGTTAGAGGCTTGATCACTGGTAGGGGCATGCAGGAGGCAGCCAATGAATGTCACACTTATATCATTGTTTCTCTGTCTTTCCCTCTCCATTATTCTCTCACTAATAAAATCTATATATACAAAAGGCTAATATACAAAGAATCCCCTTGGGAGTTTGACTGGGAGACTGGAAGTTTGATCACTCACTATGATGTGCACTTACCACCAGGGGATGGCCTGGAATGAAGGAAGACCCCAGCTGGCAGCCTGCAGCCAGGGAAGGAAGGCCCAGGTAGCAGCTGGACAGCCCCCATTTGCCCTGAACACCTGCCAGGCCTAAGGACCCTACCCATGCACAAATTTACTTGCACTGGACCTCTAGTTTAATAATAAAATACACATTTAAAAAGTCTCACAGTTGAGATCATATTTAGCCATAAGTGAGGGAAAGCAAAAAATGTAATTGAAGTCGACTAAAGCACATGAAGAGAAAAATGGAGCTACGAAACATGTTTGATGTATAAGGAAAAGAAAATTGGCATGTTGAAAATACTAAAGATGTGAAAAGGAGTGATGTATAGTCTTAGGACAGTAGGGGAAGACAGGTTTGGGGATAAATTATGAAAAGAATACCTACGACTCTACTTAAGGAGTCTGCCCTATATTTTGCAGGTAAAAAAAGTCAAAGGTTTTCATGCAGCTCTTATTCATTGTTTTTAAATGGCTAGTTCCCTGTAAAAACACAGCTATATCTACAAGGAAAATAAATGGTTCTGACAAAATGATTTCTAACACCTCAGGGTATCTAAGAATAGTGGGTATGAATCAGAGTTCAAAAGCTCTAGAATGTAAGAAATGTAACTTTATTTTCCAATAAGCCAAAATGATTTCTAGTTTTATGCCCCATTCTTCGAGAATAACAGAAATTCAGTTGCAGTCATTTGGGTTGCAAATGCTTCCTGGAACTTTGACTAAATCTCCAAAGTCTAAAGAAGATAATCAGAGGGAGGAGCATGCTGATTTTCTATCATTACTTCACAAAGTCCTTCTTGGTTCCCAGAGTAAAGCCTGGAACCATTTATATCCTTTTAACTTCCTGAATTTCTACCTTGGCCCCTACTAAAATTATCATTAGATATATAATAATGCAAACAGGTCATTCAGTATCCTCTATCCCTCTGGAGTACTAACTCCCTGGGATCAGGAGCAGTATCTCTCTCTGTCCATTATTGTGTCGTGGTTAGCCCCATTCCTGGAGAGTTTTAATTTTTGCATACATTTAAAAAAAACTAATAAATAAATTAAATGAAGCCTCAGTGGAAAAACTTTGAGCCAAGTCTAGAATAGTGTGATATTATTTATGGACATAAATAATTTAATATCTGTCTATAAAGCTTATACTTAAACAATTTTTGACCCATTTATTTGGTAAAATTTTATTGAGAAGATAGCTCTCTACAGAAACTAGTTCTCAGAAATAAATGACTAAAGACAACCTGAAGAAAAATTATTATCAGTCTCATTTGCATAGCTATGGAAATAAAGGCAATCCAAATTGTCTTTAAGAAGCTATTTATTCAGAGTTTGCTATAGCAAAGGAGTTAGCCATCATCACTGGTGTTTGGCAGACACTCAAACAAAGCAGGAGAATGAGAAAGCTTTATAGTGGAAAAAGGAATAAGTTCAGGTATGTTCTCACTGGAGGTCATTGCCAAGGGACAGCTAGAGGCAGGCTAACTAGAAACTATGCATCTTGTGTGATTGATTTGGAAGCCTGTTTGGCTTTTTTTGTGTGTTTGTTTTTTCCCGTTGGTCCTGAGTTGGAATCAGAGGAAATATAGGGGAGCTGGCAGGCACTGACCCAGTGCTGACTGTTTTGAAACAATTTCTGCAGAAGCTGACATTGCCTTCCAGACTGGTTGCTACAGAGGTTGTGGGTCAGAATTATGTTGTCATTCACTGTCTGGCAATTGTACATTTGTGCATTCGGTTTCTCATAGCTCTAAACACATTTTTAAGTCAACATTAGCTGATAGTGGTATTATAGTCATACTTTGTACTCTTTATATTCAATTATCAAACCATTCAAAAATATTTAATAAACACCTATTTATATTTGTTGGACAATGAGGATATGGCACCATAATACCATGCCAATTTTCACAGTTGTTACTATTCAGTTACGCTGATCCAAAACAGGACAGCCTTCTTCTTGCTTTCACCAACTATGAAAACATATTGGATGTTTACTTAAAAATTTAGGTTTTGTGCAACACTGTTATAACAATTAGGCTGCTTCCTATTGCAATAAGTGAAAATTATTCTCAATAATGAGTGAGTCTACAGCTTATGGAACTGTCACAGCACTTAATCATTGCAGATTTCAAGCATGTTTTTATGATGGCTATGCTTTCGCTTCTGTGTAAATTTTTTGTTGTTTTGTAACTTTCCTATGTTTTCCAGTTTTAAATTTAAGCCAACCTTGATCGTAGTGGTTAATGGTTTAAATAGTTTCCTACCTCACATCTCTTCTATATACCACACAGAATAAAAATAAATTTCTTTTTAACCAACTACACAAGAAACCCCATTGATTACATCCTAACCCCATTGATTACATTCTAATAGTATTCTATTGTTACTGTGACTGATGGGGAACATAAAAATACATGGCGGGGGGGGGGGGGGCTAACAATCTTTATCTGTGCCAGTAACCTGCCTTCTAATGCACATTCTTGCTAATCAATAATTAACTCAATGCCCCTTCCTTAATTATCTGGTACTGCAAGACTTATTTACCTAAATACTCCCATTTTACAGAGGCCATAAAACATGAACCATACACAACCCCTAGAGGGGGTTATCAGTGCTGGCACCAGGCCAGGCCTTTAGGTGTGGTCTCATGTCCCCCATCCCAACACACAGCACTTTTTGCAAAGCCCATGAAAAGTCCATAAACCTGATCTTTATTTGGGGAACAAAGAAACCAAAGGGTATAAATTCTCCATATTTGGGGCTCAGGATTTGGAAACAGGCTCCTCTGAGTCATTGTACTAGTACATGTGAAACATCTGAGTATAAATGCGTTTATCCTGAATCTCCAAGTACTCCTGTGGATTTTTCAGTCACGTACTGTAGCATGATGTTTTACCGCATACTTAGTGGATTAAAATAACGCACATTTAGTTTCATACAGTTCTGGAAATCAGTTTCCCTGGGCTAAATTCAAGATGTCTGCTGGACTGGTGCCTTCTGGAGGCCCTGAGGAGAGACTGTCCCTTTTACTTTTTCAGTTTCTAGTGCCTCCTTCCAGTGGTTGCA
Source organism: Antrozous pallidus (assembly GCA_027563665.1). Classification (NCBI taxonomy): domain Eukaryota; kingdom Metazoa; phylum Chordata; class Mammalia; order Chiroptera; family Vespertilionidae; genus Antrozous; species Antrozous pallidus. The sequence continues at coordinate 33,502,726 of CM050519.1, forward strand.
TGCCTTGACTTGTGGTCCCTGTCGACATCTCCAAAGTGTACTACTTCAGTCTCTGCTTCCTGCATCATATGACCTATCCTTGCTCTCTGACACCTCCTGAATCTTTCTAATAATGACTCATCCTATCCTATATAATAAAAGCATAGTATGTAAATTGTCCCCTCAACCTAGAGTTCTGGGAGTCAAACAGAGGATGGAGCTGGCCTGGGGCAGAGAGGGAGTACCCCCCAGCAGCCAGCAGCTGCTTGGGACCCTACCAGTGCACAAATTTGGAGCACTGGGCCTCTAGTGTGATTATATTTAGGGCCCAAGGAAATAATCCAGGATAATATCTACACTTCAAATCCTGAATTTAATCACATATACAAAGTACCTTTTGCCATATAAGGTAACACTTACAAATTCAGAGACATCTTTGGGAGGCCACTATTCAGCCAATGACAAATATTTTTAGCCCTGCTCATTGGAATAAGCATAGTTTAAATCAGTCACCAAGGCAAGTGGGCTGAGATTACACGGCAAATTCTCAAGAGTGTAGTATGGTCAAACTCATTTTAATTGCATTGTTGCCCATTGTGAGTAGGGCTAATGCTTGCTGAGAAGGTAACACCTTGGTCTGTTCCTGCTGTACTCTGTAAAATTAATGCTAAAAGAAACATTCTTCGGTTTGGGTTTGTATGGATACCTCGAGTAACGTGCCAAAACAGGAAATGAAAGGAAAAGCTTATTGAACACAATAAGAATAGAATGACCACTAGGGAAGTTTCTGTTTTATTGTTTTTAAAGGAAGAAAGATTTAGATTAAACAGCATAACAGAACCACAGAACTAAAAGTAGGAATGAACAGTGAGGACACAAAAAAAACTGAAAGAGGTGACAAGGATAGGTAAGTATAGAAATATTTTCCTGGACAAATGTGTGGTTAGGGGGATAATTTAAATGTTAGAAGATGAAATAGAAAACTGAATTAGCTGGTTGTATGGTGCTGATCTCTCACTATTTGCTGCTTAATGTAGCTTTGGTCAAGTAGTGTCCGGAATTTTAAGACTAAAATAAAGTGCTTCATAAAATAAGATAGGTTTTTAAAAATTTATCATGTTTAACTCTGGCAGTCAGCACTTCTGAGTAACAGCAGTGACACTTTATTCTCAAAGGTAAAACATGTTTTCAAAGTCTAAAATCTTCAAGGATAAGATGAGAATTTCACTTTGAAAGAACTTACAGTTTTGCCACTGCTACCTCTTAAAAAATGTAAGTATCATGGGGGAAGCTTTTGAAAGAATTAAAGAAATTAATAAAAACTGTGCAAATAGAAATGAAACATTTTACGTAAAATATATTTAAATAAAAAACATTTTTTCTAAACTATTTTTATTGATTTCAGAGAAGAAGGGAGCGGGTGAAAGAGATGGAAATATAAATGATTAGAGAGAATAATTGATTGGCTGCCTCCTGCATATCCCACACTGGGGATCTATCTGGCAACTTGGACATGTGTCCTGACCTGGAATCCATTGCCTTCATTGTTTTCTCACTCAAATTATACTAAACTAGAGGCTCAGTGCATGAAATTCATGCATGGGAAGGGTGTGTCCCTCAGCCAAGCCTGTACCCTCTCTAATCTGGGACCCCTCAAGTGATGTCCAACTGCCCATTTAGGCCTGATCCCTGGGATCTATACAGGCTGTCAGATATCCCTCTCAAAATTCAGGGATGCTGGCTCCCAACCACTCACCTGATTGCCTGCCTGATTACAGTGGGATCAGGCCTAAATGGGCTGTCAGACATCCCTCTCAAAATCCAGGGCTGCTGGCTCCCAACCACTCACCTGACTGCCTACCTGATTGCCCCTAACCATTTCTGCCTGCCACTCTGATTCCCCCTAACCACTCCCCTGCCAGCCTGATCAATGCCCAACTGCTCTCCTGCTGGCCCAGATACCCCTTACTGCCCTCACATATCAGTCTAGTTGCCCTTAACTGTCATCCCCTGCAGGCCTGGTTGCCCCCAACTGCTCTCCCATGCTGGCCTGATCACCCCTAACTCCCCTCCCTTGTCAGCCTGGTCACCCCCAACTCTGCTCTCTTGTGGGCCTTGTCCATCCCAACTGCCCTCCCCTGCAGACCTGGTTGCTCCTAACTGCCCTCCTTTGCAGGCCTGGTCCCTCCCAGCTGTCCTCCCCTGCTGGCCATCTTGTGCTGGCCATCTTGTGTCCACATGGAGGCAGTCATATTTGACCACATGGGGATAACCATCTTGTGTGTTTAAGTGATGGTCAATTTGCATATTATTATTTTATTAGATAAAATTAGGATAGAGGCTTGGTACATGGGTGAAGGCCAGCTGGTTTGCCCTGAAGAGTGTCTTGGATCAGGGTGGGGGTTCCCTTGGGGTGTGTTGTGTCCTGGATGAGGAGCCTGTGGTGGCTTGCTGGCTCACCACGCCCCCTGGCAACACTAGCGGAGTCGCTGGGATCTGGGATTTATTTATCTTCTATCATTAAAACATTGTAGCATTGAGTGGAGGTCTGGTCCGGCAAGGGTAGGCAGAGAGTTTGGCTTCCTCCATTGCCAGGGAAACAAAAGCTTCCCTCCTACTCTCTGTGGCCATAGCCATCTTGATTGAAGTTTATTTGCATAATCTGCTCCTGATTGGCTGGTGGGCATGGCTGTGGGCTTGGCTTGTGGGTGTAGCAAAGGTATGGTCAAATTTGCATATTACTCTTTTATTAGATAGGATTATATAGGATACCAGAGACAAACTCCTATGAGACTACCTTTTTTTTAGGGGGGGGGGGATTTTTAAATGTCATTGTTATGTCAAAAGCCAAAGTCTGCCCACTGAATTAAGAAAAAAAAGACATTCAGAAAAATGTGTTATTGCAAAGATTTCAACTTGCAAAGCCAGGAAACTCATGTCCCTGAAAGCACTCAATTAAGGGTTGCTAAAAAACCTAAGAGTTTTTGTGGGGTAAGTACGTTTTTTGTTTTTTTTTCCAACTGTTTGCTTCCTTATTTGGAGCAGGGCAGCTGAGTCAGGAGAACACAGAAATTCAAAACATGACATGAACAGACATGTCATTAGAAATTGGCTGACCATCCTCTGGTGATTTCTGAGGAAAGCTGTTATTTAACCCCAACTTATGTTCGTTAAGTTAAGATTTGTTCTTCTTTAATGAGCCTATGTGGGCAACTCTATTTTGTCTCCAACATAAATGATTATACATTAGTTTTCATTTCATAGCTACAAAGAATGGAAAGCATTTTTATAGATCATGGTTTCTCATGTTAACCTCAAAATAAAAAGCTGAAGTGAGAGGCAACAAGCATTTATTTGGCATCACAGAATTACAATTGTGGACTATAGATTTAGGCAGAAACCCAAACAGTATTTTGATTATAAGATGAAGGTAAGTTTTTGTTGTTGTTTCTTATGAGCAAAGGAAAGAAATAATTCACAGAAGGAAGAAAGGGCTTTTATAGTTGCCAATAAGCTGAGCTACTCATGGCTATACATGATTGATTATTGATTCTAACTTCATATAGAGACTCCATAATCATCATAATGTATAAAAGGCATTGTCTTCATCATTTTCTCACTCAAATTATACTAAATTCTGGAGACAAGCTCCTATGAGTCTCTGAGGTCAAAATATCTGCTGTCCTGCTGACTTGACAAATAATTGTTTGTAAGTCAATGTTGGTTTGGTCTGGTCCAAAGATGTGCCCATTTCAAACAGTACAATGTTTCAAGGATTAGGGGATGTAAGCAGTTCCTCTAAAAAAGCTGATCGGGATGTATTTTAAAATGGCTCTGTAACCAGACAATCAAGGAGTCTGGGCTGTCTGTCACTACTTGAACCAATTAAGAAGAGACAGAGCTGAATCACATATGAGCATTTATTCCAGTAATGCTGGCAGTATGGGAGAGCAGCAGGACATCCACAAAAATCTGCTCTCCACCCCACCATAAGCCAGCTGCTTATATTGGGTATAAGGATAAGATTATGTGGGAAAGTAAGAATTACAGGTATGGGAAAGTGGGCTTGGGATAATCATTATAGATTATAAATCATGTGGTCACAGAGGGAGCACCTCTGGGCATCCTGGGTACCCAGAGTTCAGATTACAGGCAATACAGGCTGGGGATTGTAAAGGACAGGGGCCTCCAGGACTAAATTGTCTCAACCACAAGGTTGTAAATCTTTCTATAATAATAGGCAGTTCTTAGGACAGGATGGACTGCATTCCAATGTTAGCTCCCATCTCCCAGGGCATACAACTGTGAAAATGCGCTTTATAATCTTAACAGAACCATATGGTTAACAGAGCATGATTAATATTTCTTATAATCATAATTAGTTTCCAATATTTTATTTCTGCTCCTAAACAGCTCCACTGATGTCAACTTTCACACTTAAAATAGAAGTCTTGAAATTAAGTCCCATGATGTGTGTTCTATGAGGTTTTAAAAGTATTGTGATATTGTGATAATAAGAAATGCATAATTTTATTTTCATTCTGGATCATGGGACAGAACTCCTAAGGGCCTTGGAATTTTCTGTGATGAAACAACAGTGTTATCACTTGTTATGTTAACTAGGTGACTTTTGTTGAGCACCTAAGGACTGGGGCTGGTCACCTTGGGAAGCAATCTTGTGATTAAAGGTTTCTTGTTTTCAGCCCCTTCTCCAGACCTCCAAGGAGGCTGAGAGAGGCTAGAGATTGAGTTCAATTGTCAGTGGTTAATAATTTAGTTAGTCATGCTTATGTAATGAAACTTCCCTAAAATCCTAAAAGGATGGGGTTCAGAGAGCCTATGGGTAGGTGAACATGTTGAGATTTGGGGAGTTTGGTATGCTCAGAGAGGGCATACCATAAGAGCTCCACACCCTTTCTTAACTTTGGCCTGTGCATCTCTTCCATCTGGCTATTTCTGAGTTACATCTTTTTATAATAAACTGGTCAATAAGTAGGAAGTAAATATGGGAGTAGGGAAAATCATGGAAACTATTAAAACTAGGGTGTAGAGGGTGAAGAAATTATTTTATTTCGTGGATTGGTATTATCAATATCCTGTGGAATCTCTATTTCAATGGATTGTTAGTGTAATTAATTTAGGAGCTGTATCTTTAATTTTGAATGTTGCAGAATGGAAGATAATGTTTGTATAGATATAGAACCCACAGGAGACTATAGAACAGATAGCTTTATGTGATTCAGGTAATTGGGTAGATTGGATAAAGTTACTATAAAGTCTGCTTACCCTGAAAAGGGGGACTTTCCATCTCCTCCTATAAATGCCAAGTGGAAGATCCTAGATGTGTTAGCTGATAGGCTTCATATGCAAGCTATGTGGGACTGACTTTTTGATGACCAGGATATTCACCCAATGACATGGTAAATGCTATGGTTAGGTGCCCCTTTTCATGTGGGCATCTACACAACTTTATAGTTGCAAAGGGGGCCAGTTCAGGAGGACTTATGGAAGTTTCTGCCTTAGCTTCTCCTTCTGGGTCTTATAGAAGTTAATAAAAGATTGTTAATAAGCTAATGGAAAAAAGCCAAGGGGAAAGTCTGGGAACTATTCCAAACAAGGTGGACATTTTTAAAAGTAATAAAGTGAACAAAGTATATATTGATAGGAGCAAAACAGAGAGGAAACAGAAAGGGAAGAATCATAGGACTTGTCCTAACAAGGTGGATATTCTTACATGGTTATTAAGAAATGGAATTAATAAAATGGACATTGACAGGTAAAAACAAAGGTTTCAATATAGCACTAACAAATTTTCAGGTGGGGGCAAAGAGAGTTCCTGTTAGTTCTCCAACATTCAAGGGCCCACCAAGCTAGTCTGCTCTACTTAACCCCAATTTCAATTTTTTTTTAAGTCAGGAGGTAGAAATTGCTATGGAAACCTGACCATCAATCACTTGGGGCACTGATTCTATTGATTAATCAAGATAAAGATTGATCAAAGGACCAGGCCTTCTGGGCTTGAACCCTGGCTGGGGATGAATAAATTGGTGTGGAGGTGGACAAGAGAAGTTACCAGGGCTCTTTTATACTAGAATACAATGTACTATGATACCAAAATCTATTGGTGAAGTCCTGCAAAGTGCTACAATGAGAAAATACAAAAATGAGAAAGTTGCTAGGATTATGAAAGTTGGAATGCTTAAACAGGGTTTATATAAAGTTGTGTCTCCTTTACCTGAATAGTTTCTGTTATGAGTATCATATCTACCTGGAAAATACTTTTGCTACCTGGTATTGTAAAACCAAAACCTATAGATGAAGTTCCAATAGAGGTTACAGTTAAGAAACAGAAGAGTTGATGCAAGAGTGGGAGTTGATAGAATTAAGGTAAAAGTGTGTAGGAGAACTGATGTGTTTGACTAAGCTTTCAGTGAAGTGGTTCTATCTATTGTATCTGATTGTATTACAGAAATGGATATTGTATCTCACTGGGGCAGATTCTCAAATAATGTTTTGTTTAACATTGTTTTGTTTTAACTTGATGAGATACCTAGGAACTTAACTCTTGTTTATATCAATTAGCTTATGGTAAAATGGATTTCATTATATGTCATTTCACTTAAAGTCGCAATACGTATCAACCATGTTAAGTGGAGACTCACTGTGCTGTAAAACAGAAGGCATGTAAATCTACCCTTCAGGCAATGTTAATAGGACAAGCTAAATGGAAATCAGTAATATTGCCTGAGCCCACACAGTGTAGAATAGAAGCTGGTAGGGACAAATTCTCCATGTGAGCATATCCTGGGGATTATGGAAAAACTTGTGAGCACCACCCATCAATGACTACTTACTGGGACTTTGTGGACTAGAGAATTTCCATTCATGGGCATTTAATACCTGTAAATTGAAGATACTCCTATGATTGAAGACATATAGTGATCTTAAAATAGGAACTATCGAAATATTTAAGATGATGTCAGAGAAACATACCAATGGGAATGGCAGTGCCCAGAAGAGTTCCAGGGTTATACAGGGTCATGCTGTCTGAGGAGTTCAAGGGATAGCTACTGCTAAGCAGGGAGCCTCTTTTTTCCCGTAGGACAGACTCTGGAACTGCTTGGAGAGCTTCTGGATTCCACTGGCAGGCAAATAGGCAGTGCCCTATAAATAGCTTTCAACTGAATGACAGAGAGCTGCTTGGTTTGGGATTGCAGTTCCAAGGTGAATGGACAACATTCTGTTTGGAAGGCCATCATTCAGATAGGATGAATTGCATGCTGCTTTCTTGGACTTATAAACTAATTAAACACTGATAAAGTCTCCTATGATTTTTTTTTTTTTTTTTTTACTGACTGATGGGCAGTGGCCAATGGCCTAGTCATATGGTCAGACAGAAACACAATGGAAATGAGGTCTATTGAAGAGATGTATAAATGAGGAACAGCCAGCCCAGGAAAATCGCTTTGGCAACTTGAGTACTGCATTAAAAAAGGATATATTGATGCCCATCAGAATATTTCCCTTTCAGGTTCAGAATGTAATTGGAATCTACAAGCAGATATCCCTGCATACTCACTTAAGGTGATCACCTAGGTCCATTAAATAAGTGAACATGGTGTACTGCACCATGTTAATATAGCCAAATCTAAACTTATCCCTTTTGCATTATTTGAGGCAAAAATGCCAATAATAGCTATTTTGTCTGCCAAGAACAAAGACTACAGATGGCTTTGTGGCATCTTCCCTGGCAGGAAGGCTGTGATCATAGCTGGCAAGTGAGACTGATGATGCTGGTAGCCCTTAGGGGCTATGAATGGCTGCTGACAGGAACAGACATTGACTCTGTACTGGGCATCACTTACCCAGTGGTAGATACAAATGCCCAGAATATTACAAACAAACCATAATAGAAGATACTGTGTAAATTTGGATGGCTGACCATAATTTCTAAGGAATACACCTTAAAAGATATAATGTTTAACAACGGACAGAAATATATATTCCTCAAAGTAATAGTTTTAATAGAGAAATAATTAGGGCTAAAGGAATGTCCCCACCATATAGATTCACTTATTTTTATGGTAGATCTGTGGAAGAGAGGATGAGGAAGGATGGTGGTAGTCTTTCTTCTCCATGTCACCTCAGTATGTTGTTGTTGTTTTTTTTCCTCCTACTTGATACAGAGGTGATAGGACCAGGGTTGCAACTACATGGACAAGAGGTAGAAATGATTCCTAAGCAAGAAGCTGGAACTATATTTTTATATTATACTAGAGGCCCGGTGCATAAAATTCAGTATGGGTGTCCCTCAGCCCAATCTGTACCCTCTCCAATCTGGGACCCCTCAAAGATTCCAGTGGGACCTGGCCTAAATGAGCAGTCAGACATCCCTCTCACAATCCAGGACTGCTGGCTCCCAAAAGCTCACCTGCCTCTGCCTGATTGCCCCTAACTGCTTCTGCTGCCAGCCTGAACACCCCCTAACCACTCCACTGCCAGCCTGATCGACGTCTAACTGTTCCCTGGAAGGCCTTATTGCCCCTAACTGCCCTCCTCTGCTGGCCTGGTAATCCCTAACTGTCCTTCCCTGCCAGTCTGGTCACACTAACTGTCCTCCCCTGCAGGCCTGGTTGCCGCCAACTGCTCTCCCCTGCAGGCCTGGTCACCCCTAACTGTTCTCCCAGCTGGCCTGATCACCCACAACTGCCCTCCCCTGTAAGTCTGTGTTCCCCCCAATTGTCCTTTCCTGCAAGCCTGATCCTGCCAAACTGCCATCTCCTGCAGACATTGTCCCACCAAACTTCCCTCCCCTGCAGGCTTGGTTGCCCCCAACTGCCCTCTGCCGCTGTTCTGGTCACCCCTAACTGCCCTCCCAGCTGGCCTGATCACCCACAACTGCCTTCCCCTCTGTCCTGGTCCCCCCAGCTGCACTCCCCTGCAGGCCTGGTCCCCCCAAACTGCCCTCCCCTGCAGGCCTGGTCCCCCTAACTGCCCTCCCCTGCAGGCCTGGTCCCCCCTAACTTCCCTCCTCTGCTGGCCTGGTCACCCCTAACTGCCCTCCCTGATGGCTTGATCCTCCTCCAACTACCCTCCCCTGCAGGCCTGATCCCACTCTCAAATGCCCTCCCCTGCAGGCCTGGTGCCCCCCCCCCCCCCCTAAATGCACTCCTCTGCAGACCTGGTCCTCCTAAACTGACCTCCTCTGCAGGCCTTGTTCCCTTCAACTGCCCTCCTCTGCTAGTCCAGTGACCCCTAACTGCCCTCCCTGCTGACGTGATATCCCCTAACTGCCCTCCCTGTTTGCCTGGTACCCTTTCAACTGCTTTCCCCTGTAGGCCTGGTGCCCCCCAACATCCCTCCCCTGCAGGCTTGGTCACCCCCAAGTACCTTCCTATGCTGTCCTGGTCACCCCTAACTGCCTTCCCCTGTTGGCCTGGTCACCCCTAACTGACCTCCCCTGCAGGCCTGCCCTCCCAACTGTCCTCCCTTGAAGGCCTGTCCCCCCCAACTACTCTCCTTTGCCATCCCGGTTACCCTTACTTGCCCTCCCTGCTGGTCTGATTGTCCACAAATGCCCTCCCCTTCAGGCCTATTCCCTCTCAACTGCTCTCTCCTGCAGACCTGGTCCCCCTCAACTGCCCTTTCTTGCAGGTCTGGGTTCCCCCAAACTGTCCTCTGCCAGCCTGGTCACCCCCAAGTACCAAAACTACCCTTCCCTGCCAGCCATCTTGTGGTGGTCATCTTGTGGTGGCCATCTTGGGTCCACATGGGGGCAGCCATCTTGTGTTTTAGAGTGATGGTCAATTTGCATATTACTCTTTTATTAGATAGGATGTCAGAATCTATAAGTGTGTAATTGGGCAGAATGTGCCTTCATCTCATCTGACAAAATTAAGGTTAATAGTGAAGATACCTACACTAGTGTTACATTGGTGTGTAACCTTACCCTGCCAGAATAGAAGTAAACTGAGAGAGAGGCAGTTGCTAGATTACTGTTGCTGCCTGCAATCTAGGCAAGCACAGTGACAAACTTGATGTCCCTTCTAAATGTGGAAAAGTTTGGCTATATATGGAGAGGAGGAAATAGTAGCTGTGGATAAAGGAATGCATAACTATGATATGTAACAAAGAAATCTTTAAAGATGTCCGTGCATCCCTTCCATCATCTAGTAAGTAAAATGTTTTTCTGAGTTCTCTGAGTCCCTCTAGCAAATTAATTGAATCCAAGGAGAGGGTCATGGGAACTTCTGATTTATAACCAATCAGTCAGAAATAAAAATAAAAATCTGGACTTGTAATTAGCATATGAGTTGGAGGGAGTTCTTGGAAACTCCAATTAGTAGCTAGTCAGTCAAAAGCATGGGTAACTGGGCTTGTGATTGGCATGTGAAGTGGAGGGCAGTCTTGTGGGACTGCCCATTACCTTTAGAATCTCATGATATCTCTAAGTAGGTATGGAAGAAACTCCCATAACTTCGCATAGGAATTATATGCAGAACCCATTAACATACCTCCACATCTGAATTGGGTGAAGAACCTATTAACAGTATATCCCTATTTTTAATGGTTCACAGTACATATTTTCATATTCAGGAATCTAAAAAAAATTTGAATTAGGTAAAACTATTTAACTCCATTTAACCTAAAATTAATCACCAAAATTATCTGTGCTTGAAATAACTCCTCCCTTTATATCTCACAGCTCTTAGAAATCTTAACCATAGACTGTACTTCAAAAGTTTGGTGACCTTCCCTCTGTATGACACTCTTCATGCATTGCATGCCCTGAAAAGTTAATTACATCTTCCAAATGCTTGACTTCATGAGCCAGAATCTGGGTTTGGAGAAGAGCTGCATGACTGGTATTTCTACCTTTCAAGTGAGATGTAGAAACTAAAACTTAAAAGTATTTTCCTTGAGTAACAAAGTATTGTGAGAAGGCCAGTGCAGCTGTACAAAATGAAATGGAGCCCTTGCATAGAAAGTACCAGCATGTTTTAGACTCATTACTTAACCAGTTCAGTGATAGATTTAATCAATTTACAAGCCTAGAAAAGACCATAAAATAATTAAATATCCTGATGTGGTAGTCTACAATAGTTTGGAATTAAATAATTTCCAATTGATGCAAATTGATGATTTGGAAATGCAACTTGCAGAATTTCAAGACAGCATCTGGGCTCAGGTGTTTGTTGACTTGAGGTCAAAGCTTGAGAATCTGGAAAGGTGCCGCTTGGAGAATCAAGAGGAGTGCCACTATGAACAGAAAATTTGGAGTGCCTGGAACCGATTACCAGACACTTTTAGCACCTTGAAAAATATAGCAATGGCTTTACTCAGAATTTTTCCCTCTATGTACTTTTGTGAGACCTTATTCTCGGCGTTAAATAATACCAAAACCAACAAAAGAAACCGACTGACAGATGAACAAAGAAGTCGCTAAGCAGGTAAATTAAATAATTAGTTTTTGGTTTATTAAATACGGTTTTATATTATAATTATACATTTTTGTTATTTAAACTGTAAATATCGTGAAATTATGTTTTTTTTTCCTCAAAGTGAAACACCACCCGAGTTATGCTTGGTTTTTTGGTGAATTTTGACACACCAAGCTCAAAAGTTTGCCCATCACTGGCTCAGTGGGAGGCTGTACGATGGAGAACATATATTACTGAGCAGCAGATTGCTATTGTGGGTACAGAGGCTGCTGCTGTTATGTGGGAAAGATGTATTGTCACCTAGCTGGTGTGCAGCTACTGTGTGGGACTTTACTTTGAAGAACTGTTTTGTCTAGAGGCTCCTTGTTAGCAATGGCCTGGCTACTATAATAATGACTCTTTTTTATACCAAGGACTTTTCATTCATGGAATACCTGGCATCCAAGAAGGTCCAGGATTTGGCATAGTGGCCCAGACACAACACCCTCATGTTTCTTTCCCAAATGGCCAATTTCCCCCTTCTCTGGTATCAATTTCAAAGTTTCAAAGCTTCATATCCCACCCAGCACTCTCCCTCCTGATCCTCCTTCTCTTGTACCATTCTGCTGCCCTCTGTGGTTGAAAGATAAACATTCTGGCAGTTTGGAGCTGGCACTGCCTGTCACATATGCATATGTTTCCCATGGATCCTACCCTAACTGCCTTCCTTATATCTAAATCATCTCAAGAGTTTTTGAGGTCAGTAAAATATGAGTCTGAATTCATCTTTAGCCTTTCCTTAGCTCTGCTTATTTAAGTAAATATTTTTGTCTCTAACCCCTCTTGTCTCATGATATTGTTGAGAAAATGATTTATTCAGGTTAGTAAGAGACTCCTATGAAAGTATCACGGTACCATTATTTATCTTTCCATTTTTTTTCAATAAATAAAGCTAGGAAAGTAAACTTTTATTCTTAATGTTGAGGAAAAATAATTCTGCTATAACATTGTTATTCATCAGAAGTTATGTGAATTGATTGGTATAATTTCACCCAGGCTAGAAACAATGCTTTATGCTCAACATGATATTTTTGAACAAAAAAGATTCTTGTTCACATAAGTTATAGCATTTGAATATAATTGACCTCTCTGATCCTTATGGCTAATACTTCAAAAACCCTTGCCCCTCTAAAGGAATGCCAGGACACCAGAAATAATGTGTGATGTTATTGTTCTACCTCAGCTTCACAGGTTTGACTATGGCGATAAAGTGGAAAGAGATCACTGGAATTCAGTTCTCCTATCTTTGTAACACTATTTCTAACCTTTGTCACATAAATGATTTTTTAATACTCGTATCCATATTGTTAAAACAATTGAAAGTTTCCAGAACTGTAATTCTAACTAACCATTCTCCACATCATCCTTAGCAAATCATATTACTTCAGGGTACCAAGGAACCACGATGGGGGAAAAAATGAACAATAAAAATTGTTTTTGCTTTTATAGCTTTTGCTTTTACAATTCAACAGTGAATCAACAGTGAACACTAGTTTGCCTGAGGCAAACTTGAAATCAAGCTCGCCTGTTTGGAGTTTATATTGTCTTTTGTTCTTATATGATAACTTTTCAAAACAAGTTCAGGCTCTCAGGTCTTAGAGACTGCCAGCCCCAGTGATTGTCCCCACTGAATTTATTCATTTCATCAAAACAATATGAAATCTGGATGCCCAATTGTGTATTCGTGAGGGATATTGGTAATATAGTTCAAAATAAAGCCAGAGAGAAGAACTCATTTCAGCACACATATAATTTACCCCACAGCTAATCCTGTTTTTATTCAGTCACAAGGCTATTTCTTTCCTTAGGCAGAAGGCAGTTTTGTTGAGGGAAAACAATCTGACTCAACAGATATTGAGCTTACAGGCAAGAAAACTCTTATTCAGAGTAATCTTCTTGCTAACAAACTGTGAGTATTCCCCTGGTCATACCTGTGTTCAATGCCAGATTCAAGCCTTACTAGTGACAAACAAAACCGTCAGGAAAATGGAAGGGGTTAGAAGTGATCTGAAAACACGTTAAGACAGGGGAAGCTTTGGGAAAAAAAAAAACAGCATGGAGAAATTCAAACTGATAGGCCTGACTTAGCTGCATCATGAAACACTACCTTGATTTGTTAAAGAGACAAAGGTATATTGAGGACTTAGCTGAAAGGTATTTTATTTTCTACTTCTTTCATTTTACCTGTAGAGAAGAGGCATTTGAAAATTATCCATCTGTTAAAACTACTATGGGCACAAAGAATTTCTAAGGGGTAAAAACATATAAATGAAATTCAAAGTATTCTCAACACAGCTAATGAAATGTCTCTCTTACTTTTAAATTTGGGCAAATTTAAATGGTTTAAAAACAACATGATGTGTCACACTGCTGAAGACCGGGGGGATTAGCTTCCACCTTCCATGTTGAAGCGAGCACAAATAACGGGCCATTTATCTCAGGGCTTCTGGCAGTGCTGCCAGTCTTCACTCTTTTCTTGGAGAAGTGATTCTTTGTCCCTGTTCCCTGAATACCACCGAGCTGTGTTACTATTTGGACTGATGGACTGAGAGGGAAGTGATGTTGTGCCAGTTTCTGTGCTGAAGCTGTCATGTTCTGAGGAACGTAAGCAGCTCCATGGAAAGGTTGTGTGCCAAGGAACTCTAGCCAGCGCTCTAGCTGAGCATCCAGCTAGTAAGTAGCACCGGTCTTGTTGCCATGTTGATTGAGCCGTCTTTGGAAGTAGATCTCCTGGCCCCAGTCCCAGGCACTCTTGCTGATGCCACATAGAACAGTGACAAAATTCCCTAACACCCTGATCAAACCTGACTCAAATTTTGCTCAAACTGTGAGCAAAAAAAATTACTTTTCTCTTATAAACTAGTGATTTTTGTGGGTGGATGTCCCAAATATGCCCCAATTAATTATCTGTCTAGACCCGTGATGGTGAACCTGTGACATGTGTGTCAGCACTGACACGCATAGCCATTTTCAATGACACGCAGCCACATGCAATCACATACAGAGAAGTATGGGGCCACATGCCCAGAAGGACATTTCATCCTCGGCTACTGCACTGCCAGGTGCAGTAGCCGAGAATAAAACATTTGCTGTGATGTAGTACAGACACTCTGTGCTGGAGGTCTGTAGGCCAAAACAACAGAACTTCGGCACAGAGCGCCTAGTTCTGGGACTTCCGGTTAGGCCTTTAGGGGATCTTTGATTTCACTTCCAGCCGACAGAGCAAGGAGCAGCAGAATACCATGAAGGACACATCTCTGGGGTCCCTGTGATCACCATTACCAGCAACCACATAACCATAGAAACCATCATCCAATCTACTGTTCTGGGGTGTCTTGGATTTCTAACTGACCATCATTACTGAGATAAGTGAGGGGGGATTGGGAGAAGTGAGGGCCTGTACTATGGGTGCCGGTTCCTGCCATTAGAAATAGCAGCAGCCATCTAAATTAATATAAGGAACACCATTTTGCAGCACAGTGCAGACTTCATTTCAACACTATTACTGTTGTGCATCCTTATTAACCCCTATTTCTGCTTATTGACCCTGCCCTTTCCTAAAAGACAGTTACATGTACCATCTTGTGGTCATTTAGGCTAGTTAACCCCAAATTGCCTGCAGGGCTAATAGGCTATCTATAATTCTAACTTCTATCACACCCACCTGACAAAGAAACCAAAAAAAAAAAAAAGGTTAGTAAAGGAAGTGGTAATAGCGGTAGCAGACCCTTTTAAAACACATGGACCAAGATGTATGGCATTATAGAAAAAAACGGCAGATTATTTTGCGTTCTATGTACTGAAACGGTAGTAAGCAGAACGTGGAATATAAATAGACATTTTGAAACTAATCATTCCCAGCTCTTGAAAAAAAGTGAGGATGAAAGGAAGGAATACATTCCAGGAAGCTACACCTTTATAAGAGCCAAAATAATTTTATCCTTAAATTTATAAAAGGCTATACAAATTTAACATCTACAAGTTTGAGCATTGCTCATTCCATAGCTCAGCATGGAAAAGCACTCAGTGAGGGAGAATTTTTAAAGAAACTCTCCTAAGACGTGCACCAGTTCTATTTCACGATATGCAGAATAAGGATGCAATTATTAAGAGAATATCTGAATTACCACTCAGTAGAAATATCATAAAAGACCGAATAATGAGAATGAACACAAACGTACAACATCAATTAAAGAGAGACATAAGTAATTATAAATATTTTTTATCTCTCCTGATGAAACTACTGATGTCACATGACATGCTCAGTTGGCCATTATTGGTCGATATTCTGATGGTCTCATAAGGAGAGAAGAGTTGATAAAGTTAGTATCAGTGCCAACAAGTACATCAGGAAGCAAAATATGTAAGGTTGTTATACAAACATTCTGTGACCTAAGCATTAATATCTTTAACCTGTGTCAGTGATGACAGATGGGGCACCAAACATGGTGGGGGAAAAAGTCAGATTTGTCAGATTGTTTATGGAAGCTTTTGGACATCTGATTGTGCCTTTTCATTGTATTATCCATGAGGAGGTTTCATGTGCCATGGCAGGATTCACCGGCCTAAACGACTGAATGTCAATTGTTACAAAAATAGTTAATTTAATAGCTGCTTGCCCCCTTCACAAGTGAGAATTTTCTGCACTTTTAGTGATTCCACCTACAGTGGACTGCTGATGTACAATAATGTAAGATGGCTGAGCCAAGGCAAAGTTCTTGAGCACTGTGTGGAGTGCTTTGAAGAAATTAAGGTATTTCTTGAGGATAAGGATCTGGAAAACTTTTCTCAGCTTAATGATGATAAGTGGGTCAACACCCTGATATTTTTTACAGAGCTCTCTGTTTATATGAATGAACTGAACTTAAAATTACAAGGTATTGACAAAACTATTGACATTATGTTTGGATACATAAAAGCTTTTGAAAGTAAACTTAAACTTTTTAAGTGAGATGTAGGAACTAAAAGTTATAAATATTTTCCTCAAGTAACAAAGTATTTTGAAAAGGCCAGTGTAGCTGTACAAAATGAAATGGAACCCTTGCATAGAAAGTACCAGCATGTTTTAGACTCATTACTTGACCGGTTCAGTGATATGTTTAATCAATTTAGAAGCCTAGAACATACCATAAAAATAATTAATATCCTGATGTAGTAGTCTACAATAGTTTGGAATTAAATGGTTTCCAATGGATGCAAATTGATGATTTGGAGATGCAACTTGCAGAATTTCAAGACAGCATGTGGGCTCAGGTGTTTGTCAACTTGAGGTCAAAGCTTGAGAATCTGGCTTGGAGAATCAAGGGGAGTGCCTCGATGAACAGGAAATTTGGAGTACCTGGATCCCATTACCAGACACTTTTAGCACCCTGAAAAATATAGCAATGGCTTTACTCACAATTTTTCCCTCTACATACTTTTGTGAGACCTTATTATCAGCGTTAAATAATATCAAAACCAACAAAAGAAACAGATTGACAGATGAAGTTAGTAGTGCTTGCTTGGGCTTGAATTGTACAAAATACCAATCTTCTATTGAAGGTTTAGCCAATGAAATTTAGCAACAAAAAAAGTCACTAATAGGCAGGTTAGTTAAACAATTCCCTCTCCCCCTCACTTATCTTAGTTCATGGCACCCCACACAAGGTATCAAGACCAACAAAAGAAAACGACTGACAGAAGAACAAAGAAGTCACTAAGCAGGTAGTGACTAATTAGTTTTTGGTTTATTGAATACAGTTATATATTACAATTATAATTTTTTGTTATTTAAAATATTGCAAAATTATGTGTTTTTTTTTTTCTCAAAGTGACACAGCACCCAAGTTATGTTCAGTTTTTTTGGTGAATTTTGACACACAAAGCTCAAAAGTTTGCCCATCACTGGTCTAGACTTATTGGGCCAAATGCAGCTGACCAGGAGTCAGCAATAATGGCCTATCCCCTGGTACTTCAATGTATAGACAGCTGAGCTGAATCAGAACACATGACAAAGGAGACAGAATTAGTGTGCAATCACACATGGTTTATTTACCTATTCCTAGTGGGTCCTAGGCTCTGGCAAAGGTCCCCCGGTGATGCACACTGAAGGACTTACAATAAATACAGAGACAGGCCACAATAGGTACAGGGTCACACAGCAGAGCAATCAGGGGCTTGTCTTTTGGAGCAACATGAGTCCTCCTCTTATCAGGCTGGAGACTTCAACTGAAGACGGTCTCAGGGTTATATAGACTGTGGTAAACAACTGTGTCCTTATCAGTGTTGGCCAGATGGTGTATCTTAAGCTAGGAGCAGGACATTTTCACTTTAAGGGCTCAGAGGATTACATCAAGATAGTGGGGTGTTCATTAATTTTGGAAATTACAGAGTATTGGAGATTTCCATACAGCAAACATTTCACACAATAATTATTTCATATCTTAGAGGGGTTACATTATTATAACAGTGGGCTGTTGTACTTATTGTACAATAGTTAACCAAATAATTTTATAGGAGGCAAGCTAAGTGGTTCTGCTTCCAAAACCCCTATCATTACTTTAGCATCTCTTGTATCTATAATCTATCATGTATGTATGTATGTATGTATGTATGTATCTATCTATCTATCTATCTATCTATCTATCTATATTTAAAGAGGATGACTGGTAAATTGTAGAATAGACAGAGCTCTCATATCCTATCTAATAAAAGAGTAATATGCAAATTGACCATAGCTTCCCTACACCCAATAAGCCATGCCCACAAGCCAATCAGGGGTAATATGCAAATTAACAGCCAACTAAGAAAGCTGCTGCCTGAGGCCGGAAAAAGCCTTGTAATGAGGCTTTTTCCATCCCTGGGTGGCCGGGGGCCTGGGGCAGAGCCAGCCAGTGATCGGCCCCATGGTGATAGCTGGCCGGCGTCCCCTGGCTGAGGTCCCCTGCCCAGGGATGAAAGCCTCGGCCAGAGGCTCTCTGCCTTAGGCCAGGGGTGAGCCATCAATAGGACATCCCCTGATGGCTCCCAGTATGTGACGGGGGCAGGTTGGGCTGAGGGACCACCCACCCTCAGTGCATTAATTTTGTTCACCCGACCCCTAGTCCTATCTAATAAAAGAGTAATATTCAAATTAACCATCACTCCGCTATACCCACAAGCCATGCCCATAGCCAATTAGGAGCGAGTATGGAAATTGACCCCAACCAAGATGGCTATAATCAGGAGGGAGGCTTGAGTTTCTCTGGCAATGGAGGAAGCCAAACTTTCCCAAACTTTCCAAACACCCTGGTGGACCCAGGGTTCCACTCAAGGCTACAAAGTTTCAATTATAGAAAATAAATAAATCCCAGATACCAGAGCCTCTACTTGGATCACCAGGGGGTGTGGTTGGCCTGCAAGCCACCACAGGCCCCTCACCCAGGCCGCCCCATGCCCAAAGGGAATCCCCACCCTGATCCAGGACACTCTTCAAGGCAAACCAACTGGCCCCCACCCATGCACCAGCCTTTATCCTATCTAATAAAAGAGTAATTTGCAGATTGACCATCACTCCAACAAACATGATGGCTGCCCACATGTGGTCAAAGATCCTGCCCCCATGTGGACACAAGATGGCCACCACAAGATGGTCAGCAGGGGAAGGCAGTTGGGAGGGACAAGGCCTGCAAGGGAGGGCAGTTGTGGGCAATCAGGCCAGCAGAGGAGGGCAGTTGGGAGAGATCAGGCCTGAAAGGGAGGGCACTTGGAAGTGATCAAGTCTGCAGGAGATGGCAGTTAGGGGTGACCAGGCTGGCAGAGGAGAGAAGTTGGGGGTGACTTGGACAGCAGGGAAGGGTAGTGTAGGGGGGCTCAGGCCTGCATGAAACAGCAGAAGGGGTACTAGGCCTGCAGGGGAGTGCAGTTAGGGGTAAACAGGTTGGCAGGGAGTGGTTAGTGGGTGATCAGGCTGGCAGGCAGAAGCGGTTAGGGGCAATCAGAAAGGCAGGCAGGCAAGCAGTTGGGAGCCAGCAATCTTGAATTGTGAGAGTGATGTCCCTTTAGGTCCAATCCCAGTGGGCAGTTGGATAACCCTCGAAAGGTTTCAGATTGGAGAGGGTGCAGGCTAGGCTGAGGGGCCCTCTCCCCTCCCCCACCCATTTACGAATTTCATGTACCAGGCCTCTGGTTTGTAAATAATTGACCCTAAATACTCTGTATATCAAATAAAGGGTTTGGGACAAGGTGAAGAAATAGGCTTTCTTCCATTTTCTGTCTACTTTCGTACTCAACTGCAGGTGTTTAATGGGATTAACTTTCAAATAAATTACTTGCTTTTGAATTATTCTCTTGAGAGAATCCTTCCACGTATGACAAAAGTCATACTGATTACATAGATATGTCTTATTTATCACTACTTTTACTTGTAATATAATGGAAATATATGCACTTTATTATTTATTTTTTAAATATATTTTATTGATTTTTTTACAGAGCGGAAGGGAGAGGGATAGAAAGTCAGAAACATCCATGAGAGAGAAACATCGATCAGCTGCCTCTTGCACGCCCCCTACTGGAGATTGCCTGCAGCCAAGGTACATGACCTTGACCAGAATTGAACCCAGGACCCTTTAGTCTGCAGTCCGACACTCTGTCCACTGAGCCAAACCGGTTTCAGCTGCACTTTAGTTTATTAAACAATGCAAATTCTGTGGGCATAAATGTAATTTTGGACATACTGTATTTTTTTATTTCTTTATATTTAAAAATTTATCCCAGTTGAATAATATGGAATCTTTCTTCTATAATGATTAGCAAATTCCTTAATTATAAGATTGCATAATGCCTTCTATATACTTTCTGTTATTAATTTCCAAAAAGCCCCATTTTCACCTCCAGTTACAATCCAATTGTTGTCACTTATCACCTGCTTTCTTCAACCAATCCCTGAATGGTTTGTTTCAGTTTCAGGTATTTGGGGTGAGAAGGAGGCAGTGTCTGTTTTTCTGTGCTGTGTTACCTTTAAAATGTAGATTAATGTATTGGAATTGTGTTTTCTCTGGTTTTCTGGGCTGAGAAGGAAACAAAAAGACACAGCTAGAGGCTTCTTAAAAACAAGGTACATATCAGTGGTAGAATGACCCCCTTGGGTCTGTATTACTAATTATTACTCCTAAAATGTTATTCTGAAAACATGGGGGTCAGTGTTTAAAGCCATCAAGCCATCAACTTTCTTTTGCTGCTGATATTCTCAGAAAACTATTTCTTCTCCTTCAGAAGACTCTGAAAGCTGTGGGAACTTGGGAGAGCACTCTTTTCTTTCTCCTTTTCCTATAAATATAATTCCACAGTACCTTCTCCTTGTATGTTTGCAAACTTGTCTAGTAAGCCTTCTGTTTTCAGAAATATTCAAAGATGTAGCACAACTTTCTATATCTATACATGCTGCCAAACTCTAATAGGTAAATGGTAAAATTATAGTGAATTTTTACTCTTCATATCTTATTTGAAATATTATGACAAGCCAGACATTTATACTTTTAAAAAGTGCACAAATAAAAAAATGAGAAATGCATCACTCATCTACCAAGTTAATTATTTTGCTCTCCTCTAACAATTTGTTTAAAATTTTGGCTGGCCAAATTACTTAAAACAAAGTAAAACAAAAACTTGTAATAAAAGAGAGTTACTGGGATGTCTACAATATCCACTGCTTCAACTGGTGCAATGGCAGCAATATTCATCATGCCTTCCCAAATTCCCCTCATCAACAACCAGCAGTTGCTCTGTTCTCAAGCTACTTACATGGTTGGATTTAAGCCTCTGGTAGCCCTGCTCATTTACAGTTGTCACTAGGCATAAAAACATGCTTTTATTAGTAGAACTAATGACCCAGTGCATGAATTTGTGCACATTGAAAGGAAATTAATTAAAAGAAATATTTTAATATCACTATTTTCCCTTTCCATATAATAGGAGTGTCAACCAAATTCACGATTGACAATGACAGTTCAAAACACATCGGACACAGGTGCCAGCGAGAGCTTTATATGTATCACACATGCACGAGTTAATCTACCCTTTTATACATATAGAATAAACTTGTTTAATTAGACCTGCTTTCTGACTTAGCAAAACGTTTTCTAGCCCAATGAGACATCCCAACTTCTCTTTCAGGTAATTGTCAAAAACAGAGCAATCTATCTCAACATGAAACAGATTATTATTGTAGTTGTGTCATCTCTGGTTTTCCGGGCTGAGAAGGAAATAAAAAGACAGGGAGAACAAAGGGTAAAATATTTAACTGCAGTAGTGTTTGAATATTCTGCACAGTGAGAAAACCTGAAGTCATTTTTAAGGTCCACCATTTCTTACTTTTTTTCAGTCAGGTCGTTTCTAAACTTTCAAAATCTCCATTTTCCAGCTAATGAAAAGAAAATAGGATTCCACTGAGTCTCCCATGTACTTACTCCAAGACTTCAGTGAGGATCAAATGATATGAAGCATGGGAATATTCTTCACAGAAATTTGGTTAAAGTGTAAATTTTACACTTTAAATTTATATTTGCACCTGGCTATAAAGCAAGTCATGTTCTTGGGCTGAAGAAACTGCACGGAGGCTAGCTGTCACTAGGGAGAGGAAGCTGGGTGCTGCTATGTGACATCATTATCTGGCATCCACAGTGACCTTTTCGGGTCTGGGCTGCGGGTTGCATTTTGCTCCCTGGTGTCTCGGCAGTGTTAGTTGTGATTTGGTAGGCTTTTGCTCTGGGATGGTTGCAGAACTTGTGTCCCAGGTGGGGGAAGTTGAGTATTGGTGTGAGGATGCCAGGTCTCTAGTGCCACATATTGTTAAATGGCCTATCATTAGGGAGAGGAAATTGGGCGTTGGTACATGATGTCATTACCCGGTGCCCACAGTCACTGTTTCCAGGCTGGGCTAGGCTGTGGGCTGCATTTTGCTCCATAGGGTCTCAGCAGAATTGGCTGTGATTTGGTGGGCTATTGCTTTGAGCTGGTGGTGGGCTCTGTGTCCCACTGGGGGAAACCTAGTGTTGTTTTGTGGGTGCCAGGTCCATGGTACCATTTCTTTGTAAATGGCCAGTGTGCATCCTCGCAGCTCCTGCATTGAGCATCTGCCCCCTGGTGGTCAGTGCACATCATAGTAACCAGTTGGACAATTGGACACTTAGCATATTAGCAATATATATATATATAAATTAGAGGCCCAATGCACAAATTTGTGCACCAGTAGAGTCCCTCAGCCTGGCCTGTGGGATTGGGCTGAAACTGGCTCTTTGACATCCTCTGAGGGATCCTGGACTGCAAGAGGGCATTGACCAGGCCAAGGGACCCCACTGGTGAATGATTGGGGGAGGGACTGCCAGAGGGCTCCAGGTCATGTTCAGCCCATCTCCCACAGTCTTGATCAGCTGAACCCCAGCAGCAAACTAGTCTGCCCCCTGGTGGTCAGGCATGTAATAGAGAGTGGTTGAGCAGCCTTAGCATATCATTGATATATTACACTTTGATTGGTTGAATGGACTATTGGATGACTGGACACTTATGTTAGGCTTTTATTATATAGGATGTTCAATTCATACTGATAGCATAGTGACATTGCACTCTGGTCTCCTGGCATAAGGATATCAATGTAACTAGGCAGTAGCCACAGTTTTAGATGTTTTCCCTGGGAGAAAAGTACCTTCAGGGATCAGGGTCTTTAGTCAGGCAGTCTACTTTTATAGAGATGGGAAAGCAGAAATTCCACATGTGAGTCAATTAGAATGATGGTAAAAGTTTCCTTCTACTTTCAAGCCTTGGATCCCAAACCCATATATTCCACATATGGGTATAAGTCATCACAAACTGGCTGTTGGGCTCTAGTATATTTTTCATCTTAAAGAACACAGTCCAGACTATAAGGATGTCATCATTAGGGTGTTAGCTATATATTTTTAAGAGTACATTCTAATGCTCCTTCAATTTAGCTGTTTTCTCATTTACGGGGAATATGGCACTTTTATGGACCATGAATTTGAAACCCCTACACTAATAAGGGACCCTTAGTATCAATGACAGATCAAATTATATTCAGCAGTCCTTGAAATATCTGAATAGTCTTCTTTCTGCACTATGCAATTACTCTGGTGAATAGACATAGGTCTCTTTGAGATATACTGAAAAAATTACTACTATCTATTTACATGTTGAAGCATGAAATCCTTATTTCTCAAAGAGCTTTGATCTCGCCTTCCATCAAAGGGTCTTGTGTCTGATAAATATTTCAGCTCACCATTGGGCTAAGAATTGTGATTTTCATTGTTACAGTTAGCCTTCTGGTCTTCTATTCTTTAAGTTTCTTAATTATAGGAGTTAAGAAATAGACTCTATGATTGGTCATCTACCTTGCCAGTAAATACACCGTAGTCTATTAGCTATCCAAAAATCCCTGATGGTCATGAATATCATTTCAGCCTTTTGACCATTGTTACAATTATGCCTCTCTAGTCTCTGATGTTAAATACTGATAAGTGGCTTCTGTTCTTTTATAATCCTACTTTTGCCACTGACATTATATTATCCAAATGAGCAACAGCCTTTCTACCATCAATCTCAGTCTGCAGAATACATCCTGCCAGTGGCTTCCAACAATACTGGTGCCTCCTCATGGCTTTAGGGAAGTGATTATCCTCAGAGCCCTCCTGGAGATCAAAGGCAGCAGCTGGTTCTCTAATCCTATATAATAAATTACTCTCTTTGCTATGCTTTCAGCCTTTTGACCACAAGCTAGTTTTGGCATTTCCACCTCATTTCCATTGTCACCAACTTTGTCCTTTTTAAAAATCTTTTTTAAATAATTCACTAGCATATTAGGGCTAGCTCCAGGTAGTCCTTGACATATATGAATTATCAAATTCCATAAGACCACAATTATTAAGAAACTCTACTTTATTCAGTCTTATTTTCAATCCCTATTGATCTAGCACCATCATGGTCCGTTTCCAATCATGATCTCCTGGTTCTAGTTGGCTTCTAATAGCTGGGTCTTCTCTATTGATGGAAAAACTCTTGCTTTCTATAATAAAAGCAATGCTTCCTCCATTAATCCATAGATGGATTGTCCTATATATTATTCTAAAAGCAATGAGAGAAAATAGGTATTATCTTCACAAACATCTGCTCTTGCATGAGTGTTAGTTAAGGAGTTAGAATTTTTTCCAGAAGTTATCCCTAAACAGATTTAAAATGCAAGTTGTCTCTTGAGAGATGATCTTAAGAAAAACTGGATATGGAAAAAAATGAGGAAATATATTGGGTTGACTAATCTCCCCCACTCACAAAATTCATGTCCACCTGAAACTTGGGTCTTTGTGAGTATAATTAAATGAGATCATACTGGGTTAGGATGGACCTTAAATACAATAACTGGTATTTACATCTTTACTCAGAAACAGAAGGGAGAAATGGAAGGGAGAGTTCGATATAGAGGCACTAAGGGGACACAGAGAAGGAGATAGTGGATTATGAAAAAAGAAATTCAAGTATTGTAGCTGTAAGAGATGGAACGCCAATAATTTTTGGCACCCATCAGAAATGATGAAGAAAAGGATGATTTTTCTCTAGAGACTTCGAGAGAGTGTGATCATGATTACACCTTGATTTTTGAGTTCTAGCCTCCAAAACTATGAGAGAATAAATTTCTGTTGTTTTAAGTCACCTAGTTTGTGGGGGTTTTTGTTTTTGTTTTTGTTTGTTTCTTTGTTTTTTGTTTTTGCTTTTTTACAGCAGCCTTAGGAAATAATACAGGCATGAATAGAGAAAGAAAGAAAGAAAGAAAGAAAGAAAGAAAGAAAGAAAGAAAGAAAGAAAGAAAGAAAGAAAGGGAGAGGGGGGAGGGGGAGGGAGGGAGGGAGGAAGGAAGGAAAGAAGGAAGGAAGGAAGGAAGGGAGGGAGGGAGGGAGGGAGGGAGGGAGGGAGGGAGGGAGGAAGCAGGGAAGAGAAGAAGCAGGGAAGAAAGAAAGGAAACCAGTTATGTGTTATCAAGCTTGAGACCACTGCAACTTAATTCCAACTGGGAATTCTAAGTATCTTATACAATGTATGCCTCAGTTATTCCTTTTGAAAAGTACAGAAGTTGGGATAATAGCTAACATTTCCTTTTGGTTGGATGCTGTTTTCCAGGGAGTTCTTTTATTCTCCAACACTTCTGACTTGCTAAGAACTTGAGTAGAACTAATTCTCATCATAAGAGCCTTCAGCAAGGAGACATAAAGATTGGCAGGTGGAATTGGAATCTCTATGGTTGGAAGTGGTAAGAAGTAATAGGATATAGATGAAGTACTGACAGTAACTGCTAGAGATATTAAAATAAATCCATGTTGTTTATTAACATTCAAATTATATGCACCATTCACTTGCAGATATTCATCCACTAGACTTCCTATAACTCATAGGCTCAGTTGATCTGCACTAATTCTCTAGTAGGCCAGACTTTTTGCTGCAGTTACTTTTATTATGATTCCTATAGAAAACTAGTCCTCCACAATTCAAGAGAGCCTTGCTCACTACTGTGCTTATTTTCTCACAAGACATAGTTATCTTTCAATAGGAGCAATACCACACTTTCTGAATTATGTCTAGATAGTGTCTTTCAAACAAATGGTGACTGTCTAGTTTATATTTTCATCATTTCCAGGTGTTTCCTCTATGCCAGGGTGAGTGTCTCAGTAGAGTACTCCAGAGAAGCTACATATTGTACAGAGCCAGCCCTTTGTAATTTCCTTTGGCCCTAGTACTGTCCCAGACTCCATTTTCCCACATGGCCATTTCTATGCAGCAGTCCCAATGTCTCTCATGTGGGATAAACTTTTTACATCATGCATGTCTGAAAACATTAAAACATAGAGGGATGAAAGATGGCTATTCCTTTACTCTCAGGAGATATCTTGGCTTTGTACAAATATGTCTATCCCTCCACAGTGACCTTCTAGAGTATCTTACCAAGAGATTATTATAGAGAATTATATTAATGACATAAATTTGGTTCTTATATAAACTCCAAATGTACTCATGATTCTTAAAAGCCAACTTGCTAATGAATGCAATTATTCAAAAGAGGAATAGGGCATGAGGATAGGAGTAATTAGTTTCCTATTCACCAAAGCTATTAGAAAAACCAAGTGACATTTTTTTCTACCAATAAAATAACAATTTTATAGGAAGTAGAAGGTGTTGAAAGTATTAATCCAGATGTTTGGTACAAGTGATTTTCTTATCAAAATATTTGCACCTACTTTGTGCCAACATTGTGCTGAGTGCTAGATGGATAAAGACAAACAAAAACAGCCCTTGTCCTTATGAGTTTACAGTATGGAAAGGAAGAGAGAAATAGAATTAGTTATTCAAGTAATAAAACAGTAAAAAGTATAGAAATTTCCATTAAGAAAGAAAGAAATTATGGAGCAAGACTGTTGTAGAAGACCAAAGAAAACCAAGGACACTTCAAAGAAGATGAGGGACACTGGTTAAT
The DNA here is from genome assembly GCA_027563665.1 of Antrozous pallidus. Classification (NCBI taxonomy): domain Eukaryota; kingdom Metazoa; phylum Chordata; class Mammalia; order Chiroptera; family Vespertilionidae; genus Antrozous; species Antrozous pallidus. Next base: position 33,529,675 of record CM050519.1, read on the forward strand.
AAACTGGCAGACTCAGGGAACAGCCTTCCAAATCTGAGTGAAGAAACATGCATGGGGCTTTCCTTTATATCTGCCTATGGTCTTTGTTACACAAATATGGATTATGCTTCCGGTCCTTTTTGTGGGCCTTGCAAGGAGGTCCCCAGGTATTGGGGTCTCCAGGACATATCTGATGGTCTGGTCTGGCGCCAGCATTAATAGCCCTCCCTCTGGGGCAGTGCACTGTCCACAGCCCCATGGCCTCTATAACCGGTTATACAAGACCAGAATCTGGGAAGGAGGCAGTGACTTAATGATAGGTTATCAAGAATGTACACTGAGCTTGCTGGGATGGATTCAGATCGCTAGCCTCCAAATATCAGGGTTTAATTGGAATTAGTCCTTTTTAGCCTTCTGAAGACTAGAGAGTAACAGAAACCAGAAAACTCTGGAGAAAGTTTATAGTGAAGATCATTTATTTAGAAGCCTGACAGAATAAAAGCTTGAAAGAGCAGGAAGGAGAGAGTTCTGAGTTCCGGGTAGAAGAAAACTGCTGGGATATATTGCAAGGATCTTGGAGTAATATTAAATCTGAAAATGGCTAGTGTGTCTGATACATTGGACTAAAGATCAGGTTAGAGTGCTCCTCAGGGTCTAGAAGATACAGAGCCTGATTGGTAAAGATAAATAACTGCAGGGTTTTTTTCCAAGTGCAAGCTCTATGCATGTGGATAACATGCCACAATTTATGTTTTAGAAGAACTCTCTGCTTTGAACATAATACATTAGAGAAAACAAGAAAACTGATTGGGAGTTTGGAGACTTTACCAATTGTCCAAGTGAGAGATCAAACATTTTTTTAACATTTTATATTGATTCTAGAAAGAAAGGGAGAGGGAGAGAGAGATAGAAGCATCAATGATGATAGAGAATCATTGATTGGCTGCCTCCTGCCCACCTTACATGGGGATCAAGCCCTTGACAGGAATAAAACCTGTGACTCCTCATTCCTCAGGCCAACACTCTATCCATTGAGTCAATTGACTAGGAGGAGACCAAGCATTTTTAATTAGGAGGCATCCTTGATTTTCTTTCATTTGTGTTCAAGTTAATGTTTTTAATCAGTAAATATTGTTGCATTATGGCTGGGCAAGTCCAATGTGGTGATAGTAAAACACATATTCTACATTGATTAAAATAAATTAATGAGTTTATTATTTTTTGAGTTTTCTACCAGAGAGTTACTGCAACATTGTGGGAAATGTGGTTAAATGATTATTAGAACTATACTTAGAACAACTGTATTGGTGTTAAATGAATATATACTTCAATTCTAACCTAAAAACACGTCATAATATATTTATAAGAGAGAAATATAATTACTTAGCCAAATAATAAAATAGTATCCTATACATGAAAATTTCTTTTTACCTAAGACTCAGATTGATGTAAAATATGTAAATTAAATGATAAAAGTTGTCATCAGAAGAGAAATGTTCCATTATAACAAATACATCAAAGAACAGAAGACTAATGAATTTCTTGGCTTATATTTTTTTGTTTAGCCATGACTAACTGTAATATTATTGTTTTCAATAGTAATTGAATATCTTTATTTTCAAAGTTATAAATTCTTTTCATAAATAAATATTCATTTTGATTTTATAATAAACAGTTCAATATACAATGAGTTTCTTAGGTATTGATATGCAAATTTTACCACTAGATATACTCATTCAAAGTTCAATTAGCATAAAGACTTTTAAATTTTCACTTAATGAATCACATATTGATTTAACAAAGTTTTTTATCAACAAGTGTCTTTCCTCTTTCAAAGCTGCACACTAATTCTAATTTCAATACCACATCATCTTGACCATAATATAGTAATTGAATACTTAAAACTGTATTTATTTTCAAAGTTGGTTGTTTTGATAGTTTAGTTTTTTTATACATAGACATAATTTGAAACCTTTAAGGTATGTCTGACTATAAATATATCTAATAATTGACTTTACTGGAATTCTCATTAATATCATCCTCTCTTTTTGCAAAAAATGTGGAAAAACTTCTTGTTCTATAAAGAAAACTCAATTAGGCTTTATTCCCAGGAGAGAGAACTCATTTTGAAATATTAAAACACATGCCCAGCATATATAGGGTATAGCAAAAGTAAGTTTACAGTTATGAGTACAATATGCTCAAGCCCATATATATTTTACTTAACTTTACAAAAGTATAGTGCTTAAGGAATTATTGATGAGAATAGAGTTCATTGTGAATAGATACTTATACAAAAGAAATGCTTTCTTCTTTTTTCTTTTCTAAATATTGGTATTCTTTGGTAGTGCCTAATGAAGCACTAATTTTAAGAAGACATAGGCAGGCAGGCTAAGGAATTTTTTAGAATTGGAGTCCATGGAAAGTGTGGGGCTACAGATTGGGAGAAGGTACATTTCCATAACACAAGGAAACCAGGTGCAGTTACATTTCCATAAGGCAAGAAAGCAGCAATAGGTATCCTATATAACAAAAGAGTAATACACAAAGTAACCATCATTCTGGTACATCCACAAGCAATGCCCACCAGCCAATCGGGAATGAGTAAGCAAATTAACCCAACCAAGATGGCTGCAGCCTCTGTGCTAGCAGGAGAGAGGCTTGGGTTTCCCCTGCAATGGAAGAAGCCAAGATTTCCACACACCCTACTGGGCCCAGGCCTCCACTCAAGGCTACAAAGTTTCAATTATAGACGATAAAAAAAAAATTCCAACAGAAATGGCTGCCACCATGGAGCAAACAGGAGGCTTGACTCTGCTCCAGGCTACAAAGTTTTAATTGTAGAAGGTAAATAAATCCTAGATACCAGGGCTTCCACTTGGGTTGCTGGGCAGCATGGCCGGATTGCAAACCACCACAGGCCCCTCACCCAGGCTGCCCCAAGGGAACCCCCACCTGGATCTGGGACACCCTTCAGAGCAAATCAGCTAGCCCCCACCCACGCACCAAGCCTCTATCCTATCTAATAAAAGAGTAATATGCAGATTGGCTATCACTCCAATATACAAGATGGCTGCCTGCAAGTGGTCAAAGATCCTGCCCCCATGTCAACACAAGATGGGAAACACAGTTGGGAGGGACCAGGCCTGCAAGGGAGGGCAGTTGTGGGCAATCAGGCCAGCAGGGGAGGGGAGTTGGGGGTGACCAGGCTGGCAGAGGAGGGAAGTTGGGGATGACCCTGTATTTGGGGGGGGACCCAGGCCTGCAAGGGAGAACTGCTGGGAGGGAGTAGGTGTGTAGGAAAGGACAGTTAGGGGTGACCAAACCAGCAGGGGAGGGCAGTTAGGGACAAAAAGGCTGGCAGGGGAGCAGTTAGGCATCAATCAGGCTGGCATGGAAGTGGTTAGAGGGCAATCAGGAAGGCAGGCAGGTGAGCAGTTGGGAATGGGCAGTTCTGGATTGTGAGAGGGATATCTAACTGCCAGTTTAGGTCAGTTCCTTATGGGGATTGGTCCTAAATGAGCAGTCGGACACCCCTGGAGGGGTTCAAGATTAGAGAGGTTGTAGGCTGGGCTAAGGGACACCCTCCTCCCCTTGCACAAATTTACATAAGACAGGGAACTAGAAGTAGTCAAGAAAGGTTACATTTACAAAATAAAGAGAAGGAAGCCCTTCATTCAGAAGGAGAAGAAGAAAGCCCAAGGGGGATAGAAAACAATAAGGAAGGGGGCAGGGGAGAACCTCACAAGTCCCATATGAAGTTCAACCTTTGGTCCCAGAAGTTACCATAGTAACCAGTCTAAGGAAATAGTGACCAATCAGAGGGGATGTCAAGGCACCAAGACCTGCAGCTTTTATAAGCTGTAGGGAAGTGGGACTCAATGGGACTTTTCCTCTTCCCTACTTGGGAGTCCATTCTGTGGGACTCTTCCCTCTCCCACATGGGAATCTATGCTTGTTCTTCAATAATTCACCGCCTTCGCTTTACCGCTTTCTGTCTATGGACTCATTCTTTGATTCCAGCGATAAAGAATCGTGTTCCAATCCAAAAATTTGGTATCACTACTGTTGTTTAGCATCTTTGTTTCTTTTTTTTTCATATCCCAAATCTACCAAATTTCTACATACTGTCACATTTTATTGTAATTCATTTTCTTTAAACACTAACCCATGTCACTTCTCAAACTAAACCATGTCACTTCTCTTCAGTGCCCTCCCTTTACAGAATCAAGTCTTGGTCTGTTCGTGCCTGATGAACATTGCTGGCCTCAACATGATGAATCCCAGAGACCCTACCCCACCACAGGGCATCTGGTGTGTGGTGGCTGACCTTGATGTACCCTGAGACTGTCAATGAGTAGAACTGGGTCTGTACCGCAGAGCAAACAGCAAGAAAAATGAAGAGTAAATGCTTCTACTCTGATCTCGAAGAGAAGTGCTTCTCAAGAATCCCTGGCTTGTGGCTGTGAGTTCTGACAAATTGTGGTGTCAGGAGAAAGCCCATGTCTTGTCATGGTAACCAAGAGAAACCTGCAGATAGGCTGGCTCTTGCTTGGAATCTAGAGAAGCATCACAATCCTGTTGAACTTAGCCAGATCTATGCGCAGTTACTTGACTACCCCTTCTTCACAGTTCCCATCACTGTATCCACCATCAGGTTTATGAATCTGATTCATCCAGTGTCCAGGGACTTAGAAAAAAATATCCAAAGTCAGAGACTAAAATCCAAGAAATAGGATGGTTCTCAGAGCCCTTGGTCACCTCAGAATTCAATGACCACAGGTTGAATTACTTTAGAGTCTATACTGGCAACACTGTTCAAGGCTGAAATGTGGAGCTTGGGTGAAGATGATCACCACATATAGTTGGCCAGTAATAGTGCCAGCCCATCTTTAATGTCTAAAGCATGCCCAGATAACAGTATTTTAAAGCCTAACAAAATTACACAGTGTGCCAAGTCGACAAGGCCATGGGTGATCTTGCAGTTCCCCTGAACTCAGGCCCCTGTTCCCCATACTGAGTCCCACGTCAGATGTAATATGTGCAGAGCCAGCACAGCCATGAGTGAGCCTGAGAGGGAGCAGTGGACGATTTAGAAAAGACAAAGAAGACAAGAAAGCTGGGTATTGGTGGGATGCTGCTCTCTGATGGAAAGACAGCACCACAGCCTACAAACCGAGCATTTTATAGCCAGATTCCACGAGGCAAAGTAAGGGCATGATACAATGTTCTCCCAGGGTTTCAATGAATCTACTCAATTACATGCACCTGATCAAGCTTTGTTTACTTGCTGCACTTCCTGAAGCCCATATCATTCAATCACGTGGGACCACAGGTTCAGACCATAAGGTCAAGCTTACAACTATATTCTTTGGCTATAATTGGCTTTGCCATGAGAGGATTATGTCCTCTTATTAGTCCCAGGCTTGAACCTGTCCAAATGCTGTAGCTACTCTCCACAATACAAGTCTTTCTCACTGTGGCTTCCATTTAAATTTTCAGGGAGACTCTTTATAATGTATTTTTTTTTCATTAGGTGCCAATTTATTTGCCTATTTCTTATGCTGATGTTGAACAATATTACCTTTGTTATGGGAACAGAGGTATTCTTTGTTTCTGACACAGCTTCTGAGGAGGATGCAGGAGAAGAAAAGAAAGGAAGAGACATTTAATTATTAGGATGTTTTTCTCTTCTCCCTTCTTCTCTTTCTAAAAAAAATCAATAAACTATATTTTTTAAAAAGTAGTTTCTATACCACATTTGCAATTCAAATAACCTATATTTCCAAAACATGAAGTAAAGCTTAAAACTTTTCATAGAAAAAGAAACAGCTTAAAACCTCTTTAATATAACATTTTGAGTTGAATTCTATCTTAAAGTAACTAAGGTGATTAAGAACAAGAGAAGGTAAAAAAGTGTTATTCATAACAAAAATAAATACAATTAAATGTAATCAGTTGAAAAGAAGGTAAAAGTGTCATCTTAAAGCGTGAAATGTAAATGGTTCATTTATTGGAATAAGATGTGAATCTTGATCTCCCCGATTTGCAGAAATTGTTTTTGGAGGTTAGGGACAATTTTGAAGGAGCAGTCTCAGGAAGAGATGAAAGCAATATTGTGATGTTTACTTTAAATGTTAATATGAGTCTTCGGGGGCGGGGGGGTAATAATAAAACAAATTAATGCTGTTTTGTCATCTTACTTTTCACTTGGTATTTTTTTAACAGCATCGTTTGTCTAAGGAAAGGTGATATGTTATTTGTGTCTGATAAAACAATTCTAGTATTTAAGAGGCTTCAGTGGCTCCTATCTACTTAGAGAATAAGTCTGAAACTACAGAATAAGGCAGTTCTAAATGTGGAACTCTAGTTTTCTTTTCAATATCATGCCCATATTGGCACAACACTCAGGTACTCTTCTTGGAACTGAGCATCATTTTCCTGAGCAACATGCACCTGTGTTCACATTTTGCCTTTGACTTCAGCTTCAAGGCCCAGAACCAACATCTGATTCATTCTTTGCTAAATTATTCACTCTCTACTCTGATCCCAAACCACGTTATTGAAATTACTAGTATAACACTATCTTGGTTGTTTTAAATATATCTTTTATCTGTTACATTACTATTACAACTGTGTTTCTCAGACACAGAAGGAATTGCAGAGTTCTTTTTCAGAATGAAGACTGATGTAATTTTTTTTCTCTATCTAAATTGACCAGTTGTGTGTGTGTTTTGTGTGTGTGTGTGTTTGTGTGTGTGTGCGCACAAATGTGTATGTTTAATATTATGCTTAGATTTTTAGGACTAGACATTAGTGAACATAAATGACATTAATAAAGATCTATTAATGCATAACATTAAAAGCAATATAAAGATTGCACACTCAGTAAAGTTTTCTTTTTAAAGAAATGACTATCAAATTTTGTAACTTAAGGCTAAGATATCAGAGATATAAGAGAATTATAGCTATCAATTTTCTCTTTTTTTGTTTCAATATGTTTATTTGCTATGATAAATGTTAGAAATCTTTTTTGTCTAATATTTTCAATCTTCCTCATACTACACATACAAGTTAGAACAGACTACTACATTAATTCAAATGATGTTAAATAATATCTTCAAACATAACTGAAGTTCCTCTCTCCATCATATTATTGTTCAACAGTAAAATTCCCGGTGAGAAGGCTAAAAAGGGCTAATTCGAATGTAACCCTGATATTTGGGGCTAGTGATCTGAATCCAAGCCAGCAAGCTCAGTGTACATTCCTGATAACCTATAATTAAGTCCCTCTCTCCTTCCCAGATACTGGTCTTAGAGAACCTGTTACTGTGAACAGTGCACTTACCTAGAGGGAGAGATTAATGCTGGCACCAGGCCAGACCATCAGATATGACCTGGAGACCCCGAACATCTGGGGGTCTTCTTGCAAGGCCCGTGAAAAGGACCAGAAGCATAATCCATGTTTGGGGGACAAAGACCACAGGGAGGGAGGTATAAGGGAGGGCCCCCATGTGTGTTCCTTCACTCAGATTTGGAAGGCTGTGCCCTGAGTCCACTGGTGTATTAAACAGTGTCCCTCCTTTTTTTTTTTTTTTTTTCCTCAGAAGCGTCTTTGGTTTTCTTTGGTCTTCTACAACAGTGTTATTTCTTTATTTACTAGAGAACCAATGCACAAAGTTTGTGCGTGAAATTTGTGCACATGATGCAGGATATCACTCAGCCTGGCCTACACACTCTCCAATCTGGAACATCCCTCTCACAATCTGGGACTGCTGGCTCCTAACCACTTGTCTGCCTGATTGCCCCTAACCATGGAAGACTCACAGAAGTATAATATTGTGTGAAGGAGTGAAAATTGTAGACTAATACAAGAAACCTTTAATATCAAGTCTTATAAAAAACAAAACAGAGCTCTATGGGTTTAAGTTATTTGGCCTTGGAAATTATAAAAATTAACTTTTAGTAGTGATGACCTCTGGGGAGATGCAAAGAGAAGAAATTGGAAAAATTGCATAGTAAAATATAAGGGCAAGGTTTTAGTAGTTAGATTAGATGGTTCGATCAGGAGTATTTGTTTTGTTTTTTTATAGCAAATTTCACTTTTTCAAATATGTGTTTTTACTAAAATTATTATAATATATCTAATATTTTTCTGAAGTAACAAACAAATAATTTTATTCTATTATTGGGAGATTGTGGAAACCCACAAATGGTCAATCAAGGAAACTATATAGGTGGATGTATTAATTAATGTAAATAAATTATAAAACTTGAAGAATTGTAAGGACCATAGCAGTATTTGATAATGATTCATAGACAGTGTCATGCTGTCCATATTTTTTTTAAACAATGGAGGATCTATTTTGAGTTTGGAAAGAAAACATTGAGCTCTTTTACAATTGTTTTTCTGTGGACAACATGCTCTAGAAGGAAAGATCTATAAAGTTCTCTGGAAGATGGATTGCCACAAACACCAAGATTACTAAAGGAAGACCAGCTAGAAATCAATTTACTAGATGATGTAGCCAAAAAGTAGGAATGGGAAAGCGAGATAGGAAGTTCAAACAAACTCATTGAGGAAGTACCCCAAAGTGTTCATTTTTTGTACAAGTGCCTTCTAAATACTAAAAAGTGTTATGTGCTATAATTCCTAAATAATACTTTTTATTGCATTCAGATTGTGCTTCATGTCTCAATAACTTTTGAAAACTTCATACTAAATAAATCTTTAAAGAAAGTTCCTCCTATTCTTTAGCTATGAAAGAAGAAATTAATTACATATCAAGCTTGATTCTATGTTCTCTATTTTGTATGTTTAATATCTTTATCAAGTGATTCTTTTTTAATATATATTTATTCAGAGAGAAAGAGAGAGGGAGAAAGAGATAGAAACATCAAGGATGAGAGAAAAATATCCATCGGCTGCCTCCTACACATTCTACAGGGGACCAAGCACACACCCTGGGCACATGCCCTGACCGAACTAGAACAGTGACCTCCTGGTTCATAAGTTGACACTCAACCACTGAACCACATCAGCCTGGCATGTGATTCTTTTGTAGTCATTTTATATAATAAAACTAACAAAATAAAGTCAAAACGAACAAAATAAAGTCAAAACTAACAAAATAAAGTCAAAACTTTATTGAGACTTTAAGTTTTTAAATCTCTCTCTCTCTGTCTCTCTAGCACACACATACACCAAGTGCACTATCACTCAAAAGAACATAGTAATAGCAGATTAAGCTTATAGAAAAGATAAAAACTCAGCCTTCAGTACTGGAAATTGCCATGTATTCTATTAAGATTTTTCTCTCAGTGTTTTTATTGCTCTGGTCTGATAGAAAAAATGAGAATTACTGCCAAAGAGTGAAACTCTCTGAGTTTTTATGGTCCTGTGTTGCTCATTGTTTTAATGTCTATAAATTGCAAAACCCATCCACAACAATATAGAAGTAGGAAAAAATAGAACTGAAACCTTTATATTGTGTAGTGGTGAATTGTTTAGTTTTAAACAAACATTATATAAGAACTCTATTAAGTTATATATGGAAAAAACACACACAAAAGCTTAAAGACTAGATATTATTGGCAAAACTATCACATGATTTTTTTATTTCCAGTGATTTGGACAATGAAAATGATAACTCAGTTTAGACAAGCTATGTTTTTTCCCCCTTATACAATTTGAAAGTATATTTAAGTTGGAGAATGAATGTACCTATTTACTTAGTATTTCACTTGTTCTCTTTTGCCAGTTTTTTTTACAACAATTTCATTCCAACTATTACCTTCTTAAATCAGATCTTAGTATATAACTGAGTTTAAAAGTTACCTCATTATAAATAAATATAGGAGAACTACACTCTGTTGAGGAAGAAAAGAGGGTGGAAATCAATCATTGTAGAAAATAAATATATTTTTAACTCACCGAACAAGCTTTTTCAACTACTTCATTTCCTGTTTCAATGTAATTATAAACTGAAAAATAATATTTTAGTCCAATCCTTATCCGCAAAGATGATGACCATAAGCATTTGAAATTAAAGCAAACTTTCATATCAAAGGATGTGTAAAAGAACTTTTCTGTTGGGTAAAGTAGAGAACAGTACAAGACACTAATAGGCCCCATGTTATTTCAAAATAATGGAATATAATAATATATTATGTTGTCCTCAATTTTCTTTTCTTTAGCACAGAACACAGATTTCATACAAATTAGAAGAAAATTTTTCATCATCTCCCCATATTATCTTTCCGTGGAACATTAAAACAACTGTTATATTGATTCCTAGTTACAGCCAGCTGAGGCTTGACAGCAATAATCTACTCAAAGTGATTTTTATGCTAACATTTTATACTTATCACTATCAATTAGTTATCATTGACAGTGGGCAGAATTTCAGAATTTATCATATTGTCTAACACCTGATGAGGCTTATACAAAAGAGAGTTTATTAGGAACAGGTCAAATTAACTACTGTTTTATTAATAGTTTTTTTTTTTTAAATATATTTTATTGATTTTTTACAGAGTGGAAGGGAGAGGGATAGAAAGTCAGAAACATCGATGAGAGAGAGACATCGATCAGCTGCCTCTTGCACGCCCCCTACTGGGGATGTGCCCGCAGCCAAGGTACATGCCCTTGCCAGAATCGAACCTGGGACCCTTCAGTCCGCAGTCTGAGGCTCTATCCACTGAGCCAAACCAGTCTTGGCTTATTAATAGTTTTATAGTAGTCTGATACTTAGACTACTTTTTAGTCTATTTTTTAATATATCTTTATTATTGAAAGCATTATGAATGTCTCATTTTTTTTCCCATTGACCCCCCTCCTCCTGGGCCTTCAAGGCACTATTGTCTGTGTCCATAGGCAATGCATATCCTATCTAATAAAAGAGTAATGTGCAAATTAACCATCATTACAAAACACAAGATGACTGCCCCCATGTGGTCAAAGATGGCTTCCCCCATGTGGACACAAGATGGCCGCCACAAGATGGCAAACAGGGGAGGGCAGTTGGGAGAGACCAGGCCTGCAAGGGAGGGTAGTTGGGGGCGATCAAGCCTGCAAGGGAGGGTAGTTAGGGGTACCGAGGCCTGCAGGGGAGAGGGCAGTTATGGGAAAAGAGGCTGGTAGGGGAGCAGTTAGGCATCAATCAGGCTGGCAGAGGAGTGGTTAGGGGGTGATCAGCCTGGCAGGCAGAAGAGGTTAGGGGCAATTAGGAAGGTGAGCTGTTGGGAGCTGGCAGTCCTGGATTGTGACAGGGATATCTGACTGTCCATTTAGGCCTTTTCATATGTACTTTACTTTCACTACCAAAAGAAGTAGAGTGAAAAAAATCTTAGGAAATTACTCAGACACTATGAAATTTAATTTATGTATGTTGATATATAAATCTTTTCTCACTCAGTGCTGTTGATGGTATAAAATGTATTATTAAAAAATCAAACTATTTTGGCTAAAATAATAATTTCTATTATGTGTCAGTTCTTAATATTTTATCTACATTGTAATACTAGTTTTATGTTTAAAACTTTTCATTCTTCTCTGAAACTGGAATTCTTCATTTCATTATCTTCATATGAAAATTTAATATTTAGCACATAGGTATTTTAGGATTGCTGAAAAAAATAGATATCTTCTATTTAGGATTATTACAAGATGTTGGCAGCCTTGGTTGCCTGTATGGAAAGCCAGGAGTATCCCTGCATGCTGCCATTAGCCCCAGTGATTTTTGTCTAAAGTTTTACATATGTCTCATTTTTCTCTGACTGACCCTAGCCCAGCCATTCCCACTCAGGGCAAGCACCCACTGCCCCAGTGTCAGTGTCCATTGGTTATGCTAATATGCATGCATACAAGTCCTTTGCTTGCTCTCTAATGTCCCCTCCCCCTATACCTCACCTGCCATTTGTCTCTGGATCTGATTTTCTTCATCAAATTATGTTGATTATTATATGCCACATATGAGTGAAATCATGTAGTATTTATCTTTCTCCAACTGGCTTATTTCACTTAGCATATGCTCTTCAGTTCCATCCATACTGTTGCAACTTGTAAAATTTCCTTTTTTATAGCAGAGTAGTATTCCATTGCATAGATGTACACAGGTCTTTAATACACTCATCTGCTGATGGGCACTTAGGCTGTTTCCAAATCTTAGCTATGGTAAATTGTGCTGCTATGGACATAGGGGTGCATATATTCCTTTCTGATTGGTGTTTCTGATTTCTTGGCATATAGTCTTAGAAGTGAGATTACTAGGCCAAATGGGAGTTCCATTTTTAACTTTTTGAGGAAAATCCATACTGTTTTCTACAGTGGCTGCACCAGTCTGCATTCCAACCAGCAATGCATGAGGGTTCCTTTTTCCCCACATCCTTCTCAGCACTTGTCATTTGTCAATGTGTTGATGATAGTCATTCTAACAGGTGTGAGATGGTACCACGTTGTTGTTTTGATTTGCACTTCTTAGATGATTAATGACTTTGATAACGTTCCAATCAGGAAAAAATTTACCTAGTTGATTATAATTTTCATGATTTAAAGTCCCCCCCCATATTTATTAATTCATTTATTAATTCATAAGAATGAGGAGAGGGTTGGCTATTTGAATCTTTTGTGTTTGAACACATATTTTTTAGAATTTATTTCTATATCTGTGAAAAATGTCATTGTAATTTTGATAGGGATTGCACTGTATCTATTGATGGTTTTAGGTAACATGGGCATCAAGGATATTAGTTATTCCTGTCCACGAACATGGAAATCTTTCCATTTGTTGTGACTTCTTTAATTTCTTTCATCTACATATTTTTAATTTCATTGTGTAGATATTTTACTTCTTTGGTTAAATTTAATCATATGTACTTTGTTGTTTTGATGCTGTGTGAATAGGATTTTTTAAAATTTCTTCTGGTATTTTGTCATTAGTGTTTAGAAATGCAATTAATTCTGCATGTTGATTTTACAACCCACAGTTTTACTGAGTTATTTCATTATTATCAACAGTTTTATGGTTGAAATTTTCATTTTTACAATATATAAGATTATAACACCTGAAAATAATGACAACTATACTTTTTCCTTTCCAAATGGATGCCTTTTATTTCTTTGTCTTACCTGATTTCTCTAGCATGGACTAGAATAAAAGTGGTGAAAGTGGGCACACTTTCTCTGCCTTGTTCCTCATCTTAGAGGAAAAGCTTTTAAATTTTTACAGATCAGTATGGAAGTAGCTTTCAATGTAAGACCCCTAATAGCAAAAGCAAGAAGAACAAAGCTGGAAGTATCATTCTTCCCGATTTTAAACTATACTACAAAGCTATGATTGTGGCATAAAATGGACACATAGACCAATATAATCAAACAGAGAGCCCAGAATTCATGGTCAACTAATATTTGACAAGGGAACCAAGAATACTAAATGGAGAAAACATAATTCCTTCAACAAATGATGTGAAAACTGGAAAGCCACATGCAGAAAAATAAAATTGAGCCTCTAATTTATACCACTTCAAATAAATCAAAGACATAAGCATAGACCCAATACCATAAAACTCCTAGAAGAAAACATAGGAAAGAGGCTCACTGACATTGGTCTTGGCAATTATTTTTTGAATATGACAACAAAAGTATAAACAACAAAATAAAAAAATCAATTAAGTGGGATTATATCAAACTAAAAAGCTTCTGCAAATTAAAACCACAATAAGATATGGAGTTGCCTCATACCTGTTAGAATAGCTATCATAAAAAAGACCAGAGATAATGTGTTGGTGAGGATGTGAAGAAAAAGAAAAATTTGTGCTTTTTTATTGGGAAGGTGAATTGCTTTATTCATTGTGGAAGATAGCATGGAATTTTCTCAAAAATTAAAAATAGGAATATTTTATGATACAACAATCTCAATTCTGTGTAAATATCCAAAGGAAATGAGAAAAGGATATCAAAAAGATATCTACAGTCCCATATCTATTGCGATAGCATTCACAATAGCCAAAGTATGAAAATAGCCTACATGCCCACCAATAGATGAATGGATAAAGATGTGATATATCCTATATAATAAAAGCCTAATATGCTAAGTGTCCAATGGTCCAGTCATCCATTGAACCAATCAAAGCATAATATGCTAGTGATATGTTATGGATGCTCAACTGCTCTCTAGGATGTGCACTGACCACCAGGGGACAGATGCTCTGACTGGTAGGTTAGCTTGCTGCAGAGGTATGGCCAATCCAGATTGAGTGAGGTGACTAGACATGCCCTGGATCCCTCCCACAGTCCCTCCCTGGCTGGCCAAACCCCCGCATCCCTCCCTGGCCCTGATCATGGATCATGCACTGGTGGGGTTCCTGGGCCTGGCCTGCACCCTCTCACAATCTGGGACCCCTTGGTGGATGTCAGAGAGTCGATTTTGAACTGATCCCACAAGCCCGGCCAAGTGATGCCTCTAGTATATAAACAAATCATCTATTGGAAAGAAGGATATTTTGTCATTTGCAACAATATGGCTTGGCCTTAAGGACATTGTTATAAGTAAGGTAAGTCAGAGAAAAATAAATACTGTATGGCATCACTTATATGTAGAATCTAAGTTGAAATTGTAGAACTGAGTGTAGAATGGAAGTTACCAGGGATGATGCGATGAGGAAATTGGGAGATATTTAAGGGCATAAACTTGGAAACTAGAAGATAAACAGTTCTGGAGATCTAATGCACAGCTTCATGAGTATAGCTAAAATATTGTATTATATGTATATTTCAAAGTTTCTACGAGACTAGATCTTAATTTTTTCTACCTCATAAAAGAAAATATAATTATGTCATATCATCATATAGATCTATTGAATCAACATGTACACTTTAAACTTACATAATGTTATGTCAATTATAAATTGTTTAAAAAGAATGAGGAGAACAAAGACAATTTCAAATGAACTTACTTGAACTCAAAGAACTGGTGACATACCGGTATTTGAGATGCTATGAGTGACAGAACCATAGAAAGCAGAGAGGCATGGGTCACTTTTTAAGGTACATTTTTATAGATTCTTATGGAGTTCTTTTTTCTACTAGTAAAGTCTCCCTTTCAAACAATCATTGTATATTTGGCATGATCAATGTAAATTTTCTAGATTTATGCCTTAAATAGCCATGGTCAACAACAAACTTTTTGATAGTATAACCATTTAAAAATATCTATATATTATTTGATATATCTTTGAAATTACTTGATATATCAAAGCTGGAAGTGTCAAACTTCCTGATTTTACATTTTATATTAAATTTAAATTAAGAGATTTTATTGAAGAGACTGTCTTGATTCCATTTTATGTTTATGCCTCCTTTGTCAAATATTAATTGAGCATGGTTGTTTGGGTTGATATCTGGATTCTCTATTCTATTCCATTGGTCTATATGTCTGTTCTTTTGCCAGTAGTAGGCTGTTTTGAGAACAGTAGCTTTGTAATACAGTTTGAAATCTGGTATTGAAATCCCACCGACATTGTGCTTCTTTCTCAGGATTGCTGTGGCTATTTGGGGCCTTTTTAAATTCCGGATGAATTTTTGGAGAGTTCTCTCTAGGTTTGTGAAATATGCCATTGGTATTTTCATGGGGAGTACATTAAATTTATAGATTGCTTTGGGTAGTATGGACATTTTAATTATGTTGATTCTCCCAATCCATGAACATGGTATGTTCTTCCACCTGTTTACATCTTCCTCTATCTCTTTTTTTAGTGTCCTGTAGTTTTCCGTGAATAGGTCTTTTACCTCCTTAGTTAAGTTTATTCCTAGGTATCTTAATTTTTTTGTGTGTGATGGTAAATGGGATTGCTTTTTTAGTCTTTCTTTCTGTAAGTTCATTATTAGTGTATAGAAATGCCATACATTTCTTGGCATTAATTTTGTAGCCCGCTACATTGCTGAACTCATTTATTAAGTCTATTAACGTTTTTTTTTTATGGAGTCTTTTGGGTTTTTTATGTACAATATCATGTGATCTGCAAATAAAGATAGCTTTACTTCTTCTTTTCCAATTTGGATGCCTTTTATTTCTTCTTCTTGTCTAATTGCAATGGCTAATACTTCCAGTACTATGTAGAACAGGAGTGGTGAGAGTGGGCAACCCTGTCTTGTTCTTGTTCTTATGGGAAATGGTTGTAGTTTTTGCCCATTGAATATGATGTTTGCTGTGGGTTTATCATATATGGCTTTTATTATGTTGAGGTATGATCCTTCTATTCCTACCTTGTTGAGAGTTTTTATCAAGAAAGGGTGTTGGATTTTGTCAAATGCTTTTTCTGCATCAATTGATATGACTATGTGATTTTTATCTCTCAATTTGTTTATGTGATGTATCACATTTATTGATTTGCAGATATTGTACCATCCTTGCATTCTTAGGATAAATCCTACTTGGTCGTGGTGTATGATCTTTCTGATGTACTGCTGGATCTGATTTGCTAGAACTTTATTGAGGATTTTGGCATCTATATTCATGAGGGATATTAGCCTGTAATTCTCTTTCATTGTGTCGTCTTTATCTGGTTTTGGTATTAGGGTGATGCTAGCTTCATAGAAGGAGTTTGGAAGTGTTCCATCCTCTTGAATTCTCTGGAATAGTCTGAGGAGGATAGGTTTTAGTTCTTCCTTGAATGTTTGGTAAAACTCCCCTGTGAAGCTGTCTGGCCCTGGGCTTTTGTTTGCTGGAAGCTTTTTGATGACTGCTTCAATTTCTTCCACAGTTATTGGTCTATTGAGCTGTTTAGATTCTTCCTGATTGAGTTTTGGGAGGTTATGTTTTTCTAGGAATATATCCATTTCCTCCAGGTTGTCCAGTTTGTTGGAGTAAAAAAAAAATCCAGTGTCTAAATAGATTCCATAAATGCTTTATTAAACAAATTTCAATAACAGACAATGCATAATCCAAACTCACCTATGCCACATAACTAAAATAACACAATGAGAGGAAACTAGTAGTGCTTCACTGTTTTGGGTTAAAATGCACATAGTGATTATTTAAAAATAAAGATTTACTTTATTTGGGCTTTAACACACACACATATCTCTAAGATCCAAATAAATATGTGTGGTATGCAAGCTTTTCTTTCAGACTTTTAGCACTTTATAGCACCTTCACATTAAAGCTACATCTTACTCCCTTGTTCAATCTCTGTCATAATATAGTTTATTTAGTTTCTACATACACAGACACGCATACACACAATAGGATAAACATTAATTTTCTAGATATGATGTATGTATAATATTTTTAATATTTAATATGAAAATGTAATGGTTATGCAATTAAAGTGCTGAAGCCTGACAGAAAAAATATGTATATTAGTAAGTTCTATCTAGATAGAATTTTTTGGCACAAACTAAGCCTTAAAATTTTCATGCACTTTCTGAAATTATTATTAACCATGTTTGTTGTGGTAAAAAACAAATATCAGAATATTTAAATGACAAAGCAATTTTTAAAATAATACAGTGTATTCTTCTTTCATGTAAACACCTAAACTATTAGTGTGCATCTCTTTTTATTTGGGAGTTGTCTTGATGTTAGTGAGTATCCAGGAAGAAGTGGGAGAATGAATACACATAATGGGGGTGAGATTTCTTCTGATCATTCACAATTGATTGGGATCACTAATATAATTTAGCAGGTAGGAGAAAATAAATATGAAACACCTGTTCCTAAGGCGTGAATGTTTGTATTCCTCAAAATTTTGATGTTGAAATTTTCATGCCCAAAGTTCATGATATTGGTAGGCGAGGCCTTTAGGGGGTGATTTGGTCATAAGGGCAGATCTTCATGAATGATATTAGTACTCTTATAAAAGAGATCCTACACAGCTCTCCAGCCTTCAGCAATGAGAGGAGGGCCCTTACCCAATCATGCTGCACCTTAATTTTGGACTGTCAGCCTTCAGAACTGAGAACAATAAATTCTACTGTTTATAAGCTACCTAGTAGGTGGTATTTTGTAATAGCCTAAAACAGAATAAGACACCTCTGCTAAATCCATGCTTAATTTTCCAAATGCAGATAATTACAATTTTCAATAAAGACATTTTAAAAATAAAATTGTGTTTACTTGTATTAAAAATACTGGAAGAATGAACTCTGTTATGTAAGTAAAAAATCCAGAATTGTTAAAGTAAAAAGCAATGCTCTATATATTTATGTTTGAAGTACCATAATTTTTTAAGTAATAATGTTTTCTTGGTTTTAATAACACATATCTTAAAATGCTTAAAATAGCATGTTAAGGAGAAAACCACCTTTAGGAAAAATTTTAAAAATATATTTTATAGTTTTTTATCACTAGCTCATGAAAATTACTACTATACAAGAATGAAAAGACAATTTATTCAATGCAAAAAAGATTATTAGACATTTTAAATTAGGGTAAAAAGAACAATCACTCATATTATTTTACTTTATTTTAAAATAATCCAAAGAGCACTCAGAGTTTCAAAAAACTAGGTTATGAATATACAAACTGTACTATGCAGCCCTGGAAAATTTAATTTGCATATATAATTCATGAAAAGATAGTATTTTTGTTTCAAGGAGTGGGCATATTTGTAGTCCTTTGAAACATTTATGGTATGCTCTTAGGAGTTTGCCACTGCACTAGATTGCATTAGATCATATTCAAAAAGGTAAATATAGTCCTTATATTTATATTGGTTATATTCTGACAGTAACATAGTTAGACAAATAAAATAGAACTACTAGAAAGTCAATTATATATATATATATATATATATATAAATAATTACAATGGCACTGGATCAAAAGTTACAAAATCAAGTAATAATGAAAAACAAGAAAGAATAATTAGGCCTTAGATTATATTTTGATATTGTTTATGTGTAACTATTGTTAATTTTTCTAACTTCTAAGGGTTTTAAATTACCTGGGAAAGGAAAAACCTGATTTAATTTCCCCAGAGTTCCTCTCAACCATTAAAATAGTATGAAATTTTAAAAATTATTATTGTTTGTACATTAGTCTTTGTTCCATTGTATAGTAATTTCCTTAGAGACATCAATAATCATGTTTGATAGTGATCATCAAAACACTAATAGTTCATTCAAAATATTTATTAAGCACCAATATAAATACGGATACACACACCAATTGTGTTTAGAGTGATGAGGAAACTAAACATTTTTCTTGTCCTCATGAAGTTTAGAATAGTTGTAGAAAATGAATAATAAATAGGTCAGCACATATAAATGCATAAATAAAAATTAATAACACTGCAGTAAAACTATTGAATAGAACTCTAAGCTATATATATATATATATATATATATATATATATATATATATATTATTGTTGACAGTGTTACAGAGATCCTGCAGCCCTCTTATTACTGCTCTCTGCTCAGCTCATAAATCCGCCTACCCCCTCACCGCCCACCAAAGACCTTCACCACATTATTGTCTGTGTCCATGAGCAAGACATCTATATAATAAAGAGGTAATATGCGAATTGGTCCTAACAGTGTCCCAGTCATGACCAGTCAACAGGCTGTGTGTGCAGGCCTGCCCAGTGCTAACATCACACTGCCTCAGATGTGGAGGCTGTTCCTGGTGGAGGTATGCGCAGGCCTGCTGCATTGCCTGGCCCAGAGCGGGATCAGGACAGGGGCAGAGGCTTGGGGGAAAGCTCTCAGCTCTCCTGCACTGGGGTCTGAAGGTGCGGAGAGGAAGAGAGAACAGATGGGCAGTTCAGGCCAGGAAGGGACAGAAGATAGGCAGTTAAGGGGATCAGGCCATGAGGGCAAAGCAGCCAGGCAGTTAGGGAGATCAGACAAGGAGGGAAGAGCAGTTAGGGGGGGTTAGGCCAGGAGAGGAGAGCAGTTTGGACTATCAGGCCAGCATGGGAGCAGTTAGGGGAATCAGGCAGGCAGGCAGGTGAGTGCTTAGGAGCCAGTGGTTTTGGATTGCAAGAGGAATCCCAGATTGAAGAGGATGCAGGCCAGGCTGAGGGGATCCCCCACCTCCCAAAATGCACAAATGTTGTGCACTGGGCCTCTAGTATAAGATATGAGTTGTTCTTTGGTTTATCTTTTCTGGTCCTACCACAACCCCTGAGATATGTTAGTCTGTCCCATGCCTCCATGCCTCAGAACTTATTTTGTTGATCAATTCATTTGGTTCATTAGATTTCACAAATAGGTAAGATGATGTCATATTTGTCTTTGTCTGATCATCTTATTTCACTTAACATAATATTCCCCATGTCCATCTATGCTGTCTCAAGAGATCCTTCTTTCTTAGAGCTGCATAATATTTCACTGTACAAATATATCACCACTTTCTTTTTACCAATTCATCTACTGATGGGCACTTGGGCTGTTTCCAAATCTTAGCTATTTTAAATAACATTGCTATTAACATAGTTGTGTATATATTCTTTCTGATAGGTATTTCATGACTTTTAGGATATATTCCCTGAAGTGGGATCACTGGGTCAAACAGCAGTTTATTTTTCTATAGTGGCTGCACTAATCTGTGTTCCCACCAGCAGTGAACTAGTGTTCCCTTTTCTCCACATCCTCACCAGCACTTCTCGTTTATTGATTTATTTTTGATAGCTATTCTGACTGGTGTGAGGTGACATTTCATTGTGATTCTAATTTGTATTTCTCTGATGAGTAGTGACTGGGCATTTTTTCTTATGTCTATTGGCCATCTGTATGTCCTCTTTGAAGAAGTGTCTACTTAGATCCTTTGGCCATTTTTAATTGGATTCTCTTCCTTTTGTTGAGTTGTATGAGCACTCTATATATTTTGGAGATTAACCCCTTATCTGATGTATCATTGGCAATTATGCTCTCCCATACAGTGGGTTCCCTATCTGTTTTGATGGTTGTTTCTTTTGCTGTGCAGAAGCTTTTGAGTTTGATGTAGTCCCATGTGTTCATTTTTTCCTTTGTTTCTCATGCCCTAGAAGATGTATTGGCGAAAATATTGCTACCTGAGATTTCTGAGATTTTACTGTCTATACTTTCTTTTAGGATTTTTATGGTTTCACAATTTACATTTAAGTATTTCATCTATTTTAAGTTTATTCTTTTGTATGGTATAAGTTGGTGGTCTAGTTCCATAATTTTACATGTGTCTGTCCAGTTTTCCCAGCACCATTGTTGAAGACATTGTCTTTATTTATTCCATTGCATGTTCTTGCCTCCTTTGTCAAATCTTAATTGACCAATTGACTGTAATGATGTGGGTTAATTTCTGGGGTCTCTGTTCTGTTCCACTGGTCTATATGCCTGTTATTGTGCCTGTACCAGGATGGTTCGATTACAATGGCTTTGTGGTATACTTTCATATTTGGTATTGTGAACTCTACAACTTTGTTCATCTTTCTCAAAATTGCTGTGGCTATTCAGGGTTGTTTTTTTTTGTTGTTGTTGTTGTTGTTCCATATCAATTTTTGGAGTATGTATTCTAGTTTTGTGAAGTATGCCATTGATATTTTAATAGGGATTGCATTGAATCTATAGATTGCTTTGGGTAATGTGGACATTTGAGTTAATTCTTGCAATCCATGAACACAGTATACACATCAATTTTTGTATCTCCCTCTATTTCTTTTTCAGTTTTCTTTCTTTCTTTTTTTAAATATATTTTATTGATTTTTTTACAGAGCGGAAGGGAGAGGGATAGAAAGTCAGAAACATCGATGAGAGAGAGACATCGATCAGCTACCTCTTGCATGCCCCCTACTGGGAATGTGCCCGCAGCCAAGGTACATGCCCTTGCCGGAATCGAACCTTGGACCCTTCAGTCCGCAGTCCGACGCTCTATCCACTGAGCCAAACCGGTCTCGGCTCTTTTTCAGTTTTCTATAGTTTTCTGAGTATATGTATTTTCCTACTTGGTTGAGCAAAAATGCTATTGATTTCTGGTTGATTACTTTGTATCCTGCTACTTTGCCAAATTCATTTAATAAAACTAGTAGTATCCTGGTAGTCTTTAGGGTTTTCTGTGTGAAATATCATGTCATCTGCAAATAATGACAATTTTACTTCTCCCTTTCCAACTTTGATGCCTTTTTGTTTTCTTCTTGTCTGATAGCTATGGCTAAGACGTCCAGTACTATATTGAATAACAGTGGTAAAAATAAACATCCCTTTCTTGTTCCTGTTCTTAGGAAAAATGGTTTTAGTTTTTGCCCATTGAATATAATATTGGCTGTAGGTTGTTCATATAGGGCCTTTATTATGTTAAGGTATGTTCCCTCTATTCCCATTATGCTGAGACTTTTTTTTTTTTTTATCAAAAAATGGTACTGGATCACACAGCTGATGTGGCTTAGTGGTTGAGCACCAACCCCTGAATCAGGTCATAGTTCAATTCCATGTTAGGGCACATGCTCGGTTTGTAGGCTGCATCCTTGCAAAAGGCAGCCAATGATTCTGTTTTATAATTGATGTTTTTTATTTTATTTCTCCCTCCCCATTTCTCTCACTGAAATAAATAAAAAAAATATATATATATTAAAAACCTGCTGGATTTTGTCAAATGTTCTTTTCTGCATCTATTGATATGATGTCATTTTTATCTTTCACTTTATTTATATGATATATTACATTTATTGATTTATGAATATTGTTCCAGCCCTGCATCCCTGAAATAAATCCCACTTGCTCATGGCATGCTATTTTCTAATGTAATATTGGATCTCATTAGCTAATATTTTGTTGAGGATTTTAGCATCTGTGTTTATCAGGGATATTGGCCTGTAATTTTCTTTCTTTTTAGTGTCTTCATTTGGTTTTGGACTCAGAATCATGCTGTCTTTGTAAAAAGTGGTTGGAAGTGTCCTTTCCTCGTGTAATTTTTGGAATAGTTTGAGGAGGATAGGTATTAGTTCGTCTTGGGATGTTTGATAAAATTATTCTATTAACCCATCTAGTCCAGGACATTTGTTTGTTGGGAATTTTTATTTTTATTTTTATTTTATTACTGCCTTGATTTCATTAGCTGTTTTTGGGCTAGTCAGGTTTTCTAATTGTTCCTGATTGTGTTTTGTAAGAGTGTATGCTTCTAGGAATGTATCTCTGTTGTCCAGGTTGTCCAGTTTCTTAGCATATATTTGTTCAAAGTATTTGCTTACAATTTATATTTATGAGGTATCTATTGTTATATCACCTCTTCTATTTCTGATTTTATTTATTTGGATTCTATCTCAGTTTCTTATGACTCTGGCATAAGGTTCATCAATCTTGTTCATCTTTTCAAAGAACCTGCTCTTGGAATCACTGACCTTTGAAACTGATTTTTCAGTCTCTATGTCATTTATTTCCAATCTGGTCTTAACTTTTTCCTTCCACTTCCTCTGGGTTTCTCTTGCTATTCTCTTTCTAATTCCCTTATCTTTGTGGTTAATTTATTAGTACTTTTTCTTGTTTCTTGAGCTAGACCTGTAGTCTTATGAACTTACTTCTCAGGACTGTTTTTTGTTTGTTTGTTTGTTTGTGTTTTTTTTTTCTGTGTCCCACAGGTTTTGTGTTGTTGTGTGTTCATTTTCATCTGTTCCCAGAATTTTTTTTTATTTCCTGATTGATCTCATTAGTAACCCATTCAATCTCTAATAAAATGCTATTTAGCCTCCATGTAGTTGAATATCTTTTAGTTTTTTTGATTGTAGTTGATTTCTAAGTTCATGCTATTGTGATCTGAGAAGATGCTTCCTATAATATCAATCTTCTTGAATTAGTATAGACTTGTTTTGTGTCCTAAGATGTGGTCTGTCTTTGAGAGTGTTTCGAAGTCAGTGGGGTGTTAAAATTCCCTGTAATGGCAGTATTGCTGTCAATCTCTCCCTTAAGTTCCAACAAGAGTTTTCTTATATATTTGGGTGGTCCTGTATTGGCTGCATATATGTTTACAAGGATTATATTTCCTTGCTGGATCAATTTCTTTAGTATTACGCATCAGACCTTCTTTGTCACTTGTTATAACTCTGTTTTGAAGTCTATTTTATCAGATATGAGCATTGATATTCCAGCCTTTTCATTTGCATGGAATATTTGTTTTCTATTCTTTTATTCTTAGTTTGTATGAATCTTTTGTTCTGAGTTTGGTCTCTTATAAACAACATATATATGGGTCAAGTTCTCTTATCTATTCAATGATCCATGGCTTTTAGTTGGAGCATTTAATCCATTTACACTTAAGGTTACTATTAATAGGTATTTCCTCATTGCCATTTTTATTTCTTTATGCCTAAGTTTTTCTTGCTGTCTCACTTTCTTCTTCTTCTTAAAGCCTCTTTAATATTTATTGCAATGATTGTTTGGTAGTAATATACTCCTTTACTCTTTTTTTTCTGGAAAAAGAGAAGAAAATGCACATACACACACACCTTCGTGTCTGCTATTTGTGGAGCTCAGTGTATTTTGTTTTGATCTTGTTAAATCTGATCCCTTGGTGTGACTATCTTGGGCCTTTCAGGAGCTTCTCTGGTGCAAGCCTATGGGAGTTCCTGTCCCTTCCTGCTCCTGGGCAACCTGACTGAGTCCTTCTAGGCTGGAGCCCCTAGTAGTCCAGCTGGAGGGGTCTCCTTAGCCTAGAGGTTAGGTCTACCTCAGATTCAGTGTTCTGAGCTGTTTTCCTTTCGCCCATGAAGCTGGGCTCTGTGGGGATATCTGGGTCTCAGTGAGGGTGGTTTGATCAGTTTTGTGTTAGGGATGATGCCAGTTGCTTGTAGGAGAGGAGCCAGGTAGTTCCTCTCCATCCAATGCTTCAGCCCTGCCTGGCTTACTGGTACATTCTCACTGCCACCTGCAGGGTCTCCTGCCCTGGGCTGCACCCCTTGCTTCAGGTCAAAGCAAGCAGGTCAGATGTTCTGCCAGTGGGAGAGAGGGCACCTCCCCTGTGTTCCAGGTGGGCAGGTATGATCCTCTTTCCAGGTCTTACTGTTCAGTCTGCTTTCTGCTCACCAGCTCTAGTTCTTCCGAGAAATAAAGCGTCCCCCAGACTCAATGCTAGGTATGTCCTTAAGATCCTTCCATTGGATGCTAATCCTGAGCTCTGCTGTGTGGCCCTTCCTGCTGACATATCAGGATGAACTTCCCAGACTGGATGGTAGTAGGATGCTAGTTCGTCTATCCAGGAACTTCAGGCCCAGGCTTCCACAGCTGCAACCACTTCACAGTCTCCACAGTGCCCACTGAGTCTGTCTGAGGCACCCCCATCTTACCCACAGATCTACAGCCTATCAGTCTTCATCTGGTCATCAGTTTGAGCAGGTCCAGCTCTGTAGATGCTACAGCCCCCTCCCCGCCAGCCTTCAGTACAGTTCCTGTCTCAACTTCTGGTTGTGGGGCTGCTGGTGCAATGAAGTGGCAGTGATAAGTCCAGTGAATGGCCACAGTCCAGTGGATGAGGTCGCAGCCAGGGAGAGGTCCGGGCCATCACGCAAGTCTGGTCAGGGCCATGATGCTTGGTTAGGGTTTGTGGCAGGCATGGGGATCCATAGCAGGATCCATGGTGGGCATGTGGACAGGCCTGGGCCACAGTGAGTCTGGCTGGTGGCAAGGCTGCAGCTACTCCCGGCAGCCTCTTCCCCAATAGGACCCCGCAAATCCTCCAAGATAGAGGGTTGGACAAGCCTAAGCTGAAAGAAGTGCTGCCAGGAGGCTGTGGTGGCATCAGCAGCTTCTTGTCCAGAAGAGCCCAAATGGCCCTGGTCCCTGCACAATCCAACTGACACTCATTCATGCTTACACACCTACGCATATCTGCACACTCGCCCATTCACTCACTCACGCTCTCACCTTCACTCTGGAACTGCCTACTGGCATGCTTTTCCATTCAGGTGCTTAACTTGAAGTTTAATTTGCAAAGGTCCTGCTATTTATCAATGTCAGCTTGAGTAGGATTTTTGGAGGAATATGATGGTTGACGGTTGGAAATGATAGTGAGCTAACCAATTTTGACTATGAGTATTTGCTACTGTGAAAAGGACATTGAGGATAGTTTTGATAAGCATGCTCATTGAGCACTATAATATTTAGTGGAGCTTATTGTGGTCAGTGCTCACCAAGCACAAGTTTGCCATGAAAATTAAGAAATTACCATGTGATTCATAATCCATATACTTACCATATATCTCATTAAATACTAATCATACCAAATTTTGAAAGAAGTTTTTAGAGGTAAAATAGGCAGGGTTAGGAAATTTTAGAAATTAAGGTGTCTATGGGAAAAGCACTGGCTACAGAGCTGCAGAAGGCATGTTTCCATAGAATAAGAGAGTGGGGAGCTGTAGAAGGTATACATTTACAAAATAAAGGGAAGGAAGCCTCTCATCCAGAGAGGGAAGAAGAAAGCCTGAAGGGAATGGGAAAACAATAAGGAAGAAGTGGAGACCCTGGTGAGGTTAAAGCCCTGGAGTTGCTATAGTGAAGGGGAGCGGCAGGGGGGGGGGGGGGGGGGGAGGATATCAAGGCACAAAGAACTGCAGCCTTTATAACCTGTTGGGAAAAGTGCCTCAAATGGGACTCTTTCCCCCTCACCACGTGGGAGTCTGTGCTTGTTTCTCAATAATTTTCCACCTTTTACTATACCATCTTTTGTCAGTTGTTTCATTCTTCAACTCCACCAGGCAAGAATCCCAGAACTATCGTGCCCAGAGGAACACCAGGCATTCCAGTCCAAATTTCCTGAGTCAATTTCATTGTGTAAAGGTAATCATTGCCAAAAATATTTTTCCATTTGTTTTCCAAAGCCAAACTATCATTTAACACACAAAAAATTAACATGGCATTGAGGGTTAGGCTTACATTGGTAAAC
Source organism: Antrozous pallidus (assembly GCA_027563665.1). Classification (NCBI taxonomy): domain Eukaryota; kingdom Metazoa; phylum Chordata; class Mammalia; order Chiroptera; family Vespertilionidae; genus Antrozous; species Antrozous pallidus. The sequence continues at coordinate 33,556,502 of CM050519.1, forward strand.
AAAATACCAATGTAAGGGAGGGGGAGTAAGGGCATGTAATGGGGTAGAAGAGACTGGGGGAAGGTCAATGGGGGGAAAAAGGAGATATATGTACTGTACTACTACAAGTTATACTTTAAACAATAAAAATATTTAAAAAATACATTATTTCTTCTTTCAGAAAGGTCACAATTTAGTTGCATACATTTGGGAAACATTTAAAGTTACCTTACAAGGGTTTGTTTGCATTTCAATATTGAAACTGAGAACACAGAGCAACTCTCTTTGGCACTCATTAAAACACTCTTCTAAAGCCTTCATAATCTAGCAGTGCACTTCGGATGTAAACAACAGGAGAAATATCAAAGGAGCAAAAGAATCCTAAAACAACATGAAAGGTCAGTTTAACATTAAAGATTAGTCTCAGAGGAGAGAAATAATCAATAATGGTAATGAAGCAGTTAGCAACTCTTTTAAAGACAACTCTCCAGTAAAATCCCTTTCAACAGAATAGATTGCAATGAATGCTAAGTAAGAAAAAGAAAATTGGGACAATATAGTCACATATGAAAATCTGTTTCTGACAGTGCATTTTCCTTTGTTTTACTAAGGGTTTCTCAAATTTAATAAATCGCAAATGGATTTGGTGAAATAAACCCAGGATGAATATGTAACCAGAATGTAAAAAAAATCATCCACTGGCTTTTGTTCCTGCTACTTGGGGAAGAGAAGTAATTTTAAAATGAAGCAATATAAATAGCTCAACAAAAAAACCCACAAATAATGTCCAATCTTAATAATGAACAATTGAAGGAAACAAATAAACAAAAACCCTGAAGACTATTTGCTTACTCAACTTTCATTGATAGACTGGGCAGGAAGAGGTATATATAGCCCAAGAAACAGCTGTCTCACTCCTAAATCTAAGGACCCCTCTCAGCCAGCAAATGTTAACCACACATTTTCTAGTTAATGAGTTCTGATGTAAAATTATATCAACCTCAGGGTCCTGCTAGGCTTTATTCACACTTAATATGATGATCCTTGAGGGTGGATTATAGTTTTGTTTTAATAGTGTGTTGATTTTTTTTCTGTTTTTTTTAATTCTTTATTTTATATGAGTGACCATCTCAAGTCTAATGCTCATTATTAATACTCTTTTAATTCTCTGTTTGTCCATTTTCACCTTCAATAGTTGATTCAGTCATCTACTCAATGACAAAAACTTCTGTAAACACAGTGTTCTCAATCCCCATGTATATTTAACTACATTTTCTTTGTGTCTTCTTTGTTTCCCATATGCACTTATATGGTAGTATCTGAAGCTGTTTACCACACTTCTTTGATAGCCTTGTGTTTTTGTCTAGTGTGAGGTTCTACTATTCATAACTCCAAACAATGACTGTCACATAACATTTGCTTAATAGAGATTTGTTATAACAAATAATTAACTTACTAAGAAACATTACAAAATTCTAACTCAATGATGACTATCCTTAATCATAGTACTTTAACATATATACTTAGAATCACATTTTTTCCTGCCCAAAATAATGTTCTCAGTAGAGAAAGAAATTGAATATCTTTATACATGCATCTCTTGAATCTTTCTTGCAGAAGGGTTAATTTGACTAAACAAAATCCCTGGCAGATAGAAACTCAGATTAAGAAAACAATTGCATAGCTATATTTTGAAGGATGAGTAACAGTACAAGAAGAGAAGACACAAGATGGAAGCAACTTTGATAGTAGAGCCACATATTGAAAGACCTGACAAAAGTATGAGGTCATTCAATTCTCATTATTTTGGTACATGAGAAGATGCTAAGTAAATGGTTGCATGGAAATGCTCTTGGTTGTCTCCAAATGTCAATTATCTTTTTGTTCCATAATTACATAATGTTTTACTCAAAATAGGGCTGCTCAGAAGAAAGACTACATTTTCCAGTGGCCAAGCAACAAAATTTAATCCATCTGATGAGGTGGGATATCATATCCTGTAGAAACTTTTGTGGAACTCCTTGTTAAAGAGGACAGGACATTAGCAGGGGCAGGTTGATCATTGTAACCTGTTGAGTATAATGAGTTATTCTTAAGTTTGCAAATGTTTTTTTTTTTCTCTGCAAATAGACTATCTGTGTTTCCGAACTGATGTTCATCCAAGTTAGTATGCTACACTCCCTCAGAAACTTGGAGAAAGCATCACTATCTTTCTTGATGAGTAAATTTCAAACAGGTGGTTCTATGTCCTTGAGAAAGACATTCCTGGGTTGTAAACTTCACTAGGCCTGGGGATTTATATACATTTCAAGGGGATTGTGGAAGCATTTGCAATTACAAGTTTTCTAAGGAAATGCTCTAACAAGAGAGAGGTTAGGGACCTACAGTTAGGAAAAAGCCTTTCTAAATTTTAGTCAAATTGAAAGAAACATTAAGATAGTTTTGGTTATCACTTAATAACAACCAATAATATATTACTTCTTATTAATTTCGTACTCCATCCTAATATCTACAATGTTAATTATCCTTTGGACTAAGATGTTAATTTATACATAGTAAAGTAGATAACTGAAGAGATTCTAGTCTGCAAAGACTCTGTGGAGCAAAGAATGTCATATCAGCCCTGGAAGATATACCTTCAGGTGTTTTGAGTATTTAAAACATCCAGGGATTTTGATCTATGTTACTCTCAAATGAACATAATCCTGACTTTTACTTCTTATTTGTTGAATTGCCATGAATCCAAATGGATTCCAAAAAGCTTTTCTAAAATTCACCAACTCATGAGTTTCTTTACTTGAACATATCTACTTTTATTTATCTTCTAGTTTCATTCATTTTGTTATATAAACTAGTGACCTGGTGCACAAAATTCATGCACATTAAAAGAATTAATTAGAGAAAAATATTTTAATATTACTACCTGCCCTTTCTCTATATTAGAAGTTTTAGAGGTGAAAGAAAATTAGTAAAATGTATTTGAAAATCTTCCTCCTATCACAATCTGGGGCACACCATGGGATGCAGAGTCAAGTCCCTGCCCACACACGTGTGCCTCAAAATAGTGTGAGAACCAAACCTGGCCACACACCCCCCACCCAATTGGGCTACATCCAGACCTGGCCAGTCCTACTCTTGTCAAGCCCCCGAGGCAGGGGGCACAGACTCAGAACACCTGGCCAAGCGCCAGGGCAGAGGGCACTGCCTGAGGTACCCCAATCTGGGCCAGGGTGGGGGGCATGCCTTGAGGTTCCTGTCAAGTCATGCCTGATGGGGGACAAGGCCTGAGAACCCCTGTCAAGCCCAACTGGGTGGGGGGGCATGGTCTGAGGTTCCCTGGCATGGGATCTGGGCAAAGGGAGCAGCCTGAGGTGTTGGGTTGGAAGGCTCACCTTGAGGTCCCCCATCAAGCCCTACTGGCAGGGGATATGGCCTCAGGTCCCCTGACCTGGCACCAGGGCCAGGGGTCCAGCTTGAAGACTTCTGTCAAGCCCCATGGGGATGGGGGTCGCAGCCACAGGTCCCTATTGATTGCTAATTAAAGATCATTACAGAAACCACACCTCCGCTGTGGGTGCAGCCATCTTTGTGGCAGAGTGATGGTCAATTTGCATATTCCCTCTATTTTATAAGATATTTTACTTTACCTACTAAATTTAAATCTCTGTCTTATATTTGGTTCACTTTTTTCAGGATAGCATGATCATCCTATATATCCTATATAATAAGGAGGTAATATGCAAATTGCCCATCACTCCAACACATAAGAGGGCCACCTCTATGTGGTCAAAGATGGCCAGGCAGTTGGGGGCAACCAGAATGTCAGGGGAGCAGTTAGGCATCAATCAGGCTGACAGGGTAGTGGTTAGGGGGTGATCAGGCAGGCAGGCAGAAGCAGAATCAAGCTAGCAGGCAGGTGAGTGTTTGGGAGTCAGCAGTCCTGGATTGTGAGAGAGATGTCACAATCAAGATTGGGCCTAAAAAGGCAGTCAGACATCCTTCAAGGGGTCCAAGATTAGAAAGGGTGAAGGCTGGGCCGAGGTACACTTACCCTGTGCATGAATTTCATGCACCAGGACTCTAGTTATTACATAATTTAGTCTCAAGTAATACTTGTTAGAACAATTTAATATGTTTTTGCATGACTGTAGGGCTATATCAGAGAGCATGGATCTTTGTGAATATGTGATTATCTTTGCATCCTATTCTACTAAACAAAAATATAGACCCTTGCACAGAAGAAAGCAGAACAATACTGCTTATTGAATAATTTGGAATAATATCAAAGTGAAAGGCAAGAGAGGATTCAAAATAATTTTTAAAACTTTAGAAATTTTTGAAGTTATTTAGCTCAACTTTTCTGGCCCCATACTTCAAATAAAATTTTAGTTAATTTAGAATATAGAGAACCTTACATTTAAAAACAATGGCCTTTCAAGCTCAAATAAATAGAAAGTTTTCTCATTTTTATTGGGTATTTTACTGAAATATTTAAAGCCAATATAAGTAGTATTGAAACCTAGTGAAGAAATGTGGTTCACAATAAATATTATACAACAAAGTAATAATGACAAGGATTGTTTTTGTTTTTGTTTTTTTTTCCATTGGGGCAGCTTTTAACATTTTGATTCATACAAACTATTAGCTGGAAAGCTTAATAGAGTATTGATTGCATATAAGGACTCTAAATAAAAATAAAGAGATCCTCACTAATAAGAGATATAACATGAGTTTCTAATTAAAATTCTAATTTATTATTATAAAACTAAATGTTATTGCTGTAATTTATGATCACTATACCTGAATAATTAACTCAGGAATCAATAAATATTGACTAATAGAGCTGAGTTTGTTGTAATTTTTTTCAAGCATGTAAACCAGGACACAATTATAAACATCAAAATTCTCTTTCTTTAGGCAATACATTTGTTAACAAAAATCAACATACAATAAAAAGAAACCAAATTAACTATTGATTTTATTTTTTATGGAAATAAATTAAATTTAATTTTTGTGATGTGTGTTTGCATATCCTAGCGTAAATTTATATATTCAAAAAAGTTTAAAGAAGTAGAATGGGGAACATATGCTTGAAATGTGGTATATCAAAATAGAAACCACATCTTGTTTTATTGTTTTTGAAGTGTAAACAAATGTTTATAGAAGTTTTTTATTAAATTTATTGGGGTGCCATTGGTTAGTGAGGTTATATAGATTTCCAATGTACATTTCTTTGATAGGTAATCAGTATGTTGCATTGTATACTCATCATCCACAGTCAAATAATCTTCTGTCACCTTTTAACATATGTTTGGTTGGGAATGAAAAAATAAAATAAAATAAAAGCCCCTTACTATTGTGAGATAATGATCAAAGTTGAGATAATCACCTTTATGTTCAGTACTGGTATAAACACATCACTAATTTTATCCACAAATATTTATTGAGTACTTCCAATTTATTGAGCATGTTTTAAGGAGTTTAGGACACTATGTCTATCCACAGTCTTATGAAAGAACTAAGGGCTTAGTAAAGAACAAAGAATGGCTTAACCAGTGCTATCTTTGGCCTCTCATAGACCAGATTTCAATGATCAGGGTCATTATGTGAACTTTTAATACCAGAGGAAATAGGTCCTTCTGCAATGTCAAGAGGAAGAATTTTAGGAACAGAGGAATTTTGAGTGATGCTGGCGATAAGAGCAAAACGTGACAGTACACTCTCCCAGAGACAGAGAGCTAGTGCTATAGGGCAGTAGCTGGGTGGACTCAAGAAAGGAAGCTACAGAGGCAAAAGGAGAGACCTTTGCTATTACTTACTGCTTCCCTGGTTATAAGTCTCCTGGGATACCTTAGAGTTTAGGAGAAAAGATTGCAGAAAAAGTGAAGCTCAAGGGAAGAAGGGCAGGGGCATGCTCCAAGGAGGGCTCACACTGGCTCCTTGTCTAGCTTCCATATATTTCCTAGAGTTCAGGAAAGAGCAGACTTTCTTTCAATCTACCCAATATCTTTCTGACTTTTCCAGGGCTTGTGCTTGTGCCCTCCCTTATCCAGTCTTTTACCTGGATTCTTTGAGTTTTGTGTCAATCCCCAATCCCATTCTCCTCTCACACTTTCCCAGGCTAGTGCCCTCCCCGTGGTGTGCTCACCATTTTGGCTCCTACTGCGCTTGACTCACAGTTCCATTTGTCATTTGTCTTTTGGTGAAAGGAATTGCCCCTTCCATTTTTCTCCCTCCCCCATTAATCGGGCAGAATGATTCTGGTTACTCCCCAACCTCCCTCTGTGACTGTAAACCTATCTTTCTTTCACAGTCTAGTTAGGCAGGATGTTTTGCTCTGTTTGGGGAATGTTACCAATTAATCCCCTGAGGGAATGAAAAGTCAGTCATGTTTAATCAGATGTGTCTGGTCGATTCAGTCCATTCTCTGTTGTTAATACTTAACTAATTGCCTACTTGAACACTGTTATTTTACTTTGATGTATCTCTGTTTCTTTTTCCTTGATATGAAGGTATCAATAGTAATTTTCCAGGTTGTTGTAAGGGCTAAATGAAAATATATGGAAAGTGCCATAGTGAATGCTACTTTACAGAACTCAACAGATGACAGCTTATTATAATGAAACAATAATCCTATCTAATAAAAAAGTAATTTGTGTTCACGAATTGAGCATACCCTGCTACACCCACAAAGCCACCCCCACCAGCCACGCCCACCAGCCAATCAGGAGCAAATATGAAAACAAACCCAACCAAGATGGCTGCTGGCCACTGAGAGTAGGAAGGAGGCTTCGGTTTCCCCAGCGATGGGGGCAGCCAAGCTTTCTGCCTACCCTTGCCGCCTCAGGCCTCCCTCAATGCTATAAAGTTGCAATTATAGAAGATAATGACTGCAGCCACAGAGCTGGAGAGAGCAGGAAGCTTGAGTTGCACCCATAGATGGAGAAAGCCAAGCTTTCCCCTGCCTTGGTCAGGACAGGCTTCTGCTTAAAGCTTCAAAGTTTCCATTGTAGAAGATAAATAAATCCCAGATACCAGGGCCTTCACTTGGGTCACTGGGGTGTGTGGCCAGCCTACAAACCACCACAGGCCCCTGGTCCAGTCCTCCCCATGCCCCAAGGCAACCTCCACCCTGATCTGGGACACCCCTTCAGGGCAAACCATCTGGCTCCACCCATGCACCAGGCCTCTAGCCTATCTAATTAAAGAGTAATATGCAAACTGACCATCACTCCAACACACAAGATGGCTGCCCCCACATGGTCAAAGATCCTGCCTCCATGTGGACACAAAGTGGCCACCACAAGATGGCCAACAGGGGAGGCCAGTTGGGACGGACCACAAGATGGCCTGCAAGGGAGGGCAGTTGTAGGTGATCAGGCCAGCAAAGGAGGGCAGTTGGGGGCAATAAAGGCTGCAGGAGAGGGCAGTTAGGGATGACCAGGCTGGCAGAGGAGGGAAGTTGGGGGTGACAGGGACTTCAGCGAATGACAGTTTGGGGGAACCTATGCCTGCAAGGGAGGGCAGTTAGCGGCAAACAGGCTGTCAGGGGAGCAATTAGGCATCAATCAGGCTGACAGGGGAGTGATTAAGAGGTGATCAGGTTGGCAGGCAGAGGGGTTAAGGGCAATCAGGAAGGCAGGCAGGTGAGCAGTTGGGAGCCAGCAGTCCTGGATTGTGAGAGGGATGTCTGACTTCCCATTTAGGCCTGATCCAAATAGGATCAGGCCTAAACAGGCAGTTGGACATCCCTCAAGGGGTCCCAGATTGGAGAGGATGCAGGCTGGACTAAGGGACACTCCCCCCATGACGTGCACAAATTTTTTACACCGGGCCTCTAGTTAAATTATATTTGTAAGCTCTTATGGGCATTAACAAATATACTAGAGGCTCAATGCACAAAATTCATCCATGGGACTCAGTCACAGCTGCCACCATGGCTGCCTCTGCCTCAGCCCCTGCCTCCACGTCCAGAAGGACATCTGATCTAATTAGCATAGTATGCTTTTATTATTATAGACTACTGGTAGTTGAGATATAAAATGATCAAAACATCTGAAAACCCACTTTGAATGGTTCTTGTCTCATTTTAATACAGAACATGAGCCACATTCAACATTCATAAAAAGTTTATGTTGTATCACATGTATTCACAAGTATTTCCTAATCAGATTCCATATGATAGCATCTGGACACTGCCACTAAAAATCCAATGTAGCTAGTAGGCTCCTCCACAGGCAACTATCACATTTGGAGGACACCCTTGTTGCTCCCAGTAAGTATCACTGGCATTAGCTTGGTTCTAGCATTATGCTGAATGATACTACACAATTGTTCTACCTTTGATAAACATTTTTTTTCTATTAATAATACCAACTTCTGGAATCTTTGGATGCCAAAAACTTTATGGTGGTTTGTGGCTAAATTGAAGAGACTATCATTTGCATTTATACTGTGTTCCATTAGAGAATTATCAAAATCTTACCACTTAATTGAAACTGTAGAACTTTGAGTGAAACAGTTCTTCTAATTTATAATTACAACCCTCACTATTAAAGTGTATGTTTTCTAATCCACAGTTTATCTTATATTCCTGTCTTTTCAAATGATACTTATTATTACTTATTTTATCTTTGAATTTTATCAACTGTATGTATTAAATGGCATTATTTCTTGAATATATTTGCTCAAAATAGTATCAAGTAAATAGTTCCAAGGTCTCTGCTAACAAACTATCCAAAAGCAGTGGTCTTTGGCCCCTTAAGTGTGGCTCTTCCACAAAATACCACTGCCTGGGTGAGTCTATTTTGAAGAAGTGGTTTTAGAAGAAGTTTAAGTTTAAAAAATTTGGCTCTCAAAAGAAATTTCGATTGTTATACTTTTGATATTTGGCTCTGTTGACTAATGAATTTGCCAACCACTGTCCAAAAGCATAGTTACCTCATTTCAGAAAGTGTCACCTATTACCCCATTTAAATGTTGAGACCATCCTATCTAATAAAAGACTAATATACAAATTGACTGTCACTCTACCACATAAGATGGCCACCCCCATATGGTCAAAGATAGCTGTCCCCAGGTAGACAGAAGATAGCTACCACAAGTTGGCTGGCAGGGGAGAGTAGTTGTGGGCAATTAAGCCAGCAGGGGAGGGAAGTTGGGAGAGACCAGGCCTAAGGGGGAGGGCAGTTGGGGCAACCAGGCCTGCAGGGGAGGGCAATTAGGGGTGACCAGGCCAGCAGAGAGGGCAAGTTGGGGGTGACCAGCTATGCAAGGGAGGACAGTTAGGGGGACCAGGCCTACAGGGAAAGGCAGTTAGGAGAGACTAGGCCTGTAGAGGAGAGCAGTTGGGGGTGATCAAGCCAGCATGGGAGGATGGTTAGGGGCAACCAGGCCAGCAGGGGAGGGTAGTTTGGGGCAACCAGACTGGCAGAAGAGGGCAGTTAGATGTGATTGAGCCATCAGGGAGGGCAGTTGTGGGTGACCAGAATGGCAGACGAGGGCAGTTAGGGGCAATTGGGTCTATCAGGAGTAGTTAGGCGCTGATCAGGCTGGCAGGGGAAAGGTTAGGAAGTGATCAGGCTAGCATGTAGAATAAGTTAGGGGCAATCAGGGAGGTAGGGAGGCGAGCATTTGGGAACCAGCAGTTTTGGATTGTGAGAAGGATGTCTACCCATTTAGGCTTGATTCCATTGAGATTGGGCCTACATGGGCAGTCAGACATCCCTTGAGGTGTCCCAGATTGCAGGAGGTTCAGGCTTGGCTGAGGGACATATATCCCCCCGTGCACAGTATGTCTATATATATATAATCTATCCATATATATATATATATATATATATATATATATATATATAGATATGTACATGGACAAATTAGAGGTTTTGTGCACAAAATTTGTGAATGAGGGGCTGTGAGAGTCTCTCAGTCCAGCCTGCACCCACTTCAGTCTACCAGGATCAGGCCTAAACAGGCAGTAGGACTTCCCTCTCATAATCCAGGACTGCTGGCTCCCAACTGCTCAACTGCCTGCCTTTTTGATTACCCCTAACTGCTTCTGCCTGCCTTCCTGATGACTTCCTAACCACTCCCCTGCCAGCTGGATCAATGCCTAACTGCTTCCCTGCTGGCCTGATTGCCCCTAACTGCCCTCCCCTCCTGGCCCAGTCAACCATAACTGCCCTCCATGACAGCCAGGTCACCCCCCCACTATTCTCCCCCGTAGGCCTGGGGCCCCCAACTGTCCTCTTGTGCAGGCCCAGTCATCCCTAACTGCCCTCTCCTACTGGTCATCTTGGGTCCTCATCAGGGTGGCCATCTTTGACCACTTGGGGATGGCCATTTTGTGTGTTATATAGGATATTGTCTGTAGTTTTCAAAGACTGCTATATAGAATATTAGATGTAAATAAAATATTGGATGGTAGAAAGTATTGTCTGTTTTGTTCCTTGTTATATTCCTAGTGCCTGGGACAATGCCTGCTATTTAGAGGATACTAAAGAAAAGTTTTACTAAGCAAGTGAATGACTGACTGACTAAATCAATGAATAAAGGTGGTGAGGAGGAAAATTTTTGAAGAAATACTGAAAACTATATCCTACTCTTAGATATTTATAGTATACATTGATATTTTAAAAGCTGTAGAAATCTTGTGTCAAAATTATTTATCTAAATTTATATTCAGTTTTCTACAGAAACCTTTCAACAGTTGTAAAAAGCAATTTGAATATAACAGTACGTTCTGATGAATATTTTGAAAAATCAAATTGTTCACAAAATTTAATTTACATAAGGCAATCAAATTGCATATAATTAATTTAAAATACTATAGTATTGTGATTATATCATTTAGAATGCCACATTTCAAATAGTGATATATTCTTATCTTGAATAATCAATACTTTAAATGGATGAAATGAACTGCTTCTTTCTTCTTTCCTGTCATTCTCACTATTAACTAACAAGGTAGAGGGAATTTATTCCTTTCTGATCCCAATTTAACTTATTCAGAATTAATTGCCTGCTTGTTTCTTTTTCAAGAAAGGTTTTCTGTTTCCACAAAAAGATCCATTAATGTTCATTTAATATTCACTTTGCTGAAAGCTTCTCTGCTTAGTTCCCTCAGAAGAGCTAGTCACAGGCACACCACTCTCCTTCGGAAACACCATTTAAAGAGCAGGTCCTGGCTTCTAGCTCCTGTGCTATTCTTTTTCTGATTCCTGGGAACCTAACTGGAAATGTTACACACAAATTGACATTGATGGACCACTCTGTTAGGCTTTATAATGAACTGCAAAAGAAAGGTACAATCTCTAATTCAACTGTTTCCACCTTGGGGGGAAAAAAGATTCATTGACCCAGAGAGACGAACCATCAAGCACTTAGAAAATCCAATTCACTTAATAAAAATTAAGATTGTGCTGTTTGTCAGTCACATCTTCATTCTGTTCTTAGAAAAGAGAGAATTTTACAATAATTTGCAAGCAGTTTAATCTAGTAAAGAGATTTGTACATGGACAAATTAAGTAATGCTTCATTTTCTACTTTATGTCTGCTTTTCTGTCACTTGACTTCTTATTAAAAATTGTAATGAAAGTAACAAGTACTGCTATATGTAAATGTTTTACTTCAACAAATCACACAAAAGTTTCAAAAATAAAAAAGTGTTTTTAAAATAATAATTTATCAAGAATTTCCTTATATGTCTAAAGTTCCAACTGCATTGATTTTGTGGGCTGGTATACAGGTAAGATGGTTATAAGAATTAGGTCTTGAACATGAACAGAGTTAGCTGCTAATGACTATATATGATCTTGCTAAAAATGTTTACTCTTCAAGCCTTGTTTTGTATACAGAAAGGAGAATATTAAAATATTTGGTATTCAAATAGATTATGCTAATTTAATTTGTGTGTTTTTCTTAATAACAAGATCTTATGACAACTTCTGTTCTATAGTTCATGTTCTATATATTTTGTCAAAAATGGGTTTTTTAAAAGTATAATTTATTAATAGCACAATTAATATCAACTTCATAGCATCAATCAATTTTTTTGTTTTTACCATTAAATTATATATTTCATTGATTCTTGTATTATTTTTATAATATTTAATGTGTGGGGTGCTTGAAGAAAGGATGTTATACCAATATTTTCTATTATACAATGCATAATATAAAACCTAACCAATTATTCTACACTAGAGACCCAGGGCACAAAATTCACGCATGGGAATGTGTGTCTCTCAGCCCAACCTGTACCCTCTCCAATATAGGACCCCTCAGGGGATGTCTGACTGCCCATTTAGGCCCTAGTATCTGGAATTTATTTTTCTTCTACAATTGAAACTTTGTAGCCTGGAGCAGAGCCAAGCTTCTGCTCCCTCTGAGGTGGCAGCTATTTCTGTTGGATTTATTTTCCTTCTATAATTGAAACTTTGTAGCCTTAAGTGGAGGCCTGCGCCAGCCAGCAAAGGTGGAAAGATTGGCTTTCTCTATCTCTGGGTGCAACTCAAGCCTCCTGCTCTCTCCAGCACTGTGGCTGCCGTCATCTTCTATAATTGAAATTTTGTAGCATTGAGTGGAGACCTGAGCCTGCAAGGGCAGGCGGAAAGCTTGGCTTCCTCCATTGCCAGGGAAACCCAAGCCTCCCTTCTGTTCTCAGCGGCTGCAGTCATTTTGGTTGAGGTTTATTGGTGTGGCTGTTGGGAGTGGCTTGATTGGAGGTAAGGTCAATTTGCATATTAATCTTTCATTAGATAGGATTATCCTTATTAATAAATGTTCCTCCTTTTCCAATAGCCTAATATAATCAATTATGCAATTGTCAGTTAATTTTTGTCTTTCACAAGACTTGTTTTTTAATGTATTGAATAAAATTTGTAAATAGTTGACCACTAGGAAGGGTTACAGTGTGACAGGGAAAGATAATTGTTAGGGTTTGGGTGGTGACAGAGATTGTGAAAGAATTCACAGCTAAGAGAAGAGATGCAGAAAGGAAGTTTATTTTACTTTACAATGAGGAAGGGGCTAAATATTGGTAGTCAATACAGAGAAGGGAACCAAGGGTGACTTCTGCTTTTGAAGAGCAAGCAATTGCAGTCCTGGTTGAGTTACTCAGTGGTTAGAATGACAACTGAGGCCACCTACCTTTGTTGCAGGAATGATCCCTGGCCCTGGTTGAGACACATATAGGAGGACGCAATTGATGTGTCTCTCTTACATTGATGGCTCTTTGTCTCTCTCTCTCTCCCTCCACTCTCTCTAAAAAAATCAATGGGAAAAATATTCTTGGGTGAGGATTAAAATAGGGGGGGGAAAAAAGGCAAGCAATTGCAGCTGCTAAATGACAAGGAAGGGAGTGGGATTATGTTGTAGTTCAGCAGATAACAGAGAGGTTGTCTTTTAAAGTTATAGTTTGTTTCCTTTCCAGGAGACAGTCTGACAGATGTCCTAATGAGGTGTCTTAATCAGCATTATTCCCAAGTTTGTAAAACATACGTAGAGAAAAAGTTATAAAAAATTCAAAATGGGTTTATCTGAAAGGTGGGGGGAGACTTTCTACTAACTAAAGTCTCCTTTGTGTGAATTATTCTTGTCTTGTGAAAAAAAAAAAAGCAGGGAGGAAGAGGATGCAAGAATGCAACCTTGAAAGCAGTTTGAACAGAGGAGCTGTTTGAATCACGGGAGCCAACAATCTTGAGGCTTAATTGCCAGGTGCTTCTCATAAATTATGGAAAGCCACAGCAAAGAAAGAGAGAGGACTTTTTCTGTTCTTACAATAATTTTCATACACTTATAACTTTTGCTAATGTTTGATGATTTACTCTTTTGGGTTAGGAAGTTTTCCCTTTTTTTAACTGTCATATATTTTTTAACTGTCATATAAGCTTTTCCCTTCCTCTACTACAAAGTTACTTTCCTAATGTAGGAAATCATGTGTTGATCCAGTTATTTAATTTATGGTATGCAAATAAAACCTTTTTTTTCTGTGATTCAGACTTAATGCTAATATTAACGTGGCCTTTGTTTATCAGAAAAAAAATACTTAAACATTGATGTATACAAATTGATTCTTAAAATAATGGTAGATTAGTAAACAATCTTATAGTTGACACTTTTTGAGTTTTTCTGTGCCGATTACCATGTGTAGCTATAATCACAGTTCTAGTGGCCCGTTTTGTTTTGTTTTTCTCTTTCTTTCTTAAATTTATCAAGGATTTTCTAAGGACTAGACATTGGGCTAAGTGATTCAAATAACTTTTATAATTAATCTTCTTAATATCCTTATAGTGAGAAAGCTTAGGAACAAAGATGTTAGGTAATTTGCCATAGTCACATACCTGGAAAAAGGCAGAGCCTATACACAAACCTATGTTATCTGAATCCAAATTATAACCTCTTAGCCACTAAAATACTTCCTGAATGTATAAGAACATCTTTTGTATATTATCAAACTTGCTATATATGTAAGGAAAAACTACCTATCTAAACTAGTGAAATTGAAGTTCATTCACTAATTCCTACAACTTAAATCCTTGATAAATACTTACAATGTTTCTTTTGCAGAGAACTTACAGAAGAGAGAAAGGCACCCTAAAATTTTTCAAATCAGAGTTACTTAGCACTGTTAACAGAAAAATTCAAAAGCATCAGTTGGTCTGCAGTTCCTAAGGATTCATCATAAAATATTTTAGGATTTATTTCTGAGCCTCTAAAGAGAGGAGCAAATAGAAATACCTTCGTCATACCAAGATTTAGTAGTATTAGGTTTGCCGGGACCAGTGGGAGGTAGTTAGAGGAAAAAAAATTGCTTTCTACATCTTACTCTAAGCCTAATTCAGATCCATTCTCCAGTCCTTTCTATCCTGATAAGTTTCTCTGGTAAATCATTCTTATCTTCCCAAGCAATTTGATGTTGCCTCAACTTCTTTAACATATCCCACTTAAATCTATAAGAGCACTTATTCAGGGTATAGAAATCATTTCCTTACAAGTATCTTCCTTTCCACTGTTCTGGATATAAAATTAGCCCTCTAATATTGACTTGGATTCCTAGTATTATAAGACGTATTCAGTGAATATTTTACAGGTGAATATGTTGGATATAAACATATCACATTTAACTTATCATTGTCCTATAAATTACAAAGGATAATTTATTCATTTTAATATTAATCTGTTATTTCTATATGCTTACAGAATTTCAAGCCAGTTGAAGAACTGAGTTTTTGGTTTTTTTTTTCTTTCTGAAAATTCCTGAAGTGTTATGCTTGGTGTTTTTTTTTTTTTTAATTAATAGCATAATCTATCTTATCTAATAAAATAAATAATATGCAAATTGACTGTACATTCACTACACCCACAAGCCATGCCCACAAGCAATGCCCACAAGCTAATCAGGAGTGAAATGCAAATAAACACAACAAAGATGGTGGTTAATTTGCATATGCAGGGCCGAGCAGCCTGAGTCTTAGAAACACACTTGGGATCTAGGCCGCTCCTAGCCTGTAGGCCCGTAGGCCCACACTTCTAGTGGCAAGGGTCCCAGAATATGCCCAGCCACTGCAGGACTATGGGTGCAGCAGCCAAGCAGCAGCCAAGTGGCTGGGGGCAGGACGGGGACATCCCCACATTCCCACCCTGCCTCCAGTTGCTTGTGTGTGCTCTGGTGCCAAGTGGCAGTTTGGGTCCACTTCCAAGACAGGGAGCTGGCTGCTGGCCTCTGGAGCATGTGGAGACCATGGTGGACAATGCCATATGCAGCCCAGGGGTCCCTGCATGTCCCCCAGCCCTGTGCCCATGAAGGGGCTGGCTGCTGGTGTCTGGAGCATTGGGAGACAGGGATATTACTACTGAGTGCTCTGGCACCAAGCAGCAGCTTGGATTCACTCCCCTAGCCCAGCATCCATGATAGGGGTGAGGGGGCTGCTTGCCAGTCTCTGGGGTGTGCAGAGATCCTGATGGCCACCACCAGGTGGCAGGGAGTCCACAGTCCTCTTGGTTCCTGCAGTCACTGAATCAGAAGCAAACACCAGGAGTTGGGGAGCACCAAGAATTCTGGGAATCATAGTTCTAGTGGCAGATGCATAGTGGGATCTCCTAGACACTAGACCAAAGTGATTCTGGAGCAAGTTACTGTTGTGGGCAGGTGGGTGGTGTGCTGGAGCCAGCCAGCATCAATCGAACAGCACCTGAAAGGGGATGAGGATTGAGAAAAGACAGACAAACAAAAGGATGGGATCGGGAGGTTCACAAGCCCTTTGTCAGACTATGGCCCCAAGTTTATTTCTCTCCATGCTTTTATGCAGTGCTGGTTACATAACACACAATTCATCATTCCCATAATTTGACAAGCATAACTATTCTGCTAACCTTCACACAAAACTCTTTATCTTAGCTTGGTGCCACTTAAATTCCTAGCTATCTCCTTATATTCTGCTACTTGCTCAAGGGCAACATGTTTACTAAATTGTTGTACTTAAAGATCACTGTGCTCTAGGGGACAGAATGCATGTTTACTAAACTATTGTGCTTAAAGGTCACTATGCTCTAGGGGGCAGAAACCATGATGAACCTTAGGTGCAGGCAGGCCACTTTGTGAAACCTGCCCTCTCAGGACTGTCAACTGAGGTCGCTCCCCACAGTGGTGGAGAAAAAGCAAAGGTGAGAGGCATAAGTAAAATCACAATGATGAGGAGAAATTAAAGGGAAGATATTCTGCAACTTCTAGAAAATATTCACCAATTGAGCAAAGAAAGAAAGAAAGAAAGAAAGAAAAAAAGACCTCTATTATTCTGTGAGCAACAAACCAAACTGGGTTGGGGTCTCAGACAATTCGCTCATAGGATTTCAAAGACAGACAAAAACTCCTATATTGGAAAGGGCTCTCCTGAAGGTTCCCAGATTGGAGATGGTGAAGGTTGGGCTGAGGTATTCACCCCGTGCATGAATCTTCTTGTACTGGGGCCCTAGTCCTATCTAATAAAAGAGTAATATGAAAATTAATCGCACCTCCAATCAAGCTACACCCACAGCCACGCCCACCAGCCAATCAGAAGCAAATTATGCAAATAAAATAAACCCAAACCAAGATGGCTGCCACCACTGAGAGAGGAGGGAGGCTTGGGTTTCTCCTGGCAATGGAGGAAGCCAAGCTTTCCACCTGCCATTGCCGGCCGAGGCCTCCACTCAATGCTACAAAGTTTCAATTATAGAAGATACATAATCCCAACAGAAATGAAGGAGAGAGAAGATGCTAGGGCTGCTGGGGTGATGGAGAAAGTCAAACTTCTGCAGCTCTAGCCTAGGCCTCCACTCTAGGCTACAAAGTTTCAAACAGAAATGGCTGTCATCATGGATTGAGCAGAAGGCTTGGCTTTGCTCCAGCTTACAAAGTTTTAATTGTAGACATAAATTAATCCTAGAACCCAGGGCCTCCACTTGAGTTGCTGGGGGAGAGGGGAGGCCGTGGCTGGCCTGAAAACCTCCACAGGCCCCTCACCCAGGCTGCCCCTCATCCAAGGGAACCACCACCCTGATCCAGGACACTCTTCAGGGCAAACCAACTTCCCCCCACCCATGCACCAGGCCTCTATCCTATCTAATAAAAGAGTAGTAGGCAGATTGACCATCACTCCAACACACAGAGGGCTGCCTCCATGTGGTCAAAGATCCTGCCCCCATATGGACACAAGATGGCCACCATAAGATGGCCAACAGGGGAGGGCAGTTGGGGGCAATCAAGCCTGCAGGAGAGGGCAGTTAGGGGTGACCAGGCCAGCAGAGAAGGGAAGTTGCAGGCAAACAGGCTGGCAGGGGAGCAGTTAGACATCAATTGGGCTGGCAAGGTAGTGGTTAGGTGGTGATCATGCTAGCAGGCAGAAGTGGTTAGGGGAAATCAGGGAGGCAGGCAGGTGAGCAGTTTGGAGCCAGCCATTTCGATTGTGAGAAGGATGTCCAACTGCCCGTTTAGGCCCGATCCCAATAGGATGGGTCCCAGATTGGAGAGGGTGCAGGCTGGGCTAAGGGATATCCCCCACCCCTGTGCACGAATTTTGTGCACCAGCTTCTAGTAATAATATATAGCACACATAAATTGAAAAATAAATTTGCATAAAGATTCCTTTGCAAGTTTTATAATTTATATGATTTATACTTTTATTTGGTCATTTCCTTACTTGTATTAACAAGACAAATCTGAGTCTGGCAACACTTTAGCTTTCCTTTTACTACATTTTTTGGTATAACCTTGCTAGTTCAATTCAGTAGTCAAGCTTTTAGTCTCCATGGTTACTTTTTGCAAATATAATTCGGTGAGAAGATCAGAGTAAAAATCAATCAGGGCAGTGCTTGGACATGCAATTTAGCCCTTCTCCTTAATGTATTTACTTCATTACTTGCTTCCTAGAATCTTTAGAAATTAATTTAACTTTTAATTGACTTGAAACTAATTTTAATATAATTCTCTTTTTCAAAGATATAAAATAAACATAAATTTCCTATAAACTTCTTCCATACCTGTTAATATCTAAATATATAATTTTTATCAGCTAATTATTATACATCACTTATGTCTGATAATAGAAATGAGGTGGGGGTGGGGGCTTGAAAAAGCATGGGCACTCAACTATACATTATTTTTTAAAATTTAAATTCTTTATTTTTTAAAGTCTTATGTAAGTCTCCTTTCCCCCAACCCTTGACCTCTCTCCACCTTCCCCCACCTTTCAGTACATGCCCTTCCCCTTCCCCTGTGTCCATTGCTTATGCTCATATGCATGCATACATAGTACCAGAGTCATAGAAGCATCAAACAGACTGTCCATCAAACCTCTTGAGGGAAGACGTGGGGTGAAGAAAGTAAGAGGTCAACCAAATATGTATTATTTTTAAAAGGACTTCAACGTTTTGTTTGTGAGGGAATGAGGAATGGGGTATACGGGATGTGACAATTGTGAATTTCCAAAAAGTTGTATCTCAACTTTTTTACTTACTATTAAACAGAAAAAAAAAGTTATTTAAAAGCATATACAAATATCTTAACTAACAATGATGATCTGTCCTAAGATGGGGGAAAATGTGGTAGAATACAAATACACTTATATTAGATAAAAATATCAATATATAAGTAGTATAACATTATCTATATACAGTAAAAATTATCTCCAGAAATAATGATTTTACCTATATATGGCAAACTTCTGATTATAGAACATGTGCACTTTTCATTATTCTGCAGTAATCCTTTCAAGGTCCAAAGAACCTTATCTCATCCTTAGCTCAGAATGCCATAAAAACCTCATTTTAACTTTCTTCCCCTAAATATCTCATGTATGTGGGGTCCATGACCATATCATGTATATAGGGTTCCCATGCATATGTATGCAAATTCAATTTGGTTATTTTCTATTGCTAATCTTTCCCATGTAGATTTAATTATTAGACCTAGGAAGAAGGGAAAAGAACCTAGGCAGGTAGAGAAAAATGTATCTCTCTCCAACAATAGCAAAGTCCTTGTCCAGGGACAAGATTATAATAAAGTAAATACCTTTATCTGATGTCAACAACTTTTCTTTTTTTATAAAGGATCAGAAAGTAAATATTTTAAGATTTATGGCCATCGGGTTTCTGTTGCACCGCTTTATGTATAAGCAGCCACAGACAATGTATAAATAAATATTCAAGTCTATTTAAATAGCAGTTTATTTATAGACACTGAAATTTGAGTTCTATGTAATTTATGTGTCATAAAATATTATTATTCTTTACATTATTATTTAAAGATGTGAAACCATTCCTAGCTCATAGGCCATAAGGAAACCAACAGCAGGCTGCATTTGGCCTACAGCATATTTTGCAGACTCCTAACCTAGACCATTGTCTCACCTTGACCCCAATAGAGAAGAAAAGAGGGAAAGAACAAATTTCCTAAAGTGAAATAGAAAAAACAACTAATGGAGAATTACACTAATTTCTACTGTCTAAGGATGTGGCGATGTGAAATGCTCACTCTTCCTGGCTCCATTTGGTTTGGGCCTCACTGTTCCCATGGCCTTCACGCTAATCAATCCTGCTTTAGATGTGTTATACTCATTAGAGGAGTTTTGCTGGGGGCTTGAGGTTTTACACAAACAACCACTCCCACTTTTTCCTTCCCCTGACATAAAAGAAGCCTGAAATGTGTTCTTCAAAGATGGATTTGAGAAGTTACTAGAGCTCTTATTTTCTTGATTGGGATTTTCTTGATCAATAAAATGTCCTTATTTCAGACTGATGCTTTGAGTTTTGGACATTGAAAGCATCAAGCACATGTCCTTTGGACAGATGACAAAGAAAAATACAAATAAAGTAGAAGATTTAATTCTTTCTGTGGAAAATAACACAAAAGATTCTCTTCCCCTTCTTTTTTCTCAGAAAATTTACTTTAGGAAACTTGTCATTCTTACCACTTTATCCTACCTTTTAAATGTATACAAATTCTTTCAAAAACTATAGAGGACTTTTGTCAGATTTATCACACAAGAATGCCTGTCTCAAGGACCTGGGAGCCATCTCGTTGAAGTGTAATAAACAAGGAAGATTGCACCCCTACTTCCCATTTCCTATAGGAGGGTGGAAGACTAATTTTGGTGGAGCCCCTGCTCCAGGTTGCAAAATTACTTGCTGCCTTAAGTTTTTGTAAGTGCGTTTTTCCTGGATAAAAGTTGTGAGCTAATAATATAAATGGTCACCCCAACTACTAGATAAAGATAATATGAATCATGTTTGACAAATGGTACTATCCAGTGCATTTACTTGTGGACTGGTTATTTATCTTGAAATTTATGCATTTATCTGCTTGTATATAGAAAATGATCATATTTCTTTCTGTCTTTGAAATATCTTAATAATAAAAGTTTTCCTTACTGCCTTTGTGTAGAAGATTCTTTAAAATTTATTTTTTCCAACACTGCAACCCATTTACCACATTGCTGTCATACAGCGTAGTAATGGATGGAGTAAAAGACCACAAGTGTTCAAGGAAAAGAATTTTTACATGTACCAATGAAGCAGACAAAAAAGCATATATTTTTTGAACATTATCCTTAGGGATTCAGGCATCACATTTACACAATAAATTTAGATGCTTCTCACATGTTTCCCATACCATCCTAGAAATTATTTTTCAACATTAGTTGAGTGTGATGTAATCATGCATTTATTATTTTGTCTTCCTTCATATATGTGAGCTACTTGTAAGGAATGTGCATTGAGCACCGAGTCTGGCATGTGCATTAATAATTTCACTTTTACACTATTATATATATATATATATATATATATATATATATATATATATCCTGAATATGTAATACTAGTTGCCAGGTACACACAATTTGTGCACATGGGGGGTGGCGGTAGGGGTTGTCTCTCAGTCCGGCCTGCATCCTTTCCAATCTGAGATCCCTGTGGGATTGGGCCTAAACTGGCACTTGGACAAGTCCCTCGCAATCCACTCCTAACCGCTCACCTGCCTGACAGCTTGATCACCCCTAACCACTCTGCTTGCTAACCTCTCGGCAACTGGTCCCCTCTGTTGGGCCTACTCAGCCCCAACTGACCCCCACCATCAGCCTGATCACCCTCAATTGCCCACCCCTCCTGGCCTGATCACTCTCAACTGCTTTCCCCTTCTGGCCTGATCACCCCTAACATCCTCTGCTTTGGCCCCTCCATCATGGCGATCTGGGACCCCCCTGTGCACATGCCCTTCAAGATCTGGGACCCCCGGCACCCGCAGCAAAGCATGGTGGTAGCTGGTCTTCCCCCTGGCCTCCCATGGCCCCACCCTTTGCATGCGCACCAGTGATCTGGGACCTCCATGCTCGCGCCCTTCACAATATCGGACCCCAGGCACCCATGGCAAAGCACAGTAGTGGCCAGCCTTCCCACCGTGCCTCCGCACAGCCTGGGAAACTGGCACCGCAGGCTTGCCGGGACCACCAGTGCAGCATCCACTCCCCAGGACCATGGCGCTCATTCCCCAGGCTGTGCAGAAGCAGACAGAGAGGCAGGATGGCGCACTACCCCCCCCCTGCTCCTGATTGGCTGATAGCATAGCCAATCAGGAACCAAGGTACGGTCACATTTGCATCTCACTTTTTTATTAGATAGGATTGTGTGGATAGTAGTTGGTGTTAATTTTCATTTATTTTCAAGTATAAGAAATTTAAATGTCAATAAATTTCCTATTCCCAAAAGCCAAAAATTAATATAAAAATGATCAACTAAGAGTATTATATCAATGCATATGATATATAAATTTACATATTAGAATTTATATATATGAAGTATCTAAGTATGACTATCACATTATAGAAACTTAGAGCAGCCAACACCAGTTTGGCTCAGTGGATAGAGCATTGGACTCCAGACTGAAGGGTCCTGGGTTCGATTCTGGTCAAGGGCATGTACCTTGGCTGTGGGCACATCCCCAGTAGGGGGCATGCAAGAGGCAGCTGATCGATGTTTCTCTCTCATCGATGTTTCTGACTTTCTATCCCTCTCCCTTCTGCTCTGTAAATAATCAATAAAATATATTTTAAAAAAAGAAAAAAAAAGAAACTTAGAGCAAAAATAATTTATAATATTTATATTATTACAAAATATTAATTTTACTTATAAGACAACAATAATCCACATGATTATACATTAGGCCTTTTGAAATTAATTAGAAGGGTAATTATCTAGTAGAATATTTATAAGAAAACTTTGTAGGTAACAAGTTAATAAAAATTGCCTATAGGGGAGGAAAAGTAATTTTCCCTCTACCCTTTTGGGTTCTTGGCTGAAATTCACCAGTAATAAATGACAGATTAGCAGGAGAAAAATAAACAAAAATTTAATAACATATCTACTTCCTGTGTACATGGGAGATATCCAGGAAACCTGAGTACTATTCTGAAATGGACCAAGCCATCACTTTGTATGCTATCTCCAGCTAAGACAAAAAATGTTGAGGGTAGGGGAGTCAGTTACCAGAGGTTATCAGGAAAAATAAGGTAAATGTGGTTGTAGTTTTATGAAGAATTAGGTCATTACCTTTTCTATTGTTAATGGTTTCTAGAGATTTAGTAACTCTTTTTTTCCTCTTCCTCTTATTAATAGCAGGACACCCTTATAAATGTAGGGTTCCCTTATAAATGTAAATGTCCCTTACGACTTCTACTAGGTGTTCAGCTTTTCCTATGTCTTCTTTTTCTTTAAAAAAATAACCAGCTCAAGATACTTTTTGTGGACAAAGAAAGGGGCTACATACTAAACCTGAAAATTCAGGGGAGGCTTGCGTGGGGAAGCTTACAAATCAGACCCAAAGTAACCACATGGGATGGTCTGAAATGAAAACTTTCTAACTAAAGGTGGTCAGTGGTCAGCCATGTCATTAGGCCCATATCTTCCTTGACAAAATTTAATCTTTGCTTTAACTGAGACTGTGTGTTGTCTTTTTGCATTTAAGATAACATACTTTTGGAATGTCAGAGCATCCCCCCCTTTACCAGGCTCCCTTAGAAAAAAATCTCCCACCAAAGCACAAGACCATGGAGCCCTTCATTGCTATCAAATATCATCTCTAAGTGCTGTGATGGTAATTGTAAACCAATGTAAAAGTGTTTTTTGTCTCTATTTTACTCTTTACCGAGTCTCAGAGATTTCCCTCTGCTTTGCTTTCTCCTGTCTCCCTGTATCTACCACCAGAGAATTTAGTGTAACTCTCCTTATGCATCTTCCATTGATTATAATTCATAAAATAAACTACAAAACTGTCATTCTCCAGAGCATGTTCTTAATCCATTGAGATTTTTCTTCCCAGCAATTGTCGTCAGTTTGGCTCAAATAAACTCATAAAAATTCTTCATAGGTTTGAGCATTTCTTACCTAGACATCCTTATGCCAAAGAAGTACATTCTGCTCCTCTTGATGCCTAAGGAGTCAATTCTAATTTTCATTTCTCTTATTACTTGTACTGCAACTTTAATCTCTTTAAAACTGCTGAAAACATTATGTACAGTTTTCATGAGTGACATGGATATGTTTAACAGAAAAATTACCCAAAGCTTTAAAATCTTAAAAATTGTATTTATTGACGAGAGAGAGAGAGAGAGAGAGAGAGAGAGAGAGAGAGAGAGAGAGAGAGAGAAATGTTCCACTTTTTTTATGAACTCATTGGTTGATTCTTGTATGTGATCTAATTGGGATGATTGGGATCAAACCTGAAACCTTGGAATATGAGGATGATGCTCCAACAACTGAGCTACACAGCCAGGGCCCCAAAATCTGAAAAACTTTAATAGAAACACTTCAACCCAGAAATACAAAACTATAGACATGTCACTATTATATTTTTCATTCATATTTTAAAGCTAATTTTTTAGTTGTTTTTATCACAAGTATTAGCTGATTGGTTACACATTTTTATTTTCTAAATAGATTTTCTAGTTTCTTTAAACCATATATGATATAATTAATAATTTGAACTCCTTAGACTCTTTTTTGGGTAACCAGTGTGGACAAAACAATGGTATATACAAGTTCAGTGATTAAAAGTTAAAAATACCTGGTTGAATGCATTTGTTTAGAGAAAATTCACATTCAGGCAAAAAAGTTTACTTATATGGAAAAAATATGTTGGTAAATTTATTAACCATGTTATAAATATGGCCACTGCAAATCTTTATTTTAAAACATAGACATATACCAGTTTATCTTCCCCTCTATTCTTTGAAATTTCAAAAGTAAATTGTACACCTCATGCTAGTTAGCTAATGCTATTTGTATTGGAGAAAATAAGTGTGTAGAAAAAATTGAATATACTAATAACTACTAAAATGTACACTTAGAAATGGTTAAGATGATAATTTTAGTGTTATGCATTTTTAATTATATATGATATGATATGTTTATTGATTTGAGAAAGAGAGAGATTGGTTGAATCTCACACGTGCCAAGACTGGAGATCTAACCCACAGCTAGATATCTGCCCTGTCCAGGAATTGAACCCACAAACTTTGGTGTATGAGAGATAACTCTCCAACCAACTGAGCTACCCAACCAGGACATATATATTTTTAAAAAATTGTTGATACTTCTTTAGCATCTTATACTTACATTGCTTTTCTGAAAAAAGGTGACTAAAAATTGACTACACATACATGTTGGGAAATATCAGATTTACTAATAGTTTCTTGACACAAACTACAAACTACTGGTATTAATCAATATTTTCTTTGGTTATTAGATTTCAACACATTTTACCACCCAAATAATATAACTCAATTCCATGGTTTATATTGACTCAAAACAACAGGGATTTTCTTGTCTTTTTTAGATCCTGCACAATTATCAGCAGTCTCATTTTGAGATGTGTTTTCTAAGCACCAATGCTAGAAAACAATACTAACTTGTTTCAAGTGAGTTACTACAGAAGAAAATAATAATTAAAGATTGCATTTGTGTATCCATGGCTGGTGTGGCACAGTTGGTTGGAGCATCATTGTCCCATATATCAAAAGGTTGTGAACTTGATTCCCAAGTAAAGCACATACCCAAGTTGTAGGTTCAATTCCTGATTGATAGGCAATAAATTCATGTTTCTCTCTCACACAGATGTTTCTCTCTCTTCCCCTCTCTCTAAAATCAATAATAATGCACCCTGGGTCAAGATTAAAAAAAAAAGATTGCATTTTTTGTAAGTATAGCGTTTAGGGGGAAATAAACATGTTTGGATGGAGATATAAATTTCTTGAATTTTGAAAAGTCAAACAATAAAAATTGCCCATCTTTCTTGACTGAAGAAAGATACACTGATAAAAGCAAATTTTCTATCATTTATTAATTGTATTTAAAATTTACATGGATATATTAAATACATTGTGTAACATTTCCACTTTATGCCATAAACAATGACAAACATTTGGCATAAAATAATATGCATAGCAATGTAACAAGTTTGAAAAGTGGGGAATGAAAATCTGAAGTCTGCCTTCATTCTAAAAATGATTATTAATACTTCAAATGAATGGGTCCTAGATTTCTGCCTCAAAATTCTAAGTTGTTTCTTATAAAGAAAATTCTAAAGAACTTCAACATGCAATGAATATATAAATAACATTCAGAATAACTAGCTTTCATGCTTACGACCTCAACATAGCCAAAAGCCCATAATTGTACTGATACTTTGGCTCAGTATATTCAAAAAATGAAGCAATGTGATAAGCCTAATGAAACAATCTTTTGTGTCTGCCAGCTTAAATTGCTAATGTGGTTGCAATAAAATCCAACCATTGCTTCTGATGACATATGACATATGCAGTCTTGATTAGCAGGTCAGTTTGTCTTCTGAATGTCTGAGCCAAGCATGAATCTGTTTGTCTAATTATCCTTGTAGGTTAGGTTAGGAAAATGAGGAAGACACGTTTGTTTTTATAAAACATAATTCTGCCTCCTGGTCTGACCACATGTGATTAGAAGAACAGTAAACCAATCAGATTCTGTCAGATGGAAATATTATGTGTTCTACACTGGACAATCTCTTGAATATTGTCAGATATTATCAAGCAATTATAAGTAATGAAATTATCCATGTCGCAAATATTGGTTTCTCCTTTTAATTGATAAAGAAAAACAAGGCTTTGGTAACGCCAGCTATTGTATGCTACAATACAAAACAAATTACCAATGACCATGCCTGAACTAATACACAGCCAGATGTTGTTCCCATAGCAGTTTGATATTTTATTGTTTTCTAGAATTCTGTTGATCTTCTGCCTCAATTGCCATCAGTTGATCAGGTGATTCTGCAGAAATCCTTGTTCTTGAAGAATTTGTATCTCAGGAAGTTCTTATTCTTTCCCTCTTCTATAAAAATAACTACTCCAGCAAATGATATCTCTCCAAATAAAAATAAGTCAAGGTTGCTTGATGACTACTACACAGGCACCTGCTCTCCCAATATTCAAAGAAGCCATCTGTTGAAAAAATTAAACATAATTTAAGGGAAAAAAAACACTCTTTTTGAAAAACATACAAATTCTAATATATTTGACATTTATCTGCATTTAAATATGTTTTATTATATTTCCCAATTTATCTACTGTACAACAAAAATGTAAGTGATGAAAATGGCATTCATAAGAGAAAAATAATTTATAAATTAACAGTCTTAAAATACGTAATCAACTTATGCGATTTTTAATAAAATAATAAGATATTTTATGACTTTTAGTGAAATAAAACTGCTTTATAATTTTCCAGCAAAGATTTATTCTAGAGTTTGCATGGACATATTTGTAAAGATATTTTACAGTAATGGGTTAGAATACATTTTAGATGAAATAGCTATTATACTTATTGAAATCATTTTGAAGTTATTTCCCTTGGTATTATAATGAATTGAATGTGTTATTCATTCATCCTAAACCTAGACATACAATGCAGTAACTTTAATATTTTATCATAAATAGGCCATAATTACAACTGGCATAGGGCTTTTTTTTTTAAGAATTCCACATAAGATAGTCATTGAGACGAGAATTGAGATTTTCAAAAATAATCATGAATAGAAAATTGGCTAGAAATATATTAAAATAGTAACTCTTACAAAGTTGTAATAAAAAATTATTCCATGGATGTAAACCAAGATTATAATAATTTGAGTTTTTTTATATCAATTATTTTTATTACAGTTTTCCAAGAATAATTTACATACTTAAAATATCAAAGAAGACTAGAAATTGCTGAATATTATTTCAAGCTGAAGAGAAAAAGAATAAAATGTAAGAAGTAGAATAGCTAAGAGCATAATAACCTCAGATCACATACATTATCTTATTGATTGAGAAAGGACGTAGTCTTACTTTCTAAATATGAAAATTACCATCATTATCTACTAATTCTTTAAATGTATTTATTCTTGCCACTCCTTTGTAGGTTAAAAAAATTTCCATATGGCATTTTATATTCTTTTCATTTAATACATTATTTTTAGAAAATATTTTAATGTAATGTTTCTTGTCTTTA
Source organism: Antrozous pallidus (assembly GCA_027563665.1). Lineage (NCBI taxonomy): Eukaryota > Metazoa > Chordata > Mammalia > Chiroptera > Vespertilionidae > Antrozous > Antrozous pallidus. The sequence continues at coordinate 33,584,534 of CM050519.1, forward strand.
AAATAGTTAATTGCTCAAAATGAAAGGAGAAAAGAGGCATATGAATTTATTGATAGTATATTGTGTTAAGAATAATTTTTATAGGTCACCATAGTCACCTGCATAATCTCATCATGCATTATCATCTTCATATGACAGGTGTGTGAATGGAATGTCCAGAGCCAATATGTAAACAAAAAGCATCAATGTAAACAAACTAAAATGTGCTTCTCTCCAAGGTGCACACACTTTCCATTATCTCTTTTAGTTTCCAATAATTTTCAAGTCTTGTTTGACATTAGAGTCATCTAAAGAACTCCTACAAAATATATGTACTCAAAGCCCATTCCTACATAGAAATGGAATGAGTATCGGGTAGTCATGTTTTCTGCAGTTTCCCAAATACCTCTGATGTTCTTTTTTTTAAATTTCTTTATTGATTAAAGTATTACATATGTGTCCTTATCTCCCATTTCTCCCCAACCCCCCTCCTCATGCCCTCACCCTCTGATTGTCTATGTCTATTGGTTAGGCTTATATGCATGCATACACGTCCTTTGATTGATTGCTTCTCCTCACCCTCACCTTCCCCTACCTTCCCTCTGAGGTTTGACGTTCTGATCAGCGTTCTTTTAATGTTAAGAACACTTTTCATAGATTTTAGATAAAGTGAATAGCTTCATTTTATACCAACATCTACATCTATGTCTCTATACAGGTATATTTGTCTGTATAAAAAATGAATCTGCTTTTTTTTTTAAAGAGCTATTCCTAGTGTGTGTTATATCTCAGTGAATGACTCCACTCTGCTCAAAAGAAAAACCTGGAGCACATTTGGGTCCCTCAATTTTACCTCACTCAACCTTATATCTGAATGCTCAACTATGACCAACTTATTTACATTCATTTCTATGGTCTTCATCCTAATTCAGATTATAATTTTAACCTGAGCATAAAAAGGGGAAGAATATAAAATATGCCATCCCAAGATATTTCACTTTTACTATTGTTTAATTTAAATTAAAGGTAATTGAGAGACTAGCAGTCTAGGAAGGACACTCCTTTGTTACCTTGATATCAGGAAGATAAATCTCCCATGTTCATGGTATCCACCTTGAACCAGGAGGGTAGAAAATATCCTTCTCATTAGAGGTAGAGAACTTAGGCCCCAAAAGTGTGTATAAACAGACTTGTTACTGCTTCATCAATTTACTAGCCCAATCCCAAGTCCCTTTGTCTTGTCAGTCCTTCACAGTTTATTTTTTTGTGTGTGTCTAAACAGTATAAAAGCTTTCTGCTTTGGTCACTTCTCCGAGTCTCATATTTATGGGATCTCTATAAATAAATACTACATTTGTTCACTCCTTTAATCTGTTTTTGTCAATTTAATTATTGGACAAATCCAAAGAAACTAGAAGAGAAGGGAAATTTTTCCACCCTAAAGTGGATTAGTAAATTATTTTTTGACATATTTCTCTCACATAAATATTGCTTTCTCCAAACCATTTTTTCTTTTTGTTTGTTTGTAATTATTATTTTTTTTTACATCCTATCAAATGCAATCCTTTTAAAACTCAATTCTGAGTATTTACTTTTAAGGCTTAAAACTCTCTATTAACTTGTCTTCAGTTTACTGTAAAATCAAACTTCTATGACATGGTTTCTATCCCTAGAACACAGACCCTATTTATCTCTCCAAACTTATTGCTCACCAATTCATTTCTTGCCCAATGTAAAATGCCACATGTTCCTCCTGTGGCTCTTCACAAATTCTGTTCCTTAAACCACTCCCCATATTTTCATTTGGTTAACTATTACTCTTCTGTAAGCCCTCCTTCTACACATCATTTTCTGAAGGAAGATTTCTGTATCCTACACACTTAAGTTCTATCATAGTGCTAAGTATTGCCCTAACCACAGAATTTATCATGCTATTTTAAGCTATTTTAATTTATTATACATTTTAAATATTCAAGAGATCTTTTCAACCTGAACCCAATTTTATTTATTTCTTTGAAATCTGCCCTGCTATCCCTCCAGGAATATACCTTTTAACTTTAGATGATAACTGGAAAAGTTGACCACAGGACCAATTAGAAACAAACAGACAAACATACAAACAAATGGCTGAGGGTGTAGATATTTCACCAGCTTTTCTGGAAAATATTCAAAATATTGTACATATCTGAAGTAAACCCATTCATAACAAAGCAAACTGATTTTTAACAATCATTCTGAATTTATATAAGAAACATTCCCATATCTCTTAGTCCATGCCAGCCACTCTGGTAGTCTTTCGAGACATGGCAATAAAACGCTATGCTATCTTTGTTTCTTTCTTTTTTTTTTTTTAATATATTTTATTGATTTTTTACAGAGCAGAAGGGAGAGGGATAGAAAGACAGAAACATCGATGAGAGAGACATCGATCAGCTGCCTCTTGCACGCCCCCTACTGGGGATGTGCCCGCAGCCAAGGTACATGCCTTTGCCAGAATCGAACCCGGTACCCTTCAGTCCGCAGTCCGACGCTCTATCCACTGAGCCAAACCAGTCTCGGCCTATCTTTGTTTCTTTACAGCTGCAGGTGGATACAGCATAAAAATACTCTGATCATGAAAAAACATGGAAGGGTGATTTTATCCAGACTAGGAAAAATGGAGTAAAGCTCACTATTTTTTTTTAATTTGTCTTAAAATACACACATTGTTTTTCAAGTCAAATGGAAGAAATAAACTTAATATTAAATGGCAAAATCAAATTTATTAAAAAAAAAACACAAACGTGCATGCATGCATTCTCGTAAAACTAAGTATTACAAATCTGGCAATTGTTCCCAATCTATTTCCATTATTTCCAGAGCTATCTTAAGTTTTCAAAATATATATTCTTGAATTTTTAAATATAGTTTGCTTATTTATTTTAATACCTATCCGTTAGGGAGTACCAATAATAAACGGGATAAACAATTTTATACAGTCATGGGCTAAGTGAAGGGAAAGTAATAGGAATTATTTATTTAGCAAATACAGCATTTTTTTTCCAGTGGCCTGAAATCTTGAAAATTTTCAGAGGGTTTTCATGTGGGTTTGCTGATGGTCCTTTAAGAGTCTTAAAATACAAATAATAAAATAATATTAATGCAAATTTTTAAAAAATTTAAGAGCTTTAACATGAGTGTTTCTTATATGAAATAAAATTATTATAAAATATTTTAAATACCACTTTGCTATTTGTAAGATATTATATGATCCAAAAGAGTGTTATAAAATACATAGTAGGGAAAATGGTCTTTAGGAAACTTTTAGCTATTATTACTACATATATTATTTTTATTTCAATTTTATTTTATTTTATTTACTTTTAAAATATATTTTATTATTTTTTTACAGAGACGAAGGAGAGAGATAGAGATTGAGTTTTTACAGAGAGGAAGGAGAGAGATAGAGATAGAGAGTTAGAAACATTGATGAGAGAGAGAGACATCAATCAGCTGCCCCCTGCATACCCCCTACTGGGGATGTGCTCACAACCAAGGTGCATGCTCTTGACTGGAATCGAACTTGGGACCCTTGATTTTGCAGGCCAATCCTCTATCAACTGAGCTGAATGGGTTAGGGCATGATTTCAATTTTAAAAGAATGGTAAGTATAATGGGTCATTATTATCTATCTGTAATAATAAAAGTGTAATATGTTAACTAGACCAGATGTCCTTCTGGACATCCTTCTGGACCACTTTCCAGATGAAGCCAGGGCAAGGGAAGCCAGGGCAAGGGAAGCCAGGTCCCAGTTGCCAGAGGAAAGTCAGTGTCAACAGCTAGAGCAAGGAATGCCTACTCTTGCATGAATTTTATGCACTGGGCCTCTAGTCTACACTAATAAAAGATTAAGAGGCAACTTGACCATACCTTCACTACTCCCACCAGCCAATCAGGAGCAAGCATGCAGATTAACCAATAAATATGGCGGGTTAATTTGCATATGTAGGTGTTGAGCACCTGGAGGTAGGGCAGGAAGCCTGTATCATTGTGGTGATGACAAGGCATTTTGCACTGCCCCATCCACTGGGGGTCTCTGGCAGCATGGGAAGGCAGAAAAGTGGGTCCAGGTCAGAGCGAAAGTGGTGCCAGCAGCCAGGGTAAAGAAGGCACATTCTTGCATGAATTGTCATGCATTAGGCCTCTAGTGTGTGTGTGTGTGTGTGTGTGTGTGTGTGTGTGTGTGTGTGAGTGTGTATATGGTTATGTGTCCATCCTTCCCTCCAACTGGTAGCTATGATGTGCCGTGACCACCAGGGGGCAGACAATCAAAGCAAGAGCTGCCATGATGTACACCGGCCATTTAAAAATAAATGGCACCATGGACCTGGTGCTGACAAACCAACACTAAAATTCCCCCAAGTGGGACAGAGGCTGCACACCAACCCAGAGTGACACCTTACCAAATCACAACCAACGCTGCCAAGACCTCCTGGCATAAAATGCAGGCCACAGCCCAGCCCAGCTCTGAAATGGTTGCTGTGGGGCCTGGTAATGACATCATATAGCAATGCCCAACTTCCTCTCCCTAGTCACCAGCCTCCTTGGAGTTCCTTCAGCCCAGGAACATGACTTGCCTTATAGCCAAGTGCAAACATTTTACTGTTCAAACAAATGTTTGCAAAGCATTTTCCAGTGCCTTATCTCATTTAATCCTCACGGAAGTCCTGGAGTAGGCAGTTAGGAGACTCAGTAAAATCCTATTTCCTTTTCATTAGCAAGACCATAGAAATTTAGAAAGTTTAGAAAATTGGCCAAACTAAAAAGAAGTAAGAAATGGTCGAACTTGAAAATGACTTCAGGTTTTCTCACTGCATAAACTATAGTCAAACACTGCTGCAGTTAAATATTTTACCCTTTGTTCTCACTGCATGATCTACAATAATAATATGCTTTGTGTTGACATTACTGTTGTGTTGCTGACAATTACTTGAAAGAGAAGTTGGGGTACTTCACTGGTCTGGAAAAAGTTTAGCTAAATCAGAAAGCAGGTCTAATTATGCAAATTTATCTATATAAATATAAAAGGCTAAGTTGACTTGCAAATGAACGATACATAAATAAAGCTCTCTCTGGCATCACAAGCATGTGTTTCAACCTGACATTGTCAATTGGGATTTTGGTTTATATTTATATTATAGAGAAAAGGTGAATAGGAATATTAAAATCTTTCTTCTAATTAATTTCCTTTCAATGTGCATGAATCTATGCGCCAGGACACTAGTAAATCCTAAATAGTAAAAGCCTAATTGCCAACTGTTCAGTAGTCCAGTTGTCTGTTCAACTAGTCAAAGCATAATATGCTAATGATATGCTAAGGCCACTCAACTGCTCACTATGATGTGCACTGACCACCAGAGGGGAGACACTCCGTCTGGTAGATTAGCTTGATGCTGGGATCCAGACAATCAGGACTGAGTGAGGCTAGCTAGACATGCCCTTGAGCCTTCCTGTGGTCCTTCCCTGGCTGGCCAACCTCTTGCATCCCTCCATGGCCCAGTAATGGGTGAGTGGGAGGGAGGTAATCAACCAAAGACCATCCTATATAATAAAAGGCTAATATATAAATCTACTGAACAGTGGAAGGGCCTGTCACTCTGACATGCACTGACCATCTGGGGGCAGACACTCAATGCAGGAGGTGCCCTCTGGTGGTCAGTGTGCTCCCACATGGCTGGCAAGTGTAGCTGCAATGGCAGGAGCCTCTCCTTGGCAGTGCTAAGGATATCAAACTGGCATCTATCAAAGGCTCCCAGATTGTGAAAGGGCACAAGCTGGGCTGAGGGACCCCCTTAGTGCACAAATTTTGTGCACTGGGCTTCTAGTGTATAATAAGGATATACTATCTCACTTATATGTCAATTAATTTTCTTTACTTAATGTTCATTTGTAAAAGTAGGACATTTAAAATATATACCAGCTAGCCAGTTAGCATCAGTGGATAAAGCTTTGGCCTGTGGACTAATGGATCCTGGGTTTGATTCTTGTTAAAGGCACATGCCCCAGTTGCGGGCTTGATCCCTATTTAGGGGCATGCAAGAAATAGCCAATCAATTATTCTCTGCCATCATTGATGTTTCTAACTCTCTCTCCCTGTTCCTTCCTCTCAGAAATCAATAAATATCTATTTAAAATACACAAACAAACAAACAAATAAACAAATAAATAAATGTATACCATTTAACTGGTACATATCCTTAGCAAATCAACAATGTTTAATCCATGCACTATTCCCTGGGTAAACATTAGGATCTTTGAAAGATAAGAATTTAAAGTATATCCTCTAATATTTTAGTGCAATAATTATTAACATTTTAATATTTTTTGCTTTTTGGAGAAGGAATGCTTCTTTTCTCACAAATTAAAGTAAAATATACAAAAATCAAGGGACCTAGTTCTTCATATACTTCCCCTTCATTCTTTTATTCTACCTTCTTTCTTCCTCCTTAGTGAATTTCATCTATCCTCATTGGGATCAAAGAGCTTTCTCATAGAGAGGAGTGAGATTCATAGCCAGGTACCTTAACCTGTTTGTTATGAATTTGGTTTTGTACTTAAATGCAGCATATTTAAATACTGTGTGTGAACACATTTCTAACCTGGGAAAATCAAGGGAGTGATATATCTTTAAAAGTAGATATTTTTAAAAGAAATTTACTTCAAGCACTGTTCAAGTTTTTAGATAAATTTTGGTCAGTTTCTGTGACTAAAAAATAAAACATTTTACCCAGAAAGATGAGAGATGAAGTTATTGTTCTGCTTAACTAAATAATGCTTTGGAATTTCACTTCACCCATTAATGGAAAAGGTTTGCTTGTTTATTTGTACAGTATTTTGCTTTTAGGTTTCTGATAAAGGAATGAGATAATAGAGATATTGAGAGATTTGGAAAAGACATCAGGGGAAGAAATTGAATATGAGGACAGAAGTCAGAGAATATTATATCCATTTTCACCATTACAAGCAATGGCATAGTAGCTATAAAGCACAAGGCATTTTCCACTATAGTTAAGTTACTCTAGTCTCATTTTCCCCAAAACACTCATACACACCAGCAGAAATTCTTTAGCTATATGACTAAAATGGGAGCTGAGTCTCTAACTACAGTGTGTATTCAAGGATATCGCCTCACCTAAGATCAGCCAATCACTTCACTCATTTTTTTTTTTCAGGCCAAAGTGTTTATCCAGGGATGAGAGTTTTATACATGACAGACCATTTGGAGCTTTTTGCTGTTTGTTTCTTATCAAAAAATAGTTATTTTATTTTCTCTGTTATGGCTCAATATAGCTACTTGGAGTTTTCACCCCATGGAAAATTTCTCTGCAACAGGTAACAATAAACCTAACATAGTTAAGCAAAAATGGAAGGCAGAAAGTTGATTTCTGCAGGCTTCCACCCTCTTAGTTCCAGTTAGCTCTAAAATCAAATATTCTGAAGTTAGGGTTTTGTGGATCAATACATTCTACCTTTATTTTTGCCTTAGATAATTGTCATTCAGTTCCTATAATTACTTAAAGTAGAAACATGAATGTCACTTTTTAATATAAATGTTATTAAAATACTAGAAGCCCAGTATATGAAGTTCATGTACTGATAGGGTCCCTAGCAACTGCTGGTTGCTGGCTGGATACTCCCTCCCTGCCCCAAGCCGGCCTTCTCCCAGTCGAGGAAGTTCACATTAGGCTTCTCTTATATAGGATAGGGTACAAAATCAACACAATAGATTCAATCAATCACTTTGGATTCAGAGTAATTTAAGTAGGTAGATTACTGTATGTTTCCTTCTCCTCCAAAGAAAGTAAATGAAATTCATTCTTATTTTTGAAGTAAAGTATGCTGGCAACAACCTTACCTGTGTCCACTCATTAGTTTGTGGATCATAGGATTCCATGGTGTTGAGGTATGTTTGCCCATCGTAGCCACCAACGGCATATAATCTGTCACCGAGGAGACAAACTCCAACAGCATCTCTGGGCATACTCAAAGGAGCCACGGTGGTCCATGTGTCTGTTTTGGGATCATATCTAAAATGTAAAGATAATAAGACATATTCTAACATATTCAACTTTTACTATATGGATGATGCCTGCTCAAAAGCAAGCCATGAAAAACAAAATGGTGATTTTTTTTTCCCAAAAGCTAAATTTTTTGAGCAGGTGTTCAAGAGCTAATATCCACAACGTCTGGCTCGCTAAACTTTAAGGTATTGAAAACATATACCTAGACTCTTATTTATATGGCTGCAGAGTCATTTAACGAAATGAGTTTGAAAATAGTTTATTTTCATAAGGAAGTCAGATATGCAAATAACTATTTACCACAGCATAAGCAGTGTTATGGTAAAGAAACAGAAGTAATTGCTACAAATCTGAGAGAAGTATGCAATACTTCACCATTGAAGTCTCCATGAAATCAAGTGTGAAAGTTGAGCCTAAGTTTGCTATATATAAAAAGTTGTGTAAAAGTACTGAAGTATTAATAAAAATGCAGAACTATCTTTAAGGAAAGCAGGTGTGCAGTATGGCTAAGAGTAAAGAAGTATGAAATAGAGTGCCAAAAAAGGTGCGTTGTTTTTTTTTTTAAATATGTTTTTATTGATTTGAGATGGGCGCGGTTAAAGAGGGAGATACATGAAAGAAACATGGTCAGCTGCCCCCCTGCACAGCCCTTACTGCGGATCCAACCCACAACCTTGGCATGTGCCCTGACCAGGAATCTAACCAGTGACCTTTGGGTGCAGAAGAGGATGCTCAACCAACTGAGCCACACCAACCAGGGCAAGGTGTTTGGTGATCAACTTATGGATGTTTGATTCCCAGAGTAAGAAGGTTTTTTGTGTTTTCTCAATAGGAAAATAAGGAGCCTTTGGAACTTGGGAGAATAATTATAGCATGAACAGAACTATTTTTAGTGGCTTAACTCAGGATTTTACATAAAGGAGACATTGGTAAATCAAAAGAATAAAATAGGGCATATAAATTATTATTGCTGAATTTAAACCAAAATTAATCTAATTTTCAGAAAGTTTGACAACCATACAGTAAATACAGATATTTTATCTTTTAAGTAACAAAAATGTGAAGAATATTTTAGGTAATGAGCTTTAGTTCAGCAAAAATAAAATGAATTATTAAACCACCTCTTTGCCTTTAATCTGCAACTATAGGTTCAGATAACGGAACAAGAAAGCTAGTAAGAAGTAAAAACCCAGCAGAGTAGATACAAAGGAAGGGGGCAGGGGGTGGAAGCTGGGTGGAGGTGGGCAAATAGGGGGGAAATGGGGACATCTGTAATAATATCTGCAAGGACAGCAGAGAGGCCTTTCTGTTTCATTATTGTGGCCTTGTACAACTTATGAAAAGCACCTGGTAATTAAATTCCAATATTGTTGACTCCTCTGTTCAAACTAAAGGTCAAGATAAGCTACTCTCAAGGCTACATTCTTCTATCCAACTCCTCCCTGCTGTTTTAATAGCTTTAAAATAATTTGCTCCTCCTCATCCTCTCCTTCCTTTCCGTCTCCCCTTCAAACATATTTCCCTTTTGAACTCTTTATAACTTTTGGTCTAAGCTTGTTTTGCAGGTTTGAAAAAAATACTGATATGACACCTTCTTAGAATATCTGCTGGACTGTCTCCTAGAAAGTGAACAAACTATAACTTTCCAAGACAACCCTTCTGGTGTCTGCTCAATTTCAACTCCATTCCTCCTTCTCCCTTCCTTGTCACTTAGCAACTACTGAACAACACAAACTCCCTTTGTTCTCTGCCCTGTATTGACTAGCAATAGTTGGCCCTTTACTCCCTAGGAAAAGAAAATAAGGCTCCTCTCTGCATCTTTTCTCTTAGTTGTGAATTCTTTCACAGACCCTGTCACTGAGCATACCTCAACAGTGTCAAAATAAGCTAAAGGGGGGTGGGGGGCAAATATAGGAGCATTCATCTCAGATAAAACTGCTGTTTGAATTTGGTCTTGCTTGCTTGCTTGAAACAAAAGGCTGGTTATTTAGGCTTCCAGCTTGAGACCTTGGTGGCAGGGGAGAGGGCGGTAGGTCCCTTTGAAGACCAAACCAGGACTCAGAGGAGTTACTGATCGACGCCAGAAGTTGGGCTGTGCCACCTGCCTTTGCGAGATAGGACCACCTTCCCATGTCTAGCTGTAGGTATGATTAGAAATAAGAAGCAGGCAGCAGGGTCAATCATACGACCTTGACAACTGTTCTCTGAATTCAAAACAATGAAAATTTATGGTTCAGACCCCTTTAAAAGGACTGCCTGCACCCGGGGCAGTACAGCGAGGATGTTTGGTCTCAGAGCGGAGAACTTCCTGACCAGTTTTTCAATAAATCCTTGCTTGCTTATTTCCAACTTAATGGCTTCCGTGGTCATTTGCAACTGGTCGTGGAAGTAGCCCCACAACAGGAGGGATTAAATGAAAAATTTTGTTTTTTGTTTTTACAAACACAGCAAATATACTTTTCCTTTCTGCTTCAATCTTGTTTTTCACTAATTGAAACCTTCAACCCACAAACTCTTAAAACAAATAAAGAAACACACACACACACACACACACACACACACACACACACACAACAAGCCAAAAAAAAAAAAAGCTCACCTATAGTTTATTAGAAATAAAGAACGTTGTTACAACAAATGATTTGAAGGACCCCAAAGATCTGTAATTCATATTTTATAGAGAATATTCATGTTATTCAAGATATTACATGCAATTACACCCCATGGTTGAAAAAGTTGGGGCAGCCTATAAAATGAGAGGATGTCCCTAACTGGTTTGGCTCAGTGGATAGAGCGTCAGCCTGTGGACTCAAAGGTTCCAGGTTTGATTCCTGTCAAGGTCATGTACCTTGGTTGTGGGCACATCCCCAGTGTGGGGAGGGGAGTGCAGGAGGCAGATGATTAATGTTTCTCTCTCATCGATGTTTCTAACTCTCTATTCATCTCCCTTTCTCTCTGTAAAAAATCAGTAAAATATATATATATTTAAAAAAACAATTCATGCATGAAAACAGAGTTTGGCATGCTTTAAAAAAAATGAGAGACTGGTTGAATGCTTGTAAAACTAGGACCATCTTAAAGCACAGGATGTCTAGCAAATAAAAATGCAATTTTATATTTAATTAATAAATGCAACAATCACACAAAGAGACACAGACATATATAGACACACAAACACCGACACAATCTATGCCATCATAATTTTCTTTACAATGTTTAAATTTATATTATGAATATTTTGACATTTATAAATATATTTTTAATGAGGACCAAAAATAAGTAGACAGGTAAGAAAAGACACCACAGGAAGTCAAATAGTACAATCTCTAGTATAAAGTAGAATATACACAGGATAACTGAATTTTTCAATCAAAAAACAAAAGTAATAATAAATAAATAAGTAACTGTCATAAATTAAATGTGATTTTAAAACATAAAAAATGAGTGGATCTTATTTGGATCTCAATTTAAACAGACCAACTATTAAAAGATGTTTGAGACATTTTGGAAATTTTAATTTTGGGCATCAGAGTTTAATAAGCCATTATTGAAGTTTCTATTAGTTGTGATAATAACATTGGTTGATTATATTTAAATATAAAGCTCTGATTATTTTGTTTTCTTATTTATGGGATGAAATCAGATATATATTCATCAAAAATGACATCTTGAATAATTTAAAATAACACTTTAGGAAAAAGAAAAGGACAGTGAAGGTGAATGAAAAAAACAAGAATGACAGATTGGTGATGGTTTTGAAGCTGGGTAATTGAGTGTAGGGGACTATGTTGTATTGCTTACTTTTTGTTTGTCAGGAAATTATTGTTGTAAATATAAGTTTAGAAGGAAGGATGTATAATATACTTTAATTTCAGTGAACAGTGAACATTCTTTTATTTTATACATTCTTCAGTAAAAACCAATCTGGCTTTTGTCACAATCAATTCACTTACACTGCCTTTTCTGAAGTCATAATTTAGTCTTCAATTAATTTTTATTCAGCTCTATAGAATTCTTTCCAGCAGCTTGTCTATAAAGCAGACTTCATTTATCACTTTGCAAAAAAGCAGAAGAACTGAGACAAAAGCTAACAGAATTACAATAAGCAATAATAAATGAATTTCTGAAAGCTTATGAATCTTCAAATGATATTCAAATATCAAAACAATTCTCAAATAATCATATTCCAGGATAAAATAAGAAAACACTAGGTTGTTCTATATGCTTTAAAGATAATATCCTACATTTAAAAATAGATATCATTTCTTTTATATTTTATAAATATTCCTGAAGAGAATTTTAAAAATCTAGTGCATTCTTTTATAAAATCTAAATCTTTGAATTAAATATACCTCTGATTAGTGGTAGGTAATATACTTTATATGTGTAATCCAATCTTTTATAATTAATAACTAGAAATATTGATTATATTTAAATGTATATATTATTAGAAAAAAACAAACCAAAACAAACAAAAAAATACCAAGTACAAACTTCTCTCCTCACAAACAAATGCTCTTTCCCTGATATGTAAAAAAATTCCATAAATTCAAAATTACCTCCCAATAATTATGCTTGTTTTCACATTAATAACCTTAAATTGGTTTTTCTATATTCAGAGTTTTATAAATTCACTTCTGAGCCTGGAGATATACAAGATTGCTACTCCAAAAATAAAACAAATGGTAGTTTTTGTTTGTTTGTTTGTTTGTTTGTTTTAGCTTAGGAAAGGATTTACAGATGTATAAGCATTTTCAAACAATTACTAATAGTGAACTCTGTCACTGTCATTTCTGGTTTTTGACAAGATTTAGTTCTAAGCATTTAGAGAAGTAGGTCTGGTTTCCTGTTTATTAAAAGGGAAAAGAAAAAGGCAGGGGCTGCCTTTTACATTTCGGTTCTCTTCCTTTCTTGTGTTCGCCTTGGCCTTCATGGTCAGAGTATGAGCTCTGCATCAGGAACTCTATTAAAGTTTATAGCCCTCAAGCAAGAGAAGCACTGTATATATGCTATGGCTAAAATTGGCTGCAAAATGAACACTTGCTGAAGGCATAGAGAAGTTAGAGAACAAAAGTTAGTTTCTCATTGAAAATCCCTATTCAAGTTTTTCAGGTACCTTTAATTTTCAAACATGGTCATTTCTATAGCTTAAGGATAAGAATCAATCTTAAAATATTTAAAGGGAATTGTTTTAAGTATAAAAGCATGACTTTGATAGCAAATAGAATTGAAAATGTCCATTTTCCTAAGTTCATACAGCTAATTAACAACACAGAAATGGCTTGTAGCCAGGTAGGTTTTCCTGTTAAATAAAAACAAATAAAAAAGCAAAGAAAAAGTAAAAGAAAAATAAAATAACCAAAAGAGAAGTATTTAGATTTCTAGCAAAATAATTATGCAATCTATATTTGAATTGATATTATTAAATTATTTATGAATGATGAGTAAAAATAAAATAATTTATTTTCCTATAAACTGATATCATAATAGGTATCATGAGATTATCAAAGTGACTTTATAATTATTCTTAATATTTATTTCTTCAAGGTTTTCTTGAGATTCAGGATTATTTTTATTTTTATTTAAATTATAAGATCACTTTTTCAATGTATATACCCACAATCACAATCCACAAGTGTTTATAATTTAATGAGGACTTCATTATACCTCTTGTCAATTTAGAGTAGACTTCACCTTCTTATAATTTTCAATCTTCTAATCCATAAAAATGGAATTCCCCTCCATTTATTTAAAACTTTTGCCAAGGCTGGTTTGGCTCAGTGGATAAAGCGTTGGCCTATGGATTGAAAGGTCCCAGGTTCGATTCTGGTCAGGGACATGTACCTTGGCTGTGGGCACAGTCCTGGTGGGGAGTGTGCAGGAGGCAGTTGATCGATGTTTCTCTCCCATTGATGTTTCTGACTTTCTATCCCTCTCCCTTCCTCTCTGTAAAAAGTCAATAATAAAAAATGAAAATAAAAAAAATAAAACTTTTTAAGCTATTCTCAATAATGTCTTATTTTCTCTTTAGTATTTATTGCTAGATATTTTAAACCTATTTTAATGGTAATTTTATACATTAATTTTGTTATTTATTGCTTACATGTAGAAATACACTTAATTTTATATATTAACTGAGTATATAGAAACATTAATTCATTTATTAACTCAAATAGTTTCTGCTTAGATTTTGTTTAGATTATCATTAGATATTTATCATGCAAGCTTGAATATTGACAGTTTTATTTATTCCTTTTCAAGTGTTATTTTCTTTCCATTTATTTCCTTACCAATGGTTAATTACTCTATTAAACTGTTGAAGAACAATGGTATTGATAGCAATTTTGTTCTCAATCTAACAAAAACTTCAAAATAAAATCTTTCTATATAAAAACCTAATATGCAAAGTGTCCCCTTGGGAGTTCGATCAGGAGACCTAGAGTTCAACCACTCACTATGACATGCGCTGACCACCAGGGGTAGGTATAGAACAAAGGAAGGCCCCTGCCAGCAGCTGGGGAAGGCAGAACTCAGGTGGAAGCTGGCATCAGTAGAAAGGAGGCCCCAATTGGCCCTTATCACTGGCCCAGCCTAGGGATCCTACCCGTGCATACATTTCATGAACCAGCCACTAGTATTTCAATATTTTCCTATCAATTTTTGTATTAATTTTACTTCCAAATTTGGTGATAGTTTTTATTATAAAGGGGATTTAATTCTTAATGTATTTTTATTGATTTCAGACAGGAAGAGAGAGGGAGAGATAGAAACTCTGTCAAAGATAAGAGAGAATCATTTATTGACTTCTTCCTGGCCTCCTGCACACCCACACTGGGAATCAAGCCAGGAACCCCGGCATGCGTCCTGACCTGGAATAGAACTGTGGTCTCCTAGTTCTTACATCAACACTCAGCCCCGGAGCTACGCTGGCTGGGCAGTGCGTATTTCATTTTATCATTACTTTTGCACTTATTGATATGTTTATTACTGTATTGAGTTGTGTTGATTAATTTTTCTATTTTTAATTAATCCTATATTTCTGGAATAAACTCAAATTTATTGAGATATACTCCTTTTTATTTCTGTCTAGGTTTGATTTACTAATGTTTTTTTGTTTTTTGTTTGTTTGTTTGTTTTGGATGTTTGCATCTATGTTCATGAGAGAGGTTAGTCAGCATTATTTTTTCTATTGTTTCTTCTATAATATTTATAAAATTGTACTTTTCTATAAATTTGTTCGTTTTAGCTAACAATCCAAATAATGGTATAAACATATGTATATTTTCTCTTTATATAGTCTGCAGACTATACAGTGAAGTTTGCTTTTTATTTCTTAATAAGTACATTTTCTCTTCTTTTTCTTGATAATCTTATGAGTATTTTACAAATTTTATTGCAACATTCAGAATAAATAGCTCAGGCTTCTTTTAAATCTTCTTGCTTGCATTTTTACTATTTCATTAATACTTTACCATTATTATTTCACTCTTGTATTTGTTGTTTCACTTTTAGTGTAGTTATAATTTTTTGAGATTGACGTTAAAATTTTTGCTTTCAGATTTTAATTTGTTAAATAGTTAACTTAAATCTATATATTTGTCTGTAAGAATTTTTAGCTACATTTCACAGAATTTGATATATCATATCTTTATTACAATGCAATTAAAAATATTTTATTGTTGGAGCCCCATGCTATTTAGAAGGGTATTGTCTAATTTCAAATTGTTGATCATTTGAAAAAAAAACATGTCTTTGTTATTTCTTTCTAGGTCAATTCCCCTGTGACCAGAAAACATGCTCTGTGAAATTTCAAGCTTTTGAAATTTTTTGAGGTTTATATTATGTCTACAAATTGTAAATTTTGGTAAATATATGAACTACAATTATTTAGTTTTTTTTAAAAAAAACTATATACAATAATCTGAAATGTGGAGAGAAAATTATTTCCATTTCAAACACATGATTATCTAGCCTAAAAAAATTAGTTATTGAAATTATCTTAGCAGAGACTTGGCTTGATAAAATATAAATTCAAGCAAGTCTATCATTTACTAAAAACTTATTCAATGGACTCCACTTTTGCATCACTGCATGTCTGCATGGCTCTTCTGCCTCTCTGAGCCTAGCTGGTGTGGTCTTAGAGATTGCTCACTCTGTGTTGTGGTCAGTAGACCATAGTGTCTTTTGGTACTCCTATTTTCACCCATAAAGGGACTCAGAATGGCAGTGCCACCTGACAAAGTGGGATGGTGGCAAATCAGACTTCTGGGATTGGTTTAACTAAGGCTGAGAAAGGATACGGGTTATATGCCCTCTATGTCTTCTCAAAAAAAAAGAGTTTTAGGAGATGAGCATTTTATATTATTTGGCAAGTGATTGACAAATATGAATGAATATTTATCTGATTTCAGGATGAAAAATTACTTTTAAAATATAAACCCAAATATAAAATATAAACACATAGGTAAACACCTCTTCTTGCTGCCTCCCACAACCATATCAAAATTACAACTAAAATGCAGAACAACTATCATCCAGAACTGTGGGAAAGCTGGTGGGGTGAAAGTACAACTAGAGAGGTAAAGAAGAAAGCACATTGAGACTGGTAAGAGGTGAGGAGGCACAAAACAGACTGGCACCCAGGTGTGCTTTTTTAATTGTGAGGGAAATAACAAGCTTCTGCTTGCTCTGAGCTCTAGTGCCAGGCAAGACTTTGGGAGACCCAGACACATATGGGGAGAAACTGGACTGTCTAGCATTGGGGCAGGAATGTGGAGGCAGCTTTCTTCTAGATGGAGCTACTCGCAATGGTCTTTGTTCCTGAGCTGGGACCTTCCTGGTGTGGTGCTGGGCTGATTGGCAGCCATTGCTGTTTGCTTCACTCTGGAGATTTTCTGGGACCCCATCCCATCCAATTTACAACCCTGCCCAAGCTGTGTGCAGTGGCTTTAGCATATGAATGGCTCAGCCTAAAACCTGTAAAACTGCAGCTGGGTCAGGGAGCCCCAAGGCTATCAAAAGAAGGCAAAGGCCAGCACTTCAGCAGCCTTCTTTGCTTCACAGCTGGGCTTTATCTGTGAAAGAGGAGGAATCTGCATATTTCTCTGTAGCTCCTGCTGGGTGGCCCCAGGCAGTGACTTACTTTGAACCTCCTTGAAGATCCAAGAGCCAATGTACCCAGTGGTCAGTGTGAGACAATACCAGATTACAACTCTTCACATCCATAAGTGACACACTCAAGGAGCAGACTCAGTGAGCACCAAGGCCCCACTAAAGCAAGTCCTGCCCCATAGGAATGTCTCTTGCACAGCAACTCTTCCATTGTAGACACAACTGGTCCTCACAGCCGATTGGCCTGGAGATCATTTTCTTCCAATGATACCAAGAACATCAAGGCTCAACTACAAGACTGTGTATACAGCCCACAAAGGGGTGAAACAAAAGTGAACCAATCAACAGTTCAGTTGATTGGCAAGGCTGAGCCACTGGGCCTTATAGGACACCTACTATAGAAGGCCACTCTATCAACTCAAAGAGAATTAGAAGCTACCCAATACATAGAAACAAACACAGGGAAGCAGCCAAAATGTGGAGACAAAGAAATGTTTCACAAATAAAAGAAATGGAAGAAAGCAAACTGGTTTTGATATAGAATTCAAAACTACAGTTATAAGGTTACTCAAGAATCTTCTAGAAACATCTGGGGAACTTAGTGAGAATCTCTAGGATCTTAGTGAGAATGTCAAAAAAAAAAATGGAAAAGGACCAGTCAGAAATTAAGCATACATTGACTGTAATAAAGAATAACATACAGAGATTCAACAGCAGACTAGAGGATCTGAAGAATCAAGTCAAAGATTTGAAATATGAGGAAACAAAAAACACCCAACTGGAAGAGCAAAATGAAAAAAATAATTCAAAAATATGAAATAGTCTAAGAAGCCTCTGGAACAACTTCAAGTGTACCAATATCCAAATTATAGAGGTGCCAAAAGGAGAGAGGGAGCAATATATTGAAAACCTATTTGAAGAAATAATGACAGAAAATTTTCTTTTCCTGGTGAAAGAAATAGACTTACAAGTCTAGGAACTGCAGAGAACCCCAAACAAGAGGAATCTAAAGAGGACCACACCAAGACACATAATAATTAAAATGCCAAGGCCAAAAGACAAAGAGAGAATCTTAAAAGCAGCAAGAGAAAAACAGGTAGTTACCTACAAAGGAGTACCCATATGACTGTCAGCTGATTACTCAATAGAAACTATGCAGGAAAGAAAGGAGTGGCAAGAAATATTAAAAATGATAAATAGTAAGAACCTACAAACAAAACTTCTCTACCCAGCAAAGCTATCATTTAGAACTGAAGGTCTGATAAAGAGTTTCACAGATAAGAAAAAGTTAAAGGAGTTCATCACCACCAAACCAGTATTATATGAAATGATGAAAGGTATTCTTTAAGAAAAGGATGAAGAAGAAAAAGGTAAAGATAAAAAAGTATGAACAACAGAGTGACAACAAATGCATATCTATCAACAGTGAATCTAAAAATTCAAATGAATAAAAATTCTGATGAACAGAATGAACTGGTGAATGTAATAGAATCAGGGGCATGGAAATGGAGCAGACTGACAATCTTCGAGGGGAAAGGGATGAAGGAGTGGTGCGGGAAGAGATGGGACAAAGATCTTATATACATGGACACAGACAGTGGGGTGGCGAGGGCTTGGGGTGGTGTGGGAACCAGGTGGAGGGGATCTATGAGGGAGAAAAGGGGGACATCTATAATAATTTGAACAATAAATATTAAATTTAAGAAAAAAATATATACACAATTGTAAATTGTTACTTTGTTGGCTCCTTCCTAATGAAGGTGGCCTCTTAGTGTCATGTCTTTGAGAAGCTTCACTCCACCCTAAAAGTCACTGGCATGGGCTAATGCAACTCTATCAAGAGTGATGGAAACAGAAACTTGATGAATCATTGCATTGGACACCTGTCCTCTGCGAGATTCCTCCTCTTGAACTCCTTTACCTTGGAACCTCAGGCAACACTTGGTGAGATGTCCAAGCCACAAGAAGAGTCCAGGAAAGGAGAATCACAGGGCTCTGAAACCCTTGGCTAAGCTCTCAGATTACAGACAGCCCTAATGGCCAGCACTCTAAAGAACCATCTTGAATATTCCAATCTTGTTGAGACCCAGATAACTGCAGCATCAGGCAACATCATGTAGAGTATAATAGACTCACTGAAGCCAACACAGAATCATGAAAGAAAATAGTTATTTTAAGTCACTAAGATTTTGGAATTGTTTGATAGAAATATATCATCCAAACAACAGTAAACAATTTCATGAAGAAATATATATTTACTTTAAAAGAAATTTAAAATACCTGAATATAAAGCAAGTATTGTGAAACATTTTTGAAATATATGATATACATTTGGCTATACTATCTATATATAAAATTTATAAAATATATAAAGAAAATAATTTTCTTGTATTGTTGTCCAAACTATAGAAAAAAAATAAAAGAAGTGCCATAATTCCTGGTAGGATTTTAAACCAGAGGGCTCAATTTATTGGACAGTGCACATTAATCCATCCATTGATTTTTTCAGTCAATATTTTTAAGCATTTCTTACATCCTATCCTTCTGGGACATAGAACCTAAAGCTATAGTTGGAAAAATACAAAGAAACTGACTGCAATTTGGCTAAAATTTAATCTTCACTAGAAGGTATATTTTAAAACAGCAAAAGAATAAAATATACACAACAGTTTATGTAAATAAGTAAATATTGGAAAGTTACTGATGAAGTTGCTATTTTATCATCTTTCTGGATTTTTCAAGTAATCTGCCACAACCACTGCCTAAGTTAAAAATATAAAAACTTTGCAATAGTTTAAAGAGATCAGACAAGATTTCGTATTTTCTAATTCAGCATCAAAATACAAATTATTCTCTGATAAGAATATATTCCTCAATACAAGCTCTTCTACCCAATATGTATAGATGTATTCTGTTTGATTAATCTACATCAGTCCTGTTACTTAGGGTCACATATCAAGTAAAATGGTTTTGAGTTGGTAAGAATCCATAATTTAAAGAAAAAGTAAATCCCTTCTATATTATCTCTCTTCATTTCTTACATATGTTAAAATTCTTAAATTATGTTTGAACCAAAAACATAAAATGAGAAATTTAAATAAATAAAATAATTTAAAATTTAATTCTTAACTTATATATTAATGTTTGGTCATTTTTAAAATAATTATTTAATTAAATGAATAATGTAATTAGCTCTGTATGCCTGAGAGCAATTTTTAAGTTATTTCATTTTTAATAAAGATCTAAAGATGATAAAATATTGTTCAATGTCTTGACAATTATATAGGGTGTCCCCCCAAAATGTATAAACACTTTAACAGCTGATTGCTATTAAATGAGAATAAAATGCATTTTAAATAAACACTGTCTTCATAATTATTCAAAGTACTAGAGGCACCAGTGGGGTCCCTCAGCCTGGCCTATGAGGATTGGGCTGAAACCAGCTTTCTGACAACTCCCAGGGGGTCCTGGATTGCACAATGGTGGTTGTCAGGTGACACACCCTGGAATCAGGCTCTCTCCTCTCTGGTACCAAGTGTATAACCTGAGAACCACAGCTGCCTAGTCATCATAGCTCGGCAGCTCCTGCATTGAGTGTCTGCCCTCCAGTGTTCAATGCCTATCATAGCTACCTGTAGAAGTGTCTGCCCCCCTGGTGGTAATTGTACATCATAGCTATTGGTCAGATGATTGTATGGTTGCTTAGGGTTTTATATATATAGCCTAGAGGCCTGGTGCACAAAATTCGTGCATGGGGGAAGGTGTCCCTCAGCCCAGCCTGCACCCTCTCCAATCTGGGACCCCTCGAGGAATGTCCGACTGCCCATTTAGCCCAATCCTGGATTAAGCATAAATGGGCAGTTGAACATCCTTCTCACAATTCAGAACTGCTGGCTCCAAACTGCTTGACTGCATCCCTGATTGCCCCCAACTGCTTCTGCCTGCCAGCCTGATCACCCCCTAACCACTACCCTGCCATCCTAATTGATATCTATCTGCTCCTCTGCCAGCCTGTTTGCCCCCAACTGCCCTCCCTTGCAGGCCTGGAACCTCCCACTGTCCTCCCCTGCTGGCCATTTGTGGTGGCCATCTTGTGTCCACATGGGGGCAAGATCTTTGACCACATGGGGGCAGCCCTCTTGTGTGTAGAACTGATGGTCAATCTGCATATTACTCTTTTATTAGATAGGACAGAGGCCTGGTGCATGAGTGGAGACTGGCTGGTTTGCCCTGAAGGGTGTCCTGGATCAGGGTGGGAGTTCCTTTGGGGTGCGGGGTGGCCTAGGCGAGGGGCCTATGGTGGTTTGCAGGCTGGCCATGCCCCCCAGCGACCCAAGTAGAGGACCTAGGATCTGATATTAATTTATGTTCTACAATTGAAACTTTGTAGACTGGAGCAGAGCCAAGCCTTCTGCTTGCTCCATGGTGACAGCCATTTCTGTTTGAAACTTTGTAGCCTAGAGTGGAGGCCTAGGCTAGTGCTGCAGAAGTTTGGCCTCCTCCATTGCCCTGGCAACCCTAGCCTCTTCTCTCTCCAGCTCTGTGGCTGTCATCATTTCTGTTGGGCTTATGTATATTCTATAATTGAAACTTTGTAGCATTGAGTGGAGGCCAAGGCTAGCAATGGCAGGTGGAAAGCCTGGCTTCCTCCATTGCCGGGAAAACCCAAGCCTTCCTCCTGCTCTCATTGGCGACAGCAATATTGGTTAGGGTTTATTTGCATAATTTGCTCCTAATTGACTGGTGGGCATGACTATGGGCATGGTTTGATCAGAGGTACAGTCAATTTGCATATTATTCTTTTATTAGATAGGATGTGTATACATTTTTGGGGACACCATGTACATTAGATGCTGTTATTTTAGATGACATCTTTTTATATGACTGGAGTAGATTTTAGTAGAGCTTGAATAAAAGTTTTATGTTTATTAAAAGTAATATATCAAAATTCATACTTAGATTTTATTAGTATTTACATGATAGACTGGTAGTAAGATAATTTTCAACTAATATGCAAAAAGTTGCTTAATAATTTAGTCCCCTTCAAAAAGTTTTGGATGTTGAATATATGCCTCAATTATATGTAAATCATTGATATTCAGCCATTGGTGGTAGAAATGGGTATTTACATCCAAATGAAGAAATAAAAAATAAAAATATATTTGCCTATATCTCTTTCCATCAGCCCATCAAACATCCAAGCATCTATCTATCCTCAATTCTTCCATCTATCCAACCTTCACTTTATCAACCATCTATCTATCTATCTATATCTCTATTTATTTATCTATCTAGTAATCTATGTAAGCACCTACTTGTAGTATATCTTTAGTTGCTTTGTAAGAAATTTCTTCCCTTGTAAGAAATTTGAGGTCTGTCCTTCTTACTGTCTGAATGACTCAATAAATTCTTTGCTGAATGGATTATGTACCAAGGATTATGCCAACTAAAGGAACATGGGCATAGACAAGCTAATCATGATCATTATCAGCACATACAACCTAGTTTAGTGAAAAAATAAATGTGAAATAAATATTTTTATTATAACATTGATATCTGACACTAATGAAAACTTGTGCTTTCAGATAAAGTCTGCATTATGGAAAGATCTCTCCAGCTACTACACAAGAAAAGATTGGAAGAAGCAAGAGTGTGTATTACAAAGGCGAGTGTAGTAGGTTCCTGTGTCTTGACTTCCCTCCCCTACCAGTTCTCATTACGGAATGCATATTTAAGGGTAAAGATGGTCCTAATCTGTTATTAGCCAGCAGTAGACTGATGCCTTTCAGCATCTTTTCTGATCCACTGTCTGGTTTCTCGTTTTTTGTTTTTTTTTTATCTTAAATAGTTCCAATTAGTATCCTTTTGTCTCTTTTCTACAGTACATTTTAAGCTCTATGCAACACAGTGAAAAATATATCTGAAACAATATATATTAATAAATAAATAATGAATGTGACTTTTTTTATGGAGTGCACCTTCTGGGTCTAAATTTGTAAAATTATGTTGCACATATAATATAAAACTTACTGCATATTTTGGACATTGATTTTGTCCCCTAAATGTCCTCTGTGGAGTGAGGCTTGGCTATAAAATTAGTTTTCTCTGTTTCATCAACTATTCTAATGTTCCTATTCATGCTCAGTCTCTGTCTTGTTACCTGATTTGATTTGAAATGCCAGTGTTGTGTGTAAGGTAGCCTGACTCTACATTTTTTTCATAAATATTACATAAATGTACTTTAACACCACCATTATATTATACCTTTACCTTTCCACAGGGAGTACTGTCCTATAATAACATTTCTCCACCTACATATCCACCCACATATTTATGTTTAAAGCAACACTATACTATTTGCTATTCCTAATGATTTATTTGCCTATAATAATAACATTTTTACATTATATGTGCAACATAATTTTACAGAATTACCTTGATTTATTGATAATGTATGTGTGAAATCATTAATACATAATATATGTTATAAACACTGCAAAAATGCTATTAATCTGTCAAATAGTATGAGCTGGAATAAGAATCAGGATAATGTCATGTGCTTCTGCATTACTTAAGCAGCTTATACCCATTGCACTCCTATAACTTAAAATAGCTATGCTTATTTAAATTTAATTTTGCATCAAAAATGTATTCCTAGATTGAATTATTTATGTATCTGTTCACAAACAACATTTCAATACATTATACAGAAAGTTAGAAGAAAATATATATATGGAATATCATTTCAATGGTAGCACTTATACAAGGTATTCACAGTAAAAGTAAGAGCCTCCTAATATTCATTTTCTCCAAGAATTTAGCAGTGGAAAATGTGAATAAGCTGCCAGTCTAGTAGCAATATTTTTAAAAAATAAATGAAAAATTAAATAAAATATAAATGATTGCATATATATATATATATATATATATATATATATAAAGAATACAGAGTAGCACTATAATTAAACATGTTTCTGTATTTTATCCAAGATGTGACTTAAGTATGAGCAGGGCCTGAACACTAAAAACTACCTCCTGTCATTGGACTTATTCTCAGTAAAAATAGCCATATATCTGTAGGAAAAAATATCGTGAGAGAGAGCACCTTTCTCCCACTGACTGTACATACCACTTAAAAGCATGAGTATCAAGGACATGCTTTTCAACATCAAGAGAAATATTGTTTTTGTCAAATATTTTGTGATCCACCAAATATGTTGGTCTTTATCCAGGTATAATTTAGGATACTGGTTTCCCACTCTCAGAAGTTTTCTGTGGCCGTGTGGCTTCATGTTTACACAGAAGATAGTTGTATTACTTGCAAGTAAAAATGTTAAGGACCTGAGAAAAATTTACTACTTTGGTTTTCCCTTTTGTCATAGAGAACAGCAGTGCTCATATTGAAGCTTATCTGTCATGCTGGGTCCTATAGTAAAGATATCATGGAATTGCCATAGATGTATAGCATGCGTAAGAACCTTATACATTACAGTAGAATTTCTTATCCTATCGAAGCTGATAAAGCAATTAACCTCAATATTCCCTATTCTCACTTCCACAAATATCAACATGTATTCTTATATAATAGGCAATATCACCGTCAATGTTTATAACTTTCCACTTCTTAATACATATAATAGTTCTAAGTGATTAGCAGGGATGAAATAAAACGTATGTATCGATAAGTTCTGGGTTGTTGAATGAGCAAAAGAGAGAGATTGAGAGAAGAAGCTCTAGGAGTTGAATTTACCTTTCCTAAACATAGTTTTTACAATCCTTTGGACTAGGCATCAGTATAATTTGCACTGTCTCTCACTATAGCAGTGTCCTTGAGGTCTTACCTTTCTACATAATCGAGTAGCCGGGAACAGTGATTTGAAGCAGGAGCATCATGACCTCCCACTGCATAAAGAAAACCATCACATGTGGCTACTCCAACACCCCCTCTTCTTTTACACATTGGAGCACACATATTCCACTTATTTGTATGAGGATCATAATACTCCATTGAACTCAAACACGAGCTTCCATCGCGACCTCCAACTGAATACAACCTAAAAAACACAATTGGAAAAACATGACTTAATACTATAGTATGGATGACAAAATGTAGAAAAAGAAATGCCATTTAAAGATAAATGTAACCACAGTGTGAGTCTCAAATATACTTGAAATACTACATCACATGGACATTTTTGTTAGAGGTACTCTATAAATAACTGCATGTGCTTAGAGTTCTCATTATTTTAATAGGCATAATACCAGATGAAATTAAAACTATAACGTTCTAAGCTGTTATTTCTAGAATGTTAGATAGTTTTACACTGCTAATGCCATACTAATTCAATATTTTAATATATTATTTCAACAAATGTTAAGAAATTATTATTTAAAATACAGAAAAAAATATATTTGCCCCCCCCCCAAGTTTTCCTGAAAATTCCAATTATCAAAAGAAAAGTGGTTGTCTTACTTGATGAGCAAATGACTTGCACTGGCAAATAAATCATGCCTACTTCTTGTGTTTTATCCCTACTGTTTAGAACACCAACTAAATGGAATATCTAAGTATTGTCATATCAGCTTCTTTAATCAGTGCTTAACCTATAGCTAATGTGTTACATACATAAGTCTTTACAGGAAAAAAGTGTGTAGTCATGA
Organism: Antrozous pallidus; assembly: GCA_027563665.1. NCBI lineage: Eukaryota > Metazoa > Chordata > Mammalia > Chiroptera > Vespertilionidae > Antrozous > Antrozous pallidus. The sequence goes on from CM050519.1 coordinate 33,610,345, forward strand.
TAATCTGACTGAATAATGCTGAAAGTTATTACTTAATTTCCCATAGTTATTTCATTAATGATAAGTATGCTACATACCTGGGTAGATAAGTGCTACAGCATAAGTAATACCTAAATGATTATAAATATACTATTTATAATAAAATAGATCTTTTCTATTGGGTCATTGCTATGAAAATTGCATCACAGTGAGGTACAGAGTTACATTTATTTATTAATCCATTCAACACATATTTTTATAGTATTTTTATTGATTTTTTTTACAGAGAGGAAAGGAGAAGGATAGAGAGTTAGAAACATCGATGAGAGAGAAACATCCATCAGCTGCCTCCTGCACACCCCTCACTGGGGATGTGCCCACAACCAAGGCACATGCCCTTGACTGGAATTGAATCTGGGACCCTTCAGTCTGCAGACCAACGTTCTGTCCACTGAGCCAAACCGGTCAGGGCTCAGCACATATTTTGAATGCCTAGTTTACGCCATACACATCATATAAGTTCTGCAAATGTACACATGAACAAAACAGGATAAATATTCTTGCACTCAATTCTTCTGGAATAAGGGGTAGACATAATATACAAAATAAACACATATACTTCTTTGTAAAGACTGGGTGCTGTAGACATAGACAGAGCAGGGAAGTGGGGTCAAGTGCACAATGGTAAGAGGGGGATTGTGGTTATAATTTTAAATATATCATCAGGAAAGGTCTCACTGAGAAGATGATGTTTGCACAAAAATTTGAGAAGACAATAGTGGTTGGATGTAAGTTCAGGAATATCTCCCATAGGAGATTCAAGGCAGACAAAACAGGTGACTACCAACTCTAGGAACAGCAAGGAAACCAGAGTGGCTGGAACAGAGATTGATGGGGGAGTGGTAGATGAGGTGAGAGGTGGGGGTACAAGGTGAACTTCATACAGATATTTGTAGACATTGACTCTGAGAAACAAGAAGCCATAAGACATTTTTTGAGCAGAGGGAGATATGACTTGCTTGAGTTTTAATACGGTTAGATGTTATGAATTTTTTGTCTTATTTGTGGACATTATGTTTAAAATATTTGGTAAATAGATAATTCAGTACTTTTCAATTTATAAATAAATGCCAGGAAGACATTACTGCTTAGCATATAATTTAATTCAGGTCTTATATTTACAAATTTATGCTTTATTATATTTTACTAACTCTAAAATATGATGGCTTAACTCATTCAAATACTGGAGACTTATTTTTTAAATTTAAGTTTCCTTGAATGCCTGCCATGATAAAGTATTTCTGATTGCCCCAGTGTGACCTTTATGGACATAATGCTTTTTCACTTGATTAATCTTGCAACATGTTGATATTAAATAATAGGAGCATTTTGTAGAACAAGTATTGGACAATTTAGCCTGCAAAAGCACCCAGAAGTGAAATAATTATTCACTCAGAAGATTTTATCTTCTTAAAAACTTTCTGAAATCTGAACTTCACTTATGTTTTTGTTACATTTATATTGAAGATCTAACCAAGGGAAGTATGCAATAGCTTGATGTATTATTAAAATTTAACTAAATTTTTTGTGGGAATTTTGTTTATTGGGTATCTTCACATGAGGCACATAATTTATATATAAGAGCATCCTTTCTTTTGTCTATTGTTTTAAAGAAATTATTGATTTTAAGCTGTTCTATCTATTTATACACATAACAATGATAAATTATGGTATTGCTACATCTGAACTCAGTGTTGCTGATAATACATTATTTCTGTGCAACAATATATCATAAATTTTCTTTTTCTGAGAGTATTAAATAGCTAACATATACAAATATATAGCTAAATGTACATAAAAGTAATGGTAATTAATATAACATATTGCTTACAATATAAAAGTCAATATTGAGCCTATTAGTATAGGTTTTATTTGGAAATTAAACAATGCTATAAAGTTTGTTATATCATCATTGATTATATCCTACATAATAAAAGAGTAATATGCAAAGTGGCCATCACTCCAACACACAAGATGGCTTCACCCATGTGGTCAAAGATCCTGCTCCAATGAGGACACAAGATGGGTACCACAAAATGGCCAGCAGGGGAGGGCATTTGGGAGGAATCAGGCCTTCAAGGGAGGGCAGTTAGGGAAATCAAGTCTTCAGGGGAGGACCGTTAGGGGTGACCAGGCCAGCAGAAGAGGGAAGTTGGGGGTGACTAGGCCTTCAGGGAAGGAAAGTTGGGGGGGTGTCCCAGGCCTTCAGGGGAAGGCAGTTAGAGGTTATCAGGCCTGCAGGGGAGGGCAGTTATGGGGAAACAGACTGGCAAGAGAGCAGTTAGTCATCAATCAGGATGGCAGGGAGTGGTTAGGGGGTGATCAGGCTGGCAGGCAGAAGTGGTTAGGGGCAATCAGGAAGGCAGGCAGGTGAGTAGTTGGGAGCCAGCATGTGAGAAGACCTAAACAGGCAGTCAGATATCCCTCAAGGAGTCGCAGATTGGAGAGGGTGCAGTCTGGGCGGAGGGACACCCCCATGCACAAATTTCATGCACCAGGCCTCTAGTTATCTAATAAAGAGAGAATATACAAATTAACCATCATGCCCTCACGATGGTGGTGCCTATAGCCACAAGATGGCACGCCCAGACCCCTCAGTCCCACAGTCCTTTCAGCTCAGTCAAGGTGGTGGCAGGCACACGGTGCAGCCAGACTCACCCTCAACCCCCTAGCCGCCCAGGGCTGGCCAGAAGCACAGACAAGCCTTGGTGACAGCTGCCCAGTCACCCAGGGATGCCTGAGGCTCAAGTAACCAGGGCCGGCCAAGATTTGTGCTGCCAGCAGTGGCAGCAACATAGGTGTGATGAGGATGTCATCACAGGGTTGCCTCCCACCCCTGAAGGCTCCCAGACTGTGAGAGGGGGCAGGCCATGCACCGGTCCTCTAGTTTAATATAATTACTAGTACATATATTAAAAACCACTATTCGTTCAGTCTCTCTTCTGTGTAAACCTCCCCTAATAAAGTCTAACAACACAAGGGATTATAGAAGAAAGAAATTTATGTAAAGCTTTAATACAAGTGACCTAATTTTTTACAATTCATTTTGAAATATAAGTGTTTTATGTATCTATGGTAACTATTACGTTATAAGTTATTTACTAAAGCCTAAACTAGGTAATCAGTGGTGTCTTTTACTTTATATCTAGCTTTTTTAATGCTCTTCATAGTGTTATATAATCTACAGATCAGTAATAAAATTATTATAACTTTAATAATATAATATAAATTATTGACAATGTTAGGGAAAAACTAGTTGAAAAGAATATATACTAATTTTTTTTCAAGAACAAGCTGTGAAAAAGAAATCAGAAAATTTAATTTATGTAAAATATATGATCATGTCCTTTAAAACTGCTTTATGACTCTATTGTTAAAATTAATAGATGTATTTCAGTATTTGAAAAGACATTGAAAACTATGTACTTTACTGATATACGTTATTAACTATTATCTATAATCCACTTATTTTGAAATGGAAATTTGCTAAGTGACTAAAAATTTAAATGTAAAAATAAATAACAACAACAATAAAAACTATTACTAGATTTACATTAAAGCTATAAAAATAACCAACGATATAAACATGACATTCTAAGCAGTTAGAATAAATGCTAGAAGGTATGCATCAAACTTTATGGACAATGATCAAAGGTTATCTTCTCAGATCTCCCCTCACAATCTATTTAAATATACTGTAGACTGATTTCCTTCTTTGTTACTACAAGGACAAGTTAGATGTTGAGAATCTGAAGACAACGAAGAATCTGTTTCTTGACAACAATAGGAAGTGACAGCTGACAGTTTCACAGAGAGAAAAGAAATTTGACATTTTAACTTAGAGTTGAAAGATGAGTAGAAATTTGAAAGATGAAGCAGAGGAGAAAGCATTACAAGAAGGGAAAACATTATGAGTAAAGACAAGGGTCATGAAAGGTCATAGAAGTGATAAACAAAGAGTGGCAGGTACATCATATTGATGGGAGAGGTTGTAGTGATGGGAGGGGAAGAAGAGATACAGCTGGTAGAATAAGAAGATTAAAAGGAGAATGAAGGGGGTTGTGTGTTCTGCTATAGAGTTGGAGTTTCATTCTGAAGCAATGAGAAAATGAGAAAAAAAAACAATATTCTCACTCATCAAGGTCATAGTTCAGTTTGCTGTGCATATTAACTAGTATTTCTCTTGCAAGGCAAACATTGGCAGGGAATCAGAAATATTCCTGACTTTAGCAAGCTCTTTTAGAATTTTGCTGAGTATGACAAGAATCTGAGTCTCCCCTACTGCTTTCCCTAATGTATGTGTTTATTCAGCATGCCAATGACTTTTACCTAAAGTTTAGCGACCAGGTGTCAGTGTGTTGAAGTCTAGTTGCCATGTGCCTGGGCATCACATATTTACTACTCTAATAATTACAAAATAGCAGTTGCAGGAAATAAAGCTTGTATTAGGATATGGGCCCAAGGTATGTAAAGTGGCTTTGTAGATAATGAGAACCAGGCTGTTCCCATTTTTAACTATGTCAAATGTAGAGTCTGACCCTTTGCCATGAACTGTAGAGTCTGAATTTAACCCTACTTGGCAACTAACAGATTACCCTATCACAACTGAGAGAAGACCCGTGATTCCTGAGTCAGAGAAAAATGACTTTATCAGTCACCACACAATAGGTAGTATGAGCTTCATGTTCATACTGCTCTTCACGTCCCCTCAAGTCCCACCAGGCTGATGCAAAGAGACTCGGGTAATTGGTTTTGCTCACACTTGAAGGTCACCGAATTTATGAAATGTTTATTCTTTAAAAGAGGATATTAACAAACCTACCTAACCTTTGCTCTGTAGAGAGTCATTATTATTCTAGAGAAGAAACAATTCTGCTCTCTGTCCCAAAGAAAGACACCATTTCTATCTTCCAAACCTGTCTGATTTACAAATGTTCTGAATAATATAGTATGAGAAAAAGTTGCCCATACTTCTTGTTTGGGAAATGTGCAGTAATGTTAAAATCTGAAGGTTAAATTATCTGTGGACCCTGTTGTCCTGATGTCCTAAGGTAACTCTTACTAAAACAACCATATAGTTCATGTGGCAGGATGACAGAAAGTGGAAGAAGGAGCATGTCCTCTGACTTTAAGATTTCATCTTCTAAGTGCACAGCTCATGTCTTACATGGCATTGGCCAGAACTTAGTCACATGGAAATACCTAACTGGTAAGGTACTGGAAATGTTCTTATTTTAATGACCATATACCTACCTAACAATTGGTGTTTATATTGTCACTAGAGGCCTGGTGCATGACATTTGTGTAATTGGGGGAAGGAGGTCCTTCAGCCTGGCCTGTGCCCTCTGGCAGTACAGGATCCCTTGGGGTATGTCCGATTGCCGCAGAGACAGGAGAGGCACCTGCCACCATTGCTGCTCTTGCCAGCCATGAGCCTGGCTTCTGGGAGTGCTCTGATTCTGCATTGAGCATCTGCTGCTGGTGTTCAGTGTGCATCATAGTGACTGATCATTCTGCTGTTCAGTCGATTTGCATATTATTTTTTTATTTAATAGGATATGAAAAGGAGCAAATAAATATTAGGAGATACTTAGAAGTTTCTGACCCAATACTAGGTCTTTTCCAGTCTTGTGTGCCATTGTGCCTTCTATCTTAAGTATCTATTTACTATAGAGGCTAGGTTGCTTTTCCTTCATTTCTCATCAATGAATTAGGCTGGGTCTCTACTAGACAATCTTTCCTCATACTACTTTGTCTTCTTCTAGAAATTTAGCATTATTTCCAATTTGTATCCCAAATAAAGTTAATACTTGCCATACTTTATCAATAGTGCATACTCCAGGAATGGCTATGGAAAGTACCTGATCACATGTTCTAAATATTTTAGGTTTTACTGATTATCCTATGATATTAATTATGATTTTGATTCACATTTGGTTACCCAGAAGGTATGTTGTTATCCCTTTCTTTGCATTATAAAAGTGTAAAAATTTCACAACCCCCATAACATAAACATTTCAAAGCAGCTCTCTGGGGCCATAATTCTGTTTGATCCTTTGTGTCCCAGTGAGAACTCTTTAATTTAGTCCCAAAAAAAGGCTTATTGATAGGTCCTGTTGTCAGAATACCTCACCTCTGCCATTCAGTGAACCTATTTGTAAGATGTACTTGTTGAGGTGCCTTATAATACAGTGAGCAGATGTTGATAAGCTTACAACAGGTTGTATGCTACTTTTGTTCCTCCGTACTAAAAATGCAGATGCATGGGGCAAACTCAGACCATGACTGGCTGCCATTAAAACATGGCTGGCAGGCAAGATTGTGGGTTAAAGTTTGGAAGAAAATACTTACCTTAATTTATTAGAATGTGCCCATATTTCCTAAAAAGAAAAACAACTCACCATTTTATTTATTTATTTTTAAAATATATTTTATTGATTTTTTTTTACAGAGAGGAAGTGAGAGGGAAAAAAAAGTCAGAAACATTAATGAGAGAGAAACATCAAACAGCTGCCTCCTGTACACCCCCTACTGGGGATGTGCCTGCAGCCAAAGTACATGCCCTGGACTGGAATCGAACCTGGGACCTTTCAGTCTGCAGGCCAACGCTCTATCCTCTGAGTCAAACCGGTTTCAGCAATAACTCACCATTTTAAATATGCAAATTAATTTGGGTCAATTATCCACAAGCCAACACTTGGTATAATTCAACAACCTAAACCTGATAGAAGTGGCCACTCCTATTCTTAATTCCTCCCTCTTTCCTTGCCTACTCAAGCTCTTCCCCTCTTAAAATTCTACATTCCCTTTCTTTTTTGTTTTAGTATTTCCTGACACTATTTTTCTCAAGACTATTAAATTGTATCCTGTTAGTATTGATCTTGCCACATAGAATGTCATGCACATACAAAGAACTTGAGTTGTTTTAGGCTATCACTCTAGAAAGTTTTCAAATGTCTCTGAAGATTAGGTGAAAATCTGAGGAGAGAAACTAAGTGGACAGTCACAAGTTATTAAAAGTAAATAACAGAAAGAAAATCAAAGCAGAGAGATGAGTATGTCAAAAGGTAAAAGGGTATGAACTATCTAAGTATGCTCAGGGAATCTGAGCAATTCAGTATGCACACGGTAAGAGGAAAGACTGGAGAAAAAAGAAGAATTCAAAATCACAAAAGATACTGTATTCCAGACTGTGGAGCCTGATATTGGCTGTACTCAAATTGGGGACCACAATGAATTATCTGTTTTGATACATTCTAGTACTGAAGCATGATTTATCAAATAATTCCTTTTAACCACTGGAGTACATCTTAGCCAATCCACTATTATGATGAAATTTCTTTGAACAATTATGCATTATTCTTCACCAGAGTGATCTTTATAAAAATGAAGTGTAACTATGTCACTGCCCTCTTTTAACCTTTATAACATCGTTACCTTAGCCAAGTTGTTATGTGACCTGAGACCTGCTTTCATATCCAATGAGGGCCACTGTCACTCATTATATTCCAGTCACCAAACTCAATTCTCTTCCCTTTGTTTGCATTTCACACTCAAGGACTTGACACAAATTGTTCCTTCTCTTTTCTTCGCATTGATTTCCCCACTTTATGGAAATCTGTTAAATCAATCAAGTCCAGTTTAAAAGTCATTTCCCAACCTCCAAGCCCCCCAGGAGGCAAATTACAAACCTAACAAGTGAGATTCAGTAAACAAGGAGTTTCATTAAAAAAAAGTGAGAACCTAAGATAATACAAATTACTTATTATATACAAGCTTATATGAATATGGAGTTTAGTTTTAAGAAAGACAATACTAAAGTTTGAATGCAAAAATAGAAATAGGGTATTTTGAATCACCAAACAAGTGATGGGCCTTGAGGAATAAGTTAGTTACCGTGCTAGATATCGGGCACATCAATAAAACCACAGACTTTGACACTTGTTCTTGTGATTCTTCAAGCTGTATAAAATTCAGGCTGCAATTGCAAAAATTGTGACTTTCAGAAATGGCAACTCTCCCATGAATATAACTAAACACAAACTTTTGAAAGAATGATTGAATAAGTTTTGAATGGAATAATGAAACTCCATTATTTTGAGGGATCACTACGGGCAATAGAATGCATTTACTAAAATTCAAGCGTTTATTGATGTACTCAGTGTCAGTATCTGCTGTATGAGCTGAGTAAATAAAAATAAACAAGAAAGAGCTTTTAGGTACAAAGTTTGAAATAACTAACCTAAAGCTAAAAGCACAAAAGAATCACATAGAATCATTAGGGGAGATATTCAGGAGTCAAATGGCCATATACAATCAATATCTGTTAAATGTTTGGTTGTATTTTATTTATTCATCAAGTAAGTTTGTAGCTGTGCTGAAATAAGATGATATAATTGCCATTTGGCATAATCTTTCTTATTGGAAGCCTGACCAAAATGTTTCATGAAATAGATATATTTTTACTTTTAATTTCATCAGCATACATGCATTAACTTCTTGTTTTCCCACAACAAATGGTGTCATAAATAATCTGAATTCAGGAAGGATGTACGCTAGTTTGATTAGCCTTAATTAGAAAAATTATTCAAAATCACTTTCAGAGAAGCAACAGTCATATTAGAATGACACATTAGAGAGATGTGAAAATGACATAAGAGAGGAAAAACTCACATCAATTGAGATGAGAGAAAAATTGTCAAAGGGTAATGTTGAAACAATTTTCTGCTATGAGACAAAAGTGAAAGGTGACTTTCTAGGGATTATATTTCTTTCTGAGAAAAATAACAATAAGACATTAGTAGACAGTCATCAAACCACAAAATTTTTAGGACATTAAATTACACCTGGAGTGGGGAGGGGGAGATATTCAAATAAGAGTTGTACAATTTTGTTTTAATTGAGGTAAATGTTGCATTATTTAAAACATTCCTTAGAATAAAATTAAAATTTGGAAAAATGCACTCAATTAAAAGTAAAAACTTTGAATATTATACATTCTGATATTTGATATGAATAATGCTTTAGAATAAAACATAATTTCTTAAGATATTAAATATTCTAGCTGGCCAAATAATAAAAGAAAAACAACCCAAATAATAAAGTCCATTTATAATTAAGTTATAAAAGGCATTAGAAAAAAATTAGATCGACAATACAATTATAACAACATGAAATTTATAAAATATTGTCTTTTAAATATTTTACTTATTAGATTTTTATCCCATTTATTTCTCATTGAGTTTGGAGGGGATCCATAAAAACACACACATATTTTAAGATATTTCAAAGAAAAGTATTACAGAAGGATCATGAAGTTATAATGAAAGATAATTATTAAAAACCTAGAATAAGATGAATAACTTTAATATAATCTGTGTGTATGTGTATATGTATTGTCCTTACAGAATAGTGTTGCAAATAAATAAGATAATAAAGGTGTAAGGATATTTCTCATCCCTGTTAAGAAAAATTGCTGACATACCTAGATGTGGGCCTAAAAGGACTAGAAGAAATAAACCTAAGAATTTATATACTTACTAGTGGCCTGGTGCACAAAATCTGTGCACATTAAAAAGGAATTAATTAGAGGAAATATTTTAATATTGCTATTTGCCCTTTCTTTGCAATAGAAGTATCATAGATAAAAAGAAAATTAGTAAAATGTATATGAAAATCTCCCTCCTGTCAGTCTGAAGCATACCATGGGACCCAGAATCAAGTCCCCACCCACCCACATGTACCTCAAAATTGAGCAAGACCCAAACCAGCCATCTCCACCCCCATTAAGTCCCTCCAGGTGTGTGTGGGGGTGTGCAGACTGAGGTCCCTTGTCAAGCTCCGCTGAGGTGGGGGGGTGCAGCCTCAGGCTCCTCTACCCAGTCTTAGATCCCATGGACTTGACACTGGGGTTAGGGGGGCACAGTTTCAGGTCCCCTGGCCCCAGCACCAAGGTGGGGGACATGACCTCAGGTCCCCAATCAAGCCTCACCAGGCAGGGGTTGCAGTCTCAGTTCCCCCATCCTGGTCTCAGGTCTCCTGGTCCTGCTGCTGGGGTAGAGGATGCCAAGAGACCAGAGGCTGTGCCCCCTACCTAGTGGGACTTGACACGAGACCTGAGGCCATGCCCCCCTCCCTGGTGCTGGGGCTAGGGGACCTGAGGCTGTGCCCCCCTCAATCCCAGTATCCCCTGTCAAGCCCCACTAGGTAGGGGCACCACTTCAAGTCCCCTGACCCAGCCTCAGATCCCCTGGACCTGGCACTGGGGCAGAAGGTGCATCCTCAGGTCCCAGGGATCAGGACTAAACTGGTAGATGGACATCCCCTGAAGGGTCCTGGATTGAATAGGGTGAAGGCTGGGCTGAAGGGACCCTTACCCCATGCAAGAATTTCATGCAGTGGGCCTCTAGTGTGTGTGTGTGTGTGTGTGTGTGTGTGTGTGTGTCTGTGTGTGTGTGTGTGTATAGTAACTTTGCAAATATACACACTCACACATATTTAGAAAATACATTTATAGTGTCAAAGGTTATTAAGAGTAACTAAATTGTGCATGGTCAGTGTCATTCAGTGGTTAGAGTGACAGCCTTCCCACTAAAGGGTCAAGGTTTCAATTCACTGTCAAGGGCATGTACCTTGCCCATCAGGACATGAGGCAGTGTATGGGGGAGGGAGGCAACCAATCAATGTACCTGTCTGTCTCTGTTTCTGTCTTTGTCTCTTTCTCTTCCTCCCCCTTTCTACCTCCCTTCAACTCTCTAAAAATCAAAGGAAAAAATGTCCTCGGGTGAGGATTAATAAAAAGTCAGGCCAATTCATTCACAAGTACATATGGTGAATGAGTACTCATGGTAAATGGCTATGAAACCCAGGAATATAACAATGAATGATGCTTATAAAATATCAACATTTAGTGAACATATACTAGTAAAGCTAGTGATAAGAGACAAAAACAATAACATAAATAATTTCAAGTACAATAAATAAATAGTTTGGGAAGGTATTCAATATTGCCTATTTAAAATATAATGGCTAATAAATAACTTCATGTAGACAAATTCTGAGATGAAACTTGAGGGATGAGATTTGCTAGAAACAGCATCTTAGACAGAAAAAAAGAGTAAACACTAAAGGACTGAGTTGGGTTAGAAGTTGCCTTATTTGAGGCATAGATAAAAGGGCAACCTGGCTGGCACAAAGGAGTAGACAGGGACAAGATCTAATAGGTCCTTGTAGGTAAAGATATGCATTTTATTCTAATTGCAAAGAGAGCCCTTGAAGAACACTGACATTATTTGCATTTATAAAAGGTTGTTCTGGCTGCTTTAGCATGTGAACTTTATGGGAATGAGCAGGGAGACCAGATTGTTAGTTTGAGCAGTTGTCCAGGCAAAGATGTGTTATTAACTTTGTTTAGGCCAGGGGTTCTTAAGGTAATGAGACGGAGTGCATTTTGCCTTCCCCAAGGACATTTGACAATTTCTGCAGATATTTGGGTTGTCACATTGGGGTCAGAGTAACTAGCACCTAGTGCATAGAAGCTCAGGATGCTGTCAAACCTCCAATGCACAGGACAGAGCCTCACCCCCAACACAAATGTATCTAGCTCAAAGAATAAAGAGTATTAAGCCTGAGAATTCCTGATATAAAATGAAAGAAATAGAAATGGTGAAAAGTGCCAGACTGTTATAATTAGGCAAAAATTATATACTAGGTACCAAACTTCTTGTCATATATATATATATATATATATATATATATATATACACACACACACACTTGTTTTTTGGATTTTTGTGGTTTTTTTAATTGATTTCAGAGAGGAAGGAAGAAGGAGAGAGAGATAGAAACATCAATGATGATGAGAATCATTGATCGGAGTCTAGAATTAAACCTGGGACACTTAAGTCTGCATCTGACACTCTATCCACTGAGCAAAACCAGCTAGGGCTCTTGTACCCTTTTGAATTCTACTCAGGTAATTTTATCAGAAAGAATATTAAGTTTTCAAATCTTTAGTGAATGTAATTTTCATGAAATGTATTTGATACATATTTAACCAGCAATTCATGTAACAGAATTTTTGTTTTTATTTTATATGAAGAGAAAACCAGAAAAATACACAGTCTTGATTTGTCAATTCCCCATAAAGACTAGTTTTTTAAAACAATTAAAATCTGGAGATATTTTTTAAAGATTTTAATTGAACAATCTTACTAAGAGTTCATTTATAAGAATATTCATTCAAAAACTTTTTTCCCCCCAGATAAAAAGGAAACATCTACTTACTTGCCGTTCAATGCTGCTACACCAACTGTGCTTCGGGCAATTGACATACTTGCAACAAAAGTCCATTGCTGACTCTGGGGATCCCATCTCTCCACTGTATTCAGATAGCTCCAGCCATCATGGCCTCCCACAGCATAAATTGGGCCTTCAAGTACTGTCACACCTAGAACATAGAAGTGAAAACTGAATAGATTTATTTCACAGTAAAATTTTAAAAATCAAATTGATAGTAAGCCCAGCTGGGGTGGCTAAGTGGTTGAGCATCCACCCATGAAACCACAAGGTCACTGGCTCAGTTCCTAGTCAGGCTGGGTTTCGGGCTCCATCCCCAGTACAGGTGTGCAGGAGGCAGCTGATTAATGATGTTTCTCTCTCAGCAATGTTTCCGACCCTCATTCCTCTCGCTCCGTCTCTCTCTAAAAATCAATGAAAACATATTTTAAAAATTGATAGTAAAATATATGTTGCTATTCAGAATGGGCTGTAGCTGTTAGGAAACAATCGAAAGGTCTTAGAAACTGTTTACTAAAGTTTAATCATTAAATTGAAAACATTTAGAACCAAAAATAAATAGTATGACCTAGATGCTTTACAAACTAAAAGAAATTTTCTTATTTATGTCCATGTAAAAAAGAAAATTGTAAAAATCAGAGATGATACATCCTATGACTCTACTTTGAAGAATATTTTTATACTACCATTTCAAATACTTTATTACTTTAAGCAATGTTGTATTAAGCAATGTAATATCAATTTGAATAGAGCATAGTATATATCTATTTATTAAGATTGTCTTTAATTTTTCAAGGTAGTATTTTTCTAATTAAAAAATTCCTTTATAATATTTATTTTATCTTTCTTACTTTATTTCAATATATGCTATCAATATTTATGAATTCAATTTTTTTGCTTCATTTATTTTTTAAGTTATAAAATATTTCTTCTCTATACAGTAGTGATTCTCACCTTAAAGGTATAATTTTTTAATTACTAATAACCCACATTAAGACCTTTTGTTCCAGGATATTGATCTTTGACTTAAATGATTATTTGATCCATCTATATTTAATATAATAGCTGATTATTTTTAGATTGAATGTTAATGTTTCTCCTACTTGTTCTTTCCATTCATTTTTATTTATTTATTTACTTAAATTTGTCTTTATTGTTGAAAGTGTTACAAATATCCCCTTGTTTTCCCATTGACCCTTTCTAGCCTGCCTTCCCCACCCACCCACCTCACCTTCCAGGCCTTCACCACACTATTGTCTGTGTCATGGGTTATACATATATGCATGTAAATTCTTTGGTTAATTCTCTCCACCCCCTGCCTTATTCTATATCCCTGGGTTTATTTTGTTCATCAGTTTATTTTGTTCTTTAAATTTCACATTATTAAAGAGTACCTACTTTATAGCATCTATGTTGGTAGATTAAATATAAAAGTCATAGTATGAGTTTATTACTGGTTGATAATTAAGTTAATAAATTTTAATTGTTATGAAAGTAAAATGGTCAGTATAATCCCTCTTAGAATTAGTTATTAAAGCTGCCTTGTTAAAATCTGCAAACAGGATGAAAGCATAATTGTAACATATTCTTTCACTTTCAAAACTTATATTCCTTTCCCAAACAACTGTAATAGTTGAATAAGAACTATATTCTTAGAATTGTTTATTTTAATAAACCAAATTTGAAAACTATTCAAGTTTACTTTGAAAATATTCATACTTTATGCTTACAGATTACAAAGGAAGATATTCGTATAGATTGCCACAGATTTCTGAACTCTGGATGCCTTACAATGTGATTTGCATGTTTCTTGCAGCTGCGATGATTCCCTTACAGAAAGGCCTCATTACTAGTAAGTGATGTGAGTAATTGGACCAGAATAATTTGAAAATCAGAATGATACTACAATTTCCTTCTTGTGCTTACTAAAAATATCTTTATAGAAGTAGGAAAGCAAGGCCAACAATGCAAAAAAAATATTTTTCTGTGCTATGTTCATGTAACAATGTTAAACCTGCATTAAAACATACTAATCTAATGAAAACAATAGAAATATCTAAAGTCAATTTTTAATCCTCACTTAAAGAGGATTTTTTTCCCATTGGTGTTTTAGAAAGAGTGAAAGGGTTGGAGGAGGGGCGAGGTCAGAGAGAGAGAGAAAGAGAAAGGGCAGGGGTGGGGGAAACATCAACTGGTTGCCTCCCACTTTGGGCCCCAACCTAAGCCTGGAATGAATCCACAACTGAGGAATAAAATCCATAACCCTTTGGTTCACAGGACAATATTCTAACCACCGAGCAACACCAGCCAGGATTCTAAAGTCATTTTTTGTGTCTCTAACTTAATAATTGTATGATTTTTTTCTGACAAAATTTTATTTTTTATTTTTCAAGTTACCAAAATTTTCTGTTTGAATTCATATAATTGCTTATATATATATATCTATACTATAACTATTCCAGATATTATTTCCCTTGAGAATTCTGCAGTAAAATCTCTTTTAGAACTTTTCTGTATAATTTTCCTTCAAGATAATTAAATTAAAGTAGCAAGCTATCCCACATTTTTAGGTAAGCCAGCAAAAATTAAAGGTAAGCCCTTTCCATATGGGTTTTAGTTGCTAGTAATATTTTTATGGAATCCTGCAGAGTATTCCACCCCTGACCTACTGAGTCGAAATTTTCTTTTTAAGAAAATCCTCAAGTAATATGCACACTAAAGTTTAAAAAGTACCAGTGGTCTCCAAAGTGGAGGACCTCTTTCTCAGAGGATGTGCAATGCTATATAATTTCTAACATGTTATTTTCATATCCACATCTGCAAATAAGAAATTATATTGTCTTATTATTTAATGTGTACCTTTGCATGTTTTATAATAATTGTAATTTAAAACAATTAATATAATTTATAATTTATAAAAATAATTAATATATTTTATAATTTGTAAAAAACCTGTTAGAGTAAATAATTAATATATTAATATAATTTATGAAAAATCTATTGGAGTAAAAATTTGTTTACTAATAATCCTGCTCATACAAAAATGTTGGAGATTATTTCTTAGCTAATCCCTTGCTTAGCTATCATATTACTACATACTAATTACAGACAAGATGAGTTTTTGAAATCAAAACTAAAATTGTTTTATAATTAGAGTTAAACCCTTTCTACTGAATTTGTGAAAGGCTAAACACTTACCTTTGATTTCTATATTATCTTATGTAGCAGTGACTGATAATTAGCACTCACCCTGTTTTTTCATATCCTATCATAATAAAGCCACTAATTTTTATAATGAGTTTTACATTTTTATTTTATTTTTTAAATATATTTTATTGATTTTTTACAGAGAGGAAGGGAGAGGGATAGAAACTCAGAAACATCAATGAGAGAGAAAAATCCATCAGCTGCCTCTTGTACACCCCCCACTGAGGATGTGCCCACAACCAAGGTACATGCCCTTGACCAAAATCAAACCTGGGACCCTTCAATCCACAGGCCGACACTCTATCCACTGAGCCAAACCAGTTTCAGCAAGCCACTAATTTTGAAATGGTCACATAACCACTCAAAAAAAAAAAAAAACTGGGAAAAAGGTAAAACATCAGTCCATTCTTAGGCAGGTAGAACAAATTGACTACAGCATAGATATGCTATCTATAACAATGATGCAATGGATAGAAGAGAATCAGCATATAGGCAATGAGGTGCCATTGGGCCTGTTAAGCACAGGGGACTAACAGCAAAGCTGCTGGTGCTCTCAGGGCTTTACAGCTAAATCGTGGTCTTGCTCAAGGATGCTCAAACCCTCCCTTTATTCTTGTTAAACCATTGCTGTTCTGGATTTTACTTTGAGACCAGCTGACTTGGTTCTAGTCCACTCAACTAGGAGCATTCAACTTTCTGACTTTTTAGATAATACCTAAATCCTTAGCAATATCCACAAAATACTCTAATTTTGTTTTTAAAAAATTGTCTGTTACCAAGATGTCATACGTACTTTAAAGCAATACAAATCCTATCTAATAAAGAGGGAATATGAAAATTGA
Source organism: Antrozous pallidus (assembly GCA_027563665.1). Classification (NCBI taxonomy): domain Eukaryota; kingdom Metazoa; phylum Chordata; class Mammalia; order Chiroptera; family Vespertilionidae; genus Antrozous; species Antrozous pallidus. Next base: position 33,626,730 of record CM050519.1, read on the forward strand.
CTGCCACTCTGTCACAAAGATGGCAGCACCCATAGCCACAAAATGTCAGTGCCTAGTCCTCTCAGCCCCACCGAATTTCCTCAGTCCCAGGGAGAGGGCTGCTGAGAGTGGGCAGCATGAGAGGCCTGGCAGAATGCTTGCTTCATTGCCATAGTGATGAGGCAGGCGTTCAGCTGGAGAGGGCATCTGGGCAGTGGGCATAGAGTGGCCGGGGTGGGGGGGAATGCTTGAGTCATTGCCCCAGAGACAAGGCAACCATTCTGTGTCTGGCTGTGGAGGCCCACACTGTCAGGCTAGGCATGTAATGCTTGCGTTGCTGCAGGCCAGACTGAGGGACCGCTCCCCCCCCCCCCCCCCAAGGGCACAAATTTCATGCACCAGGCTTCTAGTCCTATATAATGAAGAGCTAATATTACAACGGTCATGACACCCTCGGAAATATCCCAAATTATTTCTCCCATACTTCCCTGTCCAGGGCTCAGTTACAAGCTTATCTTTTGTCTATAATAATAACTGTCCAAGACAGTGATTTTCAACCTTTTACATCTCATGGCACTATATAAATTAATTATTAAATTTATGTGGCACACCAAAAAATATATTTTTGCTGATTTAATAAAAAAAGGTATTATTTTGATTTATTCACATCAGATAGCTATTGTTGTGTTGGCTGTTTGTGGGTGAGCACAGGAGACTTATTTGAAAAGTTTGTAAGGGAGAAATTCCATCCTAGGTGAGTTGGCTGAAGGAAGCTTACTCTGCTTATCAGAATTACAACCTAGGAAATCTGGCCAAAGGTGTCTGCCCCTAATTGTCCCTTGACCTTTCCAAACAAGTCTGTGCATTTGCAGACTCTTGGGTGTTTACTGCAATCTTTATGCTTGTTTTCTTTCTTTTTTGTTTGTTTGTTTGTTTGTGTCCTTGCTTAAAGGACATTGCAGACACATGTGTCCTCCCAAGATTACTTACCTTACTGATTATACCTAAAAGATAAGCTTTATCCCAAACTGCTATTACAATAAAAGCCTGAAGAGGCAAGTGAACAAGGTTCTTTGGCTCCTATCACCAGGCAGTCCCTTAGCCCTCTCTTTCACAGCAATCAGGTGTCATTGTAATCATTCATCCATCATGCTCAGAGGCTGCTGGTCTTCCCTGGCAAGTGCTACCCCATGTGAGAACCAAGAACACAATGAGATGCAGTGGGAACCTCAAAAATTAAGAGTAAGAAAATTAAGAGTAACTGCGTAGTAAGTCATTGGAACCCACTAGGATTTCCAAGTTTAATGGGATTGTGTCTCAGCTAAGTTTTCACAATCAGATAGCAGCTGCCCAACAAATTGGTGGTGGTGGTGGCGGGGGAGTCCTTCAGCCCAGCTTGCACCCTCTCAAATCCAGGACCCTTCAGGGGATGTCCAACTGTCTCTTGCAATCTGGGACTGTTGGCTCCTAACCACTTGCTTGCCTGCCTGATAGCCCCTAACCCCTTTGCCTGCCTAATGGCCCCTTATCACCTTGCCTGCCTGCCTTATTACTCCTAACTGCGTCTGCCTCACCCTACATACAGAACCCAGGATTCCCACCTTCCGCTGATCACAGGCAACTGGGACCTGGGCTTCCCTCCCCCTGGATAGCTGCAGGCACCCAGGACCTGGGCCAGCTTCACTCAGCCTGGCCACAGCCACAGGGGACCGTGGGCAATGGCTTCACCTGGACTGCTGCCGAAGGCACTGGGGCTGCAGGGCAGGAGACTTGCCCCTCTCCTGGGCCACAGGCTGGCTGGTCCTCATTCCTCTCTTGTGAGCCCATTTGTGTCTGGCTGGTCCCCATTCCTCTCTCATGAGTTCATTTGTGCCTGGCTGGTCCCCATTCCTCTCTCCCCAGTGTTGAGTGTCTGAACCATTACTGCATGACAACTATTTTCATATTAGCTCTTTATTATATAGAACAATCCTTAATTCCTTGATGCTGGAACATTAGACCTTGATCTCTGGGAGAAAGTAGGTAGGAACCTAAAGAGAAATCAGGCCCAGGGAAAATGAATTCCCTTGTCAACTTTAACTATGTGGGCTCTTGTTTGAGCTTTAGTATGTCTACTTTATATTGAGGGTCAAAAACCTACAGAATGTCAGGAGGACTTACCATTGCCCCTTCCTCCTGAGGTAGAGCCTGTAATACCTAAGGTGTCAGAGGAACCCCTTCCCAATTCTCCTCCTCCAGCGTGGGAAGGCTCATCAACCAGATCCTCAGTTATGGGATCATGTGCCAGGCAAGCTATGTTAGGAGGAGAGTTTTTGGCTTGCATAGTTTGATCAGCAAGGTAATAGGATTCATTACCTTACTGATCTTGCATGAGTCACTCTCTTTTAATACCTTTAAGAAATAAGGATAGACATTGGAGAAAATGGGGCTAACAGTCCATTTACGAAAAGACTCCTTAATGCCTTGTCTGAAAATGACCATTTGATTCCTTGAGATTGGCATATTTCGGCCAAAAAAACTCTGGACGACAGTCAATATTTCTTATGGAGAGTGGAATATGGTGAGAGCTGTGAACAACAGGCTGTCTGTAGGTATTCACTGGCGACCCCACCTGGGAGCCCTCTGGGCCACATTCTGGCTGTAAATCCCAGTCTCGATAAGACATCTTCTGAAGATCTATGAAAAAGACTCTGATTTATTAAGTCTTGTCTGTGGGTTATGCATGCCTACAGATATTGTGTATAAGAGTGTCTGTTTACTGTTGCTTTATGTCTCTTTGTTGTTTGGTTTCTAATGGGTGTTCTTGACTGACTGTAATGTAACTTGGTTACTAATTGATGTTCTTTGCTTGCTTTCTTATTTTGGGGGGATTTAGTTTGCACTTCACCATTTAATGAACATAGAGAATCCACTGTCTCTGCTGTTTGGGAGTTGTGCCCCTCAGAACCCATTTGCTATGCTGGGTTAATGTGAGATAAGATTCCAAGGCTAATGTCCTAGTCCACCATTTTATGAGTACTCATTTATTTACTGTAGGGTTTTTTGTTTCTCTTTTAAGGTCTTTTCTTATATGTAAGACTTCATATTGTTAGTCTACTCAGAAAGAAAAAAAATATGGGAAATAATAATTTAAACCCTAAATGTCTTTTTTACTAGGATGATTACACCTATAGAAGTGTCCTTTAGCAGAACTTTCATATTAAAACCACTGAAAGCCATTGAGTTATCCTTGTTACAAAATTTGTCAGGAAAATTCCTTGAGTAATAATAATTGGTTTTAAAATCTTAAAGTTGTTAAGGCAAAATACATATAACTAAAACTAAAGGTATATCATAAAGCTTTTTCAGTAATTATATATGTGTAAACAAATTTTTCCAAAGTTTTTGGTAACTTAAAACTTTGGAGTTTGTTGGGTTAAATAGTAAAAATTATTAAATATCCAGGTATTTTGAAATAACAGGATACTAACATATTAATTAATCTTAATTTGCCTTATATGGAAAATCTAGAAGATGGAGTCTTATATTCTATTCAAAATATCTCTTTAAAAATGTAAATGTATTGATCATCTGAGAAATGTTAATTACTTATGTGTAACCTAAAAATAAAGATTCCTAAGGGTAATTAGAAAGAAACTATGGTTTTGATGTAATAAAATGGCATGAGGCACAGAGAAGCATTTTGAAAGAAAAAAAAGTAGATTCTAAAGCTGGTTATTTCTGAAAGTTGTAAGGTTCTTTAAGAAAAGTTTGTGAAAATTGTAAAATATCTGAAAAGAGAAATGTTAAAAGGGAGTTATATAAATGACACAGGTCAGTATGCCAGGACAAGTAGAATAGGAAAATTGAGATGGTTAATTTGGAGCTATCTAGATAAACTTTATACCAAACTGCTGTTACAATAAAATCTAGAAGAGGCAGGCAAGTGAGACTGTCTGATTCCTATAGCCAGGCAGTCCCTTAGCTCTCTCTTTCATAGCAATTGTGTGTCAGAGTAATCATTCATCCATCATTCATGGTCTGCTGGTAAACCCCAGCAGCTGTTGTCATTATTTTATTTGACAATCTAAGGGAAAAGAGGTCAGTGCCCTAATTAATTAGTCAGGTATTAAATGTTTTTAAAATTCTTTCCCTAGCTGGTTTCACTCAATGGATAGAACACCAGCCTCTGGACTGAGGGTTCCCATGTGCAATTCTGGTCTAGTGCACATGCCTGCGCTGTAGGGTCAATCCTCAGTAGGCGGTGTGCAGGAGGCAGTCAATCACTGATTCTGTCTCTCTGATGTTTCTCTCTTTCTCTCTCTCTCTCTCTCTCTCTCTCTCTCTCTCTCTCTCTCTCTCTCTCTCTCTCTTCTTTCTTTTCTGAAATAAATAAAAATTTGTTTTTAAAAAAAATTTGCTGCACACCCATTACAGACTGCTGGTCTAAGGGAATGGGTTTGCCTTCCTAACATTTCTTGGACTTCTCACATGGTATCCATGTAAAATAAGGTTATTTTAGGAAATATAAAGTAAGGTAGTTGGTAGAGAGGCAATCAATAATATCTGACCTGAGGATTACAAACCTGAACAAGCTTGTCTTAAACATAAATGTGATTGGTAGTAATAATGTTAGTCTAAATTAACTTCTAGAGAAATAAACCATAATCTCCTTCCAATTGCATTACCTGGTATAAATTGACAACTTAGAAAATGTGAGTATCTGCTGTACAGTACCCTGTGGGAAAGAACAATTGATATTATTGTAAGATTTTTATCCACCCTTTCAGAAAAGAAACAGGAAAGAGAATAGGTGTGGGTATATATAATTTAAAATTATTATTGCTACATTTATTTGTGACTAAATCATTAAGAAGTATTTTTGGAAATGAAAACAAACATGTTATTCATTGCTTTTTTTAAAGGCTTAACCTAGAATTATTTACTTAATTAAAAAACTATTCTAAATATTGCAAAACGCAGATTAATTTATTTTTGGCTTGAACATATAGATAACATTTAGTGTATCAAAGAGGCAGTGAGGAAAACATGTTTCTGACTTACTCATTTTAACAAGTTTTATACATTGACAAATAAAAATTGTTTTAACAATATATCTTCTACTCAATCAATAAATATTGATTTATACTAACAATCACTATAATCACTCATATTAAAATTAAAATATTCTATAGAATATTAATAGTTCAATCACATAGTGATAATTTTAATGGAAGATATTATTTGCAAAATAACTTTCACATCCAGTCTTTCTTTTTGATTTCTCCATAATTTGTCTTATTTAATTTTCACTGTATATATTTCAGCAGCTTTCTAACTCAGTTTACTACTTGCCTATTTTCTTTCTCCAACTGATTTTTGATGCTTCTATGAAATTGAGATTGATTTTCCAGTAGCAAATCTAGCCATACTCAAAAACTTTAAAGATTTTTCTTTGTTGAGAAAAATTTAAAGAGTAATCTTTATTCTAAGATACGTTATTCAATATCTGCTATTCAAACTTTTTAAATTCCATCTACCAGTGAATACTGATAAATTATTCAACTCAATCTGATGTAATACTCGGCGTTTCATCTATGTTTCATGTAGGCTACTTTTTATGGCATTTCTTATATTGGAACCAATACTGCAAAATATCTCTGTAGCATATGAAAACCCTACCTATAATTTAAATCTTTATTCAGGTTTTCAGAGAGAAATTTATTTTCCTTACCAAGGTAAAAAAAAAAATGCAACTGTTTTGGGGGCAGTTTTTAAATAAAGCTTGTATTATTTTCTGGAGTGTATTAAAATAATTTAGGGTTTGTGTCTAAGAAACTGCAGTTTCTGTGAAAATAAGATTTTTTCTGAATAATTATTGCATCTAAAAAGCACTTAAAACTGTCATTGAGACCTAATGAGCATTCAATAAATGTGTGTTCACCAGTGGCATGAGTAGATGAACCATGGAAGATTATAGGAAGAGTAAAAGAATTTGTTAATTCAGCAAACTAAAGCCTAGAGTAACAAATTGATCTTCTTCAGTCATTTAAAATGCAGAATCTGATAGTAAAGAATCCCTAAAAAGATATGGAAAGGGTTGTGTAGTAATTTGAAAGTAAATTAAGAGATAATGCTTAAAAATTTTTTCTCTATGAATAAATAATACTGATTGTTGGTCATAGGTAAGTTTTAATATACACCATAATGCTGAACAAATGGCAATTATTTAATAAACTAAAGGCCCAGTGCACAAAATTTGTGCACTGTTGGGGGCGAGGTTGTCACTCAGCCCAGCCTGCACCCTCTCCAATGTGGGACTCCCCGAAATCAGGCCTAAACCGGCAGTCAGATATCCCTCTCACAATCTGGAACTGTTGTCTCCTAACCATTTGCCTGCCTGCCTGATTGCCCCTAAATGCTTCTGCTTGCCAGCCTGATCACCTGCTACCCACTTCGCTGTCAGCCTGATTGATGCTTAACTGATCCCCTGCCAACCTGATTGCCTCTAACTCCCCTCCCCTGCTAGCCCAGTCACCCCTAACTGTACTCCCCTGCCAGCCCAATCACCTCCAACCGCCCTCCCCTCTGACCTGTTCACCCCCAACTACCCTCCTCTGCTGGCCTGATCACTCACAATTGCCCCCTCCAGCTGGCCATCTTGTGATGACACAGTGTGGCCATCTAGTGTTGACGTGAGGGCATGAAGGCCACTTAGGCTTTTATTATATAGATGCTTATAGAATCAATTTTAAAATTATAAAGTAAAAAGTATAAATTAAAAATTAGATGTTTTATTTAAAAATATTCTTTTTGCAAGTAGTAAAATGAAGCAATTATATTTTATGGCCTTATAAACATTTTTAAAATTATTTCATATAAAATAATCTGAGTTTTTTTCAGATTAAAGGAACAATTTCTGTATGATAAACCAAAAAGAAATTGCAGTGTAAATTTTCTAAGCCAACTTTTTTCATTAAAAAATATCTCTAAACAGCAGATAAAAAAAAATAATTGCATTGTTGTCCTGACTAAAACTAGAGCTCAAAACTACATTTCCCAGAATTCCTGCTGCTCTCAATACCCTGTGTCGCCCAGCCAGTCCTGCCTCCCCGTGCACGCTGCACAGCGACCACGCCACCACATGCCTCGCCAGCCTCGCCTCCCATCCTGCTGGCCATGCCCCCTGCTCCTGATTGGCTGGTAGCATAGCCAATCAGGAGCCAAGGTATGGTCACATTTGCATGTTACTCTTTTATTAGATAGGACTAGAGGCCAGTGTACATGCACCAGCAGAGTCCCTAAGGGGATGTTGGAGAGCCAGTTTTGGCCCAATCCCCACAGGCCAAGCCAAGGGAACCCACTGGTGCATGAATCTATTCACTGGACTTCTAGTATGCATATAAGATGGATAATCTCTTCCTGTCCTCCCCCTACCACCTTCCCTCAGAGCTACTCATCAGTCTGTTCCATGTTTCCATGCCTGTGCATTGAATGTCTGTTCCTTGGTGGTCATTTCATGTCACAGTTACCAGTCTAATGGTCGAATGGTTATTTAGGCTTTTATATATAGAGATTATTGCAATTGATGACAGTATTTTATATTGACTTAATAAGAGTTTTAATGTGAGCTAACAATGATTATGAGCAGTTAAATAAAAATAGGTATGACAGCCCTGGCTGGTGTGGCTGAGTTGGATGGGAATTGTCCAAACTGAAAGATTTTGGATTTGATTCCTGATTAGGGCACATGTCTTAATTGTGGGCTCAATCCCAGCAGGGGGCATGCAAGAGGCAGGCAATCCATGTTTTGCTCCCACTTCTATGTTTTTTTCTCTCTCCCTCTCCCTTCCTTTCTCTGTAAAAATCAATAAAATATTTTGAAAAAATGAGCATGAAATAATAATCTCTAGAAGCTAAGAGACTAAGTGTGAAACACGTCTAATTAAACAATTATGACCTGCAATAATAGGTGCTAAGCCATTATGTATAATGAATGCAGAGGAGAGGATAACTAACATTACCATAGGTGATAAAGAAAGACCTTGTCTAGGAAATGACATTAGACTCATTATCATGGGATGAGTAAGAATTCTAGGTAGGAAACTGAGGAAGGGTCGGTCTGGGAAGAGACAACAACTTGAGCAAAGCAGGCTGTAAAGCAGGTTTGTGTATCTAGCATGGTAAGATTTCTAGTGTAATAAATCTCAGGGTGTGTGGTAAGAGAGGGAAGTAGTGGATTTAAAATGGCATGAGGCAAACAGTAAATATTAATGAGGTGTGAATATTACTTTAAAGAGTTTCCTTGGCATAGACAGATAAATAGACAGATTTGTGTTTCAGAAAGTTAACATCTCTTAGGGAGAAATAAATAAAGGGGAGAGATCAAGGTTACATATTGACAGTTATTTTTTTTGCATTGTCTTCAAACTTATCTTAAGCAATGAGAATCAACTCCCTCATTTTACTTTTAATAAACCACTTAACTTTCACCTCCCAACCTAAATCTTTTAGGGAGATGCAGACAAGTTAATAAAAATTTCATAAATTTTTAGATGTAAGGACAAGGTTAGAGACCCTATCTATAGACTCTTTCAATAATGGCCTTTATCTGTCATTTCATGCTTGCTTGCATTCTGGCAGCAATTGACCTTTGCTGGCATCGATTTATATGAGCTTTTCTAGTCAAAAGTGGAAACCAGATGTAGTTTATTTGTCAAGAGGGGCTAATAATAAAAGGATTAGGGTGCATAGTTTTAGGTGTTAAGGTTTTCTAAGTACTAATATTGAGGGATAATACAGTATAAAATAATTTTGGGTACATTATGTTTAATCAATATGATGTTGTAATATTTCTTTACTCCTGGCCAAAATGGTCTCAAAAAGGAGACTTGAATAAAAAGGTGAACATGTAATATAAAAACAGTAAATTTCACTAAGATATTTTTCAGATTTGTATCCTTTTAGTATTGCAAAATGTATAAATAAATAGTATAAATTTGATAAAATGATTGCAGTAAGATTAGGATCCCAAAACATCATTTTAATGTCATGGATGTATATAGTTCTTAGTTGATACTAGAAAATGTTACTTTTGAGGCAGAAGAAAAAAGCATGTTTATTTACTTACTAGAGGTCCAGTGGACAAATTCATGTAAGTGAGGGGGTCCCTAGGTCTGGCTGGCAATCAAGGCCTATCGGGGCCATCTTGCCTAGTCCCAGTCGGGGCCAGGGTGGCCAAGGCCTGCCAGCCAGGACCTGAGGCCCTGCTGGTCACTGGACAGGGTCTGCTGGCTGCCCAATGGGGCTTGCCAAATGTGGCTTGCCAGATGGGGGGGTGGGGAGGGACGGACAGAGGGACTGGGGGAAATTGGCTGGCTATGGGAGGTTGGCTGTGGGAGTGCACTGACCACCAGGGGGCAGCTCTTATGCTGAGCATCTGCCCTCTGGTGACAGTGTGCATCACAGGTACTGGTCAGCAAAGTGTTCCAATTGTTTCAGTCATTTGGTCACAATGGTCACTTAGGCTTTTATATATATAGATACCAGTTCTGCTATACCTATGCATCTGTCTTCAATTACATGGAAACAAATTAAAATCAGCATAAGCAAAATACACAACTCTAGCAATTAAAAATAACTGCTCACTAGTTCCTGAGATGTTGTTACCTGTTGACTCCTCCTTTTTTTTTTTTTTTAAATTCTAGCTAAACACACATCATTCCACTCAAAAGTCTCAGAGGGAATGGGGGTGAGAATAGATTAATCAAATAACTTATATGCATAATCTCTGGACACAGACAATAGTTGGTGAAGGCCAAAGGAGGGGGCAGGTGCAGAGTAGAGGGAGCCAATGGGGGAATAAGGGGACATCTTTAAACAATAAAGATAAATAAATAAGTCTTAGCGATTTGCCCATTGCCTGGGAGTTATTGATAGATATGAAGGTGTTTTCTAACTTAGAAATGAATCAGAATATTAATAAAAGTTAATGATTAGGGCATGAAGTTGTGTGCAAAAAAGTTTTTAGTATCCTTATGATAGCAAGTCATATGCTTCCACACTTGCAGCTTCAGTTTTCTTATCTGGAAAATAGTGGTAATAATGGCATTTACCTAGAGGCTATTGTGAGAATCGGATACAGCCACTGTAGAAAACAGTATGGAGTCCCCTCAAAAAATTAAAAAATGTAACTCCATTTTGACCCAGCAATTCTAACTCTGGGAATATGTCTTAAGAATCTCAAAACACTTCTTTGAAAGAATATATATGCCCTTATGTTCATAGCAGCAAAATTTACACTAGCCAAGATTTGAAAGCAGCCCAAGTGTTCATCAGTAGATTAACAGATAAAAAAGCTGTGGTGCATTTATACTATGGAACACTATGCCACTGTAAAAAGAAGGAAATCTTACTTTTTGTGATAGCATGGATGGACCTAGAGATTACTGTTCTAAGTTAAATAAACCAGTCAGAGAAAGACAAATACCATGTGATCTCACTTATATGTGGAATCTAATTAACAAAATAAACTAATGAATAAAATAGAAACAGAGTCACGAATACATGAAATAGACTGACAGCTGTCAAATGGGAGGTGGGAGGAGGAACTTAATGAAAGAAGATGAAGGGATTAGACACGGAAACAATGTGGTGGTGGCCAGAGAGAAGGTGGGGGTTGGGTTGGGAGGGTGCATAAAGGAGGGCAAAGGGAGAGGAAATGGAAACATCTGTAATAATGTCAACAATAAGCATAAAAAAATAAAATGTGCTTAAGGTACACGGGAGAGTTTTTAGCACTTAGTTTTTTCGTTGTTTTTTTTTTTTAAATACAACTCTTAGTTTATTGTGATTTCATATACTAAGATTCAAAAATAAGGTCAAGTTCAAAACTCAGCCCAAGAAGAAACAAAAATGATCTGTATTCACATGAATCCAATTGCTTTTCGCACCATTTTTCTTAGAATTCTCTCCTTATTCATCTTAGTTATAAATTTTAGATATAATAGTGACATTATACATGTATTTCTAAAGTTTGGCAATTATTGAAATTCAGAAACAGTTACTGCTTGAAAATGTTGAATAATCAGTATCTTTTTGTGAATATTGATTTATGGAATGTGCAACCATTTATATTTGTCATCATCAAAACAGGAAAATCAATAGTAATATTTATTTGATTGTACTCTCTCTATATATATATTTTATAATAAGACTAGAGGCCCAGTGCATGAAAATTCATGCACTTGGGGGAGTTCCTCAGGCAAGCTTGAACCTCCTTGCAGTCCAGGACCCACCTGCCGGGTTAGGCCTGCTCCCTGGAGAATCAGGCCTAAGCTGGCAGTCAAACATCCCTCTGGAGCCTGGGAGCCCTCAGAGGATGTCCAACTGATGGCTTAGGCTTGTAGCTGTGAGCCCAGCTCAGCTTGTAACTGAGCAGAATCCCACTGTGGGAGCACACTGACCACCAGCGGGCAGCTCCTGAATTGAGCATCTGCCCACTGGCGGTCAGTGCATGTCATAGCAACCAGTCATTCCCAGGCATTCCACAATTAGGGTCAATTTGCATATTACCCTTTTATTATATAGGATACAAAAAAATGATAGACTGTGTTTTAGAAAAAATTAATAGGTCTGTTATTTAAATAAAAGATAAAAACCTTAAAGTAAAAACAAAAATTATAAATAAAAACATTTGTCTTTTTATTAACAAACTAGAGGCCCGGTGCATGAAATTCATGCACGGGGGCAGGGGATGTCGCTTAGCCCAGGCTGCACCCTCTCCAATCTGGGACTCCTTGAGGGATGCCTGACTGCCTGTTTAGGCCCGATCCTAATAGGACTGCTGACTCCAAACTGCTCACTTGCCTGCGTCCCTGATTGCCCCTAACTGCTTCTGCCTGACAGCCTAGTCACCCCTGAACCACTAACCTGTCAGCCTGATTGATGTCTAACTGCTCCCCTACCAGCCCGTTTGCCTCCAACTTCCTTTCTCTGCCAGTCTGGTCACCCCTAACTGCCCTCCCTTGCAGGCTTGATCACCCCCAACTGCCCTCTCTTTCAGGCCTGGTCCCTTCCAACTGCCCTCCCCTTGTGGGCATCTTATAGTGGCCATCTTGTGTCCACATGGTGGAAGGATCTTTGACCACATGGGGGCAGTCTTCTTGTGTGTTGGAGTGATGGTCAATCTGCAAATTATTCCTTTATTAGATAGGATAGAGGCTTGGTACCTGGGTGGGGGCCAGCTGGTTTGGCCCGAAGAGTGTCCCAGATCAGGGTGGGGGTTCCCTTGGGGTGAGGAGCAGTCTGGACGAGGGGCCTGTGGAGGTTTGCAGGCCAGCCACACCATCAGCAACCCAAGCAGAGGCCGTGGTATCTGGGATTAACCTATGTCTACAATTGAAACTTTGTGGCCTGGAGCGGAGTCAAGCCTTCTGCTCGCTCTGGGATGGCAGCCATTTCTGTTTGAAACTTTGTAACCTAGAATGGAGGCCTAGGCTGGCAATGGTAGGCTGAAAGCTTGGCTTCCTCCATTGCCAGAGAAACCCAAGCCTCTGTGCTCTCCAGCTCAGTGGCTGCCACCATTTCTGTATCCTTTATAATTGAAACTTTGTAACATTGAGTGGAGGCCTAGGCCCACAATGGCAGGTGGAAACTTGGCTTCCTCTGTTGCCAGGGACACCTAAGCCTTCCTCCTGCTCTCAATGGTGGCAGCCATCTTGGTTGGCGTTTATTTGCATAATCTGCTCCTCATTGGCTGGTGGGCATGGCTGGTGGGCGTGGCTTGTGTGTGGTGAAGGTAAGGTCAAATTTTCATATTACTCTTTTATTAGACAGGATGGTATGAGAATCTGTACATTTAGCAAAAGATAATGTAGAGCAACAATTTAAAATTGTATTAAAAATACAAATGTTTCAGTTTCTGTTCTCTGTAATTTTTTTAGACTATATCACCATAAGAATTAAAATAAATATTTTTCATATTTTTTACTTTAGTTTTGGGGACCCATTAACTGAAATTTAAATTAGCTGCTGCAAATAAGAGTGGTTTGTCCTCATTTAACAACTCTCAGCAGAAGCTCAGATACAGGTGTGTCCTCTTATAAGATCATTAGCTTTGTCAATCATGTTTGTTTTGTATAATTGACAGAAGTATTCTGTCTCTTACTGAAATGTGTGGTCTTTAAATTAAAGTATGTAGAATAAAATGAAATATTTTATAAGCACATCTTCCCTCACCAACAACAAATTATTTGATTTGAAAAGGTTATAAGATTTCCCAGATCAGGGTGGGGGTTCCCTTGGGGTGAGGAGCAGTCTGGACGAGGGGCCTGTGGAGGTTTGCAGGCCAGCCACACCATCAGCAACCCAAGCAGAGGCTGTGATCTGTTTTAAGTTCTTAAATTTTAATATATCGGGGTTTTGTAGATTACATTAAAATAATATTAATTATTGTGCATTGTTACCATCCTTTAAGAATGTAAAATAGTACTATTTGGTAAGATAATGAAAATGATTTTTGCTTTACTCTTTTCTTTTTGCCAAACATAAAATACTAGAAGCTTGATCATGAAATTCATGCACAGTGTGTGTGCGGGGGTGGGGTTCCATCAGTCCAGCCTGCACCCTCTCCAATCCAGGGCTCCTTGGGGGATATCTGATTGCCAGTTTAGGCCAGATACCAGAGATTGGGTTTAAACCAGCAGTCAGAAATCCCTCTAAGAATCCTGGACTGCTGGCTCCTAATTGCTTACCTGCCTGCCTGCTTGCCTGGTCACTCCTAACCGCCCCCCCCCCACTTGTCAGTCTGATCACCCCTCATTGCCTCTGTGTGCCGGCCTGATCATCTCTAACTGCCCCTCTTCTGGCCTGGTTGCCCCTAACTGCCCCCCACTGCCAGGCAAGTCACGCCCAACAGTTCCCTCCCTGCCAGCCTCGTCATCCCCAACTGTCCCCCTCTGCTGGCATGGTCACCACTAACTGCAACCCCCCTGCCAGCCTGGTTGCCCCCAACCTCCCCTCTGCCAGCTTACTCACCCCTCTCTGGCCCCCTGCCATCCTAATTGCCCCTAACAGCTCCTCTTGCTGACCTGGTCACCCCCAATTGTCCCCCTTTGCAGGCTTGGTTGCCCCACACACCCTGCTTGTTTGGTCATTTGGTTGTCCCTCACTAACCCCCCTGCTGGCCTGGTTGCATGCTTGTTCAGTTGTTTGGCCATCCCCTACTATCCCCCCTGGTGGCCTGGTCATAGGCAGCCATTTTGGGAGGGTGTGACAGTCAATTTGCATATTACCTCTATTGTATAGAATAGTATGAGTTGATTTTTGCATTATTTTCTTTTCTTTTATCCCAAAGTTTAAAATGTATTATATATGTAACTGATAAGGAAAGGTTTAAGTAGCTTATCTCATTCTATTCAAGTACAACACATTGATGTTATAATTTTTTAATTTAATTTTTCAGGGAAAATTTAACTGAAGGCCTGTGATTTATCTTTTATTGTATAAGTCAGCTTACAATTAAAGCTACTTCCAAATCCTATTTGAACATCTCCATTTGAAACTATATTTTAACTGAAACCATCAGGAAATTAAATGTTGCTAGGACATCATCTTTCCTCTTTATTGTTTCCTGAGTAGGAGCTTTATGTCTTGTGAAAAAGGTGAAATTGTTTTGGAACAAACTTTTTCCTATATCAAGTCTGACACTCTAATCCTTTTCTCAGGGCAAAGGAATAAAAAAATTGCATACATTTTTGTTTAAAGCTTTTCCTGGGAGTCCTGAATAATGAGTTCACCTGACTAAATTAATAGATAAGTCGTGACTAAAGGCAAGACTAACTTCCTATATATGGCATAGCTAATTCACTCAAGTGTAAGTACTTAGTATCTTGGAGTGTTTGCTGTTACATAAATTAGGACAGAGGTACCCTGAGCCTACAATGTCAGTCAAATGCCATAAAAATAGTGATTCAAAAGACTGAACATTTAATAAAAAATTTATATTAATTGTCTTAATAAATTAAACATTCTTATACTATTCATTTAAATAATTGGTAACTACAGCAATACTTCAGGTTTATAGGGCGCATTCTTTTAATTAAAAATATTAATTCATTAAAAATATTTAGTTTCCTAGATGTGTTGGGTGCTTATCAGACCAGAACAAACAAAAGATTATATCCTCTTTGGCTTACACTCTAGCAATGGTAACTTTATTAAAATCATGAAGGGGGTTGATTTGATTCACCTAAAAATTGAAATATAATTCACTCTAGCAAAATCATAAGCATGCTTATCCACAGATTTTCAGTTGGCTATTCATGTAGTCATTTAAAATATTTTAAGCAATAGTATATTTATAGCCTGAAGGTATAGGCCAAGGTGCTTATGGCTTTTCTAGACTCCATGAAAATAAATATTTTTTTAGAAAATTTAAAACTGTATATAATCTATTTTAAAATTTTACCTTTATTGTTGAAAGTATGACAGTTGTCTGCTTTTTCTCCCATTAACTCCCTCCTTCCTGCTCCCTCTCCCTTTAGGCCTCCATCTGTCTATCCTCTGTGCCCATGACTTATGCATATATGCATATAAATTATCCGTTCCATGTCTCCCCTCTCTCCAATCCGCCATATGAATGCAGTATGAATTTATATGTAACCCTTATAAAAATAAAAACATATCAAATTACATAATTTATTGACTAAAGCAAAATATGAGTTTTAGAGTTAACACTGATGACCCTGCTCACTGAGAAGAGATTTCCTGTGAGGCTGATGAGGCTTCAGGTTCAAGGCCCCTCACCAGGCTCCTTCTGGTTCCCTAAGAAGGGTCCCATTTTTGCTCCACAAAACCTGGCTCATCATATTTAAACTGATCATATTTTTAAGCTCCTCATATTTACTGTGAAGAGTAAACTTAGTATATTCTAGAAATAGTAGCAAATACATAACTACAGTGAAGTAGAAAATCAATGCAAAAAGCAAAGCAAGTCAAAACAAACTTAAAGCGATGAAGGATGCAAACCAAGCTTTGCCACTAATGAGCTGTATAAATTTGAACAAGTTACTTAATCTTTCTCACCCTCAGTGTTCTCATTTGTAAAAATTAGATTCTGGAGTAAATATCCTTAGATACTCTCTAGGTTTAAATAGCTATTAGTCTACATAAGGTTTTAGTTTTGATTAGTTTGGCATTCCATTACCACCTACACATTAAGATGGGAAATTGTTAGAAATGTAGGTATTTTATATTAAAGTAGCTTTAACATGCATTTTAAATTGAGATATGATTTACACAGTCATTCAGGTTGAAGACATATATGAAACAACTTAAAATGTAAAAGAAAATAATCTCCCCAGATAAATCTAAAAAGGCAAAAGCAAGCAATAAATTAGCAGTCCAAAACAGAATAACAGCAACTGAAGTGGTAAGCTTTCTATAGTTGATTTAATGTATTTTCTTCTCTGTTAATAGCTCTTTGTGGGTGATCCACCTGAGTAAATAGATTACCCTCTAAAACTCCAATCTCATTCCTTCTCTATTCAAGGAAAGACAGTGCACATATACCTTTATTATTTGAAATTTGGGTCAAATTCAAATATACCTGGACAGTAAACACTTCATAATTTTATTAAAATTCTAAATAAAATATTAGCAGAGAGTGGAATTACAGAAGTCATATTACATTCTCAGACATGTTTTGTGCTACAGATTAAATATGAAAAAGGATATTCCTTACATTTAAAAATATATTCATGTGATAATCTAACATCTTTGAAACTAATTTTTTTTCTAATAACTTAGTGATTTGCTACTCAAATATGTTATACTCTCTTTCACATTTGTGTTTTACACATTTCATTTTGTTTACTTAAATGTAATTTTTAATTCAGTTTGTCTGATTACTAATTCTCAATGGATCCGTTTAGTAATCACTTCCCATTATAAATTTTTCTTAATTATCCATTTAACTTAAGATAATATAATACTAACATTCTTAATTATTGTACTTAAAACACTTCATTTTAATTATTCTTTAACTTTGCTGGTCTCTCACTTAAGTGTAAGATCCTTGAGTGCAACATCTTTTTATTCTAACAATAGTGGCCCAGTGCACAAAATTTGTGCTTGGGGGGTGGGGTGTTCCTCAGCCCAGCCTGCATCCTCTCCATTCTGGAACCCCTCCAAGAATGTCCTACTGCCGGTTTACAGGGAGGGATCAGACATCCTCCTCACAATCCAGGACTGCTGGCTCCTAACTGCACACCGGCCTGCCTGCCTAATTGCCCCTAAGCACTCTGTCTGCCGGCCTGCTTGCACCCAAATGCCCCCTGCCAGCCTGATCACCTCCAACTGCCCCTGGTGTCAGTGTGCTCGCCCCCAACTGCCAACCCTGCTGGCCTGCTCACCCCCAACTGCCCCCCGTGCTAGACTGTTCATTCCAAACTGCCCCCTTCGCTGTCCTGATCACCTCCAACTGACTCCCACTGACAGCCTGCTCGCCCCCAACTGGCCCCCCTTCTGGTCTGCTTACCCCCAATGGCCCTGCCCCCCCCCCCCACAGAAGACTGATCACCCACAAATGCCCTCCCCTCTTGGTCTCTAACAACCTCTACCTCATCCCCGCCGCCATGGCTTTGTCCAGAAGAATGTCTGGAAAGTCTCCTAGAAAGTCTCCCAGTCTAATTAGCATATTTCCCTTTTATTAGTATAAATATAGGCCTGGTGCACAGGTGGGAGGCTGGCTGGTTTGCCCTTTAGGGTGTTCCTGATAAGGGTGGGGGTCCCCTCTGGGGTGCCTGGCCAGCCTGATTGAGGGGCTGATAGTTGTTTGCAGGCTGGCCACATCCCCTTCAGGGTGGGGCTCCTGCAGGGGCCTGGCCAGGCTTGGTGAGGGGCTGATGGCTGTTTCAAGGCTGGCCACTGCCCCCAGTGACCCAAGTTCCCAGTCCCTCCTTTTTTGCTTTTCTTTCTTTCTTTTTTTCTTTTTTTTTCAGCACCTCCTTGAGCAAAGGACAGGGCCTGCTTGAAGCAGGTATCTGGAATTTATTTATCTTCTATAATTGAAACTTTGTAGCCTTGAGCAGAGGCCAGAGTGGCCTGGGACAGGCAGGAAGCTTGGCTGGGGTCAATCCAAGCCTCCTGCTTGCTCCAGTTTCATAACCTCTGTCATCTTCGTTTGGTTAATTTGCATACTCACTCCTGATTGGCTGGTGGGTATGGCTTGTGGTCATAGCAGAGGTACAATCTGCATGTTTCTCTTTTATTAGATAGGATGAGAATTATACTGTATAGTAGTGCAATTTAATGGTTGAATGATTAACCAATAAACATTCTTACACAAATCTTACTTGTATTTAACTAGACTAATTCTGCCAAAGTTATCTTTAACTTAATACCTGATTTCATTATTAAAAAATTAAGGTGATTTCAAAATGTATAAAATAGAGATTAATATTTTTTATTAAAACTAGGTGGTCAAAATAATAGCACAACAAGCAAAGAAATATAAAGTAGAGCAAAGTGAAGATTGCTAACAAAAACACATGCATATTTGTTCTTTGTTAGGCTGCAAATTTAATTAAAGAATTGATAACATTTAACTCACGGGAGAGAACCAAGTTAGTGAAATTCAATATAACATTCTTAGGAAAATTGGTACTATGACTCTTAGATCAAACAGGTACATCTGTAAAAGTTCCTCATAAAGGGGAAATTATTCAGAACTTAGATTCAAGGGCCAGTGTTCTAGAATATGTCTTATTAGCCTTTAGCATTTTATCAAAGCACTAGAGGCCCAGGGAATGAAATTCATGCACAAGGTGGGGGGTCCCTCAGCATAGCTTGCACCCTCTCCAATCTGGAACTCCTCGAGAAATGTCCAACTCCTTATTAAGGGCAGTCTGACATCCCTCTCACAATCCAGTACTGCTGGATCCCAAATGCTTGCCTGCCTGACTTCTTGATGTCCCCTAACCATTTCTGCCTGCAAGATTGATCACCCCCTAACCACTCCCTGCCAGCCTGATTGATGCTTAACTGCTCCCCTGCCAGTCTGTTTGTCACTAACTGCCCTCCCTTGCAGGCCTGGTTCTCCCAATTGCCCTCCCATGATGGCCTGATCACCCACAACTACTCTCCCTTGCAGGCCTGGTCACTTCTAACTGCCCTCCCCTGCTGGCCATCTTGTGGTGGCCATCTTGTGTCCTCATGGGGTCAGGATCTTTGACCACATGGGGACAGCCATCTTCTCTGTTGAAATGATGGTCAATATGAATATTACTCTTTTATTAGATAGGATAAAGGCCTGGTACATCAATGGGGGCAGGTGGTTTGCCCTGAAGAGTATCCAGGATCAGGGTGGGGGTTCCCTTGAGGCATGGGGTGGTCTGGGTGAGGGGCCTGTGGTAGTTTTCAGGCTGGCCACTCCCCCTGGCAACCCAAGTGAAGACCCTGGTAGCTGGGATTTATTTTATCTTCTATGTTTGAAACTTTGTAACCTGGAGGAGAGCCAAGTCTCCTGATTGCTTTGTGGTGGCAGCCATTTCTGTTGGGATTTATTTATCTTCTATAATTGAAACTTTGTAGCCTTAAGCAGAGGCCAAGGCAGGCCAGGGCTGCAGGAATCCTCCATCACTGGGGGTAACCCAAGCTTCCTGCTCTCTCCAGCTCTGTAGCTGCTGCCATTTTTTTGGGATTTATTTGTATTCTACAATTGAAACTTTGTAGCCTGGAGTGGAGGCTTGGACCAGCAAAGGTAGGTAGAAAGCTTACCTTTCTCCATCACCGGGAAACCCAAGCATCCCACCTGCTCTCTCCGTGGCTGTAGCCATCTTGGTTGAGCTTATTTGCATATTTGCTCTTGATTGGCTTATGGGCATGGCTTATAGGTATAGAGGAGGTACAGTCAACTTGAATATTACTCTTTTATTAGATAGGATAGTACAATAAAGTAAATTCTCTCTACTTGTTAACACCACTGTAGAATACAATGTCTGTATTCCTTAGTAGAAGACTATGTACAAAGATAAAACTTAATTTTTAAAAATATGTTTTTATTGATTTCAGAGAGAGGTAGGGTGAGGGAGTGAGAGATAGAAATATCAGTGATGAGAAAGAATCAGCAATTGGAAGCCTCCTGCCTGCCCCCTACTAGGGATGGAGACAGGCAAGTGTCCTAATCAGGAATTGAACCATGACCTCCTGGTTCATAGGTCAATAATCAGCCATAGACCCACACTGGCCAAGATAAACTATATTTCTTAATTATTTAAGGGATGTTATATCCAAAGACTGTAGGGAATCATGTTTAAGATCAATAACACACTTTTATGTTATGGAATTTTATCCCTGGAAATGAAGAATAGATTAAGTAAAACAATATATGTACCTGAATATATAATTTTTATTTGTAAGAGAGAATTTGCAACTAGTGTATATAACAGGTGTTTATAATATTGCAAGTAAGTATGGATTTTTATTCTTCTCTTTTTCCATAATCCATGATGGAATTCTTAGACCTAAAAAGTCATCAATATTTATTTATATAAGAACATAGTTCAGTGGAATACCACCAGGAAATATCTAAGCTTAGATTTCAACATATAACATTAATACAGAAGACTAAATATATAATAAGGACTTTAATGATTTTATATTTTATAAATCAGAGTATATAAGATCACATTCTATTACGAGTTGAGTTTGTTGTTTTTCCTCCCTCACTTTCTTTTTTGCTGACATTACTAATGGCATGTGTTTTATTTTTCAAAGAAAGTGATAAAATAAAAGTAAAGCAACAAATGTTCCAAAATAAGTAATAAGAAATGTGACATTATTATGATTTTGTTTACTGAAATATTAAAATTTCAAACAAAAATGGTCAAGTTCTTTGCTCTAACATCTTCTTCCATCCAATAACCTCTTCAGAATTTTCCCTATTTTCTCAATTAGATATGCATAATTACTGGAAATTTGGGGTCAGAGCATACATTTGTATATATGTTCTTATGAATGTGTATAGGGATGCATATTATCAAAAAAGTAAGGGTTTTTTAGATCCCGATGTATCTATTTTATGTACATATTTTTATTTTTACTATATCTTTTTAAATATATCTGATACATAAAACTGAGTTGACAGTTTAAAATCTTTAATTTTGAACTGTAAAGAAAGAACCCTTTTAAATAAACATAGGTTCTCCTGGTTTTGTGAGAAAATTAACTTTAAAGGGAAAAAAAAAAACATGATATGGACAAATATCACTTATGTAATTAAGGAAATGTAATTTAGGAGTAATCTGAAACAAGTGTTCCTTTTAAAATGATATTTTAAAATGATATTTTCTAGTCTAATGGGTTATATTAAAATATATGCAAGAATTTATTATGCTGATTTTTTCAGTCTATTTATTACTTGCTATAAGTATGTTTTCTAAAATCCAGTGAACAGTCTCATAGTAAATGTCACTTTGGGTTCCCTTTCTTCATCTATATATACTAGAGGCCCAGTGCATGAAATTCATGCATGAGGGGGTGTCCCTCAGCCCAGCCTGCACCTTCTCCAATCTGGGATCCCTCAAGGGATGTCTGATTGCCCATTTAGGCCTGATCCTACAGTTGGACATCCTTCTCACAATCCAGAACTGCTGGTTCCAAACTGCTCACCTGCCGGCCTCCCTGATTGCCCTTAACCACTGCTGCCTGCCAGCCTAATCTCCCCCTAACCGCCCCCGTACCAGCCTAACTGCTCCTCTGCCAGCCTGTTTGCCCCTAACTTCCTTTCCCTGCAGGCCTGGTCACCCCTAACTTCTCTCTCCAACAGGCCTTGTCCCTCCTAACTGCTCTCCCCTGCTGGCCATCTTGGGGTGGCCATCTTGTGTCCACATGGGGTCAGGATCTTTGACCACATGGGGGCAGCCATCTTGTGTGTTGGAGTGATGGTCAATTTGCATAATACTCTTTATTAGATAGGATGGAGGCCTGGTGAAAGAATGAGGGCCAGCTGGTTTGCCTTGGTGTCCCAGATAAGGGTGGGGGTTCCCTTAGGATGTGGGGAGGCCTGGGTAAGGGGCCTGTGGTGATTGGTAAGCCCACCACACCCCCTGGTGACCCGAGCAGAGGCCCTGGTATCTGGGATCTTTTTATCTTCTATTATTGAAGCCTTTCTATCTTCTATAATTGAAGCCTCCACTTTGTAGCCTTTAGTAGAGCCAAGCCTCCTGCTTGCTCCATGGCTGCAGCCATTTTTGGAGATTACTTATCTTCTATAATTGAAACTTTGTAGCCTGAGTTGAGGCCTGGGCTGATTTGGGTGGCAGGGAAGCTTGGCTTCCTTCATTGAGGTGGAAACCCAAGTCTTCTGCTTGCTCAGTGGCCATAGCCATATTGGTTGGGTTAATTTGCATACTCGCTCCTGATTGGCTGGTGGGCATGGCTTGTGGGTATAGTGGAGATCTGGTCAACTTGCATATTAATCTATTATTAAATAGGATTCTGGAATTTTATCAACTTAAAAAAGTTGAGTTACTTCTTTTTATTGACTCTGAAAAACTAATTCGTATAAAAAAAGTAAGATACTACCAACAGGACTTTAAACTGGAATGAACAAACAAAGAGAAAAAATAAAATTTTGTTTTATTTTTGTTTTGGCAAAGTGTGTTGCAGTATCTAGATTCTGGGACAACATAACTGCAAATTATCTCACAGACAAAGCATAGGTAGAAGCAGAGATGCCAGCTCCAGTGTCTTCCATGGAAGCACCTTTCTCCTAACCAGACTTTCAAAGGAATGTAATTTTTATCTTGAATGAAACACCACGTCTGTCTTGGTTTCAGGTAAGTTCCAGAACGTGTAAGATAACCATTATGTTTTGTTTGTTTGTTTAGTTCTGTTAAAGTGGATTGTTTGGCGATTTATGCATTATGTTCATTCATTATGCATGTGTTTTTTGTTTTGTTTTGTTTTTTCAGCTCAAGCATGGCCGACCTCACTTTGTATGGGATCATTTACTATCATTGACAGAAGGCTAATGTAAGAGTTATTATCATTGTTGGAAAATGTTTTCCTGGTGATGGAAAAAAATTAAAAATTTTAAAAAGAAATAAAATGTTTTTCTGTTGGTAGAAAGACAATGCTTGTCATTTCTAAGCTTTTAATATCCATTATGATTTTAAGAGATTCCTTTTGTTTGTGGATCAGTCAGTATCTGCTTATTGTACCCATGCAAAAACAATCCTTAATGTTACCATCTTTAGCAATGGAAGACTGTGGACCGCCAAAGACCCACTATTCCATAAAGCTTATGAACGCATTGGCAAAACAAATAATCAAACAAAACTCACACACACACACACACACACTGGAAAATAACTTAAGGCAATTATCTGAGGAGCATTCATTTAGAAAAACAAATTATCTAGAGAAAAGCAATGAGCTTCATGATGTTTTAGCATATACTATTTCTATCACCTCCTCCATAGCTTTGCAGTAACCTTAAAAGCCAATAACCTCACAGTAATGGTAGTTATGAAATTCAGCTGCCTAACTACCACTGGAGGATGCTGGACTGGGTTTGAAGATCTCACAAACATCAGTTCCTAAGGAAATTGTTATTATATGACCTGTCTGGCAGATTTCTGGAAAATTTCATGTGTAGAGCTTGTCTTTCTTTCACCTGACCTCAGTCTTTCACCTGACCTCTTTCTTTTACCGTGAATGACCAGGGTATGTGTCAAAAAATTAATTAATGGCAATTACATTTGCCCTTTGATCAACACTGGTTTAAACTGTGTGATTTTATTTATAAGCAATTTTATTTCAATAAATAGATAGTTGGTCCTTGTATCCTCCGATTTTATACCTATGGACTTAACCAATCGAAGATCAAAATTAGTATTCTAAATCTCCAGTTGGAAATCCACCTAGGCAGAATTTCAACATAAGATACAAAGAATTCTTAGACTGTGTGAAAGGTCAGTGGCCTTAATCCTGCACTGTTCAAGAGTTAATTGTATTTAACACCCCAGCTGCCTGAAGTGGTAAAAAGAGTTGGGATAAATAAAGAGTTGACTGAAAACTTAAAAGTAGGACTGGGAAATATGTCCATGGAGGGATTTGAAAAGATTGATACATTCCTGGTACTCTTGAAGGTCATGTGCACATTCAGAGTTTTACACGTGTTCAGATAAAATCTGAGAAGGTATTAGGTTCTCATCTCTGGCTGGCCTTGAAGATTAGTGTAAGCAGGAAGTGAAGGTGAAGACATGAGTTCAGACCTGATTGTAGGCAATTACAAGGCTTTACCTGGCAGTAAAGCTGTTCTCCTCACACCAGCCTACAAAACCACAAATCCAAATTAAGAATAAAAAGCTATGGTTAGGTGAATATATTTTAAAAATTGTGTATAAGTGCATTTTTTGTTTGTTTGTTTAAAATAAGGAGACAGAGGGAAGCTAGGTAGCTAGGAATCGGGACCATAAGAGGAAGAGGAAATAAAACTAAGTAACCCAGCTAGATGGAGTTACTAAGACACCAAGACTGGGCAGGGAAGGAAGAACACCCAGGAGAGGCACGGATTTCAAAAATCTATGGGTAATGCTAAGACAGCATGCAGATAAACAATCACAAGTCAGGAAGGCATATAAACCAATCTCAAGGATGTTGGTAAGACAGAATTCTTTGAAAAGATCAATCAGGAGCTAGCAAGGCTGTATGTATCCATCTGCTAAATTAAAAAGGGTGAGTTTCCCCTAGTGTTCTCTCTTTCCCTCTCCTAGGTGCACAATGAGTTTCTGACATTCCTGTGGTGGGGAAGCACATCCCCTGCACCCATGAGGCTCTTGGCCACGTGGGACTCTACACCCTGAGTAGACTTGAACTCCTGATTGCAACATGGAACAGAAGCTCTGGACATAAACCTGCTTCTGGAACCCCAGCTGAATCTTTTCTAGGACTGGCTTCTCTCAATAACCTTTGCTTCCTCCAACCATTTTTGTCTACAAAGCTATTCTTTGGTTTTGTGAGATAATGAACTCAGACTCAAATACTCCACATTTTGGTTTCAATGACATTTTATTTCCTTCTAGCTTACTTAAAAAATAACTGCATAAAACAATGGTTTAAAAAATGTGTTGATGGCTGTATAACATATAAACATGTAATTTGTATGACAATAATAACAGACATGTGGAAATTAAAAACACTCCTTCAGCTCTGGCCAGTATATTTCAGTGGTTAAAGCATCAGCCCTCACATGGTAGGGCTAAAGTTTCAATTCCTGGGCAAGGGCAAGTACTGAGCTGTAGATTCAATCCCCAGCCCAGTCAGGGTGCACATGGGAGGCAACCAATCAATGTGTCTTTCTCAGATTGATCTCTCTCTTTTCCTTTCCTTCCCTTCCTCTCTCCCTAAAATCAATGTGAAAAATATTCTCAGATGAAGATTAACAGAAACAAACAAACAACAACAACAACAAAAAAAACAAAGAGCCAGTGGATCAAAGATGAAAAAATAAAAATACATTGAGATTAATGAAAATGAAGGCAAAACACTTCAAAATTTATGGAGTTCAGCTAAATCAGGGCTTCCATGTAAATGTATAGCTGTAAAAAATGCATAGCTATCAAAGAACAGATAAAATAGTGAATTATAAGACAAAATAAAACATAAACCTAGCAATTGATTCTTTGAAAAGATCAACAAAATTGCAAAACTTTACCTAAACTGAATAAGAGATAAAGAGAGAAATGTTTAATTATTCAAATCAGGAATAAAATAGGGAATATTACTGATAACCTTATAAAAATAAGATGGATTATAAGGGAACACTATAAATAATTGTATGCTAACAATTTTGGTATCCATTTGAGATGGACAAAGTCACTAACTATAGAAACTGACTCAAGAAGCAATGAAAAATCTGAACAGACCAATAAAAAGTAAAGAGTGATTAGTAATCTAAAAACTTTCTACAAAGCAATATCCAGGTTCCCTTAGCTTTACTGATGAATTCTATAGAGTTTTTAAAGAAAAAATAATATAAATACTTCACAAAATTTTTCACAGGTTAGAAAATCAGTGAATAGTTCCCAGCCCATTCTACAAAGCCAGCATTACCTTGATATTCAAACCAAACAAAGGTACATAAGAAAACAATAGACCAATGTCCCTTACAAATATAGATGAAAATCTTGCATATTATACTAACAAAGCAAATACAGCAACCATTTTAAAGTATTATGGATCATGAGCAAATGAGGTTTATCTAAAGAAGTTCAGATGAATTAATATCAGAAAAGCATTCGATGTAATATACTATACTAGTAGATGCAGAAAAAAATACTTGATAAAATCCAATAGCCCTTCATGATAACTAGGAATATAAATAACTTTCTGTAATACAATAAAAAGCCTCTCCAAAGAAACAATGATAAAATCTTATTTAATGATAAAAGACTGAAACTTTTTCTTCTTATTTAAGAGCAAGGCAACAATGTTCACTCTTTTAAGTTCTATTCAATACTAGAGGCCCAGTGCATGAAAGTCATCCACTGATAGGTCCCTAGTGACTGACAGAGGCTGACTGCAGGCTGGGTACTGCTTTCCCCATTGTCCTGGCTGCCAGTTGTAGCTGCCAGCCAGGGCCTCTCTTCCTTCCCCCAGCCAGCCCTGCCCCTGATACCTGGTCAAACTCTTGGAAAAACTCCAGTTCAGGAGACAATTTGCATACTATATTTTTATTATATAGGATTGTACTGGAAGTTCTTGCCAAGGTAAATATGCAACTAAATAAAATGAAAATCATGATTTTAAAGATAAAAGTAAAAACATTTTCTTCTTAGATAAAATTATTTTATTATATACGACCATAAGAAATCCACAAGAATATACTAATCTAATAAAAATATTTCCTGGGCTTTCATAATATGAGTTAATTACACAATTATAAATTGTATTTCTATACATAAGCAATGGAAAACTTGAAAATGAACATAAGAAATTATTCTATGTACAATAAAATCAAATATAATAGATAACTTAGCTATAAATTTAGCAGAAAAATAAATTTAAGAAAGTAGACCTAATTAAATAGTATGATATTTAATATTCATTGATTAAAAGACTGAAAAAAACTAAACTGACTAATTGACTCACAGATTCAGTCCAATCAATATCAGAATCCCAGATATGTTTTTGTAGCAATTGAAAAATTAATTCTAAAATTTGTATGGAAATGGGAAAAACTAAAAAAAAAAAAAACTCAAAATCTTAAATATCTTAAAAGAACAAAGTCAAATCTTACTACACAGAATATAAAATAAACTAGAGGCCCGGTGCAAAAAATTTGTGCACGAGGGTGGGGGATGTGCACAGCCTGCACCCTCTCTAATCTGGGACCCCTCAAGGCATGTCTGATTCCCCGTTTAGGTGCGATCCCAGTAGGATCAGGCCTAAACAGGCAGTTGGACATCCTTCTCTCAATCCAGGACTGCTGGCTCCCAACTGCTCACCTGCCTGCCTCCCTGATTGCCCCTAACTGCTTCTGCCTGCCAGCCTGATCACCCCTAACCACTACCTTGCCAGCCTAATTGATGTATTACTGCTCCCCTGCCAGCCTGTTTGCCCCCAACTTCCCTCCTCTGACGGCCTGGTCACCCCTAACTGCCTTCCCCTGCAGGCTTGATAGTCCCGAACTGCCGTCCCTTGCAGGCTGGGAACTTCCCAACTACCCTTCCCTGCAGGCCTGATTGCCCACAACTGTCCTCCCTTTCAGGCCTGAAACCTCCCAATGGCCGTCCCCTGAGGACCATCTTGTGGTGGCCATCTTGTGTCCACATGGGGACAGCCCTCTTGTGTTTTGGAGTGATGGTCAATCTGTATATTACTCTTTTATTAGATAGGATAGAGGCCTCGTGCATCGGTGAGGACTGGCTGGTTTGCCCAAAAGGGTGCACTGGATCAGGGTGGGAGTTCCCTTGGGCCATGGGATGACCTGAGCGAGTGGCCTGTGGTGGTTTGCAGGCCCGCCACACCACCCAGTGGAGGCCCTGGGATAGTGATTAATTTATGTTCTACAATTGAAACTTTGTAGCTTGGAGTGCAGCCAAGCCTTCTGTTCGCTCTGGGGCAACAGCCATTTCTGTTTAAATTCTATAACTGAAACTTTGTAATCTACAGTGGAGGCCTAGGGGCTAGGGCTACAGAAGCTTAGCTTCCTCCATCGCCCGGGCAACCATAGCCTCTGCTTTCTCCAGTTCCATGGCTGCTGTCATTTCTGTTGGAATATATCTTCTATAATTGAAACTTTGTAGCATTGAGTAAAGGCCTAGGCTGGCAATGGCAGCAGGAAAGCTTGGCTTCCTCCATTCCCGGGGAAACCCAAGCCTCCCTCCTGCTCTCAGTGGCTGCATAATTGGGATTTATTTGCATAATTTGCTTCTGATTGGCTAAGAGGCATAGATTTGGGCTTGGGCTGATAGAAGGTATGGTCGATTTGCATATTACTCTTTTATTAGATAGGATAATTACAACTCAATAATATTAAGAAAATATCCCAAACAAAAGATGGACAAAATCTTTAAATAGAGATTTATCCAAAGAAGATATATACATGGCTAGTAAACACATAAAATGTTTTTGAAAATTATTTATTAGAGATATACTTGTAAAGTACAATGAGATGCTCCTTTATATATATTACAATTGTTATGATGAAAAAGAATGGATAATAACAAAAGTTGGAAAAGGTGTGAAAAAACTGGTATCTTCATACATTGCTAAGGAGTCAGAAAATGGTGTAGCCATTATGTAAACAGCTTCATTGTTTCTCCATTAGTTAAAGATAGAGTTACCATATGAATCAATAATACCCCTCTTATGTATATATCCAACAGAATTGGAAATCTATACAAAAATGCATTCATGAATATGCATATTAGTTTTATTCATATTAGCTAAAAAGCAAAAACAACCTAAATGTCCTTTTATTGATTACTAGAGGCCAGGTGCATGAATTCATACACGGGTGGGTTCCAGCTAAACTGTCCCAATTGGGCTGATTAGGGCCAGTCTGGCCAGGGCAAGGGCTGCAGGTGGTTGGCTGGCTGGCTCCTGATTGAACTCTTGATTGAACTCTTGGGTCAACTCCTGGTAGAGGGGACGATTTGCATATTATCCTTTTATCATATAGGATATGTAAATCAAATGTGGTACATTCTAAACATGGAATATTATTCAACCATAAAAGAAATGAAGAATTTAGACAGCTTATAAAATGGATAGCTATTGAAAGTTTATGTTGTGTGAGGGAAACCATACATAAAAGGCCACAAATTATGTGATTCTGTTTGTATGAAATGCCCCAAACTGGCAATTCCATAGATACAGGAAGTGGAGTAATTGTTGTGAAAGATTAGGAAGATGGGGAAATAAAGAGTGACTGTTCTTCTTGAACAGAATTTTTTAGGAAAACAAAAATGTTTTGGAATTTGATAATGGGGATGGCTGAGCATATCTGTGCATATACTCAAAAGTATCTACTCTATACATTAAAACTTAATTTTATGATATGTTAATTTTTCAACTGAAACTAAAAAACCCAAAACCAAAAAGAGCCCTCATCATGTATTTAACATGCAACATGGTGCCTGGCATTTAGAGATTCTTACAAAATAGCACTGAAGTAATCTTTATCAATTTTTCTGAAACTAACTTAATTGCAAAATGTTTATTGAAATAATACTTTATTCAATTTTATACAATATAAAATGTGTTGAAAAAAGGCATAATGTATCAAAATGTGCCTCACAGACATAAATGCTAAAATGAAAACTCTTAGCATATTGAGAAACTGTGCTCTTAATTAGTTTAATCCTCTAGGTAGATGCATTGCTCCCTTGTGTCATAGCCTTAAAATGAATATAATTTTATACATTATTTTATGCAGCAGAATAAGCCTTATTAATTTATTGATAACTATAAAATATTTTGACCACATAATCATATTTAGCAATTAAATAAGTCATGTGACTTTCTTATTAAATCATACAAGGTTTTTTTTTTCATGTAGATTAATGAAAGGGAAGCTAAGCTTAGCTTTCTGGGTCTAAGAAAATGTTTTGCATTTGTATTTAATATTTAAAATTTTACTTTAGACTCTAGACTCTTGTCATTTGAATGTATTGTATTAAATTAAGTAGTCAGTTTTGTAATTACACTGTGTATCACAAAGTAGGCACTGATTCACTGTGGGAAATAATATAGTACATTCTAGTTTCTGAAAAATATAGAAAATTAGCTCAGGCAGCTGTTGGTTTATACTCAAAACTAATCTTGATAATTATACCAAAGGGAAAGTCATGATGTGTGTTTGAAAAAACATCCAAATTATAAAAAAAACACACAAACACACACACACACACACACACACACAAAAAAAAAAACCCCACACAATTAGCAAAACAGAAATCAGTTGCAGCTTCCTCAGTAAGACAGAAGTTCAAGGAACTGCCTTTAGGGAATATACTGGAGGAAAACATGATGTGTGCTCTTTTTATTGCCATGTATTTTCTTCCGAAGAGCTACTGTATCTTTACACTCCCAGGCAGTGAAACAGCAGTGCCTGTTGAGAGCTTGCCATAATTGGTTAGGTAACATCAGGTCCACCAGAGCCCAGCTTGGATGTGGAACTCTTAACAGCAGAATCAAACTTGTTGGTCCAGACTCCAGACCATTCCCTCCTCATGTCAGCTCCCAGCCCTGTGGTAAGGTTATCAGAGATAAGGAACAAATACCTAAGGAAATTGATGTTCAAATGTAAGTAAATCATGAAGTGTCCCTGGTGCTATAATTTAGGAATAATATCAGATATGATGGACAAAGTTAACTTGCAGGGTAAGAGCTTGATGCCCACTTGTAATTACCCTATCCACTATTGAATATTTGGGGAGAACACAAGAATGGCAAATGCCTCAGCCTTTCATTCAACTATTCCAGTGGTTGGCAAACTATTAGTCAACAGAGCCAAATATCAATAGTACAATGAGTGAAATTTCTTTTGAGAGCCAAATTTTTAAACTTAAACTTCTTCTAATGCCACTTGTTCCAAATAGACTCGCCCAGGCCGTGGTATTTTGTGGAAGAGCCACACTCAAGGGGCCAAAGAGCTGCATGTGGCTTGTGAGCCACTGTTTGCTGACCGTGGAACTAGTCAAACTGTCTTATATGTTCACATGAGTGCACAGGTAAAAATTACATATTTTAGTAGTTACGACTGTTAAATAGAACTAGAAGAGGAGAAAAGAAAGGAATAAAAACAAATGGTGGGATATGAGGAAGAGAAGGAAAAAAGGAAGAGAAGAAACAGAGGAGGAGATGAAAAGGCTAACAAGAAAAAGAGAAAATGAGAGAGAGCTTGTCAGTAGTAGTGGGAAGAGAGGAAAGAAGATAATCACCAATCCTATCTAATAAAGAGGGTATATGCTAATTGAACCTCACACTGTCACAAAGATGGTGGCACCCACAGACAATAAAGAGTGAATATGCTAATTAACTGCCACACACTCAAAGATGGTGGTGCCCAGTCCCTTCAGCCCCACTGGGGTGACAGGTGTGTGTGCCTGCCTTCAAAGTTCCCCATTCCCCTCAGTCCCTCAGCTACCCAGGGCTGGCCTGAGGCACAGACAACCTCGGATGGCTACTGCCCAGCCATCCAGGGTTGCCTGAGGCTCAGGTAATCAGCCAGTGGCAGCAGCAGAGGTGTGATGAGGCATTGCCTTCTCCTGATCACTGGGTCACCTCCCAACCCTGAGGGCCCCTGGACTGTGAGAAGGAGCAGGTTGGGCTGAGGGACCCCCTCCAGTATATGAATTTTCATGCACTGACCCTCTAGTAATAAATAAAAAAGAGGTAATTAAGTAAGCAGACAAGAATCTGAAAAAGATATAATAAGTTATCTCATAGAGATAAAGGAAATTATTGATAACATTAAAAAGAAGAAAGTAATTATAATTTATTACCAAATAGGAACATGATCTCACTCATGTGAAATTTAAATGAAAGGAATTTTTAGGGTGAAATAGACATGTTTAGAAAATTTTAGGAATTAAAGGGTCCATGGGAAAAGCACTGGATTACAGAGATGCAAGGGTACATTTCCGTAAGACAAGGGAGTTGGGAGAGGCAACATTTACATTTCCATAATATAAGGGAACTGGGAGTAGCAAAAGATACACATTTACAGAATAAAGTGAAGGAAGAAAGTCCAGAGGGAATAGGAGAACAATGAGGGAGGAGGGCCTCACAAGTCCCATATGAGGTTTTGACCTTTGATCTCAGGAGTTACTATGGTGACCAAATCTAAGGGGAATATTGAGCAATCAGAGAGGATATCAAGGCACAAAGAACTGCACTTTCATAAACCATGGAAAAAGGAATTTGTTGGGACTCTTTCTCCCTCCCCAAATGGGAGTCCGCGTTGTGGGATTCTCTCCTCCTCCCCACATGGGAGTCTGTTCTTGTTCTTCAATAAATTTCACCTTTATTATACCATCTTCCATCTGTGGTTTCATTCTTTGATTCTGATGGGAAAAAAGCCTGGGAAAAACCATCCTGCCCAGGGAATATGCGCATTTCAGTCCAAAATTTCCATATCATAAACTGATGAACAAAATAGACCCAGAGACATAGAAGCATGGAACAGACTGTTGAAAAACAAAATAAATCTCAGAGGGAAGGTAAGGGTGGGTAGCTGGGTGAGAAGAGATTAATCCAAGAACTTACATGTATATATGCATAACCCATGACACAGACAATAGTGTGATAAACGCTGAGGTAGGGAGAGGGCAGGCTAGAAGGGGTCAATGGAAAAAATAAGGGGACATAGGTAATACTTTAAAAAAATAAAGATAAATTAAAAAAAGAAAAAAAATTGAGATAAACACATATAATTAATATAGTACACACATATTAAGAACAATGTGAAGGGCTGGATATTACAATTATTTATCAAATAAAGAAATAATTAAGTTTATAAGATATGGTGCATTAAATAAGAAACATAAACACCTAGAAGAGAAGATAAATCAAAGACTGATATGTTATATTGAAGGAACAAGAATCTTAGGCTGAGAATGTTAATTGCATTTCAGTATGACACATAATTCTGAACTTCCTAAGATGCAACTGATCATGAAGAATGTGACTGATCCTAAAGGAAGCACTCTGGTTCATCAGAGACCATCCATGTGTCTTGTGTTACTACTGAAAGGATTTAGAGATGAGGAGAGGCAGTTAGGGAAGGGTCCATGGGAAAGGAATGCATATGTGACTGGTCCGAGATAGCTCCAAGAAGCCAAATTGTTTATCTTACACAGAGGACAGAAGACTGTAACAAGACTAGAGGACCAGTGCACAAAATTTGTGCATGGATAGGGTCCCTAGGCCTGGCCAGTGATCAAGGTTAATAGGGACCTTCCTTCCCTGGCTACCAGCTGCTGGCCAGGGCCTTCCTTTGTTCTGTGCCACCCCCTGGTGGTCAGCACATGTCATAGTGAGTGGTTAAACTCCTGAATGGTCAAACTCCGGAGGAGACAATCTGCATATTAGCCTTTTATTGTATAGGATAAGGGGGAGAAGATAGGATAAAGCACTGATGAGCTTTGAAACTTTGAAACTGATATCATACAGGGAAAAGGGGGAAGTTGGAAAAAAACACAAGGGACATAAAATGAGGAAGAGTCCAATTAGAAAATAGCACATATAGACAAAGAAACTGACAGCATCTATAAACCCTTAGACAACGAGACTTCACTGGTTATCCATTTGGAAACCCCTCCCCATGTGGTAGTTTGTATACACTTGCAATAAATTCCCCATTTTTGCTTAAAATCCTTTGTCCAAGAATTTTATTCTTCAAATTCTGTGGGAGAAGATCATGGGTCCAGATTGCCATTCAGGGTAGCACTATCAATCTAGCTTTAATTGATTGGACTTGGATTGGCACCCACGTCAAAGGCAGTTTTCTATCTACAAGACATTGCTAGCACCTTATAAGATGTTCTGAAATGAGAATTTGATGCTTTATGCTATGATATTATTCACTAACTCAATCAGATCAGCTCTTGGGAAGTTCTGTAGTAGAAGATTTTTTTTTAAAGAAACTGAATAAAACAAAAATTCCTAAGAAGTAAAATACATAAGAACCAGGCAGCACACTCTATATAGGAGAGGTGACCCATCTGACAATAGAAGTGAAGGAAAACAACAAAGTACAAAACAGGAGGAAAAACTCCATCAGGAAAATAGTCAACTATGAGAACTGCTATTGATTCACTAAAATTTGTGAATCAATATATTTTAATGTTTTGATACTTGGCACATGTAACTTTTTATGTAACTTTATTTCCATATGGACCTTTACAATGAACTCTTTAACAAATAATACAAACCAAAAGACACTATGTGAGATTACCATCCTGCTCAGCACTGGTGCTGGTATAATAGAATCTGAGGCAAATAGAATTTAGTGTACTTGAAGCACATGAAATTATACCACTTAAGGTGTATTCTTGGTGAAACATTTTCATGTCTATTCTCTTGACATGTAAATATCCTACATAATTGAACTTCAGTATACCTTAATAGAAATGAATTAAATTTTCTAAAACAAAAAGGGAGAAAGAGACATTAAATTCTAAATAGTCCAATTCACACTGCGTATTCTCTATATACCCCCAAAACAGGAGCATAGGTTGTTAGTTAACTAATAAAAACAACACATAGAGATTTTATATGGATATGAAAGCCAAAATGCTCTAATTTATTTGGGAAGAAAAATCATATAAGAAACATTGTATATCCATGAATATTACCTGGGGAAAATCATTTGTTGTTCATGTTTTTCATATTCTGATTTGGTTCTATATGATTTAAATAATTTATATGGCTTTTATGTAAAACACAGAATTTCAGAACTTAAACTTTCTCAGGTATTTATTATCTATACTAATAAAAGGGTAATATGCTAATTAGACCAGACATCTTCCAGACAACCTTCAGGACAAAGCCATGGTGGCAGAGCTGAGGCAGAGGAGATAAAGGGCAATTAGGCCGGCAGGGAAGAATAGTTAGGGGGATCAGGTCGACAGACAGGTGAGCGGTTAGGAGCCAGCAGTCCTGGATTGTGAGAGGAATGTCCGACTGCCAGGACATCCCTCTCATATACCCTGTTGGATCGGGCCTAAACTGGCAGTCGGACATCCCCCGATAGGTCCCAGATTGAAGAGGGTGCAGGCCAGGATGAGGGACCCTCCCCATGAATTTCATGGAGCAGGTCTCTAGTTATTTTATAATTTTACTAATGAGCAAACTGAAGAAAAGGAAGTAAAAAAATGATAAAAAAGATAAGTTAATTTAGTTAATCTGTTTTAATAATTATTCTTTTTTATTTTCACTTAGATTGGTAGTAGACAAGAATGAGGAATGCAGTTTTGAAGAGCTCAAAGTTAAACTTTCCTATGTATAAAACCCTAATGGGCAAATCGACTGAACACCAGAATGACTGATCGCTATGACACTCACTGACCACCAGGGGCAGATGCTCAATGCAGGAGCTTCCATGGTCAGGGCAATACCAGGCCACCAGCCAAGGGGAGGTGCCAGTGGGGGTCCCCCTGATCGCCCCACAAGCGTTCATCTCACAGATTGGTCCTGATTACCAGCCAGGCCTAGGGACCCGACCCTACATATTGGGAACAGTCTCCTAGATTTAAAAATCAAAACCTGTCAAAGCTACTCTAACACTGATAAAAACAGGATGATGCAATGATGACATGCATGGACTCTGGCTTGCATATTTTGTGGTCAGCCCTCATTCTGACATTTATAACTGTGTGACAAAGCCAATTTCTTAACTTCTCTTTGCTTCAGTTTTTTCACCCATTGAGATGGAGAAAACGCTACTACTGCTTTCGAAGGTTCATGTTATATACTACTTTTTATAATCAAGGCAAATAAATGTAGCTGCCCATATAGTAGCAAGATGCCTTTCACCTGTATGAAAAGTATGGTCACTGGTGCATGCAGTGTCCCGGATTGCAAGAGGGATGTCCGACTGCCAGTTTAGGCCCAACACCCACAAGGGGTCCTGGATTGTGAGAGGGTGCAGACGGAGCTGAGAGATCCCCCCACACCCCTGCCATGCACAATTTCGTTCACTGGGCCTCTAGTCATTAATATTTGTTTTTAAAATGCTCTCTAATTTTGCTTATTTATTAATGTCTGAATCAGTGGATGTGCAATTAGACCCTGATATTCCTCTAATGTGTATATTCAAAGTATATGAAAGACACTTAGTTAACTCTCTGATATATTCCAGAACTTCAAAAATGTAATTTGCATTTCTTATAATCCCTTAGATAAAAAGTGCAAATTCAATAACTGTTAGTCTTTAGTAAATTCCTATTTTTCAAATATTTGTATAACCTTGACAATTATCATTGTTAGATTTTTTTATTCTACTTAATGACCTTGAATTGGTAGTGAGTCAGGAAACTATGGCTTATAATTTAAGTTCTGGCCCCAAATCCTGTCAATATTGAATAGTAGATTCAAGACAAGACTCACAACCAGATCTGATATAAGTGTAGTTCTTCTATCTTCAAGTTACTCCACAGTAAATATCAAGTGAATACTATCATATTGACCCCTGGTAACAGCCGAGAAATCACTTTTTCTCCAAGATGGAACAATTCAATGCAAAGATAGAACTAGACCTGTTTACCCAGTAATGTGGAATGAGTCTTCTTAACCACAGAAACTATTGTTTTCTCTGAGCTATATTGCTCTGGTCTCTCCATGAAAGCACTGCATTTGTTATATCAAATTTCACATGTTAAATGAATGTCAGATTGTGAAAACTTTGTGGATAGTTTGATGTTTACTCATTTTGTTGTCGTTAACATCTCTCTCAACAATTAAATGCACATTGGTCAACACAGGAAAATGTCAAGAACTTTAAAATAATGCTCCAAATAAGCCCTGGTATACCTAAAATTAATAATAATTGATGGCAATAATACTATACTTTTATATATATTTTCACATTAATAAAAGTAATATCAATAAAGTAAATAATCTTACCTAGACCATGTCTATGTGTTGACATCGGTGGTAAGACAGTCCAAGTCTTTGTTTTGGGATTATAACATTCAACAGTGTTCAATGTCTTTAAGCCATCTCGACCTCCAATTACAAAGAGTTTGTCATCAATAACAGCCACACCAAATTGCAGTCTCCGGCCATTCATCATCCCTGCCTGGATCCACAAATTTGTTCTGAGGTTATATTTCTCTATAGTTGTAGCTCCTGATAAAAGAAAAAAAATCATATAGTCACCATTTACTACTTCAATACACAGCCCGATCAAGTTGGACAAATTATTAGTAGTGTAAATTTAGGACATGAAAATGCTTTTGTCATGTTCATTTTTGTTAAAGAAAACATGTCAGAAAAACCAAGGGAGTAGTAATTTAACTACTACTATATTTTCTCTTCTACCTGGTGGATACTAATGATCAGAGAGACACAAATGTTAAGCTTTTTTGAATTACATACTAGTGTCATGTTAAAATATCAGTTAAATAAAATCATTTTGGGCATAATACAGTTGTATCAGTAGATCTTATGACTTCCCTCTATCCCTGTTTGCCATTTAAAAAGTATAGCAAAATCCTAACCTGAAAAAATTAAACCTTCTTAATGCTAAGCTATGCATCTTATATATAATTCTGAGAGTCAGGAAGAGTTGATTTATAAATTATTTACCATGTTTCTCTTTAAATTTGTCTTATGCATTCAAAACAAAAACTTTTAATAGTCAATTTTAAGATATGTAAATAAATGTCAGTTATGCTTGTTTTAATCCTCACCTAAGGATATTTTTTCCATTGATTTTTCAGAGAGTGAAAAGGAGGCAGGAAGGAGAGAGAGAGAGAGAGAGAGAGAGAGAGAGAGAGAGAGAGAGAGAGAGAGAGAGAGAGAGAGAAAACAACATTGACTGAGATAGATACATCGATCGGTATTTCCTGCACTTGCCCAGATTGGGTGGTTGTGGGGTAAGAGTGAAGAGCAAACCTTCAGTGCCTTTGAGAATTACTGAATGCAGGCTGATGCTCTGACCACTGAGCCAAATCAACCAGGGCAGTGTGACCCTTTTTTAAAAACAATCTTTTTAAAAAATGCATTTGGAGAACACTTCAAAAAATTTAGAGACACATGATGATTTACCTTTATAAATCATATTACAATCTCTCCTAAAAGCTTATTATTTATAGAGACCCAATGCATGAAATTTGTGCAAGAGTAGGCCTTCCTTCCCCTGGCTGCCGGCATCGGCTTCCTTCTGGCACCCGGGCCCCAGGCTTCCTTCATAGCCCCAGCTTTGTAGGGAAGATTCCTGGTCTAATTAGCATATTATGTTTTTTATTATTATAAATTTAAGAAACATGATAGATGTTATGAGTAAAATCAATATTGAAAAAAATGAGCTATATTACTGTGCAATATGCTTTAACAGCTTCAGTTAAATATCTCACATTAAAAATATCTTTCTTGAATAAGTTTACAAGTTGTTTGTATTATAAAATATAAGCTAACAAACACTGATATTTTTTCAGTATTTGGTCTTTTACTGATTTCAGAGAGAGTAGGGGAAAGGAAAAGAGAGATAGAAACATTAATGATGAGAATCATTGATCTGCTGCCTCCTGAGCGCCCCCTACTGGGAATTGAGATCACAACCTGGGCATGTTCCCTAACCAGGAATCTATTCATGAACCTCTTGGTTCATGGGTCAATGTTCAATCACTGAGCCAACCCAGCTGGTCTATGTATTTTTATAGATTAAATTTTTCATTGAATTTTATGTTTCTACATACTTTAAAAAATAGCTTTAGGATAACATTTATTCACTTATATGAAAAGTATCATTGCAGA
The DNA here is from genome assembly GCA_027563665.1 of Antrozous pallidus. Taxonomy (NCBI): domain Eukaryota; kingdom Metazoa; phylum Chordata; class Mammalia; order Chiroptera; family Vespertilionidae; genus Antrozous; species Antrozous pallidus. Next base: position 33,665,685 of record CM050519.1, read on the forward strand.
GAAAATATTTGTTAAGCAGAAATAACATTTTTTACTATTTATTATTATTATTTTTTTATATATTTTATTGATTTTTTACAGAGCAGAAGGGAGAGGGATAGAAAGTCAGAAACATTGATCAGCTGCCTCTTGCACGCCCCCTCCTGGGGATGTACCTGCAGCCACGGCACATGCCCTTGGCGGAATCGAACCCGGGACCCTTCAGTCCACAGTTCGATGCTCTTTCCACTGAGCCAAAACGGTTTTGGCTACATTTTTAAATATTTAGATAATTTTTAAAAAGGGCATTATAAGATTCTTATACTCATAACAATAATTTTTGTGTGTCTAATAAGTAATCAATATCTACATTTCTGCCTGCTGTAAATAGAATCCATTTATAAAATAATAATAGACTGCTATATAGCTATGTGTACAGATATAAATGTAAATATATCATTAAGCTTAATGCTGGATTTTGAAGTAGATATATAAATCTCAATATCCAGTATTATGTTTTATTTAAACTAATTTAATTAATATACTTCTGGTTCAAGTCCATAATTTTAATTATTTGTATTATTTATAATAGTTCACCTTAATAAGTAAAAAATTATTACCTTTAAAATCTTAGAAAAATCAAATATTTAGGAAAGTTGACAAATCAGATAATCAATGTAAGATTTTATAAAATGAAAATCACCTATAAAGATTATATAAAGAATATAATTTATTTCAAATAGTCCGCTAAAAGTAAATTATTTACTTTTATTAGTAAAATCAGCAGAATAGTGGCCAGTTCTACATGAAGAAAAAAATTAAAACTATTAAAATAAGACAATTTGAATGAATGGGAGGAATCACACTAAATTTTAATAAGATAACTTGCTATTTTATATGTGAAAATGATGTTCTTATATATTTACAATTAATAAAATAATGATATTTTGTACAAGGCAATTAGAAAATTATATTTGCATTTCTCTAGAAACTCAATTGTAAAATATTAGGAAACACATTTTTAAAAGCCAAATAATCTCTAAATACAAAGGAGTCCTGAGAAAATGGTCTACTAAATATTAAAAAGGTATTGTATGCATATAGAGATTTTAAAAATTGCTTTGTAATGAATAATTACTATGTTAATGTATCTGAAAAGAAAGTCAGAAATAATCCTAACACATCTTTCATAATAAAAGTATAATATGCTAATTAGACAGGACAGCTGAACAACCTTCTGGACATCCTTCTGGACTAAGCCAAAGCAGCAGGGCTGTGGCAGAGGTGGGTAGGAGTGAATAGGCAGGCAGGCAAGTAGTTGGGATGATGAAGCAGGAGACCAGTTAGGAGCCAATGGTCCTGGATTGTGAGAGGGATGTCCAACTGTCTGCAGGATCAGGCCTAAACTGACAGACATCCTAACCCAAGAGGTCCCGGATTGTGAGAGAGTGAAGGCCAGACCAAGGGCCCCCACTCCTTCCTATGCACGAATTTTGTGCACCAGATCTCTAGTATAAGTCTAATATAATAAATATGGCTGTTTCAATTAGTGTAAAACATTTTATTATTCAAAAGAAACAATGTTTAGATAGCTAAGTATCCTTTGGAAATAAATTAATAAGTAAATCTGGACTCTGTCTATTCTTTACACTAGAATAACTTTAGCTGAACCAATAACTAAAGTACAACACACATGGCCACAGAACTCACCAAGTGTTTGATTCTCTTTTCAGGGCTTCACATAAATAAATAGAGACAGGGATACTTTAAAAATAACCTACCCTGGCCTAAACCGGTTAGGCTCAACCTGCAGACTGAAAAGTCCCAGGTTCGATTCTGGTCAGGGGCATGTGCCTTGGTTGCAGACAAATCCCCAGGATGGGGTGTGCAAGAGGTGGCTGATTGATGTTTCTGACTTTCTATCCCTCTCCCTTCCTCTCTGTAAAAAAATCAATAAAATACATTTTTTTAAAAATAACCTGCTCTGGGTCATGCACTACTAAATTTTAAACGTCTTTGAAAATGAAAAGGAGGTGTTTAATTTTTGCTTTGAGGTAGGAATAAAATCAAAGGTCCATGAGGGAGAGCCACAAGACCCAGAAGTTATATTTATCTAAATATAAATGTCAAATACACTAGTAAACAAAAAACAAACAAACAAAAGACTAAGAGCATTAACAAAAGATATTTTATGAATATAACAAAAGTTTGATTTCCCCGATAAATAATTTTTTTATAAAATAAGAAGTAAATATACAGATGATCTATAATAGAATTGTAGACTTGAAACTTACATACTTTTATTAACCAATATCACCCGAGTAAATTAAATAATTATTTAAATAAAGACATAAATTGGAAACATTAAATAGAAATAGGCTAATGATCTGAGCAGGCAATTAACATGAAAGCTATGTTCATAACATGCAAACTTCAGAAATGTATTTATGCTTTCTTAACAATTAAGTAATTCTAAAAGATCTTCAAAAGGGTTAGAAAAGGTAACATTGTGATGCTGACATCAAAACCAGCTGGCTGCCATGGCCAGTGTAGCTCACTGGGTTGGAGTGTTTTCCCTTGAACAAAAATGTGGTTGTTTCGATTCTGGGGCAGAGTTAGAGCACATACCTAGGCTGTGGGTTTAGTCTCTGGTGGGGGAAGGTATGAGAAGCAATCAACTGATGTTTTTCATGTCTTTCTCCCTCCCTTTGTCTTTCTAAAAAAAATTAATAAACATATCCTCAGGTGAACATTAAAAAGATAACAACAAAACAAAACAAACAGCTGGATGACATTAAATTGATGCAACTTTTTGGGAGGTGTAAAGTGTGTGTGTGTCTGTGTGTGTGTGTTGTGTGTGTGTTTGAAAATATATAGTAAATTTAGGAAATGGTGTATTTGAATTTTTTATATTTAACTTCCTATTTTGTATATTTTACCATAAATATGTCTTAGTTTTATAATTAAAATACTAATTTGTATATTTAAAGATAGCTTTTGGTATTGCTAATGTCCTAAGAAATGGACTTTCTTGGAAAGTTAAGTTAAAGATGGTAGTGCTGTGATCATCATTACTTTCAACAAAGTGCTCATATCTATATAAAAGCCTAAGTGACTGAACAATTGAATGACCAAAAGACAGGTCAACCAGTTGCTATGATATGAACTGTTCATCAGGGGGCAGACACTCAATGCAGGAGCTTCCCTTCCCCCTGGTGATCAGTGTGCTCCAACAACAAGAGTGCCACTCAGCTGACTGACCCATCCCAGCGGCCCAACAGACTGGCAGCAGCCACTCACTCCCTCAATAGTCCTCTAGCAGGTCCAATCTCTGAAGAATAGGCTAGGCACCAATGGACTGACACCACCAGCATAATTCCCAAGAGCACCACCAACCTCCTGAAGTCAGCCTCAGGCACTAGTGCCTAGATGCTCCTCAAGGAAGAAACAATATAAAAGCAGCTGCCAGGTGGCTTCTGGCCACTGGCATGAACATCAGTGGGATGAACCCCCATCCTGGGCTTGCAAGGGCATCCAACCACTTTCCTGGAGGCCAATCACATCCTGGCCCCAACATCCCCTTTGGGATGGGCTCCAGACACAGGTATAACAGCTGGCAAGTGCTTCTGTGGCAAGAGCTTCTCCCCATCAGGACTAACTGGGAGGTAGCCCATAGCAGGTGCAACAGGGCTGGGATGAGTGGGAGTGGCAGGCAGCAGGCAGCATTTGACTATCAGTTTTGGCCCAATCCCTGCAGGCCATGCTGAGGAACCCCACCCATACATGAAACCATGCACCGAGCCTCTAGTAATAAAATAACTTTACAGCAAAAGAACACATATTATAGCATTATTACAAGTATCCTATCTAATAAAAGAGTAACATGCAAATTTGACCATACCTTGGATCCTTATTGGCTATGCTACCAGCCAATCAAGGAGCAGGGGCGGGGCTGAGCAACACAAGGGCTGGGCCCCTCAGGGGTGTGGGGGAGAAGAAGCAGTAGGGACGGTGAGTGCCAGGGTGCCCTGGCCGCCTGAGCTGTGCGTGGAGACGGCTGGGCAGGGACAGCAGCTGGGAGGGTCCCGTGGCCCCTATGCACTGTGTGCAGAGGCAGTGGGCGGGGGGAGTGTCCCATGGCCCCCACACGCTGTGCAGGGAGAGTTCCCTGGGGCCCCCACGTGCTGTGCACAGAGGTGGTTGGGCTGAGGCAGTGGCTGGGAGAATGCTGCTGCCCCTGTGCACTGCACAGGGAAGTGGCAGGGCAGGGCCCGGCCCCCGGTTGCTGTGTGTGGCAGTGCCAGTGAGCACCCAGTCTCTGGGGCTGGATGGTCACAAGTAGCTGGGACTGGGCTAAGCAGGGAGATGGCTGGGTGTTCAAGGCCAGCTTTAGGCCTTGGGCAGGCTGGGGGTGAGCCATCAGTTGGACATTCCCTAAGGGCTCCCAGTATGTGAGAGGGGGCTGAGGGACCACCCACCCCCAGTGCACAAATTTTGTGGACAGGGCCACTAGTGTGTGTGTGTGTGTGTGTGTGTGTGTGTGTGTGTGTATTCTTAATACATGTTCTCTGAACATAAACTCATACAATTTGCTTGATATTTTTAAATTAAATATTTGGATTCATAGCCAACATTTGCAAAATAAACCATACCCTCCCTTGCTATTTACATCATCTCTCCTGCTTCCTCTGTGCGACCCCCCCTCCCCCCATCTCTTATCCACAGGGAATACATTCCTAACTATCCAAAACCACAGAGAGTATGGAACTCCATATGTACTACACTAGAGGCCCAGTGCACAATCCATGCACTGGTAGAGTGCCTCAGCTTGGCCTGCACCCTCCTTTAACCTGGGAAACCTCGGGGGATGTAGTGGTGTGCAAAGTGGCAGGAGGCCAGGGAAGAACCTGAATCCTGGGCCGGGTGTTGCACTACTCCCGTTCATCCTGGCCCTGCTGTGCCTGCTGCCACTGCCACTCAGTAGTGTTGCCACAGAGGTGGGTAAGGATCACGCCACCACAGCTGTGCTTGCCACCCATGAACTTGGCATCTGGTGTCCGTTGGTCAGCTGAGTGGTGCTCCTGCTGTGGGAGTGCACTGCCCAGCAGGGAGCAGATCCGGAATTCAGCATATGCTCCCTGGTAACCAGTGTAATCATAGCGACCAGTCGACCAGTCATTTGGTCATTTGGTCTTTTCGTCCTTCAGTTGCTTAGGCTTTTCTATATATAGATATTGTGATAAAAGCTGTGACAATGTGTCCCTTTCTCTCTCTGATAACCCATTTGGTAATTGAGGAAGCTGCTAATGGGTAGGTAGAAAAGTGCTTAGTCCAGGACTAAGCGTTTATTCATATCCTGGGCAGGATGGAGGAGGATGGTACATGATTCCACCACACTACTCAGTACAGCTTGCAATTTAGAACTTATTAAATATTTATTTATGGAATTTTTCACTTATTATTTTCAGACCATGGTTGATGATAGGTAACTGAAACTGTGAAAGCAAAACATTAGGTAAGGGGGGAACAATGCAGATTATTATTAATATTCCTTAGGTTCCAACAAACACTTTCCACATATTATATTAGAATTTTTCTAGCCTTCATTTAAAATATGGGCACTGGTGAATAAAAGATTAAAATCCTATAATGACATTTGGGTTCTAGTTCTAGTACTACTGACAGTATGGCAGAAATACAATCATTAAAATGTCTCTTCATAAGTGTAGTAAAAGAACAAGAGTTCTCCACTTAAACTATAAATTCTTGGAAAATACATTTTTGCCTTTTTCATAAACCAGCACCCACACTTACCAAGTTATATTAATTGAAGGCTCTCTGGGATCTACTGATATTTGTTCATTTCAAAGTGAACACTTAAATCAGTAACACATTAGTAAAAGTATAATGACTTTTATTTTAAATCTTTTACTTCTTGTTTTCTGTGAGTCTCTAGCATAGCAGTAATATAAGCTAGCACTGAGGAGTGTCTTTCATTGCCAGAGGAGAGGCACACACTGGAGGATTAAGATCAGGAATGCGTGAAACATATGCACAAACACACACACAAGCTTAGTCCCCTGTCAGTCTGAAATTCCATTTCCGTATTTTCACAGGGAGATTGATTTACAAATAATATACTAATTATAATACTCAAGGATTTATAAATATGATGGTCATTTTATTACAACACACAACTTTATTATTCAATCTGCATTCTTTTTTATCTTTATTGTTCAGTTTATTAATTACATTGTTTCCCCTTTTTATCCCCCTATAGCTCCCCTCCAACCTGTACCTATCCCACCCTCCACCCTCACCTCCCCCTCCCCACTGTCCTCTCCCATTGTTGCTAGATTTTTATCCAGTCTCTTGCTGCACTTCCCACAACCCTTTTCTCCCCAAGAATTGTCAGTCCATTCTCTCTCTATGTACATGTCTCTGTTATATTCACCAGTCTATCCTGTTCAACAGCCTATCAATTCACTTGATTTTTATGTTCATTTGTTGATAGATGTGTATTTGTTGTTCATACTTTTCATCTTTACCTTTTTCTTCTTCCTCTTCTTAAAGAATATCTTTCAGCATTGCATATAATGTTGGTTTGGTGGTGATGAACTCCTTTAGCTTTTTCTTATCTGCGAAGCACTTCATCTGACCTTCAATTCTGAATGATATCTTTGCTGGATAGAGTAATCTTGGTTGTAGATCCTTGCTGTTCATCACTTTGAATATTTCTTGCCACTCCCGTCTGGCCTGCATCGTTTCTGATGAGAAATCCGCTGACAGTCGTATGGGTGCTCCCTTATAGGTAACCAACTGTTTCTCTCTTGCTGCTTTTAATATTCTCTCTTTGTCTTTTGCTCTTGGCATTTTAATTATGATGTGCCTCGGTGTGGTCCTCTTAGGATTCCTATATATTGGTGTTCGGTGCACTTCTTGGACTCCTAAGTCAATTTCTTTCACCAGGTGGGGGAAGTTTTCAGTCACTATTTCTTCAAATAGGTTTTCATTGTCTTGGCCTCTCGCTTTTTCTGGCACCCCTATAATTCGGATGTTGGTATGCTTGAGGTTGTCCCAGAGGCCCCTTACACTATCTTCAATTTTTTGGATTTTTTTGGTTTCTTGCTTTTTCAGCTGAGTGGATTTTACCTCTTTGTATTTCAAATCTTTAACTTGGTTCTTGGGATACTCCAGGGCACTTTTAGGTCTTTGTTTAATATTTTTTGTTTCAGTCAGTGTATGCTTAATTTCTGGTTGGTCCTTTTTCATATCCTTGAGAGTGTGCTTTATATCCTTGAGGGTTTCTTTCATTTCCTTGTAGGACTCATTCATTTCCACGTTGGTCTTGATCATTTCCACATTGGTCTTGATAATTTCCTTGCAGGTCTTATTTATATCCTTAAGGGTGTTGTTCATTTTCTTGTAGGACTCATTCATTTCCTTTGTGGTCTTGCTTATTTCTTTATAGGCCTCGATCTTTTGTTGGAGCCTCTTAAAAAACCCTATAACCGTGGTTCTGAATTCCATGTCCAGTCGTTTTTTCCCCTTCATTTCTTTCACATCTGATTTCTTTCCATGTTGCTGCATGGTGGCTGCTTCCCTGAGTTGGTCAATTAGCTTTGTGTGGTAGACTTCCTACTAGGGATAGTGACTCAGCCTCCCTGGTTACCTGAGGTGGATATGGGCTGCACAGTCTTGCTGAAGTTAAGCTCAGTTAATCGTTGTTAGCACTTGGAGGGTTGACCTCCAGGCCAATTGTCTGTGAAGCTCAGCTGTGCTCAGGTTGGGTGGGCGGAGTCTCCGGGTCAAGCAGACAGAGTTAGCTCTGCCCTATGCGACCCCGGGGACTCTGTGCCGGGGGCAATGACCGCCAGCACCTCTGAGAGAGAGCCGCTGCGGAGTCCACCGGCTGCCAGTTGCCGGGGAATTCAGACTTTCCCAAAATGAGTCTGCATGCGCAATGACTCACCCAGGGTCGTAAAACAAAGCAGTCTGATGGTTTTCCGAATGAAAGGCAAGTCGCGGTGCGCTCTCTGCGCCGTCATGCAGCCGAGCTGTTCGCGCGGAAGCTGCCTTCTCCAAAGCCGGGAGACCCGGCAGCACCCGAGCTTCGGCGTGCCCTCCCACTGTCCAGTTTTCACCCCGTGTGTTAGTGGGTTCCCTGGACTTCGCCCAGAGTTGGAAAATCAGTCCAGTGGGACTCTTTGTCTCCCCGTTCAGAAAACTGGCCGGTTTCCAGCCGCCCGCCCTCTCCGCGGCTCGCACTCCAAACCTCTCTCCGTGCGCCGCTCCTCCGGGTCACAGTGTCTTATTTTCACTTTTATTTGTGGAATTTTCACTCGGCGAGCTTTCTGGTGATTCTGGAAGGTGTTTGTTCTTTCGTTAAGTTGTAGTATTAAAATTGCTGATTATGACGGCAAGATAGGTGTTTCACCTTTGCCGCCATCTTAGTTCTCCCTAATCTACATTCTTGAAAGACCTACAGAATGTATAGTGATTTGGCCCAATTCTCTGACTATGAAAAAGTAAGCTGAAGATTGATAGACTAAATTTTAAGAAATTTTTAATCTACCCTCAAAAGAGACATCAGAAATAGTACCGCTTAGTCATTAAGCTTTGTCTCTTTCTAGCGAACCTGAGGCTCTGGAGAAAAACTTTGCCGATAGAACATTCACTTTTCACTTGAGAGAGCTTTTTTCACTTTTCAATGAAGTCATGACTTCCAGGATCTGAAACTTTCTTGTCTGCTGACTCACTGAGAACAATATAAACAAATGAAATTTAACTTAACAAATGAGCATATTTTTCTCCCCATTCTAAACATTTTAAAATAAATAGATACTTCAACTTTATTCAGTTTTTCCCTGAGATTCTTGGGGAAGTATGGTTCTTCCCTAGAATACCACCTAGCGGCCCAGTAAGGAGATATCTTTTCCATAAAGCAATTCTTTGAAAAACAAACTGGGCTCAGGATGACATGATGTCCTTCCTGGTTTCCAGTTTTTTTTATGGCTTTGTGCAAACTGATGACCTTGAACTGGTAATCTCTAATGATACACTTCAAGTTCAAAAATAAAATACTGAAGTGGAACCAAAGTGACTGAACCGAGTTACTGAGGCAGGCATTCCAAAGAGCAAAGATGAAGGAATTCGCTTTCTTTTATTATATTGCTTTTCTTCAGAAAAATCCGCACAGTATTTTTAAGTTATTTTTGCCACCTAATTGCAAATGCTCAAGTTTTTTTCTGATGGAGGAAATTCTAAGTGAATCATTTTCTTAAGTCACATGATGATTGCTATTGAGTTAAATGCTTTAAAAACTACCCAGTTGTAGAATTGCAGTATGAAAAGCTTTTCTTTAAAAGTTCTTGATAGAATAGCTTCTCCAGTTCAAGCCAAGGAAGTAAAAATCAGGTCAAAATGATTAATTCTACCTCTTTATTTCATTTTCCACTTTTGCCTTTCAACAATACTGATGAAAATGCATAGTAAAGAGGCAAATTCAGGATACAATAATCTGGCAAAGTCCTTTGAATAAGAAGAGAAATATATTAGGAGTTTATCCCTAGGTTAGATAATTTTTAAACTTTAGATACGTGAAAGTCTGAAGTATACATTAATTATATTACCATGATATAGGCTCTATAATAAAAGCATCGATAAAAAAATCTCAATAAAATAGTTTTTAATTTGTAGTTAAGAATTGAAGCTTTTCTGGTCGTTTTGTTTTTTAATTATCAATATTCTCGTTATTATTAGCTATGTTAATAACATCTTTTTTCATTCATGTGAAAGAGGTAGGGCTGTCTAATCGGACACCAGGCTTAGTGAAAATCAATAACTGACCTGTGGCTGCGACTAGCCTGTCAACAAGGAGACAATGCAAATATACAGAAATAAAAGACAGTTTAATTCTTCTCCAGTCCACTCAGTCAGTTACTAAGAGAAGAGCTACTGCCATTGTGACCTTGACATGCCATCTACCTACTTGGTGTGTTTTTAGCTGGGCTCCATTTAGTGTTCACATCTATCTCTCAAAAGGTGATAAATAGAACAATGCAATAGTGTTGTTTTCTTAGTATTTTTCTCTCTTTTGCATTAGAAGAATATTAATTTAAAACATTTTTGACTTTTAACTTTTTGCTTAATCTTTTTTTTTTCTTTTTTAAAACTAAATGGTTTCATAAATGCCTTAGTCCCAGTCAGAGACCCTGTGCTTGCCTGCCGCCACACTGGATGTAGGAAGTGCACAGTGGCTGCTTTCTTTCAAGAAGAAAGCAATGTCTCATAGAATCTTGATTCTCCTTCCACCAAACAAAGGAGGACTCTTTTTTCACAGGCTTGCACCTACAAGAAGGACTTTGCAGTTGCTATCAGATTTATGCCCTAACATTCTAGCCTATTTCTCTGTATTAAACAGCATAATTCTATATTTCCTCAAAAACAAACAGCCCTCGCTTGCATGTTTCTGATATCTATAAATTTCTGTCACCATAATTTCGTTAAAAAACATCAATCCCCCAACATATTTTAGTCACTATAATACAAGGGTTGGCAAAGTAAGTGTATAGTTGTGAATATGTGAAACACAAAGTTTATTTTTGTTATTATTTATTAATTCTTGTATTATTTATTTGTATTACAACTATAAACCTACTTTTGCCCACCCCGGTATATTAACTGTGAGTAATTTGCATAAAGTACAAACTTTGCTATTAGCTCTTCAGCCCACAAATCACTACTCAGATAACAGATGCACATCATAATCAGTGGCCAATCATGCCACTTCTCTTGAAGTCAGAAAGGTGATTACTTATTGCACTTCTGTTACTGTGTTCATGCACAGGTTATTATGTTCCCTTTTTGTCTTCTAGTGATGGAAGCCATTTTATAAAATAAAATGGATAATTAAAGTGAGAATTGGCCAACAAAGATATAAGTGGAGTATACAAAAAAAAGTGATAATGTTGGAATTAAAATTACAATGGAATCTCAGACTTCTATACCAGAAGGTTGGGGGTTGCCTCAGGAGCTTTAAATAACCCCATCCTCTACTTAAAGAACTGGGCTTTCTACAAAACAGAAATCAGAATCGGCCCTGTTAAGCCCTCCACTGACGTCTGTTTGTATCTTTTCTCCACTCACAGTGTGAGTTTGCTCTCATTATCTCACGGAATGCTCTTAGGTAGATAAGCCAGTAGCACAGGAGGTTGCTTATGGTGGCTCATTATAAACATGCTCAGAAACTGCCTACTCTCACTGACAGTAAATTAGAGTTGAGTCAAGGAAATGTGACATTTGGTAGCAGGAATTTCTAGAACTATGGTAGAGAGATCTATTTTTTCTGTAACAGTGATTAGAAAACTGTTCCTGGAAAGGGCCAGAAAGTAGTGTCCTATGGAACTCTTTTTTGCAACCATGTGGTCATTATAGGTCATTAAGCAACCATAAACAAAGGGTAAACAAAGGAGAAGGTCTCAATAAAACTTTATGGACACTGAAATTTGAATTTTATGAAATGCAAATGTTCACTAAATGCATCATGAAATATTATTCTTTATTTGATGTTTTTCAACTAATTTAATATAAAAACCAAAGCCATATAAATAAGACAGTGAGCTGAACCGGTTTGGCTCAGTGGATAGAGCAGACTGAAAGTTCCCAGGTTCGATTCCAGTCAAGAGCATGTACCTTGGCTACGGGCACATCCCCAGTTGGAGGTGTGCAAGAGGCAGCTGATCGATGTTTCTCTCCCATCGATGTTTCTGACTTTCTATCCCTCTCCCTTCCTCTCTGTGAAAAATCAATAAAATATATTTTAAAAAAACAAAAAAACAAATAAGACAGTGAGCTAGATTTGGCCTGTGGGCTAGTTTGCCAACTCTTACTCTTAAATATCAATAAAATATAAATATTTAGAGAAAATGGCACTTTAAAGATGTTTATTGGTCATAATAATGTGGAGAAGTCTTCATTTTAGAAAGAAACAGATTGGATTTCCACATAGAAATTTATAAATAATACTAGTGATTTGATGCATAAAATTCATGCACAGGGGATGGGGAGAGTATCCCTCAGCCTCGCCTCTCCAATCTGGGACCCCTTGGGGGATGTCCGACTGCCGGTTTAGGCTCTATACTGGCAGTTGGACATTCCTTTTGCAGTCTGGGACTGATGGCTCCTAACTGCTCACCTGCCTGCCTGCCTGACCACCCCTAACCACTCTGCATGCCAGTTTTCTTGCCCCCAACTGCCCCTCCTGCTGGCCTGCTTGCCCCCAACTGGCTCACCCTCTCAGCTATTTACCCTCCACTGTCTCCTGATCACCCCCAACTGCCCTCCCCTCCTGGCCTGATCACCCCTAAATGCCTCTGCCTTGGCCCTGCCACTATGGATTTGTCTGGAAGTTCTCCTGAAAGGTCTCCCAGTCTAATTAGCATATTACCCTTTTATTAGTATAGATTGCACTTATCAGAGTGGCCTTTTGTAGCCAATCTTTATAAATAGCAACACTGTTCCCTCATCCTGACTCTCTATTACCCTTTCTTTATATTATATTTCATTATAACTCATCATCACATTAATTATAATAGCTAGTATGCTTGTTTATAGTCTCCTAAAGATATTTTAAACTACAACAGGCCAGGTACTTTTGCTGTTTAGTTTACCAGAACCAAGAACACTGACTATAATTTAGTAGGTATTCAACAAAAGAGTGAGTTGATAATCTGGAAACCCTAGAAATGCTTATAAATGGATAGTAGAAAGGCTACAATTATAATCCAATTTCATAATTGATATATTTCAATTATTAAAGCACAAATCCTTTAAAAATCTATTTTTTACTAATTTTGAAGAAAAAACAATATTAGCAAAATTATCAGAAAGGTATATTTTCTGCTCAACATCTGAGTACCTAAAAATGATTTTAATCCAATAGAATTATAATTAGTAAGACTGCAAGTATATGGCACCATTATTTATTCATGCTCATGCTTTAGAGGTAGATAATTTTCTCCAATGTTATTTATATTGGTATAAAGTTTTTCCTTATGCAACATGGTGATAATTTATATAAGTATCATTTATAAATAGCAACAATATTTTATTGTCTTATTTTTCTCTCCTGTGTCACCTCATTGTATTTGTAGAAACCCCTATAATCTCATGCCTCCAAAGCTCCTATATGGCTTCACCTTATTCCATATAATGATTAGGAAGTTCAGCCACAGGTTGATACTAGGTTTTCCTGTAGTCTCTTTGATGTTAAATATGTTAGAATGGTTTGTAATAGTTTAATATTTTTACATATTCTACCTCATTTAATTATCATAAATTTTACAGAAATAGAATACTGTGGAAAGATAAAGTGTACCGGAATTTTAAGTGAAGCTCCTAGATCTCAACAGGCATTTTTCTGATTTTTAAGACTGCTTTCTCCACTAGGAACATCACCTACTTTCAAAGACCTCCAGAGTTCAAATCAGAATCAACTTGGTTGAGCTTTCCCCTGAAGTCTGATTGTATCTTTCCTCCACTCACATGTTTTCACTTCCCCACTGGCTGTATTCCAACATGACAATTGTTCTCCATTTTTGAAGATGTCATATTCCTTCAACTGTAAAACTTCACATTTGATGTATCTCTAGTCTGGAATTTACCACCATAACCACTCTGACATTTCAATAATATGCTAAATTAATGCCTAGTAATTCTTTAGATTTCAGCTAGGAAAAAAAAAGGCAGCATCAAACACTTACCTCACACTCTTATTTTTCTTCACTAGAATGGGATGGCACCCAAATACTGATTGCACTTGAAATTCCCTTCTGATAACACTCATTTTACTCATAAATATTTGCCTTACAATTTGTTTTCATAGATTAACTTGGCAGCTTCGGACATGGTTCATATGCATAATGTTCACCATAATCACAAGTTCTTAACATAGAGTCTGGGCCAAAAAATGTGCATAATTGTTGAATGCATAGATATTCTATATAATAAAAGGCTAATGTGCAAATTGACTGAACAGTTGAATATCTGGTTGCTATTATGTGCACTGATCACCAGGGGGCAGATGCTCAACACATGAGTTTCCCCCTGCTGGTCAGTGCACACTCCAGGGACATCCCCCAAAGGCTCCTAGCTGTGAGAGGGTGGAGGCTGGGCTGAGGGAATCTCCTGAGTGCACAAATTTTGGGCACTGGGACTCTAGTGTGAATATAAGAAGAAAGCAGAGGAGAGGACAGTGCTCTGAATTTTCATAATATCTACAGAAAAATTTGCCTGAAATTTATCAGTCCTATGAAATAGCATCTGGATCCCAGTTTTCACAGAGCTAAAGAAGAAAGCAAGGCATATTTACATAGCCCTTTCTAAGGCATAATATAAACAGGTAATTTCAAAAACTCATACCAAATATTGTATACCATATGGTTTTGTATTGTATTATATTGTTCTTTAAATTAGCCATGAAAAATTAATTCCAATTTTTGTGTGCAGTAAAAGCATGATGGAAATACATGGGGTTACCTTGAAAATGTGCTAGTTACTTTTTAAATACCCTGAGACATCGGGGTTCTATACACTTCTGCTTCACCAAAAGAAAAACAAATAAAGGTTTTCTGAGGTTTGATATGAAGTGTCACATTTTTTATTTAAGTTTATGAAATATATTTAATACCCAATTCTTATCAGGCTGAGGATATGATAAAAATTCTTAAAGCTTTCTTCAAAGAATTTACTTTTGTTTTATTTTTGAATTAATCAGGAAATCTTTTTAAACTTCTTGTATTATAACATTGTTTTAAGCCTCTACCTTACTGATTAAGTGTATTAATAAACAAACTTAGTTTTATTTAATGCCAAAACAAAACACATTTATAATTCTTACAAAGGTTCATTTTTAAATAATTTATTTAATCTCAAAAGACTACTGTGTAAGGTTAAGGAATTCTGGCAAACAGCTTAACTAATTACACTCCATATCTCATATTCTTTTATATTCTAGCAATTTTACTAATTCACCATGTTTAAAAATTCAAATTAGTCACATGATTGTGTTCTTGAATAATACAGTTATTTTTGTACTAACATTAATTTATTGTTTAATTTTCCGTCCTAGCCAGAAGCTGACCAAATTCAACCAATGTTTTTGATTATTTATTTATTTAAATGTTGTGTGTACACTCCAAAAAATTCAAGAAGAAGGAAGACTTCTAAGTTCTTTTCACGAGGCCAGCATTATCCTAGTTTCAAAACCAGATAAAGACACAACAAAGAAAGAAAATTATAAGCCAACATCCTTGATGAACATAGATGCTAAATTCCTCAACAAAATATTAGCAAATTAGATTGAGCAATATATTAAAAAATCATACACCACGATCAAGTGGGATTTATGTCGGAGATGTAGTGTTGGCACAATATTAAAAAACCAATAAATGTGATATATCATATTGGAAGATTAAAATTACATTTTCATTGCAATAGGCTCAGAAAAAGCATTTGCTAAAACTCAGCACCCATTTTTGATAAATACTCTCAACAAAGTGGGAATAGAGGAATCATTTCTCAGCAAATTTCATGCTCAATGAGCAAAAATTACAAGTGGTTCCCTTAGGATAAGACAGATGTCTGCTTTCACAACTCTTATTCAACACAGTACTGAGAGTCCTAAGCACTATGATCAGGCAAGAGGAATAAATAAAAGTCATCCAAATTGGAAAGGAGGAAGTAAATTTGTCATCACCCACAGAAGACATGATATTGTATATAGAAAACACTAAAGACTCCACTAAACAACTACTAAACTAATAAGTGAATTCAGGATACAAAATTAATACCCAGAAATTGGTGGTATTTTTATACACCAATAATTAAATATCAGAAGAAGAAACTAAGAAAACAATTTACTTTGCAACAGCAACAAAAAATAAGATGCTTAGGAATAAAGTTAAAGAAGGTGGTAAAAGATCTATAATAAGAAAAATATAGGACATTAAATGATGATACAAGAAAGTGGAAGCACATATGTTCATGGATTGAAAGAATATCATTAAAATGTCCATACTACCCCAAGCTATCTATAGATTCAACAAAATACCAGTAACAGCATGGTTGGTGTGGCCCAATTGTTTAGAATCAACCTATGAACCAGGAGGTCACAGTTTGATTACTGGTAAGGGCACACACTCAGGTTGTGGACTTGTCCCCAGAGGGGGAGTACAGGAGGCAGCCAACCAATGACTATCTCTCATCACTAATGTTTCTCTCTCTCTCTCACCCTCTCCCTTCCTTTCTGAAATCAACAAAAATATATTTTAAAATATAAGTGAATGAAATCAACCCACACTTCTATGTTCAATTAATATTTGATAAAGGAGGCAAGAACATACAATGTAGTAAAGATAGTCTCTTCAATAAATAATGTTGAAAAAATTGGACAGGTACATGAAAAGAAAACAAATCTAGACCACCAAATTACATCACACATAAGAATGAGCTTTTTTTTTGTCGAAGTGACACGCCACCCGAGTTATGCTCAGTTTTTTTTTTGTCACCCCTAACTGTCCTCCCATTCAGGCTTGATTGCCCCCAACTATCCTCCCTTCCAGACCTGGAACCTTCCAATGGCACTCCCCTGCTGGCCATCTTATGGTGGCCATCTTGTATGGGGGCAGGATCTTTAACCACATGGGGGCAGCCCTCTTGTGTGTTGCAGTGATGGTCAATTTGCTTATTACTCTTTTACCAAGCTCAAAAGTTTGCCTATCACTGTCCTAGGGCAAAGGAAACAAAGCAAAAATAAACACATGGGACTACATGAAACTATAAAGCTTTTGCACTCCAAAAGAAATCATCTACAAAATGAAAGGGGAACCCAAAGTATATTTGTCAGTGATACTTTAAAAAAGGGGTTAATTTCCAAAATATATAAAAACATATAAGTCAATATCACTCTTAATTTTACAAAATATATGATTGGGCCCTGTGCTGTACATCAGAGATTAATGCAGAATGGTATTGAACATGAACTATGGTTAAAAACAGTGCCATTCCCTTGTCCTTAAAATTCAATAAATGTGTATAAAACTGTTGCCCACTTTTGAACTCAAGAGATTTGAATGAATGTATTTATTGGAAGTCACTGGAAATCAGGGTATTTACTTTTATAAGTAAAACAAATGTTATAATGTTACAATAAACTTTGCCTACATCTACTTTAAGAGATGACTAATTATGTAATGTGGTGCATATTATTTGCTCTTTATTACTCTCATAACAATGTAGATACAGGTTAATATTTATTTTCTTAAAAATTTTATTTGGCATTTTAGTATAATTTCTAATAACGTTTCAGTTAGATTTGTACCTGATGTTTCTATTTTAGCACTTTAAAAAGAGGGTTTTAAACCATTATACCTTTCTTTAAAAATTTTTGACATGTTCTCTTAAAGCAATAGTCCATATTAAGGAGAGAGAAATGGAGAACACAGGACAACAGGTTAGGAGAGAGAGAACAAAGAAGTGAGATTAATGGTTTTGTAGCTCTTATAGCAACATGTTATTTACACTTTAATGGTGATGATTATGTTTATTATATGTTACTAGAGGCCTGGTGCATAAAATTCATGCACGGGGGGCAAAGCTGTCCCTCAGCCCAGCCTGCACCCTCTCCAATCTAGGACCCCTCGAGGAATGTCCGACTGCCTGTTTAGGCCCAATCCTAGTAGGATTGGGCCTAAACCAGCAGTTGGACATCCTTCTCACAATCCAGGACTGCTGGCTCCAAACTGCTCACCTGCCTGCATTTCTGATTGCCCCTAACTGCTTCTGCCTGCCAAGCCGATCGCCCTCTAACCACTACCTTGCCAGCCTAATTGATGTCTTACTGCTCCCCTGACAGCCTGTTTGCCCCCAACTTCCCTCCTCTGCCAGCCTGGTCAACCCTAACTGCCCTCCCTTACAGGCTTGATTGCCCCCAACTATCCTTCCTTGCAGACCTGGAACCTTCCAATGGCACTCCCCTGCTGGCCATCTTGTGGTGGCCATCTTGTATGGGGGCAGGATCTTTAACCACATGGGGGTAGCCCTCTTGTGTATTGCAGTGATGGTCAATTTGCTTATTACTCTTTTACTAGATAGGATTATTTTAATGCTCATTTAATATGATAATTACTAGAAATCAATATCACAATTAATAGGAGAGACTTTTGAAAAAAAATAATCTACTTAAAAGCATTTAATATCTATAAGATCTATCCATTAAGACTAAAATGGGAATACATCATTCCCTATTGATGATATTAAGTTGTTTTCCAATTATATACATTATTATTATTTAATATATTTTATTGATTTTAGAGAAGAAGAGAGAGAAAGAGATAGAAGCATCTATGATGAGAAAGAATCATTGATTGGCTGCCTCCTGCATGTCCCCTTAGGGACTGAGGCCACACCCCCAGCATGTATCCTTGACTGGAATTAAACCTGGGACCCTCAGTGAGCAGGCCAAAACTATTAAATTTGTAAGTTATAACTGTCACATTTTTACACTTATTTGTAATTGTTTATTTATTTGACTGGCTTCTATGTGAAATTGGGAACTTGTTACAAGCATAAACTTTCTACATAATATTGCTTTTAGCAAGCAAGTACCTGGCAACATTCTATTTCCTTTGCTTAGAATGGAAATACAGTTCTAAATATGCCCAAAAACTATTTGGCCTGTGCTTTCTAAATGCTTTAAACCCCTTTTTTTGTTTCATATAAAATTTGAACATAATGCATTAGAGTTAAAGGACTTAAAGATAAATAAGAAGCAGAGGCAGCAGCTACAGACTAAATATAAGAAGTGTATTCTAATTGTCCCTTTAATCTTAAATCCTAATGTATAAAACAAAGTTTATTAGAAGTTTGTTGACATTACACAGATTGCAACGTTAAAAATGTGTCATTTTATGACATAGGGTGTGTATTACATATAGATCTAGATTTATATACCTTTGTTGTTATCCATTCCTCCTACAGCATACAGAGTTCCAACTGTAGATTTTCTAGGTTTAGTTCTTGGACTTTGCATTAAAGTTCTTCTTTCTGGCAATAGATGATATTTCATTGCTTCCAGAATCAACTTTTGACATTCCAGATCATTCTTAAATAATGTGTGGTTTTCTAGGTCAGCCAATATCTGTAAAAAAACACACAAATGCTGTTAATGCTTTATGGAAATGTGCATCTGACATTAGTAGTTAAAATTGGAAATTTAATGTCTATGATATTGCCCATTTATTGAGAGATATGCAAAATGTAATAATAATTAATTATATTGACAAATAAGTATAAATAAAATGCATGCCTTCTAAGAGAAAAAGAATGGATAAAGAATGGATATTGTTTTCTAATCAATATTTTTTATTATCAATTTAGGTCAGTATAAAGAATCTTCTAGAGATCTCTTTTCCATTTTTTTCTCTTACAAAGGCTGTTTATAAATCAAATATACTTCCTGCAAATTAGTTCCTAACAATCCTATCATAAATACTGGGTGGGGCAAAAGTAGGTTTACAGTTGTTCATCTGGAAAATAACACAATCATTAATAAATAATAATGTAACAATAAACTGTGTTTCACATAAACCTACTTTTGCCCCAGCCTGAATTTAGATATTTTCATTAAGATGTCCCAGGACAGTTTAAATACATTGCAGGTTAGAAAACAACAACTCAATAAAAATGAAAAAAAAGAAGGCAAAAGAATAGTTTCAAATAGTGAAACTAAGAATTTATTTTCAAAACTCCAGCACCTGAGAGAACAATAGAGTAAGAGCAGCAGTTTTAAGTTACATTATGTCTCTCTTGGCTGCTCCAGGTTTTCATCCCCACAAATTTTTCTGTGTATATTTCTTTGAACATATCTATAGTATGCTTTATTTTCTTCTTCCTCTATTGCTCATTAGATTCTCTTTTTTTCTTAATTATTTAAGTATTACATTATCGTTCTTAATGAATCAATATATTATTTTGAGTGACAGTTGAATCTGTTACATAAATTTAGAAAACTAATAAGTAATTACTAAGGAATTTAACATTAGCTCACTGACCTTTTTCGCTACATTGGTAGGAAGTTGTAACACATCTGAACACTAATGCTTATTGAGTGAGTGAGTTAATACATGATGGCAGCATAAAATTAAATAATTATTTTTAATGCTATAAATTTAACCTTAATTAAGTAAATTTATTTAGTCTTTAATACATAAATTACCATTGGAAGTGCCAGAAAGCATATAAAAGACATATAAGATGTTGGAAAACAAACCAGGATAAGTCTGAGGTTGAATGGGAGTACAATGTATTCGAGTTACCAGATGTTTTGGAATATGGAAGGGAAGATGTTTAATTAAATCCAGGATATGTTTCTCTTCTTGTATATTAAACTCAAGTTTCATTCCTACCGAACTTCATTCTGAAGACTAAATAAGAAAAAGGCCTCGTAGGGCTTGACAGGGACATCAGGCTGTGCTCCTGACCCTGGCACTGGGCCGGGGGACCTGAGGCCGCATCTGCTGCCCCAACACTGGGTCAGGGGACCTGAGGCCATACCCCTGCCCAGCAGGGCTTGATGGGGGACTTGAGGTTGTGCCTTCCCCGCCTGGTGGAGATTGACAAGGGATCTCAGGCTGCGTCCCCTACCCAGCAGGGCTTGATGGGGGTCCTCATGGTGTGCCCCCTGTCTTGGCCTGGGATGGGGGAACTCAGACCATAACCCCTGCCCCAGTGTGGAGCTAGGGGACCTGTGGCTGAGTCCCTGCCTGGCGGGATTTAACAAGGGTGGGACTGGTGGGTCTGGATCTAGCCCAATGGGGGGGCGTGAGGGGGTGCCTGACTGGGTTTGGTTCTTGCACTATTTTGAGATACACGTGGGTGGGTGGGGAATTGACTCTGGGCCCCTTGATGTGCCCAAGACTCTGACAGGAAGAAGATTTTCATATACATTTTACTAATTTTCTTTCATCTCTGACACTTCTGTTATAAAGGACAAATAATATTAAAATATTTCCTCTAATTAATCCCCTTTTAATGTGCATTAATTTTGTACAACGGGCCAATAGTCTATATACATAAAAGCCCAGTGACTGAATGGTGGAACAACCAGAATGACTGGTTAACCAGTCATTATGACATGCACTGACCACCAGGGCACAGATGCTCAATGCAGGAGCTGTCCCATGGTGGTCATAGCACTTCCACAGTGAGAGCAGCCATTCAGAGGGTGAGTCCACAGCTGCTCAGCTGACTGGGATGAGCACCTCTCACAATGGGCTGATCCCCAAGGCCATGCCCCCCCATCAGTGCACAAATCTGTGCAACAGGCTTCTAGTACAAAATACAGGTGATGTTTAAAGAACTGCACACTTGAAGCCTACATAGTTTTATTAATCAATGTAACCTCAATACATTCAATAAAAATGAAAAATTCTAAAAAAAATACAATATGGCATAGGATAAGGCAGTGGTCGGCAAACTCATTAGTCAACAGAGCCAAATATCAACAGTACAACAATTGAAATTTCTTTTGATATACACATTTTTTAAACTTAAACCTCTTCTAATGCCACTTCTTCAAAATAGACTTGCCCAGGCTGTGGTATTTTGTGGAAGAGCCACACTCCAGGGGCCAAAGAGCCACATGTGGCTTATGAGTCACAGTTTGCCGGCCACTGGAATAAGGGATTAGGATAAAGGATCTCCAGTGGAAATTGTTTAAATGAACACTATTTTACTTTTTAGTAACATTGTTCTTTTTAATTATCAAAAAGAATATCTATTTAAAAATAAACCTGAGGGAGAAAGAGAACGAGAAGGAGAGAGAGAGAGAGAGAGAGAGAGATTTAATAGAGAGAGAGAGAGACTTTAATGTGTCTTTTGGGCATTTTGATATAAAAAATAGATTTTCTATACATCTAAGCCTTTTTCTTTCCTTAAGAATAAAAATTCTTACCCTTTAATATGATAAATTTATATATGTCTGAAAATGGCTTTGATCAATTCTTTTTTTTTTACTCTCTATTTTTCACCTTTTATGAGAAAAAAATAAAAATATATGCTTCTTTACTTTGTTTTCCCTTGGAAAAGTGTAACTCAGAATAAAAAAACTTAACTGGGAGTTTGAGTAATGGTATAGGTTTTACATAACTTGTAAATATCTTTAAATATGGACGGTCATTTACTTTATTAATATTTCATAGACTATTCTTAATATTTATATAACTTTAAATAAGTAGAATTTATTAATTTAGCTTAAAGTGAACTGCATGCCTTCTTGATTTTATTGCCACACAAAATAACTTTAGCACAATATTTAATTGGCATAAAATATATTTAATTTTTAATATATTAAACTTTAGAAAAATTATATATTACTTGTATAGATCCATCAGAGAATAATTAATTTAGAAAATGGCTTCTGAGTAAAAAAATACAAAATTATTTAAAAGAAATATCAATAAATTATATTTTCTGTAATGGTTTGATCTTGTGACTTTTGTAATGCTACAGAAAAAAATACTTATTGTGTTGGCTTACATTATCATTTTATTTGCTTGGACAAATTTAAGACTATAAACTAATATTAAGTTTATTAATTAATGAAAATTCTTGAATAGTTTTTTATTTGTAATTAAGAGAAGTTACTAACATGTTAGTTTATATTATATAATTTGTAAAAATAAAATAAAATGTGTTTTCTTGGACAAAAATTAGTTAGAGAGGATTTGTCTTCATATTTCTAGTTTTCCTGTGGCAGAAAACAGATGTTATTCAGAGTAAATTATACTATTAATGTCTAAAGAGAAATAAGAATACGTATCCAAGGTAAAAATTATTAATTTATTTGTTTCTTAAGGGAAAAGTTATAGCTTAAAAATTATATAACATGATATATATTGATAAAAACTAAAGTGAAAACCTTAATTTTATCATCATTTTGAATAGTTTAATATTTATATATTTCTAAACACATACATGCAAAGATATATAAGGATTATTCAAATTTTTTTATAATTAATGAATAATTATAAAATAAAATATAAAGAATCCTGTAAAAATAATCAAAGGACAGTCAACAATAAGTCTCTAGGTTTGTAATACATTCAAGTAATAATTTTTAAAATTAATTGCTCTATGTTCATAAATGATTGCATAATGAAAATATATTATGAATTACTTATTTCAAACTGTGGTATGGGAGATATGCCATTCCATAAATAAAATTAAATAAATTTAAATTTATATTATTTCTATAAAATAACCAAGATATTCTATACTTAAGTAATTTTTTCATTTTATTAACAAACCATTGTATTAAATGTATTTTGTATAGTTTTAATCATTTGACAAAGTTTTCAAGTTATTTTTTTAAGTATGTCTTGCTTATGATATTATGACTAGTGTCTATATCATCTCTCTTACAACATCCATAGGATTGACCTAGGAACCTACCTGGTAGTTATGGTTCAATTCTAGGTCAGGGAACTTGCCCCGGTTGTGGGCTCAATCCCAGTGTTGGGCATACAGAGGCAGCCCATCAATGATTCTCTCTCATTATTGATGTTTCTACCTCTCTCTCCCTTTTCTTTCCTCTCTGAAATCAATAAAAATGTATTATAAAAATAAATAAAATAAAAATAGTTTTTTAAAAAAATTCTTTGATTTTTAATGAAAACTGAACTACTGTGACAGCTTTGTGCTTGTCTACCTTAGAAAAATATCAATATGTTTCAATAATTGTATGCTACTTAGAAATATATTCATTTTTAATACATTATTTGTATAATAGTTATCTACACATTACATTTTATTCTAAAAATTATACATACCAATGCCCTATGCAATCAGAGATAAGCATAGTAGAATTCAGTTTCCAAAAATAGATATCCTTGAAAGTTTTTAAATATCTTCACTGTTAATACATTCTTAAACTTAGAATACATCAACTGCTATGATTTAAGTATATTAAAAATCAAGAAAAGATTCCACAACTTACAGACAAATAATGTTTCAGAATATTTTGTTATTTAGGTGCTATATTAGAAATAATAAAAAAAAACAACTTTGAGACTCAATATGAAGGGCAGCATTAGTTATATTAACTATTAAAATTTTATATAATTCTAAGAGGTTGATAATTGGCTATCACTTTACAAATATGCTCTATTTTTCTGTAACCTTGATAAGTTTTTTTTCTGTGTCTAAATAATGATCATTGAGTTAAAGCATAAACATATAACTGCAGAATAGAACATGGTCAAAAAATTTATTTAAGAACCCTCTATATGATATTCAGCATTGACTAATATGAAATATCAGAATAATTTACCCATTAATAGTTAGAACTCTCAACAGTTACTTTGTCAGAACATTTCATTTGCTATAAATGTCATGCAGTTTTTATTAGAATAAATATATTCTTTATAAATGTGTGCATTAAAACTTTTTATTTTTACACATTTTTCTTAAGTTTCATTGGTTTTACCACTAACTTTGTTTTTATTAGAAAAAAATAAACCCCTAGCTAGTCAGTGGATAGATCATCAGCATGGGGACTGAAGGGTCCTGGATTTGATTCCAGTCAAGGGCACATGCTCAGGTTGTGGGCTCATCTCCAGTGGGGAGCTTGCAGGAGGCAGCCAACTAATGACTGTCTTTCATCATTGATATTTCTATCTCTCGCTTCCTCTCCCTTCCCCGGAAATCAATGAAAATATATTTTAAAAATGCAATTATTAAAACAACTAGAGTCCCATTGCATGATATTCATGCAAGAATAGGCCTTCCCCTGGCTTTGCTTCTAGCCTCAGCACTGCTCCTATAGCTTCCTCTGCCCCGACTCCTCCTCATAGCAGACATCCCATTCCACCCAGCCACTCCACACCTGCATATGCAATTAATCTGCCATCTTTATTGGGTTAATTTGCATACTCACTCCTGATTGGCTGTGGGCATAGTGTAGATATGGTCAATTTACATGTTTGTCTATATTAGGTAAGATAGCTCTTAGAAATGCCCACTGTTTGCTATTACAATATAAATAATTTGTTCATTTATAAGAAATCGAACCATATGTTTAAAATATATTTGACTACATGAAAATATTGATGAGTGTTTTGATCCTGTGTGTTTACACATAGACACTCCTCAAAGTTCAGTTTTCTAAGTATATTTAGATGAATTTATTTCAAATGTTTGCAATATATTGAAAATTATGATTCTGAAACTATTTTTTCATCAAAATGGAATGTAGTATTCACATATCTAGATTTCACATTTTTCCAAAATCCAAATAAGAAAATAAAATAAATTTTTATATAATTCAAAATTGTTTTTTTTCCTATATAGATCATTTTAAGATGTCAAAGAATGTACTTCTTTGAGATAATTTTGTCATGATTCTCTATACTAATCTACATTGAAAATACTTAATATTATAAATAACTATTTTATCAACATAAGCAAACAAAATCAAATACATGGGCTTAGTTAAGCTACACAACCTACTCTTATTATATAAAGTGCATACAACTCTAATTTTATATCAAAAGAATATTTGCATTATAAAAATTAGCATTATAGATAACCTTCTTAACATGTAAAAATAAATGTTATTAAGTAAATATTTCAGCAACACTCCCATAAAAAAGAACATATCTATATTACATGCTAATTTTAAGTAAAAGTAATACTATATGGGTAAAGGCATAATTTGAAAGACAAGTAATGAACAGAATCTGTACAAAAAATAGGAAACACATCTATACCTTCCATTTGGTCATGGAATCCATTGAAAAAATAGAATGCAATAGTGAATAAACATTTAAGGAAAGATAAATTGAAACTTGCTATGGACAAAAAAAATATTATCTCTTCTAATAATATATCCTTGGGCTATCAAGATTACGAAAACATTCTCATATCATATATATGAGTGTGACAAAATTTCATGTACTCCATATTATTGCGTAATATGTCAGTTTTGTTTTGCTACTGGGTATTGTGCTAAAAAATCAACTTACAAAATTTGAAGCTATAAAACAAATTTGAGTCTTACTAGAAGTGGCAGTCCTTAGAGAACAAATGACAGTTTATACATATTCTTTCAAGTTTTTTTTTTTTTTTTTTTGCTTGGCAAATGAATAAAATGAAAGAAAAAAGATTACATGCAGTAAGCTAAATGAAAAATGAATTTCTAATTCAATGTATTATAAATAGGTCTGATAAAAATAAAATAGTATCTGGTATTTTAATTAAGCAGTTTTTAAGACATTAGATGTTTGCACTTAATGCTAAATAGTCTGTTTAACACTGTAAGATGCTGGTAAAACGAGAAAGTTCAGTTATCAAAAACTTTGTAGCAACACAATAAATGATGAGGTCATAGGTAGGGCTCACCCACTTTTCAAGGGAAAACATGAACTATTTCATTCTTAGAAAAGTTTTCTGTATATCTACTCCCTTTCAGAAAGATTTTCAAAGGCAGAGGAAATGGACAAGTGAACTGAAAATTTGGCAATATAAGTAGTTGGTTCACCAATGCTCACAGCATTTGTTTAGTTACTATATGAGTTTCTGCTGTGACTGGAACAGTATACATTTGCACACACACAAAAATAGTTGAACTATATCCAGACTATTAGTCTGAAGCCTGAAAGAAACTCATAAATATGAGTAGTTAGATCCTCATATTACACTTGAAGTCCTGCTAGGATTAGTTGAAAATAATTTTGGCCAAGGGCAGAATTATGAATTAAAGAGTCTGAAATATTTGTTTATCTTTTTTACTGGTAAAATCACCATTCTTGCTAAATTATTTGAGGATATTATATCTATTTTCCAATAAGTGGGAAAAGTAGATATACTAGAGTTTCTATTTTCTCTTTCGGTACTCATTTAAAAACACAACAAACACAAATTCCTGACAAGCTAAAGCTTTCATCAGTACAGCTGAACAATTATTGCTCAAGTGTTTGTAAAAACAAAAAGAAGCCATCCATGAAATAAGGAGCAGGTTCATTAATTTTATTCTGAATACAGAAATATTTGATTGCCTAAGAGGAAAAGTAATTGGCTAAGTTGACAGTACAAATAGAGAAGAATAATGATATCATCAAAACAAGCAGAGCTCACAAAATTAGCTCAAATAATAGTTCTTATTAGCAATAGATGAAATGGGTTTAATGCTGCTATAATTTATGATTAACTTTTTATTTACTTAATATGGGTTTACAGTCTCATAAATATTTTGAAAACTCTGAATTTCTGAAAATGAAATAAGCGATCTTCTTCCCTGCTTGAAAATGTTTACTGAATTCTAAGTAGGCTGTAGATTTTGCAGTCATTCATTCATTCATTCATTCATACAAGCAGTTAGTATCTAGTCAGCACCAATTTTGTGCCAGGCACTGTAATAAGTCCCAGATATCTGCAGCCTCTCTCATCACTAATTTATTCTATTCAAGTTCACCCTACTTCCCATCCCTTAGAACACATACATTAATGTGTTCATGCCTATGCTATATTCAAAATCATGCATAATATCCTTATTGTTTGCAATATATTATTCAGCATTCTCAGACCAACATGCCAAAAATTCTAACACAATTTGATATTAGCCATCCATTCACTTCCAACAATAGTACACATTACTCTATATTTCATAATTTAGCCCTACCAATCTCTTTCATCTGAGTAGATCATGCCTTTTTTTTTAAGGAATATCTGTGTAATATTAAGTTAAGACCCAATTCTAAGAGTCCAGTTTTAGTTCTTTTATTTCATTGAGGACTTACATAACTGCCCAGGCCATAGTCGATACAATTTGTTTTTACCAGTCAGATGAGACTTTAATCAACTGTTGTCTGAATAGACACTTAAGGATTTATTAGACATGGTAAATCATAAACTTACAAGGAGATCAGGAGAAATCAGACAACTCTTGTTGGGTAGCATTAACTGCATTATAGGCTCCTAGAAATTGCTCCATAACTATTTAAGTGATTTATCATTTATTTTAATTATATTATTATTTTTAAATAATGTATTCAGTATTAAGTCTAAGCATATATAATGTACAGGCAAAAATATATTCAACATTATATCTTAAATTACTTGCATAAATTAATCATCTTCATAACTATGTATATGGTCTTTCAGGAATATCTTTGCTTAAAAACCCAACAAACATTTATATTTTAAATGATTTATCCCATATCCAGCTGATGGTATGCTTATTTCCAGTAATAGTAAACAGCAAAATTACATTATACAAATGATTTGGGATCTTGTACACTATTTCTTTTCCTTTCCAAAAGTCACCTCACTGGTTGACATTCTTATCAACTCTTTTTGAAAACTGAAGAAAGATTAATAATTTGAAATATTTTATGTGGTGCAAAAAATCATAAAAAAAAGTTCAGACTATTCCCACATAGTATCTTAAAACATAAACTTTCAAAACTTACTGTTTTGCTGTCTCATTTAATTTCTTGCATTACACTCAAAAGTATTTCCTAATGTAACTTAATTAAAGCACCTAGTTGAGGTTCATTTCCCACTGTATCTCCAGACCAACCTTGTTCTCTGACAAGGCTATTCTATCTGCTATCACCCACATAAGCAATTTGTTACATCTTTAATGTGATTTTTAAATCTTTGAACTCTTTGATTTTTATTTATTCTACTAGTTTTAAATGAACATTTAAAAGTGTATCTTTTCATATATAAATCAATATGCTTAATACCTAAGACTATGGTTTGTGATATACTCAATTCATGCTCTAGTACTGTATTGCTTATACATAATAGTCACCAATAAAACATATACTGTTTTAATTTTGTTTTTATAGGTTTATATATAGTTGCCTCATTTCTAAATATTAACTGTATTTATTTGAATTTTAAAGGTAAAAACTGGAAGGGTATATTTTTATAAAATTCTATTATTTGTAATTTTATTTTGCAAGAGGACAGTTGGAAAAGAGCATGTTCAAATGTGTGCAGATTCATCAGAGGGACCATTATTTGTGTTTATTCTTTTTTTTAAATCATTCACAAACACATTTCTGATTGCGAAACAGAGATTATAGTGCTTGGTAAGTTACCTCTGCCATTTCAGTGAGGAATTAGACACAGACACAAATTGAGAAGAATGTAAAGTATACACTTATGTTTTTGAAGGATATCATGTGACTTACAATACAGAGATTTGCTTAATCTGTAGCATTTAATTAGCTGAAAGCATTCTTCACCTTTGAATCACATGTGGTAACAACTTTCAACTTGTTAAATACTATTGGAATATATTTGTATTATACTCCACATGACAGAGATACCTTAAGGACCTGTATTTGTTTTTAGTGATATTATACTTGAGACATTATCATATTGTTTAATAAATATTATTGATGTATCAATAACATTTATCTTTTTCTAGAATAATATTATTAGTAGACATTTGTCTTTGGCTTGCTATTTACTTTTTAAAGATGCATAGCATGCCTGAAATTGTATTATATGTTAAATGAGGTACTCAAATCATAACCTGAATTCATCTTGTGGTAATTAAAATACTCTTGAAAGAATAAAATTTAATCAGGATTTCAGTGTGATCTTGCCTTTCTGTGCATTTTTCTAACATGAAATTTCTCTGAGTTAGAAGGTAATGCCCACATAGTAACTACAGCTAACAAGTAAAATGGACTAAATGCAAAGGTCATCCTAAAGTATACCTTCCTGGAAGTGAACTTATCTGTAAGTGGCCTGCACACCATGTCCAGAAGCAACAACCATGAGCCTGTAAAGGATATCTGATGCTAGAAGAAAGATTGAAAATTCTTCCTCTGCTTCTTTCTTTTTTATTTCAGAGACATTAATTCTGATGACACAAATCTTTAGGAAAGCAATTGAAGAGACTGCATTCAGTACTGTTAGGAAGACTGGTTTCCCCGATTTCAATAATAATGTGGACCTTGTATTAAATATTTGTTTTGCTTTAACTTTAAGTTAATTATATTTAAATAAAAGCATTTTAATTTCTTTCACAGTAATTATAAGGCATCAGTTCATACTTTACTTCTCTCCTTTCACTAAGATGGAGATAGAATTTTAAGCACTGCATATTTGCAAATTTTCAGATTTCTTTAAATTTACTCTGATCAAGGCCCATCATACCTCCTTTGATCATCATCAGTGAACTAAGTTTCTATAAAAACATCAAGATGGATGCATCATGCAAGTCAAGAAGGAGTTATAATAATCATCCCAAGTGATGCTAATTCCACTGAGCATACACTCTGTAGAGTTTCTAAAGTTTGCTCATGAAATGAGTTTTCAAACAATTTGACTGAACAAAACCTCAGGGATAAAATAAAGTACACAGAGTGGCCAGATTATTATGATCTCTGAATGCATAATAATCTGGCCACTCAATATATATGCATATATATACATATATGCCCAGTACATGAATTTTTGCACCAGTGGGGTCAGCCCAACTTGGACAAATGGGGGAAACATAGGCAGTTGGCCAGCCTGCCTGCTGGTCAAACTCCTTTGCATATTAGCCTTTTATTATATAGGACTAGAGGCCCCGTGCATAAAATTTGTGCATGGGGAGCAGGGTCAGGGGTGTCCCTAACCCTAGCCTGCACCCTCTCCAATCTAGGACCCCTCGAGAGATGTCCAACTGCCCGTTTAGGCCTGATCCTGGTAGAATTGGGCCTAAATGGGCAGTTGGACATCCTTCTCACAATCCAGGACTACTGGCTCCAAACTGCTCACCTGCCTGCCTCCCTGATTGCCCCTAACTGCTTCTGCCTGCCAGCCTGATCACACCCTAACCACTACCCTGCCAGCCTAATTGATGTCTAACTGCTCCCCTGCCAGCCTGTTTCTCTACAACTTCCCTCCTCTGTCGGCCTGGCCACTCCTAACTGCCCTCTCCTTCAGGCTTGATTGCCCCCTAGTGCCCTCACTTGTAAGCCTAGTCCCTCCCAACTGTCCTCCCCTGCTGGCCATCTTGTGGTGGCCATCTTGTGTCCACATGGGGGCAAGATCTTTGACCACATGGGTGTTGGAATGATGGTCAATCTGCGTATTACTCCTTTATTAGATAGGATAGAGGTCTGGTGCATGGATGGGAACTGGCTGATTTGCCCTGAAGCGTGTCTTGGATCAGGGTGGGAGTTCTCTTGGGGTGTGGAGCGGCCTGGGCAAGGGGCCTATGGTGGTTTGCAGGCTGGCCACATCCCCCAGCAACCCAAGAGGAGGCCTCAGGATCTGGGATTAATTTATATTCTACAATTGAAACTTTGTAGCCTAGAGTGGAGCCAAGCCTTCTGCTTGCACTGTGTTGACAACCATTTATGTTTGAAACTTTGCAGCATAGAGTGGAAGCCTAGGTGCTAAAGCTGCAGAAGCTATGCTTCTTCTATTATCCCAGCAACCCTATCCTCTGCTCTCTCCAGCTCTGTGGCTGTGGCCATTTCTGTTCAGATTATGTATTTTTTATAATTGAAATTCTGTAGCATTGAGTGGAGGCTTAGGCCGGCAATGACAGGCAGAAAGCTTGGCTTCCTCCATTGCCAGGGAAACCCAATCCTCTCTCCTGCTCTCAGTGGTGGCAGCCATATTGGTTGTGGTTTATTTGCATAATTTGCTCCTGATTGGCTAGTGGGTATGGCTGTGGGTATGACTTGATTGGAGGTATGGTAATTTTGCATATTACTCTTTTATAAGATATGATATTCACTGAGTGGCCAGATTATTATGCATTCAGAGATCATAATAATCTGGCCACTCGGTGTATACAAATTTTAATCTTAATACTAAGGGTTTTGAAATGACACTTTGTGGTATGCAAAAAGTAATGTATGAGTTCCTAACAAATAACTTATAATATAATTTACATTATAGCAGTGGGGCAGAATTGGGCGAGACAGGCAAGACAAACCCTGGAGCCAACCTCCCTCGGTCTCTCCCTGCTGGCTGCACCTAGGCTTGAGGATGTCTGCGGAGTGAGCAGGGTTCCTCTGGCAGGTGGGGTCCCTCAGCCTGGCTGCAGGGATGAGGTCAGAACCGGGAGTCCTAGATTCCCCGAGAGGTCCCGGAATGCGAGAGGGCAATATGCAAAGTTACTCCTGCATTGAGTGCGCCCCATGATGGTAAGTGGGTGTCATAGCTGCTGGTCAGAGCCTCTGCCCCTAGTGGTCATTGCATGTCATAGCTACTTGTCCAACAGTTGAGCTTAGGCTTTTATATCCTATTTAATAAAGAGGTAACATTGACCATCAATCCAACATACAAGATGGCCACACCCATGTGGATACGATATGGCCACTATAAGATGGCTGGCAGGGGAGGGCAGTTTTGGGTGATCAGGCCATCAGGGAAGGGCAGTTACAAATGACTGGGCCTACAGGGGAGGGCAGTTGGGGTCAATCAAATATACAGGGAAGGGCAGTTAGGGGTGACCAGGCCTGCAGGGAAGGACAGTTGGGGGTGACCAGGCTTGCGGGGGGGGGGGGGGGGGTAGTTGGGGGCAATCAGACATACGGGGGAGGGAAGTTTGGTATGACCAGGCTTGTAGGGGAGAACAGTTGGGGGGAGCAGGCCATCAGGGAAGGGCAGTTAGAGGTAACCGGTCTTAGAGGGGAGAGCAGTTTGGGGGGAATAAGACCTGGAGGGGAGAGCAGTTAGGGGTAACTATGCTGGCAAGGGAAGGAAGTTAAGGATGACCAGGCCAGCAAGGGAGGGCAGTTAGGGGTTAATAAGCTGGCAGGGGATGGCAATTGGGCTGGCAGGAGAGCAGTTTAGGTTGGCAGGCAGAGGCAATTAGGGGAACGAAGGCAGGCAAGCAGGTGAGCAGTTGGAAGCCAGCAGTCCTGGATTGTGAGAGGGATGTCTGACTGTGACACAGGGATCAGGGCTAACTGGTAGTCAGGCATCCCTTGTTGAGTCCCAGATTGGAGAGTGTGCAGGCTAGGCTTAGGGGCACACACCCATCTGTGCATGAATTTTGTGCACCAGGCCTCTAGTTTATCCTATCTAATAAAAGAGTAATATGCAAATTGACCATCACTCCAAGACACAAGATGGCTAGCCCCATGTGATCAAAGATGGCTATCCCCATGTGGACACGAAATAGCTGCCACAAGATGGCCTGCAGGGGAGGGCAGTTGGGGGTGACCAGGCCAGCAGAGGAGGGCATTTGGGGGTGACCAGGCCAGCAGAAGAGGGCAGTTGAGGGTGACCAGGCCAGTAAGGGAGGGCAGTTGGGTGTAACTCAAGCCTGCAGGGAGGGCAACTCGGGGGGACCCAGACCTGCAGGGGAGGGTAATTTGGGGTGATTAGGCAAGCATCAAGAGCATTTGTGGGCAGTCAGGGGTGACCAGGCCAGCAGAGGAGGGCAGTTGAGGGAGACAGGTCAGCAGGGGAGAGCAGTTGAGGGACCAGGCCTGCAGGAGAGGGTAGTTGCGGGGGGCAGGCCTGCAGTGGGGGGCAGTTGGGGAGGGCAAGGGTTATAGTGGAGGACAGTTGTGGAGGACCCAGGCATGCAGGGGTGGGCAGTTGGGAGGGACAAGGCCTTCAGAGGAAGACAGTTGTGGGTGATCAGGCCAGCAGGGAGAGCAGTAAAGGATGACCAGGCCAGCAGAGGAGGACAGTTGTGGGAGACCCAGGCCTGCAGGGGAGGACAGTTGGGGGGGACCAGTCCTGCAGGGAAGAACAGTTGTGGGGGACCCAGGACTGCAGGGGAGGACAGTTGGGGAGGGGCCAGGTCTCCAGGGGAGGGCAGTTGTGGATGATTAGGCCAGCAGGGAAGGCAGTTAGGGGTGACCAGACCAGCAGAGGAGGGCAGTTGGGATAGACCAGGCCAGCAGGGGAGGGCAGTTGTGGGGGACCAGGCCTACAAGGGAGGACAGTTGGCAGGTGGGAGGCCTACAGAGGAAGGCAGTTATGGGTGACCAGGCCAGCAGGGGGGGCAGTTGGGGGAGACCAGGCCTGCAGGGAAGGATAGTTAGGGGTGACCAGACTGGCAGGGGAGGACAGTTAAAGGTGACCAGGCTGGCAGGAGAGGGCAGTTAGGGGCAATTGAGCTGGCTGGGGAGCAGTTAGACATTGATTAGGCTGGCAGGAGAGTGGTTAGAGGGTGATCAGGCTGGCAGGCAGAAGTGCTTAGGGGCAATCAGGCAGAGGCAGGCAAGCAGTTGGGAGCCGGCAGTTAGGTGGGATCAAGTCTAAATGGGCGGTTGAACATCCCTCAAAGGGTCCCAGATTGGAGAGGGTGCAGGTTGGGCTTAGGGTCACCCCAACCCCTGTGCACGAATTTCGTGCACTGGGCCTCTAGTGTATATAAAAAACCCTAATATGCAAATAGATCAAACAGCAGAACAACCGAACAACCAGTCATTGACCACCAGCCACCAGAGGGTGGCATGGAATATGGTGGTGTCAGCAGCAGGTGGCAGAGCATGGAACATGATGGGCATCAGCCATGGCAGGTGAGCAGCGGTGCCAAACAAATAAGGGGAGCCAGTCGCAGTCTGGTGGTTATTGAAAATTCTTTTCTCCCATGTATTACAGTCCCACCCTGCTTATCTGCTGCCAGTGCTGGCCCCATGCATACCCACTGGCGGCACCAGAGCCACCACTCACACCTGCTCCTAGCACCCGGTGCCAGCTCTGATTGCTTGGCACCATCAGCAGGTGCAAGTGGCAGCTGCTGGTCTGTTTGCCCTTTAGGGCTTTTCCACCTCCCCCTGCTCCTGATGGCTACTAGGGCCAGTGACGGCCTCTTGCACATTCTGACAGCACCAGCCCCACTTACACCCACTGCTGACACTGGCCCCAATTACTCCATGCCATCAGCAGGTACAAGTGGGGTCGGCACTGTCAGTACCTGGGAGTGGCAGTCGCAGGAGGGGACCAGGGGACCAGGGGCCACAGGGGCAGGGGTCGGACAGGGGAATGAAGGATGAGCTGAGACCTGCCTCTGTACCTTCTGTAGCCTTGCAGCCCACATTTCCTTTCAAGGTGCATGGATTTGTGCACTGAGCCCCTGGTATAAGATATTTGTTTAATGTGATACTAACCAAATTCAGCAATTCTAACCTAATTCTGGATATTTATCCAAAGAAAATAAAAATACTCAAAAAAATTATCTGCACCCCATGCTCATTATAGTATTATTTACAGTAAGCAAGACATGGAAGCAATCTATGTCCATCAGTAGATTTATATATATTATTATATATATTATTCAGCTTCAAAAGAGAAAGAAACTTTGCTATTTGCAACAAGATGGTTGGACTTTGAGGTCATTATGCTAAGTGAAATAAATAAGACAGAGAAAGACAAATACCATATGATCTCACTTATATGTGTACTCTAAAAAAATCACGAACTCATTCATACAAAGAACAGATTGGTGGTTGCCAGAGACAAGAGGTAAGGGTGGGTGTCCAAAAGTGAACATGGTCAAAGGCACAAACTTTCAGTTATAAAATAAATAAATAAGTCCTGGGATCTCAAGGTACAGCCGAGTGACTATAGTTAATAGTACTGTGCTATATATTTGAAATTTGAGAGTCCATCAAGACTCAGTGTGTAAATACATATAAGCATCGCCACTGTAGTAAATACGCATAAGCATCCTCTTTCAACAAATACCACTGTAGGGAGAAGACAGATTGGTTAGAGACCATTTGAGAGGGAAGAGACAGCCTTACTTGGATAGTCGTAACATTTTTCTTAATTGTCTATGTTTTATGACTATTAAGAATAATTTATTCTGCTATCAATAAGAATAGAAGCTTAAAAACAAGATGATACAATTTACAAAAATTAAATGACTCCACTCTGTAGAAATATGAGTTAAGAGGAAGATTTCTAACATGCAGGAGAGAGTATTTAATTAATTGATATAATATATATTTATTATGTTCATGCTGCTTTAGAGGAACTCTCTTAAGAACATAAACATCAACATAATTCAATTTTAAGACAAAGGAGTGATAATTCTATCTAATAAAAGAGCAATATGCAAATTAACCATCACTTCACCATATCCACAAACCATGCCCACCAGCCAATCAGGAGCAAATATGCAAATTAACATAACCAAGATGGCTGCACTCACAGAGCAAGCAGGAGGCTTGGGTTTCCCCAGCGATGGAGAAACCCAAGCTTCAGCAGCCCTGGCAGACCCAGGCCTCCACTCAAGGCTACAAAGTTTCAATAATAGAAGAAAAATAAATCCCAACAAAAATGGCTGCAGCCATGAAGCAATCAGGAGGCTTGGCTCCATTTATGGCTACAAAGTTTCAATTATGGAAGATAAATAAATCCCAGATACCAGGGCCTCCACTTGGGTTGCCAATGGGGCGTGTCCGGCCTGCAAACAACCACAGGCCCTTCGCCCCACCACAGAAATGCCCCATCAGATCTACTGGACAATACTTGTAATCTGCCCCAAGGGAACCCCTGCCCTCATCCGGCACACCCTTCAGGGCAAACCAGCTGGCCCCTACCCATGCACCAGGCCTCTATCCTATCTAATAAAAGAGTAATTTGCAGATTTACCATCACTCCATCACACAAGATAGTTGCCCCCATGTGGTCAAAGATCTTGTCTCCATCTTGATACAAGATGGCCACCACAAGAGGGCCAGCAGGGGAGGGCAGTTGGGAGAGACCAGGCCTGTAAGGAAGGTCAGTTGGTGGCAATCAAGTTTTCAGGGGAGCACAGTTAGTGGTGACCAGGTCAGCAGAGGAGGGAAGTTGGGATTGACTAGACCTGCAGGAAAAGGCAGTTTGGGGGGACTCAGGCCTGTAAGGGAGGGCAGTTAGAGATGACCAGGCCTGCAGGAGAGGGCAGTTCGGGGCAATCAGTCTGACAGGGGAGCAGTTAGGCATCAATCAGGCTGGCAGGAGAGTGTTTAGGGGGTGATCAGGCTGGCAGGCAGAAGTGGATAGGGGCAACCAGGAAGACAGGCAGGTGAGCAGTTGGGAATCAGCAGTCCTATACTGTGAGAAGGATGTCCCATATTGGATAGGGTGCAGGCTGGGCTAAGTGACACACATCCTTGTGCATAAATTCCATGCACTAGGGCTCTAGTTTACTAATAAAAAGAGATTGAATCAATAATAACATAACCAAAACGTTCTATTAGTAATGATAACTACTAATAGAAATATGGGCAAACTGGTTTAAGACAGTGGTCGCAAACTGTAGTTCATGAGCCACATGCGTCTCTTTGGCCCCTTGAGTGTGGCTCTTCCACAAAATACCACGGCCTGGGTGAGTCTATTTTGAAGAAGTGGCATTAGAAGAAGTTTAAAATATTTGGCTCTCAAAAGAAATTTCAATTATTGTACTGTTGATATTTGGCTTTGTTTACTAATGAGTTTGCCAGCCACTGGTCTAGGAAACAGGAAGACATGCTTAGCCAAGTGTTATGTGGTAAATGAATACAACAGGGAATCTTTTTTATCCTGAATCAATTGATAAATGCCTGTTTACCAGGCATGGAGAAAAGTAAGGATATTTCAAGAAGATCCTAGGTTGAGAGGAATAAAAGGACATTTAGTAAAACTCAAAGTAATGATGTTTATCAAAACCCTAATGGCAAGAGACGTAAAGGCAAAAATAAATGAATGAGACTACATCAAACTAAAAAGTTTCTGCACGGGATAGGGAGAACTAAGATGGCGGCATAGGTGAGCACCTATCTAGCTGTCCACGCAACAATTCTGAAACTACAACTTAGCAATGAAACAAGCAGCATCCAGAAATTGCCGCAGAGCTGGCTGAGGGGAAATTCGGCACATGAGAGTAAAGGCGGTGACTCGGGAGCAGCGGTGTGCAGCTTTGAGGTTCGGAGCGCGGTGAGGGACGGGCGGCAGACAGCGGGCCCGGCTGGTTTTCTCCAGCGAGGAGGGCGGAGGTCACCCACAGCACCGACCCCCCAGTTCCAGGCGAGCTCCCAGGTCGGGGAAAGGAGGATCCCCGGCGCGGCTGAGGTCTGTGTGTTTGGGGAGAGTGCACGAGTAAATTGGAGTGGGCAACCGGGCAGAGAACGTGGGCAGAGAATGTGCAACTCGCTTGGAGACCACCATACTGCTTTGTTTTACACCCCTGAGTGAGTCTTTGACTGTGCAGACTCATTTAGGGAGAGGCAGAGATGTCTGGCAACGGGGAGACCAGCAGTGGATTTACATAGCCACCCAACACCGAGACCCGCGAGCCACACAGATAAGCACAGATAAGCTGACACCGCGAGCCCCATAGACCTGAAAAGGGGAGGGAGCCAGGAAGGGCGGACCTAAGCCTGACACTGCACGCCCATTAGACGCAAACTGCGCGCCAAGCAGGGCGGACCTAGGGCTGACGCTGTGCGCACATTAGACGCAAGCTGTGCGCCAAGTAGGGCAGACCTAGGGCTGATGCTGCACGCTGCAAAGGAAGCTGAGCCACTGGTTCCTTAGAGGATACCTATCACACACCGCTAAGGAACCAACTCAGGAAAGCAACAACAATGCAGAGAAAAGGAAAGAACTCAGCTGTGAAAGAAATGGAGGAAAAAAGACAATTAGACATAGAGTTGAAAACCACAGTAATTAGGTTTATGAAGAGATTACTAGATAAGGTGGATAAAATTAATGAGAACTATGCCAAAATAAATAGCACTTACAAAGAAATGAACAACGCCTACAAGGATATGATAAAAGACCAACTAGAAATTAAGCATATACTGACTGAAACAAAAAATATTATACAAAGACCTAAAAGCAGTCCCGACGACCGCAAAAACCAAGTCAAAGATTTGAAATACAAAAAGGCAAAATCCACTCAGCTGGAAAAGCAGAAAGCCAAAAGAGTCCAAAAAATTGAAGATAGTATAAGGGGCCTCTGGGACAACCTCAAGCATACCAACATCAGAATTATAGGGGTGCCAGAAAAAGAGAGAGAGCAAGATAATGAAAACCTACTAGAAGAAATAGTGACTGAAAACTTCCCCCACCTGGTGAAAGAAATTGACTTGAAAACCCAAGAAGTGCACAGAACCCCAAAATATAGGAATCTAAAGAGGACCACACCAAGGCACATCATAATTAAGATGCCAAGAGCAAAAGATAAAGAGAGAATATTAAAAGCAGCAAGAGAGAAACAGTTGGTTACCTATAAGGGAGCACCCATACGACTGTCAGCGGATTTCTCAACAGAAACGATGCAGGCCAGACGGGAGTGGCAAGAAATATTCAAAGTGATGAACAGCAAGAATCTACAACCAAGGTTGCTCTATCCAGCAAAGCTGTCATTCAGAATTGAAGGTCAGATAAAGTGCTTCACAGATAAGAAAAAGCTGAAGGAGTTCATCACCGCCAAACCAACACTATATGAAATGCTGAAAGGTATTATTTGAGAAGAGGAGGAAGAAACAGGTAAAAATGTACATTACGAACAACAGGTACACATCTATCAACAAATGAATCTAAAAATCAAGTGAATTAACAACCAGATGATCAGGATAAAATGAGGAATAGAACTTAATCATGGACATGGAGAGGGAATGGACTGATAATGCTCGGTGAGAAAAAGGGTGCGGGAAGTACAACAAGAGACTGGACAAAGGTCATGCAACTATGGGAGAGGACAGAGGGTGGGGGGAGGTGAGGGCGTAGAATGGGATGGGTACTGGGTGGAGGGGAGCTATTGGGGAAAAATGTAAGTAATAAACTGAACAATAAAGCTATTAAAAAAATAAAATAAAATAAAATAAATAAATAAAAAGTTTCTGCACGGAAAAAGAAACTGCTAACAAAACAAAACAACAACAACCAACTAAATGGGATATTTACAAACAACAGCTAGTGCAAGGGGTTAATATCCAAAATATATAAGAACTCAATCAACTCAAACAACCTCATATAGCACCAAACAAATTAAAAATTAGGCAGAAGAGCTAAACAGACACTTCCCCCTACAGAGAGCTAAGAGATAAATGAAAATATATTCAACTTCACTAGGAAAATGAAAATCAAAACTACAATGAAATATCACCTCAAACCTGTTAAAATGGTTATTATCAACAAGACAAGTATTACATGTTAGATTATAGAGGAAAAAGAAACCCTTATTCACTGCTAGTGGGAATGTAAACTGGGATAGTCACTAAGGAAAACAGTATAGAGGTTCCTAAAAAAAATTTTACAATGGAGTTACCATATGATCTAGTAACCCCTCTTCTGAGTATATATGCAACAAAATGTAAACATATATGCACTCCTATGTTCATTGCAGCACTATTCATGGTGATTAAGACATGGAAACAACTGAAGTATCCTTTGCTAGATTAATTGGATAATTAATATATACAATGTGATTTTACTCAGCCATAAGAAAAGATGAAATGTTGCCATTTGTGACAACATCAATAAACCTTGAGAACATCATGCTAAGACAAATAAATCAGAGAGAAAAAGTTAAAAATCATATGCTTTCACTAATATGTGGGATATTAAACTGAAAGCAACAAATGAACAAACAAGAAAACCAAACAAAAACTCACAGACACAGACATCAGTATGGTGATAAAAAGAGAAAATGGGGATGGGTATAACAAGTGTAAAGGAGGTCAAATCTATGGTGACAAAAGATGATTTGACTTTAGGTGGTGGGCACACAATGCAAAATGCAGATCATGTGTCATTGAGATGTACACCTCAAGTGTAATTTTATCAGCCAAGGTCACCCCCAACTAATTTAATAAAAATAAATAAAGAAAATACACGTTGCTTAGTGAGAGTCTATTCTTAAAACAGTCTCACACTCTCTATCTCATATCTCTATTTAAATCTCCATTCATTTATCCATTCATCCATTCATCGAACCTTCCCCCTTATATATAAAGTCATATAATGTAACATCCTTATTGAGTCGTCATTTTTTTTATCTCATTCAACACATCAGATCTACTGGCCAATACTTGTAATCTGCCCTTCAAAATATATAAAGAATATATTTACTATTGCAAGCCTGGGATAGGTTAGCATCATTATCACCTTGAGTTTTAAATACCTCCTAACTTCTATATTTGCTTCCAAAATTTCCCCTTAAGATAAATTTAAAAATAAATAAACTACAGAAAAAGTGAAGAATGGATACAGGTGGGCAAGATGTCACTAGAGTTAAGCCATTGTCATGGAGTCCACTTTAAAAAAATGATAATGCCTGATCTAAAGGATATTTAAAACTTTTTAAAGTACATTCATCAAAAAGAGCTTGCTTGACATATGAAATAATAATATAGACTTTATGCAAGCAGAAAACACACATAAGTCTGTTCCTAGACATGGGATCATGACAAAGTGGTATTCTTCTTCCTAAAAAAATGACCAATCAGGTGAAATGGACAAGTTATCACTTAAATAGATCTTTGCACTCAGGTTATGCCTGAAATGCAAAGATCTAACCAATTTTATATATATTTTAGCTATAATGAACATTAGCATGAAATCTAGTAGAGAAAACTTCTCTCTTTATTTTTATAATAGATGAATATTATGAGTGACTACTGACTGAAATCAGATTCCAGGTATTCATTGTGATTAAATATTCATATAATCCTAAATTCTTATCATATATTTGCCATTTGTAATTTTTAGGCACCTTTTGAAAAGATAACAGTACTTATGCTGAATAGTAGCAAATTGGAAAGTTGTTTAATGGTTTGGAAAAGCTGCACAGCTGACTGAATCAAGAATAACACACTTACTATTATTTATGACTCTATTTCCAGGTCTTCCTCGGTCAGCTTATTAAATTCACTGCATATGCTGCTTTTCCAGTTCTGCAAAGCCAATTTCGCAGGCTACTTTGTAGATACATCATAGAAATGGAAGAAAGCCCATTTTATAAATATAAACACATCTAGAACACCTTTAATTTAGGATAACTTACTCTAAATGAACATCCATTCTTTAAATCTTTTACCATGGAGAATTCTTTTTTTTTTTGCGGTATAACTTATATTTAATAGTAGTACATGTTTTTCTTCCCCCCTCCCCATTATCCTCCCGGAGAATTCTTAAACTTTAAAAATGGGACCACCCAGAATAGTGTTTCCCTAGTGTGTTCCGTACATAATTCTTTCCATGAAATTTTAATAGCCATTGCTTAAAATTATTGCTCTTCAGAAAACCCAGGGATTTCACAAATTCAAATTAAGTGAGCCTCTTTATTAGGATATTTTGATACTGTTGTAATTAATCTAGTTTTCAATAACAGGTAAGTTTCAAAGGGAAGGCTACATATATTATGGGCATGTCAGTTGGGCAGTTTTGTCAGGCAGCTACAACTTTACACTCCCTGGGGGATCAGGCAGGGGAAGATAAATGCATATCTAATAAAGTTGGAGGGACATAGTGAAGGCACTTTTCTGTCAGTCACACTTGGGAACAGGTTATTGGCCAGAATGGGTGTGACCACTGCAAGGGTGAAAATTTTGGGATATTTAATCTCTTAGATAAAGGAATTTGCTCTTGTGCTTTGTTGCTTTTGGTATATTGTGCTTAACTCCTGACTTGTGGAGCTCTGTCACTCCTGCTTTCTGGCATTCTCCCAAATGACTCACAGTCATGTGAACTCCACACAAAATGGATTAATGGACTGCAACTAGCCAGATGCTGAACTGGACCAGGCTGCAACATGGTACTGAAACTCTGGACAATGGCTTTGCTTTTTGCTTTGTTGAAACACCAGCTACACTTCTATGATTGGAATGGGACTTTGGAAATCCAGGACTATAATTCCACACTAAAAAAATAAAATAAAAATAAAATAAATCACTCATACTCCCGTGTGACTCTCAGAAAATTATTTTTCTTGTGATATCATAAGGATCCCACCCCCAACCTCCATTAGGGAGGAGGGTACTCTAATTTCTTCAATAACAATTTGAGAAACTTTATCTTGACAATCTGCACTATGAAATTTCAAAAGGTGGATATAAAAAATGAGTTTATAAACATTTTTTACATGAAACAGTTTTGTGATGAATATCTATAAAGTAGGGGTCCGGTACACAAAATT
The DNA here is from genome assembly GCA_027563665.1 of Antrozous pallidus. Lineage (NCBI taxonomy): Eukaryota > Metazoa > Chordata > Mammalia > Chiroptera > Vespertilionidae > Antrozous > Antrozous pallidus. The sequence goes on from CM050519.1 coordinate 33,708,817, forward strand.
CATCCAGGGGTGGTGGGGTGTCCCTCAGCCCAGCCTGCACCCTCTCCAGTCTCTGACCCATTGGGATTGGGCCTAAAAGGGCAGTCGGACATCACTCTCACAATCCAGGACTGCTGGCTCACAACTGCTTGCCTGCCTGCCTTCCTGATTGCCTCTAACCACTTCAGCCTGCCAGCCTGATAACCCACTAACCATTGCCCTGCCAGCCTGATTGATGCCTAACTGCTGCCCTGTCAGCCTGTTTCCCCCTAACTGCCCTCCCCAGCAGGCCTGGTAACCCCTAACTGCCTTTCCCCTAACTGTTCTCCCCTGCAGGACTGGGTGCCCCCCCAACTGTCCTTCCCTAGAGTCCCAGTCACCCCCAACTTCCCTCTTCTTCCAGCCTGGTCACCCCTAACTATCCTCCCCAGCAGACTTGATCGCCCCCCAACTGCCCTCCCTTGCAGGCCTGGTCCCTCCCAACTGCCTGTCCTGCTGGCCTGATTTCCTATATCTGCCCTCCCTTATAGGACTGGCAGGTTCCTCCCAACTGTTCTCCCCTTCTGGCCATCTTGTGGTGGCCATCTTGTATCAACATGGGGGCAGGATCTTTGACCACATGAAGGCAGCCATCTTGTGTGTTGGAGTTATGATCAATCTGCATATTACTCTTTTATGAGATAGGATAGAGGCCTGGTGCATGGGTGGGGGCCAGCTAGTTTGTCCTGAAGGGTGTCCCAAGTCAGGATGGGGGACCCCTTGGGGAATGGGGTGGCCTGGGTAAGGGGCCTGTTGTGGTTTGCAGGTCAGCCATGCCCCCAGTGACCCAAGCGGAGGCCCTAGTATCTGAGATTTATTTATGTTCTACAATTGAAACTTTGTAGCCTGGAGCAGAGCCAAGCCTTCTGCTCACTCTATGGTGGTGGCCATTTCTCTTGAGATTTATTTACCTTCTATAATTGAAACTTTGTAGTCTGGAGTGGAGGACTAGGCCCGCCAGGGCTGCTGAAGCTTGGCTTCCTCCATCTCCAAAGGCAACCCTAGCCTCTGCTCTCTCCAGCTCCATGGCTGCTGCCATTTCTGTTGGGATTTATGTATCTTCTGTAATTGAAATTTTGTAGCATTGAGTGGAGGCGTCGGCTGGCAAGGGCAAGGGGAAAGTTTGGCTTCCTTCATTGCCAGGAAAACCCAAGCCTCCCTCCTGTTCTCAGTGGCCACAGCCATCATGGTTGGACTTTATTTGCATATTTGCTCCTGATTAGCTTGTGGGCGTGGCTTGTGCATGTAGTAAAGGTACAGTCAATTTGCATATTGCCCTTTTATTAGATAGGACTAGTTGCCCAGTGCATGCAATTCATGCATGGGGTTGTGTGCCTCAGCTCAGCTAACCTGCAACCTCTCCAATCTGGGACCCCTTGGATGATGTCAGACTGCCAGCAGTCAGACAACCCTCTCACAATCTGGGACCACTGGCTCCTAACCCCTCACTTGCCTGCCTGATTGCTCCTAACCAGTCTGCCTGCTAGCCTGCTTGCTTCCAACTGTCCCCTCTTGCTGGCCTGCTTGCCCCCAATGCCCCCCTACTGGCCTGATCACCCCCAACTGACCCCTGCCAGCCTGCTCACTCCCAACTGTACCCACCCTGCAGGCCTGCTTGCCCCCAACTGGACCCCTCCAGCCATATTGCTCCCAACTGCTCCCACCCTGCCAGCCTAATCATCCCCAACTGCCCTCCTTTCCTGGCCTGATCACCCCTAACCACCTCTGTCTCAGCCCTACCACCATGGCTTTATCTGGAAGGATGTCTCGAAGGTCTTGAAGTCTAATGAGCATATTACCCTTTTATTAGTATAGATGATAGCTGTCCAGTGATAAAGAATTGGGGAATGTTAATTTAGAGCAAATCACTGAAAATATTTCAGAGATGAAATATAGATATAAGAAGGCTTAACAATACAAACAACACCATATTGTAGTAATTAACTATTTTAGCATCATTTGTCACTTTATTCATTGTGAAATATAAGATATTTGGGTTTTAAAGTTCACAAATTTAATTCTTATATATATGTTTAATGTGTACTTAATGTATACATGTATTGAATAATATAACTTAGGCTGCCTAAGTTATTAAACAAATAAATAAATAGACCATGGAGTTGTCAAGGATTTAAATTTTGTAGAAATACCTCAATCCTATATAATAAGGAGGTAATATGCAAATTAACCCTCATGCCCACACAAGATAAATGCCTATGACCAGGTTTGCAGGGGGGTTAGTGAGGCATGACCAAAAAACTGAACAAGCAGGCTGCATGTGGCAACCAGGCCAAGAGGGGAGTTAGTGAGGAACAACTACATGACTGAACACCAGACTGCATGAGGCAACCAGAACAGCAGGGGGTGCAGTTGGGGACAACCGGGCTGGCAGGGGGCAGCTGTGGGAGATTAGGTTGGCAGGAGGTTGTTAAAGGTGTCTAGGCCAACAGAGGGGGGCAGTTGGGGGTTAGCTATCAAGCTGGCAGGGACTCAGTAAAGGATGACCAGGCTGGTGGGAGGGCAGTTTAGGAGCAATGAGGCTAGCAGGGAGGGGGAAGTTAGAGGTCACCAGGTAGGCAGGCAGATGGGTGATTAGGAGCCAGTCGCCCAGAATTGTGAGAGTGATGTCTGACTGCCTGTTCAAATTCTACCCCCAGATCAGATCTAAATTGGCAATCAGACATCTCCTGAGGGGTCCCAAATTGGAGACCGTGCAGGCTGGGTTGAATGGACCACCCCCTGAGCATGAATTTTATGCACTGGCCCTCTAGTAGGAATATATAACTTTAGGAACCTCATTGTATTAAAACCCAGATGGAAATTTTTAAAAATTACATGATATCAAAGGGGAGGAATCTGGGGGTCATGGGTAATAAGGTAAAGGGATTAAGAAAAAAAAAAACTAAAATTTGCTGAAACTGGTTTGGCTCAGTGGATAGAATGTCAGCTTGTGGACTGAAGGGTCCCGGGTTCAATTCTGGTCAAGGACATGTAACTTGGTTGCGGGCACATACCCAGTGGGAGGTCTGAAGTTTGTCTCTCATCGATGTTTCTAACTCTCTATCCCTCTCCCTTCCTTTCTGTAAAAAAAAATCAATAAAATATATTAAAAAAAACTCATAGGCACAGAAAACAGTATGGTGATTACAACTTGAAAATAGGGTTAGGGGAAAATTGTGATGGAAAAAGACTTGACTTTGGGTTGTCAACACATAATACAATCAATATACAGATGATATATTTTAGAATTATGCACTTGAAGCTTATATACTTTTATTGATAATATTACCTTTTCATTTATCATCTCCCATTTTTTACCTTCTGCTGTTATTGATAAACTGTCCTATATTCAAAACCCTGATTTTTTTTAAGTTAGTTATCACAACCTCTTGTCACACCATTACTATAAGAAAACATATATGTAACTATGTCCTAGAAACTACATGAGAAAAGAGCAAGGGTAATAATAATATGAAAAGTGATAGGGTTTTGATAATCTAAATGCAAATACCCTTTGAAAAAAATAATATTTTGCAATAATATTCTGTTTAACCCCTTTTCTATAATACCTGACTTTGGGCAAATTAAGTCTCCATTAACTTATGTGTAAACTAAGTATCCACAATACAACAATAAGTATGTAGTGAAACATTTGATGAGATAAGATGCATAAAGAACTGAGCACTATATCACCATATTTTACTGATAACAAATAATAAAATAGGTGTTATGATTATTGGAAATGTTAGCAGACACACATAGATATGTAAAAGTACAATTTTAACATGGTGATATAAAGGTGCAAATATCATTTTTCATTAATAATGCAATAACATAAATTTAAAAATAGTCATTATGAAGAGAAATATAGATATAGCTATCTATTTATTAAGTTGAGGGTTATAATGAATATTTAGTCAATACATAACATGTATATGATTATAAATCTCAAATAAATTTTTATAGATAACTAAATATTGCTTATTTGTTCAGAAAAAAACAAATTAAAAAAAATAGGCTTGGGGTTTAAATTATCTTCTCTGACATTCAGGAAACCATCACTGTGCCCTCTTCTAAATTTTACCGCTGGGGTTTGGTCGTGATGATGGTGCTCTATTTTAGCTCTACAGGTAGTAGCTGCACCTTATGTCTACAGTAAATATTGCCACTTATATTGTCAGTAGGCTCTGTGACTTCAAGTGAAACTACATGTAATGAAACTAAATTTGCCACAGGCTAATTGATATAAACAAGAGATAAATTTTTATGGCATCTCATCAGTGATAGCAACAAAATGACATTGAACAACATGACGGTTTGAAGACCAACTATGTTTATGTATTCTTTAGAGGTTTCTTAACTTTTACTTCCCATCTCTTTGTTAGAATTATTCTTTTTTTTAATACCCCAAGTTGAAATTTCAATGTGTTTATCTTTCTTCGAACTGGACCAGGGATGATTAACCTTATAGATTAAGTTTTTTGTTCAGTTTTGCAGTTTTAAAGGTTCTATATATAATTACTCAAATTTCAGTTTTCTCATGTTTGCTTGACTTATTTTGTCAAAGTCACCTATGACCTTTATTTTATAGAATGGAAAAAAATCAATTATTGGGCAGCATTCTATTTGGCTTCTCAGCAGCATTTGGAATAGCTGATCACTCACTCCTCTGTCGTGATTTATTCCCTGAAACCCCAGGACATCAAGCAGCTTCCTGGGTGTTTTATTCTTTTTAATTAGTTTCTCCATTTTGGCCCCTAGCACCTTTCTTCTTTGAAATGTTTCATGGCCCAGAACATCATCCTCAGTTTTTCCCTTACTTACCTATACTCACTTTTTTGATGATACCATGTCGTATGTCTTTAAATTATATCTAATGGAAACAACTTCCTAACTTACACATATATCCTGGCCATACTTACACAACTCCTGAATGATGTGTTTAATGCCTACTCAACATCTCCATTTAGAGGCCTCACAGAAATCTTAAGTCAGTGTTCCATAGCATCCTTCCTCAACGGGGTTGAAACCAAAAAGATTCATCTCTTTCTCTCATTTTTTTTTATCTAGCCAGCTCAACTTTACTAGTAAAATATACTTAGAGCCCAGACATTTCTCACCATCTCCATTGCTACTACCTCATTACCCTCAGCTGGCCCATTAAAAAAAAATCCATCACCTTTATATTTCTGTCACCTACTAATTGATTTCTATTTACTACTCTTGTTTCCCTCAAGATATTTTCAACATAGCAACTACAGAGTGCATTTAATTGTGTACCTTAGATCAGACCCTGCTATGCTCAATACACTGCAATGGCTTCTATTATACACCAAGGACGTTCCAAAGTTCTTACAGTGGTTTCCCAGACATTTAATGATCTTCATCCTTACCTTCCCTGAATGTTAACAACTCACTTTTTGGATCACTCCGTAGGCCACCTTACTGCTCCTCAAAGAATAAGCAAAAGTATTTTGTAAAAATAGCAATGTAGGCAGTGGATGCAGGCACAGATGTATTTTATCTATACGTCCCCAAAATTACTTTAAAAATAAAAGAACAATTATGTAATTAGACCAATTAAATTTCCTCTACTAAGGCTTTAGCTTTGAGATTTTCCCAAAGCTTAAGAGTATTCTTAAGTCTAAGGATCCTATTTTAAGCCCTAGATTTCATCTCTATATACTCCACTTACTGAAATATTAAATAGCTTCAAGAGTTATTTCAATATTCACTGAATCATAAATACAAATCACTAGAAAATGTTTAATGATACTAACAGCTTTTCCTTTATTCCAAATGTTCCACAGTTTTTCTTAGTCCTCTTACAAATATTGTATCCTATTTTAATTTTATCATTCTTATATAAAGTAAGCATTAAAAATATAAAGTTATATTTAATTTTTGAGAAAAATAATTGTTTTTGCACTGTGTGGCCTCTTAGTAAATACTATGTATATTGTCTAATATTTACAAAATTACTTGTGGTCTATTTTAATATTTAAATTGTTTTATTTCCTTCATAAAATGTACTTTGTTTTATGATTCATTATGCTAGCAATGCAAGGGAAACAATTTTCTTGTAACCAACTTATTTTTAAATGCACCACTGATAGATATGAGAGTGATTTTGATAAATTTGTTTCATGAATACATCTAATAGCAAAAAGAGATGAGAAATTATATCCTATTCAAGTTTGCCTTCCCATTATACATTCAACAAAAGATTTTTAGTAAAGTCTGAATCATGTTCTGATCTCTATAACAGTGTTCCTAGTACCCACTGTTAGATTCATAGTTTACACTGTTGTAGAGCTGTCTCTCATAGTCCAAGAAGATAGATATCAACAGATAGTTAAAATAAATGAAGTTAAAATTTCTAAGACCTAGCATAAACTTTTCATTTGTTGGTTTAGCAAATACTTACTGAGTATGGACTATGCTATGAACTTTGTGGGAAAAAAAAAAGACCTTCAAGTCTGGTTTTCTGAAATATATAGTTATAAGGAAAGACATAAAAACAAACTACAACTAAGCAAGAAAACAGTGGGTGGCAGTGTTAAGGTGAGAAATAATTAATTAAAAATGTGCTATGGTGAAGGTGAACACCTTGTAGGTAGTGAAGCAACAGAAAAAGAGAATGGTGAGCAGTTCTACCCAGGAGGTAGTAGTGTGTAACTACTGACATTGTTTAGAACTGCCAAAGTCTAGTAAAAATAAGAGCAGACTGACTTTTTAAATGTATATATTTTATTGATTTTTTATAAAGAGGAAGGGAGAGGGATAGAAAGTCAGAAACATCAATGAGAAAGAAACATCAATCAGCTGCCTTTGCACACCCCCTACTGGGGATGTGCCCACAGCCAAGGTACATGTCCTTGACCAGAATCAAACCTGGGACCTTTCAGTCCGCAGGCTGATGCTCTATCCACTGAGCCAAACCAGTTTCAGCAAGAGCAGACTGACTTTTGTTGTGTGTTTATTTTATTATTGTCTTTAACTACCTATCAATTGTACCTCCCTCATCATTGCTTGCCCCTGATTAAATAGTTCAACCCACTCCACTATCTTCTCTTGACATGCCTCTGTTTCTAGTCCCCTGAATCAGCTGGTACAGGATACTATAGAATAAATAAAACTAAATTGCTCAAGAAAAGAAAAAAAAATATGCCTGGAGGCTCCTGAGAACTGGTAGAAAATGAGCTCAGAAGGATAGCCGTGGGACAGTTGAGGAAGGGCTTAATAGGACAGGGAAACTAGGATTTTGTCCTAAGAGTATATATCTTAAAAGTTTGAGAGAAATTGAACCATTCTGGTTGCTAAGTGGAAATCATTGTAGTGGTTAAGCATAAAAGAATACTAACTATTTAAATGGTGCAGAAGAAAGATGGTGGTGGCTTGTTTTAGGATGTGGCTGAAGTAGAAAGATTCAAGATATGGTTTGGAATACAGCCAAAGGACTTGCAATGAAATGAATGTTAAAGTAAATGTAAAGTGGATAATTAGAAATGATTCTAGGAGTTCAACCTGAGCAACTAGACAGTTGGTAATAATATTTACTGAAATGAGAAGAAAGAGTCTTGGGACTTTGAAATCCTCCATTTCAGACATGAGGAGTTGTAAATAGCTATTTAATATTTAATTGGAGATGCTATTTAATATTCAATTGGAGATGTCATGTAGCTAATTGGGTATTTGTATCTATCTTTGAAGAAAAGTTAGGGGCTAGAGATATAAATTCAAGAATTGGTGATTCACTCCCATAAAGTATTTAAAAGCACAAAAATAAATGTGAATCTCTATGCAGAAAAAAACTGTGTCCCGGATATTGCAGCATTACAGAATAGAAATAATTAGCTATGACAGTTGAGTAAGAGTAGCTGGATCAATTGTGTCAAATGCTTCTGAGAGGCTAAATAAGATGAAAATAAGTGAGAAGGGGCAAATGACAGCATGGATGACTCGGCTGACCTTTGTCACTTCAAAAGATTGACTATAGCAGGTTGAAGAAAGAATGATAAATAAACAGATTTAATAACTACAAACAATAACTGTATATTTTACTGGAAAAGAGAACAGATCATTGTAGCAGTTGCCACAAAGGAATACAAGGAATTTTGTTTTAAGATATCTAAAAAAAAACCCACATCTTTGTAAGTTAATTGGAATAATCCAATCTGAAATAAAGTTGGTATTGTAAATATGGACATTTGGCATACTGCAGCAAAAATAAGACTTTCAGATTAGATTTCAATTTCTCTCTTTGCTTCACCACAGAGAATAATATATATGTCTACATTTTTACATGTGCTTATCTTTTTTTTTAACATTAAAAGACTGTTGACTTAAAACTTGTTGAAATAAATAGCTCGTAATTTTCTAATGTTGTAACCTGAACTGTGAACATCATAAGAGTGTTAAATAACCATAAATATAAACAATATTTATGAAAATTTTTGTAAGATTTTAGAAGCATGTATTACCTATACATTTATATTTTAAAGCCACTGTTTAAGTTTTTTTAGAGAAGAATAAAATTACTCCACATTCTTTATAAACTCTTACAGTCATTTTGTGAAGATTATCTATTTGATGATAACCTGATATCATGCATTAATAAGGCAGCAAGCAAACCAGGGAAAAGTCAGAAGAAAAAACGAAGTAAAAAAGTAACAAAGAACGAAGATGGTTTGTGTTAATGTTTGAGTAATTGGTTTTCCCTTATTCATTTATAAGAGTTAAGAGGTACCCATCAGTGGATGACTGGATAAAACAGCTATGGTATATTTACAAAATAGAATATTACTTGGCTATAAAAAGGAAGAAAATTTTACCCTTTGTGACAGTATCAAAGGACCCTGAGAACATTATGCTAACTGAACGAAGCCAATCACAGAAAGACAAGTACCATATGATTTTACTTATGTGGAGTCTAATAAATAAGAGAAACTAACAAAATAGAGTCATACAGAACAGACTGACAATTGTCTTAGAGGAGGGGGTTACAAAACTGGTTGAAATGATGAAGGAATTAAAAGAGGAAATAAACACAAAAAAACTCAGACACAGACAACTCATTGTGTTTATCACTGTTGTCCTCATTCTATACCAAAATTTACATCTTCATTATACTATTCTATACCAAATTACCATAATTTATATATTATAATAATATGTTAATTTGTAAATAATAAGAAATATCAGACTAGATTTTCTCTTGTGAACTTCAGAAATAACCAAAGACACGTAATGGTCCTAATAATAATACACATGAAAACACAGATTATGAGAAATGGCTGAACTGAAATCTCCCTATATCGAATTGGTCAGTTGCTTTGTGAGATAAGACTGTTAATGTATGTAAATTTATTTTTTGTCTCTAATCAATATTTTAATGTTTCCTTTGTTTTTAAATTCTCTGTCTTTAACTTTTTTTTTTTTTTGCATGTCCCTCTTTCATTTTATTTCTCTTGAACTTGCTTATTTTTTTTTTGTGTGTGTGTGTTTTTTTTTTTTTCTCTTTTATTTTTTTTCTATTTTATTTTTTTAATTGATTTTTTGCAGTATAATAGTAGTACATGTTTTCCTTTCCCCCTCCCCCTTATCCTCCCCCCAGCCTCCCCCACCCCCCAGCACATATCCCCAGCTTCCCCCCTCCCCGCCCCAGTGTCTTTCATTCATTGGTTATGTTCATATGCATGCATACAAGTCCTTCGGTTGATCTCCCCCCGCATCTGCCTCCCATCCACCCAAGCCTCCCCCTGTAGCTTGACAGCCTGTTCAAGGCCATCCTGCCTCTATATCAATCACTCTCCCCTGTTTCTTTTCTTCAAAAATATCTTGCCTCTGCATACTAGAAATAAATGTATAAGACCCAGCTTCCCCCCTCCCCGCCCCAGTGTCTTTCATTCATTGGTTATGTTCATATGCATGCATACAAGTCCTTCGGTTGATCTCCCCCCGCATCTGCCTCCCATCCACCCAAGCCTCCCCCTGTAGCTTGACAGCCTGTTCAAGGCCATCCTGCCTCTATATCAATCACTCTCCCCTGTTTCTTTTCTTCAAAAATATCTTGCCTCTGCATACTAGAAATAAATGTATAAGAACAAAAAGTGTTTCAGTCTCGGTTTCAATGTCCAACTTTTCTGAGTCCCAGTTTCAGTGTCAAATAATTCATTATGTGTATAAGTCAGCAATGGTATCCAGATGGTGGACATATCGTGTCAATGCATAATCCATCCTCTCTGGTTTGGTCCTGGGCTGCCTGCAGACATGCACAGCTGCTGACTGCTAGCATGGCAAGGTGTCGTCAGTGTTTTAACTTTTTTTTTAATTGGAGAAATTTTCCCATGCATTTGTTGAATAGAAACTCATAGCTGTGAATTTATTTATAGATTATTTAGTTTAATTTTACTCTGAAAGCTTGTATTCTTTCTCTTTCTTCCTCTGTCATCTCTTTCTCATTCTAAATTTTTGTCTGTTTTACTCTTGCCTCTGTCAGTTCTTTGCTATGTTTTGCTTAACAACATCATAAGCTACTCAAAACTGGTCTTCCAAATACTGTTCTCTCACTCTTTTGAAACTTATTTTTAGCTTTATAAAAGTTATGTTATAAAAATGAAAGCCCAATTATTTTCTTATCTCCTTTAATACATCCTTTGCAAAATAAACCCTTACCTCACTAAAAAAACGCAGACTCTAATTCCTTTAAATAAAGTGGGAATTTTACAATACAACATTGTGTTTTGTTATAACAATTAAATATTATACAATTGTTAATAATTACATATTATAATATAATTATAATATAGATGCCTGGTGCATGGTGGTATGTGTCCCTCACCCCAGCCTGCACCTTTTCCAATCTGGGATCCATTGAGGGATGTCCAACTGCCCACATAGGCCTGATCCCGGTAGAAATGGGCCTAAATGGGTAGTCAGAAATCCCTCTCACAATCCAGGAATGCTGGCTCCCAACTGCTTGCCTGTCTACCTTCCTAATTGCCCCTAACCACTTCTGCTTGCCAGCCCGATCACCCCCTATAAACTCCTTTGCCAGCCTAATTCATGCCTAACTGCTCCCATGCCAGCCTGGTTGCCCCCAACTTACCTCCTCTGCTGGCCTGGTCACCCCTAACTGCCCCCTCCTGTAGGCTTGATCACCCCCATCTGCCCTTCCTTGCAGGTATAGTCCCTCCCAACAGCTCTCCCCTGCTGGCCATCTTGTGGTGGCCATCTTGGGTCCATGTGGGGTAGCCATCTTCTTTATTGAAATGATAGTCAATTTGCATATTACTCTTTTATTAGATAGGATAGAGGCCTGGTGCATAGGTGGGGGCCAGCTGGTTTGCCCTAAAGGGTGTCCTAGATCAGGATGGGGGTGCCCTTGGGGCATAGGGCAACCTGGGTGAGGGGCCTCTGGAGGTTTGCAGGTTGGCCATGCTCCCTGGTAACCCAGGCAGAAGCTCTGGTATCTGTGATTTATCTCTCTTCTACAATTAAAACTTTGTAGCCTTCAGTGGAGCCAAGCCCCTGGCTTACTCTGTGGCTGCACCCATTTTTGTTGGGATTTATTTATCTTCTATAATTGAAACTTTGTAGCATTGAGTGGAGGCCTAAGCTGGCCAGGGTGTGCAGAAATCTTGGCTTCCTCCATTGCTGGGAAAACTGAAACCTCCTGCTGGCTCCATGGCTGCAGCCAACTTGGTTGGTTAAGTTTCATACTGGCTCCTGATTGGCTGGTGGGCATGATTTGTGGGTGTAGTGGATGTATGATCAATTTGAATATTACTCTTTTATTAGATAGGATAATATAATTACATGTATAATATAATTACACAAATAGAGTGGATACCAACAAATCACTTAAAATTAGAGAAGACCTATATGTTAAGTCCTGTAAGATTTAAAGACAAAACCGTACTTAATGATTCCAGGATCAAGGCAAAAATATTTCCTTATTATCATAACTAGAGGTCTAGTGCACGAAATTCATGCATGGGGGTGGGGGATGTCCCTTAGCCCAGCCTGCACTCTATCCAATCTGGGACACCTCGAGGGATGTTCCATTGTCCGTTTAGGCCCGATCCTAGGACTGCTGGCTCCAAACTGCTCACTTGCCTGCCTCCCGGATTTCCCATAACCACTTCTGCCTGCCAGCCTGATCACCCCCTAACCACTACCCTGCCAGCCTAATTGATGTCTAACTGCTCCCCTGCCAGCCTGTTTGCCCCCAACTTCCCTCCTATGCCAGCTTGGTCAATCCTAACTGCCCTACCCTCCAGATCTGATCGCCCCCAACTACCCTTCCTTGTAGGCCTGGTCCCTCCCAACTGCTCTCCTCTGCTGGCCTCATCAGCCATAACTGCCCTCCCTTACAGAGCCTGGAACCTCCCAATGGCCCTCTCCTGCTGGCCATCTTGTGGTGGCCATCTTGTGCCCACATAGTGGCAGGATGTTTGACCACATGGGGGCAGCCCTCTTGTGTGTTGGAGTGATGGTCAATCTGCAAATTACTCTTTTATTATATAGGATAGAGGCCTGGTGCATGGGTGGGGGCCAGCTGGTTGTCCCTGAAGAGTGTCCCAGATCAGGGTTGAAGTTCCCTTGGGCTCAGGGGCGTCCTGGGAGAGGGGTCTGTGGAGGTTTGTAGGCTGGCCACGCCCCCCAGTGACCCAATTAGAGGCCCTGGTATCTGGGATTAATCTATGTCTACAATTGAAACTTTGTAGCCTGTAGCGGAGCCAAGGCTTCTGCTCGCTCTGGGGTGGCAGCCATTTCTGTTTGAAACTTTGTAGCCTAGAGTGGAGGCCTAGGCTGGCAATGGCAGGCTGAAAGCTTGGCTTCCTCCATTGCCAGGGAAATCCCAGCCTCTGTTCGCTCCAGCTCAGTGTCTGCCTCATTTCTGTATCTTTTATAATTGAAACTTTGTAACATTTAGTGGAGGCCCAGGCAGGCAATGGCAGTTAGAAAGCTTAGCTTCTCTGTTGTGGGAGAAACCCAAGCCTTCCTCCTGCTCTCAGTGGTGGCAGCCATCTTGGTTGGGGTTTATTTGCATAATCTGCTCCTCATTGGCTGGTTGGCTTGGCTTTGAGCGTGGTTTGTGGGTGTGGCGAAGGTATGGTCAAATTTGCATATTACTCTTTTATTAGATAGGATGACTTTTCTTAAGGGCATTAACATGTTTTGCAACTTTGAAAGTTCGTGTGAAGAGCTGAAAAATTCTAGATTCTATTAAACTCTCTTTTAATCCTCATTGGCCATGCTGTAAATATGAAGACAACCACGGAAATAAATACTGAACTTATTCTCCAGCAAGGGAAAAAACACACATTGGTTTCATATGTAGGGTGTGGTAAAAGTAGGTCCACAGTTGTTCAAATGTAAAATAATGCAATAATCAATAAATAAAAATAAAAAACATACACTCTGTGTTTTGGATACTTACAACTGTTAACCCACTCTTCTTCCACCCTGTATAACTAGAGAAAAATCTGAGCTCTACAACTTGGTAGAAAGAAAGCTATCATTCCGACTCTCATTTAGTTCATTTGTAAAATGGTAATAATAATGTCAATACAGAAAGGTATTATAGAAATTAAGTGAGTTGAAACATACGCTTTATATTTTTGCAACTAATAAAGAAATGTGAATGTTAGTTCCTATACCTCTGCTCTTCCTTAATGTCTAGCTTTTCATAGGGACCTTCAGAACTGCTGTATTCAGGACATTTTTATGAGCTTCCAATTTAGAGAGCAAACAGGTAAGCAACATAAGAAATGTCTCTGCATGCTTCTATCTGGCTATCCAACTTTGCAGAAAAACTGCATTTTCCATTAGATCTATGACCCTTGAAGAACCTCTTTATAACTGTTTTCCCCTCTGTACAACATAAATAATATTAATATTACAGCTGTGTTTTTAAGATTAGAAATATTGTATGGAAAATACATATAATGACATGTATTTCATGAATATTAATTATGGAAGCAATACTTCCTCCTATAACCAAGGACATTTCATGAAAAGAAAAAAAAATATGTCTTATTCTTTCTTCCTGTAACATTGTTGTCTGAAAGTATATATAAAATATGTTTGTAATATCCCCATTTGAGAGATGAGGAATGAAGAATTGATTATATCTTATGTTTGTGTTTTTTGGAAGTTTTACCTCCAAAGCCTTTTATTAGTTACACAAAAACCAAGTAATATTTTATTTTATAAAATAAGTAAATATATTTTGCCAAGTAAGATACAGGCGCTGAACCAATAAGAATAAAAACTGCATATGTAATGTCCAGTCTTTAAACGAATGATCCAGTAAGATGTTCATGTGGTTCTGATGTAATAGTTTAGATGAGATGGACAGGTAGCATCATATCCCATTTTAATGACAAAATATTGGGGGGAGAGGGTATAAAGGAAAGGCATTTGATGAAAAGATGAAGCCCTGGTTACATTCTTGGCCTCCTTTGGTGTGTGTCCCACAATTTAATAGAATTTTTGAGCACCAGTTTCACATCTACCTCCCCACATAGAGCCACTCCATACAGCATTCCACCTTTTTATCATCGTTTGTACTTCCTTTTTCTCATGACAATTTCTCTAGCTTAATTCAGATTCCTGTTAATATTCTTCCAGATTGCTGCAATGACTTTTAATTATTGTGTTTGATTCTATTCTTAGCTTCTTTATTGTATCTTCCACAGACACCAATTTTTACAAGCATCTGGGACTTACACTCATGATCCATGGCCCATAATTCTTCCACCATCAAATCTACTTTTTAAAAAATATTTGATTAAAACTAAAAACAAAAATGTGAATAAATAATGGTAAGAAGAGTTATAAAACTTAGTTTGGCAAATGTGCCTTCAATTGTGTATGTGAGTGTGTGTGTGTGTTTATATATCATGTATACATATTCATTGAACATTATCATTATCCTAAATACATATATATGTGTATATATATATATATATATATACATATATATATATGTATATATATATATATATATATATGTATATATACATATACACACACACACACACACACACACTAGAGGACTGGTGCACAAATTTCATGCACAGGGGGTGTGTCCCTCAGCCCAGCATGCACCCTCTCCAGTCTGGGACCCCTCAAGGGATATCTGACTGCCCATTTAGGCCTGATAAATGGGCAGTCAAATATGCCTCTCAAAATCTAGGACTGCTGGCTCCTAACTGCTTGCCTGCCTGCCTTCCTGATTGCTTCTAATCACTTCTGCCTGCCAGCCTGATCACTTCCTAACCACTCCCCTGCCAGCTTTATTGATGCCTAACTGCTCTCCTGCCAGCCTGTTTGCCCTTACCTACCCTGCCCTTCAGGGCTGGTCACCCCTAACTGCTGTCACCTGCAGGCCTGGTTTCTCCCAGCTGCCCAACCGTGCAGGCCTGGTCCCCCCCCCCCCCCCCAACTGCTATCACCCAGGCCTGAGTCTCCCACAACTGCTCTTCCCTGTAGGCCAGGTCACCCCCAACTTCCCTCCTCTGCCAGCCTGGTCAGCCCTAACTGTCCTCCCCTGCAGGCTTGATCACCCCCAACTGTCCTCCCTTGAATGCCTGGTCTATCCCAACTGCCCTCCCTGATGGCCTGATCACCGACAACTGCCCTCCCTAGTTGGCCTGGTTCTCCCAACTGCCCTCTACTACTGGCCATCTTGTGGTGGCCATCTTGTGTGTTTGAGTGATGGTCAATCTGCTTATTACACTTTTATTAGATAGGATAGAGGCCTGGTGCATGGGTGGCGGCCAGCTGGTTTGCCCTAAAGAGTGTCCCAGATCAGGGTGAGGGTTCCCTTGGGGTGAGGGGCAGCCTGAGTGAGAGGCCTGTGGAGGTTTGCAGGCCAGCCATGCCCCCCAGCGACCCAATCAGAAGCCCTGGTATCTGGGATTAATATATGTCTACAATTGAAACTTTGTAGCATGGAGCGGAGGCAAGCCTTTTGCTTGCTCCGTGGCGACAGCCATTTCTGTTTGAAACTTTGTAGCCTATAGTGGAGGCAACGTTGGGCTGAAAGCTTGTCTTCCTCCATTGCCAGGGAAACCCAAGCCTCTGTTTTCTCCAGCTCAGTGGCTGCTGCCATTTCTGTATCTTTTATAATTGAAACTTTGTAACACTGAGTGGAGGCCTAGTCCAGCAACAGCCAGGAAAACCCAAGCCTTCCTCCTGCTCTCAGTGCTGGCAGCCATCTTGTTTGGGGTGTATTTGCATAATCTACTCCTGATTAGCTGGTGTGCATGGTTGGTGTGCATGGCTTGTGGGTGTGGCAAAGGTGCGGTCAAATTTGCATATTACTCTTTTATTAGATAGGATAATTTTAAAGTGATTTTTAACTGTTAAATGTTATTATTATTTTTCATGTTACATTGAACATAGGATTTTTCAATAAATTGTAGCTATTAAAGCAGCAACACACTTACCTGTGGTGGAAGCAGTGGCAGTCTAATAAAGGCGAGAAGCATACTCAAGTCATTGCATCTCCTCTGCATGTCATACTTCACCCACATCATTAATGCATGGAAGATGGTTTCTTCATCAGGAACATTTACATCATCACTGGCCAGGAGTTTATGGAGCTCCTCAGCTGGAAGCAGTAAAAACTCTTGATTTCTTATAACTTCCATTATGTTTTCCTGCAGAGAGAAAACAAGAAAACATCTTGACATAAATTTGGTTTCACTTTTATTTAGCTAGCAAAGCATTTTCAGAAAGAAATGGGAAAAGTAGTCAATAACCTTTGTTCTCATTATAACATAATCCTTGAGAATTAATCCTTTAGAAACTAGAAGCTGTTAAGATGAAAGCATTGTTATTGTAATTGAAGTGTAAATGTAACCAAGACAGCACAGATCTTGTAATAACAGGGGATTATAATGTGGAGCTTTGTTATGCAGGCAGAATGTACTAAGTGATTAAATGTTTAAGTTTCAAGTGGACTGCTATGTAAGATTCAGTGAATATGAAAGAGTAGCATTTCAAAAATGTTAAAGCTTGACAACTTATACAAGGATTAGAAGGTGGGAATAAAATTAGAGAATGAAATAATGCATACCATACATCACAGTATATTCAGAAGAAAATTAAACAGCACAGATAGTCCATAGAAGTCACAAAATCTCATGCATTCTATGCCCCCATGCCAGCATGGCCAAAGGTGAACCTGAGGAGGGGTGGTGAAGAATAAAAGAAAAGACAGACAAGAGAATACAGCTGGGT
This sequence comes from Antrozous pallidus, assembly GCA_027563665.1. Classification (NCBI taxonomy): domain Eukaryota; kingdom Metazoa; phylum Chordata; class Mammalia; order Chiroptera; family Vespertilionidae; genus Antrozous; species Antrozous pallidus. The sequence continues at coordinate 33,726,094 of CM050519.1, forward strand.
CTCGGTTGATCTCCCGTTCCTGTATGAGGAAACAAAAAACCCAGCCTGCAAGTAGATGCTTTATTTTATAGTCTGATTAAAACAAAGGTAGATTAACATGTATACAAATGTTCTTGTTTTGGCAACTCTTGCTGCACATCCCACAGCCGCTAGCTACTTAGGAAGGAATTAGGGAGGGCTACAAGGTCAGGTTTAACAATGCTAAGAGAGCTCTGCCTTCCAGACTGGGATTTGTTTGTGGCCATGCCACAGGTCAGCCAAGGCTTGACCCTAGAGCTGCTCCATACAACATTCCATCCTTTATCATCTTTGTACTTCCTTCTTCTCATGACAATTTCTCTAGCTTAATTTGGATTCCTGTTAATTTTCTTCCAGATTGCAGCAATCACCTTCCAATTATTGTGCTTGATTCTTAGCTTCTCTATTGTATCTTCCATAATAATCCTACATAATAAAATAGTAATACGCAAATTTGACCTTACCTTCACTACACCCACAAGTGATGCCACAGCCATGCCCACCAGCCAATCAAGAGCAGATTATGCAAATAAACCCCAACCAAGATGGCTGCCACCACTGAGAGCAGGAGGAAGGCTTGGGTTTCCTTGGCAACAGAAGAAGCCAAGCTTTCCGCCTGCTATTGCTGGCCTACGCCTCCACTCAATGCTACAAAGTTTCAATTATAAAAGATACAGAAATGGTGGCAGCCACTGAACTGGAGAGAACAGAGGCTTGGGTTTCCCTGGCAATGGAGGAAGCTAAGCTTTCTGCCTGCTGATGCCAGCCTAGGACTCCACTCTAGGTTACAAAGTTTCAAACAGAAATAGCTGCAACTACAGAGCGAGCAAAATGCTTGGCTCCGCTCCAGGTTACAAAGTTTTAATTGTAGACATAAATTAATCGCAGATCCCAGGGCCTCCGCTTAGGTCACTGGGGGGCGTGACCAACTTGCAAACCTCCACAGGCCCCTCACCACAAGGAAACCCCTACCCTGATCTGGGATACCCTTCAGGACAAACCAATTGGCCCCCACCCATGAACCAGGCCTCTATTCTATCTAATAAAAGAGTAATATGCAGATTGACCATCACTCCAACACTCACGAGGGCTACCCTCATGTGGTCAAATATCCTGCCCCCATGTGGACACAAGATGGCCAGCAGCTGAAGGCCATTGAGAGGTTCCAGGCCTGCAAGGGAGAGCACTTGTGGGGGATCAGGCCAGCAGGGGAGGGCAGTTGGGAGGGGCCAGGCCTGCAAGGGAGGGCAGTTGGGAGTAACCAGGCTGGCAGAAGAGGGAAGTTGGAGGCAAACAGGCTGGCAAGGGAACAGTTAGACATCAATTAGGCTGGCAGGGTAGTGGTTAGGGGGTGATCAGGCTGGCAGGCAGAAGCGGTTAGGGGCAATCAGGGAGGCAGGCAGGTGAGCAGTTTGGAGCCAGCAGTCCCAGATTGTGAGAAGGATGTCTGATTGCCCATTTAGGCCCAATCTTACTGGGATCGGCCCTAAATGAGCAGTTGGACATTCCTGGAGAGGTCCCAGATTCGAGAGGGTACAGACTGGGCTAAGGGATATCCCCTGCCCCTGTGCATGAATTTCATGCACCGGGCCTCTAGTACTAAAATAATATTTCTAAAATATCAATTATCTCATAATATTCCTCTAAAGTTTTTGTGTGGTTTTGTTTCATTTATTCTCCTCTTATCTTTGTTTCAGATCTCGGGTAGCCACACTGGTTCCTTATGATCTCACTTCTTCCTAATTCAAAGACTTCATTTTCTACCTTATCTGCATTTCAGTCACAAAAATAACTACCAATTCCCTTTGCTGTGCTGTTTGACATACCTTCCTCATTCAATCTATTGCTTAAAATTATTTTATTGGCCTGTTTTTCTAGTTTCTGTCTTTTTTTAAAGACTTAATTCAAAAGCTACATACAGTATTATTATCTATGGGCTTCTTGAGTCCTCTGCTCACTTCCACTTGTTCTGACTACCCATGCACTATATGCATGTTCAGTGCATGGTATTCATATCTCTAAGACAACAGTTAGCCAATTGCAGCCTCATTTCTGGTGCAGTTGGGGGACTTAACACAAATGTGAAGCTCCTCGAGACAAAAACCCTGGAACATAACAGATGAGCGATACATAGTTATTGAATAGATGTATTTATCATTTGTGTAGAGAAAAATAAAATATTGGAAATAGTTCAGAACAGTGCAGTGTTTTTTTCAAACACTATGTAAAAACTACTTGTTAAATTAAATTTAGCAGAGAGGCCTCTGTGGCTGAGATACAGATTCAGAAAGCAGAGGCCTGACTGGCCTTCTCTTTTGTCCTCCTCTTCCCCTCTCCCTTTCCACATCTCCTGAGATATCTCCAAGGCAGCTATAACTAAGGCTTCTCAATTTAAAAGCCACTTTTATGGTAAGAATCTCAATAGAATGTTTATTTTGGAAACAAACAAACAAACAAACAAACCTTGAAATGGAGGAACTAGATCTCTTTCAAAAAATGCATTGTGAGTACTCCAAAACAGTAGAAGATTGAGCAAGTACTCATTAATCTATAGGTCAGGGCAGATTCAAACCTATTTTCTTAAGTGAGACCTGACTCCTGTCATGAGCATATTCTTGGCATTAAATCCCAGGCTTGATGGACCTTCAGTTTTCACAAGACGATGTCAACTTTTAATTTTTTCAGGTCATCTGTCAAGTTTATTTACATTTTATTGACATCACAGAACAGCTGATTTCCTGGGAATTGTTTTGTCGCCCGTGTTTCCTCTGTGGCTAATACAGTGTTGTGTAAATTATAGATGCCTGATACCTATTTACTGAGTGAATCAAGTAAGTATCTGAGACTTAGAGCCACCAAAATTCTCTAAAGAGCTACAGTAAGGTAAAGAGGTTTTTGAAGAACGTTTGATAGATGTTTTTGTCCATCTGTTTTCTCAGTTATTTAAAAACCTGTGCCTCTATGAAACTACACACATAACTGTATAGCGGGACCATTAGTACATAGTGAGGAAGATCATAAAAAAGCAGCTCTGTGGAACTCAGAGGTGTCTATCATAAAGATGTTATTCAAGGCATATTTCATTATATTTTACAGTGTCCTTTTTATGATGGCCCTTGGGAGAAATTTCTTTCAGGTTTTAGTAGCAGGAATAATTTCACTTCTCTTGAGTAAATTGGTTTGCTTTTATCATGGGTGTTGTAATTTATGAAATTGATCAGATTTCTTTGTTTTTTTATTTGGCCTCTGGAAAATTTAGTCCAACTGGGATGTATCTGATAGGAAAGCTATAGCCTTTTATAGTTTGATTTCTTTTTTCAGACAGCTCTGATAATGGTTTTATTTTATGTCACTTCTTTTTCTTTCATTCTTATATATCATTTAGAGAGATGTCTATAATTTTAAACCTTTGTGAGTCACAGTAATGTTTGTTTGTTAAGAACAAGTAATGTTTGTAAAAACTGCTAGGAGTAATCTGGAAATGAGGAGCTTCAATCAGATATTATTGGATCTCACACTTGCCCATATATTATGTTATCATTTTTATTTTTTTTTAGTTCCAGAATTCTATTTTTCCCATCAATTCTTATTTTAATAAAAACATACCTGATAGTTTTCTTTTCCTATTCCCTTTTTTTATACTCTAGCCCTGAAGATTGTCTCAATTTCATTACGTTTAATTTCATCCCGTTTTATTAAAGAAGAAATACCAATGCACACTGATTTCCACTGCTGGAGTATGTTCCCTAGCTCTATGTTTTCTGAGAAAAAGTAATGAGAGGCATTAAAACTCTTTGGTTTGTTTACCTTTTGTGGAGAGTGTCTATAGCGTTTGGACAGGTTCAAGCCATGGACTAATGAGAAGACATGGTCCTCTAGTGGCAAAGTCACTTGCAAGTCCCAGCTTAGATGGCAAAGCCCTCCCAGCACAATTATAGCCAAAGGCTATAGTTATAAATTTGACCTTATAGTCCAAACCTATGGTCCCAGATTGCCAAGTGATGTTGGCTGCAGGAGGCGCAGTAAGTGCTGCCAAAACAAAGCTTGATAGAGATCTCAGGCACAAGTAATTAAGTAGATTCAAAACTCGAAAGAACATTGTAAACATCTTGACCACTCCCTTGCTTTGCCTTGTTGGATCTGACTATAAAATAAAAAGACTCATCTTGCAGGCTGTGGCACTATCTCTCCCTCTGAGAACAGTGCCCCACCTGACCCCAACTATTTTCTTTTCTGTCTTCTTTTATCCCTCACCGCCTCTCCTCAGCTTTACCCTGGCCATGTTCGACATGGTTCACCTTTTTTACAATACCCTTATTTTAAATCTATTTAATTATTCATTCCACATAGATTTATAGAACTCTTGATGTATAATCCTATATATTAAAAGCAGAGTATGCAAATTGTCCCCTGGACAGGAAGTTGTCTGGGAGTTTGACCAGGGGGCAGGGCTGGTTGGGGAAATGGAGGGAGGCCTTGGCTGGCAGCCACCAGCTGCTAGGAACCCTACCAGTGCATGAATTTTGTGCACTGAGCCTCTAGTCCTGAATAATTATAGTGAGTAGAAAAAAATAGATGAGCATCAATAATCTTACTACACATGTGATATCTATATAACATGCAGTGCCAAGAAAATGATTGTCATCAATTCTGTAAAGAACAACTTTTAAAATGAACTTAGAATATTAAATAGACATATAAATTAGAAAGTGAGAAGTGCAAAGTGTTCTGACCAGGGCAGCCATAAAAACAGAGAGAAAAATATGGTATAAAGTGCCATAATAGGTATGTCGACTTGACTTGAGAATGAGCACAAAACAATGGAAAATAACATTGAAAATGTAATTAGACCATATAATAGGATAAATTTATTCTCAACTTTGACAGTCTCCCAACTAAATTGGAATATATGTATACATCTTTTACATATAGATGGAAATATTATCGAGAGACATTTTGGCATCAAATTTAATGTGCCACTACATAAGCACAGTAATCTTTATTAATAGCATAAATAAAGATTAAATTCTACTATCTGTTTTTCCACTTCATATTATAAAATAATTTTTCTAACTATATAAAACATAGTTTTGTTTTATTCTAACTAGACAGAATTTTCTTATTTTTATTTTCTGAATTTGACTTAAACAATTATTAATAATCTACACTAATAAAAGAGAAATATGCAAATTGACTGTATCTCCACAATACCCATAAGCGAATCAAGAAAGAGTATGCAAATTAACCCAACAAAGATGGTGGGTTAATTTGTATATGCAGACACGGAACAGCCGGGTGGGGTAGAATGCCTGCTATGAGGGGAGGGAGCTACAGGAATGGTGCGCCAATGAGAGTGAGGACTTACAGGCTCCAGGTGGCTAGGAGCAAGGACTTGAAGGAACCTGGGTGGCTGGGAGTGAAGCCACAGGAAGGAAGGGTTATTCTTGCACTAATCTTTATGCAATGGACCTCTAGTTGTTTTCATAAGTCTGAATTGATTTAAACAATTAATAATTGAATATCAATTTCCTCTGTCTCTTCATTCTATTATTGTTGCCCCTCATCCTGTTAGTAATATATCAATACATAGTAATCATTTTTCTTTTTTAAAATGTTTTTATTTATTTTAAAGAAAGAGGTATAGAGAGGGAGAGAGAGAGAAGCATCAATGTGAATGTGAATCATTGATTGGCAGCCTTCTGCATGTTCCTGTTCCCTACTGGGGATTGAGCTCACAACTTTGGCATTGAACCGGCCACCTTTCAGTGCATGGGACAGTGTCCAACTAACTGTACCACACTGGCTAGGGTATAATTCATTTGAGATTCCATTAGAAATTCACTATTCTACATTATTTTAAAAGTTAGCTAACAAATTAATGCTAACATCAGGTCAGCATATGTAAATCCCTTTAATGGCCATGTTTTAGTTATTGGTTAAGTTTAACATATGGATATTAAACTTTTGTAAAATATTGTGTTCATGTTTCAATAACTTAAAACATAAACTTTAATGTTGTTTGATTCATTAACAGCTACCATCAGAGCAATGCACCATATATTGTGATGGTTAATTCAAGAAGCCTCTCTGCTGTGAAAGTCTACTGAGCTAAAATCTACTGTTTCACCGCCTTGCCCATTGTGACCAGGGTCAGGGAGAGGAGCCTCCCAATCACTGTCCTAAGTATTATGATTGCAGTCCAACGCAGAATCTCTGGTTTCATTTGACATCCACAAAGATCATGAACTTTATTTAATTGTTATTTAAAAGGTTTTTAGTTACAAAGAGGAATTCTTAGGAAGCATATGACAGAGAGAGAGAGAGAGAGAGAGAGAGAGAGAGAGAGAGAGAGAGAGAGAGAAAGAAAAGAAGAACTTCAACACAAGTCAGAGAATTTGCCACATACTCTACTTGAGGCTTACATAAGAAACATAAAAGTTTAGTCTAAAGTCAAAGAATTATAAAATTATCATCCCTTAAGCATAAATAGCAAGAAAAGTTTTTAGAGTTTCTAATGCATGTATGATTCTACTGTTGTTAGGAGCAAGATAAAAACATGCACCTCTTAATTTCTAAAGCAGTGTATTTTTTCATTTCATCCATGTACTGGATTGAATAGAGTGTCACCTATTCAGATCCACTCAGAATATAACCTTATTTGGAAATAGGATCATTGCAGATGTAATTAGTTAAGATAAGGCCGTACAGGATATGAGTGAGCCCCAATCCAATGACTGGTGTGCTTTTCAGAGAGAAACTTGTAGAGACAGAGATATATCATGAGAAGAAGATCATAAAGACAGAGCAGACACAGAGAATAGAGGCCATGAAAAAAGTGGAGGGATCAGAGATAAAAACAATCCTGCTATAAGCAAAGAATACCAATGATTGCCAGGAACACTCAGAAGTTGTTAAAGGCAAGGAAGGATGCTTCCCTGGAACTTTCAGTGAGAATCTGGCCCTACTCACATCTAATTTCAGACCTAAAGCCTCTAGAACTATAAGAAAATAAATGTCTGTTGTTTTAAGCTACCAAGTTTTTGGTACTTTTTTATCCCTAGAAAAATAATACATAACCTAAGAAAAATTTAAAAATAGTGATGTTAAAACTATTGCGTAAACCTAATTATTCTCAACTAGAGGCCTAGTGCACAAAATTCAGCACAGGGTTGCAGGGTGGGTGGGAGCGCAGTTCCTCAGCCCAGCCTGCACCCTCTCCAATCTGGGACCCCCTTAAGGGATGTCTGACCACCCATTTAGGCCTGGTCCTACCAGTCAGACATCCTTCTCACAGTCCAGGACTGCTAGCTCCAAACTGCTTGCCTGCCTGCTTCCCTGATTGTCCCTAACCACTTCTGCCTGCCAGCCTGATAACCCCCTGCCAGCCTAATTGATGTCTAACTGCTCCGCTGCTATCCTGTTTGCCCCTACTTCTCTCCTTTGCTGGCCTGGTCAACCCTACCTGCCCTCCCTTGCAGGCCTGGTCAATCCCAGCTGCCCTTCCCTGCTGGCCTGACTGCCCACAAGTGCCCTCCCTTGCAGGCCTGGAACCGCCCACTGTCCTCCCCTGCTGGCAATCTTGTGGTGGCCATCTTATGTCCACATGGAGGCTGGATCTTTGACCACATGGGAGCAGCCTTCTTGTGTGTTGGAGTGATGGTCAATCTGCATATAACTCTTTTATTAGATAGGATAGAGGCCTGGTGCATAGGTGAGAACTGACTGGTTTTCCCTGAATGGTGTCCCGAATCAGGATGGGGGTTCCTTTGGAGCATGCGGAAGCCTGGTCAAGGGGCCTGTGGTAGTTTCCATGCTGGCCACACCCCTCAGCAACCCAAGTGGAGGCCCTGGGATCTGGGTTAATTTATGTTCTACAATTGAAACTTTGAAGCCTGGAGTGGAGCAAAGCCTTCTGTTCACTTTGTGGTGACAGCCATTTCTGTTTGAAACTTTGTAACTAGAGTGGAGGTCTAGGCTAGGGCTGTAGAAGTTTGGCTTCCTCCATTGCCCCAGCAACTCCAGCCTCTTCTCTCTCCAGCTCTGTGGCTGCTGCTATATCTGTTGGGATTATGTATCTTCTATAATTGAAACTTTGTAGCATTGAGTGGAGGCCTAAGTCTGGCAACGGCAGGCAGAAAACTTGGCTCTATCTGTTGCCAGGGAAACTCAAGCTTCCATCCTGCTCTCACTGGTGGCAGCCATCTTGGTTGGGGTTTATCTGCACAATTTGCTCCTGATTGGCTGATGGGCATGGCTTAATTGGAGAAATAGTTAATTTGCATATTGCACTTTTATTATATAGGATATTTTAAATGATAATTTATAGGCTATTTATTTTATATAGTGATTCCTTTTAGAATTACTAGGTTTCTCATAACCCAAAGGAGTGTCAGGGATAGGAAAAAATGGTCCACTCTTAGGATCAGATTCTCTATAATTTATATTTTTCCTAATGCCTCTAGAATTTAAACTTTCTAAAAATGCAGGGTGGGGAAAGGCCCCACTGCCAGTTATCAAGGGCTTCTTGTTACAGATAACTTCAAATTGCTACACTAACAAGACTAAACTTTTCAGGTTAAAATCAATTTTTCTGAGCTTTTGATTACTTGCCTTGCCTAAATTTTTAATCCCTGTGTCAAAATTGTTGCCTAAACTCTTGAGCACAACCTTAGAGTTTGAAGGGAACAGAGACTTAATAAGATTCATACCTTATTATTTTATCTATGAGAATGCTGAGGCTCTTGGGCTCAAAAAGTCACACTGTTAATCAGGATAAAACTATGAATAGGAAGTTTCATGTCCTAATATAATTACTGTCTTATCTAGCCTTTGGTTAACTTTCCCTACTGGTTCTCTGACCATCTATTTTGGACTTACTATCTCTGATTCCTGCAACATATATGCACCTTGATTCTTGAGTGCTCACCTGGGCCGTTTCTACCTCTTTTTTTGGTATAGTTGGGTTCCATAATTATGGAATGCCAGTCTATACTAATAAAAGCTTCAGTAGTCCTTGCACCTTGCAGGACACCCTAACATCATCACAAGATGGCCACCACAAGATGGGCATTGCAAGATGGCCATCACAAGATGGCTGCCATAAGATGGCCTGCAAGAGAGTGCAGTGGTGGGTGGTCAAGATGGCAGGGGAGGCAGTTGTGGGTGATCAGGCCTGCATGGAAGACAGTTGGTGGAGACCAGGCCCAAAGGCAAGGGCATTTGGAGGTAATTGGGCCAGCAGGGAAGGGCAGTTGGGGGTGACCAGGCCAACAGGGGAGGGCAGTTGGAGGTGATCAGGTCATCAGAGGAGGGAAATAGGGAGCAATTAGGCTGGCAGGGAAGTGGTTAGATGTCAACCAGGCCAGCTTAGGGGTGATCAGGCTGGTAGGCAGAGGCAGTTGGGGTAATAAGGAAGGCAGGCAGGTGAGTGGTTAGGAGTCAGCAGTCCTGGATTGTGAGGGGCATGTCTGACTGTTGGTTTAAACCTGATCCCGCAAAAGTCCCAAATTGGAGAGGGTGCAGGCCTGGCTGAAGGACAGCCCTGCCCCCATGCATAAATTTCATGCACCCAGCCTCTAGTAGATTATAATTGGCATGGGGAATTGGCCAGGATTAAGATCCTAACCCTGCTACCCACTGGCTGTGTGATTAGGAGGTTAGGTTCTTTATTTGTAAATGAGAATAAAAACTGGTATCCACCTTAAAAAGCTGTTGTGAGGATTAAGTGTAAAGATTAAATTAAATTTACTATTTACAGATAAGTTGGTGACATAGCAAGTGTTAGATAAGCATTAGCCACTACTACTTTCCACCAGAGCCTACCCTTCCCTTCAACTTCCTGTTGCTTCAGGTTTCTACTGGTGGCTCTATTGCCTACACTCATATTTTTTTATGTTCCCTATTTTATTTATTTATTTTATTATGAAACAAAATTTTGTTGATTTTTTTTATGCCAAGTATGCTCTTAATACTAGAAAAACAGAGAAAGCAAGAAGGCCTCCATGCCCCAAGAAAGTTTCTTTCTAATGCAGGGGACAATGTCTACACTAATAAAAGAGAAATATGCAAATTGACCATATTCCCACAAGCCATGCCTACCGGCCAAACAGGAGCAAGTATGCAAATTAACCCAACCAAGATGGCTGTGGCCACAGAGCAAGCAGGAGGTTTTGTTTTTTCCTACAATGGAGGAAGCCAAGCTTCCCACCCTGGCCAGCCCTGGCCTCCGCTCAATGCTACAAAGTTTTAATTATAGAAGATAAATAATTCCCAGTTACCAGGTCCTCCATTTGGACCACTGGGGGACATGGCCAGCCGGAAAACCACCACAGGACCCACTCCCAGACCTCCCTATACCAAATGGAAACCCTCATACTGATGCAGAACACCCTTCGGGGCAACCCAGCTGGCCCCCACCATGCACCAGGCCTCTATCCTATCTAATAAAAGAGCAATAAGCAGATTGACCATCACGCCAACACAGAAGATGGCTGCCCTCATGTTGTCAAAGATGACTGCCCCCATGTGGACACAAGATGGCCAACACAAAATGGCAAGCAGGGAAGGACTAGGCCTGCAAGGGAGGGCAATTGTGACAATCAGGCCAGCAGGGGAGAGCAGTTGGTAGGGGCCAGGCCTGCAAGGCAGTGCAGTTGGACGTGATCAAGCCTTCAGGGGAGGGCAGTTAGGGGTGACCAGGCCTGTAGAGGAGGGCAATTAGGGGCAAACAGGCTGGCATGGGAGCAGTTAGGCATTGATCAGTCTGGCAGGGGAGTGGTTAGGGAGTGATCAGGCTGGCAGGCAGAAGTGGGTAGGGGCAATCAGGAAAGCAGGCAGGCCAGCAGTTGGGAGCCAGCAGTCCTGGATTGTGAGAGGGATGTCCAACTGTCCATTTAGGCCCAATATTGGTAGGGGTCACAGATTGGAGAGGGTGCAAGCTGAGGGACAGCCATGCAGGAATTTTGTGCACCAGACCTCTAGTGATATTATAAGAAAAATATTTATATCTTTAATAGAAGAGAAAGAATGAGAAATTTAATGGAGTCCAAAGTATGAGAATGCAAGTGGAATAAAGGAAGCCAAGGAGGAGTTTAAGTTAGTAGATAGATACCTTTCCTCTCTAAAATAACAATTCCCAAGACAAAGAATTATTTCTCATAAAATCATAGATTTTGAGAGAAGTAAAAAAATGCTGATGTCATCTGGTTCAATTTTCATTTTATCTAGCAGGTTTATAAATGGGAATTTTTAAAATCTCATATAATCTCAAATTTGAAATGATCTTTTAAGTCACTTAAATGAATGCTTACTTCAAAATGTCTTTCTGTGTAATGCTTACCATCATTATAATAAAGGGAAAAAACAAATATAGAGCAAACACTCTACAAAAACCTTATTTCTGTCATATATATGTATCTAAATAGAAATAATTAATTTTATCCAGATAATAAAAAAGGAAAAGCTGTGTTCAGAGTTTTCAGTGGGAACAATACTACAGTGCTTGTCTTGTCAATTCTGTCATGATTGCTTAGAAAATTACAATGGAGTATAATTTTTTAAATTATTTAAATTATATATTATTCCCTTTCTTAACAATAGTAGTATAGAGTAAGCACCACATGTGGTTTTGTCTGCTACAGGAAAGCTACTTAGAGCTAAATATGACAGAATAAAATGACTAGCTGCCACTTCTTTATTAACCCTTACCCACCTACTAAATGTGGCTATTTAATTGGTAGTAATTCTTTTTATAAAAAAAACTACAGGCCTGGTACATAAAATTCATGCTGTTTTTTTGGGGGGGAGGGTGGTGTCCTTCAGCCCAGCCTGCATCTTCTCAAATCTGGGCCCCCTCAAGAAATGTCCACTACCTGTTTAGGCCTGATCCAGTACTGCTGGCTCCTAACTGCTTGCCTGCCTGCCTTCCTGATTGCCCCTAACTGCCTCTGCCTGCCAGCCTGATCACACCCTAACCACTCCTCTGCCAGCCTGATTGATGTCTAACTGCTCCTCTCCAGCCTGTTTGCTCCCAACTTCCCTCCTGGTCACCCCTAACTTCTCTCTCCTGCAGGCTTGATCGCCCCCAACTGCCCTCCCCTGTAGGCCTGGTCCCTCCAACAGCCCTCTCCTGCAGGCTTGGTCCCTCCCAACAGCTCTGCCCTGCTGGCCATCTTGTGTCCACATGGGGGCAGGATCTTTGACCACATGGGGGGCAGCCATCTTGTATTTTAGTTTGATAGTCAATCTGCATATTACTCTTTTATTAGGTAGGATAGAGGCCTGGTGCACAGGTGGGGGCCAGCTGGTTTGCCTTGAAGAGTATCCCAGATCAGGGTGGGGGTTCTCTTGGAACATTGGGTGGCCTGGGCAAGTGGTCTGTCATAGTTTGCAGGCCGGCCATGCCCCGCAGCGACCCAAGCAGATGCTCTGGTATATGGGATTTATTTATGTTCTACAATTAAAACTTTGTAGTCTGGAGTGGAGCCAAGCCTTCTGCTTGCTCTATGTTGTCAGCTATTTCTGTTGAAATTTATTTACCTTCTATAATTGAAACTTTGTAGCTTGGAGTGGAGGCCTATGGGCCAGGGCTGCAGAAGTGTGGCTTCCTCCATCGCTGGAGGCAACCCTAGCCTCTGCTCTCTCTATTTCTGTGGCTGCTGCCATTTCTGATGGGATTTATGTATTGTCTATAATTGAAAGTTTGTAGCATTGAGTGGGGGCCTAGGCCGGCAAAGGCAGGAGCAAAGCTTGGCTTCCTCCATTGCCAGGGAAACCAAAGCCTCCCTCCTGCTCTCTGTGGCTGCAGCCATCTTGGTTGAGGTTTATTTGCATATTTGCTCCTGATTGGCTTGAGGGGGTGGCTTGTGGGTATTGCAGAGGTACAGTCAATTTGCATATTACTATTTTCATTAGATAGGATATTATAGTGTAATTTTTTTAAAAGAAACATTTTCTAAGAATTTCAAAACTGTTCAGTATCAAATAATTTTTGATAGTCATTATTCAAGTTTATCATATAGAATGAAAGATTTGTTTTTTGACAAAATGTTGCTAAAGAGGTGCCAAAAGCCAATCATTGTTTTAATGATAGAGTGCTGTGGACAGGGAATTTAATAGCTCTGAAGGGTCAGAGCTAATTATTGGATATTGGTGGTTGGATCAGCCCCCACCTGTTAAGTAGATTCACTGATTGGCTTTTATTGGTATTTCCTGCCTGGGGGATATGGGTGTATCTTGTGATCTTAATCTTAATGAAAGGGATGGTAAAGCCAGAGTGAACAGTAGTTCTCCCACTAGGGTTGGACTACTGCCTGGCCCCCATTTTCCAAATTAATGTTTTTCTGAGTCTTTATTCATTTGTGTGCGGCCTTCTCCAGAAACCTGAACCCTGAACTGGGAACCCTAAATCATATGGGACGTGAAAGGGGTTCCCACATTTGGCGCCCACCCAGGGACGCCACAAAGAGGTATGAAGATTTATAAATTATAGTTAAAATAAGTTTTAATAAAGAGGATTGTAAAAATGTCCAAATTCTCACACTTTATAGTCATGAGTTTCTAAGCAAAGGCACTTAATTATTCTAAACAGTGGTCGGCAAACTCATTAGTCAACAGAGCCAAATATCAATAGTATAATGATTAAAATTTCTTTTGAGAGCCAAAATTTTAAACTTAAACTTCTTCTAACGCCATTTCTTCAAAATAGACTCACCCAGGCCATGGTATTTTGTGGAAGAACCACACTCAAGAGGCCAAAGAACCGCATGTGGCTCGCGAGCTACAGTTTGCCAATCACGGTTCTAACATATAATTTCCTCACCTTGAAAATGGGGCCCATAGCAACAACTAATTTATAGACCTTTTTCTGATTTGTTTTCAAGCACAAGTGAGACTAGGGAAAAAAAGCCTCCTAAACTTAATAACATGCAAAATAGATGAAATTATTTTCCAAGGATTCATTAATCCTTGGAAAACAATTTGGTCAGCTTCTGATACTGGAGACATATCATACACAATTTTAATATGTGGTACCTATTATCTACTAATGAAAAAGGAATCATGTAGAAGTCATTTATAAACTTCAGTCATCTAAACATTTCTACTTCATTTTTTGTTTGTTTAACAGAAAACTAATTAACCATTCTCAAACATGCTCATTGCTTGGTAAATTATGCAACACTATCCATTCATATATTATTAGCCAGAGTGGTAGTATTGATTTTTATAATTATTAATATTAGGCTCATTAACTCCTTGGTAGGACCTAAACCTATCTCTCCCTGCTTCTTCATAAATTGTTCTGCGTTGCTATTACTCTGAACCATTTTTCTTTTAGGTGTTTTATAGCAATCATTGAGAATGGCAGCTGTTGGAAAAGTTAGAAGGAAAGTGAAAATCTCTGTAGAATCTCTATGAAAGCCACATATTTGTGCCAGCCCACAGGAGAAATGGTATCACTCCCAATTAAATCATGAGTCCATAGCATACTGTGCATTCAAAGCTATTTCTTTTCATTGCTACAAAGTGTCTAGGACACCAGATTCCATAAACTTTTTCTTAAAGGAATTGCAATGCTTGAAAAAGCATAAAAATAATGATCCTCTACCACTTTGCCAGATAAAAATAATTTTAATGCAAGATAATATTTCTGTCTTTCTGGCTTCAGGAATGTACATGAATGTATAAAAATGTACATTTTATCAGGTAGTTCATGTTGTACTTATAAAAGATGGAAAGGAAATGTATCTCTTAAAAGAAAAAAAAATTTAAAGACAAAGAGGATTGCTTTGTCAACTTGTGTTTCTATAGTCTTTTGTTCTTATGCTCCCAAGCATAAATGATTCATCAAGAAAGTCTGTTATTGGCATAATCTAAAATATTAGGGTAAAATGTATGTATAGGGGGAAAGGGAAAGAAAAAATGGAATATGGAAGTTGCTTACATAGTCTCATTGATTATTTTGCAGTAAACAAAACAAACAAACACAGCATTAATATTCTTTAACAAAGGATACATTAAGGTCTAAATGGTGGCTACAATAGCATGTAAATTTTTAATTGTAATCTTGCATCCATTTATTGCTTAATATAAGGATTTAGACTATTTCCCTTCTGTGGTGGACTAATTTACTAGCTGCTTACAACCAACATTAAAAAAAAAATCACAGCACAATATATTCTTTTCTATTTAACTCATTTAAAACTTTTTTATTCAACAGATGATTGTAATCATTGTCAAAAAGTCAAGTAAAAATAAGAAAGGAGCTATAAAAATTCTTCTTTATAAAACCCTAAAATGAAAATGAATGAAAGTATATACGTTGTGTAAAATAACTGGAATCAAGACAGATAACCTTCTAAACAGTTATACAAATATATACTAGTTTTCTTTTAGTTTGTCAAATAATCATTTAGCATGCCATTAATTTATCTCTCAGTAAGTAAAAGAATGATTAACTGTATTACAACATACGCTGTTACATACAATACATTAAATATGAGAGCTGGTGACAAACATATTTCCATGGAATGTTATCTATAATAATCTATAATAATAAAAGCAGACCAGACATCCTTCTGGATGACCTTCTGGATGGATGAAGCCAGGGCTGCAGGAAAGCCCCAGGCCCGGTTGCCGGAGGGAAGCCAAGGCTAGCAGCAGGGGGATGAAGGCCTACTCGTGCATGAATTTTGTGTTTTGGTACTCTAGTTATTTTATAAATAAGACGCAGTAAAAAGACACAAGGACTACTGTGAAAAAATAGAAGTTCATACCTCATAATAACTGTACACATTGCCATCTCAGAGAGTTTCAGTATGGAAATAGCTATTCATTATTTCTAAAAATGCTATACTTAGACATTTTACATGTAATAAAGCTATTAAGTAACTTTCCTCCCCTTGATTATTGGCTTAAAAATACTCCCAGTGATTATCTCACACTTTTGAAGTCAGAATTCCAGGAAAAGTGTAGCTCAGCTGATTGTCTGCTTCAGGTTTCACAAGGCCAAATGTAAAATATTGCCAAGCCTCCTTCATTCTTGGAGCCTTAAAGAGTGAATCTGTTTTCAAGCTTATTCAGGTTATTATGACTTCAGTTCTATGTGGTTGT
Organism: Antrozous pallidus; assembly: GCA_027563665.1. NCBI lineage: Eukaryota > Metazoa > Chordata > Mammalia > Chiroptera > Vespertilionidae > Antrozous > Antrozous pallidus. Next base: position 33,742,222 of record CM050519.1, read on the forward strand.
GTGACTGACATCCCCATTTCCTTTCATGCTGCTAATTTTGAGGGTTATTTTCAACTTAGCTTGACATACAGCAAAGTTTGAATTCTCAGCTTCAAATCTCTCCTACCTCCCCTTCTGCCCTAAATCTTCTCTGCGTTATTCTGCCACATTCCTCTGATTGGCTCTTCTGCTTCTTCTGTATTTAGGTACTCATGTCATTTCATTTGAATGCTCCTAGGTAATCACTTTGTCTTAAAGTTGATTAATTAGTCACTTCAATTCCATCTACAAAGTTGCCTGATAGCAATACTTATTAGCAGATTAGTGTTTGAGTAGATAACCAGTAAGTTTTGACAGAGAGAGAAAACTTCAGAATTCTGCTTACCAAAGTATTCTTGATTTTCAAGTTTATCAATTTTTCATGTTTTTTTTTTTTAAAAATTTGGTGGATGAAGTTTATGGATGTAGCATAAGCGATACTAAGTGTCATTCAACTAAAATTTACTGTACATCTAAATATACTGAGAGTTTATCTGTAACACAGATAACGGTGTGGTGATGGCCAGAGGGAAAGGAGGATGGGAGTAGGTGGAGGTGGGCAAAGGGGGTAAAAATAGGGACAGAAAGAGACGTTGCTTGGACAATGGGATACAATGCAGTGTGCAGATGATATTTGTTGAGCTGCACACTTGAAACTTGTATGGTTTTGTGAACCAATGGCACCCCAACAAATTCAATAAAAAATACTAAGCATTCATTGAGGTAAATACACTAAACAAACTAACACATTTAAATATATTAAATATTTAGTGAGTGCACTAAGTATGCCAAATGCTACTGAGGTAGTAAGGCATTGCTCTACTCTCAAGGAATTCCAAATATTTTTGAGGCTTCTTATAAACTGAAGAAATGAGAAGGCAATTTTGTTTATTTGATTAATAGAATACTAATATTATCTAGTTGAATATAATTCCTCAAAAATAATACTTAAGAGATAATTAATTTACTTAGAATCAAAGAATGAAATGTTATTTTGAAGATTATTTACAAAAAATGTTTGGTTCTCAGGAAGACTATTGTTCCTTTTCTTTAGTTAGTCCTCCAACTCCTTAGCCAAGCTCACCTTTGAGTCAAATTAGAAATCCAACAAATGGGGCTCTAAATTGCTCGGCTGTTTTCATGTCCTCTGGTGATGGGACCCTAAAATGTTAGACCCCTCCCTTGTGAGTAACATCAAATGATGCTGTAAATTAGCTCTCAGCATGACTCTGAGATAGGCAGACTTCCTGCACTGAAATGAGGAATTGAGTTTTGTTACTTTCTTGACAAATTGTGTAAACCCAATTCAAGATCATTTTATCAAATAACCCAGAGACCTTTGAGTGATTTTCATTAAAACAAAGGTGGAGAGCATGCCACTAGAGAAACCCTTCCTACCAAGTGCTGTGGTGGTTTTGCCTAAGGAAGAAGGGAATAGTCAGCTATGAGGGAGCATTCACACCTGAGACCCTCCCCTTCCTCAGCTAATGACCACTTGGGCTTCAACAGATTTTTCCCATTGTGATAAGTTTGCCACAACTGAAAGCATGACCGAATCACCCTGGCAAAGGTCATAGCAGCCTAGCAAGCCATCATAGTTGTTCTTTGGCTTTATGATGATGGTGTGGGAACAGTAGATAATAAGATTATTAATCAGACTTAGTTGTCTAGGATTGTCTAACTAAGTTATAGAATCTAGTGAACACTCCCCCTTCCCCATTAAGCTTAAACACAATAGAGTCATGACTGACAAATTCATTGTCATGGAAAAAATAGTCACGAACAAATCAGCAAAGACTGACCAGCAGAAAGAGTAGCATTAGGGTGGTAATCAGGTGCCCTCTCCTGGATGAAGTGGTTAAAGGCCTTCTTTAAGAGGTTTCTGAGTGTGGTTATTCAATAACAAGGTCTAAAGAAGGAGGTTGATGTGCTCCCCATTGGTGGCCAAATGGCCTGATAGGATCTGCTTCATGATGGTACAAGTACTATTCCTTTCATTCTTCTGAGTGAGTCTAGAGATAAATTAGGGAGCCTGCCAAATTTTACAATAACCTATGGGCTGGTTTTCAAAAAAACACACACAAAAAACAAGGAGTTAGGCAGGGGTCCCTCTCTTTGCAGTGGAAATCAGAGACCCTTTTTCATGATCAGAGTTGAATTGGGAGATGGGGGTGACTGCATCTGTTGGGCCTTTGCATACCAGTGCCCAAGTGCACAGGGGACATAATACTTGCAATATCTGGCACCAGGATGGGGAAAACATAAACATACACATCAATGGGCCTAATCATGGAGTATATGATGAACTCAACATAGTGTAACCTTTGTAGTGTAGAGGATGACACTCCAACTAATTGAGCCCCTCAACCAGGCTGACACCATAGTCTTAATAGGCTACTCTGCCAGGGTCTTCCATATAAAAATTTAAATATATGAGAGATAATATTTGTTTTTAAATTGTAAAAATATCATAGATAACAACCTCCTTCTCCATATGCCTTTCATGTATAGGGCATGAGATTTTTCCCAGAGGGACTTCAAAAAGAATGATCATCAATTTGAGAGTTTTTTTGTTTTTGTTTTGTTTTGTTTTTTTGCTTGGAACATAAGAGGATCTTTGACAGAAGATTTGGGTTGACTACTTTTTGGTTATATAAACGTGCTATCCTTACTTGTGGTGCGGGATAGACTGTCCATGTTGCAGTTAATGTGGAGGATTCCTCCATCCCTGAGCTGATAGCATGTGGGCACCTTCAGAAATGACAGCATAGATATAGGAGTGAGAGGGTAAGGGGTCTAAATTATATTCTGTCTCACAGAGTACCCATGTAACTGTCACCTCACTGAACTTAAAGGAACACCTATCCCAGACAGTTGTCATTGCCCAGAGTTTGATTAACTATTGACTATAACACAACATCTGATCTTGTAGATGAACATGATTTTTGTGATACTGTAGAACACAAGTGGACATTTTTTCCAACTAAGGTATTTCAGGACCCAAAGCATTGCTGCAACTGGACTCTGACACACAAAAAAAGTGAAATATGTCCCTAAATGTCTACTGACTCATATTAGACATGGAGTAATCTGAATATCTGAAACAAAGGGTGCAGGATCCACCACCATGGTTGCTTTGTCTATCCAAAGCAACTTTTTAATCCCCAATATTCATCCTCACCTTGCAATATGTTTGCCAACAACTCATGATACACCTGAATCAATGAAACCAATAAAGTAGAATAATTCATTGCAAAGCTAGACAGAAAGGCTCTGTGATGTCTAGTATAAACTATTTTTTTTTTTTTTTTGCTTGGTAACAGTTTGGGGTCATAGCTACATTTACTTCTACAGGTAGAACTATTATTATACATGGGGTGATACTGATTATGGCCCTTTTTGAGTGTGTCCTTTGACAGATTAACTGGTGATGTTTGACTTGTTCAAATCCATGATGGGTAATCAATGCTTCTTGCTCAGGCACTGAGGGATTAAGTCATGGAGTTGAGGAGTATAGTTTCAAGAACAAATCCTGTATGAGATCTTTCTGGCCCAACTGTAGGCAACAACAATGCTTTACCTGGCAGAACTCATAGAAAGAAGGTGTCCTCTATATACCAGGAGGTATCCTCTTCACTATTCTGCACTTTGACTCTATACCTTTCAATTTCTAGCCCTCTCCCTCACCTTCTCCTTGGCCTACTGTTCCATAAACTAGCAGAAATCTTCTGTTTGAGTTATCTTGGCAATGAGATGAGTTCTGCTATCTCTACTGATCCACAAATGAACTACCTAGTACATAACCTGATGCCATTCTGTGGGTGAAAATGGAATAGTGTGAAGTCAGCATCACTTTTGGCATCTTGCTTAAACTGTCACCGTAAATGAATTATCACTTTCCATTTGGTTCATTGTCCTAGTTGTACACCTTGACATCTGATTGCTTGTATAGGACTCCAACAAAGCTAATAATTTAAACTTAACTTAGTTTCTTTATCTTCTTTTGATACCCTAAGTTAATATGTATAAGGATATCAGCCATAAATTCAACTCTTAAACCTGTGACCACTCAGTTATAGTAGGTCTAGTTTATGCAATAGAAACCAATTTATATAAAAATTATATATTTTTCTATCAAACCTTTTTTTTTATATAAAGAACCACATTTTATCTATTTAGGTATACTCTAAAACTATTAATACAAAGGGTAAATTTAGAGCTTGGCTCAATAACTACTGTGTCTTTGCTTTTATCACAAATTTAAAAATAGTTGCAATGCAATTGGTTATAAGTTTGCAGCAATATGGAATGCTTGTGCTCAAATTACTATATCGACACATATTACCATTGACCTAGTATTTTTTATGAGATTCTATTAAAATTCAGACGATAAAGCAAGGCAAATACATGTTTTTTTGTTTTGTTTTGTTTTGTTTTGAGACATATAAGTGGACATAGGAGTTTGTAACACTAGATAATGGGGAGAGATTATATATATATATTATAGAATAATAAATAAGGAAGGTAATTTACATGGATTACAATATTTAATCTCTACATATGAAGAAACTGAAACTAATGAAGGATAAGCTAGGTATCGAAGGTCATATCATTTTATAAGTGGCACACAAATGAATTACAATTTGTTGATATCTTCAAAGAAAACAAAGACATAATTGATAGGGAAATAGTGGGAATCTGTCAATTGGGATAAGTATAAGGTGAGAAAAGCCTGAAAACTCTAAATCTGAGACCTTCCCTTCTAGATCACAGAGAAGTCCCTTCTCCTTTACTATAAAAACAAACAAAATAAAAATCCATATGAAACAAAAACAAGAAAACAATAACACTCAAGATGTTTTGTTTATCTCACTCATTCCCTCATCAACAATCATTGCCTCCAGGTTAAATACCAGAGTTAAGTCTTGGTACTACCTGGGTAGATAAGTGAAAGCTCTGATTAAGGCAGAAATGATATGCACATCAAAGCAATTTTAGGATTTAGCTAATTGTGTGAATAAAACTAAGAAGAAATATGTGCTGTGGCTGATCTTGAGGGCCATTAGGACAGGTGGCGAAGTAAAAGAATGAAGATAAGATAATTTGTTCAAGTAGGCCACTCACTCATTATTTGGGATTCAGTATATTGGCTAAGAGCTATTTTTACTAGTGGACATGGATATTACACTGAAGGATGAAGAGAGTCACACCCTGATACAAATAAGTTAAAAATGCTAGAAATTAACTGGCATATTATTGAGAAAGAGAAAAGTCAGAGAGGTAGAAATAGTAGCAAGGATTACTTGAAAAGAACTGAAACTCCCTTCTTTGAAGAGCCCAAAGAATGTTGTTGTGGAGGGCACTGTAATTTTAAGAAAGCCAGGTTTATGAATGGGAGATGCTGCCATCTTCCTGGGGTTTAATATCACGGGAAATACTGACATTTCAGAATGGAAGAACCTAGATGTGGCACCAGTTAATTATCAGAGACAAGATAGATACAATTAAAACAAAAACAAACAAAGAACAGAGCAGGAAAGCCTAAGTGGATATAGATTGCCTAGATCCATAGTAATCTATGGAATTGATCTTCAAATATCTTGGAGTGAGATGGATGGGTATTTACTAAGGATATCGCTTTGTGTGAATGATACAAAAGCTGATATTAGCCACTACAGTAGCAAATTATTGTCCTTCATACAATTTCTAGGTCAAAGTAGGCTCACAGACTGAGAATCTACTAATTTAAGGGGAAGATGAGATCTCTTGAGAAGTATACCACCACAAGTATATAAATTAAATATCCCTCTGATCCTATCCCAAATAAATCTGCAGCCTTTGTTAGGGTAGAGGTGAACTGCAAAAAGAAAACTTGACATTTCCGATAAGGATTTGTGATGACTTTGAGATACCATATGTTTTCCTGGTTATAATGGAACCAATGCAAGCTGTACGATAAATGAAATTTTGCTCAGTGTGGGTGGAATAGTTCCATCGCCCTTCTCTGTGATTATCTTCTTAGATACAAATGTGTAATTGAGAGATACAAACAGCTGGCAAGGCTTTCTCCTTGATTTCTTGATGTGTCAGAAAAACAGTTCTCAAATTTTCCCATGTCTCAGAATCTCCTGGAGGCAGGGCTGGATGCATAATTTGTGAGACACAATGCAAAGTGGAGATGCAGAGCTTCCTGCTCAAAGAGCATGAAAACAAGGGCTAGGAAATCTACATATAAAGCTTTTCTTTTTCTTCCACAGTTTATCTTTTGATTTGGTATGATGCTTTTTATTTACCCAGCAAGAGATTTTGTATTCTAATCGAGGTAATACTTCTGCTAGTATACACAGTAAGAGTTTCATTGCATTGGAATGTAGGACTACTAACTGGTCAACAGAGCTAGTTAACACAATTTTGAAGGGAGAAATAATATACAGTGATATAAACTTTGACGTCTGAGAAACAGATGGGCTAACAGTTAACTCCTTTCTTTTTTATCCCCTTGATGGGCAGATCTGTGTCACAATGTCCCACATGGCCTGTTTGTAAGACACTTCTCATTATTAAACTACCAATTGTGATTTTCTGTTTAGAAATGCACAACATTGTATTTTCTTTCCCTCCTTACTCCCCTATTTTCCATTTGCCCTTAATTTTGCAACCCTAAGATTTCATATCCCTATTAAACCTTCACCCATTAGCTTTGCTTTGGGTTCTATGTTCTAGGGGAAACACAGATCTTCCCTTTTAGAAGTGAAGTGATTAAGCAATAATTCAATTACCAATATAAACATGAATAATAAACTCAGGGAGTGTTTATAGATATAAGACACAGTGCACATAAATAGGTGAATGGTATAGAAATAACAACTAGAGTTTTAATTATATGTAGAAACATTTTTATATTATGCTGTTTTTATTCATATATTTAATGTCTATTTGCAAAGACAGTGAAAAGTTAATGAAAAAAAGATATCATTAGAAAAATGGTCAAAGTAATATAAATAATATAAATGCAACTTGTATGTATTTTATTTTGAAAGGCACTTCACTCTAGGGTACATACCTAGATATGCAGTTAATTTAAACATAAATTTGTATATATTTAAACCATTCCTTTTACAAATAACTTTATTTCTTGGGATGTGTTATATATAACTACTAGAGTCCTGGTGCACAAAATTTGTGCAGGGCGGGAAGAGGTGTGTCCCTCAGCCCAGCTTGCACCCTCCCCAATCTGGGACCCCTTGAGGGATGTCTGACTGCCTGTTTATGCCCAATCCCACTGACCAGGCAATCAGACAGCCCTCTCACAATCCAGGACTGTTGACTCCCTACTGCTCACCTTCCTGCCTGCCTGATTGCCCCTAACTGCTTCTGACTGCCAGCCTGATCACCCCCTAAACACAGACCTGCCAGCCTGATCACACCCTAAACACAGACCTGCCAGCCTGATCAAAGCCTAACTGCCCTCTTCTGCAGACCTGGTCCCCTTCCAACTGCCTTCCCCTGCAGGCCATCTTGTCACAGCTATCTTGTTTTCACATGGGGGTGGCCATCTTGTGTGTCAGAGTGATAGTTAATTTGCATATTACCTCTTTATTTTATTGAAAGGGCTAAGGTAGGTAAATTCCCATGAAGATTTGCCTAATAAATTAAACTTAATGAAGGAATGCCATGGTGCTCTGTGTTCTTGGGAATGCCCAGGATAGAATTTAAGAGAATACCCACAGCCTGGCCAGCATGGCTCAATGATTGAGTGTCATTCCATGCACCAGAAAATTATGGTTCAGTTCCCAGTCAGGGCACATGCCTGGATTGCAGTCTCAACCTCCAGTGTGGGGCATGCAGGAGGCAGCAAATCATAGATTCTCTCTTATCATTGATGTTTCTCTCTCTCTTTCTCTCTCTCCTCCCTTTCTCTTTGAAATTAATTTTTAAAATTTAAGGAGAAAAAAAAAGAGGATTGCCACAAAATTAAGACTCAGGGCAATTTATTAAGTAACTCTTGCATGGAAGGTGTGGATGAAAGGAGCCGTGCGTGGCAGCCTTGCAGACTCAGAGATGTAAAATAACCACAAAAGATGGTTTGGAAAGTAAACATTTAACTGCAAACAGGTTATGGTGGGGAGTCAGGTCCTAGGCTAGTATTTTCCCTGACAAAGATCAGCTTCTTTGTTGAGCCATTTGCCTTTCTCCTTCTAAGATAACATATTTGTGAGAAGTCTGGTAAATTGTAACTTTTTTATTCTGGAGCCCCCTGGGGCACGGCCAGGTGTGGTGGGCGCCAGGATGCCACAAATTCCTTTATTATCATGTTAATTGTTCCTACATTCACCAAAGTGTGTGTCCATCATTTTACTTTATCCAATCCCAGGTGGAATTGCTTATCCCACCTCCTTAATCTATCACCAATGAATTTCTTGTAACTCACCTATGTCTCTTTCCTTTGATTGCAATGCATAAATACAGTTGTAACCCACCATTCAATGGAGCATTATCTCAAGTTGTTGAGTTCTGCTTCCCGGCATATGTCGACAGTTTGGCTCAAAATAAACTCACTAAAATTCTTTAAGGTTTCAATGTTTTTTTTTTTCGTTATCAAAGGGAAACAGCATAGAGGAGAAAAGGAAATGGCTGCTGCTCCTTGCAGAAAAGGCAGGAACAGTTTTAAAGAAGTTAAGGCAAGAAACATGGTATCTAATTGGGATATTAGAGTTGGGTATTCTTTGATACCTGTGAAGTGGATTTTTTTACTATTACAATGAGCATAAGGCCAGTCACACAGAGGTTGCTCTAAGGTTTAAGTGCATGTGAGTCAGGGTGAGAAAATCCCTTTGCCCATTAAATTGGTACCTGGTGCCACTTTGGCTAGTGCTAATTAGGTAAAGGGTTTGAAATTCCAATCTTAACTAGGAGAGGCATTTACACATCCTTTAGATTTGTGAATTTACACAGCTTTTCTCAGGAAGAATTGCAGAATTTTAAAAGACAGAAATTTGTGTGGTATATACATGGGGGGAAATGACAACCCTCATCAGGGGTAAACAAATAACATATTTTGAGTAAATATCCTATCTAATAAAAGAGTAATTTGCAGATTAACAATCACTCCAACACACAAGAAGGCTGCCCCCATGTGGTCAAAGACCCTGCCCCCACGTGGACACAAGATGGCCACCACAAGATGGCCAGCAGGGGAGGGCCATTGGGAGGTTCCAGGCCCTACAAGGGAGGGCAGTTGTGGGTTGGGAGGGACCAGGCCTGCAAGGGAGGGCAGTTGGGGGCGATCAAGCCTGCAGGGGATGGCAGTTAGGGGTGACCAGGCCAGCAGAGGAGGGAAGTTGGGGGCAAACAAGCTGGCAGGGGAGCAGTTATACATCAATTAGGCTGGCAGGGTAATAATGGTTAGTGGGTGATCAGGCTGGCAAGCAGAAGCGGTTAGGGACAATCAGGGAGGCAGGCAGATGAGCAGTTTGGAGCCAGCAGTCCTGGATTGTGAGAAGGATGTCTGACTGCCCATTTAGGCCCAAGCCTACTGGGGTCCCAGATTGGAGAGGGTGCAAACTGGGCTAAAGGACAAATTTCATGCACCAGGCTTCTAGTATGACATATAAAAGAATACAAAGTAGACTAACCAGTAGAGTCAGGTTCAAGGACTTTAAATGCCACCCAAAATTTTGATACCAAATTGTGGTCTGGTTGCCATATAAATTGTGATTCCTTTGGCATAAATTGAGATGTTCAAGAATGACTTGCCACTTGATAAAATACATTGAGTTTTGCATGACTCATTGCTTTTGAATTGGTTTCGGCACATTGTATAAAAAATATTTAGCAGGAAGTTAGAAATGTAAGTTCACGAAAAGGTAAGTATGGGACAGAAGGGATCAAAATCATTTAATTGGTGGAGAGTCAAAGTTCTCTATGGTTTGGCCAATAGTACCGATCTAAGGAAAAGAAACAAAAGATGATACCTGTGAGACAAAGAAAGAAAATTTTAAGAAGGAAAGTTTAATTAACACACTGAAAAATATAAAATATTCCAAAGAAAGTGAAAACTGAAAAAGCCCATAGATTTACTATTCATATCCTTAAAGAGTGCTTTCAGTCAAGGGGTGTATATAGAAGCCTGCATGTAATAATATACTACATAGTAAAAACTCAGTGGTGAAGATAGTGCTGGCAGAAGCAGCTTGTTCTTTGGAGAACTACAGTGCTAAAGAAAAGAAAAGTCAATACAACTGTTTTACAATAATATTCACTTATCTTTAAAGATAAGACCCATCTTACTTGACTAAATCCTCAGTAATTATCTCAAAGGCTGAAACAATTGAGATGTTTGAAGTGGTTTTTAAAATGCATATCTGAGCCTCTTGCAAAGTAGAGAAAGTGTCCTGTTAAGGAGAAATTGAATATAATAATGAGACAAGGCAAGAACTCAAATGGGCTAAGGAAAAGGCAGAAGCAAAAGAGAAATTGTAAAACAAAATGACTCCTATTTGAGAGTGATAATTTTAACTGAAATTTTGAAAAACTTGTCAATATTTTAAAGTGTTTCCCTGGACTTTAGATTTGTGAATTTACACTAGATACAGATAGAATCCCAAAGGATGGGGGATAAGAAAATATGAAAGTACACAGATCAACAAAGAAGTAAAAATGGAGAGAGCAGCTATAATCCAAAGAACACAGTATAAAGAGAATATAGATTGCATATGAAAACATTCAGCTGAACCATAGTAGGTTTGCATCTGTGATCATGATATTATTTCTTTAATTGTTCATGTTTCTTTAAAAGGATGCTTATTGTATGCCCTTTATATTTAAAGAAACACTTAAAAATATTATCAAATACTATTTTTAGTTTAGTTATAATAAAATACATTTAGTCTCTAGAATAGTTTTATATTTATGTGTAAAACAAATTTTTATTTGTCAAATTCTGCACTAGAGATGATCTTAGAAAACATTGATGGGATTAATTTAATTTTCATTTTTTTGTGAAAATACATTAAGGTTGAAATTTAAACTTTGTCAAAGTAAATATGAAAGTGGAAGAATTACTGGCAAAGTTACTTTGTTTAAATAATATGTATCTCAACCAGGGAATTATTAGGTAGTGATGAAAATATTATGAAGATTCTCACCATGAGAATAACAGCATATGAATATTAGGAAAAAATGTGTTTATGTATATGATTTCAAGATTTCTATTGTAGACACCCCTTTTCAATATACTTATAAATCTCCACGATATGTATCCTTCCTCTTGAAGGGGACATTCTACCAACTGAAGGCACTGACATCAACTATTTTAAAAAATCATTATGTTGAATTCAAATTACTTTCACTGCATCCTATTCTCATTGGCCCTGGTACTTTATGAGGACAAAACTCTATACAATAATTAAGAACCTCATGGCTTACACATGTTAGTCTCATAATAGTTGTGAAATATAGCCTGCTTAGCTGTCTATATACGCTGTTCTGGCACAAGGACACTGCCAGGATAGACCCTGGCCATGAAAAGTTGGGCCCTGCAGGTGGCTCACAGCCAGAAGTGTAGTTTGATATGCTTCCGCCAAGCATAACTCCTACCCTTCTTCTTCACAATGACCCCTTTAGCACACCCTGCCTAAGGTAACTGCAAGGCTGCACCAACAGAATTGCTTCAAGCTAACTTTAGGTACCCACCTTTGATTTTGTAACCTATTGTTTAACTGAAATTTTCCATAGCTGCAAGTAATGTAATTGAGTTTTTGTTAAGAGCTGAATCAATCACAAACTGCCAAGTCCACCTATGCTGGGGATAAAAAGTGCTTGCTGTAAGGGCTCGGAGCTCTTGCTGCTCGCTGCTGTGTTAGTGGAGACTTGAGCCCAGACTCGAGTTTGAAATAAAGGCTTCCTAAATTCCCAAATGGAATGTCTGGTGGTCGTCATTCGCGGGTGGCCCCACTACAATGCCATTTAAAGGAATTCAAGTACAGAGAATTTAAGTAAATATTCCAGCCTTTTATAGCTTGTATGTCATTAAGAAAGGCTTAAAAAGTTTTAAACTCTGGCTTCAGGATTCACATTTTATTATTAAGTGATGTTGTCTCTCCCTATGGCTTAAATAAATGCTGTTGAATGACATTGGTATCAATTATAGGATATGATTTCTTTAAATTTTTTCAAAGATTTACCACCAACGGTTTGAAGTTAATCTGTTCTCTGTGATAGTTCACATCAATCTATATTACAAAGTCACTATTCTCAAAACTGCCTGGTACTGGCACAAGAACCAACATATAGACCAATGAACGGAAAGAAGAGAGAACCCAAAAATTGACCCAAGCCATTATGCTCAATTAATATTTGACAAAGGAGGCAAGAGCATATAATGGAGTTAAGATAGTCTCTTCAATAAATGGTGTTGGGAAAATTGGACAGATACATGCACAAAAAAAAAAGAAACTAGACCACCAACTTACACTAGACACAAAAATAAACTCAAGATGGATAAAGGAGTTAAATATAAGAAGAAAAACCATAAAAATATTTAAAGAATCCACAGTAAGCAAAATATCAGACATATGTCATAGCAATATCTTTACTGATACAGCTCCTAGGGTAATGGAAACAAACTAAGGCGAAAATAAACAAATGGGGCTACATCAAAATAAAAAGCTTCTGCACAGCAAAAGAAATCATCAACAAAACAATAAGAAAGCCCACTGTATGGGAGAATATATTTGCCAATGTAATATCTGATAAGAGTCTAATTTTCAAAATTTATAGAGAACTCATATACCTTAACAAAAGAAAGATAAGCATTCCAAAAAAAAAAAGGTCAAAAGACCTAAATAGACACTTTTGGAAAGTAGACATAATGAAAGGCCACGAGACATATGAACACAAATCAAAATGACAATGAAATATCATCTCACATCTGTCAGAATGGCTATCATCAACAAATCAACAAACATGTTGAGGAGGATGTGGAGAAAAAGGAACTCTTGTGCATTGTTGGTGGGAATGCAGACTGGTGCAGCCACTGTCAAAACAGTATGAAGTTTCCTCAAAAAATTACAATTGAACTTCCACTTGACCCAGTAATCCCACTTCTAGTGGATCCCAAGATACCAGAAACACCAATCAGAAAGGATATGTGTACCCCTATGTTCATAGCAGCACAATTTATGATAGCTAAGATTTGGAAACAGCCAAAGTGCCTATCAACAGATGAGTAGATTAGAAAACTGTGATACATCTACACAATGAAATACTACACTGCTGCAAAAAAGAAAGAACTCTTACCATTTGAAACAGCAAGGATGGACCTGGAGAGCATTATACTAAGTGAAATAAGCCAGTTGGAACAAGATCAGTATCACATGATCTCACTCATTTGTGAAATATAATGAACAACACAAACTGATGAACAAAAATAGGTCCAGAGACAGATTAGCATTGAACAGAGCATCAAACCTCAGAGGAAAGGCAGGGGAGGGAAGAAGGAGAGGAAAAAAGATTAACCAAAGGACTTGTATGCATGCATATAAGCATAAACAATGGACACAGACACTAGGGGCCTGAGGGCATGCATTGGGGGTGGCCAGGGACAGCTCAATGGTGGAAAAGGAGACATAATTCTTTAAACAATAAAAAAATTTAAAAATCACATATAAAGAAGAGCTCCATGGATTGTAACACAGGGGAGATCTTTCCTTTGTTATTCCCATTTATACTAATTAACCAAGTTAGATATAATTTATAGCTATTACTATTGAAAAGTGGAAGTGATCATTTATCTTTATTAATTAAGGAAATATTAGTTATACATTCTGTATCAGGCCTCTATGTTAAATTCTGTATATTAGAAAGTAATATACACTTCATTTGGCTTAGCCTACACAAAAGTCTTGCTTTCCCGCCATTCCATCATGTGAGGTAGTTGCAACTGCGATAGCTTGTGATTTCATTCTTTTAAATTTCTAATGCATTCAATGTATTATTTAATACTTGCAACTCAGTGAGGAAAATATTATAATTAAATGTGAGTTATAATAAAGTTTTTTGAATAGCTTTCCAAAGTTATTAAAAATAACATTAAAAATCCAGGCAATCTGATTCTAAAACCCAATCTCTTAAACGCATGCCACACTATCTCCTTCCAAATTAGTCCTTAATAAATGTCAGGGAGTAGAATGCTAGAATAAGTAAGTCTAAGTTTTACAAACTTACATTATTACAGAAACCTAGGAGATTATAATTGCCACACTAATCAATTGATGTCCTAGATTGAGACAATGTACCAAAATCTCCGGAGGAACTCTAATGACTGGCATGGAAATCTTGATTAGTATAAGTGGCCTCACATAGTGAATTTTTAGTAGATAAGTAGTCTAGGTGTTTTCTTTCCTTCTTAACACCCCATGAGAACTGACACTTATTAAGCAATCACTGAAGTTCCACAGGATTCACCTAATAAGTATTTGACAAGATTGGACATTTTAATTAAAGAAATGAGGCTATTTTTGTGACTCAAGTTGCCTGGGGGAACTTTCATTAGTAACAATCATCAGAGGAGTCATGGTTCCTGTCTTTGATTTTATTTAGTGGGGTCAGAAAAAGGAGAACCAGAAAGCAGGTTATCAGGGCTTTTGTAAAAATCAAAACAAAAAAAACAACAACAAGAAAAAGTTTTTACTGCCCCTTCAAGACCAATTGATCAAGTATTAGTTATACACACTTGTAAGTCAATATAAAGGAAATAAGGGATAGAACAAAACATGGTTAATATTAAATTTTTTTTTAGTGACAGTATTTGGAGATTTTTTCCTTTGGCTTATTTTACTTAGTTTTGGATTTTCAAAAAATTTTCTGCAATTAGTATCCTATCTAATAAAAGAGTAATATGCAAATTGACTGTATCTCTGATCAGGCCACGCCCACAAGCCATGCCCACAAGCCAATCAGGAGCTGGGACGGAGCCAGCGAGCATGTGGCCTGGGCTGGAGGGGGTGGGGCCGAGTCAGCCAGGGCTGGGACTGAGGCAGCCAGGGCCATGTTGGGCAGGGCCAGGGCCAAGGTGGCCAGGGCCAGGGGAGGAAGGGACAGGGCCAAGGAGGCCAGAGCTGAGGGGGTGGGGCCAGAGGCTTTAGGCCTTGGGAAAGCTAGGGGTGAGTGGTCAGTAGGACATCCCCTGAGGGCTCCCAGTATGTGTGAGAGGCAGGTTGGGCTGAGGGATCACCCACCCCAATGCACCAATTTCATGCACCAGGCCCCTAGTATTTTAATAATGGGAAAATTATAATCTGAGAATTATAAATCTATAGTTCTTATTTTATCTTGGATATAAAACCCATTTTGACTATAGTTTAATTCTCATTCATTCATTCTTTTTGGCAATGGAATATCATGCTAACAAAAGAAACAAAAATTTTCATTTTTTATACTTCATTTGTAATGAATTCATTTGCCTGCAGTTATTACACATACTTTTTACATCTTGCTTCATCTCACCAAGTCTACTTACAATAGTATAACTCGCAAGGGACTAAAAAATATATATTTTGTTTGGAGTAAGATGTAAAAAAATATTTTTTGGAGCAAGCTTTCTTAGATATTAAGAATATAAATATATTAGGATATTTTGAAATAATCTGTGCTATTTTTCAGGATCTATGTTTTTATTGTTCTGATTTAAGATTATTTTCACATTCATATTATCTATGATTTTCAAACTTCCCCTTAAATTTCAGAAATATAAAATATTTTTGCAATCACCATCATCTATTTCTTAACAAAATATTGCAGTAATCTTTGCTTCAAAAAATAAATAGTTGGTATACTGGTACTGTAGGCCCATTGCTGTCTTACATTTGTGGCAAAACTCTAACATAATTTTTAGTATCTGATTATTCTTCATTTTAAAATATATTTGACATTTAGAAATTTTAAATAAATATATCATTCTATATAAAGTCATTATGACTATGAAAGTTACAAATAAGTGTGCTATATTGGTAATTAAAACACCATGAGCAAAGTTGACATTGCCACCATAAGTTTCAAAATTATAAAACATCTATGATAATGTTCTGAACAGAAGATATTTATGATCTTTGTTCTATTTACATAGTAGTTGTATTCTTTCAAAAAATTCCTAGGAATGTTTAATATAAGTTATTAATAATATTTTGTGTTTATATGTAAAAAAATTAGGTTCAGATAATTCTGAATAGCTATTTCACTTACATTAATTCTTCCTGCAAATCATTTGAATGTCATGGGTAGAAATGGACAGTTCTTCCTCATTGCCAGTCTTGTGCAAGACTAGCAATGAGGAAGAAAGTTAATTGCAATGTAGGCAATATTCTGTGTGAACAATTGGAGAGAATAGAGTAAATGGATATAACCAGAAACATGCTAATTAAATGAAATCGAGCATTGTTAAAGAATGCTTTTGAGTCCTTGGAAAGAAATGGGGCTTTGTACTCCAGGAAATGAAAAATCAATTCACAGCATCTTTAGATTTGTATATTAAAAAAAAGATTCTATTAACAGGAAGCATTTCAGAATAATAATTTTAATACATGTAAGTTATTTGGATGGCAGGAATGAATAAAATGGAGTAATCTATTTCAGTCATTAGCTTATGTACCTAAGTTATTTTGTAGATAATGAAACCTTATTGGAAATGGTAGGAGCTATAGTGAATGTCTTACAGAACATAATTATTTTAATTAGAACATACTGAATGTTAGCAGATATGCACAGAGCTTGAGAAGTGAACTCTAGAACTCTGAAGTGAAGTCTTAGTTACATATATGTTTTGTGAATAATTAATAAAGCCATAGGCCATGAGTGTACTGAGAGAAAATATAGATTATTAAGAGAAGAGGAGAGTGAGCAGAAACTGGGGAGTGATGGTATGAGGGTGGTGTGGTGAGGTAAAGAGTATCCAAGGAAAAACATGGAGGAATATTTTCAGAGGTCCAGGAGGATGAGAAATTGTAGATTAAATTGTAAGTATTAGTCTTTTAGTGTTCTAATTTAAGTCTGAATACAGTGAAGAAATAGTTGACACAATAATTCGTTCTATGGATAGTTATTATTTCTTTCTACATCCTGAGTCAGTGTTTCACATACTCAAATCTATAGACTTGGAAATATATCAGCTATATAGTCTACATATTCCCTCCACATACCTAAGTGGGGGATTTGAGAAGTACATGTGAAAACACTTTCACTAAAATAAAAAATTCCTCTGTTGACAAAATACACACACACACACACACACACACACACACACGCACACACACACGATTGTTACATGTACTCAAATTGTATAACTTAGACAATTACACAAGGACAAAAGAGAATATCTACTTGGTATACTAGGTGATTTAGTCATCAATTTCTGAAGATAGAAAATGTTAGTTTATATTATTTTATATCATTTGAGAAATGAGGGCTGAGCAGTATAATAAATAAATTCCTATTTAATAATATTTCTTCAAAATTTACCAAATAATGTAGAGTTGATTACAATACTTTTCCTATAATTTCACAAGGTTAAAATAAAGTATTACTCCTTTTTAATACTATAATATTTGATATACATACTAAAATTACCTTTAAAATAATCTTCTATATACATGATGCATATTGCTAACTTAAAAGTATTTATTCTATTTAAAGAAAATCCTATTGGCTTCACCTAAATTACAAGTAAGTAACTTACATAATAGAACTACATGTATATAATTCTACTTTATAATAGAATTAATTATATATAAAATTATAATAATTCACTGAATGTTCAAAAGAGAGAGACACAGAAAGAGAAAGAAAGGAACAGAAAGGGGAATAAAACTGCAAGTTAGTTGCTTACTTGTCATATTTTAGCCCAGAGGAAATCTTAATACATTTATGACAAAACTTGTGCAGAATAAGCACACTTTTATAGGCAGAAAGAATTTATTTCAAAAGAATCCATAGCAACATAAATGATGTTTCAAGAATGAAAATAATATCACCAAGTTACAAAATATTTTACATAGTTTTATTCCAAAGAATATATATATATATATATATATATATATATATATATATATATATATATAAATTGAACTATGGACAAGGTTAAAATAGCAAATATTAAAAAAAAGAAAAGCTGCAAAATATAAATAAACCACTTCCATTATTGAGCAATCCAAAACAGGACACATTCAGTCTTTGCTGTCATTATTTCTTTGTTGTTGTAGGGGAAGAAAGTGTTAAAAATTTTATCTTAAAGTCCAGATGTTTTCTTATTATCCTCAAAATACTTCCCCAGTAGCTTATCAGATAACAAAGATCTATATCAATGAAATTTTCCTACTCATTGAATATGTGACGTTTTGAGTTTTGGAAATAATTTTTTAATAGGATAAAAGTTTCTGTAGTTTAGGTTATGGCTATATGATAAAGATAATTGAATTTTAAACATTGTGAGTTTGTGAAGCTAGTAAAAGCAATGAATTAAACCCCCAAATTATAATAATTTACTATATTATTTATCTATTGCTTTTTTTGTTTGTTTTCTTTTCTTTCCCCAAGCTTAAATCATGCATTAGATTACTTGTGGTCTTCCCCAAGTTTATCAGAATCAAGGGAACCTTTCTTTATGGTCCCCAAATAGTTCAGCAAATCCCACTGCATTGAAAACTTTTTGCAATAGAAAAATATTGTCATATTCAACATTGCATCATCATTTATAACAAGGTACCTGGATGGCAAGCTCTCAAACTGCATTTACTGCACTATCCTGTCCACCAAATTTTAAGACTATTTCAAAAATTTTCAATGTTTGCAAACCATGTAGTGAATGGTCAGTACGCTACAGATAAATAATTTCATGATAAATTTAAATTCATTAAAAATCCATCATATAATTTAGATAAAAATGATGTATAGCATTTAAAGAAATAGGTGTAATTAATTGATTGGTATCAGTAAAGAATGACAATAGAATCATGCTGAATTTGGGACTGGAGCCAAAACAAGGGAGGAAAAGATGAAAGATACTACATTTTACTGAAAACAAAACTAAGCCTGTCTAAAGCACACCTTCTTTATCCTTGAACTTTTTTCAATTTGTGAATGAAAATGGATAAGATAGAATTATTATGTCAAGGAAATTAAAATGGAGCCAAGAAATCTGCCTTATCCATGTCCCACTCAGAGACTTTTAAACTAGCCATGGAACAACCTCCAGGACTTTACACTTTCTTCTTACCATGGAAACCAGACTATCTGCTTTTGGCACCTTGGAAAGAACCAATTCTTTATGACAGCCAGAATTCTTCATTTGCATAATGGACCTAACCAATCTTTGTTAACCAAACCAAAATACTTAATTTACATGAACAAGTTAAAAGGAAGCAGCTCTTGTGGATTTGGTCATTATAAACTCTGCCTTTCTTTGTTCACTTTAGGGCACAATTTGGGTTGCCTTTGAGATTGAAATCCTTTGCACAGATAAAATGCTTCTTTTCTCTTCCTCAGCCTCATCATTTTTATTGTTTAACAAGTTATATGAACCAACTTTCCATTGGGTAATTTCTCATCAAATATGTCATCAAAGAATGATGTCCTTCATTTGATACAAACATTTGCTAAAGCTCAACAACTTTTTCTTGGGATGCTAGAATTGACAAGAATTTGCTATTTCTCATTATCTTTTAAGTTGGGGTTATAAGCTCCTTGGCAAATAATATGACTGGCATTGACTTTTATAATGTGCATATATCTTTGAGCTATGTTTTTATTTTGTTGTGGTTTTCTTAAAACATTTTATTAAAAGGTTCCTGACTTATTTTCCCATGGAATTTTCATGCTAGTGATGCTTTGGGCAGAGTATCTTGGGAGGCATCAGAAGGTTAGGTCAGGGAGAACATGGGGATCAGCACGTCTTCCTGTTCTATAGTGTCTAGTCATTCTACTCTGCCGGAATTCCCCGTTGTCTTGCCTTTTTTTTTTTCTTTCAGCTAATTTCCACTCAGCAGGTCCTTTCACTTATTCCTAAAAGAGTCTCCTGACTGTTTGGTCCCTTTGTGAGGCTATCCACTTTTTATCTACAATCTCACCACAGTTGTCACTGAAAAAAAGCAGACTCTTTGTTGGGGTCAGGACCAGGGCTAAATGTGGCAGCAGATGAGTAAGATACACTCCCAGTTTTGGGTCTTTAAAGACCTAAAATGTTCTTGTCACCAATGAGCAGGTCCCCAGTGAACACAAAGTGGTTCTCCTTGGGATAATGCACTCCAGAAAATGTAATCTAGTGTTTCAATACTCCACCAATACTTCTGTCCCACACAGTGGTCTTAATTCATCTGAGAAAGAACTACATCCTTCATGCAGTTTATCTCCCATGTGGCTTCTATCCCCCAGTGAACTCTAAATCTCAAAAAAATTATGGTGCCTTCCTACACACCAAACACTTTTTCAGCCATGTCTTGATTTAGGGCTCAGTACCACTTGAGGGCAAGAAAGCAATTGCTTTTCTCTAGCTCAGTGAAACCATGTATGCTGCTTGGCAGGGAGGATTCAAAGTAGGTAACATTCCAGCCTTGGAGTGTCCTAGACATGGGAAAGGCATCTGGATCTGGAGGGAAGAAAGGAAGGAGAGCAGACATGGGAAATACAAGATAAATGAAATATGTGCTATGGATCTAACACTCATTCAGTTTTGTTTTCCAGTGACTTAAACAGCAAAATTTATCATTTTGTACTAAAAATAATTACTTTGGATATGTTCTGGTAACATGTAATTCCCTGGGAGAAGGTACAAAGAGCTTTAATTGTAAAATCTTAATTCTGAATAGACAATACATTTGTGACTAAGAGGAAATGAATTACTGATCCAATTAAATTCAATTTCAGATTTCAATGGCACCTATTTGCACTATTCTCTTTGGGTGTAAATCAATATGCAAAACACTACACATACAAATTAACTTATCCTAGAATATATATATTTGTATTGAATGGAGTTCTACTCAATAGCATAATTTATTAAAGCATTCTGAATTATGATATGCAACTTACTGATTTTATTATTATTATTAGAGGCCCAATGCACAAAATTCGTGCATGGGGCAGTGGATTCCTTAGCCCACCCTGCACCATCTCCAGGGGATGTCCTACTACTGGCAGTCAGACATTCCTCTGACAATCCAGGACCTCTGGCTTCTAACTGCTCACCTGCCTGCCTGCCTGATCACCTCCAACTGCCTTCTTCTACTGGCCTGATCACCCTCTAACTGCTCCCCCCTGCCAGGCTGATCGTCCTTAACCATCTCTGTCTCAGCCCCTGCCACCATGGCTTTGTCTGGATGGATATATCTTTTTATTAGCATAGATAATTCATTTAGTGCTTTCCATGAATCCATTCGTTTCAGAATAGGAACACAAGAACTGCCTTTTCCCATTTCTTTTTTCCTCAGTGGCTGTCTATCCATATACAAGGTATAATTCAGGGAATTTCCTGCCACTTAAGTAGCCAAACACAAGATTAAAGAAATAACTTGAGAAAAAATCTGAAGTAGCATAGTTAGTCCTATTTCAAAGCTTAGAGGTAATCACTTGCTGATTTGACTAATCTTTAAGGAAGCCTCCTTGACAGTCAACTGAATATAATATCTGCAATGATCAAGCAGGATTGATTCAACCAATCTGCACTTTATTGTTAAATAAATTAATTTAATAGTATTAATTTATTACAGAATAATTAATATGTTAATAATTGTTGCATAAATTAATAAGCTTTATTATTTAGCTTAATGTAATTTAACTCATTCAGAATTGTCATATTATAGATAAAGAAAGAAATATACATTCCCTTTTCTTAAATTTAGGCAATTATTAGTTAAAATTTTTATAATATGAATTCTTAAACTAAAATCTCATGTCATGGATTTCAGTCTATGAATCTTGTAAACTTTTACACAACTTACAATGTATATAAATATGGTTTGGTCAAGATGACAGCACAGGTAAAGAGGGTATGCAAATTCTCTCACAAACTTATCAAAATCACAACTAAACTACAGAGCAACCATTATTCAGAACAAGCTGAGATCTGGCTAAATAGAAATCCTACACTAAGGATAAAAAGAAGTCACAGGGAGGCTGGTAGAAGGTGCAGAGATGCAGAAGTGTTGGCCCCACACCCACATGTGGTAAATTAAAATTGGAAGGGATAATCCCTGGAGAGTGAGGGGTCATAGCCCCATATCAGGCCCCTTATCCCGGGGTTCCAGTGTCAAGAAGTGTAGTTTCCACAGCTTTGGGCTGTAGAAACCAGCTTGTATTATGGGTAAAACTGAGGGTTGCTAGAGTACTAGGCATTTTTAAAGGGTCAACCCATGGAATTACTTAGACTCTCTCACTCTGAGTTCCATCCTGGTGCACCAGGGAAATACAGGGAGAAACTGAATTGTCTGACATTGGGGTGAGAGCTAGAGGGGCAGCTTTCTTCCAGACCAAAGTGCTGGAAGAGTGCTGAGTACCTCTAAGCCTAGGCCATGTAGCAACCATCTATAGATTGGTTTGTAGCTCACACCAGGTGAAACTGGACAGGACAAGATGGCTAACCATGGCCTGAACCTCTTGAGAGGTCTCAGAGACAGAGTACCTGATAGCTTCAGACCACATCAGAGTACCAGCCAACCTCCTACACTCACAGGGCAGACTCAGCAGGCATCAGAGCTGAAGTAAATCCTGCTCTGTGAGGTTGGTTCCTACACAGCTGATCCTCTAAGGCAGTCACAGTCAGTTCTCACAGCCATTTAGCCTATAGGTAAATCCTTCCCATTGAGATACCAACAGCAATCAAAGCTCAACTACAATAGGAGGGTGTACACAGACTATATGGGAGGCTTCACCTGGAGTGCCCAGCTAAAGTGATTGGGGAAGCTGTGTTACTGGACCCTACAGGAAACTTCCTACATATGGCCACTATACCAAGTCTAGAATAAATAGCAGCACTGCATAATATATAGAAACAGACACAGGGAAGCAGCCAAAATAATGATACAAAAAAATGTATGCCAAATGAAAGAACAGGAAAAATCTCATGAAAAAGAACTAAACAAAATGGAGACAAGCAATTGACTAGATGTAGAGTTTAAAACACTAGTTACAAAAATGCTCAATGAAATTAGATAAACTTAGAACTTTAATAAAGGTATATGAAAACAAGCAAAAAAAGCCCGAAAGTCAGAAATAAAAACTGAAATGTAGAATACATAACAGGAAATAACAGTGGAATAGATAAATCAGAGGATCAAATTAGAGGTTTTGAAGATAAGGATGCATAAAGCACCCAATCAGAACAG
Organism: Antrozous pallidus; assembly: GCA_027563665.1. Taxonomy (NCBI): domain Eukaryota; kingdom Metazoa; phylum Chordata; class Mammalia; order Chiroptera; family Vespertilionidae; genus Antrozous; species Antrozous pallidus. The sequence goes on from CM050519.1 coordinate 33,765,609, forward strand.
AAAAAATAAAAAAAAATGAGGATAGTATAAGAAGCCTCTGGGACAACATTAAGCATACCAACATTTTCATCATTGGAGTGCCAGAAACAGCAGAGAGAGAGCAAGTGTTTGAAAATCCATGCTAAAAAATAATTATGGAAAAATTTTCCAAAGCTGGTGAAGAAAATAGACATATAATTCCAGGTAGCACAGAAAGTCCCAAACAAGATAAACCCAAAGAGGCCCACACCAAGATATATCACAATTAAAATTCCAAATGTTAAAGACAAAGAACCTTAAAAGCAGCACACAGAAAGCAGTTACTTATCTACAAGGAAGCTCCCATAACACTCTCAGATGATTTCTCAACAGAAACTTTGTAGGCAGAAGGGATCGGCAAGAAATATTTAAAGTGATGCAAAGCAAAGAACTAAGATCACTCTGCCAGCAAAGGTATCATTTAGAATTGAGGAACGAGCTTCCCAGACCAGAAAAATCTAGAGTTCTTCACCACTAAAAACAGTATTACAAAAAAAAATATTAAAGGATGTTCTTTAAGAAGAAAAAAAATAAAGATGGAAAATATGACTAATTAAGTGACAATATAAATACATCTATCAATAATTACTTTAAGTGTAAATGTATGAAATACTCCAATCAAAAGACATGTACATAAATAGACCTGAATAACAAAATAAATGAACAAGCAGACCAAAAAGAGTCTCATAGAGACAGAGAATATTTTGATGGTTGCAGGATTGGAGGGAAGTTGGGAAGATGAGAGCAAAAGGTGAAGAGATTAAGAAATAAAAATTGGGAGGGAACTAAGATGGCGGCATAGGTGAAACACCTATCTTGCCGTCATACTCAGCAATTTTAATACTACACCTTAACGAAAGAACAAATACCTTCCAGAATCACCAGAAAGCTCGCCGAGTGAAAATTCCACAAATAAAAGTAAAAATAAGACAATGTGACTTGGAGGAGCGGCGGCGAACAGCATTGAAAGATTCGCACAGAGAGAGGTTTGGAGCGCGCGCCGTGGAGAGGGCGGGCGGCTGAAAACCGGCCAGTTTTCTCGAACAGGGAGACAAAGACGTCCTACTGGACTGATTCTCCAGCTCTGGGCGAAGTCCAGGGAACCCACTATCATACGGGGTGAAAACTGGACAGTGGGAGGGCACGCTGAAGCTCAGGTGCTGCAGGGCTCTCCCAGCTTGTGGAGAAGGCAGCTTGCACGTGAACAGCTCAGCTGCGTGACCGCGCAGAGAGCGCTCTGCGACTCACTCTCTCATTCAGAAACCCGTCAGACTACTTTGTTTTACGACCCTGGGTGAGACATTGCGCATGCAGACTCATTTTGGGAGAGTCTGAATTCCCCGGCAGCCGGTGGAGCTCGGCAGCGGCTCTCTCTCAGAGGTGCTGGCAGCCATTGCCCTGGCACAGAGTCCCCAGGGCCGCAGAGGGCACAGCTAACTCTGTCTGCTTGGCCCCGAGACTCCACCCATCCAACCTGAGCACAGCTGAGCTTCACAGACAATTGGCCTGGAGGTCAACCCTCCAAGTGCTAACAACGATTAACCTGAGCTTAACCTCAGCAAGACTGTGCAACCCATATCCACCTCACGTAACGGGGGAGGCTGAGCACTGTCCCTTGTAGGAAGTCTACCACACAAAGCTAATTGACCAACTCAGGGAAGCAGCCACCATGCAGCGACATGGAAAGAAATCAGATGTGAAAGAAATGGAGGAAAAAACCCAACTGGACATGGAATTCAAAACCACGGTTATAGGGTTTTTCAAGAGGCTCCAACAAAAGGTTGAGGCCTATAAGAAAATAAGCAAGACCACAAAGGAAATGAATGAGTCCTACAAGGAAATGAGCAAGACCCTCAAGGATATAAACGAGACCTGCAAGGAAATGATCAAGATCAACGTGGAAATGATTGAGTCCTACAAGGAAATGAAGGTGACCCTCAGGGATATAAAGGAGACTCTCAAGGATATGAAAAAGGACCAACCAGAAATCAAGCATACACTGACTGAAACAAAAAATATTATACAAAGACCTAAAAGTGCTCTGGAGCACCCCAAGAACCAAGTTAAAGATTTGAAATACAAAGAGGTAAAATCCACTCAGCTGAAAAAGCAAGAAACCAAAAGAATCCAAAAAGTTGAAGATAGTCTAAGGGGCCTCTGGGACAACCTCAAGCATACCAACATCCGAATTATAGGGGTGCCAGAAAAAGAGAGAGACCAAGACAATGAAAACCTATTTGAAGAAATAGTGACTGAAAACTTCCCACACCTGGTGAAAGAAATTGACTTAGGAGTCCAAGAAGTGCACCAAACCCCAATATATAGGAACCCTAAGAGGACCACACCAAGGCACATCATAATTAAAATGCCAAGAGCAAAAGACAAAGAGAGAATATTAAAAGCAGCAAGAGAGAAACAGTTGGTTACCTATAAGGGAGCACCCATATGATTGTCAGCAGATTTCTCAACAAAAACGATGCAGGCCAGACGCGAGTGGCAAGAAATATTCAAAGTGATGAACAGCAAGAATCTACAACCAAGATTACTCTATCCAGCAAAGCTATCATTCAGAATTGAAGGTCAGATGAAGTTCTTCGCAGATAAGAAAAAGCTAAAGGAGTTCATCACCACCAAACCAACATTGTATGAAATGCTGAAAGATATTCTTTAAGAAGAGGAAGAAGAAAAAGGTAAAAATATAAATTATGAACAACAAATACACATCTATCAACAAATGAACATAAAAATCAAGTGAATTGATAGGCTGTTGAACAGGATAAACTGATGAATATAACAGAGACATAGACATAGAGAGGGAATGGACTGACAATTCTTGGGGAGAAAAGGGTTGTGGGAAGTGCAGCAAGAGACTGGACAAAAATCTTGCAACAATGGGAGAGGACAGTGGGGAGGGGGAGGTGAGGGTGGAGGGTGGGATAGGTACAGGGTGGAGGGGAGCTATAGGGGGATAAAAAGGGGAAACAATGTAATTAATAAACTGAACAATAAAGATTAAAAAAAAGAAATAAAAATTGGTAGTTACAGAATAGTCACAGGGATGTAAAGTACAGCATAGGGAATATAGTCAATAATATTGCAATAACTATGTGTAATATCATATAAGTTATAGGTTTATTGGGGTGATCATTTAGTAAGTTATTTAATGTCTAATCACTGGGTTGTATGCCTGAAACTAATATAACTTTATATGTCAACTGTAATTGAAAAATTAAAAAATATATCCTATCTAATAAAAGAGTAATATGCAAATTGACCATACCTCCATTACACTCACAAGCCATGCCCACCACCCAATCAGGAGTGATATGCAAATTAACCTGCAACCAAGATGGCTGCTGGCCACAGAGAGCAGGAGGGAGGCTTGGGTTTCCCAGCGATGGAGGAAGCCAAGCTTTCTGCCTACCCTTGATGGACTCCATTTAAGGTAATGAAGTTTCATTATAGAAGATATATATATATATATATATATATATATATATATATATATATATCTCCCAACAGAAATGTTGGCAGCAACAGAGCTGGAGAGAGCAGAGGCTAAGGTTGCCCCCGCAATGGAGGAAGCCAAAATTCTGTAGCCCTGGCCTGCCTTGGCCTCTGCTTAAGACTACAAAGTTTCAATTATAGAATGTGAATATCCCAAGAGAAATGGTTGCACCTGCAGAGTGAGCAGGAGGCTTGCCTCTGCTCCTGGCTACAAAGTTTCAATTGTAGAATATAAATAAATTCCAAAAACCAGAGCTTCCCCTTGGGTCACTGGGGGGCGTCTCAGGCCTGCAAACCACCACAGGTCCCTTGCTCAGGTCACCCCACGCCCCAAGGGACACCCTTCAGGACAAACCAACTGGCCCCCACCCATGCACCAGGTTTCTATCCTATCTAATAAAAGAGTAATATGCAGATTGATCATTAATCCAACACAAAAGATGGCTGCCCCCATGTAGTCAAAGATCCTGCCCCCATGTGGTCACAGTTGGCCACCACAAGATGGCCAGCAGGGGAAGGCAGTTGGAAGGGACCAGGCCTGCAAGGGAGGCAGTTGGGGGCAATCAAGCCTGCAGGGGAGGGCAGTTAGGGGTGACCAGGCCAGCAGAGGAGGAAAGTTGAGGGAAATAAGGCCTGCAGAGAAGGCATTTTGGGGGGGGGGGATCCAGGCCACCAGGGGAGAGCAGTTGGGGGGGACCAGGCCTGCAGAGGAGGGAAGTTGGGGGCAAGCAGGCTGGCAGAGGAGCAATTAGGCATCAATCAGGCTGGCATGGGAGTGGTTAGGGGGGGTGATAAAGCTGGCAGGCAGAAGAGGTTAGGGGCAATCAGGAAGGCAGGCAGGTGAGCAGTTGGGAGCCACCTGTCCTGCATTGTGAGATGGATGTCTGACTGGCCGATTACGCTTGATCCTACCAGGATCTGGCCTAAACGGGCAGTCAGACATCCCTTGAGGGGTCCCAGATTGGATAGGGCGCAGACTGGGCAGAGAGACACCACCTGTCCTCCCCGTGCATGAATTTCATATACCGGGCCTCTAGTTAAAGTATAAAGAAGAATGAATATGAATTTAACTGACAAGAGAACTTTTAGTTTTTTATCATACTATCAAATGAACATTGAATCCTCACATTTTAATTACCCTACTTTAAGATAATGAAAAGTCCTACTATGTTTACAAGATTTCATAATATAAATATGTAAATAATCCCAAATGAAATTTGTACATTTAGTGAGCCTAAGTAAAAATACATTTAAAAATTCTTGGAGATAGAGAAGCTGATACTACCTTGTTTCCCCGAAAGTAAGACATCCCCCAAAATAAGACCTACTTCCAGTTTTGCCTCTTGCTGTAATATAAGGCATCCCCCAAAAAATAAGACCTCCCCAATAGTATTTTTATTCTTGATACTGAAAAAACTTGGGCCATACAAGCAGTTATAAGAAAGTGGGTCGATTTAATGCTGCCACTTGTTATGCAAGGGAGCCAAAGAGGTCTGCTAGTCTGGGATGCAGCCAGCACTCACTGTGCTAAAGACATGAAGAAATTTCTTCACGAAAGAAAAATAGATCAAATAATGATTCCCTCAGGAATAACGGCCTAGCTCCAGACTCTTGATATAGCAATAAACAAGACATTCAAGGACAATTTGCTCATGGAAATTAATGACTACATTGAAAATAGAATGGAGAAAAATCAGCGTGGAAACTTTGTGGAACCTAAACTGCAAGAGGTTGTGACTTGGGTGAAGAATTCATGGGAAAAAATCACTGACAGTTACATTGCAAATGCACTACTAGCAGGCTACCTTGATAAGAAGTACTCATTTAAGGACAGTGCTATTGCTAAAAATGAGAGATTTGGTCCACTGATTCTGAAAGAAATGGAGTCCCAAGAAATTCACCAGGTAATTCAGGGTTTGGATTGTTATGATGATGTTCCAGAAGATAATGACATGACTGTCATTGAATAAATCTTACTTTGTGTTCATACCAGTAAATATCAGTATCAGTAAATGTACCATAGATTGTTGTACATGGAAATACTGGTAGTTACAAGAAATTCTTGATACCATAGGATTCACAGTTTGTCTGGTTATGCTGGTTTGTGATGACAACTACTACCATACCATATACAGGTAATAAATTTCCTTTTTTTTTTTGTTCAACAATAAATGTGTACCGTATTCTTCTTCATGGAAAAATAAGACATCCCCTGAAAATAAGACCTAGAGCATCTTTGGGAACAAAAATTAATATAAGACATCGTCTTATTTTGGGGGAAACAGGGTAACTTTTATTTTGACCCTGGCCAGGTAGCTCAGTTGGTTAGAGTCATCTAAAACTAATGAATACATAAATTGGTAGAATAATAAATCTCTCTCTCTCCCTTCCTTTCTCTCTGTAAAAGTCAACAAATAAAAACATTAACAAAATAAAGTTCATTTTGAAAAATATCAAAGTATTACAGAGGCAAGACCAGCTCTGCAGGGAGGTCTAATAGTAAGTTCAGGGGTGTGGTCTGAGACTTCACCCTTGCCCAGTCTCTGAACAACCAAGTCTGGTAGACTGAAACATTTTCAGAATTCATCATTCAAAATGATCTATTAAAATATCTGGCCTTTCTTTATCCAGTTGACTTTGTTTCACTTTCAAGTTTCAGTTATAATTGGTTAAAACAAAGTTTATAGATTTCTTTCAGCTCCTTGGTTGGTGGAATATAAATGGTATACCCTCGTTACTCCTATGGGCCAGCTATGTCCTTTCATATCTCCAAAGTAGAATCCACTTTGTCACACAACTCAGTTCACCTTCTTGTGTCATGATATATATTAAAGAAAATATGTGTCAGATTCATGCTTCCTTTTACATAATTTGATATTTTTTTCTTCAGAATTTACATTATTGAATTATATATAATTCTCTAATTCAAATGTGGATGCATTTTCCTTTTATTATTGTCATTCATTTTTTAGAGTATTATAAAAGGAATTATGAGAACAGTGCTACTGTCTTCACCAGAATTCCCATGTATTTAAAATGTGTGTGAAATTGTCAAACTCCAAATTTTGAAACACAATGAATCCCAGCTTAACTTAATTTTAAGATAATTAGGAAAGGAAATAAATGTTAAAGGAGTAAAGCATTACTTACTTTTTAGTTCATAGTGTTATTTTAACAGGGATTCAGTCATTACCTAATGAATGAGTATAATAAAAGTTACATTCCTAAATCAATGTCATAGTAAAGGATTAGGCAAACTTACGTAAAACATTCCAAAAAGGCAAAAGGGGTAAAAAGGGTAATGTAAAATAACCCTTGGTTTGAAATAAATTGAGGAAGCTAAATTGGTGAGTAATATAGTAAAAAACAAGTATGGTTTCTTAGGTATTTATTTGTTTTGTTTTGACATGTTTACAGAAAATACTCAATTTTACCTAACTTTATGACAACCTGATATTTTTATATTATGAATATGTATACAGACATGCTTTTTTACAGCAAAAACAGTCACAGACTAACGGGTAACAATGAATGCAAAATATTCTCCGTCATTTAATTTCTCATTCACAAATGTTTCTAAAGAAAAAGAGAGTAGTCAGCAAACATATTTGTTGGATCATGTATCTCTGCCACAAAATGCCTCACAAGCATTAATTCTCCTCTATATGCACTCAGAAAGTAAAGGCTGAACATGAAATAAACAGGAACATTAAATATACAAATATATAAACAGCCATAAATTTTAACCTCTAGTCCACTTTAGCATCTTCATAAAGTAAATTTCTTCATTAAAATGAACAATTCATGCTGTTTCAGGACCAGCTTGGCAGATAATGAGGAGGCTTCTGCTTGTGAAAATGAAAATGATCTTACTGACCAACTAACAGGGGAAAATATATTTTTTCCATATGAAAATTTAGCCAGTCGAGAATAAAAGCCATGTTGCAATTGCAGTCACGTTTTCTCCAGAATTAACTAAAAACTTCTTCCTTCAGTAAAAGAAACATCATCAAACACCTTATTAGAAATCTGATAAGGTAAGGTTACACAGCAGGTCAAGTCACTCCTATTGTCTGTGACAAGATTTATAATGCTTGTGTCTTGCAGAAAATCTATTAATGCAGATACAATGCTTGTCCTTCCATGTCAGTGCGATAACAGGGTCTATTCAGTTGAACTCAGTCTTTCACAGCAAGGTTTAATTGTTTCAAAAGAGCATTTGCTACCTAAAGTCATATATGGACTGAGAGCTGGCATAGTCTAATTCCAATAACTACAGGCTGTTGTTCCTTGTGATTAAGCCCCTATCCCAGTGGTCAGCAAACTCATTAGACAACAGAGCAGCAAACCGTGGTGGCTCGCGAGCCACAGTTTGCTGACCACTGGTCTAAGTAATCCCAGCTTGTAAATATTTCTGATTAATGAATGCAACCAATCTCTCTTAAACATCTATCCTCCCTTTCAAACTCAATGTGAAGACAGGTCTCCAAAGCCTAACCCTGTTCCTGTTCTCTCTTTTTCTAAATAGTGTGTAGAATTTTACTCCCTCCCCCCCCTCACTCTATTGTGCCCACTCTATTATTTTTTCATTTTATCAATCCTATATATCTATATTAATAAAAGGGCAATATGCAAATTAGTCACGATGCCTTCACAGTAACAACTGAACAACAGGCTGTGTGGGGCAACTAGGCTGGCAGAAGGTGCAGTGAGGGGCAACGAGGCTGGCAGTGGGGGGGAGTTGAGGGTGACCAGGCCAGCAGGGGGAGGCAGTTGGGGGCTACCAGGCCAGCAACAGGGCAGTTAGGGGCAATCAGGCTGGCAGGCAGAGGCTGTTAGGGGTGATGAGGCTGGCAGAGGGGGCAGTTAGGGATGATCAAGCAGGCAGGCAAGTGACTGCAGTCCTGGATTGGAGAGTGTGCAGGCTGGGCTGAGGGGATTCCCTCCCCCTGTGCATGAATTTTGTGAACCAGACCTCTAGTAAAAGCATAATATTCTAAGTGTCCGACAGCTCGTTCAACCATTCAACCAGTCATTATGACACACACTGACCACCAGGAGGCAGACACTCTGGTAGGTTGCCTTGCTGCTGGGATCTGGCTGATTGGGACTGGGTGAGACAGGCTGGTTATGCCCTGGAGGCCTCCCAAGGTCCCCCTCTGGCCTGGATTGTTCATCGGTGAGGTCCCTCGGCCTGACCTGTACCCTCTCACAATCCAGGACCCCTCAGGGGATATTGGAGAGTCAGTTTCAGCCTAATCACCACAGGCCAGTCTGAAAGATCCTACCAGTGCATGAATGCATGCACCAGGCATCTAGTTATTAAATAAAACTGTTAGATGCCCCCAGAGAAAGAATGATGGGCCAGGAACAGAAACTCACCAGAATCAAAAGCTCTTTACGCATAGCAAGGGGAAAATAGGAATCTCACCCCAAGCATAACATTTCTTCCCCTAGCTCAGTGGTAAGCAAACTCATTAGTCAACAGAGAGGCAAACCGTGGCTCCTCACTAGCCACAGTTTGCCAACCACTACCCTAATTATCACTGGTAATGTGGTTTGGACTCTAGATCTTTTATATCACTGGTCAGGTGCTTTACCACCCTGACCTTTTCCTCTCCCAAGATCACATATAGGCCTCAGTTGTATTTTAGCTCCAGGCCCAGAAAAGCAGCAAAACCAGACAAGGAATGCCTTGGCTGCCTCAGGACCAGCTGCATTGACTAATGACCTCTGCCTTGGCACCAACCAATCAGTGGAAAACATGACCCTGGAAAAAGCACACCTGTAAAGCCAATGAAGACCTGCCTTAAGATTTCCATCTGCAAGAAAGAGGTAAGTATATTCAGGACAAGGAACCAGTGCACTCTCCAAGAAGCACACCTATGCCATTCTTTTCTCTCCCTCACTTCCCCACAGCACATATTCCCTAACCTCTAAGGGTCCTCATGAAACTTCTAACCAGGGAAACAATGAGCAGCAGCAGCTCATGCTGGCTAAACCCCTGAATCTGTCTCCAATACCTTTTTTTTTCTCTCTCTGTGTAGTCCTTCTCTTAGGACATTCCATTCCCCATCCCATTTCATTAAATAAATTCAACTTTTATTTATTCACCTTCTGAGATGGTTATTGAGATATCACTATGTTAACCTTTCATAAACAATATTTTATCATGTTAAACTTTCATAAACAATAATTTATCATATTTAGAATAGCCTCCAGCTTTTAAAAATTAATGTATATTGAAGATGAGAAATAAATAATACACATACCGGTACAATGAAATAAATTCTTCAACAGATATAAAGACAGGGGTACAGAAAGTGTAATAAAATAAGTTTTCTGGTTGCCTAGGGGATATATATGACAACACTTTATATAGGAAGGTATGTTTTGGGGTTTCAAATTAAATTGAAATTTAGACACAAAGGTGGGGAGTAAAATGCTCTAAGTAGAAGAAGAGTAATGTGTAAGGACAGGTGATAAAATATCATGGATGTCCAAAACCGGTTTGGCTCAGTGAATAGAGCATCGGCCTGCAGACTAAACGGTCCCAGGTTTGATTCAGGTCAAGGGCATGTACCTTGGTTGTGGTCACATTCACAATAGGGGGCGTGTGAGAGGCAGCTGATTGATGTTCTCTCTCATCGATGTTTCTGACCTTCTATCCCTCTCCCCTCTTTCTTGTAAAAAAAATCAATAAAATATATTTCTAAAAAAATATCATGGATGGTTTAGAGCTGCAAGTGTCCAGTATGACAACATAGCAGGAATTACAAGGAAATCCAATGTCATAATTGAAAAAGTAGGAACCCAACAGATTATAAAAATACTGTATGCTAACAGTTTATACTTATAATAGTTTGTGGGAAGCAACTAAAGATTGTTTTGATATAATTATATTTAATCAGATTTGGACTTAAGAAAAGTAACCACCTACCTAACTAAAGAAAAGTAAACAATAAAGTACTATTTTATCTCCATTGAAAACTATGGTTTAGTACAATTTTATAAAGTTTTAGAACAAGCAAAACTAAACATATTTTAGGGGTATATTCAGATGTGATAAATACCTTTCAAAAATATGTGTACTAAAAACACAAAATTTCTACTAATCTCAAAGAATAATGTTTATCATTGAGGAAAGAACAGATAGACAAGATTTCAAGAAGTGTAGAGGTAGGAATATTCATAAGAAGTTCTATTTTTAAATTAAGAGGTACTAGCATGAAAGTTATTTGTTTATTATACTTCATATTGTATATTCTAAGTTTCTAATATTACATGATAAACCACTTAAAATGAATAAAAATTTTAAATAAAATATTTGACAACAGTATGAATAAATTATAAATATCACATAATAAAACACTTAAAAGTGAATTAGATTGAGAGAGACAGAAATAGAAGCTAATGCATTATCTCAGGTGAGAAAGAATGAGAGATTTGCCAGCTTGCTTGGCTGAATGGTTGAGCTTGGACCTATGAACCCAGGAGGTCAAGGTTTGATTCCTGGTCATGGCACATGCCTGGGTTTCAGGCTTGATTCTTAGTAGGAGGTGTGCAGGAGGCAGCCAGTGATTCTCTCTCATTATTGATGTTTCTAATTCTCTCTCTCCCTCCTCCTTACTCTCTGAAATCAATAAAAATATATATTTTAAAAAAGAACGAGTGATTAAGGTTCAGTAAATAATAAGGGAAAAAGAACAGTGATGAAGGTTGCTCCAAAATGCAAGGTCAGAAGGACTCTAAGGAAGTGAGTGTTCATTAGTGTTAAACACTGCAGGAAACTGGAACAGAAAAATACAACTGGATTTTTAAACTCTGGCGTCCCGGGTCAACTCTTTTGCAGCTGTTCTGTGTCCTAATGGAGGCTAGATCTATATTGCAATGGAGATTGAATAATTTCTATGTTGGAGTTGCTTAGGGGTGGTAATCTGGTTTGTAGGGTAGCAGCTAGGGTTCTTATATTGAAAGGAATTAAGGCAGAATTAGGTAGACAGGTAAGAGGTGGAAGGAGAAAGTTTGGACCTGACAATTGGAGCTAAAACCCCAAAATGTTATGTGGAAAAACAGGATAACAGGAAAAACATGATATCAAGAAAACAGGATGTTTTGAGAAAAGGATGTTTTCTTGCAAGTGCAAAATAAAATGTTGCAAAAAGGCCAGGAACCGATCAGAGGGCAGCACAGATAGACAAAGAGCAAGAGCTAGCCATTAGTGATATAAGGGGAGGAGCTGCATTATATCATTAGTGATATAAGGGTGCTCTCCCAGAGCAAGGGGCCTGTGTTTGGTTGCAATAAACTGCCTTACTTGAACTCCTCTGGTCAGAGGCTTAATTCTTTGATTCCATGTGACACTTGGAAAGAATTCCTGTTCACCAATTCTGGTATCATCTTGACGTTGCAATTATAGATAAACTCATTGTTAAGAGTATCTATTACAGACCAATCAAAAAAGTACATTCTTATGTGTTTATTTATACTTATAAGAATTTTTAAATGCCAATTTAGAACAAAAGCATCATCATCATCACTGTCTCCATTGCCATCATTATTACTGCTATTAAATATTTGGTGTGATTTTAGATAGCGCTGTTGGGAAGGGAGATGCTCTTATGGCACAGAAACAGTGGAGGAACAGTTAGGATTTAAGGAGGAAAGCTAGTGAGAGATATTACAGTGCAATGGTTAAAACTGGACTTTGACGCCAGTTTCCCTAATTTGAATTCTGACTTCACAATTTGAATTCTGTCTGCAGTTCAGCAAGTTAATTAAATTATCTGTGTCTCAATTTCACTGACTGTAAAGATACTACCTATCTCATAGCATTGTTAGGATTAAAATATAATTAACATATATAAACACTTAGAACATTGCCCAGCTTATAGTCATCTATTTATTAATATTTCTAGAGGCCTGGTGCATGAAATTTGTGCATGGGGGTGTGTGTTCCTAAGCCCAGCCTGCACCCTCTCCAATCAGGGACCCCTCCAGGGATGTTCTACTGCCAATTTAGGCCCAATCCTACCTGGATAAGGCCTAAACGGGCAGTCGGACATCCCTCTTACAATCCAGGACTGCTGGCTCTCAACTGCTTGCCTGCCTGTCTGCCTTCCTGATTTCCCCTAACTGGTTCTGCCTGCTAGCCTGATCACCCCCTAACCACTCCCCTGCCAGCCTGATTGATGCCTAACTGCTTCCCTGCCAGCCTGTGTGCCCCTAACTATCTTCCCCTGCAGGCCTAGTCATTCCCAACTGCCCTCCCTTGCAGGCCTGGTCACCCCTAAATGCCTCCCCAATAAGCCTGGTCCCCCCAACTGTCTTTCCCTACAGGCCTAGTCGCCCTCAACTTCCCTCCTTTTCCAGCCTGGTCGCCCCTAACTGCCCTCCTCTGCTGGCCATTTTGTGCCACCCATCTTGTGTCCACATGGGGGCAACCATCTTGTGTCCACATAGGAGCAGCCATCTTGTGTGTTAGAGTGATGGTTAATTGGCATATTACTCTTTCATTGGAGAGGATAGAGGCCCAGTACATGGGAGGGGGCCAGCTGGTTTGCCCTGAAGGGTGTTCCAAATCAGGGTGGAGGTTCTTGGGGAGTGGGGCAGCCTGGGCAAGGGACCTGTAGTGGTTTTCAGGCTGGCCACACCCCCCAACTACCCAAGCAGAAGTCCTGGTATCTGGGATTTATTTATCTTCTAAAAGTGAAACTTTGTAGCCTTGAGTGGAGCCAAGAATTCTGCTTGCTCCATAGCCACAGCTATTTTTGTTGGGATTTATTTATCTTCTATAATTAAAACTTTGTAGCCTTGAGTGGAGGCATGGGCTGGGTAGGGTGTGCAGAGAGCTTGGCTTCCTCCATTGCCAGGAGCAACCCAAATCTCCTGCTCACAGCCATCTTGGTTTGATTAATTTGCATACTCACTCTTGATTGACTGGTGTGTGTGGCTTGTGAGTATAACAGAGTGATGCTTAATTTGCATATTACTCTTTTATTAGATAGGATTGTGGCCCAATTGTAAAGAAATTATAATTTCTTGTCATTTCTTACTGCTATTTTGCTAAGAACTATTATGTGGCACTTGTAAATAAGCTATTTCATTTTAATGTCATAGTAAAACATTTCAGTGACCATTAAAGAATAATTTATTAGAACAATATACATTTTTTATTTACAATTTCTATTGATTTGAGCATAAACTCTGTAAAATTACTTATCACATTTTAGAATAATGATAGTTGAAAATGATTTCTACCTTGTGAAAAAGGTAGAACTTTAGCCAAAACCGTTTTGGCTCTGTGGATAGAGCATTGGCCTGTGGACTGAAGGGTCCCGGGTTCAATTCTGGTCAAGGGCATGTACCTTGGTTGTGGACACATCCCCGGTGGGGGGTGTGCAGGAGGCAGCTGATTGATGTTTCTCTCTCATCGATGTTTCCGACATTCTATCCCTCTCCCTTCCTTTCTGTAAAACTCAATAAAATATATTTTTTAAAAAGGTAGAACTTTAATGTTTAAAGTTTTATTGCATTTTATGACATGAACCAGCTTTTTCTCAGATTTGCAATTTAATTGCAGCATTTGTTTCCTTAATGACTCTGGTCTCCTTAAACTAATTTTACCATCTTGCTGATACTCTCAGCCATGAGATAAATAAGTTATTTGGGATGTGCTCAATATATATTTGTGTGAATCATGGTTTTTACTTTCTTCCTGTTACAGTCATGTTCTAACTTTTAAAATGTGCACCCAGTTGTTTATAAGTCACTTTTAACTATTTTCCAATCTCACATTGTAGTAGTAAATCAATATTAAAATAAGCTTTAATAAGAAATCTAATGGTGCTTAAAATTAGGTTATCTTTATTTAGATACAGACATATAATCATATTTTTGGAGATTATTTCTTAATACTCTTGGGACAGTCATTCTGCCTCTAGGCCCCCAGGTAACCATTGCTTGTACATCGGCTTGGTTCAGTGGATAGAGCTTCAGCTGCAGACTGAATGCTCCCAGGTTAGATTCTGGTCAAGGACACATGCCGGGGTTGTGGGCTTGATCCCCAGTGGAGGGCATGCAGGAGGCAGCCAATCAATGATTCTCTCTCATCATTGATGTTTCTATCTCTCTCTCCCTTTCCTTCCTCTCTGAAATTAATAAAAATATACCAGTTTTCTTTTTAAAGTTCTATGCTCTGAAGATATGGAGGACTCACCTTGCCCTAAAGCTTTGGCATCATTCTCCAGCCTCCTCCCTCTCTTTACCTATTGAATCATTCCACAGCCCCTGTTTTTTCTGTTTAGATTAAAGAAATTTTGTCACTATGAATTTGTTTAATATTGGTATGCAGCAGGTTTTGTGTTTTGGACTTTGCCCAGAACTTTCTCTTTCTGGGTAGGATATCTCTGAATAATGGGACCCAGATCAAACAATTCTACTAAATTTATTTGTGGCCTTACTCTTATACTGCCTGTTCATTAGACAGGTGGTCTTGTGTTGTGAGTGCAGGTGGGAAGAAAGAATGAGGAGCAGATAAATAGAGGACTTTTAAAAATGTTCATTAATTCCAAACTACTTCCAAACTCCTCAGAAGTATAATCTCCAGCCAAACTTGGTCTTCCCAGCATAAAAGGCCTATCAGCCAACAATGCTGACTCATCTCCCTTCAGCCCTTTATCATGGTTAATCATAACAGCAACCTGAAGATTGTACTGTAGAATGGAAAGAAAAAGAAACATGTTGGTTAGATTGTGTTCATGCAAAGGGAAAAATGATAATTTAGGAAAAAGCTATTTAACAGAAAACATCATTTCTAATGTGAGAGGAGAGTTAAGATCAAGAAAGCAAGTGGAAGAATTGGTCTTAAGTAGTAGAAAGGATACCTGTTCTTCCTAGATTAAACGTGTACCTAGCTGTATTAATAAAAATACAATAACATATTTCATTTGCTTTGCACCTTATACATTGTACTTTACATATATGTTAATGTTTGGCATTATTTTTCCTCAGATTAAGGTCAGAATAACTGAGATATCTTTCTCTCTTTCTTTCTCCCTCCCGCTCCCTATTCCTCTCCCTCCTTCGCCCCCACTCTCTCTCATATTACAATTATGCTCAATTTGGCTAAAAAGATTATGATATTTATTTTTCTGACTAATAATCTTTATTTTGACATTTTAATTGTAGAAAACATTCTTAGTTTTCCTTCACATTTTAATAATAAGCATTTGCTCCTAGGTGTTATACCTTCTGTGATGCTTTTAAAATGAAGTGAATTTCAGTCTCTACTCTTTTCAAAGACTTGCTTTAAAAGAAATAAAAACAAAAACAAATATGAAACATACTACTAGTAGAATTTATAGTCAGGGTTAGGGGCTAATTATAAAAAATAATTTGGATAAGAACAAAAACAGTAAAATACCATATGTACTCATTTACTAAAAATGGAAAAATTACCTAAATATATATAACAGATAAAATTAACCAAGTATATATAACAGAATAAAATGTAAGCGCTACCTCCATAGAACTCATATATGACAGCATAGGTAGAAATCTTTGTGACCTTGTATAAGTCAATGATTTCTTAGTTATATAAAAAACACACGCAACAAAATAAAAGAATAGATAAATTGTACATAAAAATTAAGAACATATATCCTCAAAGTATACCACCAGGAAAGTGAAAAGACAACCTCACAGGATGGCAGAAAATATTTGCAAATTTGTATAGTTGTTAAGAGACCTATCTAGACTACAAGAACTTTTACAACTCAATAATTAAAAGGCAAATAACCTAATTAAAATGGGCAAAAGAGTTG
Organism: Antrozous pallidus; assembly: GCA_027563665.1. Lineage (NCBI taxonomy): Eukaryota > Metazoa > Chordata > Mammalia > Chiroptera > Vespertilionidae > Antrozous > Antrozous pallidus. Next base: position 33,781,958 of record CM050519.1, read on the forward strand.
AACAGATATTTCTCCAAATAAGATAAACAATGTCCAATAAGTACGTAGAAAGTAGCTCAGTTTTCTTAGGCATTAGGGAAATGCAAATCAAAATGAGAAGATAATCATGTCATACCTATTAGTATGACTATTGTCAATAAGAAAGTTAATTTGAAAATGTTGTCAAGGATATAGAGAAATTGAATCCTTATGTGAAATTGTGCCGCTACTCTGAGGAGCAGTCTTTCAGTGTTTCAGAATATTTAAAATAGAATTAGCATGCAACCATTTCACTCCTAGTTACATATCCATCAAAAAAAAAAATTAGGTCTCAGCACTAACTGGCTTGGCTCAGTGGATAGAGCATCAGCCTGCAGACTGAAGGATCCCAGGTTTGATTCCAGATGAAGGCACATTCCCAAGTTGTGGGCTTGATTCCCAGCAAGGGGCATGCAGGAGCTAGCCAATCAATGATTCTCTTTCATCATTGATGTTTCTATCGCTCTTGCTCTCCCTTTCTCTCTGAAGTCAATAAAAAATATATTTTAAAAAGAAAATAATAGGTTCATTCAAAAACTTCCATATAAATGTTCATATAGTTTTATGCATAATAGCTTTAAAATGTAAATAATTCACATATCCACAAAATGATGAATGAATAAGTAAAATTAAGTATACCCATACAATGCAATATTATTTGGTAATAAAAAGAAATAAAGGGGGAGAGATCAACCAAAGGACTTGTATGCATGCATATAAGCCTAACCAATGGACACAGACACCAGGGTGAAGGCATGAGTGGGAGTGATGGGAGGACAGTGGGGGGAATAAGAACACATATGTAATACCTTAATCAATAATGAAAAAAAAGAAATAAAGTACCAGTACATAAATTGTTGGATAGTATGGTAAGTAAATTATATCTCAACTAGAGGCCTGGTGGATGAAAATTGTGCACGGGGGGGGTGGGGGAGGGCAGGGGATGTCCTTTAGCCCAGCCTGCATGCTCTCCACTCAGGGACCCCTCGAGGGATGTCTGACTGCCCTACTGGGATTGGTCCTAAATGGGCAGTCAGACATCCTTTTCACAATCCAGGACTGCTGGCTCCAAACTAATCACCTGCCTGCCTTCCTGATTGCCCCTAACTGCTTCTGCCTGTTGGCCTGATCACCCACTAACCACTACCCTGCCAGCCTAATGGATGTCTTACTGCTTCCCTGCCAGATTGTTTGCCCCCAACTTCCCTCCTCTGCTGGCCTGGTCACCCTACAGTGCTCCCCTGCAGGCTTGATTGCTCCCAACTGCCCTCACTTGTAAGCCTGGTACCTCCCAACTGCCCTCTCCTGCTGGTCTGATGGCCCACAACTGCCCTCCCTTGCAGGTCTGGAACCTCCCACTGCCCTCCCCAGCTGGCCATCTTCTGGTGGCCATCTTGTATCCACATGGGGGCAGGATCTTTGACCACATGGGGGTAGCCCTCTTGTGTGTTGGAGTTTCATAATAATATTCCAGCTGTAGGAAATGAGAAAATTGGATATAGGAAGAAAAAATGGGGCAAGAATTCCATTCATTTACTTCATCCTTTGTCACCCATTCTCTTCTCTAAATTCATTGTTTCAGCATCAGACACTTGCCAGCCACCCAAATCCTTAAGAGTTTCACACACTTCTGGCTGGGATTCATCCTACTCAGAGGCTGTTATTGATGGATGGCTGTGGGGACACATTGTGAGACAGAGAGAGCCCAGATCCCACACAATACAACAGGAACTGCGAAAACAATCCATGGAATGAGCAGAATACCAGCCGCTCCAGGCTAGTTCCCAGTGATTCAGCCACAGTTCACTGGGATAGCGACAGAATGACTTCCTCCCCTCCCAAAGAGCAGGCAGGCAGGTACTTTCAGTCATCCCAGAGGAATACCTTTGTTCACCAAAGAGCCTTTCTCCAGTGGAGACTGAAACAAAGACACAAACTGTATTGCATTTTTTTTTTCTTTAATTCAGAGCCGATGTGCCTCTTCCAGAAGTGAAACGCAGGAGCCCATGGACAGATTTCTCACATGCCGGTCCCCTCTGGGATGCGCAGTGTGACGCATTCCTCACAGGCAGTAAACTTGTCATGGAAATCCACTTTTCTGGGCGCACAAAGACTCTAGCACACCCCCCTGGAAAGAAGACCATGCCCCCCAAGTCTCTGTGCAACCTTTCTCAGATGGCTGGCTTCAATCAGAGCTGTTTCTTTCCTGGGTTATCAGACTGGGATTTCCTGCCCGCCTCCTGCTGGGAATGGGGCTGGGGCTACGATAGGGACCCCGTCCCCTGCTGGCCTCCCTCATGCCTCGGCCCTGTCCCCGGCTGCTTAACCCCATCCCTCTTGCCACTTGGCCCCAACTCCCACTCCTGATTGGCGGGTAGCGTAGCAAAGGTATGGTCAAATCTGCATATTACTATTTTATTAGATAGGATAATACTCCTTTTATAAAACATAAAACATATGGGAAAAGTTTATTCATTCTTCTACAATCATTTGTTGATTCCCAGTAGCTGTTAGATAATGTTCCACTTGTGGCGATGTTTAGGTTTTATTACTTAATAACAAAATAGCACTTATCCATATTATCTACAAATGCATTTATATTTCATGAATTTTAGATTTAACAAGATATTTGTAAAACCATGAGAATGCAAGGGACCATAAGGAGCCTTTATGGTCTCACACAAACTTCATCATTTTACAGTCAATGAGAGAGATCTCAAATGAATTACTCAAGACACACGGTTTCATTAAACCTAGTTGAAAAGTTACATATACTTTTCAGTGCATTTTTTTCCACATATTCTTTATATTTGTGGGTTTTTTTTAATTTTTGTATTTTCTGCTCAAGAGGTGTTTAAATCTCAAGTAACTTCAGTGATCAGAAGATTAAGAAAACGTTTGAAACAAACTAGTTAAAAAATGATACTGTTGACCAAAATTAAAATAACATTGGTGGAAACATATTCTGGACAAAATTAATAAGTAAGAGTGTAACATAGACTTTCATCCCATGTTTTAAAGAACAGCTTGAGAAATTATCTACTTTAGTTTACCTATCCAGTTGTAAGTTACTCCTACAATGTCTATGCCAATATTATGACCAATTCTTTCCTTAAATGTTAGTGGTGTTCTACACTAATTTTTTGAAATATGCTTTTAATTATTTTTAGAGAGGAAGAAAGAGGGATAGAGTGGTAGAAACACTGATGAAACAGAAACATCGATTGGCTGACTCCTATATGCCCCTCACTGGGGATTGGGCCAGCAACCCACGCGTGTACCTGGACTGGAAACCCAACTGGTTATCTCTTGGTTCATGGATTAATGTCAACCACTGAGCCACACCTGCCAGATTACATTCTCAATATTTTAAATATAAACTTCAAGGAATGTTACAAATTCTAAATACTATTAATTAACATTTTAACTGCCAGTATTTAATATTAAGAATATGATATGTGAGAAAACTATTTGCACAAAATAATGTTATTAATAATGGTTTTGGATTAAACAACAATAAGAAATGAAAACTAATCCTTGCAGGAAATTATGTATGCTTCAAAATCTAAATTTATATATACACTAGAGGCTTGGTATACGAATTTGTGCCTAGGTGGGGTTCCTTGGCCTGGTCAGCAATTGGGGCCAATCGGGCCAGTTGGCTGGGAGGAGGGAGGACCATGGGAGGTTTGCTGTGGGAGCAAACTGACCACCATGGGGCAGCTCCTGCATTAAGCATCTGACCTCTGGTGTCAGTGCATGCCATAGTGACCAGTCAACCAGGCATTCAGCCAACTGTTTATAACGATTGCTTAGGCTTATATATATATATATATATATATATATATATATATATATATATAAACTAGAGGCCTGGTGCATAAAATGCATGCAAGGGAACCAGCCCTCACAGCTCCTCACAGCCTCAGCTGGCCCTCGCAACCCTGGCTTTGTCTGGAAGGTCATCTGGATGGTTGTGCTGCTGTTTGGTCTAATTAGCATATTAGCTGTTTATTATATAGGATTATATTTGCTTTTCAAAACCAGATAATGAAATTCTAGATTACTATATAAATTGCTATTATTTGGCCATTAAGATAAATCTATTCTCTACTACTGTTTGATTTTAAAGAATAACATTGAATGATGAGATGATGGTTGGTCTGTGTTATTCTTTTTACCCAATCTACTTTTGGAGTTGGAAAGTTTTCATTTAATGATTTATCACAAATGTTTTTGCTTGTTTTTTTCCTGGAACCTGCAACTTCATTAATTCTCATCTTTATTGCCCAGGATGCCAGAGTATGTCCTATCTCTGAGAATTTATAGATCTTGGTGTTGTTTAGCTTAAGGTATGGTTATTCCCAAGTTTTACTTGTACTAAACCTGAAATATATCACTCATATTTCTGCCTTTTTGAAATAAGGCAGTAATTTGCAGAGCATTATATGACTTGAATAGTAAAAAAAAAAAAAAAAAAAAAACACAAAAAAAAACCCAAAGGGGTATAGATTTACAACAACGAATTTCAAGTGAGTTCATAAAAATGTCCATTTTTATTCTAAATGTTCTGGCAAAATAATATTATTTTCTATGTCAAGTGATGTTTCCATCTCTGACAACTAACAAAATGTGTTTTACCTGTTGAAGCAGACTATTTAAATGCAAACCATAATGTTATCCACTTACAAACCAAGCTTGAGAGTCTCAGAAAAATTTAGATTTTCAAGATTCAATGATATCCTACTATCTAATCTTTCTGAGTAATTAAGAAAATAAAGCTAGCTTCATTTAGCTTCTTCCTTTCCAAGAAGAAACTAAATCATTGTATCCTCAAGTGATATCTGTCAGCACATTCTGCAAAGTAAAGTTAACTCATTATTACAATATTATAATTGTTGTCTATACAGGGTGGAACACAAGTAAGTTTATAATTGTTCATCTGAAAAATAATACAATAATTAATAAATAATAATATCAGAAAAAATGTACTTTGCATCCTCACAATTATAAACTTATTTGTGTCCCACCCTGTATTTTCTTTATTCTTTTTTTCTAATTCTGTGTCAAGTTTATAAAATTTAAAATGTAAAGATTAAGACTGGGGAACCAATATGGTAGCATAGGTAAACACCTATACTGCTGCCCCACCCAACAATTTCAAAACTGCAACTAAAAGACAAAATGGACATCATGCAACCACTAGAAAGCTGGCTGAGTGGAAATTCTACAACTAGAAAGAAAGATAAAAGGACACTGAGATTCAGAGGAACTGCGGAGGGCAGAGTTGCGGAGAGGCAGAGACAGAGATGCTGAAACACACATGAGAGGAAAGGGTGGGTGGCTGAATACCTGGCTGATTTTCTTGAACCGGGAGGGAGACAAAAACTCCCCACTACACTGATCCCCAATTCTGGGAGAGTCTCAGGGAACCCAGACTCATACGGGGTGAAACTGGACTGTCAGGAGGAAGCACACTGGGACTTGGGAGCTGCAGAGATGTGCAAACTCGTGGAGAGGGTGCACAGCTAAGCATGTGGCTGGCTCTCTCATTCGGGAGGAAAAACAAAACTGCTGGACTGCATTGTATTCCAATTCTGGTGAGACTTTGGGTATCCAGGCTCATTCGGGGAGAAACTGGACTATCTGGCAGTGGGCACAACTCCAGGGCAGCTTTCTTTCAGAAGTGTGAGCAGCCATTGCCATGGCACACAGAGATCCAGGCACCACTTAGGGAGGGGCTGATGGGAAACCAAAGCTAACTGCTCAGCCTTGAGACTCCACCCCATCCAAGCTGAGTACAGAGGCTCTCCCAGTGTAGACACAGCTGATCCTCACAGCCAATTGGCCTGTCAACCCCTCCCAGTGATAACAACAATAATCTAGGCTTAAATACAACAAGACAGTGCTGCCCATAAAGGGGTGAACCAAGAGTGCACCTCAGGTAACTGGGGAGGCTGAGCCAGTGTCCACTATAGGACACCTACCACACAAAGCTACTCTACCAACTCAGGGAAGCAGCCAAAATGAAGAGACAAGGAAACAGATCACAATTGAAATAAATGGAGGGAAAAAAAACAGAGTTTAAAACCACGGATATAAGGTTTTTCAAGAGGATCCTAGAAAAGGGCTATAAATTTAATGAGACCCTTGAGGATATGACAAAAGACCAACTAGAAATTAAGCATACACTGACTGAAATAAAAAATACTATACAGAGACCTAAAAGCAGACTAGAGGACTGCAAGAATCAAGTCAAAGATTTGAAATACAAAGAAGCAAAAACACTCAGCCGGAAAAGCAAAAAGCAAAAAGAATCCAAAAAACTGAAGATAGTATAAGGAGCCTCTAGGACAACCTCAAGCATACCAACATTCAAATTATGGGGGTGTCAGAAAAAGAGAGAAAGCAAGATACTGAAAACCTATTTAAAGAAATAGTGACTGAAAACTTCCCCCACCTGGTGAAAGAAATAGACTTAAATGTTCAAGAAGTGCACAGAACCCCAAATAAAAGGAATCCAAGAGGACCATACCAAGACATCATAATTAAAATGCCAAGAGCAAAAGACAGAGTGAATATTAAAAGCAGCAAGAGAAAATCATAAGATTCTCAGCTGATTTTTCAACAGAAACTATGCAGTCCAGACAGGAATGGCAAGAGATATTCAAAGTGATGAATAACAAGAACCTACAACCAAGATTACTCTTCCCAATAAAGCTATCATTCAAAATTGAAGGTCAGATAAAGTGCTTCATAGATAAGAAAAAGTTAAAGGAGTTTATCACTGCCAGACCAGTATTATATTAAATGCTAAAAGGCATTATTTAAGAAGAGGAAGAAGAAAAAGATAAAAATTATGAACAACAAATACATGTCTATCAACAAGTGAATCTAAAAATCAAGAGAATTAAAAATCTGATGAACAGAATAAACTGGTGAATATAATAGAATCAGGGGTATAGAAAGGGAATGGACTGACAATTCTTGGGGGGAAAGGGGTGTGGGAGGTGCAGGAAGAGACTGGACAAAAATTGTACACCCATGAAGGAGGACAGTGGGGGAGGTAAGGGAGGGAGTGGGGTGTATACAGGGTGGAGGGGAACTATCAGGGGAAAAAAGAAACATTTTAATAATCTGAAAAATAAAGTTTTATTAAATTTAAAAAAGATTAATATGCTAACAATGATCATAATACAAGTGTACATGTATAATTGGAACATGTGTATTTTAAAAATGTAACTAGAGTTATACAGAGTATACTATTTACCAATATAGCCTTCTTCTAATTAATATATGCAGTCAATGCTGATACAGATGTCTATTATATATGTAAATATATGCACTTATGTTTTAATTAGTGACTAGATATAATAAAACCTATTTTTACTTCATCAATTTTTATTTAGGTAAACTGAAATATATTTATTTTAAAAGTATGTATTTTCTTCTACATTTCATATTATCCTCTGTATTTTCATCATCTAGTTATTATTTATTCATCCATATATCAGATGCAAAAATAGAAATACTACTCTTAAATTGATAATATGCTTATTCTCCTTTCAAATAAAATTAGAGCAAAAACTAAATTCCATCTTTATTTATATATTTGGAAATCCATCCATGTTCTTTTAACTTATCCAATTAAAATGCAAGTTATCTTCAACAAATGTTTAGAAAAGTAGAATATCTGGCTTGAATTTATTCAGTCTTAAATAAATCTACTTAGATTTAGTATCAATGAAAGTCTATTTTATTAAAAAATTTTTAATCATTATTTTCAAGAAAGCCTTTTTACTAATTGTGAATTATATATCTCTAACTCAGCTAAAATAGTTTTTATAGTCTCTCAAATAAACACTGTCTAATGTAAAATAATAATTAGAAGTGCTTATTAAAATAAATCCTACCATAAAGTAATGGTATACCATTTGTTGAATTTACTTAGGTGAGGATCTGAATTCCGTTCTTCAGAACTTTGCTGATTTCTGATCACTATTATCCATCAATATTTGATTATTTATAATGTGTTGTTTTATGTAATTTCCAATTGCACATAAAAATAGGATACATTGATGATAACCACTCTGACAGGTTTGAAGTGCTATATCCTTGTCATTTCGAGTTGCATCTCTTAGGTGATTAGTGACTTTGAGCATGTTTTCATATGTCTCTTGGCTTTCTGTATGTCCACTTTGGAAAAGTGTCTATTTAGGTTTTTTGGCCATTTTTTAATTGGATTGTTTATCTTTCTTCTGTTAAGTTCTATGAGTTCCCTATATATTTTGGAGATTAAACCCTTATCAGATATATCATTGGCAAATATGGTCTTTCATGTAGTGGGGTCTCCTGTTATTTTGGTGATTATTTATTTTGCTGTGCAGAAACTTTTTATTTTTATGTAGTCCTATTTGTTTATTTTCTCCTTAATTTCAATTGTCCTAAAAGATGTATCATTAAACATATTGCTATAAGAGATGTCTGAGTTTTTGATGCCTACGGTTTCTTCTAGAACTTTTATGGTTTCAAGCCTTACATTTAAGTCTTTTATGCATCTTGAGTCTATTCTTGAGTATGGTATCAGTTGATGGTCCAGTTTCATATTTTGCATATAACTGTGCAATTTTCCCAACACCATTTATTGACGAGATTCTCTCTGCTCCAATATATGGGTTTGCCTGCTTTGTCAAATATTAATTGAGCGTAGGGCTTGGGTCAATTTCTGGGCTCCTTGTTCTGTTCCTCTGATCTATATGTCTGTTCTTGCGCCAGTAGCAGGCTGTTTTGAGTACAGTGGCTTTGTAGTATAACTTGATTTCTGGTGTTATGATTCCTCCAACTTTGTTATTCTTTCTCAAGACTGCTGTAGCTATTCAAGGTCTTTTTCTTTCTTTCTTTCATATAAATTTTTGAAGCATTTGTTCTAGGTCTGTGAAGTATGCCTTTGGTATTTTAATAGGTATTGCATTGAATCTGTAGATTGCCTTGGGTAGTATGGACATTTTAATGATGTTGATTCTACCAATCTATGAACATGGGAATGTAAACTGGTGCAGCCACTGTGGAAAACAGTATGGAGTTTCCTCAAGAAATTTAAAAATAGAACTCGCATTTGACCCAGTCATCCCACTTGTAAAAATATATCCTAAGAAATCTGAACCACTCATCAGAAAGAATATATGTACCTCTTTGCTCATAGCAGCACGAATTACAATAGCTAAGAATTGGAAACAGCCTAAGTGCCCATCAGCAGATGAATAGGTAAAAAAACTACAGTACACTTACAAAACAGAATACTATGCAGCAATTAAAAAGCAAGCAAACAAACAAACAAACAAGAAACTCTTACCATTTGTAATGGCATGAATGGTCCTGGAGAATATTATGCTGAATGAAATAAACCAGTCAGAGAAAGATAAGTATCACATGACCTCACTCATATGTATAATTTAATGGACCAAATAAACTGATGATCAAGAATAGACCCAGAGTCATAGAAGCATGAATAAACTGTTGAACCTCAGAGGGAAATCAGGGGAGGTGGGTGGGAAGAGATCAATCAATGAACTTGCATGCGTAAATGGACACAGACCATGGGGTTGTGAAGACATGTTGTGTGGGGGAGGATGGGAGCAGGCTGGAAGAGGTTAATTGCGTAAAAAGGAGGACCTTGAAGATTAAAAGAAAAAAATGAGATACATTTGGTTTTGTATGAATTATTGTGTTAGCATGTGTCATTTATGTTGGCCCACCAGGTTTTATATTTATCCCTTGATAGAATGATGGCTTTCAATGAAATCTAAATTTAAATAAGAATAATTTTCATTTGAAATACTAAAAACTATTAAATATAAAGATTGAATATGAAATAGATCCACTGTAAATATAAGTATATACAAATATAGTACATGAAATATGTGTTTCACTTAAAATTATTAATACTTATAATGTTTCGCCCTAACTGGTTTGGCTCAGTAAATAGAACATTGGTCTGCACACTGAAAGTTCCCAGGTTCGATTCTGATCAAGGGCATGTATGTTGGTTGCAGGCACATTCCCAGTAGGAGGAGTGCAGGAGGCAGCTGATTGGTGTTTCTCTCTTATCAATGTTCCTAACTATTCCTCTCCCTTCCTCTCTGTAAAAAATCAATAAAATATATTTTAAAATATATTTATAATGTTTCATTTAAATTTATAAAATTTATAATAATACATTTCAAATAATAATAATTATTATTTTAAATTCTTTATTGTTTAAACTAGGGGCTTAATCACAAGGAACAACAACAGCTTGTAATTATTGGAATTGAGAGTCTTTAAAGTATCACATATAGTATTACATATGTCTCCTTTTACCCCATTGACCTCTCCGGGCCACCCCTACTCCCCAGAACATGTCCTCACCCAATATATGGATGTATTTATTCACTTATTACTTTTTTTTCAAATGTGTAACATGTGTCTGAAACGATAAAGCTGCTATACTAAGAACTGACAGTGAACATGTCAGATGCAGGGGTAAACTCAAGGAATATGTAATCTAGCTCTAAGCATTATGTTAATATATTTACAGTAACTGGAGGTCTGGGGAGTAAATCTGATACATTATTAAAAGTTATTTTCCCTTGAATTTATCTGGTTTTGCAATAAAATTCTGAAAGTATACCTTTAAGAAAATGATCTGCTCAATCTCTACTTTGCTCTCTTTACAAAAGGCAAACTGGGTTTTCCTTTAGGCAAAGATTGATTTATCATGTTTCTTGTGAACTATCTCTATCTTCCTCTTTAAAAAATTATTGTAATTACCCCTAAGCACAAGTATATCTTTAATAAAGAAATGGCATTAAAAGAAAAATCTAAAATGGAAGTATAAAAAGAGTTTAGTCCTATGTGATTCATCACCTCATCAGAAAATATAAATATTTTATAACATTAGTTCATGATGTGCAAATTATTATAATAAAGTGAGAGTTTCATATGAGTAGAAATCAGATTTTTTCTCATTTGAACAAAAATAAATTATTAATTGTATTTGCTGAATTGTTCTCAGCAAACTGAAAAGGGCAAAAAGTTTCTGGCTTTTCTTTGTTCTGACAACACAATAGAATATTACTTAGCACAGAAAAGCACTCTATTGATTAGATGATTTGAATCATTAAACACTAACAGACAACTTGCAAGTTACAAAGCAAGTCCTTTAGATGTGTGTTTATGGAATAGTTTTTAACATTTGCATTACTTCATGAGCCTTTATTATATTACTAGAGGCCCTGTGCAAGAAATTTGTGACGGGGGTCAGGGGATGTCCCTTAGCCCAGCCTGCACCCTCTCAAAATTGGGACTCCTCGAGGGATGTCTGACTGCCAGTTTAGGACCAATCCCAGTAGGATCAGGCCTAGACAGGCAGTCAGACATCCTTATCACAATCCAGGACTGCTGGCTCCAAACTGCTCACCTCCCTGCCTTCCTGATTGCCCCTAACCGCTTCTGTCTGCCAGCCTTGTCACCCCCTAGCCACTCCCCTACCAGCCTGTTTGCCCCCAACTCCCCTCCTCTGCCAGCCTGGTCATCCCTAACTGCCCTCCCCTGCTGGCCTGATGGTCCACAACTGCTGTCCCTTGCAGGCCGGGAACTTCTCAACTGCCCTCCCCTGCTGGCCATCTTGTGGTGGCCATCTTGTATCCACGTGGGAGCAGGATCTTTGACCACATGGGGGCAGCCCTCTGGTGTGTTGGAGTGATGTTTAATTACTCTTTTATTAGATAGGATAGAGCCCTGGTGCATGGGTGGGGGCCAGCTGGTTTGCCCTGAAGAGTGTCCCAGATCAAGATGGAGGTTCCCTTAGGGCAAGGGGCGGCCTGGGTGAGGGGCCTGTGGAAGTTTGCAGGCCAGCCATGCACCCAGTGACCCAAGTGGAGGCCCTGGGATCTGGAGTTAATTTAAGTCTACAATTGAAATTTTGTAGCCTGGAGTGGAGCCAAGTCTTCTGCTCACTTTGTGGAGGCAGCCATTTCTGTTTGAAACCTTGTAGCCTAGAATGGTGGCCTATGCCGGCAATGGCAGGCAGAAAGCTTGGCTTCCTCTGTTGACAGGGAAACCCAAGCCTTTCTCCTGCTCTGTTCTTTCCAGCTCAGTGGCTGTCGCCATTTCTGTATCTTTTATAATTGAAAGTTTGTAGCATTGAGTGGAGGCCTAGGCCCGCAACAGCTGGCAGAAAGCTTGGCTCCCTCTGTTGCTGGGGAAATCCAAGCCTTTCTCCAGCTCTCAGTTGTGGCAGCCATCTTGGTTGATGCTTATTTGCATAATCTGCTCTTGATTGGCTGCTGGGCCTGGGTTGTGGGTGTAGCAAAGGTATGGTCAAATTTGCATATTACTCTTTTATTAGATAGGATTGCCATAGTATCAACTCAAGACACACAGCCCCCCTAGGAAAATTTAAATCTGCTATACAACAATAACAAATCTGATGCACTTTAATAATAAACTTTATGTGTGTTGTGATTTTTATACAACTTTGTGTTTTAGAAATTGATCAGTAAAAGAAATAAAATTAAAATACACAAATGAATAGATCCTTAAAATGAATGGAATGCTTTTCAAATTGTTCAATATTATCATCATCTTCATTGTCAACAAAAAAGCAGGATATATTTCTTAAAATAGAATGTTCTTAGTTTTGGTAATAAAAAAACATTTTACGTTTTTAGATAACATATTTGAAGAGCATCTGAATAGAAAAAAATGAACTGTGTCTAAAATTTACCCTCAAAAAGCTTATCATTTTCATTGGATAATCTGTGATTATGCTTAATTAGCCTTTTAAACTGTTATAAATGCATATTTAATTGTAGTTAGGTTATAAAACCCCAATAAAAGCTCTCTCTAGTCAAACTACAATTGCTATGAGTGGATAATTATTTGTTATAACATTACTACTTATTATACATTTCTATCAATTTTCCAGTGTAATGTGCATATCTTGTTTGTGTATAACACCACACATAATTAAAAGTAAGTTTTTAAAGCCCCTTTACTTAAATAATCTTTCAGTCTTAGGGAGTACCCTGGAATTTTACCAATGACTAAGTTAGAATACAAATAAAAACTGCTTGTACAGAGTTGTGAGTCTAATTTATGGACAAAGCAAGTAAAGAAAAATAAAAACAGGATTAAGAGCAAGGTCTTCTCTAGCTAGGCTTCCACATGCTTCTTCCTGTTGTGCATCCTGCTAGCTAGAAACCATGAGGAATATCAGGTATTTCAAAATAATGACCAGAAACCACATCAATCAAGCTTGTTTTTTTTTCTGTGGCAATGCTCTAATGGCTGTGAAGGACACATAGATGATGCATGTGTAGGATTTTTTAGTGTAACAGACTCTGAAAAGGCAGCTACTCTTACAATCTCTCAGAAAGCTTTTATGCTCCAGTTCTGTGACTTTAACCTTTTAAGGCAACTGATAGAACATGGTGGCATCTAATTAGTCCTGTTGCCATTGCTTCTGCCTTCAGCGTAAACATTATGAAATGTTTTATGCCATGCTGGTAGCACTAGTCAGAAAGTGAGAGTAAAAACAAAACAAAACAAACAAAAAAACACACAAAAAAAAAACAAAACAAAGAAATTAAAAAGAACAACTAAGGAACAAAATATGGAGTTCTTTGGTATCATCTATTTTTTGGCTTATGATATCAATTTCTCTAAAAAATTCAGATATCAGAAATCTGACTAGATATTATGGGTATATTTATTAGTATATTGGAGCATGGAATTTGAAGTAAAATCCACATTCTAACATGCTCTGTCGGTTGTTCGTGAGTAAACTATTTAACACCCCTAAATTGTATTTAATTCTTTTAAATAATGGATATAACACAAAACTTGTAAGAGGTTTGAAAAGATTAGATTAAATAAGTATGTTTACTATGGAGCACCATACCTGATACTTACTATACACTTGTGCATGGCCAGTACCAGTAGAGATAACCATTATCAACAACACAATGAAAAAGCTAAAGTTACCTCAGTCTCCCTGTAGAAGTTTAAAAAAATGCTACCAAGGAGCTACCAGATTAATGGTGGACAGCAACAACAACTATTATATATATGTACAATTAAGACATGATGTAATTAGCACTCTGAAGTATATAAAACAGTATAAGGAAATAGAATTTTGAAGAGAGCGTCACTTTATATACAACTAGAGGCCTGGTGCATGAAAATCATACACTGGAGGGGCAGGTCCCCTTAACCCAACCTGCACCCTCTTCAATCTGGGAATCCTCGGGGGATGTCCAACTGCCGGTTTAAGCCTGATCCCAGAGACTAGGCCTAAACCGGCAGTTGGACATCCCTTTTATAATCCTGGACCTCTGGCTCCTAATCACTCACCTGCCTGCCTGTCTAGTCACCACTAATTGCGCCCCCTACCAACCTGGTCACTTCTAACTACCCCCTGCTGCTTACCAGGTTGACCCCCAACTTCCCCACCTGCCAGCCTGTTATGCCCCAACTGCCCCCCTTGCTGGCCTCGTAGCCTGACTCAGCCTGTTTTTTCAGTAATTTGGTCGACCTCACTAACCCCCTTGCCAGCCTGGTTGTAGGCATCCATTTAGTGAGGGCGTGAGGGTTAATTTGCATATTTCCTCTTTATTCTATAGGAGGCTATTCAGAGAGTTTTCTGTGGAAGTAATATTTGAGCAGAAATATAAATGAAACAGAAAGGAAGGAATATAAATATTTGGTAGAAGTGTGTTTCCAGTAAAAAGAAGAAAAAAGCACAAAGGTCATCAGGGGATAGTATACTTGATGTAGTAAAAAAACAGTAAGAAGGTCAGGGTGGCTGGAACTGTGTGACCGGGAAAACAATGGTAGGAAATATGATTGGAAAGAAAGTTAGAGGAAAACCATGTGTAATCTTGTTGACTGAATCCAAAAGTATGAAGAATCACAATCCCGAAAAAGTAGCCAAAGAACTGTTTGGTTTAATTAATACATTACAAGGTATTAAACGCATATTTGGGCCAAAACCAATTTCATTGAAAAGCTTACTCCTTTTCACAGAAGAGTTTGCAGTATAATGATGAAGAACAGTCACAAAGACATAAAATAGATAACCAATTGTTTAAGGGAGCTTAGGGTGACATAACATAATCCTAAGAAAACGAATATTGTGATAAGAAAAAGAATGGCATGAAAAGATTCAAGATATTTTTTAGTCATGGATTAATTTAATTTGGAAACTGAAAGGTCACTTAGAAATAGATTCCAGAGATTCCAGATAAAAGAAGTATCACAAGTTAAGTATCAGCGAAAGGGATCCACAACACAAATGTGAAGGGTAAAACCAATTCCTTTTTTTTTTTTTTTCAGGAAATATGTCCATGCAGCAGTTTAGAAGCTAGGTGCAGAGCACTATGCAAATGAAAATATGAAGTTTGAACTGCTATTTTGGGATATGTATTGAATCAAAGTTAGCTTAAGAAGACAAGCTACTCCACATTCTATGTAAGAAGAGATTTGGAGACCTACTCAGCTTTTGTATAGTGCTGTGGAAGTCAAGGTTAAGGACATTTCTACTAATAATTTCAACCTTCAGTTTAATGGGAATTCTTTTCAAAAACACTCCATAGAGGCACTGTATTTCATAAGAATCTATGGAAGGCTCCCATCAATTTTTTCAGTCTACAGTAGTGAAGGAAGTCACTTTCAAGGACTCCCCCAACTGCCCCTTGAGAATTTATTTCAACTTTCCATCTCCCCACATATGTACCTGCAACTGTGTGTGGAAATAATGGTGTCCTATTTAACTTTCCATTTCTTGTGTGAATGCCTCTTATTGGCAAATTATAACCCAGAACCATAAGAAGAGAGGATCTCTGGGAGATGCAGTTCAAGGAGTTTCCTATAAAGGCAGAGCTGACCTTGGAGGGAAGTGGCACTGGTGATCAGTGTAAATAGACAACCCAGAAGAGAAAGAAAGATCAGAAAACTAAAGTAGACTCTGAAATGTTCATCCTTCTTTAAACAAAGCAGATAAACTCTAATATTATTCTTTTATATATTTATTTTAACAGATTATACTATTAACAAAAAACAAAATAATACTTAAATGCTCGTGTTTTAGATACAAGTTTGTTCTTTCAAATGCATGAAGACAGTTATTTTCATTCTCTAATAGTATTTAGCCATAGGAACCCATAATTTTTCCAACTTTTCTTCATAAGAAATAATAAAATATTTACTATTCTTGATATTCTCTTCTGTTTCTGCTTATCATTCTCCAATGTTTTTAAAAATGTGATGTACAGAATTAAACACAGGTCTCATAATGAAATCTGACTACTAGAGAACAAGGTTGGCTATTTCCTTTAATTATTTTGTTGCCATATTTATATTTATGTAGCCAAACTTCAAATGATTTAAAATTAGTTTCACACTTCTGGCTAATATTGAACTCACAATAAAAATTTTCCTGTATTTTTGCACATGAACACTGCCAAGATGCTTCACCTTTCCTAAATAGATTTTGGAATCATCCACAAAAAATCAATAACTGAAGCCAAATAAATGAGTGAAATTTCTAAAGAAAATTTAGCAAATAATATAAATAGGAAACACATGCCAGTATAGACAGCAAGTTAATATCTAGACTTTGAAGACCAACTTCATATCTAAAAAATATTAGCAAGAAAATTAAAAATTTAAACAAATAAATCTTATATTTGAAATAAACAAAAAATAGTTATAGCAAATAAAAAAGTTAATTCAGTCCTGGAGGTAAAAGGAAAATTGGGATGATTTGCTAATAACATAGTTAGCACCAACAACAAAAAAATCATGACATAATAGGTTTGCTCACAAAGCACAGACTGAATAGATTGGATGAGGACATATGCATGGGTAAATAAAGATCAGAAGGCAATATGTGGTGAGAAGTTATAATATGAGATACAAGCATTCATCTCAGAATTTTATGGAACTGAGAGAAAACTGTCTAGAAAGACAACTGTTCAATATATTTTCTTCACTAAAATAGCAACCCATGCACATCTAGAGACTACTACAGCTTTTGCCTCCAAAAGAATTTGAAATAACTTAAATTTTAATAGACATGAAATTTCATTTAAATTTAACTAAATTTAAATGAAATGAAAAATCATTTAAATTTCAAGAGACGTGTTAGCTAGAGCTCTTCTAGTTTCTGTTTTAAATACATTTTACTATAAGGCATATATTTTTAAGTGCCTAAAAGATATTGCTTTTATTGTTTGACAAATTGCATAGCAGTCTAAGCAGCTGCAAGAAAAACATTTTTATTACTAAATTAATAATTTCAAACTGAACCAGAAGGGACCATTATCCCTCTGAATATGGAGACATATTGTTCTTTAGCTTAGCTAAACCAGGAGGTCCTAATTATAATAAAATGTGCATAATTAAATGAATACAGTTGAACTTTGATATTTCAGTTGATGAAATATTTGTTTGCTTTTACTTCTTATGGTTCATATAATTTCAATAGCAGTACAGTACCCAGTCATGAAAAATTTTGAAAGAAGAATTTGATGATAGAATTACAAAGCATGTATCTTTCCTTGTATTTCTACATTTTCACGTAATTTACTAATCTGCTTAAAAGATTAAAGAAGGAAATTAACATAATATTGAAATTCTATATAAGAAAAATAATCGGAAGACTTTTAAATGACTAAATGTTATTAGTGTTTGAAAAAGTGTTTAATGTCAAAATAAGAGCTTTTTAATAAATAGCAATAATAAAGCTTAATGAGTTTTATCTCATATGAATTATTCTCCTGACTTGGAAAGGGAAAGTTCTATACTTTAAAATTGGTTGTTCCAGTAATAATAATCAAATCATTAATAAAGTTAATATTAACAATAGCAAAAAATGGCTAGCATTTTTATAGGGCTTGCTATATGCCAGAGATTGTATTAAGTGTTTTTAAAATGATTATTTCTGGGGTATGAAAAATGATGAGGATAAAACTGTTGTAACTGCTTATTCTCTTGTGGAATAAAGACAATGTAAAACAAATCACACCTTAAAGTATACAATTCAGATTTTTAATATGTCTATAAATACCCATCTCCAAATATCATCACAGTATAGGTAGGAATTGAATATAAATTTTTGTTTGATACATCTCAATCCCTAGTGGAGAAGTTGTAAGAAAAATGCAAAAGAAAAGTTTTAATGGCAAAAACTGCTAGCCCTTCAATAAAAAATTAAATAAATGGGAAAAAAAGGTAGCTGTGAAAGCGGGTGTATAATGATAGATATTCCAGGAACAGTTAAAAAATTCATTTACGCAACTTATAAAATCTAAAATTGATAATATTTACATCTGTATGGCCAATAAAATATAAATAAAGCCATAATAAAGTCCATTACATAATCTTTTGCATTGTATTCCATAATAAAAGGACACCAATCATACAAAATTTATGTTAAAATTTAAAAAGTAGTTCAACGCAATGACAGTAATTATTTTAACTCTGATCCTACAGCTATGTCTCCATTATTAAAATATTAAATTTTCTTACCATTGTGTAGCTGTGAGCCACCTTCATTAATTCAATACACCCTTGAGCATCTGCAAATGATCGGATTCCTAAGCAGTTGGATGGATGCAGAAGCTTCATGAGGAAATGGCAGCACACTTCCACTACTTGGGGCAGCTGAAGAAGGCAGGCTGCAGCGAGGAGGTTTTCAATGGTGTCTTCCTTTAATTCCAAGCAACCTGCACATTAAGGGCAGAGAGTTATGAAACTCTGTTTACAACATAACATAAAATGTACGATTGTGTTTCTCAAAACTTTAGGCCAATCTGCTAGATATAATCTGAACCTAGATTTATAGTCAAGATAAAATAAGTCCATAAAGGCCAGCATCTTGCTTTTTAAGTTAAATTTAACTTAAAATATTATATGCATAATGAAGGGATCACTACAATAAGTATAGTAACCATCTGTCACCATACAAAGTTACTATGGTATTCCTTATGTAGTACATTAAATTCCAGTGATTTATTTTATAGCTTAAAGTTTTACTTTTTATTCCTCTTCACATTTTTCACACATCCCACTTCCCTTCCACTCTGCAACCATCAGTTTGTCCTTTACATCTATGAATTTTTTTGTTTTATCTTTTTTCTTCATTTGTTTTATTTTTAGATTCCATATATAAATGAGATAATACTGTGCTTGTCCTTCTCTGTCTTATTTCACTTAGCATAATACCCTCTAGGCCAGTGGTCAGCAAACTGTGGCTCCAGAGTCACATGAGGCTCTTTGGTCCCTTGAGTGTGGCTCTTCCACAAAAAACCACTGCCTGGGCGAGTCTATTTTGAAGAAGTGTTAGAAGAAGTTTAAGTTTAAAATATTTGCCTCTCAAAAGAAATTTTAATTGTCGTACTGTTGATATTTGGCTCTGTTGACTAATGAGTTTGCCAACCACTGCTCTAGTTCCATCTATGTAGTCCCAGATTTCAATATTTCAGTTTTTATGGCTGAGAAGTATTTTATATCATATATGAACCACATCTTCTTTATTCATTAACTTGCCAATGAAAATCTAGGTTGCTTCAATATCTTGGCTATGGTAAATAAGGCTGCAGTGAACATAAGGGTGCATATATCTTTACAAATTAGTGTTTTTATTTTCTTCAAGTAAATATCCAGAAGTGGACTTGTTGAGTTTTATGATGTCTTTAGTTTTAATTTTTTGAGGAACTCCCATATTTTTTTCCATAGTAAATGCAAATTTACAATTCCACAAACATGCACAAAATTTCCTTTATTTCCACATCCTTGAAAACATTTGCTATTTGTTGTCATTTTGCCAATAGTCAATCTGATAAGTATGGTGATATCACATTGAGGTGTTAATTTGCATGTCTGTGATAATTAGTGATGCTGAGCCTCTTTTCATGTGACTGTAGGTCATCTGAATGTCTTCTTTGGAAAAATATCTATTCAGTTCCTCTGCCCATTCTTCATGTAATGTTCAAAATCATCTAGTACAGTGGTTGGCAAACTCATTAGTCAACAGAGCTGCGGTTTGCTGACCACTGGTCTAGTACATACAGATACAATATCAACTAAATTATATGTGTCCAGTTCAGCAGAAATTGTTTCTTCCTTTAAAGGATGCTCAAATGTTATTAAAAATAACTAGAGTTTACTAAGCCTATCTAATGAAAGAGTAATAGGCAAATTAACCACCACTCCACTACAGCCCACAAGCTACACCCACAGACTACGCCCACCAGCCAATCAGGAGATAGTGTGCAAATTATTCCCAACCAAGATGGCTGTGGCCACAGAGCAAGCGGAAGGGAGGCTTGAATTTCCCAGGCAATGGAGGAAACCAAGCTTTCCACACACCCAGGCAGGCCCAGACCTCCATTCAAGGCTACAAAGTTTCAATTATAGGAGATAAAAAAAATCTTAACAGAATTGGCTGCAGGCACAGAGCGAGCAGGAGGCTTGGCTCTGCTCAAGGCTACAAAGTTTCAATTGTAGAAGAGAAAAAAATCCCAGGGCCTCCGCTTGTGTCGCCGGAAGGCACTGCCAGCCTGCAAACCACCACAGGCACCTTGCCCAGGCTGCCCCATGCCCTAACGGAATTCCCAGCCTGATCTGGGATACCCTTCAGGGCAAACCAGCTGGCCCCCATCCGTGCACCAGTCTCTATCCTATCTAATAAAAGAATAACATGCAAATGTGACCATATCTTGGATCCTGATTGGCTATGCTACCAGCCAATCAGGAGCAGGGAGTAGGACCGAGGGGCGGGGCTGAGTGGTGTGAGGGCTGGGCCCTGGGGGTGGTGACAAAGCAGTAGCGGTGGCAAGCGCCACAGTGCCCTGGCCGCCCGAGCTTGGAGGTGGCTGGGGCACGGGGTGGGATGAGCACAGAAGCACTGTGGTGCCCTGGCCACCCGAGCTTGGAGGCGGCTGGGATGTGGGGCAGGATGAGCACAGGAGTGCCACTGTCTGAGCTTGGAGGTGGCAGGGAGTTGGGGCAAGCTGCCAGGGTGCAGGAGCCAAGGTGAGCGCCCAGCCCCTGGGGCCAGGTGGTTACAGGCAGCTGGATCTGAGCTGAGCAGGGAGATGGCTGAGTGCCCAAGGCCTAAAGCCTCTGATGAGGCTTTAGGCCTTGGGCAGGCTGGGAGTGAGCCATCAGTTGGACATACCCTAAGGGCCCCCAGTATGTGAGAGGGAAGCTGAGGGACCCACTCCCCCATGCACAAATTTAGTTCACTGGGCCACTAGTCCTATCTAATAAAAGAGTAATATGCAAATTGACCATCACTACAACACACAAGATGTCTGCCCCAATGTCGACACAAGATGGCCACCACAAGATGGCCAGCAGGACAGGGCAGTTGTGAGGGATCGGGCTTGCTAGGGAGGGCATTTGGAGGTGATCAAGCCTGCAGAGGAGGTCAGTTAGGGATGACCAGACCAGCAGAGGAGGGAAGTCAGGGGTGACTGGCCCTGCAAGGAAGGGTAATTGAGGGGGGGGATCCAGGCCTCAGGGGAGAGCAGTTGGGGAACCAGGCCTCTAGGGGAGGGCAGTTAGGGGTGAGCAGGCTGGCAGGAGAGCAGTTAGGGGGTGATCAAGATGGCAGGCAGAAGCAGGTAGGGGCAATCAGGAAGGCAGGCAGGCAAGCAGTTGGGACCCAGCAGTTCTGATTTGTGAGAGGGATGTCCAATTGCCTGTTTAGGCCTGTTCCTACTGGTATCGGGCCTAAACGGACAGTTGGATATCCCGCAAGGGGTCCCAGATTGAAGAGGGTGCAGGCTGGGCTGAGGGACACCCCCCCTTGCACAAATTTCATGGACCTGGCCTCTAGTACCTATAAATAATATCTTAGAGCTTTATTCACAATATCAATAAGACAGGATATTATAATTTAGGAAAATATGTTACATATTAACTTCTTTCTTAGAATTTATAATATACAGAATATATCACAGTCATGGCAACTTCATATGTTATTATCATGGCCATAATATTTTAAAAATAAATTTATATGAGTAAAACTAATATTAAAATGTCATGTGGGTGTGTGTATATGAGTGTGTGTGTGTGTGTGTGTGTGTGTGTGTGTGTGTGTGTGCTTGTTTATACTTTTATCTTCCCAGTTCAACACTTGAAAAGTGATTTAGAGATAGTATATCAGTACGATAAGCTATAGGATATTTAAAATATTTGTTTGTAGAAATAACAATTTTTCAGTCTAGATTTAAATTTTGGGTCTAGTCCTGTATTTCATAACAATTTTGGTAACATTTTTACAGGGCATCTATCCATTCTTTCTTATTAAAAAAAGAAAAAGATAAATTTTTGACTTCTCACAGTTTAGCTATAGACTAATTTTTAAAATTTACTTATTGGTGATTTTCTATTTAAATTTTAAAGAAATAAGCAATGTTTATTTCAAAGAATTTTAAATGTTCTATTTTTTTCAACCAGGGATATATCCAATGAAATGATCCCTTTGTAAAAGCCACAGGGCAGAAATGGAATATTAGCCAGTATTGAGCTTAAATGGACACAATTTAAACTACCTGATGCATGATATATTTCTTTATAGTTATAATCTGGTCACTTTTCTTATGGACTTATATGATAAAAGGCAAAAATCTGCCAAATTTTTTGCTTAAAGGGAACCAAAAAAGTACATGACTATTGTTAATGAAAAAATAAAGTAATTTTATACTTTCATTCAAAGTCAACTTTCAGGGCATAAAGTTCTCAAATGGTTTTAGCTTTACTGAGAGGGGAAATCTAAATGTTTTCAAGTTAGGTACCGTAGAAAATTGGCTAAAAATAGTTTATTCTTGGGTAAAAATATCGGTACCTAAGGATCTTGTAAATAAAATATCATAAATCCCTGAGAATTTTTCTCAAATAAGGAAATATTTATCTCTCTTGACAAATCCAGAGGAAGGCTGTCTCCAGAATTGATTAGTTGAAAAGCTCATCACATCAGGAAGTCGACAAGTCAAATGACTTGCTGTTTCCCTCATGGTTGCCATAGTGTCAAGTTTCAGATTCAGACAGCAAAATACTCATCACAAAAGTAACTATTCCTTCATATATATATATATATATATATATATTTGCATCAACAAATAAATTTTTACTACAAGTTTCCCCAAATTATTTTTGTATGGCTCCTTGGGAAAAATTTAATCATGTTGAACTCAATAATTAGCAATGGACTAAAATCTCACTGATTGATTTTGAGCCTATATAAATTAGAATTATAAAATTAAAGTAAGCCTCCCTTGAGTCAATTGAAGGGATAAAAAGGAAATGATTTTTGAATAGTTATCACCAATGTGTGCTACTTTTATGTATAGTCTCACTTTATGTAAATACTAGAGCAGTTGAGCTTTCAAAACATGTAGCAGTAGACTTAAACTCTGATTTTCTATATAAGAATTCAGTTAAACTTGCACTGCATTGGAATGAAAACATGTGAAATAGAATGGGGCAGAAAAACTAACATTGTAGAAGATTACAAGTCTATGCTGTTTTATTTTTTAATAGAAAAGTGGTATCATATTAACAATCTGATATACTACCATATTTCATTTATAAATTCAGTTATATTGAAAAAAAGAATGTATTTTAATAGATAGGTACAAAAATAGCCAATGAAATCCATAAAGTAAATATTATATTTCTTCTATCATTTAGCTATCTACTTTTCTTTAATGGAAATATAAATAAATAATTTACACAATAGAAATTAAAACTAAATTAATATATTAGTAATTCATAGGGAAAATTAAATGTTTTTTTCTTAGAATGAGAAAAGTAAGTTTTACATTTATAGAAAACTTGTAATATTGTACAGAAATTTCTCATACAGTACAGTTGTTTTTCTCAGTTATTAATATTTTACATTAAAATGGTACACATGTTAAATTAATGAACCAATATTGTTAAACTTTTAAAAAATATATTTTATTGATTTTTGAGGAGGCATAGAGAATTAGAAACATTGATGAGAGAGAAACATCAATCAGCTGCCACTTGCACACCTTCTACTGGGGATGTGCCTGCAACCAAGGTACATGCCCTTGACTGGAATCAAAACTGGGACCCTTCAGTCTGCAGACTGATTCTCTATCCACTTAAAAAAAAACCAAACAGGTAGAGCTGTCAAACTTTTATTAACTAAAATTCACACTTTTACTCACATTTTCTTTGACTTTTTTTTTTTTTTTAACCTACATTCTTTTTCTGTTTCAGGATCCCAGAGAGGATATCACTTTCCATTTAGTCACTATGTCTATTTGGGCTCCTCCTGGTTTTCAGTTTCTCAGGTTTTCCTGGCATTTTTAAATATATATACTATCTAATAAAATAGTAATATGCAAATTGACTGTACCTCTGATCAAGCCACACTCACAGCCATGCCCATCAGCCAATCAGGAGCAAATTATGCAAATAAACCACAACCAAGATGGCTGTGGCTACTGAGAGCAAGAAGGAGGCTTGGGTTTCCCCAGCAATGGAGGAAGCCAAGCTTTCTGTCTGTCCTTTCCAGCCTAGGCCTCCACTCAATGCTGCAGAGTTTCAATTATAGAAGATATATCCCAACAAAAATGGCAACAGCCATGGAGCTAGAGAGCAGAGGCTAGGGTTTCCCGGGCGATAGAGGAAGCCAAGTTTCTTCAGCCCTAGTGCCTAAGCCTCCACTCTAGGCTACAAAGTTTCAATTATAGAATTTAGATAAACCCAAATAGAAATGGCTGTCACCACGGAGCGAGTAGAAGGCTTGTCTCTGCTCCAGGCGACAAAGTCTCAGTTGTAGAACATAAATTAAACCCAGTCGCAGAGCCCCAACTTGGGTCACTGGAGGGCATGGCCGGCCTGCAAACCACAATAGGCCCCTCACCCAGGCCGCCCCACAGCCCAAGGGAACCCCCACCATGATCTGGGACACTCTTCAGGGCAAACCAGCTGGCCCCCACCCATGCACCAGACCTCTATCCTATCTAATAAAAGAGTAATTTTCAGATTGACCATCACCCCAGCACACAAGAGGGCTTCCCCATGTGGTCAAATATCTTGCCCTCATGTGGACACAAGATGACCACCACAAGATGACCTGCAAGGAAGGGCAGTTGGGAGGGACCAGGTCTTCAAGGGAAGGCAGTTGGGGGTGATCAGGCTGGCAGAGGAGGGAAGTTGGGGGCAAACAGGCTAGCAGGGGAAAAGTTAGACATCAATCAGGCTGGCAGGATAGTGGTTAGGGCGTGATCAGGCTGGCAGGGGAAGTGGTTAAGGGCAATCAGGGAGGCAGGCAAGTGAGCAGTTTGGAGCAGCAGTCCTGGATTGTGAGAAGGATGTCCAACTGCCCGTTTAGGCCTGATCCTACCGGGATTGGGCCTAAATGGGCAGTCATACATTCCTCAAGGGGTCCCAGATTGGAGAGGATGCAGGCTTGGCTAAGGGACACCCCCTCCCGTGAAGGAATTTCGTGCACGGGACCTCTAATATAAATGAGAAAAGAAAGGGAGTGAGAGAGGGTAATGTCAGTGAAGATAGTCATTGATTGGCTTCCTCCTACATTCTTCCTACTTGGGATGAAGCCTGCTACCCTGGTTTTTGCTCTTATTGGGAATCTAATTGTGACCTTCTTGTTCAGAGGTTGATATGACCACTGAGACAAACAAGCCAGGCAGATTTTCCTTGTTTTTGATGACTGACCCTTTTAAAGAGTATTGGCTAAGTATTTTGTAAAATGCCCCTCAATAGGAATTTGTCTAAATACGGATACACTAAGATTATCATCTTTGGACCATCACATTATATCTAGTGTACATACTATCAATGTGACATCACTGTTGTTAATTTTGATTAGTTGGTAGAAGTAGTATTTATCAAGTTTCTTCACTTTAGAATTACTATCTATACCTGTATCTAGTATATCTATATCTATTTAATCTCTATCTCTATCTGTCTCTATCTCTATCTCTATATCTATATCTATCTCTATCTATCTATCTCTATCCATATCTATCTATATATTTTATTGATCTCAGAGAAGAGAAAGGGAGAGAGAGATAGAAACATCAATGATGAGAGAGAATCATTGATTGCCTACCTCCTTCACATCCCCTTCTGGAGATCAAGCCTGCAACCCAGGCATGTTCCCTTGACTGCAATGGAACCTGAGGCCCTTCAGTCCTCAGGCCAGTGCTCTGCCATTGAGCCAAACCAGCTAGGGCTAACATTACTCTTTTACTTCCCTTATCCTAGCTGTGTTCTCTGGAAGTCCTGATACACAGCTACACTTAAGGAGTGGGAAGTTATGTTCTATTTCCTTGTTGGCAGATTCATTGCATAGTGATTTGTAATTCTACATGCAGATTTGTATGTTCTTTATCATTTATTTACTTGCTCAATAATTGTTTATACTAGCAAATTCATAGGATTTTTTTGTGTTTCAAAAAAGGCAACAGAGTTAAGGTAACTTCATTTACATCATTTTATTATTTTTAGAAGACTTACCTGTCTTTTTAGTAGTTACCAAAAGAAATTGATTTATATTGCAATTTATACTTTTGGTACCATCAAATTACTCCTTATTGTAATACTTTCTCTCTCCTTCTCTCTCTCCACTGAAGGAAAATTCTGGTTGTCCTCTAAAAATTATAACACAACTGTTTTAGCAAACAAAATGTCAAGCTATACCTGGGGAATTTGATAGTCTTAGAATTTATTAATCATTAAACAATGTCATGCATGACTTGGAAATACAAGAAAAGCACAGTTTACATTTTTGAGTGCTAAGTATTTTTCAGATTTTAAGAGCTCACTGTTAGAAACATCAGAAAAATATCTACAGGAGGACCAGTAAAAAAGGAAGTGCAACGTCAAGGGCCATTATTTTTTCCATTTTCACCTGCCCACCCTTTCTTTAGTAGACCCAGTGGGTGTCAGGTTGGAACCAAAAATGTCAGTAGTCCTCATTTTGGGTACTTAAAGTGTTTTAAATCTACTATTTTTATAAAGCTGTCATTTGGAAAGAACAAGAAAGTGTCTGCTGAGTAAAAACCTTGACTTATTTTGAACATTCCCTTGACACACATTTATGCACAAGAGCTTAAATTTCTTGACTGTAATTATAGTATATATTACATATTTTCAGTATTATAATTTATAACTCTGTTTTTAACCAACTGTATAAATTTTATCACTCCCAGTACCTGCTATGGAGATTAAAACAGCCTGTCACTCAATACTTTAGGATATTTTTGCTGTGAGGAAAATAAAATAAATAAATATAATCAACTCATAGTTTTATACAAGTTTTCCAAGCTTCCACTGTAAGAAACATATTTTGGCAAACTGTATATCATAAATAGCACCAGTATATTCATTTTCCCATTATAGAATTAAGTATTTTATAACAGATACCTTTACATAATATAATTACTCTTAGCATAAATAATACAATTTCCTTTAAATTAAATGCACCCTGAGCCCAATTGAGTTTGATTCATAGATTTATTATTCTGTTCTTTTGTGAAATTATTAGTAATCTGTGTGTTTGCACATCATTCGACTTGAAATCAGACAAAAGTACTTCTGAAATGTGTTATGATATCCACTTTTGACATATTAGTGAAGATGTGTGAAGTACATCATATGGTGTCTTACAAATATTCAAATATTTAGAAACATTTTCTCAGACATTGGAAAACATTCTCAGATTTTAGTATAAAAAACTTGTGTTTTTGTTAAGCAAAGTATTTATTTTTATTTTATTAAAATGATCATGCTTCTTCCTTTGCTTTGATGACTGAGAAGCTAAAACAAATTGGTATGTTATTTCTATGAATACAATCTTTACACACCTTATGGTGCCAATGTTGTTCCTAATTGAAATGCCCTTTTAGGTCTGTTTTATTTGGATTTCAAAGCCTCATAAAACTTGTGTAATCAGAAACAAAATTATGAACAAAGTCATAATCTTGTGACTTTTGTAAAGGACTATATATTTTCTCCCTTTGTGTTTTACTTCAATCAGGAAAATAGAGAAACTGAAGGGGACAAGTCTCAGAGAATGTAACTTCTCACTGGACAGATTTTGTTGCAACAGTATGGAGGAACGTGTTCCCATAGACCTGGTTTGAATTGACATTATCTACAAAGTTGTTTCATCTTGGAATGCTAAAGTATTTTATACACTACCTTGGGTTGTTGTAATGTAGAAAAAAAGGTCAACAATTTTGATGTTTTATTCTGCTCAGGTTGGGAGTTCTACCATCATACCTGTGCCCATGGCTGTCCTACCCACTTCCTCTATACTTCAGGACTTTGAAGTTGCCAGATTGTTTGGTTTTAGGGTTTGTTTGGTTTTTTTTTTGAGGGAGGGGGTTGGAGGGAGATAAAGGTATTTTTTGAGGAACACTATTTTGGCTCTCAAATCTACTTAATAGGTTATCTTTGCACTTTTCTGATATCATTATTAGTCATTTTCAGAGATGATCATTTTCTTTGACTATAAGCATTCAAATTTTTTTCTTGAAATTTGTACATCTAACAATTCATATTTTTAATATTTCCTAGCCCCAATGAATCAGAAGTGCAATAATTGCAAAGTGCTATTGAGAAATTATACATTTGATTCTCCTATATGTGTGAAATCCTTTCCCAAAACACTACCCTAGCACATCCACTTATATCATATTACTAACACCTTACTGCCCCTCATTTATATATTTTATCCTAAAGCCATTTTGTAAAATGCATAATTAAATTGAATAGATAAAAAATGAGGTTTGTACTTGAGGCCCTAAAAAAGTTTTCCTTAATTTGATTAATGAAATAATTATTTGTCAAAAAAATCAAAATTATCTTATTATGTAATTTTTTGATTAGCTAAATTTATTCACTACTCAAAAATCCTTATTAAACATAAAGTAAATTAGCTCAGGAAAACATGAAAATAATGATCCACATTTCTAAGTATTGTTTGCATTTTGCTGACATGGCTGTATCAGAAATGCAAATGTTATATATTAAACAAATGTAAACTTATTTTTATAATTCTTATTGCAAGGTTGACTTCTACTACTATTCTTTATTAAAATTTATTGCTTTGCATTATCCTTTCTACTCACTATTCATAAACATTTCTAGAGAGAAGAAGAAAAGGAGGGGTGGGAAACTTGTGTGCACAATGTTTGGCTGGAATATTTTGTCTGGTTAAGAAATGTGAGAGGAGTATAATAGTAGCTACAATGTGTTCAAGAAGAAAGTTCAAGAGCACAGTCTAAAGGGAGTCAGGGATTCAGATATTCCTTAGGTTACCATGAGCACACAACTCATGTTTAGCTGAAAACTCTTTTCCTTGTTGGGTAGCCCTTATCATCCTTTATTTGAGAGAGACAAAGCATTTAAAATTAAGTGCTGAATGGTTCTCATTATAAATTTTCTTTCTCAAATCAGGCAAAGCAATAATTTATGGAACTTTTGAAAATACATTTTTAAATATTTTAAATTGATTTTTAGAGAGAAACAGAAGAGAAACATTTATGTACACCAACGAGCTGCCTCCTGCATGCTCTCTACTAAGGATTGAGCCAGCAACCCCAGGCATGTGCCCTGACTAGTATTCAACCAGTACCTTTCAGTACATGGGCTGACGCTCAACCATCTGAGCCACACTGACTCGGGTTGGACGTCTTAAGAAGAGGAGTCACGAGTGTTGTTTTGTTTGCTTGTTTTTGTCTGTTTTCTTATTCACAGTCGTTTTTCTCACAGGCGATCTGCAAATAGCATCAGCAATATTACATTTTAAAAGGAAAGTATTGAGAACTATTTAAAGACATGAATTGTTTAGAAAGCTAAAGTTGGTGTTTGAGTTGGTGTTTGCTAGATAAAGCCAAATACTGAGTCATAACTGAGATGTTTGTGAAACATATTAAAATGTTAAATATTAAACATGTATAGTATTTTATGTGTTTTTATTTATATAAAATTATAAAACAAAATTATACTTAAAATTGCACTTATGATTTGTGAACATTCAAGGTTGAGGTTTATTTCAAATACTGCTGTGGTCGATTACAAATATTTCTGTATTGAGTAGCATCTATATGCTTTCCTCAGGTTATTCATGATTTGTGTAAAATGAAATTAATTTTAAGAAAAAATTATATTTGATGGCACATTTTTTCACTTAATGTGTCAATAAAATAAATACATATAAGCATTTTAATAAAACAGAAGTTTGAGTGACGTTAGAGCTAGTTAAAAGGACTTCAATGTCATTGAGAAAACTGGGCCATGGTTTCATATTTGTGAAATTTAGTTGATCTTGATGTTAAAGGTGTTTTAATTTTTGCATAAGACAATAATATTTGATTAACTGGCTCAAAATTTGGCTGGGTGGATCAAATGAGATAAGTTATGCTAAAATACTGAATGCAGTATATGATAAAATCACACCTGAAATATATAAAGTAGCAAATTAAAAGGTGATTTAAAAAATATATACTTCTAAAAATGTATACGTAACCATTCATATGAATTATAAGTCATATTGTAATACTGAAGCATATAATAAATTTGATTAAGTATTAAATATTTTATGAACAATGTTATTCCCTTCCCAGTTCTCAGTCATCTGTATTTTTTAATAACAAACTGTGGAAAGGATTTGAAGGACTTACAAAAATACCTGTTATGAATAACAATTATAATTGAGTGCTTATAATATGCTAAGCATTATGCTAATTTTATTCACATTACTCCTCCATAAAACCATGTAATCTGACCAAGACCTCAAACTACAAAAATGGGAGCCCAAGGGATATAATCAAAACACTTAATGAAAAGTAAGAAATAAGTACATTCCAATTAGAATAAGTGCCCAGAATCAACACTGGCTTGCCTACATCATACTGAGTTTTAGTTGAATATTAGTCCTGATGAAGGCTGAAGAAACCCTCAGATATTTCTGAGGTTAAATGCCATATACTATACTACAATACCATTCAAAGATAACAGAATCCATTGTATGCAATAGTTATTTTGAGGTTAGAGTGAAGGTGAAATAATCTTGAGAAAATATATTTGAATATAAGATTAATGCACAAGAATACATAGCATGTTCCCTGCACAGTGGGTATAATGGCATATGATTCAGTCTCTGCTTTTCTAGTACCAAAACAGAGGAAAATATGGACAATTAAAAGACTAAGAGGAACAATAAACTAAAATTAAAGCAGATTTTTTAAGCTGATTATGAGACCTGAGAGATTGTTCTTACTTAGAAACTTTGAAAGTTAATGTGAGCTATGGTATAGGGAAGCATAACCCTTCCTCTATAACTGGCAATATTAAATTTCACACAGTTATTTCTTTTTAGTTCATCTACAAAAATCCACAGCATAAAGCCAAAATGCAGTTCAGTAAAAACAAAAGATGTACAATATTCACAAAATATGTACCATTTTTATTATTTGATCTAATCTTTTTTTCAAAATTAGTTTTCTATTACTCAGGATTGCACACACACAATGTTTCTTAGTAAAATAGTAGAAAGGTATTGGCATGATGGCAATATACAGCAGAATATGTTATTATTTTTTTTTACTTCTGTCTTTAATAATAATTTTAACATCTCATGAAAATTGTTAAGTCAGTGTTTTTAAATAATGGATAATAATTATATATAAAACCAGTCTTTAAAAGTTTAATATGTTAAATTGAGAACATAATTTTCTCATCTAGTAAAAGCCTTAGCTAAGTTTAAGACTAATGTCCTGCTAATGTGCTTGCATAATTCATGTTACTTGAATTAAACCAGTAATAAAAATGAAACAATAATTTACTTTTAATTACAATAAAATTTTTGAAGAGAGTTTAGAATATTCAGTCTAGGTTGAACATATTGACCTATACTTTCAATATTAAAGCAAGACATTAAACATATCAGCTCTTATATTAATGCATTTACTTCATACAAATGTTTGGCAGTAAGCAGAAGTTATCTTCATATTCTTTAGCCTAACTCTAATTAACTTTGATAGCACACAAAGTTTTGTGTTTGTTTATTTTTAAATAAGGAAGTTAAGACTTCAGTGTGATTAAAGGGTTGCTATTTGGCAGTTTAATTTTCTACCCCTCTTCTTAATAGTACTTCTATGGACAGCTTCCTTTATTAAATATTTTCCTTATTAGTTCTCTATATAACCTGACACTTAGCTAGTAACCGTGTAATCCCATCTCCTGTATTTGTTCAAACACTATTTCCTTATGCACCAATGAACAGAATATATTTTTAAGTATGTTAGGATAATAGGGACTATGTAAGAGATAAGAAACAAAGAAATTTTTATGAGCTTAAAGACAATTTTAAAATACAGAGAATCTGTTCAAATATATTAAATTGTATCTTTTTTTCACAATGCCATCATTAATTTAGGCTAGAGCTGAAATACATATAGATACAAAAACAATATAGTAGCCCTCAAAATTTGTTTCATTCCATTCTTAATGAGAAAATATGAGCCTGTATACATAAAAAAATATGTTTATAACCCTCTCCCCACACCGAAAAGAAAACAATGGTTAGCTATTTTAAATCCCAATTGGAAATTCTCTTAAAGGCAAAGAATGTGTATAATCAACATATTGTTTTCCAGAGCCTATTATAGGACATGGCACATAGTAGGCATTCAGTAAAACTTGAGAGGCATTCAGTGAATTCACAGGAAAAGGACTATTAGCCATCAATGTACTTAAATTTTTAGGCACCGTTGCTCCTTGCAGGTAAGTAGCATTCAGTTGTGAAGAAGCATGAACTTAAGCTGCAGTGACTCACTATATAGCAATAAGGGAGTCGATTTAAGCTACTCAAACTATATTAAGGACAAGATAGTCATAACCACTTCCAAGAAGTCAGTCATAACACATACTATACAGAAGCATATTGACTCAGTACAGAAAGTACCCGTCAATTTGTGTTATGGCATTTAATTCTGGTAATAGATTAATATCTTACTATTGATCTTTGTCAGGTTACTTTATATCACTAAGTGGGCTGCTGAAGAACTCCAGAGTAGCCCTAGCCAGTTTGGCTCAGTGGATAGAGTGTCAGCCTGCGGACTGAAGAGTCCCTGTTTCAATTCCAGTCAAAGGCACATGCCCACATTGTGGGCTCGATCCCAAGGAGGGGGCATGCAGAAGGCAGCTAATCAATGGTTCTCTCTCATCATTGATGTTTCTATCTCTCTCCCTCTCCCTTCTTCCCTAAAATCAATAAAAATATATTTTAAAAAATAACTGCAGAGTTTCAACCACTGAAAAAAATAACTGTCCCCTCATGTTAATTCAAAAGAGACCAACAAAATTCTGACCTATCTCATGATAATTTTGTCAATGTTCATTTGAAATATTAAATATATAATTCTAAAAAAAATGTTTTCATGAAAAAATGTTTATATATAGCATTTTTAATGTTTAGCATGGAATCTCTAAAGTTCCATAATTTTCTAAGTAATTTGAAAATAAAATAATGGGAACTGTAAACATTTTTTTTCTCCTCTGAATTCGTGTTTCAGAGATGTTCTGTAGATTAATTCTAGAACAGCATGGACTTCATTATTCCAAATTTAGGCATTAGCAATTCAAACAAATAATAAAAATAACAGTATTTTTCTAGATGAGTACAATTACAGAACAGAGGCTACAGAACATGTAGAAAAATATTTTAAAAACTAAGTGCCTTTAAAACTTTACAACCGAGATAGTGCATAATGATACAAATATGTTACTGCTTTTGAAAATAAAAGTGACAAGCTTTTTTTCACTATTCCTGTTGTAATACTTCTATTTATTATCAACTTGTTTGAAGGTCTATATCATTCCAATCTGTATTCATATAGAATTAATTTATATTTTATCTTCTAGTCCCTAGTGTGACTCTCTTCATTCAATAATAATCAAATATTTTTAACTGAATTTTGGATTGGTTTTGAAAAACTAGTATACAATCTTATAATTATACTAGAACCCAGTGCAGGAAATTCATTCATTGGAGAGTGAGGGGGCCCTCAGTCTGGCCTGTGCCAAGCTGGGACCCCTCTCTTCTTACTGCCCACCTGCTTGCTACTCCCTACTGTTCAGCATGCTGTTCCTTAGTGCTGCCACAAAGGCTCCCGCCACCACCTCTGCACTCGCCAGCCTTGAGGCCAGCTTCTGGCTGAGTGGTGCTCCTCCTGTGGGATCACACTGACCACCAGGGGGCAGCTGCTATGTTGAGCATCAGTGCATAGCTACCAGTCATTCCCCATTCAGTCAATTTGCATATTAGGGTTTTATTATATAGGATATTCTCTGGATCACAACCAAGTATACAAGCTTTAAATTTAAAAGGAAAGTTGTAAAAATGCACTACAGCAGGTCCTCAAATTGTATCATTTTGTTCAACATTTTTTTGTTTGTTCATTTGTTTTTGTAATTTTGATGAGATGCCCCAGAAACTTAACTCTTATTTATATCAATTAGCCTATACTAAAATTGGTTTCATTATACATTATTTCACTTAAAAACTTATTGATGACATTAAGTGAGGACATACTTTATTTTATAATGCATCCCATTGCTTAAATGGACATTTGCTCTCCATGAATGGCTCTTATCATACTCATATTCCCTAGTAAAAATCTACAAAAAAACTCAAAGGAAAGCTTTAAAAGAAGAAATGTTACTTAAATATATAATTAAGAATTTAGAAAAGTGATCTGAACCTGTTAGAAATACAATTATTTTTAACATCAGTGTGATTTTTCTGTTTTTGTTTTTTTTCCACTCCTAGACTTTTACACTGGCAAACATGTCAAACTCAAAGGCTAACACAGGCAAAATAAACAAGGTTTAAGTTTATATGGGCTGCAAAAAATAAAAGCTTCAATTTTCATAGAAATGTAGGTTTATTTCTATAGATACATACTGAATACGAAGGGCTGAAATAAATGCATAATTTTAACATAAAATAATACATTTTAATAAAAAATAATATTTTTCGTGAGCATTAACTTACCAGACTGAATAACTGAACAAATTAATAAGCATAACACAAATAAACCTATTTTTCTTTTTCTCCAAAAATGAAATGTTTCCTGTTGTGCACACCAAACAAGTCAGTTCAATACTAATGATGTAGCAATTAGCTGCTGAAATAATTGCTGCTAGTATTAGTGGAGAGGAATGGTATGCCAGCATGTAAAGCACATAGGAAAATTAATGCAACACGATTATAATAATTAGTCATTAGCAAATGTTGTAGTTCATTATTAATAACTAGAGGCACATTGCACAAAATTCATGCACGGGGGAGGGGGTGTCCCTCAACCAAGCATGCACTCTCTTCAATCTGGGACCCATTGATGTCCAACTGCTGGTTTAAGATTGGGCCTAAATGGGCGGTTGGATATTCTTCTCACAATCCATGACTGCTGGCTCCCAACGGCTCACCTGCCTTTGCCTGATTGCCCCTAACCACTTCTGCCAGCCAGCCTGATCACCCTCTAACCACTCCCCTACCAGCCTGATTGACAACTAACTGCTCCCCAGCCAGTCCGATTGCCCCTAACTGCCTTCCCTTGTCAGTGTGGTCACCCCAAACTGCCCTCCCATGCAGGCCTGGTCCCCCTTAATTGCCCTCTCCTGCAGGCCTGTGTCCCCCAAACTGTCTTCCCCTGCAGGCCTGGTGCTCTGTAATTGCCCTCCTCTGCCATCCTGGTCATCCTAACTGTCCTCCTCTACCAGTCTGGTTCCCCCCAACTGCTCTCCCATGCAGTACTATCCGCAACTGCCCTCCTCTGCTGGCCATCTCATTGTGGACATCTTGTGTCCACATGGGGGCAGGATCTTTGACCACATCAGGGTGGCCATCTTATGTCTTGGAATGATGGTTAATTTGCATATTATATTGTTATTAAATAGCGTAATATCTAATAAAAAAGTAATATGCAAATTTGACTATACCTTTGCCACAACCACAAGCCATGCCCACCAGCAACTCAGGAGCAAATTATGCAAATAAACCCCAACCAAGATGGCTGCCACCACTGAGAGCATGAGGAAGGCTTAGGTTTCCCCAGCAACAGAGGAAGCCAAGCTATCTGCCTCCCTAGACCTCCACTCAATGTTACAAAGTTTCAATTATAAAAGATACAGAAACGGTGGCAGCCATTGAGCTGGAGAGAACAGAGGCTTGGGTTTCCCTGGCAATGGAGGAAGCCAAGCTTTCAGTCTGCCATTGCTGGTCTAGGCCTTGACTCTAGGCTACAATGTTTCAAACAGAAATGGCTACTGCCCCCGAGCGAGCAAAAGGCTTGGCTCTGATCCAGGCTACAAAGTTTCAATTGTAGACATAGATTAATCCCAGATCCAGAGCTTTCACTTGGGTCACTGGGGGGGCATGGCCAGCCTGCAAACCTCCACAGGCCTCTTTCCGAGGCCACCCCTTTCCCCAAGGGAACCCCCACCGTGATCTGGGACACTCTGCAGGGCAAACCAGCTGGCCCCCACTCATGCACCTGGCCTCTATCCTATCTAATAAAAGAGTAATTTGCAGATTGACCATCACTCCAACATTCAAGAGGGCTGCCCACATGTGGTCAAAGATCCTGCCCCCATGTGGACACAAGATGGCCACCACAAGATGGCCATCAGGGGAGGGCTGTTGGAGGTTCCAGGCCCTTTAAGGGAGGGCAGTTGTGGGTGATCAGGCCAGCAGGAGAGAGCAGTTGGGAGGGACCAGGCCTGCAAGGGAGGGCAGTTGGGAGCAATCAAGCCTGCAGGGGAGGGCAGTTAAGGGTGAGCAGGCAGGCATAGGAGGGGAGTTAGGGGCAAATAGGCTGGCAGGGGGCCAGTTAAACATCAATTA
The DNA here is from genome assembly GCA_027563665.1 of Antrozous pallidus. Lineage (NCBI taxonomy): Eukaryota > Metazoa > Chordata > Mammalia > Chiroptera > Vespertilionidae > Antrozous > Antrozous pallidus. Next base: position 33,818,943 of record CM050519.1, read on the forward strand.
GGCTGGCAGGGTAGTGGTTAGCGGGTGATCAGGCTGGCAGGCAGAAGCAGTTAGGGGCAATCAGAGAGGCAGGCTGGTGAACAGTTTGGAGCAAGCAGTCCTGGATTGTGAGAAGGATGTCCGGTTGCCTGCTTAGGGCTGATCCTGGTAGGGATCCTGGTTTGACTAGATGGGCAGTCAAACATACCCCGAGGGGTCCTAGATTGGAGAAGGTGCAGGCTGGGCTAAGGGCTGCCCCCTCACCCCCCATGCATGAATTTCATGCACCGGGCCTCTAGTTATGTATAACAGTATGCTGTGAAAATTAAGTTATGAAATTTTTATTCAAATGTTTGTTAGATACCATTATTTTGGCTGGGCCACAAAAATATTCATTGTGGGCTGCAAGTGGCCAATGGCCACAAGTTTGACAAGCTTGTGTGTCAAAATAATTGACCTAATAACGCCCCCCCCATTCCCCTTTTTTTTTACGGAAAGAAGCTAATTTTGATACTATAGTAATTAGTCATCATTTTAATAGTTGTATATTTACCCTTTATGCTTGCAATAAATTTAAAAATTATTAAATAATTAAGATTTTCTTTAATTTTGTCAACACAAAAATCATACTGGTTTTATCTTACATATTTCTAGTATTAAACTTGTTTTATTATAACATCTTTCTTTACAAAATACTCTACACCCTTTGATCTATTACTACCACTGCACTCACTCCTTGATACCCAGGTCTCTTTTCAATTAGGAAAAAAAAAATTCCAAGTGTTTATTTTAGTTTTCATTGAAACTCTCCCAGGACCCTGATCCCATTTCCTCTCTTTCTAATTTGCTGGGACAGGAGAAAATTAGGGTAATTAGAAAGGGTGTTTTCCACATCTTACCATGTATGTATTTTTATTAAATGAAATCTTTAAAGGGTAATTCCGTTACAGCAGGTAGATAGAAAGATATGAGCTGGGAGAGGCAGCTGGGGCTTGGAGGAAATAAGTGACATGAAAAACTGAAAATGGACAGTAGAGGTGGTGGGTCCTTATGGGAGCAGGAAAGGTTCAGAGCCCTCCTGGATGTGGTCTAAATGATGGCTTAGCACTTAGACGAAGGAGACTTATAACTTAGAGATACATTTTTTAATACATTAGGGAGTGGGTAACTTGCTTCTTGCCTAGGGGGCTGGAGCCTAGAGGTATAAATCATTTAAACTCCCTGGCACTCCTTCCATTTTGCCAGGTGAGCTCCCTGCTCAGGTCCTCTTTCCTACAAGTAAATTCTTGCCTGTGTTTGCTGTTATTTGTTGTTTCTCATTTGAATGTATTCCTATAAGCAAGACAAGTGGGAGTGCAGAGTACTATCTCTGGCCTGAGGCAGAGACCCCTTGTTCACCACTGACAATTTCTCATTCTTCAAATAAAATATTATTAAGCTCTATAATTATCGAAGCTTATATCAGTCAAAATTTCATTCTAATCTAACTTTACACATTGTTTCATTTTCTTAATTTCTAAGTGAGTGAAATAAATTAATTACCTATTATTTTTAAATCTCAGGCATTTTTCAGATCTCATAAAAATGTTTCCTTTGAAATCATTTTGAGCACTCTCATTCATGTCTTTTGAACACATAATCTTAACAGGTAATAGTTAACTATAAATTCTTGATATAGTTGATCCTCCTTGTTTTTTTTTTTTTTTTTTTTTTTAAGCCTCTCAAACCTCACAATTTAAGAAAATAGTCCCAAAATGGCTGACCTTTTAGTATCTTACTGCTTGTTCATTACCACTTTCTGGGATACATGTATTTTTAGTCTTCTACAAAACGTCTTAGAAGTCAGCTAGCAATTTAAGTAGAAACACAAATACCTCCTGTTCTTGCCTTTCTATACTATTGCTGAGGTGATCTCTCCTATTGTTGTAATTTGTTACACTGTATGTAGAAAAAGACAGGTACAGATTATACATTACACCTAAAATCCCCCTTACCTTAGCTTGTAAAGTATGTTCTCATCTAGGGCATTTCTATAAACTAACAATTGGAAATTTAGCAATCACCAGGAAGATAGGAGTATCAGAGCACAGGCCAAAGTGGCAGCGGCAGCTGAAAGGCAGCTTTGTACCCTGTCTGCCCTTCAAAAAGCGGAGCCCAATCTAGGTCATTGCATCAGCAGGGAGCTTGGAAACACCTTCCAACTTTGCACCAAGATGAGTGTCTTTTGACCTAGTTTTGCACAAGAGAAATGCCAGGCTGCCAGGCTATGGAAGCTGTAAGTGTTGGATTCATTGCTAGAAGGAATCTTGTGATGTTTCAGGATTTGTTTCTTTCCCAGAAACAATAAGGTGGTTGGATTTGCTAATCTTGACTGGGAGGCCATGATAGTTTGCTATTATTTCAGGTTGTATGTAAATTGAAATTGATCAATATTATCTCAATTCCCATCAGCTGACTTAGACTTGCTTCTTCCTACTGCTAGTCCTTTGACCTCCCTTTTATTAGACGATTTGCTTTAGAAAATGTAAATTCCTTCTTTACTCCTTTGAGGTGTGAATATTTTTAAAAGGTTCTTGACAGTTTTCCAATTCAGAAATGTTTTTCTCAAAGCCATTCCTTTGAAATGCCAACATCAAGGGAGAGAGCACCCAGCCTCTAAGTTTTGTGAGACCAGGAGCATAATTGGAGTGAACTCCTTGCTTCAAGTTGTAAAACTAGCTTCCGTTGCAAAGATAGGAGAGACATCACTTTTCCATTAGATACAGCCAATTAGCAAACACAGATGGCTTATGTTCTCTCCCGCCTGAGCACTTTAAAATTCTCCCCTCTACGCTTTTATCTGGCAGAATTATTATTTTACTAGTGGCCCAGTACACAAAATTTGTGCATGGGGCTGGGAGGAAGGGTGTCCTCAGGCCTGCCTGCACACTCTCCAAGCTGGGACTCCTCAGGGCATAATCTGCAGTCAGACATCCCTCTCACAATCCAGAACTGCTGGCTCCTAACTGCTTGCCTGCCTGCCTGATTGCCCCTAACTCCTTCTGCCTGGCAGCCTGATTGTCCCTAACTCTCTTCTGCTTGCTTGATTGCCCTTAACCGCCTCTGCCTCAGCCCCACATCCAGGACCCAGGATTCCCTCCTCCAGCAGACCACAGGCACATGGGATCAGGGCTTCCCTCCCTCTGGTCAGCCATAGGTGCCAGGCTGGCTGCAGCCACAGGGGATAGTGGGCAGGTGGCTTCACCTGTGCTGCAGCTGCAAGTGCTGGTGGCCAGGACCTCAGGGTGAGCAGTTTCTCCGTCTTCCAGGCCTCTCCCAGCTACAGGTTCTGGTGCCGAGGACTGCGGGGTGGGCGGCTTCTCTGTCTACCAGGCTGTAGCCAGCTGCAGGTGCTGTCACCTGGACCACAGGTGGGCGGCTTCTCCATCTTCTCTGGGATGCAATGTGGGCAATTTCTGTGGCTGGCTGCAGCCTGGGATCATGGGGCAGGCGGCTTCCTTATGCCCCAGGCTGCACCCAACCTCAGGCAGTGGGGCCAGGTTTCTCCTTCTCCCCTAGGATGTGGGGCAGGCAGACATGAGGCTCCTGCGGCTGGCTGCAGCCTGGGATCATGGGGCAGGTGGCTTCTTCGTCTCCCAGGCCAAACCCAGCCTCAGGCACTGGCATCGGGCTTTTCCAACCCCCACAGGCTAGAGCAGTGGGGAGTGGGGCTGCCGCCATGTTTTCAGGTTAATTTTCCTACTCACTTTGATTGGCTGGTAGCATAGCAGAATGATGGTAATTTCCATGTTTCTCTTTTATTGGTGTAGATTATTAATTTATTGGGGTGACATTGGTTAATGGAATTATATAGGTTTCAAGTACACATTTATATAGTATTCCATGTACACATTGCATTGCATGTTTATCACCCAAAGCCAAAGCATCTTTCGTCACCATATATGTGATCCCTTTTCCCCTTTACTACTGCCACCCTTCTTTCCTCTGGAAACTTCTGTACTGTGTGCCAATGAGTTTCTGCTTGTTTGTTTGTCCTGTTTGTTCATTTACTGCTTTCAGTTTTATATTCCCCATATGAATGAAATCATATGGTTCTTGCCCTTTTCTGTCTCACTTATTTCCCTTAGCACGATAAGTAAACACTCAGTTCTGGTCTCCCTCCCCAATTACTGCAGCCTTCAATAAAGGCTTACCTGCTTAACTTTGTCCAGAGCAAATATTTGCTTTGACAAAACATAATTTTTAAATTACTGAGGCTGAGACATGTCTGTCTTCCCATCACATTGCTGCTTTGAGATTCAGCATCAAAAGCAGGTCCATTTTTGTTTTAAGATGCTTCATTTACTGAGTGTTAAATTGGTATTAACAAGTCTCTCTCTATAATAAGCCAAATCCTCAAAGAATTTAGATTCCCACTAGTTCCAAGGTCTTTTGCTTTTAGAGGCTGATCTTTAAACACCATGTCTTATTTCTCTGTGACCAGAAATATTTAAAAATGTTACTCCTTAACTTAGGGTCCTGATGCTTTGATAATCAGGCCCCTTTCTTCCTCCCTCCCTCCCTTCCTTCCTTCCTTCCTTCCTTCCTTCCTTCCTCCCTCCCTCCCTCCCTCCCTCCCTCCCTTCCTCCCTCCCTCCCTTCCTTCCTTCTTTCTTTTTTTTTCCTTTCTTTTTTTTAATATAATCATCAATGGTTCAGGCAAAATGAGCTATATTCCATTCTAAAATGTATCCACTCATACTGTTTTCTTTTACTACTATCACAGTATTTTATTATAATATCTCGTCTAATCTCATGAGTCTTGAAAAGCTATTAAAATGTTTTAAGTGAATGTGAGCCCTGGTAATGCTCTGAGCAGGTTTTATGCCTTTTAACTCCTTCTTAACATTTAATGTTATATCATGTATATTCCTTAATCTCTTTTCTCCACGTGGACCATGGGCTTCTGGAAGACAAAGACATGACTTACTCATTAGTTTATCTTCCAGAGATAGAGCTAATACTTGAACATTAAGTAACATTCAACAAATGTCTGCTAAATTAGAAAAAAAACTATTTGTACTAAATTTTATAAGGTGAAAAGACCAATAGAAAATGTCAATATAGAGGATCAGAAAGAAACAAATCAGTTTTTAAATCTCATCATTTCCACAAATCTATGTATTTTCATTGTCCATTTCACGTTTATAGAATCCACATTAAATGTTCCATGAAGGTTTTAAAATTAAAATAATACATTGCAAAGAATAAAGAGTTATTTGAACACATCTATTTCAAAATGAAAGAAAATTAGAAACCATTTTGCTTCCTAATGTTTTAAATATGGACATAAACAAATTCTTATTTGATCATTAATGATCTCTCTGCTTCTCTTTTCAGTGCATCTATCTGCTATTTATTTTATAAGCCACTTTATTTTGTTTATTTGAATTTTTTTTAAATTAATTTGAGAGAGAGAGGAAGGGAGGGGGAGAAATAAAATCATCCGTGAGAAAGAGTCATCAATTAGCTCATCTTGCACACCAACTACTGGGGATTTAGCTAGAAATTTGGGCATGAGTCCTGACTGGGAATTCAACCAGTAGCCTCTTGGTGCATGGGGCGATGCTCAACCAACTAAGCCACATATGCCAGGGCATATAGCACAGTTTAAATTATTAGTGGAAGAAATTTGATATATGTACTAAATGATATATGTACATTTATAATTTCAGTAACAAACAAAAAAGTAGTCTGACTTTTCTCTGTTACTCTTTCAAATGGAAAAATGAATAAATAAGAGATGCAAGCTGTATTTTTTAAATTTTAAAACCTTGTACTCAAATTCTAAAATCCACAAGATATCAGTGTGAAGCTTCATCTTTTACTGTACCTGTGTATGCAAATTGCACAAGATCCCAGAGGGCATTGGGGTCTATGCCTTCCATCTTGATTTCCTCTTGCTTGGCTTCGCAAACATCACTTGTAAACATGGCAGCAAAATAGTCTGAGACTGAGCTCAGAACAAGCCTGAAAGAGTCAAAAGGTCTAATTCAGGGCATGGATATAAAGCATCAAAATGCTAAGTGTCAACAACAATGGAGTGTAGAGCAATCTATTTACATATATCTCTGTGTCTGGTTGCCTGTAACCATCTATATATCTCTGTATTTATCACTCACCTATAATTACCTCATGGATTGTACTTTTAAAAGCTGATTTAGGAAATTTGTTCTACCATTTTAAATACATTTTCATTTCACTTTTAGTTCTTCTATCCTTTTAGATAAGTATCCAATTTTAATTATTTTACATCCTCACCCACTTTTCATCACACTATCTACTAAAGAATTTGATTTACTCAATTAATGGTGCCACATATATCATAAATTTAAGTGTAAAATATGTAGTGACCTCTCTGAGATTTCTAATTTTTTTTTGCTTACTTGCCAATTCTTATGCCTAAAATTTTTTTATATGTATGATAAATATGTCTAAATCTAAACAAGTAAATGTTATGATTCCAAATATATCTTTATATCAAATTAGGCAAGTTCTCCCTCTTTATTTCTGCTTAACTAGTAATGGATTTAAAAATCATGTTTCTATTGATTTCAGAGAAAGAAAGTGAGAGGGAGTAGAGAGAGAAAGAGAGACAGAGAGAAACATTGATGTGAGAGAGAAACATAGATCCCTTGCATCTTACACACACCCAGACAGGGGATGGAACCTGCAACCTGGGAATGTACCTTTACCTGGAATCAAACTTGTGACCTTTTGATGCATAGGATGACTCTCAACTAACTGAGCCACAGAAGCCACACCATGAATTTTCAATCTGCATATAAAGTTTAAAGTAAGTTTAAAAATGCAGTAGATTTCCAATTTTATATGTGAACTAGAGTCCCAGTGCACAAAATCGTACTAGACCCAGAGTATTGCCATGATGAAGGACCCAGAGTCCCACCACCACCATGTGTGCAAAATCACGTGAGACCCAGAGTCCCTCCTGCTGCCACAGGATCCATCAATGCACTTCCTGGTGATCAGTCATTTGGTCATTCTGGCATTCTGGACACTGGCCTTTTATATTATAGATGGTAGCTACATGTACCACAGAACATTATCCAATACAAAAATATAAAATATCTCTCCAAATACTCAAGATATTTTGACTGATTTATATTTTAACTACCCTCTCACAATCCAAGATTGCTGGCTCCTAACTACTTACCTGACTGCCTTCCTGATTGCCCCTAACTGCTTCTTCCTGCCAGCCTGATCACCCCATAACCACTCCCCTGCCAGCTTGATTGATGCTAACTGCTCCTCTGCCAGCATGATTGCCCCTAACTGCTCTTCCTTGCTAGCCTGTTCAACCCTAACTGCCCTCTCTTGCCAGCCTGGTCAACCCAAACTACCCTCCCTGCCAGTCTGGTCACCCCTAACTGTCCTCCCCTACAGGCCTGGTGCTCCACCGACTCCATCCCTGCTGACTCAGTTACTCCTAACTGCCCTCCCCTGTGAGCCTCATCACCCCTAACTGCTCTTCCTTGCTGGTCTCTTCCCCCTAAATTTCCCTTCCCTGCAGGCCTGGTCACCACTAAACTTCCCTCCCCTGCAAGCTGGTGCATTCCAGCTGTCTTTCCCTGTAGGTTTGGTCACCCCCAACTTCCTTTCTCTACCAGCATGGTCACCCCTAACTGCCTTCACCTACAGGCTTGATTGCTTGCAACTGCCCTCCCTTGCAGGTCTGGTCCTCCCCCAACTGTTCTCCCCTGAAGGCCTGGTTCCCTCCCAACTACCCTTCTCTAAAGGCCTGGTTGCCCCCAAATTTCCTACCTTGCAGGCCTGGTCCCCCCCAACTGCCCTCCCTTGCAGGCCCAGTTGCCCCCAACTTCTCTCCTCTACTGACCTGTTCACCCCTAATTGCCCTTCCTTGTAGGCTTGATTGCCCCAACTGCCCTCCCTTGTAGGACTGGTCCCTCCCAACACCCTCCCTTGCTGGCCTGATGGCCCACCACTGCCCTCCCTTGCAGGCCTGGTTTCTCCCAACTGACCTCCCCTGCTGGCCATCTTGTGGCAGCCATCTTGTGTCCTAATGGTGGTAGCCATCTTGTGTGTTTGAGTGACAGTCGGTTTGCATATTACTCTTTTATTAGACATGATGTTTTTCCTAAAATTGTCTTATGTACTCTTGGTTGATTCCTACATACTTTAGTTTTTTTAAGCATTATGTATGGTAACTTAAAAAATTTAAAGCACAGTTATCTTCAAATATTTGTTATATACCAATTAGATAAATCAGTGTCAAATGATCAGTTTTATCAAAAGAACAAAATATAACATTATGCAATATAAAAACAAATTGTAATAAATCTGAGGGATATATTTTTCTCCTAGTGTATAACAAATATATTAAGAAAAAATAACCATTTTAATCTTACATGTATAAAGACTTGATTTATAACAGAGCCACCTCCATATAAAGAAAAATATTGTGAGACCTAGATAATTCAACCTTAAATAATTACATAAAATCTCCAAAACTGTAACATTCAAAATACTGCTAACTCAGTAAGAGAAATGCAGAAAACTTTGTAATGCATTTAGATTTAGTGAACATAAAATTTGCATTACATTTTAGAAGTGGGATGTAATGAAAAACAGAAAGTAATATCTTTATATGTGCATATAAAGCTCCTATTAATGTACGAAAAGCAGAAGACAAAAATGCATATATAAGTGGATTAATGTAGCCACTCTGCAAAATCTCTTATTGAGGTCACCATAAATGTATTTCCTTCAAAATTTATTAAACTTTTCTAAGTCCACTCCAATTTATTGTGGTATTTGACATTGTTGACCTCCCACTCCATCTTTAAATCTCTATTCTAGCTAAGGCAGTGCAGACTTTCTTATCTCAACTTAACTCTGAATCACTGACTTATCTTCCTACCCTTATTTTTGATCCTATCATTTCTCTAGGTTTTGAATCAGAGCTCTAAATATTTGCCTTAACACTCACTGTTTCAGAATCATTTTTATCCAAGGCTTTAATTAATATTTTATGGTAGTTTGAAATCTACATAAATTTATCTACATAAATCCTATAAAAACTTCTCGCCAGATATCCCAATAGCATTTCAGTATGCCCTAAATTAACTCAAAGTCTTCCCCTGTGAGATTTTCTTTCATTTATACTTCCCTTATTCTATTTGGTGTACCACCAATATATTGAATTTTCAAAGTACATACTATAAAAGTATTTATGTCTTCTCCTCCATTACTTATATCTAATAAGACATAAAATCCATCTTTCTTTTGTACTGGACTTTTTTTTTTTTTTGCCTTGCCTAGACCCCCTTTATGAGGCGCACTGACATGCCCTGGGCTAGGAATGCTAGCACCTAACTGCTCCTAGCTACTCTTTCTCTAGAACCACACATGGCCCAACAGAAACTGTCCACTGGGAGTTTGTGTACTCTTCACATGTGAGTAGCCCAACAGTATTGGGCATTAGAACCCAGGTATAAAAATACCACCTCTTGAGCCACTAGGGACAAAGACCTGTGACCACAACTGCAAACCCACAGACAACAAGAATCCAGACATCCTGGCTGCAGAATTCTGTGAGTCACAAAGCCCCCCGCAGGGTCACTGCAGTGCTATAGGAACTACTAGACCCACCCCATACAAGCAGGCCTCCTGCCCACACAGGACAGCTTTGCTACTTGAATTTGAGCTAACACACACAGCCACTGAGAGGCTGTTTCCTGCAGTGCACAATTGTGCAATCAGCCCCTATACCCACACAGGGTGGAAGTGCCAGTGACTCCAATTCTTGATGCATACAAACACAGGCACCCTGATTCTTGATGTGAAGCTGCACTAAGCAGCAGAGACTCTGACACCATGGACACAGGGGGGCTCTGACTCCTGGATTGTGCTAGGGGTCTCTGATTTTCAACACATGCCAGCAGAGTCTCTGTTTCAGCATAATGCAGGCAGGTTCCCTGATTTTAGGAGCACACAGGAGGCCACAATTAAGTGCCATTAACTCTGATCCTGGGCAAGCATAGTTCCCACCAACCCATGACAGCCACATGCTTTGGTGTTGGAGCTTTTCAGTGACACTTTGGTGGCACAAAGCTCCACTGAACATGGCCCAGGACCCCACAACATGGTACTTGAACCTTCTGGTGATAGTTAGAATAGGGAAACAACAAACCAATCCCCAGAGAAAAGAAAAAAAAAAAGGAATCACCAAGAAAGGAAATAATTGAAACAGAGGCATACAACATAATAGAAAAAGAATTCAGAGTAATGGTAAACTGAATGGAGAGAAAATCAACAACCTATGCAAAAATCAGGAAGAAATCAAAAGTGATATAGCTACAATCAAAAATATCATGAAAGGTTTCAACAGTAGACTGGAAGAAGCAGAAAACCAAATTAGTGAGTTAGAAGATAAGGTAGAGAAACAAGCCCAATCTGACCAGCAACTGGAGAAAAAAAAAAAAGCAGGAGGAGAGCCTAAGGGAGTTTGGGTACAAATAGCATGAAGTAACATATGTATAATATGGGCTGCCAGAAGAACAAGAAGAACAGCAAAGATTAGAAAAATCTATTTAAATAAATAATGTCAGAAAATTTCCCTTTTATGGGGAAGAAAAAAATTACACAAGTACGGACAGTCCCAAAAAAGATGAATCCCAAAAGTCCCACACCAAAACACATCACCATTACAATGGCAAATGTTAACGACAAAGAGAGCATCTTAAAGGCTACAAGAGACAGTTACCTACAAAGGATCCCCCATCAGATTATCAACTGATTTTTCAACAGAAACACATAAAGCTAGAAGGGAATGGAAGGAGGTGTACAAAGTGATATAAAGCAAAGGACTGAATCCAAGAATAGTATATTTAATAAGACTATCAATTAAAATTAAAGAAGAAATCAGGAAATTTGCAGCCAAAAACAGTCAAAGTTAGTTTAACACTACCAAGCCAGCAAAGCAAAAAATGCTAAAGGAAATATTGTAAAAAGAAAAAAATAGAAAGGGAGAAAGGAGGATAGGAATAAAGGACAGAAATGTCTATAAACAAATCCCTATCAATAATAACATTAAATGTAAATGGATTAAAAGCTCCAATAAAAAGACATCAAGTCAATGAAATGGATAAGAAAACTATATATATATATATATATATATATATATATATATATATATATTGAAAGATCAATATGAAAATTGACCATACCTCCAATCAAGCCATGCCACAAGCCATGCCCATCAACCAATCAGGAGCAAATTATGCAAATAAACCCCAACCAAGATGGTTGCGGTCACTGAGAGCAGGAGGGAGGCTTGGGTTTCCCCAGCAATGGAGGAATCCAAGCTTTCTGCCTATCCTTGCCAGCCTAGGCCTCTACTCAATGCTACAGAGTTTCAATTATAGAAGATACATCCCAACAGAAATGGCTGCAGCTATGGAGCTAGAGAGAGCAGAGGCTAGGGTTGCCCAGGTGATGGAGGAAGCCAAGCTTCTGCATCCTTAATGCCTAGGCCTCCACTCTAGGCTACAAAGTTTCAATTATAGAATTTAAACAGAAATGGCTGTCCCCACAATGTGAGCAGAAGGCTTAGCTCTGCTCTAGGCTACAAAGTTCAAATTATAGAACATAAATTAATCCCAGACACCAGGGCCTCCATTTGTGTCACTTGAGCGTGGCCAGCCTGCAAACCACAACAGGCCCCTTGCCCAGGCTGCCCCATGCCCCAAGGGAACCCCTACCCTGAACCGGGACACCCTTCAGGGCAAACCAGCTGGCCCCCACCCATGCACCACACCTCTATCCTATCTAATAAAAGAATAATATGCAGATTGACCATCACTCCAACACACAAGAGGGCTGCCCCCATAGTGACACAAGATGGCTACCACAAGATGGCCAGCAGGGGAAGGCCATTGGGAGGTTTCCAGCCCTGCAAGGGAGGGCAGTTGTGGGTAATCAGGCAAGAAGGGGAGGGCAGTTGGGAGGGACCAAGCCTGCAAAGGAGGGCAGTTGGGGTCGATCAAGCCTTCAGGGAAGGGCAGTTAGCGGGGGGGGGGGGGATCAGGCTGGCAGGCAGAAGTGGTTAGGGGCAATCAGGGAGGCAGGCAGGCAAGCAGTTTGGAGCCAGGAGTCCTGGATTGTAAGAAGGATGTCCGAGTGCCTGTTTAGGCCCAATCCTACCAATAGTATTGGGACTAAATGGGCAGTCAGACATCCCTCGAGGGGTCCCAGATTGGAGAGGGTGCAGGCTGAGCTGATGGACAACCCCTGTTCCCCGTACATGAATTTTGTGTACTGGGCCTCTAACACACACACACACACACACACACACACACACACACACACACACACACATACTTTCTACATGAGACATACCTCAGAACAAGGGACTCACCCACACTGAAATTGAAGGGTTGGAAAAATGTCTGTCAGGCAAATGAAATGAAAAATAACTTGATAGCAACGCTTATATCTAACAAAACAGACCTCAAATTGAGGACCATAACAAAAGACAAGAAAGGCCACTTCATAATTCTAAAGGGATCAATACAACAAGACAAAATAACTCTGGTAAAATATGCATGCCAATGTAGGAGCACCCAAATACACAAAAAAGCATCTGGAAGATATCAGGAGAGATATCGACAGCAATACAATCATAGTAGGATACTTTAATACACTATTAGCATCAGTGGATAAATCCTCTATATAGAAATTAGCAAAGAAACATAAATCATACAAGACTCATTAGATCAGAAGAACTTAATTAACATCTTTAGAACATTCCATGGCAAAACTATAGAACATACATTCTTCTCATGCACACATGAGACATTTTTAAAGATAGACCACATATTTGGGACACAGGCAATGTCTCTTCAAATGCAAAAGGATTGAAATCATATCAAACATCTTATCAGATGACAATGGCATAAAATTAGAAATCAACTACAGTAAAAACAATCATAAAAATTCAAACACTTGAAGGCTGAATAGCAGATTATTAAACAATGAGTGGATTACCAAGGAGATCAAAAGAGAATTAAAAAACATACTGGAAACAAGTGAGAATGAAAACACAATAACCCAAAATGTCTGGGACACAGTGAAAGCAATCCTGAGAAGGAAGTTCATAGCATTACAGGCTTACCTCAGAAAACAAGAAAAAGTGGTAATAAACCATCAAACTCTGCAACTTGAAGAAATAGAAAGAGAGCATTAAGAAAATCCCAGTGTAAGCAGAAGGAAGGAAACAATAAAAATCAGAGTAGAAATAAATGACATAGAAACAAACAAATAAAAAAACACAAAAATGCAAAAGATTAATGAAACAACCAAGAGCTGATTCTTTGAAGGATAAATAAGATTGATGAACCTCTAGTTAGGCTCACCAAGAAGCCAAGAGAGAGGATCCAAATAAACAAAATCAGAAATGAGAGGGGTGAAATAACAATAGATCCCACAGAAATACAAAAATCATAAAAAAATACTATGAGCAATTCTATTCCAACAAACTGGTCAACCTAGAAAAAATGGACATATTCCTAGAAAAATACAACTTGCCAAAACTCAACCAGGAGGAATAACAAAATATGAATAGGCTGATAACTATGGAGAAAATTGAAGCAGTCATCAAAAAAGCTTCCAACAAACAAAAGCCCTGGACCAGGTGGCTTCACAGGGAAGTTTTGTCAAAAATTCAATGAAGAAACAAAATCTATCTTCCTCAGACTATTCCAAAAAATTCAAAAGGAAGGAGCACTTCCAACCTCTTTCTAGGAAGCCAGCATTAATCTAATCTCAAAACCAGATAAAGACACTACAAAGAAAGAGAATTACAGACCAATATCTCTCATGAACATAGATGCCGAAATCCTCAACAAAATTATAACAAATGAAATTCAGCATTACATTAGAAAGATCATACACCATGACCAAGTGGGATGTATTCCAAGGATACAAGGTTGGTACAATATCCCAAATAGATAAATATTATATACTACATAAACAAACTGAGAGATAAAAACATATAATCATATCCATATTTATTCCAAGGATACAAGGTTGGTACAATATCCCAAATAGATAAATATTATATACTACTTAAACAAACTGAGAGATAAAAACATATAATCATATCCATAGATGCAGAAAAAGCATTTGACAAAATCCAACACCCTTTCTTGATAAAAACTCTCAGCAAAGTGGGAATAGAAGAATCATACCTCAACATAATAAAAGCCATATATGACAAACCCACAGCCAACATCATATTTAATGGACAAAAACTAAAAACATTTCCCATAAGAACACGAAGAAGACAGGGATGCCCACTTTCACTACTCCTGTTCAAAATAGTACTGGAAGTCCTAGCTATTGTTGATCAGACAAGAAGAAGAAATAAAAGGCATCCAAATTGGAAAAGAAGTAAAATGTCCTTATTCACAGATGACATGATATTATACACAGAAAACCCCCAAAACTCCATAAAAAACTACTAATCTTAATAAATGAATTTGGTAATGTAGCAGGATACAAAATTAACACCCAGAAGTCTATGTTTTTTTTATATACCAATAATGAACTAGCAGAAAGATAAATTAAGAAACCAATCCCACTTACCATTGCAACAAAAACATTAAGATACCTAGGAATAAACTTAACCAGGAAACAAAGGACCTATACTCAGAAAATTTCAGGATGCTAAGAAAAGAGATAGAGGAAGACACAAACAAATAGAAGAATATACCATGTTCATGGATTGGTAGAATCAACATTGTTAAAAGGACCATACTACCCAAAGCAATCTATAAATCAATGCACTACCCATTAAATTACCAACAGCATACTTCAAAGTTCTAGAACAAATTCTCCAAAAATTCATCTGAAATTATAAAAAAGACCCTGAATAGCTGTAGCAATCTTGAGAAAGAAGAACAATGTTGGTGGGATCACAATACAAGATATCAAGCTATACTACAAAGCTAGTGTTCTCAAAACTGCCTGGTAATGGCACAAGAACAGACAAAAAGATCAGTGGAACAGAATGGAGAACCCAGAAATTGACACAAACCAATATGCTCAATTAATATTTCACAATGGAGGCAACAACATACATACAATGGAGACAAGACAAAAATGGTGTTGGGAAAATTAGACAGATACTTGAAAAAAAAAAAAAAAAAAAAAGGAAACCAGACCACCAGCTTACATCATACACAAAAATAAACTTAAAATAGATAAAGGACTTAAATGTAATTTGGGAAACCATAAAAGTCTTAGAAAAAGCCATAGGCAGCAAAATAGCAGACATTTGCCATAAAAATGTCTTTACTGATACAGCTCCTAGGCAATGGAAACTAAAGAGAAAATAAACAAATGGTACTACACCAAAATAAAAAGCTTTTGCCCAGCAAAAGAAACCATAAAAAAAAAGGAAAACCCACTGCATGGGAGAACATATTTACTAATGTTATCTCTGATAAGTGTTTAATCTCCAACATTTATAAGGAACTCATAGAACTTAACAAAAAAAAGATAAACAATCCAATCAAAAAATTGGCAAAGTACTTAAATAGATACTTTTCAGAAGACAACATTCAGAAAGCCAAGAGACATATGAAAACATGCTCAAAGTAACTGATTATCCAAGAGATGCAAATCAAAACGACAATGAGATACCATATCACACCTGTCTGAATGGCTATCTATCATCAACTAATCAACAAAGGACAAGTGCTGAAGTGGATGTAGAGAAAAAGGAACCCTCCCTCACTGCTGGTGGGAATGGAGACTGGTGCAGCCACTGTGGGGAACAGTATGGAGTTTCCTCAAAAAATAAAAAATGGAACTGCCATTTGACCCAATAATACCACTTCTAGGAATCTATCCCAAGAATACAGAAACACCAATCAGAAAGGATGTATGCACCCCTATGTTCATAGCAGTACACTTTACAATAGCTAAGATTTTTAAACAGCCTGAATGCCCATTAGCAGATGAATGGATTAGAAAACTGGTACATCTACACACGGAATTCTATGCTCCTATGAAAGAAGGAATTATTACCATTGACTACAGCGTGTATAGAACTGGAAAACATTATACTTAGTGAAACAAGCCAGTCAGTAAAAGATAAATACTACAGGATCTCACTCATTTGTGGAAGATAAAGAACATTACATACTGTTGAACAAAAATAGTTAGAGGCAAAGAATCAATAAACAATCTTTCAAACTATAGCGGAAAGGTAGGGGAGGGTGGGGAGAGTGGTAAGAGATCAACCGGAGGACTTTTGTGTATGCATATAAGCACAAACAATAGACACAAGACACTGGCGGTGGGGGTGGGGCGCGGTGAGGGCAAATGCTGGGTATTAGGGGATGCTCAGGGGAGGTTAATGGGGAAAAAAGAGACATATGTACTTCTATTTGTGATAACTTAAACAATAAGTAAATGAATAAATAAATAAATTTTATATTGCATGATGGAGGTGAATATTATTTCTGAAAAACTTATTTTCGGAGAATACTCAAATTTAATTTTCCATCTATATTTCCCACCAATTTATGAGTCCAAATATTTAGGACTCACAGGTGGCCTCTATTTAGGGAGAAACAAACACAAATGTCGAAAGAGGCAAGGTGCTCTTGACACCAACAGGAACTTGTCTCCAAGTGAAAGAAATTTATATGAAGTACCATCTTTATCAGTAAGGTACACTGGTAAGATTATTTCAAGATCTTTTATTTAAGAGCATATAGAAAACATAACATCACTGTTCATATATTTATACTATAAATATAAAACTCCAGTGGAAATTAATTTTTCCAATTTAGTAAAATAAATTAGTGTTAGTGGAAATAGTGAAATTGTTTGAAGATTGCTTTTCTCTGATGATAACTGCCACTGCTTAAGAAAGTAATTCACCAACTAACAAGTAAATAAGGCATACTTATGTTCATTACTAAATATTTTCTCTAAGGTATTAGCCTCTTAACATAGCAGGGTTCTACTAAATTGTGGTACATTGAAAAATTGTTTTGATAGAATATTTATTGCACGTGGAGGGTATGAATAAAGCAACACAAACCACTTCTTTACCTCTGGGTATGACTAGCTCTGCAGCAAGTCATGTCCCAAAGCTTCTTGGGAACTAAAGATGAGCAAGTCTCCAGCTGAAACCACATCTCTTCTCTGCTCCTTCCTCTGCCCTATGTTGCTTCCTTTCTTCTGAGGACACCCCTTAAATAACCATGCACATGTGAACTGCAGTCGCCTACTGTGCTTCCAGGAAATCTGACCTATAACACTGAGAAGTAGTCTTCAAAATATTTCTCAGTTAATCTCTTTCTTGGTGTTGACATAGTCCTATTTCATGCCTAGGTGAACTCTACATAAACTCGTTTTTGCAGTGCTCAACTTTTATGCATTTTCTAAAGCTGGACCATTTTTTAGAGCTAGCTTTGTAAAATATGACAGGCAAAGTATTATAGTTATTAATGTACTACTTCTGTAGCCAGAGTGTCTGGGATTCTATTTTCACAATGGATGAGTTAAATGGTGAATATCTTAATATCTTAATTTTTTAGTTTTCTATTTTCTTAGAAAAAATAAAGAAAATAAAGGACTTCCTTCCCTTTCAGGCCAAAATGTGATAATATATGTAAAACACTTTAAGCAGAACCTAACAGATTCAATATAGTATCTGTTAACTAACATTATTATTATTATTGACTTAATTACATCACTCCCTCTTTCAATAACTTACATGGGTTTCCCATTATACACATCATTTCAAGCACAAATGTCTCTACTGGTTTTAAGATCTATTATAATCACTTTTATCCTACTTTTATGAATTAATTTTTCAGTATTTTCTACAAACTATTCTACTTTCATTAAACAAGTTCCTCATAATTTTAATAAATACAAATTATTTGCTTCTTTTTTTTCCACATTATTCACACTATAAAATAACATACCTATTTTTCCTGTCTGAACTCAAACTTAATTTCTCTGAAAAAAATTCATAATACTCAATCAAACCAAATAAGGAAATGAGTAGCATATGTTAGAGCACTAACATATGCTACTCATTTCCTTATTTGATTATTTCTTGCCCTTAGAATTAAAACCATATATTTCAGTTGAGGTTATTTAAAACTATAGTAATTTCCTTAGTTGTTCTATGGGTTATTTTTTTTCTTCTCAAGACTATTGAAAATTTATTGATGAAAGGTATCATGTTTTATGTTCTTTTGCATAATCAATAGGGTTGAAACCAATGCTATAATATGTTTGGCAAAGATTTATTTTAATTCATTAAAGTAAAAGATTTTTTTTGTATTGCTGAGTATCAGTGGTAGGCTTACGGAGGACAGTAAATGATATGTAAATGATGAAAAACAAGTACTTTTTAATTTCTCTTATCCCTGTTTTCCTCAACTTTTATTCAAATATTGACATGTACCTTCTGTAAGTTTAAGGCATACAATATGATGATTTGAAATATTTGCATATTATGGAATGATTATCACACTATTTATTTATAATGATTATGTCCTGTTAATAAATTAACCTCATTATCAAGATATACTGATTACCTTTGTCTCCTATTACTGTTTTGGCTTCAAGTTTATTTTGCCTGATGTAAGTGTAGCTACCCTGAATGTCTTTTGGTTTCCATTTGCTTTGAATATCTTTTTCCATTCATTTACTTTGTAATTATGTGTGTCTTTAAAGCTGAAATGAGTCCTTTTCTAGTAGACAGCATATAGTTGGGTCATATTTTAAAATTCATTCAGGCACTCTGTATCTTTTGATTGGATATTTTAATCCAATTATCTTTATAGTAATTATTAATAGGTAAGAAGTTATAATGCCATCTTATTTTTTTCTGGCTGTTTTTCAGTTCCCTTATTCCTTTCTTACTCTCTTGCTGTAGTTCTTTGCAAATTGATTAGTTTCTATAGTGTTATGTTTTGATTCCCTTCTGTTTTCTTTTGTGTACTTACTGTGAGCTTTTGTTTTTGTGGTTACCATGAGACAAAAAACATTCTATAAATATGTCTATTTTAATTTGATATCTTAACTTCAATCATGTAGAAAAAAATCTACCTTTTTATTTCCCTCCCCATATTTTGTTTTGATGTCACAATATGCCTTCTTCATACTGTGTATCCATTAACTAATTATAGCTTTAGTTGTTTTGAACACTCATCCTCTAATCTCTATACTAGACTTAAGTGATTAATGCACCATCATACTACAGGATTAGATTATTCTGAATTTGTCTATATACTTAGCCTTACACCTATGTTTTATACTTTTATGTTTTCGTGTTACTCATTAGACTCCTTTCATTTCTACTTAAAGAACACCTTTCAGCATTTCTTATAAGGCATGTCTAAGTGGTACGGTACTCTCAGCTCATGATCCTTGTGGTATGGGGATGGTTATCTGTATATTTAAGAAAGTATGTTCCTTTCCCATTCTAATAGACTGATTTGGGCGGTCAAAGCCCTTCACCAGTCAGCCTATTCAGGGATTCTGGGAGGGCCAGTTAGTGATGTCTGAAAGCAGGCTTCCTGCTGGAGCCTTTGAATGGACAAGTCTGGTGACTAGTCAGAAGGTGGAAGTCTTGGTGCTTGGGTACATAAGGACTAGTCTAGTGCCTGACTCTGCAGAGGTAGACCTCCTGGAGCTTAGGATCATTGGGGTGAGTCAGGCTCTTGAGTCTGAGGTGACTGCCCTGGGACTTGGGGCTACATATGAAGACATAGATCCTGGATCAACAGAGGCCAGCCAGGCACAAGGGACCACTTGGTTGGGCTTGGCATCTAGATTTATAGGGTCTGGATTGGTGTTAGGATGTTCTGGAAATCTGATTTCATAGGAGCCGATTGGAGACTGGAGTCATTTTGGTTGGCAAGGTGCTGGGGGAACCAGGAGCTTGGAGTCTCCAGAGTCAGTCCATAACCTGAGAGTTTGGGGGTCCAGCCTGAAGATTTGTTCTGCTGAAGAAGTTATGGTCCTAGGATAAGCAGAAAGCCTACATGTGTGGGAATCAACCTCTACTCTAGGTCTATAGCAGCCTGGGGATATGGGAGCTGCCTTGGTGCAAGGTGAATCAAAAGCTGGGGTGTGTAGTAGTTGGCCTGGTTGGGTCTAGTCAAGAGCCTGGGTTTGTAGAAGGTTGCCTGCCTTCAGGGTTTCAGGGGATCTATTGTGAACTTGGGGCCACAGGAACCTTCCTGAATCATGGTAGCAGGCCAACCCTTGGAGGTGTTGGGAGTCTGGGGCCATGGGTGCTGCTGGAGCTGTGGGTATTGTCCGGGGCCAATGGAGCCCTTTTTTGTTTTGTTTCTCTGAAGTTGATACAGAAATATTGTAAACTATCAAGCAGATTGAGATACCTGAGTAAATGTTGCATTTAATAAAATGTAAGAAATGAGTTATTCCTCAGCCATAAAATATGATTTTTATAAGTAAGCTTTCCCTCAGTACAGAGAAACAGACCTACTTGCCCACCTCTAAATATCTAACTTATAAAATGTTCCTAAGTACATTATTTCAACTACCACTTTTAACCTCAATTATTTTCATGATGTTAGTGCTCAGGAAAGAATATTAAAGTAATACATATATCCTTGACAAAACTAATTTCATACTTAACTATATTATATTTTATTATTCACTTTATAAAACTGAATATGTCTATAGAATTTCTTTTTTATATATATTTTATTGAATTTTCACAGAGAGGAAGGGAGAGGGATAGAAAGTTAGAAACATCGATGAGAGAGAAACATCAATAAGCTGCCTCTTGCACACCCCCTACTGGGAATGTGCCTGCAACCAAGGTACATGCCCTTGACTGGAATCAAACCTGGGACCTTCAGTGTGCAGGCTGACGCTCTATCCTCTGAGCCAAACCGGTTTGGCAAGAATTTCTTTCTTTTATTGTTTAAATTATTACAAATAGTAGTACATATGTTTCCTTTTTTCCCCCAAATGACCTTCTCCTGGCTTCCCCTCCCCCCCAGCACATGCCCTCACCTGCCCCCCCCCCCACTGTCTTGTATACATTGGTTATGCTTTTATGCATGCATACAAGTCCTTCGGTTGATCTCTTGCAGCATCCACCTCCCTTGCCTTCCTGCTGCAGTTTCACAGTGTGTTTAATGCTTCTTTGCCTCTGTATCTATTTTTATTTCCCCCGTCACTAAAAATGGAACTCCCATTTGACCCAGTGATCCCACTTGTAGGAATATATTCCAAGAAACTAGAAAGATGAATCAGAAAGGATAAATTCATTATTAAACATGGACAAAAGTAAAACCAGAAAGTGTTGTTTCATGAAATACCCAGTGTTTTGGTCTGAAGATAATGTCTTTTATGTCCTCAGCACATATCACCAGAGGCTTCAGCCTTGGACAGGCCGGGGGTGAGCCATCATTAGGACATCCCCTAAGGGCTCCCAGTATGTGAGAGGGGGAAGGTTGGGATGAGGGACCTCCCACCCCCAATGTATGAATTTTGTGCACTGGGCCCCTAATATATATATATATATATATATATATATATATATATATATATACACACACATAATTAGAGGCCCGATGCATGAATTTGTGAATGGGTGTGGTCCAGCCAGCCTCACCAGGGGGAGGGGATATGGGCTTGCCTGCTGGTTGAACTCCTGATTGAGGGGACAATTTGCATATTAGCCTTTTATTATATAGGATATACACTGAGTGGCCAAATTATTATGTGTTCTGAGATCATAATAATCTGGCCACTCAGTGTGGTCTTTTCTTCAAGTTGTATCTGTGAGAGGACTGGGGCTGCTAAATTTATTATGAAGTGAAGGAGAGTTCAATCTCTGATACATAATTTATCATGAACCATGTGCATGACCAAGCTCTGCAATTCTTCCTCTGTAGTGTTTCTCTGTCCACCCCTTCCTTCATATCTCCACTGCTCTTTCCTGAGACTAATCATAAGAGACTTGCACTTGGCCTTTGCCCAACCTCTTTACATACAATTTTGTGACTCAAAATGCTCTTGTTTAAACTTAATATTTTGGTCATGATATAATTCTTATTCAAAAACTGGAAGAGGCTCTTTATTTCCCCTTATTTCAAACCCTGACTCCTAATCATCTTCTGTGAGGCCCTTCTCTAGAGATGGTCTCCTTTTCAAGGACTGTGAATTCTTAAAGCTAGAGGCAACAAGGTTAAGAGGTGATTAAATGGTCATCTTTAAACAGATACTTCTTGTGTGAAGGATATGCTTTTGCACATAATAAGAAAGTTTAAATAATTATAAAAATAACTTTGGTTAGAGTAAAAGTATGTCTTCTTGACTCCAGATCTAGCTTATGTCCTACCATCTTTGCAGGGTTTTCTTTTAATATATATATATATATATATATATATATATATATACATATATATATATATATATATATATATATATATATATAATTTTACTTATAAGTTGAATGAAGTAAATTTAGTAACACTTAAATTAAGAATAAATTTAATAATATAATTTTTAGTTAGGTTGTAGCTTAGGATGACCTTCATATTTTCCACACATATTTCAACTTAAATCTTTCAATATTAGTAATGTGATATCATAAAAGTATTTGAAAAATAATTGTGAATACCATATTATTAGAAGTATTGCCATAGTTTGCTTACAGATTGCATCCCACATGATCTATATTACTTCTTCAATGTCAATTTTTCCTTCCTATTCCTATGCATTTTTAGTTTATTAGTTCAAATTCAGTGTCCACATTTTAATATTGTTACCAGGGTAGAAATAGAACCTTCTTTTTCAGGAATCTTTTCAATAATCCACATTTATATGCATATATTGTCTAGATAATACAACTTAAGCTAAAAATCAAAAGGAAGAGGAGTACACGAAAAAAATTTTGTATGTAGGTAATTTACCTTTTCCATTAATTCATTAGTATTAATAGTATTAAATGATATTCAAAGTTATCTAAAGCTCTTTGTCTTTATATTCAACTACTTAAAATAGTATCAATATTAAACTAAAAGTCTTTTTTTATTAAAAAAAATTGGGTAAAATACCAACATCAATTATAATGATAGTAAATCAATAAGGCACAACATAATCAGATGTATAGTTCATGAAACTTGAAATTATCAATTAGCCTATATAATAAAAGCCTAATATGAAATACTTTTAATTTCCTGCTTGAAACAAATAATATGTACCCAAAGTAACCTTACTTCCTTTCAAAAAGTCAATCAGAAAAACATATCTCATTTTAGATCTTAGGAATATACACTGAGTGGCCAGATTATTATGATCTCTGAATGCATAATAATCTGGCCAATCAGTGTATACTACTTAAGATTGATTTCCATTCAATATAATTATGAGTCTTATAAAACGGAACATTTATCAACCAGTTAAAGGAAGTTGTGTTTTTGTTATTGTTAATACTCACCCTAGGATATTTTTCCACTGACTTTTAGGGAGAGTGGAAGAAAGGGGGAAAGACAGAGAGAGTCATCTATGTGAGAGAAATACATCAATTGCCAGGAGCCTTTGGTCTGCAGAATATTGACTGATGCTCTATCCACTGAGCCAAACCCACTAGAGCAGTTGTATTTTTGAACTGCTTATATTTGCTTTATTTCTTTAAAAGATTACTTAAAGAAATAAATAAGAGCAAATGAAAAATACCCAAGCTTTCTTAGAAATATGAATTCTTCATTCTCTAACCATGAAAGTTTATAATCTATCTACCAGACTATCACTTTTAAACGCCTGAATACATGTTTCCAAGAAAGACAAATAACTATACCTGTGTGCAGGTATCTTGCGGTTCCCAACAATCAGGATAACATCACAGAGTTGCTGTTGTTTCAAGTAACTTTCCATTTTCCTGAAGGTTTGCTCAGCATGGTGAACAGCCTGATAAAATTCTTCAGAGCTGCTGGAGTCCAAATCACTTTGAGGTGCCAATGAATGGCTAGTTGCTGACAGCCTGCAAACCACACACAAAAATGTTGGTATTTATAAGGCCAACAGATTGTCCAGAACTACATTCACAGTTTTTAAAATGTACAAAGAAAATCAATGACTCTTTCATGTCATCATTATTAATATATTTTTTAAAAATCTATTTTGCCCTGACTGGTTTGGCTCAGTGGATAGAGTGTTGGCCTGAGGACCGAAGGGTCCCAGGTTCAATTCCAGTCAGGGGCTCATACTTTGGTTGCAGGCTCCTCCCTGGCCTGGGCCCTGGTCAGGGCTCCTGCAGGAGGTAACCAATCAATGTGATTCTCTCACATCGATGCTTCTCTCTGTCTTTCCCTCTCTCTTCCACTCTCCCTAAAAATGAATGGAAAATTATCCTCTGGTGAAGATTAACAAAACAAAACAAAACAATCTATTTTGAGTTAAATGATTTTCTTCAGGAAGCAGTAAATAAATTATAAATTATCTGCATTTTCGTCTTAAGAAATTTTTAAAAGACACGTTATCTGTATTTATAATAACATAAAGTCAGTAAACCTGAAGAAGTCCTAGACATAGTAAAATACAAACATGCCTCGTCTAAAATTAATTACTAATAAGATGTTTCTTTTTAAAAGTATTTTATTGATTTTTTTCACAGAGAGGAAGGGAGAGGGATAGAAAGTCAGAAACATCTATGAGAGAGAAACATTGATCAGCTGCCTCTTGCACACCCCCTGCTGAGGATGTGCGTGCAGCTGTAGTACATGCCCTTGACTGGAATTGAACCTGGGACCTTTCAGTCCGCAGGCCGACACTCTATCCACTGAGCCAAACTGGTTTCGGCTAAGATGTTTCTTTATTCTACTTAATATCGAGGTAGATCATCTTATTATACTATTTTTCAATTATGGGTTTTGTGAGGTATGGTAGATGTTGCTTTACAGAAATAGGTGAATTTTATTATGAGAAATTATGAAACATGATTCATAAAAGACTAACAATAAATTATAAATTACTGTTTCATATTCTGTACCTAACTGGTTAAACACAAATATGCAATACAGAATGTATTACTTCAGTTACTTATATTTTAATCATAAGTATCAAACTTTAGGATTTCAAAAAGTCCATGATACTTAAGTATGGCTACTACATCTATTTATATAGTAAACTGTTTCATGATGAAGACTTTAAAATATTCTCAGTATCCTTATAAGTATGATGTACCCACCACAACCATCAAGAGTAATGAATAATAATGAAATGGCATATTTCAAGATAGAGGGTAATATGGACTATTCTGCTTCCAATTGCAATGCAGTAACTTGTAGCAGACTAAATCCTTCACCAAGAACACCAGAAAGAAAGTTATATATATAATAACAAAATAATTATTTGGGTTTAATAATATCTATGAAAGCAGCTATGCCATGAAGGGCCAAAATGTTCTGGTAAAGGTGAATTCATGGAAGTCAGTCAGTTCATTGGTCTGTGTTGGCCCTGCCCCCTGGGTATTTACTAATTATAAGCAACTAGGGTGAGAGTATGAGAAGCCCAATATAATGTAGTAACTAAGTACAATAAAATATATTTAATAGAAAAGAAACATTTAAGATTCCACCATATCTGCCTGGCCGGTGAGACTCAGTGGTTGAGACCCCAGGCTGCAGCCTGGTTAGAGATCACATGGTTGGGGTATGCGCCCTTCACCGGCTGAGACCCCAGGCCAGGCTGCCACCACTGGGCAGGGATCGTGCATGGGGAGTAATTTTTTTTTTTTTTTTTTATAAAAGGATCTGGAGGGCCTCTGGGCAGCATTCCACCAAGCTGCTTTCTCTGCAGGCTCTCAGTGACAGCCCTCCCTGAGACTGGGGGGCTCTGGCTGAGAGGACTGGGTGCTGCCATCTTGTGGCTATGGGCACATTTTTGTCGTGGAGTGACAATTGATTTGAATATTACTCTTTTATTAAATAGGATAACTTGATATTTTTGGAAGATGAATGAATTTGCAATCTGGATGCAAATGAAGAAGACAAAGTGATCTAAATATTTAAACTAAAATATTGAGATAAAAAGTTAAAAAAGTATTTTAGAAACATAAAACATGGTTTGAAATTATAATATTTATATAATTATAACTGTAAAAGTAGGGGAGATGCATGATGAGGCAAGTGTCATTTGAAGAAAGTATGATCAAAAGTCAAAAATGTATTAAAGCATAAATTTCAAGATAAAATGAAAACTACATATCTTAGTAAAACCAAAGCAATAAACAGTAACAAACAAACAAAAACCCCTCTTTCTTAGAACTTGCCAAAGAACAGAAAAAGAGAACTTGTCCGCTATTCATTTAATGAGGCAAATATAACATGAATACAAAACCTAAAAAGGATGTTATAAGGAAGGAAAATTAATGGTCATTCTCTCACCTAAATATATTTGTAAACATCCTAAACCAAACATTAGCAATTCAATCAAGAATGTACATTAAAAAAAGATATGTATATACCGTATTTTCCAGCATATAAGATCACTGGGCATATAAGATGACCCCCAACTTTTCCAGTTAAAATATAGAGTTTGGAATATACTAGCCATATAAGACTACCCCTCTTCCAATGCACACCAAATAAAAATTAAAAAAAAACAAACATCAGATTTGATTTCAATATGATAATTTTGAGAAGATTTTCCTGGGTTAAAAAGTCATCTTATATGCTGGAAAATATGGGTATTTAAAAAAGTGTCAAATATATACTTGATAATGCATCACAAGAAAGTTGGATTTAATTAAGGTGCACATATTAATCTTATAAATCCACCTAATTATTCAGATAGAAAGCATTTTATTTAATGGAAACCCTTTCTCCTTGAGTTTGAAAATGAAATTCATTCATATTGCTTTTATTCAACAGTTTTCTGGAAGGCCTTATCAGTGTAATATAACAAGGGGAAAATAAATGAAGTCCATTAGAGTTACATAGGAAAAATGTGTAACACATTATTTTTAAAAATGTATTTGTGTACATAGCTATCCCCCAAAACTACGAACAAGTTTAAAATTTAAATCAATTGAAAATATGTGGGTCCTCTGTTATCTATAATATCTGTCTATGCAATATGATTATTTTCATTATACTTTACAACTTTCTCCTCAAATTTTTAAAACTAATGAAATTTTTTCAGTACCATATGTTTGCTTTTCACAAGTTTATATATTACAACCCAGAATATGGTCATTTCCCAGCATATATTTTAGGAATGTAGGTTCAGGCATATGCAATAAGACCAGCAGAATTCTCCCACAGATTAACACATTAAATAGAAAACTCACAAAATGTCCTGCAGGATGCATTTAAAAACCCCCTAGAATGAGCATATTATTATTGGTTCTCAGGGAACTAAGAAGAATCAAGTCAGGGATATCAGTTGCCAAATAGACTGAAACTGTCCCATTGAGATCTGATATTTCTTGTCTGGTACCAGATTTAATGAATAAGGTCTAAAAGTCAAGATATTAAAGACTCCCCTGAAGAGTAGCACCAGACTATTTTAAAGGAGATTTAGGGATAAAGGATCCATTCAGATCTTTATGTTAATCTCTTACAAAGTACATAATATACCTAGGGCAGAAAATTTTACACCTCACTAAGAGTTTTATACTTAGGAAATGTTTTCAAGATAATACTTTAATATATATTTTTTTCAAGTTGAGTGCAATATTAGCACAAATAGGGAAAAATAGGAAAATACATTTTTAGAACTTGGTTGAGACCATAGGATATAACAAGAATAGGACATAGAATTTGTCAGTACTAACAATCTAAAAGCTGATTACTGTCAAGATACCATCATATTTTATTTTATTTACTTTTTAAAATATATTTTTATTGCTTTCAGAGAGCAAGGGAGAGGGAGAGATAGGAGTGTTAATGATGAGAAAGAATTATGATCAATTGCCTCCTATGTGCCTCATACTGAGGACCAATCCTGCAAACCTGGCATGTGCCCCGACAGGGAATCCAACTATAACCTTCTATTTCATAAGCTGATGCTCAACCACTGAGCCACCCCTGCCGGGCAGCACCTCCTTTTATGTACACCCTAATATACTTATATTGGCTATAATATGGACTTCTCTGAAAACGTTAAAAGTAATTTGAAAGAATAAATCTTAAAAGAACATAGAGCTATAAATTGGCTTTCAAAGTATTTTTTTTCACAGTTCGTGTTCACTCCTAAATTTTTTCCCCTTAAATTTCTTATGCTTTGATTTTCTCCATATTGTAACTGAAAATAAGTCACTTTCATTGAAGGCTGGTTGATCTGTCAGAGATTTGACTTGGTTTTCTCCCTATAAAGCCATTGTCACAGTGTATGCACATTCCCTCATGGCTTGAGTTGTCCTTAACCTTTGACTCAGGATTTAAAAAGAAGTTTTTACATCAGAACACTTAATGGTTTTTATGCTAAGGTTTATTATTTAAAATTCACATACCCACCCTTATTAGTTCAATATTTTAGGAAATAGATTAGATCTTTACAATGGGTCCTGTAAGTACTAAGTAAAATCTGACATTGGATTATTTCTATTATTGTCTAATTTTTATATCTTAATTAATTTAACCAGTTACTTTTAATCTAAGAATATCTCAGATGGTATAATGTGACACTGTAATCTTCATATAATATGACATTGTTATTGCCACTCAATATAATAAATCTTCAAGTTACAAGAAATGTAATTTAAAAAGTTCAATATAATATCTTCGCATCAGAATTTAAACTTGCTCAAGGTTCCCCCAATCTAAGCTATATAAAACAGTAAAATGAATAAAATGTTTTCTTGACCTCATGAACTACTCAACCCATAGTGCTTCTCTCTATTTTCTTTTATAACCAGATGTTTTGCAAGTGTGGTATGCACTCATTATTTTAGCTCCTGATTTTCTAAATACTCTTCAATCCATTTCAATTTTACTCCCCCAACCACCCATCTAATAAAATTGCTTTGGCCAAGGGCACTAGTATTTTTTCTTGTGACTTAATTTAGCTTTCATTTTAATTTATTATCTTAATTGCTGAGAACTGACCAACATACTTTCCTGTTTCTGGGTTAAACAATTGAGGACTAACCATCATTTACTTTCTCTATACCAAACAATTTGGAGATGAAGCATATTTTCTTATTCTTGCGCTAAACATATTGAGACCCGGCAGAAATGATTTAGGTCTTGCATCAGGAACTAGTTACTAGTAGAAGGTAAGGCTGTGAATTAACTTTAAAAAATCTATAAAAAACAATAATTATTCATCTGTTTGCACTTTAAAACACTCAACTGTGTGCCAATCTAAAGTTATTACATCATAAATTCTGACTATTGCCAATCAGGCCTCAGCTTCCTGGTTCAAATTCCATGCCATGTGTTATTTCTTATATGATTTGAAAGTTTTTCAACTTTTAATACCCTTTCAATCAATTTTTGTATCTAGCCATACTAAATAATTCCAGTTTCTGCAATGTCACTTCTTATTTTAGAGATTTCATACACATATTTTTCTGTTTGTGTGTGATTTTTATAACAATTTGGACATTCTTATGAATAACTTGCCTTAAACCTCAGAGATCAGTTTAAATATAACATTTTCAGAAAAGATTTCTTTTAATCCTCATAGCTTGGGTGGGAAGAAGCTTTGTTACCCTGACATGCTCATTACCCAGTATGGTTTAAATACATTGATAGCCTGTAGAATATTTTAGGAATATAACATCTATTTGTTGAATAAATGAGTGAGAGCATGTGACAGGGGGTAGAGGAGGCTGGAGAAGGTAAATGGAGGGAAAAAGGAGATATATGTACTAATATATATAATACTTTAAACAATAAAACATTAAAAATAAATCAAAGTGAAACAAGTAGGGGAAAAAATATTCTATGAGATGATGGTCTGGGCCAAGTGCCAATATTAACTTATTATGACTTGCTTTGTTTATTTGTTTAATAGAACACAAAGTATGTTTTTGGTAAAGGAATTTATATTAACAGAATGCATGACATGCAAAGGATAAATGTTTGCATGAATTGTGATTGTTGAATACTGAAAAATTTCCAGAACTCAAGAGAGAGAGAGAGAGAGAGAGAGAGAGAGAGAGAGAGAGAGAGAGAGAGAGAGAAAGCAAACATAACTACTATAACCAGAATATATACTCTTGCATTCTCAGGTAGTGAATTTATGTACATTGTGAAAGTACTAAATGAAACAATAAGCATACTACAAAATGACCCATAAGACTAGATCCTAGCTTTATTATAATTTCTTAATGTCTGTAAAAGTAAAACTAAAATAGCTAAGTAAATTTGCAATTAGTTCTCTGTTTCTCTTGAGTGATGCGTCAGCTCTTGTTTTGAGAAAAGAATGTAAAGAGCATCTTTATATTATCAAATAAAGAATTATTAATAGATAGTCCTTGAGCAAGATCTAAGTGTAGTAAAAGATACTTCAATTTAAGTGAAAAAATAACTGATTTTTTTTTTTTTAGCCCTGAAAATTTTGTAGACATTGCAGGCAATGTATGTCTCATCATATTATGTTTCCATTAAATAAATATCTACCTTAACTTATAAAAATACTAGAGGCCTGGGGCATGGATTCATGCACTGGTGGGGGTGTGGCCTGTAGAGATCAGCCCAGTGTGGGAGTGCCACTCATCCTGGTCAGCCAAGTGGCTATGGACCCGCCCTCTGAGCAGCTGCTCCCACTGTGGAAGCGCTGCTCATCCTGGTCCGCCGAAGCAGTGCTCATACTGTGGGAGTGCACTGACTACCAGGGAGAAGTTCCTGAGTTGAATGTCTGTCCCCTGAAGGTCAGTGCATGTCACAGCAACTGGTTCATTCTGGTCATTCCACCATTTGGTTACTGGGGTTTTATATATGTAATTGGGGCCCAGTGCATGGAATTCATGCACTGGAGGTGGGTGGTCCCTCAATTCAACCCTCTCACATACTTGGAGCCCTCTAGTGAGGCTTTAGGCCTTGGGCACCAGGCCATCACCCTGTTCAGCTCAGCCCTGGCTGCCTGTGACCACCCGGCCCTGGGGGCTGGGCGCTCACCTCCACTTCCTCTCACACCACCTAGGGGCCAGGTGCTCCCTGCCACCACCACCACCACCACCACCACTGCTGCTGCCACCACTTCCCCTCACAGCGCCCAGAGGCTGGGCGCTTGCTGCCAGTGCTGTTTCATCTCCACTCCCAGGGCCCAGCACTCACTCCACTTGGCCCCACCCCCGCTCCTGATTGGCTCGTAGCATAGCCAATCAGGAGCTAAGGTATGATCACATTTGCATGTTTCTCTTTTATTACCTAGGATATAAATTTTTTATTGAGGAATTTAAAAGTTTTCCATTTTTTTGCACTGCTGAATAATTTTCAAATTGAAATAAATAATTATTACAATAATAACTTTATTAAAGTCACTAGAGACCTGGTGCACAAAATTTGTGCATGGGGGGGATTATCCCTCAGCCTGGCCTAGACCCTCTCTAATCTGGCAACCCTTGAGGGATATCCAACTGCCCATTTAGGCTTGATCCCTGTGGGATATCCCTCTCACAATCCAGGACTGCAGACTCCCAACCTGCCTGCCTGTCTGATTCTGATTGCCCCTAACTGCTTCTGCCTGCTAGCCTGATCACCCGCTAACCACTACCCTGCCAGCCTAACTGATGAAACTGCTCCCCTGCCAGCCTGTTTGCCTCCAAATTCCCTCTTCTGCCAGCCTGATCACCCCTAACTGTCCTCCCCTGTAGGCTTGATCACCCCTAACTGGCCTCCCTTGCCGATCTGGTCCCTCTCAACTGCCCTCCCCTGATGACCTGATCACCCGCAACTGTTGTCCCCTGCTGGCCATCTTGTGTCCACATGGGAGCAGCCATCCTTGACTACATGAGGGCAGCTGTCTTGTGTGTTGGAATGATGGTTAATTTACATATCACCTTTTTATTAGATAGGATTATTATAAGCAATACCAAAGATCCCAAAATGACTAAAAATTTTGACACTAAATTCAATTTTACACATAGTTTTTAACCTCAAAAGTCCTCCACCTAGAGTTAGCTTTTCTATAAAGAAAAAAAAAGTAAAAAAAAAAAGAATGAAAAAAAGAAAGGGAGAAAACTTAAATAAATAAATACATCTTAAAAATTAACTTTGTATTATAATGCTAGAAAATGAAACATCATCATCATATATTGGTATGAAAGAGTAAATCAGTATCAAAATAAATGTCAAGTTATATTAAATACCCTTATTTTCAAAAATTTTAATAGCCCCAACAGAGAGATTTAGATGTAGAAAATATCGTATTGGGATATAGTTCGAGCAGCAGCTGCTAATACTTAGGTACAAGAAAAATGAATAGTGTCATTAATGTTGCTTCTGGGTACAGTTTTCTTTTATAAGATAATTGAAATTTTAAGTAAGGCCTTTTATCAGAAACATTGAAACACACACGCATATCCACGTGTGCGCACACTCACACACACACACACACACAAACACCATAGTAGGATAGAACAATTAAAAAACACACAAAAGAACAAGTTATGAGCCAAAGTAAAGTTCTTGTATTCTAGGCTCCATCAGTTCATGCATCTGAATCTCAATTAGTTTATATGTAAAAGAGAATATCATTAAGAAACCTCCTCATAGGATGGTTGTGAAAATAAATAAAATATATATTTGAAGCTGCTTTCTAACATAAACTATTAAGTATATTTCAAAAAAATGTTAGAAGTTAAAATGTGACAAACAGTACTTGTAAAATAAAAATCATACTGTTATGAACTAGGCACATCAGTCCAATACTTCATGTTGATAAAAAATTATATTTAACTTTAATAATCTTATTTAATAAAAGCCTAGATGCATCACTTCCTCACGTGACGCCCTCACTCAACATCGTTACAAGATGGCCACCACAAAATGCTTGTGCTCACAGCAGAGGTGAGGCCCAGAGGCCACTAGAACAGTGAGGCTTCAGGGTCCTGTAGCTTTGCATGGCATGCAGGAGGCTGGTCCCAGCATCTCCACTGCCTCACACAGAGGAGGCAGTTCCTGGTGGAGGACATCGGTTGTGGCAGGGGAGGGAAGTTGGGGGAGATCAGGCTGGCAGGTGGAACCGGTTAGGGGCAACTGGGCAGGCAGGCAGGCAGACAAGCAATTAGGAGCCATGGTTCCAGATTGTAAGAGCAATATCTGACTGCCAGTTGAGGTCCAATCCTGGGATCAGGTCTAAACTGGCAGTCAGACATTCCCCAAGGTGTCCCACATTGGAGAAGGTGCAGGCCACATTGAGAAACACCTCAGCACCCCTGCACAAATTTTGTGCACTGGGTCTCTAGTTCTATATAATAAAGAACTAATATGCAAATGGTCATCATGTCCTTGCACCCTCATGCCCTCCCAACAGGACTGGGAGACTTAAGGCTGGGCCCAGGGACCTGAGGCTATGCCCCCTGTCTGGCGAGGCTTAACTAGAGACCTGAGGGAACACCTCACACCCCAGCACCAGGACGAGGGGACCTGAGGCCACATCCCTCACCTGGCGGGGCTTGATAGGAGACCTGAGGCCACACCCCCCTCCCAGTGCCAGAACCAGGGACATGAGGCCACATTCCCCGCCGAGCACCAGGGACTGGGGACCTGAGGCTGTGCCTCCCACCATGTGCCAAGTTTGGGGACCTGTGGCTGTGCCCCCTACGCTGAGAGGTTTGACAGGGGTAGGGCCTACCAGGTCTGGGTCTCATGCGATTTTAGGCATACTTGACTCTTGGCCCCATGGCATACCCAAGACTCTGATAGGAGGGAGATTTTCATATACATTTTACTAATTTTCTTTAATCTTTGACTCTTCTATTATAGATAAAGGGAAAATAGCAATATTAAAATATTTTATCTAATTAATTCCCCTTTAATGTGTGCAAATTTCATGCACTAAGCCACTAGTCCTATATAATAAAAGGCTAGTATGCAAATTGTCCCTTCAGGAGTTCAACTGACCTGGAATTCGCCTGCTTGCTATGACATGTGCTGACCACCTGGGGTCAGTGTGGAATGAAGGAAGGCTCCTGCTACCAGCTGGCCGCTGGGGGAAGGAAGGTTCAAATTGGCTTTGATTGTAGGCCAGACCTAGGAATCCTATCCATGCATAAATTTTATGCACCGGGCCTCTAGTACATATAATAGACAAATAAAAAAATTGTTTCCTTTTGTAAATGTTATAATGTGTAATCCATACATATAGCATTTGTTTTAAATTAAAAGTATTTTTAAATGTTGAAATTACAAAACTGAAATCTTTTCAATAACTTTAAACTCAAAATAAAGAAAACTTGATATTCCATAAAATTCCCATGTGTTTGATTCTCAAAATTCTCAATAAAAAAGGCAAATTCTTAGAAGAAAGGCAACTTCTCAGAGGAAGATTTTGGCAATGAAAAAGTCTATAAAGTTCTGATAAAATGCAAAATTTTATATATGAATAATTAATGCCAGTCCTGCTCTAAGAAGATTTACCATTAACCAAAGTAATTACAGTAATGTACTAACTGGTGTAGACAGGTACCTGGGAATTGCCTGTAGGAAAAGTTTCAGAGACTACCGGATTAAGGTTGACCTGAGTGAGATAAATTGATGTTGTTCCACTCACCCTGGAAACAAAGGTAGCTCTAAAACCTATTATGGAATAATGGAAGCATGAAGTAATAAGGAGCCTTGAATCTGTAGTGCCAACATTTCCTAGC
Organism: Antrozous pallidus; assembly: GCA_027563665.1. Lineage (NCBI taxonomy): Eukaryota > Metazoa > Chordata > Mammalia > Chiroptera > Vespertilionidae > Antrozous > Antrozous pallidus. The sequence continues at coordinate 33,853,780 of CM050519.1, forward strand.
TATACTGTAAAGAAATATGAAATATGTATATGAAATAACACAGTTGATCTGTCATGACCAACATGTCTAACCATAACTACTGAATAGCTTAGCAAATATTTTTTCATGGTTAAGAAATCTATTGTTAAGGAGAGTAATACTATATTTTTCAATTTCTATTAGCTCTGATTCAATTAAACTGAACTATTTGATATCAATGGCACTATTTTACTAGTACTTAAGAATTAGAAACCATGTTGGCTATATTATCTTTATAGACCATTGTCAATTGTCCAATCAAGACAGCCATCCATTTTGGCAAATAAGGTTTTATTGGAATACAACCACACCCATTTGATCATATATTTTCTATTGATGCTTTCTTGCCACATCAGAAAAGTCAAATAAGTATTACAGAGATCATATGTCTCTGATAAATATTTACTTTATAGAAAAAGAAAAAAAAAGTTTGGAGTAGTGGTGATCAGTAAATGTTAGCTTAGCTATCTATTAAGGTCTCTGCAAGTAACAAATTAATCATGAGGAAACCTGTGTGGAATAGATAATCCATGAAGTTATCATTTAGTTATTTAATCATAAAAATATAGATCATTTGTGATAAATCTGAGTTGAAATGCCATGGTGGGACTCTGGGTTCTTTTCATAAATTATTTTATTTAACTCACTTAAGTTCTAATCAGTTTTCACTGATTCTAAGAATAGGTTCTTTTAAGAAACATCCCTGAAAATTGCTACAAATCTGTACTAGAAATATTTAATCAGATAATAGGCCCTAAGTACTAGAAAATAAAGTTAACAAAATATTTGAGGAGTTATTAATATTACCTCTGAATTGAAGCAAGTGCCTCAAAACTACAAAATGCCACCATATTCATCAGACAAAAATGAAGTCTACAGCAGCCAGGTTTAAATTGTACATTTGCTGAAGTCTGGATCCTGGTATGTTTACTGGGCAAATGGACTCCACCTACAATTATATCCTCCGTCCCAGAAAATGCATGATAGGAGAATATGTATTGAGAAACTGACACAATTCTATATTGGTTTTCTTGCTCACATTGTCAGATCAACTAAGAAACAATCACCACATACCTACTATTATATTTAAATCAAGGCTATCCTGTAATCATAAGGAACTTGCAGATTCTAGTGCCACATTAAAAACTTAAAATATTAAAAGACAGAGATTCTATTATATCCCAAATTAATTCATTCATGTGGTAGGTAAGAATTCCAGATGGATCTTGAATTACATCTAGATTATCACAAATGTAATCAAGCAGTGATGATAATTGTAGCTGACATTCCAGATGTGATATTTCTACAAGGAAAATTAATGCAACCTCTGGCCCTTAGTCTGTAAACACTTTTTTCCTAAAACGATACTTTTAGGGATATCAGGAACATCAGTAACACGTCAATGTCTTACCACAGGGACACGATAATTTCCCTTTTCCCTTCAGTTTTCAAAAACTTTCATCACTTTGATATCCCATAAAACAGCACATATCTCCAGGACATCTGTGAAAATATGTTATTGGTTCCTATGGGTAGTGAATAACAAGTACGCTAAACGCCCTACTTGCCAGAGGGTGGAAGAACCAAATCCTGCAAAATTTAAGGGATCTGTCACATTGGTGAAAATTCTAGGGGTACCATAGTTTGAGCATGTTAAGAAATTACATTAAAGTGAAAAACCTTAAGTGATATCGCTGGAGACATAGCATACAAAATTATGTGCTCTATATCCAAATATTTTCCATTAAATTCACAAGTCTGCTAGATTTTCCTGAGGCCCTGAACAAGAAAGACCTCTGTTGCAGGTTCAAGCTTTTGAACAAGCTGTTCTGCATAACTACCCAGAAGATGAAATAGCAGAAGTGTCTGCGGATTACAGAGAAGCTCTAGGGAGCTATGTATGGAAGGAAGCCCAGAAAGAATTTGTGAGTAAAATCATAGTTTTTCTTCCAAAAAATTCTTGATTTGAGAATCATCTTCTGGTTTACTATTTGGTCACAGGAGACGAAATGCAGACCAGAAGGCAACTGTGAAATGACAAGACCATTATGATTACAAAATCATAATGGAGGATGTGCAAATCGGTACTTCATCACTATATAGAAATGCTCTCTATGGGAAGGGCTTAAGTAGGTCCAGAAGTAAATTGCATGAACATGTGATTTAGACTTCCTGGTACCTATTTCTCCTTTTTTATTACTTTTACTTCGACCAGTTTCTAAGACTAGTAGTAAGGGAATTAAAATAACCCCAGGCATAGACAGACAGATCAGGAGATAGGGCAAAGATAATTGAATTAAGTTCATATGGCCTGTTCAAATCAGTAACAGGCTTCAGCCATGGAAAAGGAAATGTTACTAGATTTGCCTCTCTCCATAAATATTATGAAATTAGACCAAACGCTCAAGGCAACTGTGTTCAGGTATTGGACAATAGGTAATGCAGACTGCATTCTCTGTTAGAATATAAACATATGTGAACATTCACTGTAGCTCCCAATGGAGGAGCCATTTTTCAACTGTGTGATAGGGAAGTGAAACTTAAACACTGTACTTTGGTCCCATTATGCTGAGGGAACATAAACTGAAGTTTGGGATGGAAAAGCAATACTACTAATGGAATTATGCACCGCAAAGGAAGTGACTGACCATAGGTGTGGGTGTGAAGTGTGGTGTTTAGACATATGTGGGGGTAATTCTCTGCAGGTTCTTGCCCAAGGGTTGGACTGCACATGCACAAGGTGACACTTCACAAGACTTAGGAGTCTGGCTGCTATTGGGCTGAGATAAGAGGAGAGATACTTGAAGTCACACAGTACTGGGAGCCTTGATATTGGAGCTTTGGTTTAGCTAGAATGGGAGACCTTATAATCTGGCATTCAACTTAAGTACCAGAAAGATCATATATTAGGATGAAGAATAACACAGTAGAATAAGAATTACATTATGTCCATTCTAACAAAGCCTTCAGTCAATCTGTCATATTGCCAAAACAGGCCTCCTGTAAAATAACTGCTTAACAGAATTGAAATCAATACTCTTTAAGCTTGGCCAGCATGGCTCAGTGGTTGAGTGTTGACCTATGAACCTGGAAGTAATGGTTTGATTCCTGGTCAGGGCCCATGCCTGGGTTGCAGGCTCCATCCCCACTGTGGGAAATGCAGGAGGCAGATGACTGATGATTCTCTCTCATCATTAATGTTTCTCTCTCTCTCCCTCTACCTTCCTCATTGAAAACAATAAATATATTTTAAAATGTTCTTTAAAGGAAGACAGCATAATGTATACTCTTTATTCCATTAACACAATGTCTATCATGCTATTAAAAATTACTAAAGATGTGAAGAACCAAAAATGTGTCAAAGACACAGGAGGAAACAAAAACAGAAAAAGGCTCACAGTGATCCAAATATCTGGATAGTAGAGGAGACAATCAAAGAAGCTATTATAAATACAAAGAAGCAAAGAAAATTATGGCCTTAATGCATGAGGGGATTAGGGAAATAAATCCAACAGAAAATAAAAGCGTAATCATGAACTGGAAATAACAGTATCTAAACTATGGAGATAACTGGTGAGTGTGAGAGCTGGAGTTGACAGAAAAGGGTTAATAAAAAACATAAAGAAAGAAATGTGAAAAAATAAATAATCTCAGTGACATGAGAAAAATCAAACAGAACTTCACTGATCTATTGTATTGTAATTTGGAGACTCAGAAGGCAAAGTGGGAGATAATGGGACAGATAAAATATTTAAAGAAATAATGGTTTAAAATGTCCCCAAATTTGATGAATATTTTAGTGTACAGATTCCTCTCCTCCACCCAAAAAAACCTCAGTGAATCTCAAGCAGCATAAATACAAAATAGATCCACACTAGGCACATCTAGTTTATGAAAAAATGATAGAATATTTAATAAATGATGTTAGGTCAACTTGCTTTAAATTAAAAATAACTTAAGTCACTATCTGATATAAAATTCAGGTATGTTAAAATTGTAAGAAAAAAAAAGCAAAACTATTAATAGAAGAAAAATTAGTGGGGGTTCATACTTAATGATTAAAGGAGAAGCATAATTAAGAAAACCATAAATTCCAGATGTCTTACAGACAAAAAAAAAAATAACAGGAATAGTCTAACTGTCACTATGAGGGAAAAATACCCTAAACGGATTTAAATAGTAGCTATACACTTGGAAAAACTACTAAACTGGTATAATACACAGAGGAATAATACCTAGATCTTCAAAACACTTTTAAAAAACAATAAGCCTTAACTGGTTTGGCTCAGATTGGCTTCTGGTCTTAAGGGTCCTGGTTTCAATTCAGGTCAAGGGCACATGCCCAGGTAGCAGGCATGCAGAAGATAGCTAGTCAATGATGTTTCTATCTCTCTCTCCCTCTCCCTTCCTCTCTGAAATCAATAAAAATATTAAAAAAAAACAATAATATAGAAGGCAAATAGAAAAAGAGAAAAGTATATTTGTATTCATTTTAGAAAAAAAGCAAATCAGAAACTTTATATAAAAGAAGTGAGAACCATACAGTAGTATAAGAACGACATGCAGAATTGACCAAAGGCTTAGTTACAATGGGAATAGTGTAGTTTCAGAAAATAATGGAAAAGAAAATAAAACCACTAATGGAAAGTAAATATATAAAAATAAGCTCAAACTGAAATAGCAATTATAAACATGCAAATTATAAATAAACTAGAGGCCCAGTACATGGGTTCATGCACTTGGCCTGGCCTGTGCCTTCTCGCAATCTGGGACCCCTTTGGGGATGTGGGAGAGCCAGTTTTGGCCCAATCCCCATAGACCAGGATAAGGGACACTACTGGTGCATGAATCTCTACACCAGGCCTATAGTATGCATATAAGATCTTTGGTTAATCTGGTCCCCCCTCTCCTCTGCCCCATTCCCTTTGAGATTAATCTGTTTGTTCCATGTTTTCATGCTTGTGGTTTCCGCTCCTGCATTGAGTATCTGCCTGTTGGTGGTCAGTGTGCATCATAGCTACTGGACAGCTTAGGCTTTTGTATATAGAGATAATTTTGCCTCTAATGCTGAACACATTTTAAAGTATTAACAATAAATCACATGCAAACTTTGCCTTAAATCATGATGAGAATATTTCTTGATGAATAAAGGTATTAGTAAAACTTCAAGAGAAAATATAAATGAGTCAGAGAAAAGTGGATGCTATGTTCAGGTAGGAGGAAGTGATCAAATGCACTATGATGTCCATAGAGGTATCTAGTGAGTAGATGCTAAAAATATGTTTTTACTATTATTATTTTAAATATTTTTATTGGTTTCAGAGAGAAAGGTAGAGGAAGGGAGAGGGAGATAGAAACATCAATGATGAATAAAAATCATCCATCCACTTCCTCCTGAATGCCTCACTCTGGGGATCAAGCCCACAATCCAGGCTTATGCCTTGAGTAGGAAATATATCATGAACTCCTGGTTCATGGGTTTATGCTCAACCAGTGAGAAATCCAAGCTGGGTTAAAATATTTTAAATGACATATTAAAGACATCAGAATTTATATTCTAAATAAATCTAATGAGCTGTTTTTCATGGAATACTTTTTTCCTGAGATCAAAATAGGGAGAGTAAATCAATTACAAAAATGCCACATCCACTTCCTCTCTTTAGAGATTCCTGTTTCACTTGAAAATAACAAAGAATATGAAAATAAATAAAACAAGCTTTATTTTGTTTAGCTATGTTTCCCAAATGCATTTCTCTTTGGCATAATATTTATTTTTTTATTGTATTTGTTTATTTTTCAAGAAGGAGAGTGGCACAGAGTATAACCCCTATAAATATTTCATGGAACTTGTCATCACAGAACACTTAGAAAAGAGTTGTTTTAAACATTTAACCACTTCAAAGCAGGAGAAAGAGATAATTAGACACATGGATTAGCAGGAGAAGACACTGCAGACAGGAAAGTATATTGAGAGACTATTTTATTAATCATGAGAGGAGATGATAGAGATATGAACCAGGTAAAATTTAATATAGATCAGATGTAAAATACAGAGTGTTAACACAATGGGCATGGATTCAGGATGTATAATGAAGGGTAAAATCTACAAAACCTGAAGATCATTGCATGTATTTAGATAAACCAAGCCTTAGGTTTTAAATCATATATCATAGCTCTAATACATGGTTACTCATATACTCATATTGAATAATTTTTATCTGGGACTTACCTATAAGGCCAAGTAATGGCCAATACATGATGTGTGAAATTTTAAACCATTATTCTAAACAGAAATTTATTATCCAATGATTGGTTAATGGAAATGGAATACCAGTAGTAAAAAACTTAAAATGGAGGTAAAGTTGAGGAATGGGCAGCTATCAACTATAACATAGACTTTAGAGATAATAAAATGTCAGACCAGCAAATAAAGACTCACAGGACAGATGACATTTATCCTGTCATTCTCCTTGATTAATTCAATTTTTTTACTTTTTGTTATTCCCTTGTTGATGACAATACAATTAATAACTTTAATATTGGCTATCTATTCCTGTATCACACTTCTTATATGACATAGTCAAAAGTTATCTGATAGTTCTTACGGACAAAGTATCTTAGAATTAAATATGCTTTAGTTAAAATATCATAATTGTTTTTCAACTTTTTATTAGCCCTAAATAATTTTATTATAGAAAATAAAATGGTATTCTAGGATAAATAAAGTCAAAGTTACTGTACTAGATAAAAAAAATGAATTAACAAAACACTACATTTGAATAATCATTTTGATAATGGTATTTATAATTAAAATATATATAAATGCATTTTATTTTATTACTTTTATGGATATTAATTAAAGTATATTTAATTAAGAAGTTAAAGCCAATTAATGCAATGTCATACTGTGGTGATGGCCAGAGGGAAAGGGGAGTGGGGGTTAGATGAAAGTGGGCAAAAGGGGGTGGGTAGATGGAGACATGTGTTATAATTTCAACAACAAAAATAAAGAAAAAAAATTCCTGTTGTTCAGGTTTGTAGAGCAATAATGTGATTTCAAAAGCTTTTGAAATTAAAAGACATACCCATGCATTAATATAACTGCAATATATTTTTAAGGAGTTGCAAATGTAATTATTAAATCAATATATCATATGGTGCCCTATGCATACATTTGATATATTTTTTAGAAAATAATAGAGAAATTATTTTATATTCAAATTTACTAGATAATGGAAGCTAAAAATTTACTTGAGGTTATTATTAGTTCATATTACACAGGCAAATAAAACAGGGCTAATACCTGCATTATAAAACATTGTATGTGCCTATGTAATAAAAGAGTAATATGCAAATTGACCGTACCTCCAATCAAGCCACACTCACAAGCCACACTCACCAGCCAATCAGGAGCAAATAAACTCCAACCAGGATGGCTGCGGCCACTGAGAGTATGGGCCAGCTGGGGCACTGAGTGGCATTGTCTATGCCCCCAGCCGTCCCACCCTCTCCCGCTGCACAGAGGGAGAGAAAGGGTCCCAGGCAGCAAATGTGCACCATGCCAGGCGGGGAAGCCAGATTTGAAAGCCCAAACCCTGGGGAACCCGACAGGGCATCGTGTGCTGGGGCCTTAAGGAGGCCCCAGAGCAAGCATCTCCCAGAGGCTGTGCGGAAGGAGGAGAGGAACCTCTAGCTAGAGGCTGGGGTGAAGGATGCTGGTGTCTTTGCAGGCTAGGCTGAGGGACACCACTCCCCGTCTGCACCCTCCCTCCCCTGTGCACGAATTTCATTCACCAGGCCTCTAGTATATATATATAAAGAGGCAATATGCAAATTAGTGGAGAAGCTGTAACAGTCATGACTAGCTAGGAGGAGACTGTGAGTACAGATGAGTGGGAGGGGAATGCATGTTACCCCAAGCCCCAGTGGTGGCAGCACAGCTGGGGCTGGGGGTGGACCCAGAGTGGAGACACAACATACAGGGGAGCCAGCCTCCACTGGGAGACAATGCGCCAGCAATCCCGCCTCTGCACATAAGCTGCAGAGGAAACACCTTTTCTTACCACTCATTGGCTAAACTCCTGAATGCCACTCATAGTTTTCTTGGTAACTTATTTAATAAGAATCCAAGAAGGTGATCTAGGGTTTTTCCACATCACTCCTGGAGGAAAAAATGAAGGTCCACTGCTGGAACAGCTAAGAAATATCATATTGGCTCAGTGGATAGAGCTTCAGCCTATGGAGTACAGGGTCTGAGTTTAATTCTGATCAAAGACATGTACCTAGGCTGCAGGCTTCTCACTGTCAGGGGCCCAGGTTAGGGCTCATGCAGGAGGCAACCAATTGAAGTGTTCCTCTCGCATTGATATTTCTCTCTGTCTTTCCCTCTCTCTTTCAAGCTCTCTAAAAATCAATGGAAAAAATATACTCAGGGAAGGAAAGAAAGAAAGGAAGAGAGGAAGAAGAAAGGAAGGAAGGAAGGAAGGAAGGAAGGAAGGAAGAATGGAAGGAAGTAAGGTCATATCCTATGAAAGAGACATGTTGAAAATGCCTAAAGAAAGTTGTCATTTTTTTATGGTGAAGGGACTGGAGTCCATGTTGATGAAAACATCTTGGTGGCTTCAGTGGCTGGCAGTGGCAGCAGCAGTGGGGTGATGGGAGTGGTGTCTTCCTCTGATTAGTCCGGTTGCCTCCCGCAGAGGGAGGCCAGACAGTAAAACATCTCCTGAGAGCTCCTGGACTGTGAGAGGGGGCAGACTGTGCTGAGGGACCCCCACAACAGTGCATGAATTTCATGCACCAGGCCTCTAGTTCCCCAATATAAGTCAAAATGCTAACACACACAAATAAAGTTGTAAAAATGTCTTTTAAAACATCATTACATACTAGAGGCCCAGTGTACAAAATTTACGCACTGTTGGCGGGGTGTCCCTTAGCCCAGCCTGCACCCTCTGCAATCTGGGACCCCTCAGGGGATGTCTGACTGCTGGATGTCCACAAGGATTGGACCTAAATGGGCAATCAAACATCCCTCTCACAATATTGGACGTCTGGCTCCAAACCACTTGCTTGCCTGCCTGCCTTATTGGCCCTAACTGCTTTTGCCTGCCATCCTGAACATCCCCTAACCACTTCCCTGTCAGCCTCATGGACACTTAACTGCTCCAATGCTGGCCAAATCACCCCCAACTGCCCTCCCCTGCAGGCCTGGTCCCCCCGCAGCTATCCTTTCATGCAGGCTTGGTTCCTTTCCAACTCCCCTCCCCTGCAGGTCTGGTCACCCCCAACTGCCCTCCCCTGCTGGCCTGATCACCCACAACAGTCTTTCCCTGCCAGGCATATCTTTTTACCATATGGGGGCGGCCATCTTGTGTAAGGGCATGATGGTCAATTTGGATATTACCTCTTTATCACATAGGATATCAACTTAAATTATATAGTTGCTAAACATACTTACAGCAAAATAAATATTTATTTTCAAAATAAATAACCAATGATTTGGTTAATTTAGAAATATAAATTCTAAAACGAGTTTGAAAATTAGATTATTTGTATGAATAATAACAAAAAGAGATATTTTATAAAGTTACATTTTCTAATATTAATATATTTGTTTTTATTTTGAAAACAATTTATTTTGGATATATGTTTATCTACTATTTGTCATGAAGACAACATAAAATTTAAATTGTTTGTAATAAAACCAAATATTTTGCTTATGTTAATTAGATTAACATGTTTTACATTTTATATGAAAACAATAAATATCTGAGCATATAAATGAAATTTATATAAAAGAAGCTTCATTGGTTAAGGGTGCATTCCCTTATTGGTATCAGAATACACTACCAAGCTATACCTATTTAATTGATATAGTATTGACATAGATTAATAAAAAATAATGAAACCATAAATACATGCTATTATTTACTAATATATTTGAAAATGACAAAAGGAAAGAGCTATATATTAAATAGCTCAGGCACAAATGGCTAGTCAATGGAATAGATAAAGAAGGATATTCATCTTACATAATAGATGCTAATAGATGTTTGATGAGTTAAATTTAAAGGAAAAGAGAATACTTAAGAAAACTATATTAACAACTTAGGATTTGGGAAATTTGCATCGAGATCAAAAGCACAGAAAAGAAAGAGAGTTCCAGAACCAAGATGGCATCATAGGTAAAACACCTATCTTGCCGTCATACACAGCAATTTTAAAACTACAACTTAAGGAAAGAACAAACACCATCCAGAATCAATGGAAAGCTGGCCGAGTGAAAATTCCACAAATAAAAGTGAAGATAAGACACTGTGACTCAGAGGAGCGGTGGCAGACAGTGTTGAATATTTGCGCGGAGTGCGTGCCAGCGGATAGGGCGGGCGGCTGAAAACCAGCCAGTTTTTCCGAAAGGGGGAGACAAAGACGTCCCACTGGACTGATTCTCCAGCTCTAGGCGAAGTCCAGGGAACCCACTATCATACGGGGTAAAAACTGGACAATGGGAGGGTACGCTGAAGCTCCGGTGCTTCAGGGCTCTCCCGGCTTGTGGAGAAGGTGAGCTTGCGCGTGCACTTGGGAATAGCGAAGCTGCCTGACCTAGTAGAGAGTGCTCGTGACTTGCTATCTCATTCGGAAAACCATCAGACTGCTTTGTTTTATGACCCTGGGTGAGACGTTGGGTGTGTAGACTCACTTGGGGAGAGTCTGAATTCCCTGGCAGCCAGTGGAGCTCGGCAGCGGCTCTCTCTCAGAGGTGCTATCAGCCATTGCCCCTGGCTCAGAGTCCCTGGGGCCACATAGGGTGGAGCTAACGCTGTCTGTTGGCCCAGAGATTCTGCCCACCCAACCTGAGCAGAGCTGAACTTCAGAGACAATTGGCCTGGAGGTCAACCCCTCCAAGTGCTAACAACGATTAACCTGAGCTTAACTTCAGCAAGATTGTGCAACCCATATTCACCTCAGGTAACTGGGGAGGCTGAGCCACTGTCCCTTGTAGGAAGTCTACCACACAAAGCTAATTGACCAACTTAGGGAAGCAGCCACCATGCAGCAACATGGAAAGAAATCAGATGTGAAAGAAATGAAGGGAAAAAAACAACTGGACATGGAATTCAAAACCACAGTTATAGGGCTTCTCAAGAGGCTCCTACAAAAGGTTGAGACCTATAAGGCAATAAGCAAGACCGGCAAGGAAATTAATGAGTCCTACAAGGAAATGAACAAGACCCTCAAGGATATGAAGGAGACTCTCAAGGATATGAAAAAGGACCAACCAGAAATTAAGCATACACTGACTGAAATAAAAAATATTATACAAAGACCTAAAAATGCTCTGGAGCACCCCAAGAACCAAGTTAAAGATTTGAAATACAAAGAGGTAAAATCCACTCAGCTGAAAAAGCAAGAAACCAAAAGAATCCAAAAAATTGAAGATAGTGTAAGGGGCTTCTGGGACAACCTCAAGCATACCAACATCCGAATTATAGGGGTGCCAGAAAAAGAGAGAGACCAAGACAATGAAAACCTATTTGAAGAAATAGTGACCGAAAACTTCCCACACCTGGTGAAAGAAATTGACTTAGGAGTCCAAGAAGCGCACTGAACCTCAATATATAGGAACCCTAAGAGGACCACACCAAGGCACATCATAATTAAAATGCCAAGAACAAAAGACAAAGAGAGAATATTAAAAGCAGCAAGAGAAAAATAGATGGTTACCTATAAGGGAGCACCCATACAATTGTCAGCGGATTTCTCAACAGAAACGATGCAGGCCAAACGGGAGTGGCAAGAAATATTCAAAATGATGAACAGCAAGAATCTACAACCAAGATTACTCTATCCAGCAAAGCTATCATTCAGAATTGAAGGTCAGATAAAGTGCTTCGCAGATAAGAAAAAGCTAAAGGACTTCATCAGCACCAAACCAATATTATATGAAATGCTGAAAGATATTCTTTAAGAAGAGGAAAAAGAAAAAGATAAAAGTGTAAATTATGAACAACAAATACACATCTATCAACAAATGAATCTAAAAATCAAGTGAATTAATAAGCTAATGAACAGGATAAACCGGTGAATATAACAGAATCATGGGTATAGAGAGGGAATGGACTGACAATTCTTGGGGAGAAAAGGGGTGTGGGAAGTGCAGCAAGAGACTGGACAAAAATCATGCAACTATGGGAGAGGACAGTGGAGGGGGGTGAGGGCAGAAGGTGGGATGGGTACCAGGTGGAGGGGAGCTATAGGGGGAAAAAAAGGGAACAAGGTAATAATAAAATGAACAATAAAAATAAAAAATAAATAAATAATTAAATAAATAAATAAATAAATAAATAAGAAAGAGAGTTCCTTTGTATTGACAGATTCTATGAGTAGATTTTAAGCAGTTTCAGAACATTGCAGGACTGTTTTCAAAGCAGAAAGTTTAGAATTGTGGCCTTTAAGAATAACACAAATGGTAGAAATTGAAAAAAACTGCAAATATCATGTAATAGATAAAAGTCAGGGCAAAGATTGAAGTATGACAGATGTATTATCTGTTGTTTAGTTGCCACAGGTATTGTTTAGAAAAGCAAATTTAAAATCAAACATTCTATGACTAACAGTGTTTTTTGTGAAGATAATTGTGAAAGAGCAGAGTTCCCATATATTTCACATCCATTTTCCCTATTGTTGACATGCCTAATTATCATGGTATATTAGTATAATTAGTGAACCAATAGTAATATTGTACTGCAGTTATTTTAGTTCTAGAACATATCACTTTTATTTATTTATTTATTTTTAATATATTTTATTGATTTTTTCACAGAGCGGAAGGGAGAGGGATAGAAAGTCAGAAACAATGATGAGAGAGAGACATCGATCAGCTGCCTCTTACACGCCCCCTATTGGGGATGTGCCCACAGCCAAGGTACATGCCCTTGCCGGAATCGAACCTGGGACCCCGCAGTCCGCAGTCCGACGCTCTATCCACTGAGCCAAACCGGTCTCGGCTAGAGCATATCACTTTTAGTTGATATGTCTCCTTAGGCTCCTTTTGGTTGAGACAGTGTGTTAAAATTAACTAGTTTTTTATTACCTTAAGAGTTTTAAGGAGTACTTCTTGAGTATTTTATAGGATGCCATACATTAAATTTTGGTTTAACCTTTGCTTTAGATTAACTGAGGTTATTCGTATTTCGGAGAAAGATCACAGAAATAAAGAAAGAGTACATAACACCAAGGATACATACTAACAGGCGAACATTACTGTTGATGACAAACCGGAACAACTGACTGAGGTAATGTTTGTCAGGTATCTTTACTATAAAGTTTCTACTTATTCCTCCCTGATTATTTAATTTTAATTTTGTTTGGCAACTGTTCCTATAGTCACCAGCTCAGGTAATCACCAAAAATGTCACCACCATTTTATACATTGAATATGTTTCATCTTTTGCAGAAGAAGGGAAACATGTTTAAAGATTATAAACTTTATTATTCCTTTGGCTTGATTGTCATCTGCAGCTAGATTTCTTCACCATTAGTTAGCCTGCAATGAAGGTCAATAGGCTCTATTCCTCTTGCATCTCATTACCACTTTGAGCAACACAAACAAAACAGCCATGGGCAAGAGCATTTAGGAACATGTAGTAACTTCATAACTCTTCTCCCAATACTTAATTTAATAAATTCAAATTTTATTTTTAAAATGTGGAAGGTTGTAAAGAATTTGGGATAGTTGAATTTTTAATAAGTCAACAAGTTACCTATGTAAAAACAATACAGGATGGAGCTTCACAAATCCATCTTTAAGCATGTCCATTTACAGACATCCTCTATTCTTTGAAAACGTGTCTCACTTGAATTTCTAAATCTTTATTACATTGCACTGTCTCACTTCTTCTGAGACACTATTTTTGAACTCCTTGACCTTCTCTGATTCTGGGAAGAGGGAAAAAGAAATACGTTTCTTCTAATGAAGAGCAGGAGGGAGAATATTGTCACTGAAAACTGACAACAAAGACATCTATAGAAAAGGAGACTTGGGTTTGCTAAATTTTGAAGAAAGTGTAATGAGAAGAAAAACAAGAGAGATATGTACCTCAGGTAAAATAAAGCTATTAAAATGACAGAAGGTCCTCATTTGGAACACTGTTGTCCAACCTATCAAACTTTAATACTTTGGTTGTCAAAGTATCCATAAGCTCCTAAAGCATTAATTTTAAAAATAAAAAGGACTAAGAGTTATAAGATTATCAAATTTTTGCAAGCAGTATGTATGGTTTAGATTCACTACTATAGATCGTGAAGGAAATCAGTCTTTTTTCAGAAGCACATATTCAGTTCAGTCTCCAGAAAAATGATTGATATAAGAAGGAAAAGGGTCCTTCCCTCTGGTCAAAGGCAGACAACAATGGCTTTTTTTAGAGTGAGCTAAACAAGTGTCAGGAAAAGCATCTACTTGAAGATACCAATGTAAATTGAGAGAAGATTAGGGTAAGGTCTCTGTCTCCATAAGTGTGACAAAACTGACATAAACAAAGTCATTTCAAAATGAAGTAGGAGCCATCATCCCAGAGGAAGGGCTTTGATCATCTTTGTCCTTGAACCTTTGGAATATTTGAACTGGGCAAAATAAAAACCTTTGGACTGGGGCAAACCAACATTGCATTCGAAACAACTGTGTGTAAAGCTAACAGAAAAGCAGACATCTTGACTAGGAGGACTGAAAATTAAGGATATTCTTTAGAATGAACATCAATACATATAGCTGAAGAATAACTTTGCATATTATCACCAAATGAGCATTCTTTCATTAGGCTATCAGCATCACTAAAAATTCCTTTTTTTTCTTTTCATATAATTCTTTCCCTTCCTTTTTTCATAAAACCCGATTGCCTTCATACCATAATCCCCAACTTATTTGCAAAGCCAAAATGTGCTATTATCCAGATTGGGCTAATTCAACAAACATCCTATGAGGACTTACAGGACACTGGGCAAATACCTGGTATACTAATATAAATACACTTTCCACTTCTCATCACCCCTATTTAGGACACATCAAAATGTAAAATTTTTATTATTCATTCATTCAAAAATAGTCTTGCCTTTCATTTAATTATTCTTCTTAGAAATCATATTAAAATTTATGTGTTTATAGAAGAACATACATTCTTAGAGCTTAGCATACAGTGAGGACAAACGCACATTAAAGAAATAAAAAGAAATGTAGTATTGAGGGAAGGATAAGGACTGTGGGATACACTAGAGGAAAAGGGGGTTTACAAAATGTTTGAGGAAAGGAATATCACAATTTTAGCATCAGATATTTTACTGATACTATTCACTAAATGACTGTTTTTCTTGGTTAAAACTGAATTCAACTTTTAAAAATTATTTTTAATTGTAGTGTGACAAATAAAATTATATAGGTTTAAGGTATATAATTCTATAGTACATCACCTCTATATTTTATTGTGTTTTCACCACCATAAGTCAAGTCCCCATCATTTATCCCCCTTTACTCTCTTCTGCTTCCCCCAACTATAGTTTTTGTTTGTTTGTTTGTTTGTTTGTTTTGTTGTTTTGGTTTTTTTTGCTTAACCTCTTCATCATTTTTACCTGGCCTCTCAATCCCTCTAAACTCTGACAGCTCTCAGTCTGTTCTATAACTATGAATCTGTTTCTATTTTTTGTTATTTTTCTTTTCATTAAATTCCACATATGAGTGAAATCATATGGTATTTGTCTTTTTTTCTGACTTGCTTATTTCACTTAGTATAGTGCTCTCCAGGTCTTTGCATGCTATATCAAAGGGTACTATTTCCTTCTTTTTTTATGACTGAGTACTATGCTTTTGTGTAAATGTACCTACCACAGCTTTTTAACTCACTCATCTACTGATGGACAATTGGGCTGCTTCCAAATCTTGGATATAGTGTTGTTGTTTGTTTGTTTTCAAGCAAGAGACATTGATTTGTCTTAATTCTTTGTAAGACCTTGATAAACAGTTCTAGTAGTATTAGTAATAAAATAAAATATTATATATTTATATGAAGACTTCACTGATTTGGTTAATATGGAGTTAAAATAAAGCTATTTATTATATTTTGTGGACATTTATCGTATACAAAGAAAACTTATAAGAACCAACATGGAAAACTGTTAGGATGGATAAGTATTAATTTTAAGTACATTTATAGGAAATTATTTTGGGCAGTTGTTCCTAAGGCAGCTTTTATTTTATGGCTATAATAAATTTTATTTTCAGGTACTTAAAATAAAAATATTTTTCATGTATTATGTATAATTATCTTTAAGATGTCATTTTTTTTTCCATTATAACTTAAAACAACTTTAACATAGGTAAATAAGAATTTATTTATCCATTGGTATTCTTCATTGTTAAGCATTAAATAAATTATATCCACCTATAATAATTTTCTTAATGGCTTCTTGCAATTACTCTTGTGAGTAATAAAGATATATCAGTCTCCAATGAATTTCTTATATTGAAATTCTGTGGAAAATTAAAGATGAATGTGAGCAATTTTCAGTCTCAAATGAAATTCTAATTGTGCAACTTCAAACATCTTTAAAACTATCTTCTTATAGATATTAAGACTAATATATTGCTTACATTAAAATTTCAAAACAGCAGAATAATATTTTTTTTCAATAACAACATGGAATTAAGAGTTGGCTTTGATTTAGCATAATGTATTCCAGAATTAAATGAGATAAGAATGAAACATTTGGAAGCCAACATATTCTTAAAATGCGTGAGTAAAATAACTAAAGTTCAGTAATAGATGGCTGTTGGTAATCTATTGGAAACACTAAACCCATGATCCATAATGCCTTGGGGATGAAGAATAATCTTCAAGAAACAGATAAACCTTGAACTATGGCTGAAAAAAATATGCACATGTGTAATTTAGACCCCGATAAGAAAGATTCATTTGACGTTAACACTAAGAAAGAATTTATCTGCTGAGATGGACTGAGGATCAACAATTTATAAATAATAAGAGCCGAGTGATCACTTGCTGGCAGGGGCTTCTCACACACTCCTGTGCCAGGGAGAACCTCAGACTGAACTCAGCTTCCTCCACTATTCTCTGTTCCTCTATAGTACAGAGTCTATTCCATCTGAAGCAATTATTATAAGGGAGTTTCTGATCTCACTTTTTGATCAATCAACTGAGACCTGCCCTGTCCAATTTGAGCTGTTCCACGATGACTAATCAGAACGCATAATGCCAACTAATCAGGACTGCCCAATTTTTGCCAATCATAAGTATACAAATTTGGATATCCTATCTATATAAAATACACTTAATTGGCATGCTAAGGGGGACTTTTGCTATAAAAGTGGCAGAACACAATCTAGATTGCTACCTGAATGAATCTGTTTGCAGACTGCAATAGTTTTTGCTCAAATTAATGCTTTTTATTCTTTATTACAGTCTAAAATTAATTTAAATTTCCACTATGATAGAAGGGATGGGAACAAGGATTATTTTAGGTAGAGGAACACTCAGAAGCAGGAAGTATTACTACTATGGATTTTTGAAGGGAATGTTTAATTAATTTGACATGGGAAATAGTGCCACAAAAGATTAGTTCTGAGAGATAAGCAGAGTTCAGATCATGAAAAGGTTTGTTGGCTTCTGTAATTATTCTGTGTATCAATCAAAGCAATTAAAGTGTAGGGAAGAAAATTTGCCACCCCAAAATGTGCCCTCAAACATAAAGATTATTTTAAGAAACCAAAGATTCAGGCAAAACTTTTGATCTTCCCCAAACTGTCTTAAAGAAATTAAGATAAAAGGCCTGTGCCAGGAAGAACTATGAACATAGATAACAGTGGTTTAATCTGAACCAGGTAGAGTAGGCAGGGAGGAACCTAGCAAGGTCCCTTTGATCAAAATCCTTTCTGAGTCCCATTGTCTTTACATAGCCTAGACACATGGTCCATAATGCCTTGGGGATGAAGAATAATCTTCAAGAAACAGGTAAACCTTGAACTATGGCTGAAAAAAATTTGTTTACTAGACATTATTTTTTTTTCAGCCACTGTTGAAATGCCTTACTTCTCTTTGAAGCCCCAGATCCCTACCTCCTTCTTCTTAGTCCAGAGTGACATATGTAATTCATTTTTACCTACTGTTTTTGGAATTCTTCACGCTTATGTGAATTCCCATGCATCAAATTAAATTTGTTTTTCTTCTGTGAATCTGCTCTATGTAATTTTAATTATTTGATCAGCCATAAGAACCAAGGTAAAGGGGAGACAATTTCCCCAACATAACATCAACGTGTGTTGCTCTCTCAACCTTCATTTAAAAAATGATACTAGCTATCTAAGAGCTTGATGAGGATGTGTGGAATTCAAGTCCTTGCTGCAGTAAGTTTCTTTCTAATGCATGCTGCCCAGGAGCCATGATGTAACACACTTGGAGAAAATAGAAACTATAAAATCCTGTAAATGATTTTGGTATATTTTGTACCTAATATTGAGTCTTTCTGTTGCATTCTCTAAATATTCATATAAACAAGAGCATGTCAACATTATATTTTAGTTACATGTTTTAGATCTACCTTTCTGAATTTTGAGAACCTGAGATTGTTTTTTTTTACTAATTAGTACATTTAGCAATTATTCACGTGAAACAATATGTAGTAAGTGCTTAATAATTTTATAAATAATTTTACTAGTGACATTATAATTGTATAACATTATCATCCTATATAATAAAAGAGTAATATGCAAATTGACTGTACCTCTAGTCAAGCTATGCCCATCAGCCAATCAGGATCAAATTATGCAAATACACCCCTACCAAGATGTCTGTGGCCACTGAGAGAAGGAGGGAGGCTTGGGTTTCCCCAGTAATGGAGTAAGCCAAGTTTTCCACCTGCCTTTGCTGGCCTAGGCCTCCACTCAATGCTACAAAGTTTCAATTATAGAAGATACATATATCCCAAAAGAAATGGTGGTAGCCACAGAACTGGAGAGGTTAGGGTTGCCCAGGCAATGAAGGAAGCCAAGCTTCTGTAGCCCTAGTGCCAAGGCCTTCACTCTAGGCTACAAAGTTTCAATTATAGAATTTAAATAAACCCAAACAGAAATGATTGTTGCCATGGAGCAAGCAGAAGGCTTGGCTCTGCTCCAGGCTACAAAGTTTCAATTGTACAACATAATTTAATCACAAATCCCAGGGCTTCTGCTTGGGTCTTGGGGGGGCATGGCTGGCCTGCAAACCACAACAGGCCCCTTGCCCAGGCCACCCTATGCCCCAAGGGAACCCCCACCCTGATCCGAATACTCTTCAGGGCAAACCAGCTGGCCCCTATCCATTCACCAGGCCTCTATCCTATCTAATAAAAGAGTCATATGCAGATTGACCATCACTCTAACACACAAGAGGGCTACCCCCATGTGGTCAAAGATCCTACCCCCATGTGGACACAAGATAGCCACCACAAGATGGCCAGCAGGGGAGGGCAGTTGGGAGGAACCAGGCCTGCAAGGGAGGGCAGTTGGGGATGATCAGGCCTACAGGGGGAGCAGTTAGGGGTGACCAGGCCGGCAGAGGAGGGAAGTTGAGGGCAAACAAGCTGGCAGGAGAGCAGTTAAACATTAATTAGACTGGCAGGGTAGTGTTTAGGGGGTCATCAGGCTGGCAGGCAAAAGCGGTTAGGGGCAATCCGGGAGGCAGGCAGGTGAGCAGTTTGGAGCCAGCAGTCCTGGATTGTGAGAAGGATGTCCGACTGCCCATTTAGGCCTGATCCTTGTGGGATGGGGCCTAAACGGGCAGTCAGACATCCCTGGAGGGGCCCCTGATTGGAGAGGGTGCACGCTGGGCTGAGGGACAACCCCCACTCCCTGTACATCCGTCCACCAATTTTGTGCACTGGGCCTCTAATATATACTGACTCAATGAAGAATACCAATTTATTTTATTCTTCTCAATATTTATTTATTAAGTGAAATTTTAAGTGTATCCATTCAATTTTTATCAAGAGATACCCTAAGGATAATATTTTAGAAATTGTCTTATCTCTGAGGTATCCTCTGTGTCCTCACCTGTGACTGGTGGAAGTGGAGTTCTTGAGATGGTACTTGGATAAGAATATCCTGAAGCTCCCGTGGGAGGATAAAGTATCATAGATAGCTTTATTGATGATGTAAAATTAAGGGTTTTTTTCCTTCCACTCCATATTAAAACACAGTCCTGTCTAGCATCTGGCTAGCTTAGCTCGTGTTCTCAGCTGCAGTACATTGAGTGCAAGGTCTGCAAGTTCAAGGTCACAAAAGCAAGTACAGATCATGGAGCAAGAGAGTGTAAGGGAGTCGGAGTGAAGCAAGAGAACAAGAGAACAGGTATTGTTTGTATGGGGATTATATCTAAGAGACTAGCCAATGACTATTCAGGATTTTTTATGCTTGCAGTGGCTCTACCCCTTAGCCAATTATATTTTTCCCAGGTTAGACTAACATGCAAGCAATTTCCCCACATCACCCCAACTTCACTGAACATGTGCCCATACTCTCTTGTGTTGAACCTTTTCTCCCAGTGATTTGCAGGAAATGGATTGCAGGAGCATTAAGTATAGCTTCAAGGTGAAGCTTCCCAAATGACCACACTTGTAATATCTGGCCTTACTTTTGCTATATTCCTAATATTAATAAACTAAAGGCCTGGTGCATGAAATATTGTGCCCTTGGGGCCAAGGACAGGATCCCTCAGCCCAGATTACAGACCCACAGACCAGGCTGAGGGACCATACCGGTGCACAATTGAGGCCTGGGAGGGATGCAGGAGGTTGGCCAGCCAGAGAGGGATGACAGGAAGGCTCCAAGGTATGTCCGGCCAGGAAGGCTCCAAGGTATGTCCGGCCTGTCCACTCGGTTCTGATTAGTTGGACCTCAGCAGCAAGCTAACTTACTAGTTGGAACGTCTTCCCCCTGGTGGTCAGTGCACATCATCGCAAGTGTTTGGGTAGCTTTAGCATTGAATTAGCATAATACACTTTGATTGGTTGAACTGATGACAGGACAACCAGGCACTTAGCATATTAGGTTTTATTATATAGGATAACTAATTATGACTAAAACAATTGTATTATTTCTATAGCAACATTGCTGAGGGTGTTAATTATTTTCTCAGTGTATCTCACATTAAGCCTGATTTCTTTCATAGTAAGATAAACTTAGCTTGCTTAAGGAAATTGTACCTATTTTTTTTTTCTCAATGAAAACTAACATTTAAATTTTCATGTTATATATAATGAAATTTATTGTCAAATGTGTGCTTCAATTATGGAATCTGTAATGACATTTCTTCATGCTCATTTTATTCCATTCACTCCTCATTATAATATTCTAAGTTATTTTAAAATTATATTTTACTTTTCAATACACTATTTAAATTATTTAAACAAATCTATTATTTGTTCAGCTTTTGAAAACAGAACTCTCCAAGTAAATATATACTTTTACATCATGCAAACTAAAATATAATAAAATAAACTTTGTGAGTCTGTATAAAATTTTGTTCTTTTATTATAAAACTAGAAACCCAGTGCACAAAATTTGTGCACAGGGGGCGGGGGATCTCCCTTAGCCCAGCCTGCACCTTCTACAATTTGGTACCTCTCGAGGAATGTCAGACTGCCTGTCTAGGTCTGATCCTGGTAGGATCAGGTCTAAACTGGCAATCGGACATCTTTCTCACAATCTAGGACTGCTGGCTCCAAACTGCTCACCTGCGTGCCTCCCTGATTACCCCTAACTGCTTCTGCCTGCCAGCCTGATCACCCACTAACCACTAACCTGCCAGCCTAATGGATGTCTTACTGCTCCCCTGCCAGATTGTTTGCCCCCAACTTCCCTCCTCTGCTGGCCTGGTCACCCCTAACTACCCTCCCCTGCAGGCTTGATCACCCACAACTGCCCTCCCTTGCAGGGTCTGGAACCTCCAGTGCCCTCCTCCCCTGCTGGCCATCTTGTGGTTGGCCATCTTGTGTCCACATTGGGGCAGGATCTTTGACCATATGGAGGCAGCCCTCTTGTGTGTTGGAGTGATGGTCCATCTGCATATTACTCTTTTATTAGATAGGATAGAGGCCTGGAGCATGGGTGGGGGCCAGCTGGTATGCCCTGAACAGTGTCCCAGATAAGGGTGGGGGTTCCCTTGGGGTGAGGGACCGCCTGGGCGAGGGGCCTATGGAGGTTTGCAGGCTGGCCATACCCCCCAGTGACCCAAGCAGAGGCCCTGGGATTTGGGATTAATCTATGTCTACAATTGAAACTTTGTAGCCTGTTGGGGAGACAAGCCTTCTGCTCGCTCCCGGGCAGCAGCCATTTCTGTTTGAAACATTGTAGCCTAGAGTGGAGGCCTCGGCTAGCATTGGCAAACTGAAAGCTTGGCTTCCTCCATTGCCAGGAAAATCCAAGCTTCTGTTCTCTCCAGCTCAATGGCTGCCGCCATTTCTGTATCTTTTATAATTGAAACTTTGTAACACTGAGAGGAGGCCTAGGGAGGTATAAAGCTTGTCTTCATCTGTTACTGGGAAAACCCAAGCCTTCCACCTGCTCTCAGTGGTGGCAGCCATCTTGGTTGGGGTTTATTTGCATAATTTGCTCCTGATTGGCTGGTAAGCATGGGTGTGGGCGTGGGTTGTGGGTGTGGCAAAGGTACGATGAAATTTGCATATTACTCTTTTATTAGATGGGCCTAGTGGCCCAGTGCACGAAATTCATGCACGCGGGGAGTGGGGAAGTTGTCTCTCAGTCTGGCCTGCATCCTCGCCAATCTGAGACCCCTGCAGGATCAGGCTTAAACTGGCACTTGGACAACCTCCTCACAACTACTCCTAACTGCTCACCTGCCTGACTGATTGATCATCCCTAACCACTCTGCATGCTGGCCTGATTGCCCCAACTGGTCCCCTCTGCCTGCCTGCTTAGCCCCAACTGCCCCCCACCAGCCTGATGACCCTCAATTCCCCTCCCCTCCTGGCCTGATCACCCCCAACTTCCTTCCCCTCCTGGCCTTATCACCTGTAAAAGCCTCTGTCTTGGCCCCGCCACCATGGCGATCTGGGACACCCAGTGCTCATGCTGAAGAGCAGCTGTGGCCAGTCTTCCCCCCAGCCTCCTGTAGCCCTGTCCTTTGAGTGTGCACTGGCAATCTGGGACCTCCGTACGTGCCATTTGCAATCTGGAACCCCCAGAGCCCGTGGTGAAGCATGGCAGTGGCTGGTCTTCCCCCAGCCTCCTGCGGCCCCGCCCCCTCCATGGGCGAGGTGACCCGGGCAGGGACCCAGGAGGGGATGGAGCAGCGCAGGGGGTGAAGCAACCAAAAGCGCATTGAAGGCTATGTCCGGGGCAGCCAGGAAACCGGGCGTGGCCATGGGGCCCCTAGAGAGAGGGAGGGAAGGCGAGACTGATGGAGGGACTCCCTGCCTGGGAGCCAGAGACTGCAACTGGGAGGGCTTTCAGGCACTCAGGGCTCGGCCAAGGTGTGGCTGTTGCTTTGTTTCTGGTGGACTGAGTTAGAAGTTGGAAACAGCCAAACTGTGACAGCATATTTCCCTGCAGAGCAGCGTGCTCTACAGTCCTCCTCAGGACAGCTCGAGCATCCTCTGTCATTGTCCCTCCTCCTTTGAGGCCCCCTCTGTGCCAGGCTATGTGTCAGGGTGTGTGCCAGGGTGTCAGGCTCCACCAGGGCACAGACTCTGCTTCCCCTTTTTCTCTGACCTGTTGGTGGCCCATGCTCAGCACTGTGGCTGCCCCACGTGAACTTTCTAAAATGCAGATCTTACCCTGCTAGTCACAACACCTTCTGTTCCATTGCCTGCAGGTGAGAGAGTGTACCTTCCTCAGCCTGAAATTGGAGTCCTTTGGGACTTGGTGTTCTTCACCTCTTACCTCCACTCAGCCATTCCAAGGCAAGCATGCTAGTCTTATCCTTGGGGCCCCCTTCCCAGCTCATTACCCAAGGTGCCCTGGGCGCTCATTTGCATGCCAGGTAAACCCCGCAGTTCAGTTGCAGCCTAACTATCAGAGCAACCAATATGCCAGCCTCAGGAGGGGATCCCCTAGCCATCCCGAGGTCACCACGAAAGGCCATGACTCAGTCACCATGACTGAAAAGGAGGCATCTCGTCAACCCTTAAATACTGTGTGGGTAGATTTTTATCATTTTATCATGTGCTTGCTTCCGCAGCAACTATACTAAAATTAGAATAATACAGAGAAGATCGGCAGGGCCCCTGCACAAGGATGACACACAAATTTGTGAAGCCTTCCACATTTTGCACCCAGCTTCCCGCAGGCCTCCCCGTGGCCACTCCCCTCACTCCTGATTGGCTGGCAGCATAGTGAAGGTACATTCACATTTGCATGTTTCTATTTTAGTACATAGGATTTAGATATATTTTTCCTAATACTTTACATTATAGTTACCTATCTGAAATATTTGTGATTTGACAGAAAAACATTAAACCATGTCACAACATTAAATGACCGATCTCTGGAAGGATTCCAAAATTCATTTTATAATCAGAAATGTTAGCTGTCCATTTAGCAAAGAGAATAAAATCTATTCATCTTAAGTTGATCACAGTGGGAGTGGATACATATGAATGACACATTAAGTATTTCTATTCTGTTCTGTTATGTGACTTTACTGGGGGGAGAAGGGTTGAATTAAAACGGTATGCAAAAGGCACTATCTTAATGAGAAGTATATCACACATGAATATATTATGTAATGTGGCAATTGCAGCACATGCTTCAATGTGTATAGACTAGTCCAATTCAAATCTGTAAATAAGCTTAAAGTATTTTTACTAGACTACAGCTTAAAATAAAAGTTAATTTTGTATAAATCTTACTGGGCAAAAATGTTTGGAGTGCCAAATAATTTATGTGTTTTTGTTCAACTAATAGAAATAGTAGTTTGGATATCTCCTACATGCAATCAAAACATAGATGGTTTGGAAACACTGTTGTCTACTGAGTGTCAAATGTTTCCTTGGCTTCAAACATGACAGGCATATCTCAGTGTGAGCACTGACCTGGGCAATATAATTTGAAATCATCTTTTCCTTTGTTTTTTTCCCATTAATAGATAATTAACAATTGATTAATTGTGAACTTGGCTGTACCATTTTTAACTACATTCTCTAGAAAATTCATGGTTGTCTGTATTTTGTCTTTTTAAAAAATATATATTTTATTGATTTTTTACAGAGAGGAGGGGAGAGGGAGAGTTCGAAACATCGATGAGAAAGAAAGATCAATTAGCCGCCTCCTGCACACCCAATACTGGGGATGTGCTCTCAACCAAGGTACATGACTTTGACCAGAATCAAACCTGGTACCCTTGAGTCCACAAATTGATGCTCTATACACTGAGCAAAATGGTTAGGGCTATATTTTATCTTAAAGCATTAGGCCTATAACTAAATCTGGATAATGATAGTAAAAATATAAGGAATTATTACTACTGTCAATTAAAACCCTGGGTTGTGCCTAACATACAGAACTACTAAGACACCTCTTACATATCCTGCATTTACTTATTTTTAGATCTAATGCAGAACTTAAATGTGTATTAAACATTACCTAAGAGCATTCTATTGAATTGTGTCATATAAACTTTTACAATATTTTCTAGCTTGTAAACACACAAATTTGATTAATTAAACACAAAGAAAAAACAATAGAGAAATTCCCATCATTTTATGATCTAACAGCTTTGGAATAAAATTGTTAACTAATAACAAATATTTTTCATGTGCACATATTGTTTTACTTTATTTGTATGGAAAAAATCAAAGGCCATCCTAATATATAAAAACCCAAGCTCTGTAACATCCAAAATAACCAAAGGCTAGACTGACCAGAAGTCAGTGCTGGGATGCGGGTACCCCTACCCAGCACTGACTGCCAAGGGGGCTGCGGATCAGGCCTGAAGAGAGACCTGGAGAGAAAGCAGGGCCTGATCCATAGCCTCCATGGCAGCTGTTGATAAGCACCTATGTCTTTTTTTGTCTGCCAAGAGCATCTCCTAATGAAAAAGGCATTTCCCTCTCCCCACCCCCATTTAAGCAATCCTATTCTATATAAAATCTATCTATACTACTAAAAGAATAATATGCTAACTATACTAGGTTGACTAGCCATGTTCTGGATCTCCAATTTCCTTCCAGACAAAGCATAGTGGTGGGGCCAAGGTATGCCCAACAGGAGTGATCAGGCTGTCAGGGGAGGGTAGTTGGGGGCAAAATCAGGCTGGCAACGGAGGGCAGTTGGGGCAACCAGGCCAGCAGGGGAAAGCAGTTTGTTGGCAAGATTAGGCCGGCAAAGGAGGGCCATTGGGGGTGAAGTCAGGCCAGCAGGCAGAGGCAATTAGGGGTGATCAATTGAGAGAGGGATGCCCGGTGGTTGGACATCCCTCAAGGGATCCTCATTTGGAAAGCGTGCAGGCTGGGCTGAGGAACCCCTCCCTTGTGCACAAATTTTGTGCACCAAGCCAATAGTACTGATATAAAGATATACTCTATCACATTTATTGATTGTTTATTTTAATCCAGAGTATCATGATCACTGATTTGTTCATGAAATCTTAAAATTCATTTGTCCTATTTTTCATTATTAATATCCAGCTCATTGGACTATAGTTTTAAAACTCTCCTCCTTTTTTGCTTTTCTCTACCCTTAAGAGTTATTTCCTGATTTATGATATGGAGAGTGTTTCATGTGTATGCTTAGCATTGTAGTATCATACATCTAGACGAGCTGCTAAACTTGTTTTTAATAGTTGTTTGCACACTTTCTTCCCTTGCTGACATTTTGTTTTCCTTAGGCAATATATTTTCTGCTTTTTCCATTTTGAAGAGCATCACTTTTGACAGAGAAGAAAAAAGAAAAAAAAATATTTGCAGAGTTATGTTTCTCTCTATTAGCTAGCAACTTTGGTTATTGGGTTCGAGAAATGTCTCAATTTCTATCTGGGGAGTTTTGCCCTTATTGTCACTGCCCTGTTATTATTTTTACAGTTTATATCAAAAGGATAATGTCACAAATTTCCTAGGAGCAGATAGATAATTTTGCTACAATAAATCTAGGTAAGTAAATTTAGTTAGAAAAGTTTAGGCTTAGGATTTAACTTCCTTTCTTCAAAATATTTATTATTTTATTCAGGAAATTTTAAATGTTGTTGCTTATTATTATTTAAATTGTCTATAACATTCTCCACAGGTTGTTTTTAATTTTCTGAATGTAAAGAGAAAATAACCTCATAGTTGCTCTCGATAACCACATCATCTATGAAATACTCATGAAATCATAGTGAATTTATTACTAATGGTTCCAGAAATAAATTTTTAAAATTCTGTTACACTTGAAGATTTCATAAATAGTCCATTTTCCAGGAAAATTGAATGGCTATGAGGGCATTCAGGTTTTATTTCATTTTGTACTTAATTATTCTACTTTGCATAATTCCCTACATTTTTTTGCCACTAGTAATATAGGGTTTACCTCAGTTTAGCATTTGCCTTCTTTTGCATTCATTTATATTTTATTATTTTTGATTTTTATTGTTACCAGTTCATATTCCTTTAACTATTTTAACTGTCTATTATCTTTGCTTTTAAAACTGGAATCTTTAAGATGCATTTACTTATTTCTTTCACCTATCAAAATATTGGTGGATTTCTGCTTTAATTTATTAATTAAAATTTAAATGTCCTGGTTCTCAAGTCATATTTTGCCTAAAGAACATTCTCCTACTTCTGGACTTCAGGAAGTAATTTGAGGGACCTTGGGTGATCTTTAGTCAGGATAAGGAGGCTCTAAGATGCTTTGTGAGTGGTAGTACATATTAAACTTGTGACTGTCCTAGAAACTCATAAAGCTTTAGAAAACACACCTTTACACAATATTCATTACACACACACACACACACACACACACACACACACACACACTGAGTGGCCAGATTATTATGAACTCTGAATGGATAATAATCTGGCCACTCAGTGTATATCCTATATAATAAAAAACTAATATGCAAATTGTTCCCTCAACCAGGAGTTTGACCAGCAGGCAGGCCAGCCAACCACCATGTCCCCTTCCCTTGGCCAGACTGGCTGGACCCCACCCATACATGAATTCATGCACCAGGCCTCCTCTAGCTCTAGTGTGTGTGTGTGTGTGTGTGTGTGTGTGTGTGTGTTTGCATATACACACACACTAGAGACCTGATGCATGATATTTGTGCAGGGGGGGTGTGTGGCCCACAGCCCAGCCTGTACCCATTCCAAAATGGGACCCCTTGTGAGATGTCTGATTTCTGTTTAGTCCCAATCCTATCAGCCTAAAAGGGAGGTTGGACATTCCTCTCACAATCCAGGACTGTTGACTCATAACTGCTTGCCTGCCTTCCTTCCTAATTGCCCCTATCTGCCTCTGGCTGCCAGCTGATCACCTCCTAATGACTCCATTGCCAGCCTGATTGCCCCTAACTGCACTCTTCTTCAGGCCTGGTCCTTCCCAACTGACTGGTTGCTCACAACTGCCCTACCCTGCTGACCTGATTGTCCACAACCGCCCTCCCCTGCTGGCCATCTTATGGTAGCCAACTTGTCTACATGGGGGATCATCTTTGAGCACATGGGGCAGCCATTTTGTATGTTAGAGTGATGGTCAATTTGCATATTACTCTTTTATTAGATAGGGCTGGAGGACTGGTGCACAAAATTTGTGAATGGGGGATGTGTCACTCAGACCAGCCAGCACCCTCTCCAGTCTGGGATGCCTTGAAGGATATCTGACCCATATTGGGCCTAAATGGGCAGTTGAGCATCCCTCTCATAATTCAGGACTGCTGGCTCCCAATTGCTTGCCTGTGCCTTCCTGATTGCCCCTATCTGTTTCTGCTTGCCAGCCTAATCACTCCCAAACCACTTTGCTGCCAGCCAGATTGATGCCTTACTGCACCTTACCTGCCTATATGCCCATGACTTCCCCCTCTGCAGGCCTGGTCACCCCTAATGGCCCTCTCCTGCAGGCATGGTCATTCCCAACTCTCTCCCCTGCAGGTCCAGTTGCCTCAACATCCTTTCTCAGCCAACCTGGTCACCCCTAACTGCCGTCCCTTGCAGGCATGGACCCTCTCAACTACCCTCACCTGCTGGCCATCTTGTGGCAGCTATCTGTGTGCACATGAGAGCAGCCATCTTTGACCACATAGGGGCATAAATATTATGTGTTGGAGTGATGGTTAATTTGCATATTACTCTTTTATTAGATAGGATGGGGGCCAGCTTGTTTGCCCTGAAGTGTGTCCAGGATCAGGGTGGGGGTTTGCTTGGGGCATGGAGCAGCCTGGGAGAGGGGCCTGTTGTGGTTTGCATGTCAGCCATGCTTCCCAGAGGCCCAAGCCAAGGCTCTGGTATCTGGGATTTATTTATCTTCTATAATTGAAACTTTGTAGCCTTCAGTGGAGGCCTGGGCTGGCCAGGGTGTACAGAAAGCTTGGCTTCCTGCATTTCCAGAGAAATCCAAGCCTCCTGCTTGCTCAGTGGCTGCAGCCATCTTGGTTGAGTTAATTTGCATACTTGCTCCTGATTGGCTGGTGGGCATGGCTTGTGCATGTAGTAGAGAGATGGTTAATTTGCATATTACTCTTTTATTAGATAGGATATATACACTGAGTGGCGAGATTATTATGCATTTAGTGATCATAATAATCTGGCCACTCAGCACATATATATACTAGAGGCCCAGTGAACGACATTCGTGCACTCAGGAGAGGTCGCTCAACCAGGCTTGCACCCTCTTGCAGTCTGGGACCTGTCAGGGGATATCCAATTGCTACAGAGGTAGAAGAGGCTCCCACCACCACTGCTGCTGTGCTTGCCAGCATCTGGCTGAGCAGCGTTTTCCCATGGGAGCACACTGACCACCAGGGAGCAGTTCCTGCTTTGAGCAGCTGCCCCTGGTAGTCAGTCTACATCATAGCGACCAGTCCTTCCAGCATTTGGTCGATTTGCATATTACCCTTTTATTATATAGGATATATGTCCTATATAATAAAAGGGTAATATGCAAATTGACTGTACCTTTGCTACACACACCAGCCACACTCACCAGTCAATCAGGAGCTGTGGCGGGGCCAAGGTGGCTCAGGCTGTGGGGGGCGGGGCCAAAGCAGTCCAGGTCACAGGGGTGGGACCAAGGCAGCCCGGGCCTTGGGGGGGCAAAGCCAAGGTGGCTGGGACCCCCAGGGGCAGGACTGATGCAGCCGGGACCCTGGGGACAGAGCCAAGGCGGCTGGGGCCCCGGGGTTGGGGCAGAGTCGAGGCAGTCAGTGCACACTGGCAGGGGAGAAGGCCTAGCCCGGTGGGAGGGGAGGCATGGCTGGTAAGGAGCCAGCCATTGTCCCCATTGCAGGGCGATGGCTGGATGCCCAAGGTCTAAATCTTGGGCCAGAGGCTTTAGGCTTTGGGCAGGCTGGGCGTGAGTGGTCAGTAGGA
Organism: Antrozous pallidus; assembly: GCA_027563665.1. Taxonomy (NCBI): domain Eukaryota; kingdom Metazoa; phylum Chordata; class Mammalia; order Chiroptera; family Vespertilionidae; genus Antrozous; species Antrozous pallidus. Next base: position 33,884,359 of record CM050519.1, read on the forward strand.
CATCCCCTGATGGCTCCCAGTATGTGTAAGGGGGCAGGTTGGGCTGAGGGATCACCCACATCCCAGGGGATCACCCACCCCAGCACACAAATTTTGTGCCCCGGGCTCCTAGTGTGTGTGTGTGTGTGTGTGTGTGTGTGTGTGTGTGTGTATTTACTACTTGCCTTTTTTTTTCTTTAATCATTATTTGCATGTACAATTTTGAATATTGCTTATAATTTTCTTCTATGAAAACTTCAGACTAGATACTGAAACAAAACATAAATATCACCATAAAATGAAAGTCAAGTAAACCAAATTTTGTTGCCCTCTTAATGTAGAAGGATATAAAGAGTTCACACTGTGAGAATGAATATAGTCAAAAACATTAAAAATTAAAATATCCCTTTATTTTTTAATATATTTTTATTCATTTCAGAGAGGAAGGGAGAGGGAGAGAGAGATAGAAACAGCAACATGAGAGAAATTCATTGATCAGCTGCCTCCTGCAAGATCATGGATTTAACCCACAACCCAGGCATCTGCCCTGACCAGGAATGGAAACATGACTTCCTGGTTGAAAGATCAATGCTCAACCATTGAGCCATCACGGCTGAACCAAAGTATCACTTTAAAGTACAACACTGACAGCAATTCTAAACTTTAAAATAATGCTTTCAAAATATTTCTGACAAAAAAGAGGAAAGGAAATGGGAGAACCCAGCAGCAAATATCAATTTGTGGTTACGGATTACATTGTACTCTGCTTGACTGCGGAGGAGTTTCTCAGCTCTTCTAATTAGTCTGGAAAATAGCAAATGCTTTGGTCTCGTGCTGCAAGTTCCATTCCCTGTCAGGAATTTGCCAAAGAGGTCAGGAGGCAATATAACAGTAGAGTATTTCTATCTTAATTTTATCAGAGTGGAAGTTACCTCATGAATTTGAAGCATTTATCTGTATTTTAGTAGCCTCTAACTGTTTTTCGGTTTCTAATATGTAGTTTGTTTTGTTTTCTGAATTGGCTTACTAAATAAATCATGTTCCTTAGAGATTTCTAAAAGAAATTCAGTATCATATTTTCATTTTAACTATTATGAACTGTTAGAAAGCTATTAAAAACTAATTATAGTATATATTATCTTTTTCCTAGTAGAATAGAAGCTTGTAATGTTATAGATGCCTAGGATACAGTATGAACTATAACATAGAACAAATTCTAGCCCATGAAAAACAGGCTCCATTCTACATGTGGTAAAATTTAGATTTAATAAGGCAAATCCTCTTATCACTACTTGTTAGAGACTAGCAGTGTAAAGCACTGATTATAGGTGAGTTTATTGTTTACACCCTAAATTTTATATTACAAAAAAAAATGCATGATTCTTTGCAAAATAGGTTGCAACCTATTATAAGGAGAGCTGAAAGAGTTGAGAAGAAAAATGTATTAAATATGATGTATTCTCTAGGGATATATACTCCACACAATAGAATACTAATAAGAATACATAGATGCAGAATATAAAATAATAAAATATGTCTTAATTTTTCAGGTGCTTACATAAATTATCACATTTGAGTGAAAGATAAAGTTATTTTTCCTTGAAGAAATGAGATGAAAAATTAGCTAAAGTGAATGTGATATTTCCAATGTTAATACTATTTTTTTATTTAAATAATAGGATATAATCCAATCTCAACCAAAGTTAAAAACAAACAGATAAAAAGGTTAGTGAATAGTACATAAAATAAATGTACAGATTTATCAAAATACAAACATTTTATGTGGCTATAGAATTCATTGTTTTTGTTTTGAAAATAATGTCAGAATCCTCTGGTGTAATCCACAGTAAAAATTCCAATAGCACTTATCAGGTGATATAAAAGCCAAAAGAAATTCTAAAACTGTTATTTTTTAAATATATTTTTATTGATTTCAGAGAGGAAGAGAGAGACAGAAACATCAGTGATGAGAGAGATTCATTGGCTGGCTGCCTCCTGCACACCCCACACTGGGGATCAAGCCTTAACCCAGGCATGTGCCTTAACTGGGAATTGAACCTTGACTTCTTGGTTCATAGGCTGACACTCAGTGACTGAGCCATGCCAGCCAGCGGAAATGTTATGTTTTGGCTGTGAAAGCAAGAAAATCATCACTGAGTCTGGCAAAACGAAAACTAGTGGAAAAGGATAAGGAAACACAAAATAAAACTTTTATCTCCCAGACTAATTATTATTCCAATTCTCTGGGACGTTTCTATAATATCAATGTGTTTAAAGCACTGTGAAGTCATAAAAAACATAGTAAATAAGTGGTTATGTTAACTGTTTATGAATTTTCACTGAGATTCTGGGGCTGGAAACATAGGAGAACTAAAACAAATAGTCAAAACACACTTGCTTTAGTGGGGAAAATGTGCTGGTGAACATGGTATGTGAGTTCATTTTTCTCTTTAATCAGAGTAGGCTTCTAGAAATATCTATTGTTATGCCACAGAATCTTAAAGAATGTTAAAACAACACACTGTATTACATAACACATGCCATATTGCTCATAAAAATAAGCAAACAAAAATTATAGGAAAACTTAAAATAATTTATACTAATGAGAAGTGACTCACAGCATGATGGGAATTCATCAATAAATTGAAAGCATTAAAGTATGCATGCATACATACATATACACACATATACTATATATACATATCATATATGTACTAGTATTATAGGAATTAAATATATTTCTATAACATACTTGAATATATTTTTATTTTCTCAAAAATAATTTCTTGAACATATTGAATCATTTCATTTTTATGTCATTCCTGTGAGGTAGACACTACAATTTTGAATACTTCTATTTAAAGAAAAACAATTACAGAAAGGTTAAATAATTTCTTGCATGTTTTGATGAAAGTATTACTTTCAGAACTCAAAGTTTTTCTGAGAAAATGTATAGACAGGTATAAAAAGAACAACCTCAAAAATGCAGGTCAACAATGCTCCTGATCTGTCCTTTAAAAGTGCTATACCATTTTACTCCCAGAAAATTCTTCTATAGTTCTCTGAAGTTGACCTACCAACTATGACAACACACACACACACACACACACACACACACACACACACACAGAGACACATTCTACTCTAACCACAAAATCCTAATGTTGAAAAACAAAGGAAACAGAATTGAAGGTCTGGAAATAAATAAATAAATAAATAAATAAATAAATAAATAAATAAATCAGAAACACAAAACATTACATAAGGCTAACGTGAAATGTGGTTGAATCTCAGTGTCTTTCTGGGGAGGAGCAAGAGATAATTGAAATAAGTTAAGACTGGAGGGTGAAATCTTAAAGTGCTTTAATTGGGAAGAAAGTTTAACATATTATCTTGGATGACATGGCAGAACAATTTAAGGAGAGTTAAAATAACCTGTTAAAGTATTTACTATATGCCAGGCAGGATTTTGTATATGTGAATAGTTATTAAAACAATTCTATGACATAGGTAGTATGGCTATCCACATTTTATAAATTCAAAAGTTTAAAAATGGAAGATAAAGTAAATACAGCCTACCTATAATGTGGCAGAGCCCCGAACTGAATGCACAAAGTGGGGATTTAAAGACTGTCCCTTTCCCACCATGTTTTCTATTCTTCAAGGCTAATTAGTTATCATAAACCAAAAGTAATGAGAATTTCATCTAATTATATGGAGATGAGAATGGGGATCAGTGCCTGATTATAGAGTGATAAAGAGAGTTAATTTTCAAATGATTTTGAAGTTTAGAGCTTAGATGACTTCAAGATGACTGTGCTATTTAGAGAGACTGGGAAAAGGAAAAAGGATTATATTGGAGGAACATACTTGGTTCAGTTGTTGAATTATGAATTTGGAAGTACATGTAAGTAATTCAAACAGAATAAAGTGTCTGAATATTTAAAGAGAAACCTAGATAGGAAAAAATAAGGTGCTCCTTTTTCAATATTGTATAGTTAGGAGCTGAAACCAAAAGAATGAGGTCACGTTAGAATGGTGTGTAAAGTAAGAAAAATAGAAGGATTTCAGAGACTTGATATTAAAGGGATGAGAAAGCATTGAAGCCAGAAAGACAAGGGAGAAACAGAAGAGATTGCTGCCATTAAAACAAATGGATGAAAGCATTTCAAAAATAATGGTGGTGTCTGCTGACTAAATGCTATAGAAGTTGATGAAATATTTTAAAATAAATTTTCACTGGATTTTTTATGCCACTTGTAAGTTAATGGTGATTATTGTAATGAAATGTCACAACTTAAGGTTAAATTCCAATAAATGGAGAAATTTGACTATAAATTATAACTGCAACACTATTAAAACATGAAGAATAGCCTTAGGGATAGCTAGAAAGGAGCATCTTAATCCAGGGGAGGTTACTTTTGTGTTATGGAACAGAACTATTATGTGTTTAAAAGAAGAAAACCAGTAGGAAAGAAATGAGTTGAAAATCTAAAAGGAAAAAAAATGGAGTAGGGCTGGAGAGTAGAACTAAAAGGAAGAGGCAGCATCCAGATCCCAGAGGAAGGAGGAGGATCTGTACTATACAACTGACAAAGTCATTGTGAGTTAAGGCTCCAAACTCAGACACTGATACTTAGGATGAAAAAAGAGAGTTTCCTTACCAGCTGGGCTCACTCATCTCAGTGAAGTATTAGGTATTATTCTCTACTAAGAGCAGGGGCAGCAGAGTTGGTGAAAGAACAATAACAACTAACACATGGAGTAACTGACTCCAGGCTAGATGATGAACCCAATATTTTACAAATATCATCTCAGTAAAGTTTACAATTATTTATGGAAGTAGGTGTTATTATTACTTCTATTTTACAAATAAGCTACAAAGAGGTAAGTTACTTGCCCAAAGTTACAGTTGAAAATGTTGCTGGAGTGAATCCAGGCAATTTGACTTCATGTCATTAACTACTATATTTTATTGCCTTTTGAATATTAAAAGTCTCTAATAATTTACATGGAGAAAAAGATTGATTTAAGGCAAACTCAAGTAATTACCGAGGAGCATTAATAGCAAAACTGAGGCTCCAGACAAATAATCATAATGGCACCAATTTGATGGTTCATTAGCTGAGGTGCCTCAAAGAAGGCCCACAATATTATTTATTTATTTATTTATTTATTTATTTATTTATTTATTTATTTATTTATTTATTTGCCTTTCTCTGCTTCATGTCTTTCACCTTAGTCCTTCAAGACTCAGGGAATTACACTTCCTTTAAAAAAGTCTTTTGTTATTTTTAGTCTCTTAAGTGGCCTTAGGGCAAGGTCTTTTCCAATAGGGTGGGTTAACTGTCCTCCACCAGGTAAGCCAAATGTCTGTGTGGAAAAGATGTCCTCAACTACCTGAGGGAATGCAGATTGGTATAGCCACTATGGAAAACAGTATGGAATTTCCTCAAAAAATTAAATATGGATCTGCCATTTGACCCAGTAATCCCACTTCTAGGAATATATCCTAAGAAACCTGAAACAGCAATCAGAAAGTATGTATGCACCCCCATGTTCATAGCAGCAGAATTTACAATAAATACGATCTGGAAACAGCCCAAATGTCCATCAGTAGATGAGTGAATAAAAAAGCTGTGGTACATTTCCACCATGAAATGTTATACAACAGTAAAAAAAGAAGAATCTCTTACCCTTTGAGACAGCATGGAGAAACCTGGAAAGTATCATGCTAAGTGAAACAAGTCAATCAGAAAAAGACAAGCATCACATGATTCCAGTCATATATGGAATCAAAGTAACAAAATAAACTGATGAAGAGAGTGGATCCAGAGACATGGAAACATGGAACAGAGTCTGGATTCTCAGAGGGATGTTGGGGAATGGTAGCTGGGTGGAAGGTAATCAACCAAAGGCCTTCAATGCATATATGTATAACCCATAGACACAGACAATAGGGTGATGAAGGCCTGGAATGGGAAGGGGGACACAGGGATAGGCTAGAGGAAGTAAATTGGAGGAGAAGAGGAGACATATGTACTACTTTCAACAATAAGGAATTATTAAAAAAGCAAAAGACTTTTGTAGTTACATTTTATTGTCCTAAAATTAGAAGTTATGTATTTTTCTTAGTATGCAGCAACAGGGATATAGATCTATCATCACTAAATTTACCTGTGTTATCAGTGTTGGCTAACTTGTCTGTCTCATTCTATATCCTGAGACTACTTGGACAAAAATATTACTGATATGTCATAGCGTATTAATTTTTGTATTGTTCTTATTTTATCCTAATATTGGATTAAACTGATTCATCTCTCTCTCTCTCTCTCTCTCTCTCTCTCTCTCTCTCTCTCTCTCTCTCTCTCTTTCTCTCCCTCTCTCTCTGTATGTATGTATCTATCTCTTCTATCTGAATATATTAATAGACTTTGCTTTTAACAGTAGTTTTAGGTTTCCAGCAAAACTAAGCAGAAGGTACAGAGAGATTTTCTGTGTATGCTCTGTCCCATACATGCATAACCTTCCCTATTACCAGCAGCCTCCACCAAGGTGGTAAATTTTCTACAAGATAAGCCTACCTTGACAATTATCACCCGAAGTTCATCATTTACATTAGGGTTCACTAGGTGTTGTCATCCTATAGATTTGGACAAATGTATAACAACATATATACACAATTATAGTAGCATACAGATTAGTTTCACTGACCTTAAAATTGTTTGTGCTGCCCTTAATCAGCCCCCTCTTTCCCAAAATCCTGGAAGCCACTGATCTTTGCACTCTTTCCATAGATTTGCCTTTTCCAGAATTTAGCATAGGTAGAATCACATAACATGTAGCTTTTTCAGACTGGTTTCTTTACTTAGTGATATGCATTTAAAGTCACTCCATGTCTTTCAATGGCTTGATAGGTCACTTGTTTTTAGCATTAAATAATATTCCACTGCCTGGAAGTACCACAGTTTACATATCCATTCACCTTAGGTACTTCAAAGTTTTGGCAATACTATCTAATAAAAGGGTAATATGCAAATTAACCACCATGCCGCTATACCCACAAGCCATGCCCACCAGCCAATAAAGAGCAAGTATGCAAATTAATCCAACTGAGATGACTGTGTCCACAGAGTGAGCAGGAGGCCTGGGTTTTCCAGCAATAGAGGAAGCCAAGCTTTTCATACACCCTGGCAGTCCCAGGCCTCCTCTCAAGGCTACAAACTTTCAATCATAGAAGATAAATAAATCCCAACAAAAATGGCAGCAGCCATGGAGTTGGAGAAAGCAGGAAGCTTGAGTTGCCCCCAGCAATGGAGGAAGCAAAGCTCCGGCAGCCCTAGCCTGCCTTGGCCTCCACTCAAGACTAAAAAGTTTCAATTGTACAAGATAAATAAATCCCAGATGCCAGAGTCTATGCTTGGGTTGCCGGGCGTGTGTGGCCAGCCTTAAAACCACTACAGGCTCCTCACTCAGGCTGCTTCACACCCCAAGGGAAACCCCACTCTGAACTGGGACAGCCTTCATGGTTAGCCAGCCCCCACTTGTGCACTAGGTCTCTGTCTTATCTAATAAAAGAGTTATGTGCAAATTGACCATCACTACAACACACAAGATGACTGCCCCCATGTGGTCAAATATGGCTGCCCCCATGTGGACACAACATGGCCACAATAAGATGGCCAGCATGGGAGAACAGTTGGGAGGGACCAGGCCTGCAAGAAAGGGCAGTTGTGGGCATTCAGGACAGCAGGGGAGGGCAGTTAGGGGTGACCAGGCCTGGAGGGGTGGGCAGTTAGGGACAAACTTACAGGCGGGGGAGCATTTAGGCATCAATCTGTCTGGCAGGGGATTGGTTAGTGGGTTATCAGGCTGGCAGGCAGAAGCACTTAGTGGCAATCAGGAAGGCAGGCAGGAAAGCAGTTGGGAGCCAATAGACCTGGATTGTGAGAGGGATATCCAACTGCCCGTTTAGGCCTGATCCTGATCGGGCCTAAATGGGTAGCCTGATATCCTGCTAGGGGTACCAGATTGGAGAGTGTGCAGGCTGGGTTGAGGGATACTGCCCCCGCCACGCCCATACATGAATTTTGGGCACCAGACCTCTAGTTATTCATAAAGGTATTATAAGCATCCATGTGTAGGCTTTTAAAATATTTTGAACTCCTTTGGGTAAAACCAAAGAGTGCACTTGCTGGATTATATGGTAAGACTATGTTTACTTTTATAATAAACTGTTTTCCAAAATGGTTATATCATTTTGCATTTTTATCAACAATGGAGTACCTGTAGTTCCATATCCTCAATAGTATTTGCTCTTGTCAAATCTTCTAGGCTTTCCCATTCTAACAGGTGAGAGCTGTTGCATTGTTGATTTAATAAACATTTCTCTGCTGATATATGATAGGAGCATATTTTCATATACTTATTAGCCACCTGTGTATTTTCTTTGACAAGTTATCTTTGAACTATTTCTTTTAATTGTGTTGTTTATTTTCTTATTGTTGAATTTTAAAAGTTCTTTGTATATTTTGAATAACAGTTCTGTTTTTTTTTATCAGATATGTCTTTTTGCAAATATTTTCTCCCAAACTGTGGATTTTTTTCTCCTATTTTCTTTTTAAAAAATATATTTTATTGATTTTTTACAGAGAAGAAGGGAGAGGGATAGAGAGGTAGAAACATGGACCAGCTGCCTCCCGCACACACCCTACTGAGGATGTGCCCACAACCAAGTTATATTCTAACAGGTGAGAGCTGTTGCTTTGTTGATTTAATAAACATTTCTCTGCTGATATATGACCAGAATTGAATCTGGGACCCTTCAGTTTGCAGGCTGATGCTCTATCCACTGTGCCAAATTAATTAGGCTCCCCTATTTTCTTCACAGTGTCTTTAATGGAACAGAAATTTTTAATTTTAAGGAAATCCAATAACCTATTCTTCCTTGTATGGATCATGCATTTGGTGCCATATAAAAATATATCATATTTATGCTTTCTTCTGGGAGTTTTATTGTTTTGCATTTTACATTAAGGTTTAGGATGCATTTTGAGTTAATTTTTGTGAAGGGTATAAAGAATTATCTTAATTCATTTTTGACATGTTCTACTATAATTTGTTGAAAGGATGATGTTTATTCTGTTATATTGCTTTTATTCTTTTTCAAAAATTAGTTTATTATTTAGTAAGTTTATTTCTGGGGTCTCTATTGTGCTCCATTGATATAATTTCTATATATATTTTCTTGTCACTATTGTGACTTATGCAACATGCTTATTGGGATCATGTCAAACAGAGAAAAGATCAAAATATTCCGTGTCCTTTTCTTTATTGTACTTCAGTTATAAAAAGAAAAATAGCTTATCTGTAATAAGATATGTTGGATAAACAGACATATTGCTTAAAATTTATATAAAGAACTGATAAAATATTAATTATTATTTAGATTTATCCTGAAATCACTATTTACATGTTTTTAAGTCTAATATAGGTAAAGAATGTAAGCAAAAATCCTTGAAATTTTTAGTGTATGAAAATTAGTGGGCTAGATAGTAAGGTTAGATAAATTTAGCAAAACACAGCTAATTATTTCATATGCTACCATCTGAAATAGACAGATGTGAAGTTATTCTCTAAGCATATGTTGAAGTTCAAGCCATTTTATGCCTTCATTTCATGCTCTCCTTGTTACATAGGTTATGAAGCAAGCAATCTGGCAAACTGTAACTGTATTAATAATTCTTATAAAATAAAATCCATATTGAGAAAAACTACAGCATAAAGACCAGAAGTACATCATGTTTTATTCACATTGAAGTTTGGATGATGTTTTCTATATGGATAATACATCTTTGTATTCTCTTAAAGAGTTCCTCTATTTAAAGAGTATTCTTCAATGTCTTCTGTTCACCTACCTTTGTTAACTATACCTTCAGAATGTTGGAAAAGTATATCTTTACATATTTTGAGAGGTTAATATAACATTTTCACCAGCTTTTTATTTAAAAAATGTCCAAAACTATTAGACCTATCAAACCGATAAAAAAATTGAATAAAAGTACTTCACTGAAATATTCTTCATCAGACTCATTATTAAAATTTTGTTACATGTGTTATTTCTTTACAGCTATCTATACACAGGTGCTTATGTGTCCCCTCCCCCCCAACATAGAAACATACTTCCTTAAACACTTGGTATTATATCCTGGGCATCAATTATATTTCATAGCCAAATACTTAGGTAAAATTAAGAATAAAGTCATTCTATAACATAAACCATTTTCACTATCTATAAAATTCACAATATTTTACAACACTATCTCATTTTATATTTACATTTCCCTACTTGTTCTTATTTTGTCATTAATTTTTAATCTAGGGTATAATCAAGTTCACAAACTGCATTTGTTTGTCGTATGTGTTTGAACTCCTTTAACCTAGAGCCACTTTAATCCTCCAAACTACACTTCCTTGTTTTTTTCTATGACATTAACTTTTTAAAGCAAACAGGATAATTCTCCATAAAAATTCTCACAGTATGACTGCTTTTTCTCATAGTGTTGTCTGACTGGTCCGTGTGTCCTTTCAATTGCCAGTATGTGAAAATTTAAATCTAATATTGGTGGCAAGTATAGGTGATCTTTTGCTTCAATTGAATGCCACAATGTGTTTGGTTGTTCCTTTTCAATTACAGTATTTTTCATGATAAACATTTTTGACATCAAAATAAAACTATACAAGGAAGCTAATTCCAAAGGAAAAATATGTACTTTTATAATGGTATTATTGGTAATCTCCCCTGAAGCAGGTCTGTACATATTTAAATGTGCAGATAGTGATGTTGCTTTTTCAATATTGCATAAATTGTAAAAATGAAATTGGACCTATATTTTCAGAATTTAATAAATAAAGGATAAAACTCACAAAAATGTTACCATGCAAAGTTATGTGACCTAGTATTTTGGATATTGTCTATGTGCTTCATAATGTTTAATTTTATGTTTAAATTTGACTGGTTACATTAAGCATTATTTCTAAAAGTCTGTGAGGTGTTTCAGAATGAAATTAATATTTGAATTGATGGACTCAGTAAAGTAGGTTGACCTTCCCAATGTGAATAAATATCATCCAATCCAATGAGGTTCTGAATAAAACAAAAGTCAGAGGAAGGAAGAATTCCTCCTTTTCCACCTCATGCTGAGCAGGGACAGCTCATCTCCTCAACTCCAGCCTGCTGCCCAGGATTAATGCTTTTTTAAGAAAGGAAACAACAGCCAAATGGAGACACTTTTGCTAAATCATGTCACCAATCCAAAACTTCATAACTAACCTATGTGCTTTATAAGATAAAATATTTGACATTTCTTTCCCAACCCCAAAAGATGATTTGGCTTAAAACAATCCTTTCTTTTCTTTTCCCTGCAACACTTTTCTGCCTATAAAAACAATCCTTCTGTGTACCTTCCTGATAAATGGGATGCTGCCACATCAATCCCTTGATAAAGCCAATAATATCTGCAAACTTAATGGGTTGAATTTTGTTCATTAACAACATCTTTGGCTCCTCTAGGGCTTTGGACTCAGACTAAATTATATCACCAGCTATCCTGGGACTCTAGTTTACACACAGCACATTATAGGATGCTCATTCTCCATAATGAGATGAGCCACTTCCTCAAATATATGTGTATGTATAATGGGTTCTGTTTCTCTGCAGAACTCTGATTAATAAAGAATATACATACATACATATATATATATACTTTTGTAGAAGCAAATTTAGCTCATTTAATGTATAAAATGATTTCTCATTAAATTGAATTAGCAAATGACCCAGCTAAATGAGACTTAATTTTGGAAGTCTGACAACTTTTTAGTGTGAAGAAACATAATACTTTATATTCCCTTGATAACCATATTTCTTCTGAATTGTAATTCATAAGTAGACAGGAAGATTGAGAGTGAGGAATGGGGGAGGAGAGATAAATAGGAAGGCTTATCATGAATTTTTCACCAAGATGAAATACAAAGTGTCCTTGTTTTTCTTACAGAAACCTTCTTTGTTTTCTAGGGGTTTTCCCTCAACATAAATGTATTCTAGAACTCCTTTTTTAACTCTCAATGTGCTGTTGCAAGATTTGGATTGAGAGAACTTGCTCCTCCTCCTCTGTCTCTGTCTCTGTTTCTGTTTCTGTCTCCCTCTCATCTTTCTTTCTCTCTCTCTCTCTCTCTCTCTCTCTCTCTCTCTCTCTCTCTGGAAGATGATGATTGTGAGAGGGAGTTGAAAGGAGTCTTTGCACAGCACAGATACAGTCTAATAAGAATCAAATAAGGTGCTGAGGATATGCCAACTAATATCTTTAAATACAGTTAATCTTTTTAGCTCCTGATAAGTCTTCTTGTGCCCCTAAAGTTTTTTATACTCACATATGAAAATCTTTGGTCAGAATGACAATCATAAGGATAATAGTAGCTAATAGTTCATGAGTTTCTAATATCAATCAGTCCCTTGATATATTATACATATTCCCCTGAAGAGTCCTGCTGATGTGGCTTAGTGGTTGTTGACTTATGAACCTGGAGTTCATAGTAACCAATCAATGGTCTCTCTTACCATTGATGTTTCCATCTCTCTCTCCTTCTCCCTTCCTCTCTGAAATAAATAAAAATGTAAAAATATTTAGAAAATGAAACAAATATTTTTTAAAAGAGGTCTCATGAAGAAAATATTATATTTCTAATGTAGAATATGAGATGTGCATACATATGAATTTCAAATGACCCTGTAAGAATCTAACCAGTTCAGGCAACTCTTAAGCCCCCATATCTCCACTATTCCAAGTCACCATTAACATAAATTATAGCCAAGGCCTTTTGCCTAGTTTTACCAAACGAGGCTCAGCATTTTATGCAATGGTAAACAGGGATTTTTTATGGATATCTATATATATATAAAAGGCTAAACAACCATATGATGGAATGACCAGTTGCTTTGATGCATACTGACCACCAGGGGGCAGACACTCAATGCAGGAGCTGCCCCTGATGGTCAGTGTGCTCCTGTGACCCCTCCCCCAAGCCAGCCAAACCTCCCACTGTTCCTTTCCCTGGCTGGCCAGCCCCATGGGCCCAAATATGGTGGTAGTCCTACCTCCTGTGGCCTGTCTCCCTGGCCAACCTCCAGCTGCCCCAATTGCCCCCATCACCAGCCAGGCTGAGGGACCCCACCCATGCACAAATTCATGCACTGGGCCTCTAGTTTTAAATATAATCTATGAGTAAGATGTGCTACTGAGAACCAAGGCCTCCATTTTTTTATTTGAAGCACAGATTATGGCTCTAAATTGCTATCTTTTTTACTCAATTGTGAGGTGAAATTAATTTATGCACCAATATAGATGCTCAGGTTGATATTTCATTTATTTCTTACCTTTAAGAATTTTTGTACATGCTATGTAATGGAGTCTAGTCTTCTTTTCCCCCTCCCATTCCCCCGATTTATGCTTTTACTTCTGGACAAAACACCTGAGTAAGAATAGGCATGGATATACTGTATAAATAGTAGGTTCTGGGGTAACTGATCATGTGTCTTAAGATAGTTTCTCACCCTAAAGTTATACACCTAACTCCTGTATCTATATAAGTAAAGAAAAGGTAAATTGAAAAGATACCATTTGAATTCAGATCATAACCCTAATTTGTAAACATGTGACTATCCCAAACTATTCTTATGATGTATTTTCTAACCTTTTTCCAATTTAAAAGCAGTGCTTAATTTGCCTTACATATGTAAATTTTCTCTGACCATTTTTATGCCAGCCATAGATTGCCCAGTCCACTGAAATAACAGACAGGGCATTCTCAGTGGAGGCTCTAGGGCTAACAGAGCACCAGTCCCAAAAGCACTGACTCAGGTGAAACATTTTGAAGGTTCAGGAAAGTCAGAGCAAGCCCTGTCTCCTCACATTGACCTTCCTCTTGAAGGCATCCATAAATGCCCCGCTCACTGCAGGAACATCCTGAAGTTAAAGGCAAGAGGATATCCTTTCGGTTGCTAGTGTTTTATGTTCAAAGAGATTCTTTGTTAAAGCATAACAGGATCAGTAATAAATAAACAATCTAGATAAATGAATATTTGGTAGCATCAAAAGAAATTTCACCTAGAAACTTAAAATAGTCATGAATCACTACTGTTTCAACATAGTGGAAGAGATAAATGTATAACTGAAACTATAAAAATATCCTGAGTGACATAAAATTGATAGAATTGTATGGATTGTTTTTAAATGTGATTTTCAACAGCAAACAGCAGAGTACTACATAGGGTTAAATTATAAAAGATAAGACATTTTCAGATACTCAGTTTTAATGATTTAGAAATATAGTGTAATTTTACAAAGTTTTAAATTGTTTATGTACTGCAGTTATTCAAGTGCTACACATAAAGAAATATTGAATTGGGAGTTAGCATATTTGGATTGTTATCCTACTATGCTACTAGTTGAGTATGATATTGAGTAAGTCATTTAGCTAACCTGGGCTCCTGTGTCCTCATGAGTAAAAATAATAAAACACATATTTATAAGGAACCAATAAAACACCAAAAATTGTTCAGTTGCTAGAAATTCAAAGGTGATTAAGAAAAAAATTGCTATACTAATTGAGCATGCACATTTACTTTTATTTTATTTTTATCTTGAACTAGTTTCATTAAAATAAAACTACCTGACAAATAGTCTTTAATTATTAATATAAATTAATTTGGGGGGTATTCTAGAATTTGTGGGTATTTAAAATTTTATTTTATCAAAGCTATTTTTAAATAAAGATTACATCTAAAAAATAGAATTGCTATCATTTAAAGACTTAGAGGTGTGTATGTATAGGATGGGGCAAAAGTAAGTCTGCGTACATGAAATAGTTTATTTTTGTATTATTATTTATTAATTATGGTGTTATTTCCATACAAACAACTATAAACCTACTTTTGATACACATTGTATGTTTGTGGGGAATGAAAGTGTGTGTGAGGGGGAGAGGAGACACTTTGAACTGTGCATTGAAGGATGAATTATTGAAAAGTGAGAAGCAAAGTATAACATTAAAAAAGATGGAGAAAAGAGAATATTGAGTAGTTAGAAATTTTTGTACTTGTTTAAATGTCTAAGATTTAATAATATTCTAAAACACGCAATTTTTGCTTAAAAGAGTTCTAAGTAGCAATAATTATTGAGATATTACTATTGGTTGTGCATGTGTCAGGCACCTCACAATGTGAACAGTTTGTACTTTGGCATGATTGTAATGAAGGAATATTATTAAGTACAATAGTGAATATAAAAGATTAAATGGAGCAAGATAACTGCATTGTATAGGATATTTGTTTATATTTTAAAAGTCTGTTGTAGTATTTTGACTCTTTTTAAAAATATAGCACAAGGTAACAAAACAGTGTAACTTCTCATTCACAAACTTTATATTCCTGAATACTACTCTGGAAAAACAGACACAAAGTAAGAAGTGCAGAGATAGAATGACCTATTTTGGTGCAAAAAAAAAAAAAAATCTGCCTAGGGAGAACAATTGTAGCATAAATCCCTTTTAGAATTATTTCCAAGTAAATGTTGCTCTCTTTCCTTTTTTCATGGCTCCCCACAAAGCACACATTTCTTCGGGATAGAACTTTGCAGTCACAAAACCAAGACAAGATCTGAATATAGTATAAGATCTCTATGTAGGCAGTCTGAAGTGATTGCATTCCATGAAGCAGGAAGGGGTCAGGAGAAACAAAACCAAAAATCAATATTGCAATTCTACCATGACAGTCACTCCCTCTCAAATGCCCTTTAATGTCACCTAAGAGAGAACATTTTCAAAGTGCACAACATAAAGTAGTTTTATTTTGTTAAGTAACTTCTTTATCACTACAACAGCTGACTAAATGTAACCCAAAATATTTGCTATTGGCTTTGGAGCCAGTGGTGAACAATGAGGAATCCATTTTTTTTGGAGATTGAACTAATAACTGCCATGTCATATAGTGGCAAAACATTTAGTAAACCTACTGTCCAGGACTATTTGAGAGGCAAAAATATACACTTAATAATATTTTAGTTCTGACCAAAGAAATTCTTAGAAGAAAATTATTAAATAAAGTTGGATATCTGAGGAGTAAGTGAGGTCAGAAAAACAAATTGTCCTATTTGAAGAAGAGAAAGTCTAAGAAAAGAATCCAGAAATTGCAAGATTTAGAGGGGTACAAAATAAAACATTGCCTACCTTCTACTAGTGAAAATAAAACTCAGATGCATTTTAAGCCATAAGATATTCATTGAGAAATGTGATTAGATTAATGACAGCTATAAATCCCTTTGGACAAAATGACCCAATGAAAGGGATCAAGGTAGAGATCCATGAAAACTGATAGTCTCAAAGTATCTGTGATTGAATTTATATATATAGAGAGAGTCAGGTTTTGAAAGAATTGTCAGTATAGTTATAGATATATAGGGCTGAGGATTGAAATTTTTAAAAATTATTTTATTTTAGGATGGAAATCCATTAGAATAGACCATGACAATTCAATATGTAAAATCATATTTAATTTATTAGCTTTTTACTGACAGAAAACAGCCTAAATATTCTGTTCAGATAATAAGAAATGCTTATTTTCCAAATCTACCATTGAAGGTGACCAAGGAGGACAAAGAAAAAGGAAAGTGCCCTAGAGGAAGGAGTCAAGTGCAACTTTCTGGGAGCAATGGTGGGCCTAATCAGGGAGTATTCATTACTTCTGGCTAGGGGGACTTGTGATACTAGATTAACAATATTTTTGGATTTCATTGATCAGGACTGATGAGTCACTTTTTTTTCTTTCTGAATGGGAGTATTTATTTGAATTATGTTGACTCTTTTTTCAGTATTATACATATGTTGAATGTGCGAGTGTGTGGGTGTAGAATAAGGAGTAGGCATCTTACATCTGGATCAATGGGAAGACTATGATGAAATCCAGGCATTTTTGGCTGATACCATGTTTGGATGAGCATTTCATGTTGCTTGCTGAACTCTTAATATCTAATTGGAAATTAGAAATATGATTTTCCCAACTGATATATATTATAATGTACACTTCATTTTAATTATCTTTATTTTTCCTGAAATATTTTTCTTTTGAACTACTTGCTTTTATTTTTTTCCTTTCTTAAGTTACTTTGTTTCATTGACCTATGTTTCGAAAGAAAAGATTTTATTCTCCTTTATCCAAGTGATGAGGGACTAGCCCTATCTGTATTTTGTCTCAACTACTCTTTAATCTCATAATAGACACTGCTCTTAAACTTCTAGTAAATATTGCTTTATGACAATCTAACCACTCGGCCCCAGTAAAGACTAAATATCAAATCTTTACAAATCCTTAGTTATACTCTCTCCTTACTCAGATGCATCCTACTGCACTCTTGCAAATTATAGCCTTTTCTAAAATAAAGAAAGACAGGAGCGAGGGACTGGATGAAAGGAGGTGAAGAGATTAGCCAAAGAGCATATATGCATAACCTATAGACACACAGGGTAGTGAGTTAATGGACATAGCAAGGGAGGAGTGAGGGCTTATGGAGGTTGGCAAAGATGGGAGGAAAAGGACATCTGTAGTAGTATCAACAATAAAAATTATAGTTTTAAAAATGCATATAAAAAGAAAAAAAATCTAGAATTGTGTTTTGTTTATTTTGTAATATATTTTTATTGGTTTCAGAGAGGAAGGGAGAGGAAGAGAAAGACAGAAACATCAATAGTAAGAAATACTCATACTAAATGGCGCATGCAAGAGGCACCCTCTGAATGATTATGACCAGAATCAAACTGTGACCTCCTGATTCATATGTCAACTCAACTGCTGAGCCAACCTGCCCAGGCTAGAATTGTTTGTTAAGGAGAACTATTATTTGCAGCAGATTCAGAATTTCATCCATATGATACCAATTTATTCCTTAAAATTTAAAGTCTGACACTAAAACGTTGGTTGGAAAACAATAAAGATGAAAAAAATAAAGGCAAAAAATAGCAGTGCTTTAGCTATTTAAATATTAAGAATCAACTCAATTGCTCCGATAATATATAAAACCTTGTTTTAAAAAACTTTCTGGAACTTATAAATCATTAATTTAAAATCATGCATAATTATATTGCTGTGTTTTAGTCCATAAATATACCTGAATTCTAAATGAATTATTGTCTTATTAAAAATCTTGCACATTTAAGAAGCTAAAAGGTAATCTACTATTGACTTATTAAAAATAAAACAAACATAAAAACACCTCTCTTCTCTGTTAAATGAATTTTTCAGGTTAGAAGAGGCAGAAAACAAAAGAAAGTTATGAACCTGGGTTCTCCATCTGTCTGCTGAGCAGAGACTCAGCAGTTAGTATGATATGGGTTTTCCTTAAGTTTGTGGAACAGTTGTCATGGCAACTGCATTTCTATGTACCACTGCTTATATGAAATCAGGGATAGAATTGAGGGGGAAAAAAGTTCCCTTGTTAGAAACAGGAAATAGAGGAAAATACAATTTTGCAGTTATTTTCCAGAAGACAAAAAACAATATAGGTGTACATGTGTACGTGTGTATGTGTGTGTGAGTGTGTGTTTTGAGGAAGAAGGAAAAGACCATCCATTTAGGAAATCATAAGCCATTATTTCTTCTTGCAATGTATACATGTATCTGAATTTCATATCAAATTTAGGATGAGATAAATATATTTATACCTAATTAACTTATTGAAATTGAACCAGATTACTAAATTAGCCAAAAATTTGAATATACCTCTAATCATTTCATGTGTATTTTTAGTGTTATAATAAAATCAGGAAATTATAATAAAGGGATTTGTCCTTCTTGAAATTCATCATGTAACTTAAATCATGTTGTGCATAGTGACAAATATTAACATTTATAATATTTATAGAATAATAAAATGTGCTCCTTAAAACTAAATGCAAGATATTTTGGTAATATTAATTTAGTTATGTATTAGATAAAATAAAATTTCTTTTAACTCTTTAAAGAGAATCAGTCTTGGTAAATATTAAAAGAAGAGTACTTTGTTTACCAGCAGGTCTGTTTATAAAGATTCAGAGACTGAGCAGAGCCACTGTTTCACTCCAACTGGAAGGAAGAGTTTAAGAACTTTAGGGAAAGAAGGCTGCTATAGTTTTGTGAATCCTTATATTTCTTTCTTCTTTTTTTTCTGTTTAAGGCTGTCTGGACTCTGCAGTTTGGGACTATGACAAAGAGCACTTCTATTAAAAATTGTGCACAGTTTTTTGTGTACAAATAACTACTCATTTTTTTTCAATAAATACCTAGGGGAACAGTTGTTGGGTCATATTCTAAATGTCTTTTTTTTATAATAGAAACTGCTATATTGTTTTCTATAGTGGTTGGACCTCTTTACATTCCCAAGAGCAATTTAGGAAAGATCCAGTTTTCCACATATTTGCTAGTATTGAATATTTGTAGTATCTCATTAGGGTCTTAATTTCTATTTGCCTAATCCCTAGTAATGTTGAGTACTTTTCATGTGACTTCCATTTGTAGATCTTCCTGTATTAAATATTACTTCATGTCTTTTGCACATTTTTTATTGGATTGTTTGGGTTGTTTATGATTGGGTTTGAGATTCTTCATACATTCTAGTTATGGATCTTTTAGCAGATAAGTATTTGGTAAAGATTTTAATCCCAAATGTAGCCTTTTTAAAAACAAAATATTTTAATGTTTTTTTTTAAAAAAACAACATTATCAATTGCTATTTTATTTATATTTTAGGTTTTTCTCTCTGATGTTTGTTTCTCTATTGTCTTCTTACTGCTTTTCTTTGGCTATCTTGAAAATTTATTAAAATTTTATTTTTATTAATTTTTAGTGTATTTTAGTGTATCACTTGGTATACTATTATTAGTGGTTGTCTAAGTATTTATTAATATCCTATATAATAAAAGAGAAACATGCAAATTTGACCATACCTTTGCTCCTGATTGGCTATCCTACCAACCAATCAGGAGCAGGGGCCAGGCCAAGTGGCGCGAGAGCCGGGCCCCAGGTGCAGATGAAACGGTGGTGGTGGTGGCGAGCACCCAGCCCCCAGGTGCTATGAGGGGAAGTGGCGGCAGCAGCAGCAATGGTGGTAGGTGGCAGGGAGTGCATGGACCCAGGGCACTGTGAGCAGAAGTGATGGCGGGTGCCTGGACCCTGAGGCCGGGTGGTCGCACGCAGGCTGGGGCTGAGCCATCAGTTGGACATCCCCTGAGGGCTCAGAGTATGTGAGAGGGGGAAGGTTGGGTTGAGGGACCACCCACTCCCAGTGCATGAATTTCGTGCACCAGGCCTCTAGTCCTATATAATAAAGAAGTAATATGCAAATTGACCTTCACCCAAGATAGCCACCCCCATATGGTTAATATGGCTGCCCCCATATGGTCAAGATGGCTGGCATGGAGGGTAGTTGTGGGTGATCAGGCCAGCAGGGGAGGTCAGTGAGGAGAGACCATGTCAACAGGAGAGGGCAGTTGGGGGAGACCAGGCCAGCAGAGGAAGGTAGTTAGGGGTGACCTGGCCTGCAGGGTAGGGCAGTTAGGGGTGACTGAGTCAGCAGGGGAGGACAGATAGGGATGAGCAGGCTGGCAAGGGAGGGCAGTTGTGAGGGACCAGGCCTGCAGGGGAGGGCAGTTGGGAAAGACAAGCCCAGCAGAAGAGGGCAGTTGAGGTCAATTGGGTTGGCAGGGAGGGCAGTTGGGGGCAATTGGGCTAGCAGGGAAACAGTTAGGTATTGATCAGGCTGGCAGATAAGTGGTTAGGGGCAATCAGGTGGACAGGCATGCAGCGGAGTGGTTTGGAGCCAGCAGTCCTGGAATGTGAGAGGGATCCCAGATTGGAGAGGGTGCAGGCTAGGCTGAGGGACATCCCTCCCCCACCAGTGCATGAATTTCATGCACCAGGTCTCTAGTATAAATAATAAATTTTATTGTGTCAACATATTGCTAATTGGAGTAAAGAGTCAAAAGCTTACCTTCCTTATATCCACCCCTTTACCATCTTGAATGTATCTGCATGCAGCGGTAACCACATTAGACAGTTTTATAATTTTTGTTTAACCAAGAAAAATAATTAATAAACTCATGAGTCAAAGGAATGTCTATAGTATTTAACAATAATTCTAGTTTTCTCTTTTTTTCTGATATTCAAAACTTCCTTTATTATAATTATTTTTTAAGTTTAAAGATACTCCTTCTTTCATTCTTTCAGATGAGATCTGCTATTGAAAAATCTACTTGATTTTCTTTCATCTGAGCCTGTATTGATTTCCCCTTCATTTCTGAAGTGTATTTTCACTCAATATAGAATTCTAGGTTGACGGTTCTTTTCTTTTAGCACATGAAAAATATTGTGCCACTTCCTCTGAACTCTGTGATTTCTGATGAACAATTCACTGGCTATCAAATTCTTTTTCCCATAAATAAGTAATGCTTTGTTTCTCTCTGGCTTCTTTCCAGAAATTTTATTTGTCTTCAGTTTTCAAAAGTTTCCTTATGGAGTGCCATGATAGGGATTTCTTTGAATTTATTCTGTTTTAGACTCATTCACCTTCTTAAATATGTAGGTCTATGTTTAGTATTGCAATTATTTGTTTTGCTTTGTATGTCAAATTTGAGAACTTTTCAGCAGTCATTTATTAGAGTACTTTTTAAATGTCACCCTCTTTTCCTTCTTCTTATGAAAATCTAATGACACAATGTTTTCTATTTTGTTATGGTCTACATATTCCTGAGGGTAAACTGATATATTTTTTTCCAGCCTATTTTCTCTCTGTTGTTCAGATTGGGTAATTTCCATTGACTTACCTCTTCATTCTGCTATTGATATCATCAGTTAAGTTTTATTTCCAGTTATTACATTTTCTTAGTTTCATAATTTCTATTTGACTCTTCACTATATTTTCTATGCATTTGTTGAAACTTTCTATTTTTTTATTTGTATCA
Source organism: Antrozous pallidus (assembly GCA_027563665.1). Classification (NCBI taxonomy): domain Eukaryota; kingdom Metazoa; phylum Chordata; class Mammalia; order Chiroptera; family Vespertilionidae; genus Antrozous; species Antrozous pallidus. The sequence continues at coordinate 33,906,379 of CM050519.1, forward strand.
AGCAGGTTTATAATGTTTCTTGAAATATGTTTATAATCAGTGCTTTAAAACCTGGTGATATAATTTAATACCTGATTTGTCTTAATGTTGGTCTATGTTGATTATCTTTGTTCATTCTGTTTGATCCTCCTGATTATCAGTATAATGAGTGATTGTTGATTGTAATCTGGGCCTTTTGGATTACATATTACTAGAGACTCAATGCACGAAATTCATGCCAGAGTAAGCCTTCCTTCCCTCTTTCTATTGGGGCTAGAAATCCAGGCTCCCTATGTAGTCTCAACTGAAGGAATATGGGGAAAAGATTGGGAAAGGAACCATGTGTGGATGAAATACAGACTTCGCACTTGGCCTTCTCTGAAGCCACAATAGTGGGACCTCCTCGGATTGTAGCAACGGTAGACCTCTATTTCCACTCAGGATTTTTTGGTGTGCGTGAGAGTGAGTCCTTAATGTTTTCTTCTCTGTGTCTGTCTAATGTATGTCTTTCAATATCTAAGAGTTTTCTGTCTAAAACTATCTGTCTTGCTTGACTGGCCAATCCTGAATTTGGCTAGAGAAATCAGACATTCTGGAGCCTTTTTCATTTACCCATTATAATTTCTGAGTTTATGACTTCTCAATAATCTAATATGGGACATATAAGGCAAAAATTAAACCTGGAAAACTCACATTGTGTCATTCCTCATTACCTAAGTCTGTCTTCTTTTTACCATCAGGTTTTAGTTTACCGTATTTTCTGGTGTATAAGACAACTGGAACTGATGATGATAGGAGGAAGATAACAAACAATAGAGAGAGCAAGTACCAGGCAAGTCCCTAGTGATTTAGCAACGCCCATAATAACTGCAAGCTATGGTATTTTTATACCTGGCATATAAGAGTATGCCCTAACTTTTGAGAAGATTTTCCTGAATTAAAAAGTCGCCTTATATGCTGGAAAATACAGTACTTATCCTGAAGACTAAGTCATTGAGCATGACCTATATACCAGGAGGTCATGGTTCAATTCTGCGTCAGGGCACATACCTGGGTCAGAGCACATGCCCAATGTGCAGACTCCATTCAGGAGGCAGCTGTTTTCATCTTTCTCTCTCCCTCCCCCTAACAATTTATCAAGTATACTCTAAAACTGAAATTTTCCTCTTAAATTCTTTTTTTTAAAGATCATTTAAATTGACTTGAAAGAAGAGAGGAAAGGGAGAGGGAGAGAGAGAAACAGATGTGAGAATAAAACATCAACTTCAATCCTGCTTCCTGCATGCCCCCTATCAGGCATGGAGTTTACAATCTTGCCCATATGACCTAACTAGAAATCAAACTGGCAGCCTTTGGGTGTACAGAATGACACCACACCATCTTAGTCACACCTGCCAGAACTCCTCTTGTATTCTAAAAAAAAAATAAAATAAAATAAATAATAATAAAATAAAAAAAATAAAAAAACAATAAAAAAAACCCAACAACATTAATAATTTGTGACACATCTATGGAAGGTTTACCGTAAACTATCTAATAAAAGAATAATATTCAAATTAACCATCACTCCACTACACCCACAAGTCATGTCCACCAACCAATCAAGAGTGAGTCTGCAAATTAACCCAACCAAGATGGTGACCACCACAAAATGAGCGGGAGGATTGGGTTTCCCTGGAAATGGAGGAAGCCAGCTTTACACACAACCTGGCTGGCCCAGGCCTCTACTCAAGGCTACAAAGTTTCAATTATAGAAGACATGTAAATAGCAACTAAAATGGCTATGGCCACAGAGCAAGCAGGAGGTTTGGCTCTGCTCAAGGCTTCAAAGTTTCAATTATAGAAGATAAATAAATTCCAGATACCAGGGGGTCTTGGGTCGCTGGGGAGTGTGGCCAGCCTGCAAACCACCATAGGCCCCTTACCCAGGCTGCCCCATGCCCCAAGGGAACTCCCACCCTGATCTAGGACACCTTTCAGGGCAAACCAGCTGGCCCCCACCCATCACCAGCTCTCTATCCTATCTAATAAAAAGTAATATTCAAAGTGACCATCACTCCAACACACAAGAGGGCTGCCCCCATGTGTTCAAAATGGCTGCCCCAATGTGGACACAAGATGGCCACCACAAGATGGCCAGCAGGGAAGGGCAGTTTGTAGGGACCAGGACTGTAAGGGAGGGCAGTTGGGGGCAATCAAGCCTTCAGGGGAGAGGAGTTAGGAGTGACCAGGCTGGCAGAAGAGGAAAGTTGTGGGGGACTGGACCTGTAGGGGAGGGCAGTTAAGGGTAACCAGGCCTGCAGGGGAGGGCAATTAGACATCAATCAGGCTAGTAGGCAGAAGTGTTTAGGGGCAATCAAGAAGGCAGGCAGGTGAGGATTTGGGAGCCAGCAGTCCTGGATTGTGAGATGGCAGTTGGACATCCCTCAAGGGGTCCCAGATTGGAGAGGATGCAGGCTGGCGTGTGGGACAACCACCCTCCTGTGTATGAATTTCATGCACCAGGCCTTTAGTGTTAGATAAGCTGCAAAGAATAGGCAATACAGAGAAGAGTTTCATACATACACCTGGCCAATTGTACAGTGGGGGAAACGGCTAATAATTAAATATCACAATTTCAGATCCATTAAAAAAAAGACAAAATATACAATAAATCTTTAGACTTCTAATGTTGGCTGTCCCAATATATGTTTAAATGTTTGGAATATTAATAATACCATTATTAATAAACACATGTTTAGTTTAGGCAAGCATTTGTTTTTCTAAAATACTATTGGATATTCCCAGAAGATATCTTTTCTGGAAAAATCAAATGTTACACACTAGTTCTTTTAAATCAGAAATGTTGTCTGTCCTACTTCCACTCTTCCGTAAGGGCAAGAGCTAATGTTTAATTTCTAGATTAGCATTTTTGTCAATACTGTGGCAAGAGACCTTTGAATCAAATTTGTAAACCTTATTCCTGAAAACTGCCGTATCTCTTCATTCAACCACACTTTCAAATGCTCTCTTTAAGTAAATCTTTTTTTAGAACTGTACTTTCTTTCTCTATTCTCTTTTTCTAATGTGAAGGGGGGACATAATGTTGATCCTCTTTTTGGTAGCAGGGCAAAATCACTATGGAAGACTCGATTTGGTCAAGAAAGCAGCTGCATGGAACATTCTGGATAGAGGATATATCCAATGAAGAGACATGCAAAAAATGAAACCTTTTCTTGTGTTTGTCCCTGGGAGTTTGAGTGTGAGAAAAGGTCACAAAGAATAAGGTAAGAAATATAGTCAGGAGGACCACCATTGTGGCAGACTTTGTGATGGTATTTTACATATAGTTATCAATTTGAACCCTTGCACAGCCTCTAGAAAGTAGGATGACTATTCTCATACCTCTCCAAAAATAAATAGGACACCAACATCCCACAGAGTGACAGACTATAGATCTTCACTTGGGTTCATCTGATTGCACATCCCATGTCTTTACACTGTACCACATCAAGCACTGAAGGTGCCCTTCTGGTTTCTCTTCATCTTTCCTCACCCAAAGCATTGAGGCGATTATTCTTCTAGTAATGTTTCATTTTATATCTCCCCTTCATAATTACAAACTTAGGTTACATTGACTGCTTTTAATAAATTCATTCAACAAATACTTATCTTGCATTAGAGATCATAAATAGTATAGTCAATAAAATTCATATTTTCTTATGAAGCCTGTAATGGAACTGTCTGACTACACACACTACAGTATTGATATGGACTAACCAGTGAAAAATAGAGGAATAAGTCATGTTCAGAAATGTCTGTGCAACATTGAATCTATTCAGAAAAACACAGTATCACAAATGTGAAACATAAAATATGAAAATTTAGCTTTACCACATTGATTTTAAAAGAAAAAAACAAGATCACAAAGTTTTGGTTAACTTTAGAAAATGAAGATTCTAATTAGAATCTAATGGAGATTCTAATCTGGAAAATTAGTTCATTGCACACAAATATCCATCTTATCCAAATTAGCTTCAAAAGGACATTAGTATTAGATAGATATATATAGATATACAGATAGAGATAGAGATAGAGATAGATGTATATACATATTCAAGTTGGAACAAATTTGGCCCATGTGGTAGTTTATGAAGGTTATTTTCTGTAAAGACACACTACCTCACCCACTCACTATTTATCAATAGTAATGCATTGAATTCATTCATTAAGCACTAAACCTATGATCTTATTGAAAAGAACACATGTTCTAACTTCCAGGCAGTAGTCTGCATATCATGTTTTAGTGATGTCAATTTAGCAAAATAAATTCTGAGCACACTGCTTTAACAACATAACTACACATGTGAATTAAAATATCATATTGAAAACAAAATTAAATTCATAACTTTTCTTCTGTAAAGATTTGTAACTATATCCTACTTCTCTGGCTGCTTCTAACTTTCTAGGCATAATTAAAACAGTATTCAAAGGTAGAATGGAAAAAGCTCCAAATCTAAGCTGGGGCCAGTCTTGGTACTTTCAGTGCTCAGCTTTGAAACCTTGGACACAACCCTTTTTATCACTTGACCTTATTTCCCTTTCAGCATAGTGGAAGTATTCAAATAAATTATTAATGATATCTCTTCAAAGTCTGAGACAAGAAATTTCAATTCCTTTTTTGGGGAGAGTTTAGCTCTTTCTCCCTGGCCTACATCACCCCACAATTTGGCATTGTGTCTTAAAGAAATGTTATAAAAAGAAATATGATACTACTGATCAAATTACATTTGCCAGGAATTTAACTCAAGTATATAATTCCTAGAGTTTCAGTAAGGCTGATTGAAATAACAATAAATAGGCCCCATGAAAACACATAAGGTGATGTCACCCTGTGTGATTATATACCTATCAAAAATGTTAATGTTACTTAGAATGCATAGATAACTAAAATCTATGTATATTTTCAAATAAAATTTAAGGTTCAGCTTAAATTTTGTGATTATCTCTAGATTTAACCTAAGGGATATTTGAATGATAAAAGACTGATGAGTTCAATTCATATTCTTTGGTAAACAAAGAGGTTATTTAATTATTACAGGTTGATATTATTATATCAACTTTATCTAACAAGGCAGCTGCCTAGAAAAATTTTGAAATCTAAAAATGATACCTGATAAGGGAAAATATAGGAAAATAGAACTCAGCACAATTGGTAAGGCTATAAAATCATTTTTTATCTATTTTTGTCTTGCTTGAAATTGGTCTACATTATTGGTAGTAGTACATTTTCTCTTAAATAGAAATTCATTTGTAAGAGCTTAGACATATTTTACTGAATTTGATATATTTAGTTCTAGTAATAAGTGTTTGATTAGCAATTTATAATTTAGAAGATATATTCTTATTTGTTATTTAATTTTATATTTCCCGTAACATTCTTTTCCCAGGAGGTGAATATTAAAACTCATTTTATAAATATGAAAAACAGAGGTCAAGGAGGTTTAGATGAGTATCCCATATAGGAAGGTTTGTGACCAAATCACTTATTTATTTTTGTCTCCAAATTTAAGGTAAAAAAAAAAAATCATTAACTCTTGCTTAGCTATATTTTTCTCTAACTATAATTTTAAAAAGACTTGGGCAACTATTTATCAAATTTCAGAGTAGTTCTTGCAAGCACTGCTTGACCTTGATTGAATTACTAATAAACACATTAATGAGTTCCTAAATCAGCTCACAAATTAACTTAGTTATTTCATGAATACTCCCACCATCTGCTGAAGAGTGTAATCGTCATTGCCATAAACACAAGCATTTGTAATTTATTACATACCAATGACACTATGCTAAGGTCTGTAAACTTTCAATAGTTTATTTACACAGGATTTTATTATTTACAATGTGTTTTTATATACAGTGCTTTATCCCATTTTAACTTGAAAGTGAGGAAGAAGGTATTTTTGTCCCAATTTTATATATGAGAAAATGAGGCCAAAATATATGATGTGGTGTTCTCAGAAGATGAAGTTCAAAATTGCAGGAAGCCAGACATAGCCTCACCAATAGAGATGTAAATAGAACAAACAGGAAACCTGGTCAAAGCTTAATGGATCTGTTTACCCATTGTTTAGATAAGACTTTAGTTGCCCCTCCTTTAGTCTTATGTTAAGTATGAACTATTCACATATTGTTTAGGTGACACATTGGTAATTGTAAAAGCTTCCACACCTTTTGTCTTATGTTAATTCTTGCTGGTTGATTTCATTGTTGGAATTTCCTGATCTAAAGGACATGGATGTATTACTTGGCCCTAATAAAAGGGGATAGGAAAGCCATAGCTGGTGGTGTCCTCCCCCTAGAGGTGGACTCCCGCCTGGCCCCCATTATTCCCCCAAATTAATGCTTTTCTAGTCTCTCTTCATTTGTGTGCGGCCTTCTCCAGACGCTGAACCCTGACATGGGAACCCTGAACACACGGGACGTGAAAAGGATTCCACACAAAATCATTTTGGCTTACCCACAAACAAAACATAAGAATTCTATTTGTTGTCTTCTGACAGAACATTAATACTGATGACAAACTAAATTATACAAAACTGCAAAACATTAAAGTGGAAAAAATAAATGGTAAATAAAACAGATTAATAGGCAATTGATTTGGAAGTGGCAATTCAACAAATATTTTTCCAGGATAGTAAATATAAACTTAAAACTGTAAACAATCAATGTATAGCCTTAACTTTAATTGATCATTTGAATTGATAAGGTGAAACTATGAAAAAGAAATAGCTTCCAATTGTATCACCTTCATTTTAGTAATAAAATCCATCTGAAGTTTGAAAGTCATTCTTTGATGTTTTGTAAGTCATCAAAAGGAAGCTTTTTGATGGAAACTGACTTTCTTATATGAAATATTCACATATGATTCTGGAGCCTTCTTCCTTCTTAAGACACCTATTCATAAATTCTTCTTTAGAAGCCAACATCTACCTCTGTATTAAACTTTTATCTAGAGAGTTAAAGTTTTATAAGGCTTAAGCTTATAAAACATTAAAATGAAAGTTGATATTCTGATATGTTCAGTTAAAGGAAGATAAAGTTTTCCTTTAAAAAAAACACAAAACTTTCACTCTTTTTAAAGAGCATAAGAAGTGAATACAGTGCACTTGAAAAATTCCCTGAAGGACAATGGTGATTGACTAATTCTCTTTTATGTGTCATAACCAGTATCCTAAGACTGAGATACAATAAATATTAATATGCTGTTGTTATTATTATTATTATTATTATTATTCTAGAGGCCCAGTACACAAAATGCATGCATGGGTAAGATCCCTGGGCCTGGCCAGTGTCTGGGCCAGTTGGGGCTTTCTGGCTGCTGGCCAGGGCCTCCCTTTCCCAGCTGCTAGTTGCTGGCTAGGGCCTTCCTTGGTTCCGCCCAACCCCCTGGTGGTTAGTGCATGTCATAGTGAGCGATCGATCTCCCAGTCAAACTCAGGAAGGGTCAATTTGCAATTTTACTTTTAGAGAGAGAAGAAGGGAATGGGAGAGAATATATAGAGAAATCATATAGCTGCCTATTGCGTGCCCCTGACTGGGAATACAGCCCAATACCTGGCATGTGCCCAGATTGGGAACAGAACCAGCAACGCTTTAGTGCAGGGAAGGATGCCCAGCCAATTGAGCCACATTATCCAGGGCATGGATGCATTCTTTACTGATAGTTACTTTCAGCTCATCAGGTTATAATTTTGATTATAGAAAATCTTAGTGTTGCCAAAACCGTTTTGGCTCTGTGGATAGAGCATCGGCTTGCAGACTGAAAGGTCCCAGGTTCAATTCTAGTCAAGGGCATGTTCCTTGGTTGTGGGCACATACCCAGTAGGGGGTATGCAGGAAGCAGCTGATTGATGTTTCTCTTTCATCGATGTTTCTGACTTTCTATCCCTGTCCCTTCCTCTCTGTAAAAAATCAATAAAAAATATTTTTAAAATTAAAATCTTAGTTTTGTTTCTCAAGCTCTTTCTAGGCAGTATTCTTAGCCATTGCCATTTATTTGGAAATACCAATGTAGCAGGTATTTGATATTCACAAGACAGAGCTATTTTGGATAGTTCCTGTTAAAATTTCATGTAGACATTCCATGAATCAAATGTAATCAATACAAGGAAGAGATTCCAACATTGACATTGTCTTAAGAAGGTGTAAGTTACACACTAATTGAACTGTTTAAATGTATGGAATGGGGCACATGATAAAGGAATTGTCCAAGAGTTCATTGGATGGAATGAGTAAATTCTTCACTGCTCTTAGGGACCCTCTCCACCTGCGGTTTATGGTTCTCTCTGCCCTTGCTGATGTGGACTGTCAACCAATTTGTTCTAACTTTTGAGAGATGTAGTAAATTCCTAAGGAAATTCACATGTTTCTTTTTTTGTGGGGATTGGGGACACCAAAATAAAATCCTAACTTAAAGGATTTTTGTTTTGAGAGTTATTTTGATTTGTTAAACTCAAATATGTTTTTTCTTCTGTATGACAAATATTTCTAATAATTCAGGCACTAGATATCATATTATTTATAACTGATCTTTCCTCTTTTGGCAGCTGTATAGGATTTCAGTTCAGTTCACACTAGAATCCAGATTCCCAAAATAAGTAGCAAAACTTTTGATGCACAAGGAAAAATGTTTGCTCAATCAGCAGTGGAATTCAAAGTTAATGAAGCCATAATAAAATATGAGTTATGTCTCTGTTTAATGTAGCATAAGTATTACTCATTTGAAACAGCAAATAATCCCCTAAACTATAAAACATAAAGGCAAAAGTCAATAGTCTTGCCTTATGGAAACTGGTGAGAAGGGTAAGGTACATGTCTGAGAACATTTAAGTTATTTCTCATAATTGTCTAGTATTGTGAGGAATATTTTGGAGTAGCTATATTCCAAAGGAAGAGATACCTTCTGTGATAGTAGCTAAACTGTAAGAAAAATACTTGACATATTTTATCTTTCAAACTTAGAAGTTACTATTAAACTGAAGCTTTCACATATTTAAAGCTATTTCTTAAAATTTGAACTTAATAAAATTAATAAAAATGGTAGAGGTTCTAATCTAGACACACCATAACATATTTTTAAAAATACATTTTTATTAATTTCAGAGAGAATGGCAGAATGAGAGAGAGAGAGAAACATTAATGATGAGAGAGGATCGTTGATGGGCTGACTCTGGTACACCCCCTACCAGGAGTATCTACCCTACAATCCAGGTATGTGCCCAGACTGGGAATTGAAGCGTGACCTCCTGGATCATAAGTTGACACTCAACCACTGAGCTACATGAGCCAGGCATAGCATATTTCAATAATAGTTACTCTGTAATATATTTTAAATAACTAATTTGGGGTGTCAAAATTTAGTACTATTTAAAAATATAAAAAACTACACTGGCTGGTTTTGCTAAGTGGTCAGGGTATTGCCCCATGTTCCAAAGAGTCAAGGGTTCTATTCCTGGTCAAGGGCCGATACTTCGGTTTTGGGTTCACTGCTCCACTCCCTGCTCCTGTCACGGTGTGTCTGGGAGGCAACCAATCAAGGTGTCTCTCTCACATTGATGTTACTCTCCCTTTCTCTCTCTCTCTCTCTCCCCTCCCTTCTACTCTCTAAAAAGCAGTGGAAAAATATTTTCAACTTAAGATGAACAATAAGAACGACAAAAATAAATAAAAGACTTCTTTTTACTTAAAAAAGAAAAAAAATTTAACTTGGATTTTATATTTGTTTTTTTTGTGTGTGTGTGTGTGTGTTTTTTTTCCCTCTGAATTTGACTCCTCTTTTCTTCCCATTCATATATGTTAAATTCAGTTCAAAATAATACGGGGCTGGGTTTGGGAAGGAATCAACCAAGTGTTAAATACTATTCTTGAATATAAAGAAATAAAAGAGCAAATTACACATTTTGTTTGATCTTCAAGAAACTACAGTTGAGTTAGAAAAGCTTAAGTACATAATTAGCAGAAACAAATACAAGGCAGAAAGTGATTATTGCAGTAAATATACTAAACAAATATGAATTAACAAAGAATAGATTGTTAATTTAAATGAAGAGGACAAAAAGGGTACATGTAAATGGTAAAATTCAATGTAATCTTGAGGAACTATATAGAATTTCAAAAAGTATGATATGAAAGAAAAGGGATAAAGAGTATTTTTAGTTCTATGAATAAAATATAGAAAGAGATAATTAACTACCAAACTGTCCCAGGAAGTATAACACTTAGACTAGTAGAGCCTTAAGAATCTAGTGGTTAACAGAAGATGTGAATGATAGATGATTGCCATATTTGGGAAATCACTGTGTTCAGCATTAAGAATAGTATTCTTTATGGTACATGTAGTGATAGACATTGAATCTTTGTGAGGAAGTGAAAGTAAGATGTTTTATAGAAGTTTAATTCAGAGAATTTTGTCAAGGGAATACCATAGCAGAGAAAGAGGTTAAAGACAAGAAAATTATGTATGATACTGTTGTTAACGTCTACTTCAAAAGAAGGTAATGAAAAAAAAGAAGAAAAAGAGTGTAGCCATATTTCAGAGAAAAAAGGATTTAATGACTAATTTAGTACCTAAGAAAACAAACATGTTCTGAAAAGGTTCAGATAAAAGAGTTAAGAAAGCCTTTTCATTGATATTCATTGATATTTACTCTACGCTATAAACTGTGCTAGTATTGCATACACATTGCCTCTTTCACTTTCTGTGAGAATGTAATGAGAGAGACATTTGTGGTTTTTGTTGTTTTGTTTTGGTAGAGCAAACATGTCTGAAAAAGTAACTTATCTATCATAGTACAATTTTAAGTGATAAAATATATTTTTTACAAATAAAATAAATCCTTGTTTATTTTGAACTTTAATTTGATGTAAGTGACAAGTAATGTACTATTCTGTGTGTGAATTTATCTCAGAGTTATATCTGTGAGATTTGCTAGCAGTAGTTCGTTTTTTTATTGTTTTAAAGTAGTCCAGTGTATGGATATGTCATATTTTATATTGTTGCTGGGTATTTCACTGTTTCCAGTTTGAGTTATTACAGATAAGATTGTTATGAAATTTTTACATATGTTTGGGTTCACATATATAATTAATTTGAGGATGTGCATATTTAGGAGTGGAATTGGTGGTTCATAAAGTTAGTGTGTTCATTTTTAGTATACACTGCCAAAAAGGTTTCTATGCTAGTTGAGTAATTTACACTCACACAGGTAGTTGCACTGCATCTTTAAAAATGCTAGATATTGACTATTCTTTTCTGTTTAAAAAGTTTATCCATTCTGAAGGGTACTTAGTTATATTTCATTGTTTCACACGTACATTCTATCAGTTGTCATTTGAGTGTCTGTTTCTGTAGAGTGGCCTGTTCCAATTTTCTTTTGCTATTTTAAAATTGTTGGTTTTTAGCATATTCTTACATAAATTCTTTATAAGTTTTAGATAAAAAGTTCATTTTTGAATATATATATATCACAAACATTTACTCCATGGCTTGCTTTTTCACTGTCGAATAGTGTGGATTGATGAACAAACATTTTAGATTATAATAAAGTCCAATCTATCAATCTTCCTACTTTGTGAATCATATTTAACTAGTCTTTGCTTATCACAATGCATGAAGCATTTTTCTCACATTTTGTCTAGATGTTTTATTGCTCTATCTATCATTGATGTTGGATATAGTGTGGAAAGGTATTGTAGGGAAACTTACTCAGAGATTCAGTATGTCTCAGCAGTAAAGGCATTTGAAAAATGTTGGACTCTATGTCTAAGCTTCTGTGACTCTTTAATTATCTGCAGCCTCAGGTTTAGCTGATTACCCAGAAAGCTGAAATGATGCCCAAAGATCAAAGTCAGGCCCAGGAAGGAGGTTAGTGAATGTGAAGCCTGTGGATAACTGCCTGATGGTGTATGTTAATTTAGAAATGCATTGTTCTTCTTAATGATCTACACGACTACCCACCATATGCTTTTACCATTAACCCTCTATAAGAAAGAGCCTCTGCTCAGGGAGTGGGTGGGTCTTTTCCAGGCTGGCCACCATGGGGAGCAACTGCTTTGCCTGTGTATGTAGGTTTCTCTTATTAAAAATCTTATGAATTTGAATAAGACAGTCTGTCAGTTCTTTGGAATCAAGCCAGAATTTAAACCTTTGGGGCTTTCCCACAACAGATATCAATGTGTTATTTTTTTTTTTTTCAGATACAATCAACCAGTGTTATTTATTTTATTTGTATTTAGTTATTTTAAATTATTTTTTTAATTTCAATTACAGTTGACTTACAATATTATATTAGTTCCAGGTGTGCAACATAGTGAGTATACATTTATGTGACTTATAGAGTGATTATCCCATAAGTCTAATACCCACCTAATGACATAGTTACTACAAAATTGTTAATTATATTTCCTATGTTGTACTTTATGTCCCTGTGACTATTTTTATAACTGGTTATTTGTATATACTTCTTCCACTCTATTACAATGGTGACTTTGCTATCTGCCAGATGTGTATAGTTCTGTTTCTATTTCAATTAAATACTCATCTATCCTAGCATCAATAATACAATGTTCTATTTCTTATACCTTTTTAATAGGCTTTGATATATTATAGAGTATTTCTCTAAGATTTTTTTAAATGGTTTTGATCTCTAAAAATTCCATAAAAGTATAATATTAGCTTATGACTTCCTCTAGAAAAATGTGAAATTTCAACTGAGAAATAATTTAATCTATATATAATTTGGAAAGAATTGACATCTTTATGACATTGACTCTTCCAATTACTAAATACGGTCTATTTGTTCACTCATTTCATTTTTAAATTTATTTTGGTAATATTTGCAGTTTTCTGTGTAGAATTATTATGCACCTTTTATTATATTACTTGTAATTTTGTATTTTTTAAAATTCTTATAAAAATAATCCATACATTTCATTTTTAATGATTTATTCTAATTTAGAGGTGTTAAAGTATGTTTACATAGTATTCTTCCACCCAGCAACCATATTAAATTTATTTATTTACTTATATTTTTCTGCTAATTAGTTAATTTTTTTAGGCAAGAAGGTGCTTGATTTTGGTCATTCAATTCTGTTTTTGGTAAGCCTGGTACATTTATTCAAGAACAGAAATGTGTGTAAAAATACATATATTCTTGATGATACTATATTTCTCTAAAAATATTAAATTTTCTTTTGCTGTGGACAGGATACCTTTTGATAGGTGAGAAAAGTCAAATTTTGTGCTTACTCTTGGAATATCACCCACTTTGGAGTCACTACAAAAAAAATCTGGTATTTTCTTTAGTCCATCCACCTTGGCAGGTCTGAATTGTAACTTTTGTCTGACCACTAACATGAGAGTTCTTACATTTCAATTTAATTTTTGCCATAGTGGCCATTTTCTGTTTGGTTTATTGGGGTCACTACTAATTCCTACTTCCTTGCTGTCTTGGTTTTTGTTTCTGTTTGTGTACTTGTTTATTTATTTTTCTTTTCAGTTGAAGAAATATTTGATTCCAGCTTCTGTCAAACAGTCAGAAACAAATCAGTCTTCAAAACATGATAAATTTGAGAGGTAGCAAAAAATCCACATAGCACTATCTTGAGCATATGAGAAATTTTGAGGTATGCATGAACATTTAAATTTTAATCATCTGACTTTACCAGTATAAAGTATTTGAATGATTTAGATGTGAAAGTAAAATGTGTGCTATATGTCCTATATTCAACCTAATTAAATTATTTAGTGTGTATAAATATATTGAGCTAGAAATCTACCTCACAATATCTCAATAAAAATATACAACTTACTTTTCTTCTATTTATTTAAGTGTAACTATAATGGTTCACTTTTAGTCAATGTGAGACAAAAATGGATACTCATTAAATTGAGTATAAATAAATTGATGAATAAGTGAATATAGCATCTGTTTATGTCAGTTTCAGGAATTTCTATCCAATTCATCTTTGTGCTAACAGGACTATATCTAGTTATATGAACAAAATTAATGTTTGCTATAAAATGAAAAAAAAAAAACCTTTAAAAATTAAATGAATTTGCCTTTTTTCTCCAGTTCAAATGTACAGAGTGGCCAGATTATTATGATCTCTGAATGCATAATAATCTGGCCACTCAATGGGTGTGTGTGTATATATATATATGTATATATATATAAGAGGCCCGGTGCATGAAATTCATGCACAGAGGACGGGGAATGTTCCTTAGCCCAGCCTGTACCCTCTCCAATCTGGGACCCCTCGAGGTATGTCCGACTGCCAGTTTGGGCCTGATCCCAGTAGGATCAGGCCTAAACAGGCAATCAGACATCCTTCTCACAATCCAGGACTGCTGGCTCCAAACTGCTCACCTGCCTGCCTCCCTGATTGTCACTAATTGCTTCTGCCTGCCAGCCTGATCACCCACAAACCAGTACCCTGCCAGCCTAATTGATGTCTAACTGATCCTCTATCAGCCTGTTTGTCCCCAACTTCCCTCCTCTGCTGGCCTGGTCACCGCTAACTGCCCTCCCCTGCAGACTTGATTGCCCCCAACTGCCCTCCCCTGAAGACTTGATTACCCGTAACTGCCCTCTCTTACAGGCCTGGTACCTCCCAACTACCCTCCCCTGCTGGCCTAATCACCCACAACTGCCCTCCCTTGGAGGCCTGGAACCTCCCAATGGCCCTACCCTGCTGGACATCTTGTGGTAGCCATCTTGTGTCCACATGGGGGCAGGATCTTTGATCACAAGGAGGGCAGCCCTCTTGTGTGTTGGAGTGATGGTCAATCTGCAAATTACTCTTTTATTAGGTAGGCTAGAGGCCTGGTGCATGGGTGGGGGCCAGCTGGTTTGCCCTGAAGAGTGTCCCAGATCAGGGTGGGAGTTCCCTTGGGGTGAGAGGCAGCCTGAGCAAGGGGCCTGTGGAGGTTTGCAGGCTGGCCATGCCCCCCAGCATCCCAAGTGGAGGTCCTGGAATCTGAGATTAATCTATGTCTACAATTCAAACTTTGTAGCCTGGAGCAGAGTCAAGCCTTCTGCTTGCTCTGTGGTGGCAGCCATTTCTTTGAAACTTTGTAGCATCGAGGCCAGCAATGGCAGGTGGAAAGCTTTCATTCCTGCCTTGCCAGGTAAACCCAAGCCTCTGTTCTCTCCAGCTCAGTGGCTGCCACCATTTCTGTATCTTTTATAATTGAAACTTTGTAGCATTGAGTGGAGGCCTAGGCTGGCAATGGCAGGTGGAAAGCTTGGCCTACTCTGTTGCCAGGGAAACCCAAGCCTTCCTCCTGCTCTCAGTGGAGGCAGCCATCTTGTTTGGGGTTTATTTGTATAATCTGCTCCTGATTGGCTGGGGGTCATGGCTGTGGGCATGGTTTGTGGGTGTAGCGAAGGTAAGGTCAAATTTGCATATTACTCTTTTATTAGATAATGATATTAGAGGCCTGGTGTATGAATTCATGCATGTGTGGGTTCTGGCCAGCCAGGCCAGGGAGAGGGAACATGAGCGATTTACCATCCTGCCTGCTGGTTGAACTCCTGGTAGAGGAGATAATTTACATATTAGCATTTTATTGTATAGGATATACACTGAGTGGCCAGATTATTATGTGTTAAGAGATCATAATAATCTGGCAACTCAGTATATATGGTATCTTATTAGTTTTTCTTTTTTTTACCCTAAATTAATACAGACTTTTACTTGCTATATGAAAATTCCCTTTTCATTTTAGTTTTCACAACCACATCATGGCTGCTTCCTAGAGATACTTATTACTCTTAATTTAGCCACAGGTTCTGACCTTTTTTAATGGCAAATCAATTTACTATGAAAACAGCTCAGTTTTAATTCATCAGTGATTCCAAACCTTTACTTACAACTCTAAGCATTCACATCCATCATTGATCATTTCTTGTTAAGTAGACTATTGTATGTAATATACATAAGGCCTTGATAGATTCATGTGTTTCTTATATTCCAATATCATATTTTTCTAAAAGCAGTGACTGACTTTTTAACAGGAAGGCACTTCATAGATAACATTAATAAATACATAATTTTTACCTGTAAAAAGGATGAATCTTAATTCTAAAAATAACTGTGATAACAGATTTTATAGCTTTAACTCTAATGTATTTATTAAAACTGGGATAAAACAGCTTCTGATGTAACCATTACATTACATACAGTAATGTTTATATTGTAACTCCCACTCATATTCTCATTTCCCATGCCATTTTGTCATTAACAATTAATACATCAATAAATTTAAATTAAAAAAATATAAATAAAGTATATATGGAAAAAATACAAAATTACAACCTAACGATTCTGATGCTAATTCTCAGATTAAACCTATTTAATAGCTGTCTTCATCAGAAATTTCAATTTAAGTAAAATAGAATTTTGGTTTTATAAAATTCCTGATTTTACAAAATCTTGTAACCTCATGTTTTTACTCTATAGGAATCCAAGTAGGAACAAGCAAACTGTTGAGGTATTTTTGAATTCTTTCTATTAAAAAAAGAATATAAAAATATTCAGTATTCTGTTGTTAGTAATACATTATTTCAAGCAACCTCACAACTGACTGTGTTGCACAAATGCCTAGCTTCACTGCATTTGAAATGTTGTCTGGGGGAATACATTTTAAAAATACCAAGTTTCAGTTTAGATTATATTTATATTTGACCTTATGTAACTGAATGTATTCTTTTTCTTCCTAGGGTCTGAATCATTCTTAAACTCAGCCAGGTTAATTCAAAACAACCCCAAGAATCAAAACTAAAAAATGTTGTCTTCTTTAGGAAAATATCCATCAAAATATAAAGATAACTAGAGGCCCGATAACAAAATTTATGCATGGGTAGGGTCCCTAGTGGCTTCTGGCTGCCAGCTGGGACCTCCCTTTCCACTGCCACCTGCTGCCCCTACTGATCAGGGTGGGGCTGGCTGGGGGGAGGGACATGGGTGGTGGCTGGCTGGCCCTCCCCCTGGTTGAATACCTGGTCGAATTCCCCTTCAAACTTCCAGTCAAGGGAACAATTTGCAAATTAGGCTTTTATTATATAATTATAAGTTATAAAAAATGCTTATCATGAAAATTGATTGATTTTTAAACTTTAGTTAGAGAACTAATTAAAAGACATGGACACAGATTACACAAAGCAACTATTATTCATGAGGGTTAATTAACCAGCATAAAAAGACAATGAATATTTACTTTGACCAGTTGGCACCAAATAATTTGCTAGGATTCTTGAATGAGAAGATGAATAAGAAGTACTTGCCTTAAATTTTAATTGCAGCACAAACCTTAGAAATAGTTTGTAAAACATATGTTAAATGTTGCAATATTAAGTAAGAACAAGTAACAAAGTACACACTTCATGAAATTTGGCAAGTTTAAGGTAATGTAGAAAGCTTCAGATTTAAATTTTGAGTTTAACATTTAGAGATGAATATTAAATATATGGAAATGTCATAACATATCTCATATTAATGAATATATACAGGAGTGTTACAATTGTCATTCAGATGCTGCTAGTTGGTCTTTTTCCACACATCTGTTGTGAAAGTCTTTGCCCAGGTGGTGATGTTTCATATTTTCAATTGTTTGATCAATACTCACTTAACAGTAAACTTCACAAGGTAAATGACAATTGCCTACATTGTGTCTGCTAGAGTAAAAATATTTTGAGTAAATGAAGAAATGTAACAGATATGTAACCTGGCCACCTTCAAATGATAGTGTGCACAGACTTGAGATTTGGGTCTATGCTAGGTGGGAAAACTAACTTGTAAAAATTGTTTCCTTGAAATTGTTACTTGGAGCTTTCAGCTCTTCAGACCCTCTAATTATCTTCTTTCTTGTAATTAATTTTGAGTTGTAGCTTCAATGCAATAAGTTGCACACATATAAAGTGTAAGGTTTGCCCAATTTTAACTAAGGGAACATGCGTGAAGCCACCATCCCAACTCAATTATATTTTATGTTCCTTATACAGGAAGCTGCATTATATTTCTTAGCAGTCAAATCCCTATTGGATCCCTGTTCAAGCAAAGACTTGTCTAATTTCTATCATCATAGGTATCTCTGGTTCCTCATAGGACTTCATATAAATAAGGTTCTAAAATATGTGTTCTTTTGTGTCCAGCTCCTTTTGCTCAACATTTTTGAGAGTAATATTTTAAATAATTTCTTTTTTCAATAGTATTCCACTGTATAAATACATTATAATTTTTTAAAAATATATTCATTTTCTTGTTGGAATATTTTCAAATTTTGACTATTCTGAATAAAGTTCCAATTACCTGATTCCTGTTACAGCCCTTGGAATTCTGACCAGAAAATTATCAAGTCAATGGTGTCATTGATGTTTCTGAATCTCTGAATATGTTTTTGGATGTGTCTGTATGCATACGGAGGAGGGAAAAATAGTTCATAATTTTCATTCTCAAATAGAGTTGCCTAGAATAAATAAAAGTTGTTGACCCTGTTGCTTCTTTTGTTCTAAAACATGTCACAAATTGGCTCAGGGCCCTGTATGTTCACTTCCTCAATTTTCAGTGCCCCACATCAGTTCTTCAGTCTGAACCAGAGGAGTCCCCTTAATGCCAACATGTTATAAGAGGCAATGAGGAGACACATTAGAGAAAGGAAGGAGGAAATAAATATTGATTGCTACATTCTTGCTTCACTTCTTACATTACTTTAAAATTATTACCTTATTTAATATCATTTGAAAACATATCTAAAGTCTGAGCCATATTTTTCTGTGACCAACAGAGCCCAACATGTTTCTTAACTTTGAGATTTATATTTTAGCAATAAGGGTATTATGGAATAACTGAATAAGAGCTGTTATTTATTTAAGGTTAGAAAATTAGATTTAGAAAAATAAATCAAGGTTTAAAAGGATGGAGAGGGTGATTTTGGCCAAATGCTGGCTTGCTACTCCAACGTTGTTCATTGACTATAAGACCAGAGTCCTCTGGAACAATGACACTTGAATATAAACACAACAGCATTGCTTCTTTGAGTGATTATTTTGTATTTTTAAAAAATTATTATTTTATCTAAGGCTTAAGATATTGGAAAAGGACAAAGTAAATACTATTCAAGCTTCTAAAATGTGGTGATATATTTTTGAAATGCAGTATTTCATATCTTTGGTGATTGGACATTGTCAGTTCCAGCTTCATGGTCAAATATCTCTAGATTATATTGTGCTAGCCAATGTTCCCTACACCTTGAGCCATTTTAGAAAGAGGACATAGATTGAGAAGAAGTGGGAAACAGTTGATTAAGAGTTGGAGGTTGAATGCTGATGTGCCTGCCTGTTGTTACCATAAGCAGTAACAACAAATCAGTCATTCTGTTTTATTTTACGTTTTATATTGATATGTAATCTTATAAAAGTTTTAGATATACAACTTTGTAGTTTGACATCTATATACACTACAAAGTGAAAAAAAGCAGCCTGTTTAAAAATTTTGAATGTTCATTAACACAGGGAAAGAACTATAACTTGAGTCATCAATTACTATTTAAAATAAATTTTTATGAACAATGGAAGATTTTGAGAAACATAAGATTTTTCTTTGTATTTTAGGTTTTAAATTTATGTGTTTTGGGGAAAATAAACTGTGCAAAGAGGAGTGATGTAAACCAATTGGAACTAGAACTTTTACAGATTGACTTTGATGCCAGAAGCTGTGCCTTTGTTCAATGACACCTGAGTATCAGTTGACGTAAGGGTTTAGCAGGTGGATCAGACAGATGGTAGTCAGAATTCCCAGGTTTACCACTAACATGCATTGCTTCATCAAAACCAAGATAAAGCAAAAAATATTTAAAAGAGAAGGCTAAGCATAAATCAGCTTCGATTATAGAGAATAGTGAGCTAAATTTTGCATTCCACAGTGATTTTGTAGGGGAAATTAAAGCATTAACTAAAGACATTGATAAATATTTCTATCAATTTGCTCAGACAAAAATGTTTTTTAAACTACAGACTATAGCATAATTATTCAAAATAAACAGTAATTAACTGAGCTAAATCAAGCAGCACAAGGGCTTGCAAATTTGCCCTGTGGTTTACCAGCTGTGCTCTTTACTGTCTGCACTGTGAATTTACACTCAAGCTTGAGTTCTCAAGAGGTGGGAGAAAATTGAAGCACATTTTAGACTCATATTAAGTAAAGGTATTACTAATTTGTTCAGTCTAAATCCCCTGACAATGGAAGATCTATTTAAAAAGAAATCTTTATGAGGAAAGTTAACATGCCTTGTTGGGCACCAGTTATGTACCAGGATCTATGTGTGAAGATGAGGATATAGACTTAGAGAAGACAGTAGGGTTTAAATATAATAAAAAATAGAGACATGATGAAAACCTTTTTGATAACTTAACTACAGGTTACTGACTTAGTAAATCAGGGAAATTAGCAGAATTCTTCTCAACTCCATTGATTATCTCAGATTCATAACCCCTCCTGTAGAGTAAGAAAGATTTACTCCAGAGTCTTATGATTCTGGGATAATCTTCTTTAATGTTTTTGCTTTTTATTAGAAAGAGGTCTCCACACAGTATGCTGCAAGAGCTCTTATCACTGTCATGGCTGGAATTATGACAGATCATTTGCATGGCACATTATGGCCTGTGCTGTTCATATATTTCTATTTGTAACCATCATATATGTTATAATTCTGCTGAAAATGGGAAGATTACATTATAAGAGAATGAAAAACAATCATTTTATATTACAGTTCTTAAATATTAATTTAGCTGGCATTTTGTCAATTCTTTTTCTGCATCTACTGACAGAATCATATGAATTTTATCCTTTATCACACTGATAATAAAACAGAAGACAATTCCCTAGCTGGTTTGGCACAGTGAATAGAGCATCAACCGGCAGACCAAAGGGTCCCAAGTTTGATTCCAGTCAAGGGCAGATGCGTGTTCAATACTGAGTAGGGGGCCTGCAGGAGTAACCAATCAATGATTATCTGTCATCACTGATGTTTCTATCTATCTCTCCCTCTCACTTCCTCTCTGAAATCAATATATCTATATATTTTAAAAAAACAGAAGGCAACACATATACACAAAAAAACCCTCATGAACACAGATGATTATATAGTAGTTGCCAGAGGAAAAGGGTGATGGGGTCAAAGAGGGGATAGAGGGACAAATATATAGAGATGGAAGAATATTTACTTTGTGTGGTAAACACACAATACAATATTCAGGTGATGTATTATAAAATTATACACTTGAATCCTGTAACATTATATTAACCAGTGTCAGCCCATAAATATAATAAAATTGTACTACTCGAGCTCTGACTGGGTAACTCAGTTGGTTATAGATTCTGGATACGCCACGGTTGTGGGCTCAATCCCCAGTCAGGGCACATACAAGAATCAACTAATAAATGCACAAATAAAGCAGAACAACAAATCAATGTTTATCTCTCTCTTTCTCTGTCTCTGACTCTGTCTCTCTCTCTCCAATCAATAAATTAAAAAATAAAAACAAACACTAATCTGTCCACCTCCCTAAACATGTTTTCCTTTATTCAGATTCACATTTTCTTTATGATTCCAAATGCATAGTTTTTAGTTTGAAAAAGTAAAATAATATTAATACGCATGTTCTAGGCACTCCACAGAGCACTGAAGATAAGATTTAAAAAACTAAGTCTCTGCCTTTACGGGTCTCACATTCTAGTTTTCTTAAGATCAGTTTTTCATCTGGCTCAACTGGATAACATTTCACGGCATGATCATCCAAACAGTGACTGAACAAGTATTTAAAATCCTGTTAAAACACACTATTCAAACCTGGGGAAACATGTCTAAGCATTTTCACATTATACTTCAGGAAGCAAAAGGTAATTTGTAAAAAATATTCTCTATCCAGTGGTTATCCTCTGTAATATGTGTACTAATAACACTTAATGTTCAAAGCACATTGTAACATTCTTTTAGTATTCAAATGTTGCATTTATTTCCATTTACTTTCTGTTAACATGGAAATTAAGCCTGTCTGGAGAGCTTGGGAGTAACAAGAAATAAGCCACCACTCAAATCAATTGCTGTCCATACTGTGGTCCAATATGCACAGATCATCCAAATAAAATTCTTCTTACAGTATGGTAAACACACACACACACACACGCACACACACACACACACAAAACAGGCAGTGCTAAAGCAAGGACCAGGGATGACAATTCCTACATACACAGTTTTGGTGAGACTATACATTCTAGGCTCTTGGAAAGAAATACCCTAACAGTTGGACTTTCTAAGAACTCTGGAATCCAGAATTGCCATTAGAGCCAGTGAGAGCTGCTATTCTCCACATGACTCCCA
The DNA here is from genome assembly GCA_027563665.1 of Antrozous pallidus. Classification (NCBI taxonomy): domain Eukaryota; kingdom Metazoa; phylum Chordata; class Mammalia; order Chiroptera; family Vespertilionidae; genus Antrozous; species Antrozous pallidus. The sequence continues at coordinate 33,928,781 of CM050519.1, forward strand.
CCATAGCCATCTCTGTCCTCAGGCAACATGTCCAAGCAGTATGGCAAATTTTATTCAAAACTAGAATGAGGTAAAAGAAGTACAACTGCCAACCCATGAAGTCTAGTAAGAAGGCAGAGTTCATAAACACTGACAATTCTGCACAATGATTAGTGCAGGTACACCCACCTTCTGGAACACTCATACCATCTCAGACACATTGATCACACTATGGAGCTAACACTAAGGGAACGTGGGTGGCGAGTTGAATTACTCTGTTAACTGTAGGGTTATTTCTTTCATGTAAATAAAAAATGCTTTTGTTTAATTTTTTTAAAGGATCTGTCTGGTATATGTGTAAATGCCCAATTATCATATGAAAATCAAGCTAACGACAAATTAATTTTAACTTAAAATTTTAGAAGTATGAATCTAACTTTATGGTTTTTCTAGATGACTTTTACATGCTGTTTTTTCTCTCTTTTTCGTTTTGTCACCTTTTTATTTTTTCATAATATATTTTTTATCAGTTTCATTGAGGAAAGGAGACAAGAGAGACAGAAACACCAATGATGAGAGAGAATCATTGATCAGTTGCCTCCTGCATGCTTCCCACTAGGGATTGAGTTCACAACCCAGGCATGTGCCCCCGACTGGAATCAAACCTGGAACCCTTCAGTCCACAGGCCAATGCTCTATGCACTGAGCCAAACTAGCTAGGGCATTTGTCCTTTTTAAAGGAATAAATGAAAAAATAAAATGGTAATACATTTAAATTTTACATCATGTGATGTGATATACATATATGTTCAGTGTCAGCTGAATCCTAGGCACCAGGCAAAGCCACGTCTTGAAAACACAACCACCAAAAGGGCTGGATGAGTTATCAGTACTGACTTTTAGCTTGTTTCAGGTGTCGGTGGGAGGGCCCTTGAAATATAGATTCAGCCAAGAGTGTGAATGAGGGAATGAGTGGGGCCTGGGCTCACTTAAGCTCCTTTGATTTTAAGTCTTTTCATGTGAAACCCTTTTCTATTTTAGTATAAATAAACACGCTGCGTTTGGGTTGGAATTCTCTGTCTCTCCATCAGAGAGCATAGATTCCACCCAACCCCAGCTTTATTTTCTACTTCTGTGTCATCTATTGTTTTCTATTATTTCTCAATCCCCAGCTCCTCTACTCAGTAATTGGTCCCTAACCCTCTCTCCATGCTGGTCATGGAGAAGAGAGGAAAACCCCAACACATATACATTTGAAAGGATTATCCAATCCTAGATAATTAATACATATATCACCTTTATATTTTCTAAGACTTCTAGTACATTTCTTAATACAATTCTAATAACTTTCTTAATAAATTTCAATTATTAAATATAGCGATTTTAACTATAGTCACTATAATTTATATTAGATCTTCATACCTTAGTCATCTCATAGTTGAAAGTTTATATCTTTTTACCAATCTCTTCCTGTTTCCCCCATACTCCAGCTCCTGGAGCTACTTTCAAATCTCTATTTTTGTCGATTCAACTCTTTTTTTAAGATCCCACATATAAGTGACATATGCATCATTTATCTTCTCTCTGGCTTTTTTCACTGAACATTCATTTTAACTATTGTCACTGATATTTTCTTAGTGTTGACTTATGAGAATTACATGTATTTCTATGTAATTACTTAATATTATTTCAAGTAACATTAGAATTTGTTTTAAAAGCAGCATAAATATGCATCAACTCTTAAACTTACTATAGTGCATTAAGTATATGTAAGTTTTATATATGTTTTGTACTTACAAACTCTATATCTCCCAGAGTTTTACTTTCAACAGAATATGCTATTTGTTTTCATTCTCTGGTCATGTTAAATCATGTTGTTCATCCAGGTTTTAATCATTGGACCTTTCAAATGATATAAATGAAAATAATGTTCATTTCATTTTATTAACAATGACATAAATGAACAAATTATGGTTATTTTATTCAGGTATTCTGGAAGCAAGGTATATTGCACTGAATATAGCTAATTGTTTTAATTTTTTATATTTTATGAAGTGCCATGCACTATTTGAGTTTTAGACTGCAAGTTAAGTTTCACAAATAACACCATACCTATGAGGAACTTCTAATATTTGGGGTCATTACCTGCAGTGCCTATGCATAGGCTTTGGGGTGTAAACTGTGACTATTTTGTGAATTGAAATAGCAATTACTAGTATGCGTTTGCTTGTCTATGGAAGAACTAACTAATTTATGGCTTCATGTAAATTCTGAAATAAAAGTTTGATAATAAATTCATATAAATGGTTAAGTAGATTTATTTATTTGCAAATACTCTGCTTTATTTTGCCTCTAAATAAAAAGAACCAAGTATCAATTCAAAGTATTAGGAAAGGAGATTAAGAGTTAAATGTTCTAGAGACTTGGTCTTAGAAGAAGTTCATGGTTGTTGTTTTTTTGTTTGTTTGTTTTTTTAGTTTTAAACCCACAAGCCCTCTATCAGAAGCTTATGTTGAAGATCTGGGGGGGAAAAAAGAAAAAGAAAAAAAAAACCCTTGCTGCTTCCAGCAGGGAAAGCAGTAAAAAGTGATTTTTTTGAAATATCCTCAAAGTTCCATGTTCTTTTTAACAAGGTCTGACCTCAAGAGAAACTATTGAACGATTGTACCAGAACCTAACCTACTGAGATTTTATCAAAACAAGAAAGGAGTTACATACTCAACTCAGACTCACTATAAGACAGACCAAATCATAGGACTACAAAATGCTTCCACAACCCCACATCAACAATGCTACTGTATCATAAAAGGGGACTACAGCGAAAAGAACTGGAAGACTTAGATGCTTTTTAAAGAGTCTAGTGGGATATCCACAGAATATAGGGAGATTAAAACAGGAGCATCAGAGGAAAGTTTAGCCTCTGACACCACAGCTTCAGCAAGCAGTAAACACAACCTAACTTCTAGCCAGATAACCATAAAACCTCATTTCCTTTTACTTGATACTTTATGTATGTCTTTCAACAAACAAATACAAGGCATACTTAAAGGACAAAAAAGAAGCAGAGCAAGCATGAAAACTAGACTCGGAAATTTTGGAATGATCAAATTGGGAATTTAAAATAACTAAGTCTAGGACCCTAATGGGAAATGTAATAAGTTGAATATAACACAGCAAAGACTCTAACTGGTAAAGTAGAACAACACACAAAAACAGATAGACAATGTAAGTGATAAATGAAAACTCTAAGCAAGCAACAAAAGGAAATAAAGATTCAGAAATATTGTAACATAAATGAAGATTGCCTTTCATAGGTTCATCAGTGGATCAGACCCAGTTGAGGAAATAACCATTAAGTTTGAAGATATGCCATTATTAACTTCCAAAACTGAAATACAAAGAATAAAAAAGAAAACCATAAAACAAGAACGGTGTAAAAAATACAAAAAGTGTAGCATTTGTAATATTAATCCCAAAAAGAGGAGCAGAAGAAGGAGGAAGAAGAGGGGGAAAGAGAAAATAAAATAACAAAAAGTATAACTGAAGTAAAAGTAGCTGAGAATGTTCCAAAGCTAATGACAGACATCAAACCACAAATCTAGAATGCTCAGAGAACATTAAGCAGGATAAATTCAAAAAATTCAAAATTTGGGATATAATACTTGAACTGCAGAAAATGAGTGACAAAGAGAATACCTTGAAAGAAGCCAGGAAGAAGAGGGAAACAACAGGCCTATCTATACTAATAATAGCCTAGGTGGTGTCACAACCTCATGTCATGTCAAGATGGCCATCACAAGATGGCCATCACAAGATGGCCACATGCACAGTGGAGGCAAGGCTCAGTGGCTGCTCTGCATGGTGAGGCCTGGGGGTCCCACGGCTCTGTATGGTGCGGAGGAGGCCTATATCAGTATCTCTGCCACCTTGCATAGAAGTGGGTCCAGGTGGAGGAGGCAGGTAGCAGCAGGGGAGGGCAGTTGTGGATGATTGGGCTGGCAGGTAAGGGCAGTTAGGGGTGATCGGTTGGCAGGGGAGCAGTTAGGCATCAATCAGGCCAGCAGGGGAACAGTTAGGAAGTGATCAGGCTGGCAGGCAGGCAAGTGGTTAGGGGCCAGCAGTTCCAGATTGTGAGAAGGATGTCTGACTGCAAGTTTAGGCCTAACCCTCCAGGCCCTAAATGGGCAGTCAGACTTCCCCTTAGGGGTCCCAGACTAGAGAGGGTGCAGGCTGGGCTGAGGGACACCCTCCCCCCCGTGCATAAATTTCATGCACTGAAACTTTAGTAGAAGAACAAGATAAAATTACATTAAAAGTCTCCTCAGAAACTTCTCTTCTTTGCAAGCAAGAAGAAAGTGGAGCATAATATCTAAAGTATTGAAAGAAAAAAAGAAAACACAAAACTAAAATTCTTTTCTAGAGAAATTATCTTTCAAATATGAGGAGCAATAAAGATATTCTCAAACAAAAATAGAGACAATTGCCACCAGTTAACCTGCCTAATAAGAAACATTAAAAACAAAAAGGTTATTCAGAGAGAAGGAAAAATGACATAGGTCAGAAACTTTAATCTACATAAAGAAAGGAATGGTATTAAAGAAGGAATATGTAAAGATAATACAGAAATTTTTATTTTTCTTATTCTTAATGAATTTAACAATTTGTTCCAAATAATTGCAATAATGCATTGGTGATTATAGCTTGTGGATAAGTGAAATAAATGATAGTGATGTTATAAACAAATGAAGAGAAAAACTGGAAATACTCTGTTATAAAGTACTTGATTTACCTGTGAAGCTGAAGTGGTATTAGAAAATAGATTTATGTTACTCATAACTATACATTTTAAATTCAAAGTTAACAACTAATTTTTTAAAGAAGTATAATTGAGATGCTGAGAGAGGAGAGAAAATTGAATCATATAAGATTCTCAATTAAAATTAAAGAAGATAGGAATAGTAAAAATGAAAAAAGAATAATGACAACACATAGAAAACAGTATATAATAGATGTAAATTGAAGTATTAACAAGTTATTTAAATATAAATGGTTTAAGTAAAACAACTGAAATATGAACACTCTCAGAGCAAGATAAAATAAGACCTATGTATATGTTGCCTATAAAAAAACCTACGTTAAATATAAAAACATATATTAGCTGTAATGGGATAGAGAGAGTCATGAAAGGTAACACTAATCAAAACAAAATTGTAGTAGCAAAGTAGACTTCAGAGCAACAAAAATTATATGAAGCAGCATTACATAATGATAAATGGTCAATTCTTCAATAATATATGATAATCTTTAATATATATGTGCCTCATAACAAAGTGTCAAAATATGTGAGGCAAAAACTGATAGAACTGCAAGAAGAAATAGATGAATCCACTATTTTATTTTTTTGAGAGTTCAACACTCCTCTCTCGGCAGTGGACAGATATAATAGGCAACAATAACAAGAAAGATCTAGTTGAAACTTTATTTTTGTTGCAGTTGTTAATGGGATTGTTTCCATAGATTCCCTTCCTGATAGTTTGTTTTTGGTGTATAAAAATGCAAGTGATTTCTGAATATTTATTTTGTATCCCTCTATATTACTGAATTCATTTATCACTTCTAATAGTATTTTGGTGGAATCTTTTGGTTACTTTATACATGGTGTCCTGCCATCTGCAAACAAAATACCTATGAATTTAACCAATGTAAAAGACCTGTACTCAAAAACATAAAATACTGAAGAAAACAATTGAAGAAAATACAGATAATTGCAAGCATATGCTGTATTCATGGATAGGAAGAACTAACATCAGGAAAATGTCCAAACAACCCAAAGCAATTTATAGATTCAACACAATTCCTATCAAGATACCAATGGCATATTACATAGAGCTAGAACAAATATTCCAAAAATTTATATGCTACACAAAAGAGCCCAAATAGCCACAGCAATGTTGAGAAAAAACAAAGTTGGAGGAATTATGCTACCTAATACCAAACTGCACTACAAGGCCACTATAGTCAAAATAGCATTGTACTGGCATAAAAACACACATATAGATCAAGGGAACAAAACAGACAACACATAAATAAATCCATGCCTTTATGGCCAATAATATTTGAAAAAGAAAGCAAGAACATACAGTGGAGTAAAAACAATCTGTTCAATAAATGGTGTCAGAAAAATTGCAAAGATGCATGCAAGAAAAAAATATGAAACTAAACTACCTTTTTACACAATGCACAAGAATAAACTCAAAATGGATTAGAGACTTAAATGTTAGACTTGAAACCATAAAAATCTTAGAAGAAAACATAGGCAGTAAAATCTTGGACATTTCTCATAGCAATATTTTTCTTGTTATATCTCCTTGGACAAGCAAAACTAACAAAAAAATAAAAAATTGGGACTACATCAAACTAAAAATTTTTGCAAAGCAAAGGAAACTATCAACAAAATGGAAAGACAGCTCACTGAATGAGAGAATATATTTGCCAATGATACATCCAATAAGGGGTTAATATCCAAAATTTATAAAGAACTTATATAAATCAACATTAAAAAAATTAAAAAAAACACAAAAACTGAGGGAGGACTTGGTTAAAAAAAAAGATGAAGGGATTAAGCAAAAAGAAACAAATAAGCATACTTACAGTCACAGACAACAACATGGTGATTACCAGAGGGAAAAGAGGGTGGTTAGGTAAAGGTAGAAGAGGGTGAAGGGGAGATAGATGGTGATGGGATACTAGACCTGAGGTAGTAAACACACAATACAATATACAGATGATGTATTATGGAACTGTACACCTGAATTCTATATGATTTTATTAACCAATGTCACCACAATATGATGTATTATGGAACTGTACACCTGAATTCTATATGATTTTATTAACCAATGTCACCACAATAAACTCAATTTAAAAAAAGATATAGTTGAACTAAATGGGACCACACATCAGCTATATCTAAGTGACAATTATAAAATACTTAAACAACAAACAAATACACATTCTTCTCATGCTAAGAAGGAAAATATTCACCAAGACAGATGAGATTCTGGGCCATAAAACTCAACTTGACAAATTTAAAAATATAGACATCTACAAAATATGCTTGCAGACCAAGTGGAATTAAACAAAAAAAATCAATAACAGAGAATATCTGGAAAATTCCAAAATATTCATGTATTATTGAAAAGTCTCAAAAAATCTCCAAATATTTAATAAAAAAACTTTACCCATATGCAAGAAAAATAAAAAATGGGATAAAGTTTAAATAGACGCCTCACCAAAGAAAGCTACACAGATGGAAAAAAAAAGCATAGAAGATGATGTTCAATATCATGTATCATTTAAATATTGCTAATTAAAATAACAATGATATACCATTATCCACCTACTAAATACAAAATAATGACAAAACTGAATGTTGGTGAAGATGTAGATCAACTTTTGAATGCAAAATGGTACAGTCATTTGGAAGAAATTTCAATAATATGAACGAGGAGGTCACTGTTTGATTCCCAGTTAGGGTACATGCCCGGGTGCAGGCTCAATCCCCTGTAGGGGGCATGCAGGAGGAAGCTGATCAATAATTCTCTTTCATCATTGATATTTCTATCTCTCCCTCTCCTTTATCTCTGAAATCAATAAAAATATGTTTTTTAAAAGGCTAAAGATAGCCCTCCAGGCTTGGCTCAGTGGATTGAGCATTGACCTAAGATGTCCTGGGTTCGATTCTTGTCAAGGGCACATGCTCTGGTTGTGGGCTCGATCCCTAGGGAGGGGTGTGCAGAAGGCAGCCGATCAATAATTCTCTCTCATTGATGTTTTTATCTTCTTCTCCCTTCCTCTCTAAATTCAATAAAAATAAATTTTTTGAAAAGGCTGAACATATTCTGAGCATATGACACAGCAATAATGTTTTCCAAGGTATTCAATCAAGTGTATTAAAAACCAATGTGAATGCAAAAATCTACACAGGAATATGTATAGCAGCTTTATTCTCAATTATCACAAATCGGAAGCAACCAAGATGTCCTTCATTTGATTACCAGATAAATAAACAGTGGTGTGTCCATCATAAAGTAAAATATTAGTAGTAAAAATGAATTATCAAGTCACAAAAGAACATGGAAGAAACATTAATGCATATTGCTAAGTGGAAAAAAAAACCAATCTGAAATAGCTTTTGTAGAATTCCAGCTATATGACATTCTGTAAAAGGCAAAAATATAGAGATAAAAAACTCACTTTTTAAGGGTTTGGTGAGGGGAATAAATATGTAAAATACATATGTGTTGTGTTTTTTTTTTTATTGATTTTTTACAGAGAGGAAAGGAGAGGTATAGAGAGTTAAAAACATCAATGAGAAAGAAACATCCATCGGCCGCTTCCTGCACACTCCCCACTGGGTATGTGCCCACAATCAAGGTACATGCCCTTGACCAGAATCAAACCTGGGAGGCACCCTTGAGTCTGCAGTCACTGAGCCAAACCAGTCAGGGCATAAGTACATAATGTTTCTAGGGCAATGAAACTATTGTGTAGATAGTGGAATGGTGCCTACATGATTTCATGCATTTGGCAAAATCCATAGAGTAATATAACACAAAGAAGGTACTCTCATGTAAACAATGGACTTTACTTAAAACCAATGTATCAATGTTAATTCATCAATTTTACCAAATATGCCACACTGCTGCAGTATGTTAATAACAAGAAAAACTGGGAGTGGTGGTAGGAAGAAGCATTGGGATGTTTACAGGAACTCTCTGTATTTTATGTTCAATTTTTCTATACACTTAAATTGTTCTTAAAATAAATTATATAATTTTTTTAAAAAGCTAAAAATGTTAGGAACCAAATTATATCTATAAAAAGTTAAGGAAGAATAATATGAAATAAAAGCCATGTGAAACCTCTGCGTATGTGCTGTGCCCTTTCTGTGATATTTACCTCATTAGGTTTTGTGCTTTTTCTTTCCCAAAGACTCTCTCCTCGTTAAATAAAAGGTCAAGTAGAATTCAGTCCATATTTATTATTCTTTCAAAAATTCTCTACTGGGAAAACTTTTATTAACCCATTCTTTGCAGGTGCCTTCTAGAAGGCCATCCTTTGCCTAGTAGAGTCTCTCACCTGCTCAGGCTGGTCTAGGCTGAGACAGGAAGAATTTATAGAGCTGGTATTGCTCAGCTCCTCCCCCTACATCTGCCTAGCATGTTCTAATAAAGAAATTTAGCTCAAACTGTGTAAAGAATAAAAAATTATGCTACAGAACACTCTTAGACTACTTAACCAACAGCCAACACTCTTTTAACTACAACATTCACAGTGAGGATGGTAGATTCAATTTCATCTGCTTATATTTAAAAGGTCATATTAAATAGACTCTTCATTCACACACACACACACACACACACACACGTATTTAGGATTAGCCAATTAATAATGTTCAAGGAGTTATTTAAATAAGCCATTACTTTTTTAATGACAAATGTAATCATAGGAAACTTTCATTTGTATTACTTCCAAATTTTCCCTTCAAATACTAATAAAAATGTGACAATGAAAAATATGAAAACTCAAGGTTATTTAAAGGCCTGAAAACTTACTGAAGGGTATTGGTTGGCTTTGAAGATAAACAGTTTTCTAGACCTTTGGAAAGCCACTAATGAGATCTGGGACCTTGTAAAGGTCAATTAACATTTAAGGGCTTTTGCCTCCTGGAGTTCTCGTCTCTGCAATAAGAATGGTGAGTCCAACTAATGGAGATCACTGCCAGCTCGGCTGTTCTTTTAATGTCAACATTCCCCACAGCACACTGGCATAAACATATTTTTTAACATTTTTAAATTCATGTAATTATTTCACCAAAATAAATATGTACACAAAGTAATATGCTGCACTCAATATTTATCAGAAATATGAAAGTCATTTATGTTGAAGTGAATAAGTTTAAATAACCAATTTTCCAAAATTATCTACATCAAAACATGCACATTGGTTTTCTTGTTATTATCAGTTCTTAGATCTTCCTTTTGATCAACTGCACAGTTTGATGGCTAGCAAAAAAATGGACCAATTTTAAGATATCTAACCCAATTAATTAAAGACAGAATGGTTGCATTTGACAAAAACACAAACTATCAACCATGTCAAAGATATTGCAGTTGATAAATACTCAGGTCTTCCTATAATATAGATTTGAACCAAGGCTGGGTCAATAACTTCAGTAATTTGTTCCATATAAGTGTTATCCAGATATGGTTGACCCCAATATCTTAGCAATTCCTATTTGCAGAACTTGTACCACATTCACTGAATCAAAATCTGCCAGGTGCATGTCAATGTATATTGTTCAAAGACTCCCAGATAGTTCTCTTGTACACTGAAATTTATAATTCATGGCATACATGCTATGGCAAATACCTAGTGAAATACCAATACACATAGCTTTCTCGGTTCATGATGCCTATGTAAGCTGCGCTGTTTCACTTTCCTTTTTATCCTGTCTAGAAAATTTACTTCTTTGTTAATGTCCCATCAAGAATAGAGTATTTTATTTTAATCTCATCAGTGTAAGAAGAACAAGGAAATGTATTATAATATAACGTACATAATAGTATAAATGTTTTAACAGAGGAATAATAACAATAGCAAATATTTATATATTTATAATGTGCTGGCTGTTGTTCTGTTTTAAGAATATTAACTCTATAACAAACTATCCAACTAAATAGGTAACATTATTAGCCTCATTTTATGAATGAGAAAAAAGAGCCTAGTGGAGCTAACTAATCTGCCCAAGCCAAACTTCTAGGTAAGGTCAATATTTCACTTGGGATTTGAACTCAGGGTATTGCACTCTTAATCCATACTCTATATAGTTTATTTCATTGATTTCCTTCTTTAAGAATGTTTTGGAAAGGTTCTTTAGCAGATCTCTAGTGCAGGTTTACATTAGGACATGATAATGCGTTCCATGGTTTTGGATAGTCCTTGATTCAATCTGATTCAGCAAGTGAAAGAGGGATTTGTGGACAGGTTCCAAGATGTATCTTCTTGTGGCAGTTCACTGCCACTAGTACAGCATGCTGTTCATTAGTCAACATGCAACCTGGTGTAAGAGTCTGGCAGAGTCTGAAAGGATGCAGGTTGGCAAGGGTCTCATGTTGCCTTTGTGTGTCTGCTTATTGCTTTGTGAGTGCTGTCTTAATGGACTAGGGAATAAATCTGAGGCATGTGCCAACATTGCTTGGCTCTTATTTCAGACACCTGTCAACATTTGGCAAAGGCTCAGAGAGTGCAGCCATTAAGTGACTGCATGGTCATTTATACTGACCAGAAGAATATCATAAAGGCAGAAATAGGTATGATAATTGGAGAAAGGAGCTTTAAAATAAAATCATTTACAACATATTTTTAAAACAAAGTAATTCTGTATTACTAGATAAACCTAGAAGTTAATATTGCTTCTTACCTTTCTTATATTGCCTCTTCTCTCTAGTATATCTATTCATATTAGTTTTCTAAATATGCTGACAGGCTGATATATTGGTTAGACACAATTGTGTTGCAATTTAGTTTTCTATTTCAATTTTATTTATTTTATGTTCTTATACATATTGATGTGCTTTTAAAAATTATTTATTTTTAATATTTTTATTATTGTGACTAGAGGCCCGGTGCACAAATTTGTGCATGGGTGGTGTCCCTCTGGGTGGCCTGCAGGTATCGGGCCAAAACCCGCAGGCCAATGCTGCCTGCAGCTCCTACCAGCCCAAATCAGTCCAGATTGGGAGTGGCTTGTACTGCACAGCAGCACTTGTCAGCCATGAGTCCTACATCTGGTGCCTCCCAAGGGGAGTTGTCTATGGGATCAGGCTGAAACCAGCTCTTCAACATCCTTCAAGGGGTCCAGGATTCTGAGAGGGCACAGGCCAGGTTGAGGGACCCCACCAGTGTATATAGATTTATGGGTGTGAATGAGACTTCTCACTGTTATCGTAAACTATTACTGAATTTGAGCAAAATCTCTAAATTTGATCATCATTTTAATTTGTCCATTATTATTATATGCCATATATAACATGCCCTACAGTTATCAGTATTTTAAATGAATTTTATAGGTAATTATTTGTAGTTGCTTTTTGGTGGGATATTTTATGATCATTAAAATGTTTGATATTTCATTTAGTTAATTATGTCTACTTATTTCTGAATTTTGCCTTAATACTATATTGCTCAGTCATATTTTTTCTTTTGACAAATATATATAACAATGTAACTTATATTTCAATATAAAATCTAAAACATTTCTATCACCCAAAGTAGTTATTTGACAGGTACTTTTTCCCAATCTCTAGCTTTTATATTCATTTCTTAATAGCATATTTCCATTAGCAGATATTTTAAGTTTTTATGATATCCAATTTATTACTTTTCTTCTTTCATGTTCAGAGAATTTAATTCCTATCTAAAAAATCTGCCTGCATTTTAATGTCATAAAATATTTTAATACATTTTTATTTGGAAGATTTATGGTTCTAGCTTTTACATTTAGGTGTGTGATACATGTAAAATTAGTTATTGGGTATGGATTATGGTAGAAGTTGAGTTTCGGATTGCCTTATACAAGTTTTTTGTAGTTCTAAGTACAATTTTTTTATAAATCTTTTCTTTCCTTATTGAATTGACTTGGAACCTTGATTAAATATTGATTGACCATAAATGTGTGATAGTCTATTTTAGGAATCTCTATTCTATTCTATTGATCTTTTAACTCTATTTTGTACACTAACACTATACTGTCCTGATAACTATAGTTTTATGCTAAGCCTTGAAATCAAGAAGCGTAGGTCTTGAAACCATTCATCTTCTTCAAAAAAAGTTATAAAGATTCTAGATTCTTTCCACACATATTTTAAAATCAGTTGTCAATTTTATCAATAAAACTATCTGGGGTTCTGATGCCAATTGCATTAAATCTATAGACTTTTTAATAAAAACCTACTAACTACAGAAAGTCTTACAATCTATAAAAATAGGATGTCTCTTCATTTCTTTAGATCTTATTGGACTTCTATCAACACTTTTTTTTTTTTTTAGGTTTCATTGTGGCTGACTTACACCATTTTCATCAGATTTATTCCTACTTAGTTGACAATATTTGGTGCCATTATAAATTGTTTTGTTTTAAAAATTCACTTCCAGATTGCTGGTTATTATATGTAGAAATAGAAGTGCTTTTTAAATTGATTTTATTTAAACATGATGTTAAATTGATAAATGTTCAATCAATTTAAAAGGTTGTTGTGTGGTTTTAATATTATCCTTAGAAATGTATCATCCTTATGTTCTTTTAATTCAATCACTGCATTTGAGGACTTCCTTTTTCAGAAATATTGTGAAGTACATATCAGGTTAAAATAATTATTATTTTTGTAAAAATTCTGAACATTTTGCAAAAATTACACTAATTATCCTTTAAAATGCACCTCAAAGCCAACAAGAATGTAAGGGAAGTTTGGGTTAACCAATTTGTCCCAGTTTGCTCAGTGATTTTCCAGACTTAAAACTGAAAGTCTCAAACCCTGGGTACTACTTTCATTCTGGGTAACTGGTAACTGCCACAATTGGTACATTAATTTTTATTACCAACTAATACATCACCACACATTTAACAACTTAAAACTAAACAAGTTCACTATGTCTCCATTTGCTTAGGTAAAGATTAAAGACTCCAATAGTGCAGTCCAGATGCTATCTGGGCTCCTTTTTAATCTAGATGTTCAACTGGAGAAGAATCTGCTTCCAAACTTAACTCTTGGCTCAATTCATTTTCTTGCTGTGAGAATCTGTCAGCAGATCCATGCCATGTGGCTCTCTTTATAGGTCCTCTCACAACATGGCATCTCACTTCCTCTGAGTTAGCAGGAAGACAGTTTATTTCATGTATGCTGAAGGATGTAGTTATAGCTATATCTGTACCTATATCTATCATCCTATTGCCTTTGCAATATAATTAAAATTAATCATGAGAGTTATCACCTTTACCATATTCTGTTAATTAGAAGCAAGTTACATGCCTCATGCACACACAAGCAAAGGATGTGGACATGGCAGAGACATTCTAAGATCTACCATTGATAGACCACCCTCTAACCCTCAAATATTCATGATCCTCCCACTTGCAAAATACACTTACTCCTATCCCAAGTTTCCTGAATCTCATCTTGTTAAATCAGGTCAAGGTATGGATGATTCCTGTGTGTGGTTCCATAAAGTAGCTACTACTACTACAGTATATCTCTTCATCTGTGAATCTGTATAAATATAGACAAGTATGTACATTAAATGTTCCCTATACTATATAATAAAAGCCCAGTGACCAATTTGGTGGAACAACCAGAACAACCAGAGACCAGAATGACCACGGCCCTTGGCCTGGCCAGCCCCTCCATCCAGTGGGGATCCCTACCCCAATTGTGGCATGGCCAGCCTGAAAACTGCCCTTGCTCTGGCTGGCCTTATCCCCACCATAATCTGGGGCCACTATCAGGTTCAGCCATCTGGCCCCGACTTGTGCATTGGGCTACTCTCTTATAAAAAAAAAGGCAATATGCAAATTGACCCTAACAGTGGAATAACCAGAATGATCACTTGACCAGTCACTATGCGGCACACTGACCACCTCTCAGTTCCTCCCTCTGACCAGCAAGCTCCAATGGCCAGAAGACAAATGGGGAACTGGGCTTGGGTGGTGGAGAACAAGGGTGGCCCCAGATCAAGGCTTCTGCCCCACCAGGCCTCCCACACACAGAGGGAAACTCTGGGTGGGGGTGGGGCCAGTGATTGGGTGGGAATGGCCAACATTTTGGTTCCTTCCCCCAGTTGCCAGGTTCCAATTGCCTGATGGTGAATGGAGAATTGGGGGTTGGTGGTGGCAGGGGGTAGGGTCAGCTGCAGGCAACTGGGGAAGATGGCCCTGATTACAGGCCATTCTTAGGGACCATACCCATACATAAATTTTGTGTGCCAGGCCTCTAGTCCTATCTAATAATGAGTAATATGCAAATTAACCATCACTCTGCTATACCCACAAGTCACACCCACCATCCAATCAGCAGCACAAACGCTTCCAATTAAGGCTACAAAGTTTCAATTATAGAAGATAAATAAATCCCAACAAAAATGACCACAGCCATGGTGCTGGAGAGATCAGGAGGCTTGAGTTGCCCCTGGCTATGGAAGAAGCCAAGCTCCTACAGCCCTGGCCTGCCTTGGTCTCCACTCAAGGCTACAAATTTTCAATTATAGAAGATACATAAACCCCAATAGAAATGGCTGCAGCCAGGGAGCAAGCAGGAGGCTTGGCTCCACTTAAGGCTACAAACTTTCAATTGTAGAGGATAAATAAATCCCAGACACCAGGGCTTCTGCTTGGATCACTGGGGTGTGTGACAAGCCTGCAAACTACTACAAGCCCTTCTCCCAGGCCCCCCCACACTCCAAGGAAACCCCCACCCTGATCCCATACACCCTTCAGGGCAAACCAGTTGGCCCCCACCCATGCAGCAGGACTCTACCCTAGCTAATAAAAAATAATATGCAAATTGACCATCACTCCAACACACAAGATGGCTGCCCCCATGTGGTCAAAGATGGTTGCCCCCAGGTGGACACAGGATGACCACCACAAGATAGCAAGCAAGAGAGGACATTTGGAGGGACCAGATCTGCAAGGAAAGGCAATTGTGGGCAATCAGGCCTGCAGAGGAGGCAGTTAGGGGCAATCAGGCTGGCATCAATCTAGCTGTCAGGGGAGTGGTTAGGCAGTGATCAGGCTGGCAGACAGAAGTGGTTAGGGACAACCAGAATGGCAAGCAGGAATTAGTTGGGAGCCAGCAGTCCTGGATTGTGAGACCAGTGTCTGACTGCCTGTTTAGGTCTGATCCTACCGGACCTAAACAGCCAGTCAGACAACCCTTGAAGGGTCCCAGATTTGAGAGAGTGCAGGTTGGGCTGAGGGACACACGTCCCCATGCACGAATTTTGTGCACCAGGCCTCTAGTATAATATAGTAGTACAAGCAGGCCTAGGTCCCCCCCAACTGCCCTTCCCTGCAGGCCCAGTCACCCCTAATTTCCCTCCTCTGCTGGCCTGGTCACCCCTAACTGCCCTTCCCTGCAGGCTTGATTGTCCCCAACTGCCCACTCTTACAGGCTTGTCCCTCCCAGCTGCCCTCCCCTGCTGGCCATCTTGTGACAGCCATCTTGTGTCCACATGGGGATGGCCATCTTTGATCACATGGGGGCAGCCATTTTGTGTGTTGGAGTGATGGTCAATTTGCATAGAATTGTTATTAGATAGGATTGTTACATCTGCTGGCAGAAGGGTTGAGGCCAAAACAGCATCAGCAGGGCAGAGTAGGGAGAGCAGGATATTTATGTTTCTTGTAAGAGTCAGTCAGAGTAACCAGGGGAACCAGGTGCAGGTGGGAGCCAGATGTAGGCAATCACTGGAAACTGGGTGAGGTGGTTTACTAGAAACTTAAGACCACTAATCATGAGACCTACAATGAGAATACCAGGAAAATCGCCAGGAGAGGTAAGAGCCTAAAGTGGCTCTCCGACATCCCCCAAGGAGTCCTGGATTGCAAAAGGGTGCAGGCCACCAGTGTACACAGAAGGGCTCCAGGACATGCCTGGCCTGCCTCGCCCAGTCCTAATCAGCCGAACCCCAGAAGCAAGCTAACCTACCCATCAGAGTATCTGCCGCCTGGTGGTTAGGGTATGTCAGAGTGACTGGCTGAACAGTCAAATGAATAGTTAGACACTTAGCACATTAGGCTTTTATTATATATGCTGTTATATAGGATGTTTATATATACACACCTACATGTGTGTGTGTGTGTGTGTGTGTGTGTATATATATTTGCTTTACAATTATATATACCTGTTTTATAATCTTATCTTTACCAAGTATTGGGCCTTGTGATATAGCTGGGCCTGTCTTCTCATTTGTAAAATGAAATAACAATGTTACCTACCCATAAATATTAGTTGCAGATGAAATAACATGATTTATGTTAACACTCAGTGTAGTGTCCATGAAAAGCATTTGATAAAATATAGCTAATTCTGTTAAAGACTATATGTGATTTAGCTATAATTTTGGGTAATATCTAATTATAATAGGGAATGTGAAAAAGAACATTGGCTGGTGTACATATATTCTACATTTAATTCAAAATTTAAAAAACACAAAAATTGAAAATGTAGGTATTGTTGTTTCTTCTATCACTAGTCAAACAAATTAAATTTAATATATTTTTTGTAACTGAAAGCCAAATATATCTTTATTTATTTACAAAAAGATAAGAATAGAAAATAATCTCAAGTATTCTGATCACATTAATACTAATGTTTAATCCTCTTTTTAAAATTCAAGAGAGTAGATTTGCAATTAATAGAGCCACATGTTTAGGTAATATTTCCTTAAATATTTTAGAGAAAAAATATAACACAGGCATTAAGTTACCAGTGGTATATATCCATTAATGTGTGTTCTGTAATCCTATAGGTCACATAAGACTTGAATTAATTTTTTTTATTGAGTTCTATACTTTTTCTATTCCACTATAGCTTTCTTGCACTTATTTTTATTAAATTATTTGGGTGACATTGGTTCAGAAAACCATACCAATTTCAAGTGTACAACTCAATGAAATGTCATCTGCATCATGTGCCTGTTGCCCAAAAGCAGTCTCTTTCTGTCCCCATTTATCTCCCCTTTGCCCATCTACCATCTGTTATTCTTTACTTCATGATAGTTTCAGTATTATTTCAACTCTTTAAACTATAGTCCTCTGCTTGATCTGAGATTTTGCCATGTAAATATTTTAAAATATATTTTATTGATTTTTTTACAGAGTGGAAGAGAGAGGGATAGAAAGTCAGAAATATTGATGAGACAGAAACATTTATCAGCTGCCTCTTGCACACCCCCTGCTGGTGATGTGCCTGCAACAAAGGTACATGCTCTTGACCAGAATAGAACCTGGGACCTTTCAGTCCACAGGCCAATGCTCTTATCAGCTGAGCAAAACTGGTTTCAGCTGCCATGTAAAATTTTAATGGACTGAGTGTCACCTTGAGATTTCATGTCTTCATAGGTCTCATTCATCTCATTTTTTGTATCACTTTCCTTCAGTTCAGTATTTGAACTTCATAATAGTTTTTCTTTTATTTTTATCATCAGACCCCTTCTTTTCTTTCTCCTTGAACTTTCTATCTGACTTTCTGCTCCAACTTTTGCTTCTGTGTTTGTATGACTTTCTCTTATTTTTTGCTCCTCTTTAATCCTCACTATAAGATCTAGGCAGAGTCCATGTGCTGTTTTCTCATAAAATGATAATCTTTCCAGATTTGACATCTCCTGCTATGAAAAAGTCTCCATGCATTTATAAATTTTCATTATGTTTTAATTGGGCATCAAAACTTCAATTGTTGACCTTATAAATCTAAGCAATTTTGTCTTATTTTAACTGTTCAACTAATTCCATCATTTCCTGGGCTGCTTCTACTTTTCTTGCAGATCCTAATTCTTCAATCTATTTTAGTAATGCATCCATTAGTTTGTTAGAATCTGAGTTTTGTTGTTGTTGTTGTTGTCATTGTTTTTGTAGTGGACCATCTCCTCTCAAAGGACTGCTGGTTTTGAGAGAAGATCAAACAAATATATCTAATTCTATATGACACTTTTACAAGTAAGCTCTATAAATATATTTTAAAGCTCTCACAGCCAAGTTTCACAAAATGAGAGTCTTAGACTATTTTTGTAGGTTGTCACCGCTTACCTCTGTGAACACATTGCTTCTCTTTATCTTTGTTACTCCTGTTTTCTTTGTTAATCTTACTTTTCTCTCTCTAATTACAGATATTTTCCTGACAATCTGACACATTTGCTCTTGCTTAGACTTCTGAGAAAGGGAAAATCAGTACCCTAAATTCTCTTTAATTTCACTAGTCACTGCACTGACTCTTTCAAACTCCAAAAGTTGCCAATCAAATATATGGCTTGATCAGCAGATATTTAGTTAAGCTATAGTAATTCAATTGAGTGAAGACTTTATCTAAATAACCCGAGTCCATCTCTTCTCCATTGCATACTGTAACTCCTGTTTCCAAATACTTCTTTTTAATGTATAGCTACTCAAAATATGTGATGGTCAAAAGCCAATAAAATAATATATTGAAGCCTGAATTATAGGGTTTACCAGTTTTGGGATGCAATAGCCAACTCATTGTAACAGATGGAATGATAGATAAATTATCATAATTCTACATGTCCCAAAACTACATAGGATAAAATCAAGGAACCAAAGACTTTTACCTTCAGATAGATAAGGAAACAGGGGATAAAATCTAGTTATTCATAAACACTGTAGTTGTTTTTAAAAAGCAGCAGAAATATCATTTTTGTTTTTCCAATTTATTTCTCTTGATGTCCTGAAATAGCCGCCTCACTAAAAGAAAAATATATTCAGAAAAATGTTTTGACACAGAAAGTATGTATTGGGGGGTAAGATATTACTTAATTTGGTAGAACTTAAAGTAATTTTTATTAACAAATTTAAGTTTGCATTTGACATCAGTCTACTTTTGACAACGTATTTTATGGCCTTGTTTCGTATAATATTTTGAAGCAATTATATTATAGGCAAGAGCTTAACCATATATGGATTGATCATCCTTGGGGGTGGGTGTCAAAGAGTGAAATATGATAGCTAAGAAAAAAAACATATGGCATTTAGAACTAAGTTCATACTGTGATCTAGCATATCTATTTTATTAGGATTATATGTATATAAAGTTAGTTAATAGCCTTGAAGATTTAACTAAAAAGAAATTTCTCCCATTATATTATTTGATAATAACATTCATATCTGATTATGGAATTACATATTTTACTAAAGCATTATAAGAAACTATGTTTAATTTTACCAATCATGAGAACTAATTTTATTTCAAATTACTGGTCATTCTTTTTAACTTGAGAAAATTGGATTCTTTAAACAAGAAATTATGTGGAAATGAATCCTCTTATAGGAGGCAAAGAGGTCATCATAGTGCATCTATGAACTTGTCTGATTTATGTAAATGAAATATAATGCAATTCCCTATTTAAAAAAATATATATATAATAATATATTGACTCAATCTCCGCTGACTGGATTGAATTTGAGAAAACGGGGTTGCTTGGAAAGAAGGCAAAAACTCATCCAGTAAAATTATTAGATTCATGTAGATCAAAATAGAAAATTTCCTTTTTTACATGTCAAAGCTTCCAGGTAGATTGTGTTTACAAAGGTTTAGAATTAAGCTGTGAGACATTAAAATAAAGTTCTCCATCTAAAGTAGAAATACCCATTTTACTCTGAGTGTACTTTGACTTATTTCAGGGAAAATGTCATTTTTTATATTAGGCAACTTGTGTGACTTCCTCCATTGCTCAAGTGAGGCAAGGACATCATTTTTATGCCTATCACTCCTGCCTTCTTGGCAAACCTATAACTGCCATCCTTTTTCCTACATGCCTATCTGTTTTCCTCTCATACCACTCAAAATATACAAAGTAAAGAATTATACCTGTATTTCAACTCACTGAAATGCTGAGGTAGCTAAGAGAATTAAAGACAACATAAACGGGAAGAGAATGAATTTAATAAATCTCCATGGCCATACCCTCTGTCCAGTCCCCAATGTTGCTAAAAATAGTTTCTTTCTTATGTCTCAGCATAAACATATTGCTTTTTAAGTTCCTGGTTCAATGGCTCTGATGTGGTAATAATATATGCAGCCTGGAGAATGATTAAATGCCTAATTACTGCTCTAAAAAGTGTTGCTTTAGTAATTGATCTACTCCACATAATTAGTAGTATCAGTTACAAGGTCTGAGTGAAATTTGGGAAGGTTCTGAGATTTTGGGATTTTTTCTGAGATAATTTATTGTAATAATTTTAAAGTAATAGTTTTACAGTGATTGGCAGAGTTCTCCAGAGGACAATTAAAGACATATAAGACCCAAGAGAAAGAAAGACTTGTTCTACTTCCATTTGCAGGATTGCCAGGATGTGACTATATAACTGTGAGACTCGGTGCACAATGAAATTTCAGGGCCCCTTGTTCAGCATTATTAGGAGTTTCAATAGGGAGACAGTAGAGCATTAAAATCAAACATGGGACTCTTCTGAGCTCAAGTGCCTAAGAGAATGGCAGAATGTATGCCCATGAAGTTGGCTCTATTAGGATATATTAAAGTTATTTATTTATTTTTGGACATAGTTTATGAATTTATAACTTTCATTGTATATCATGACACATTCTTACCCATTTTTGCTGCCAGCAGCAATATTCCTTAAAAATACAATACTATTTTGTGATTATTTCAAGATAAATTTGAAGCATACCAATCATAACATAGCTTATTGTAGGTGATGAATGGGAAGATTATTTTAATAAAAAGATAGTAGCAAGAGTATATATAATCTCTGTTCCACAGGTCACAGCAGAAGCCAATAGGTATTTGGAGCTAGTTTAGATCCTGTTCCTAATGCTGTGTAAACTGAGTCTCTGGTTCCAAGACCACATATGTTATTGGGAACAAAAATGGCTGTCCTATAATTTGAACCTTAAAGGCATTCTTAGTAAGGTAATTCACTTGTAGTGTAATTAGCATCCACCATGGTACATTTGAGAACTTTCCATCCATGTCCTCAGGCAGAAATTCAGAATGACCTTTCAGAACCACACCATTTTGGGAACTGGGTTTCTACTTAAGAAAAACCTTCCAAATGTAAGATCCTGAAAATAGATTTTGCTGTAATATGACTTAAAAACAAATATTAAAAACAGATGCAAAATTGAAAGCAGAGGAAAACTTATTTGCTCTGTGTACTGTAACTTGACTTCACGTACCAGATAAGAGAGAGGTGTGATTAGCAATAGATTTATCCATACAATTTATTTTCAAGGAAGCAAAATAATGACAAGAACCTATTGCCACATTATCTAACCTCAATGAAGACAAAACTGAATTATTAAAGCAATAATAGGCTAAATAAAAATATTCTAGTTGCAATACTATCTTAATGGAAAGAATTATATAAAAGATTCAGTAGTCCCTTGTTATCTGCAGAGTATAGAATCCCAGGGGATGCTAGAATATGCAGATGGTACTGAACCTTATAATACTATGCTTAATTTATATCATGTTTGTAAGATATTAACAAAAATAACTATTAATAAATATTAGTATGTAATATTGATTGCAAGGTTATATGGCTTACTAATAAAGTTCTATATAAAATTTCTCTAGCAAATTATACATGACAATATTAAAACCTAGTTACAGCTCTATCTAATAGGAAAAAGTGACATGTTACAAGCATTTTCAATCTAGTTTCATTAACTCTGGTATTATTCGCCATACTGCCTACATGCCTTGTTCAACTGCTATGGTTTTATTTGTTTAAGTCTCTAAGTACTTACAGATACTCTCCCATGATTCCTCGATAAATATGCATGTGAGGAGGAGAAGACAGACTTGGAAATCTCATGTAATTCAAAAAGACACATATTTAAGAGTAGCAGCCAATTTTCCCTTCTAATATACTAGACTCCATAAATTTGACTTGTATGATTTGAATATGCAGTATCTTTTAAATAGAAAATTTCATTTGAAATATATATGGTATTATTTTAACATTATACTCTATACAACGTATATGCAATTTTAAGTAGTTGATATTACTGCATTGGATGAGATACACACTCTTAATTCTCTTTCAATTATTTTAAAAAATATATATTGTTTTGATAATATTTGAAAAGTTGGGGAGAGGGATGTCATCAAGTTGGCAAAATAGGCCATTTCCAACTTTAGTCCTGCTCCCAAGAGGACTAACTAGCAGCTACCCATAGGCCAGATACCATTGTGAAAATTCTAGCACCCAAAGGTGAGGCTAAAGCCCCATCCTGGACCATAAATACTGAGAAGGACCTAATTAGAAAGGTACGAGGGGCAGTTTCATTTTAACTGCATCAACTCTCCCCCAGGTCAGCACAGTACCACACCAACAGCATTCCCCTGGCCCTAGTTTCTCTAGTGGGAAAAGTGAGCCCAAGGTGTACACATCCAGGCCTCATCTCTCAAAGATGAGGGGGAATCTGTGAGGCTCAACCTCTAGGGATCAGATAGCAACAAAGAAAGGGTTGGGGCTTACAGAAAGCACTGCTCATGTTCTGGCAGACAAAGTCCTTGCTTATAGCAGCGCCAAGCAAAGATCACAGACATTGGCTTTGTCTATGTATAGTACAGAGCAAGTAGCCACATTGTCCAGGGAACTCAGATGGCAGTTCTGTCTAATTTGAGTCCCCAGCCAACAGCCTCTACTGGCTATGAAACTCATTCATTTGACCTACAGGTCAGGGAAGCAAGTTCAAAGCTCCACGTAACTGCTAAACACATTTTACAGCCCACCAGGGTAGAAGACCAAATTTGCATCTTATACAACTAGTGAACATAGCCTCCATCCCATCCTACCAGGAAGCCTGGTCTGAGAATGCAAGCAGTCCTTCATATAGACCTGTGTGGGCAGGAGACCAAGCCAGCAGCCTGCCCAACTACGGAGCACAGTCCCTGGCCCTGAGTAACCAAGAAGCCTGAATGTGACCCTGAGCAGCTTGGAACTTGGCTGATGTACAGCTTATAACACAACCTAGCAATGTAGCTTGCATATGACCCTGCTCAATTGTTGTACATAGACTGTGGCTTTGTACCAACAAGAACCTTGGCTGGTGACCCCACTAAATCACGGACATAAACTGCAGCCTCAACCAATCTAGGAGCTAATTAGTAATTATCCTTGGCTATGAAGTAAAGTATCAAGCCCCACCTAACTTCTGGGTACAGCTGAAGCCCTGCCCAATCAGAAAGCTCAGAAAGTAACCTGAATAACAGGAAAACAGAAACAAGGCCTACTCAATTGTGAGGCCAAGCTTGGGGTCCTGCCACGACCTGAGGCAGGGCCAGTCGCACCCCCTGATTTGGGAGCAGAATCTGAAGACCCACCTGACTAGGAACAATTATGGAGCCCAGCCTGCAGCCCCATGCAATTACAGATTCAACTAGTAGCATCAACTTGCTAGAGAACACAGACTGCAGCCTGTGACTCCACAGAGCCCAGCTAAGTGGCCCTTCCCGAGAATAGTCAGCAGCCCCATCTAACCAGAGAGCCCATACAGCAGCCACAATTGAACACTGAGCCCAACCATCAGGCTACCCAATTGTAGAGCTCAGCCAGTGACACTACACCCCACTCCACTCCAATCTCAGAGTGTGGGCAGTGGCCCTGTGCAAGATCAGCTGACACATCTAGTACGCCAAGCTGATCACACACACCGGTGCAGGTCTTTTTCAGCTGACGCAGACCTATATAGTATGGAGGAGGAGACTACTAACTCAAATGTGGACATCAATGCAAGGATACAGCAGCACAAATAATCACATAAACCTGATTAATAAAGTTCCAATAACAGGCCTAAAAAAAAATAGAGATCTATGAGCTAACAAACAATTCAGAATATTCCTTTTAAAGGAGTTTAGTAGCCAAACCGGTTTGGCTCAGTGGATAGAGCTTCGGCCTGCGGACTGAAGGGTCCCAGGTTTGATCCCGATCAGGGGCATGAACCTTGGCTGCGGGCACATCCCCAGTTGGAGGTGTGCGGGAGGCAGCTGATCGATGTTTCTCTCCCATCGATATTTCTGACTTTCTATCCCTCTCCCTTCCTCTCTGTGAAAAATCAATAGAATATATTAAAAAAATAAATAAAGGAGTTTGGTAAATACAAAAACACATAGATAATTAAATAAAAATTTAAAAATAACACCCACAATGCACAGAAAAATGAGTTAAACAAAAATACAAAAACCACCAAAAGAAACAAAAAGGATGGGAAACTCCTAAACTCATTTTATGAGGCCAAGTTAGTAACTTAGGATATTTTTTAAAATATATTTTATTGATTTTTTTACAGAGCGGAAGGGAGAGGGATAGAAAGTCAGAAATATCCATGAGAGAGAAACATCGATCAGCTGCCTCTTGCACGCCCCCTACTAGGGATGTGCCCGCAGCCAAGGTACATGCCCTTGACTGGAATTGAACCCGGGACCCTTCAGTCCACAGTCCGACGCTCTATCCACTGAGCCAAACTGGTCTTGGCAAGGATATTTTATATTCTTATTTATCTACTATGTTACACAGTTTTAATTGATTATCTCTCCTCACATTATTTTCCATGCAGCTTTGACATAAATAAATGGCCAATAGATGACAATAAAGTTATAGTCAGAATAAGGACATTGAGGTCAACAACAGACTACACCGATGATAATG